>OX439049.1:30726314-33126314 GCA_949317995.1 Acholoe squamosa | reverse complement strand
CTTTTGAACCAGAGATGATGCAAATTCCACATGAATTTTCCTTTTCCTTCAAATCCCTATAGAAAGTGTAATTTGATAATTCAGTGATTGAGTCAGACATAATCTATATAAAAAAATAAATAGATATGGCGATGCTGCAGCTTCAATTTTCCTCAAAGCCATTACAGTGAAATTGGATTCGCTGGCATATTTATTCCAACCAGTTTTATACAACTTCAATATAGACTGGATTTGAGACAGAGATAGATAGAGAGAAAGAATGAAAACCGATCAATGTTACTTGACCAGAGCACAGGTATAGTGCCTTCAGGTGGTAGGGGGGGGGGCAGGATGATCAGAGGAGAGAGGGAGTGGCCTGACAGTGTAGGATTGCAGTGAGTGCCTTCCCCTGACATGCAATTTCTATATTGAAATGAAAAGTGAAATCATAAAAGATACAATAACACTTCAGGCCATAGGAGTACCTACACCTCAGATGACAACTTTAATCATTTTGAAGCAAGCCCCAGGCTAAAACAAATCCAGAGCTGTCATATATACAATTCAAATTAAATGCTGAGTATGATGGGTATTAGGTGGGTTCTCAGAATCCAGGCTCATATCCGATAGAAAATTAGTCTGCTATTGAAACGAACAGAAGATGTGAATGGAGACATATATAATCTTTGAACTCCTCCTGTGTTCTTGATAAATGTCATGTACTGCACATTGTTCTATAAAGTATCTCCTAATTTCCATTGCATCTACTATTGTCTTAAATGCAATATCACTAGAAGAACGAGGGCTGGTTGTACATTCCCCTTCAGAATCTAGATACCAGGCTGTATTTCACAAAGTGGAACCAATTGAAATGTGCCTCTGTTTCCAAAAAAAAGAGAAGAGAATAAATGATACATATCAGTGACTCATAAAGTCAGCATCTGTGTTCAATATATATTTTGCAAGCTGTTAAAACGCCATTTTCCATGCCTAATGTGATACAGCTTTCTGGAAAGTACCCCTTCTTTATCGTGATGCAGGGATGCATTGATGAAGTACCCTACAGTAAATTCTCTTAAATAAGCCGCGACTTATACCAGAATCCAAATCCAAATTCAGCTCATAGAAACAACCTTAACTCAGGGTGCGGCTTATATGAGGGTTTTTTTACACCATCAAACAGTACTAAACTGCCAATTTTCAAGACCCAGATGAGGCTTATGGCCTTCTCTCAAACTCGGGGGGGGGCGGCGGCTTATATGAGGGTGCAGGTTAATGAGGGAATTTATGGTACTCCCTTTTGGGTCAGTATGGTGCATGCAGGCTGTCCAGATGAGTCGACTCACCAAGCCTGCTTTAATATACAGGGATGTAAGTCTTCAGGATTTCCTGATTTTTGAAAGTTTTGAATGACATTTATTTTCCTTACATGAGTGGTAAGGAGGGCTATTTGTGAAAAATAGAGGGCTTTTATATCAAGTAAATGTATGGCTTCCTGATTTTTGCCTATTCCTGACTTACATCCCTGAATATAGTTTATTACACGATTTCTGTGATTCTGAGTGCTTTTTCTGGATATTCCCGTTCTGATACCTGTCAATATTGCATGCATCATGGCTTTGTAAGGTGTGCCTGATATCCATGGATAACAGGCACTGGGTGGCTGATATCCATGGATATCAGGCACACCTTACATGTCATATGTCACATGTTAAAACCTACGAGAATTTCATTGCCAGAGGTAGTGTTCGAACCCATACAGTACTGATCTCAAATCCAACTCCCTATGCAGTGCACCACAGGGACTGACAAGAAACAGAGTGTGTATGCCTGTATATATAGAATGTTATAGGTTTGGCCTGATTAGTAGCGACCCCAGCATTTCGCGTGTGCAAGGTGAGAATGGCATTATAATTGTAGAGGCAATCACACCAGTAAGACAGCGCGACAAGCCGTTGACATGTGTACCGCTGGTATAGTGGCCAGCGAGTAGTGCTCCAAACCCCAGGTATACTACAGGCGTTTGTGTCCTGGCCTGGTTCATCTTTTTCTTGGTGCAAGCTGTCAAACCTTGTGCTTTGAGTCCCATGGGGAGGTGAATGATTTTTTTTTTCAAATTGAATTTATTGATATTTTATTGCTTATTCATTGATTGGTTTTAGCATGTAATAAAGTAAGTAAGGTATACATATCGGTTGTATGCTAGGATATCACACTCAGGGCCCCTTGTGTGATATCCTCGCATACAACCAACTCAGTGCCCAATATCTATACATTACTTACATTGTAACAACCAAAAGACATTACAACCCTATGCCGGTCTGAAAGGGTTAACCCTTTGAAGGTTGATGGTGATTTAGTGCATTATTCCCATTGATTGTTATGTTGCATGGGTGTACCTTGCCAGGGATACACCCATACATCATACCGACGCTATGAGGCTGGAGCCGCGGCATGATGCTTGAATGAAGTGCTTCATTTGTATATCATCCCGACCAGTGGGCATGGTGAATGCCTACTCTACATCAGTAGGCCTTAACCCTTTTCATCCCTGTATTTCCCAAATACAGTGCTATAGTACTGCATATATGCAGCACAGGGAGTTAAAGGGTTAAAGGGGTAATGATTGAGCCTTTCATATGATATATCCCATGTTAAATAAAGCCTTTTGCGCAATTCTGATTATAAAATGATATTCATGTTCACAATATTAACCCCCAGTTGAAGGCGTTAGTCTGACTATGGTCCACTGTTTTATTATCAGTAGATATACAATGGCTTTTCAATATCTCTAATGGACTGGGTCAGGTCGCCAGAAAGCAGTAGATTTTGTGTTTTTGGGTCATTTTTGACTTTTATGGCTCTGGAGAAAGAAGTTGTGAACCAATCTTGTCTTACATAGACTCATCTGATAGAGAACACTTAGGGCTATCAGAAAAATGTAAATTTGTGGTCATCCATCAAAAACTTTAGAACTTATAGCTTGCCGAAGTGAAAAAACTGCCAAATTTGTTCTTTTTTATACTTATTGTATTTTTACAAGTGCCCTGTATTGAATAAAAAACACTATAGAGTATCCCAAAGTTATTTTTTGTATTGTATATGATCATAGGTATCATTTCCATGAGGTTTGGACATGTTACTAAGTGAAAATTTTTCATGATGTGTCTTTCAAAATGGAAATCTGTAATTTGTAACGTCCAGTACCTAAATCTAAATCGGTTATAAAACATGGAAAAAATGAAGCTTCAAAATCTTTGTTATTACCCATATGAAGGGCCCTATCATCCCCTACTTTAGTGAAAAAATTGTGTGTCTAACAGCATTTGTCTCCATATGAGAGCAGCTTATCTGAAATAATTCTGATAAAAGTACCGGACGTTACGTAACGTCCGGTACTTTTATCATCATGTAGGAGGCAGTCTACTGTGCATCCATAACTCAAATTTTATTCCATTCTGTAATTGAAGTCAATAACAGACATATTGGCCTTGTTATTTCATGTGTTTGTTATGCATAATGGGACATTCTTATATTACTGAGAGCAACTTCAATTACCTCCATATTTCATTATTTTGGTACCGGACGTTACATGACACAAAACAAGCAATAAAAATGGAACCGGATGGCCTAGATCGGTATTTTTTGGTGTTCTGAGCTGAGGAGATGTACCTTGATAATTTTGTTAAGGTTATATAAAGTAATTAGAAAATTAGTTTTTCAAGGCCTTCAAGGGCAAAATCTTACACTTTCTGACGACCTGACCCAACTACATTCTATGGTTTCAGTGGAAGTGTATTATATCCCTGCCTGATGGCATAGTGCTTCATCTCAATTAAACTACAATCCAATTTACTACCTCATAGCCTAGTCCATACGCCTATGTTATAGATGCATTAATCTGGGTCCTATTGAGCAATTTGTAGGGTTCATTATGAAGTTCCAGAGAAGGCTTTTGATTTCAGAACGCCATAGATACAATAGACTTAGCCTTTAGTGATGGATAGCATGATGCCTCAAGGCTTTCTGCACCATCATCCACTCAGGACTGGAGTGTATCAAAGGCCAGGGGTCAAATGATGGGAGAGGGAAGGAGAGAGCAATGTATTGTGAGTAAGAGAAGAGAGAGAGAGAGAGAGAGAGAGAGAGAGAGAGAGAGAGAGAGAGAGAGAGAGAGAGAGAGAAAGATAGAGAGAGAGACAGGCAGACAGAGAGAGAGAGAGAGAGACAGAGAGAGACAGAGAGAGACAGAGACAGAGACAGAGACAGAGACAATCAGTATTAAAAGAGTTGGCTGAAGATAAGAAAAGTTTTCGGGATGGAGGCAGATTAACCAAGGTGCATTATCCCACGCCTTCTCCTGCACCATAGGGTATTGATATTCCCTCCTCCTGTATTGACAACTGCATGGAGAGTTCCAGCCCCTCCAGTGTTTAATTATCCTAATGGACAACTCATTCTAATATCATCCACTACTTTCAGACACAGTTCACCTAACCATTTAGAGGCCACATGCCTCTACATGTATCAGTAGGAGGGATTTAAATCTTGGAGATTTCATCAAAACTTATGCCTGCAAGAAACTAGCCAGCATCACATTGGTGTATCATAGGGATGTTCAAGTTCCATGCTTGTTTTTTAAATGCCACAGATAGGCCAGACAATGCAGGATGCACGACAGTGACAGACAAGTAAATAAAATTAAACAGAATATGCCGCCAAAATATGTAAATTCTTCAGAATTGAATAAAGAATTGTAGGGTCGGCCCTGTTGGCTAGGTAGGGTCAGGTTACCTGAAACAAACATATTTTTTATGTTTAGCCTATAACTTCTGGTGAGCAGACTCAACAGCTCTTCACTGGTGCATCATATGGTCCTGATGCACCCCTCCATCAGTAAGCCCTGAAAGGGTCAAATGGTTTAGCTTCGTGTTTGGGATACTTAGAGTCCTACTTCTCTCTGATTGGTTAATCAAAATTAAGGATTCCCCCCCCCCCACCCTCTACCTGCCCATGGCATTTAGAAAATATTTAGAACAGCCTACCCTGATGAATTTAGCACTTTGCCGTTCCTCGCCAGTAATGTATGTTATGCACATGAACAAAGCATACATGTATTTCCAAATGATTTAATATCATAGCACAGCATTTAACCCCCAAGTTCTGCTACCTTGTAATGTATAGCAGGTGTTGAAGTATAAAGTATGAAATCTCGATCTGCAATAGCACCCCCACAAATGTCTTAATCGCTTATTTGCAACAATATGATAGTTCGAGAAAAGCACTTGCTCCATCCATGCAGTATTCATAGCTATCTATTCCCAACATTGAATCTTAGAAACATCCTATTAGTACAGGAGATGAAGCCACAAAGCACCTAAGGTATACCGTTAAAACATGGCCTATTTGGAGCCATTAGTAGAGTCCTAATGATATATACTCCCCATTAGGTGAGATCAGCAGAGGAAGCTATAAACCAGTTTTAACAAATGTAATCTCCCACTGTAACATTCAGGCTCCAGTGTAACATCAAAGTGGTAGTTAACCTTTCAAGGACAGCATAATACCTTTAGGTCTAGACTGTATTGTTGTTGTTTTTTTAATCTAATTCTATATCAAGCATCATGACAGCAAATGGGCATTTTTCAGTAAAGTACTACTCTACAACCCTATACAAACTAAGCCTCTAAGATAACATCAAACAACTAGTTAATGTACAGTAATGGGCACCAAAGGACAGCTGCATGATGAGACAAGTGAACAGCAATCTCACAGAGACAGCTGTAAATGATATTTCAGTTTCGCAGTGGATTTATGCAGATCTCTCTGAGATGGTCTCAGTGAGCATAAAGGCACTGGTAGTTCAACTTTCAGAAGAGATATCACACCCAATTAACCCTTCAGGAAGCGCTGGTGAGTTTGTTTGCACTTCATTGGAGCATCATTCTGACCCACCGTGAGTGTATCAACTCCATAGGGTTGACATGATGCATGTATGTAGCCCTGGCGAGTTACTCATCAGGGCTGCATTCATACATCATGACGACCAATGGGCATGATGCATTAATACATGAGCGGCCCTTACAGGGTTAAAATCAGAACACAGGTACGTGTCATGTGATGTGTCCTAACAGATATGTTATTGACCCTTCATCATTGGCTATGTCTGCTTCATACAGAATATGGCCTGAACTTTGAGGAACAGCCTTGCCTACTACCACCATCTGAATTTAGGCCAATTGTCAAGAAGTATTCTTTTGACCTTTGGCAAAAAGAATAGGTAGAAAATCCTGGTTGGAAACTCTTGGTATTTTGTACCGCAGTGTCTGGTGTCAGTTGATCCGCTGTAACCAACCTTAGATATCAAACTGCTTTTACTCATTGCCGTATTGATCATTCACGACTCAAACATGCATATCTCTTGAAATGCGACACCAAATTGATCATCAAACATATTTTGCTATGATTTAACCTTCACCCCATCCTGCCTGAAACAATAGCAACCTGTTCCATTAACAAATACCTTATGAAATATTTTATTGCTCATAGATTGAGGACTTAGGTTTCTCACCACGAATATGACATTACCTGTCGAAATGGCGTCAAACATCTATTACTCACTCACTCACTCACTCACTCACTCACTCACTCACTCACTCACTCACTCACTCTGTCTCTCTGTCTCTGTCTCTCTCTCTTTCTCTCTCTCTCTGTCTCTGTCTCTCTCTCTCTCTCTCTCTCTCCCCCTCTCTCTCTCTCTCTTTACACAGGTCTAAGTGTAAGAATTCATTAGTGTGAGATTCTTCAATTAATCAGTAGCCATATGGGTGGCATCCTTTACTATACTAGGCAAAATGGGGAAAAATAGTTTCAGGTAGCTCTAACCTACCTACTAGACTTTCAATTTGAAAAAAAACATGCATGTTTTGGGATGGTTATGTTGTCTGCTAGTCAATTGCACAAGTCATGTGATTGCAACAGGCTAACATAATTTACAAAACAAATAGCAAGAAAAATGCGTTTTTCAGCATTACTAGGCCTACCTGAAAAAGAACACAACATTTTGTTTGGCCTAACATGCAGATAAAGAGTCTTCAGAACCACTCAAGTTGTATTACTGACTCCGACTCTTCCCCCAGGCCTTTAAGGGCGGCTAATGCAGGGGTGCATCATGGTCAACATGATGCACCAATGTCTGCTCACCAGCATCTCATTGGAGCATCATGCCGACCCTGCGGGAGTGACAACACCCTGCAGGGTTGGCATGATACATTAAGATAACCATGGAAAGTAAGTCTTCAGGGCTGCATTCGTGCATCATGATGACCAATAGCCATGCTGCAATAGCGCATCAGCCATCCTTAAATGGCTAAGCGTGCCCATAGCTCCAGGGTTCTATTGATTTGTTACCGCCCTTACACCTCACCATGGCCATTCCCAATCAGCTCTCCCTACAGGAGAGTCCATCTTAGATCAGC
This sequence comes from Acholoe squamosa, assembly GCA_949317995.1. Taxonomy (NCBI): domain Eukaryota; kingdom Metazoa; phylum Annelida; class Polychaeta; order Phyllodocida; family Polynoidae; genus Acholoe; species Acholoe squamosa. The sequence goes on along the minus strand of OX439049.1, from coordinate 33,118,857 downwards.
TCCCCTACTCTGGATCCTCGGGAAATAGACACCATAGACACCAGGTAATATCCATATGCAAAGACACAATAGTTTGAGGGTGATCTATGCTAAAGTCAGTCCTATAAAGGACATGGGGCTTTTACCTGTATCCCCCCTGACACTGCCTTGTCTATTTCGCCAATTGATCATTCATCTTATAGATTAGGACATCTATAGATGCGATCACTGCTGTGATTGACAAAGCAGCATATGAATACCTGTCTAGCTGTTTTAGACAAGCAGCTTTTAAATTCCTGCCCAGACTTGGGTGAAAAAGGAAGGACTGTCCAATCGAACACGAGTAAGTCTCATGAAATATTGCGATGTAAACTAATGCATCAACCAACCATTCATACCGTAATACCCAACGTATAAGGCATGGCTTATATGCGAGGAAGTACCTCTGCTGCAAAGTGAATGGTGTACCTTATAAGCGAGGATTTGATACTATTGATCAGTACTAAAGTTACCAAAATAATGTATGACTTAGGGTGTTCCTCAGGTCAGGATGTTTCATATAATTATGTGGAATACGCAAGGTACAAATGTATTACAATTTGTTGCCTCAGTTCTAGAAGGTTGTGACTAACATTTTGGCAAAAAGAAAAAAGGGGTTTTCTTCTATCTTAACCTTTATTGACCTTATCTAGCTATGAAAGTACTGAATATCTGTGCATGATGTGTGCCTACAGGCCCCAGTGCAATGTTGCTGTTTCCATTTTGTGCTAAAGTAAGTGGGATACTTCTTTTGCCCATCCTACAAAACTTGAAAAATGCAGTTACATGGGCAACCTTCTTACACTAAAGCAACCAGGCCACCCTTAAAAATATGTCCGTTTCCTGTCCAGAGGGTGGTATTTTTCACACCCATGAGGGAGGGAGGGAAAAATTTATTTTTAGGAAAATATTTTTATTTGTCATGAACATCGTAAGTGAGGACGGCATGAATTCGTCATTACGTTTTAAGGTTTTGCGATTGGAAACCTAGTTTCTTGTGCTGGTGGACAGGAAACAGACATATTTTTAAGGGTGGCCTCAGTTAGTTGTTCCTAATTTATAAACTCAAGACCAGTGTATGTCCACACCAATCCTAAAGGAGTTACCAGTGGTACTGGATACCTCAGGGTACCAGTGTACCACCCCTCCAGCCTGAGGCTGACTTCCTGGAGTGGCTGTGAATAAGGAGTTGACGAGTCTATTTGTCCTAAGGATATGTGAAAAGCTGATTGGCGGGGAGACGATTGGAGAACAAGGGGAAAACTTGGTAAGGGTGTTGGTAGAAGAGTTCTCTTATTTTCCCTTTTATGTGCTTCATAACGCCGCCAGGTTTATGTAACTTTGTTCCTCTGATGCTTCAATGCAATTTTCTGGGGTATTCAATAGGCAGCAAGCCTAGCAATTGGGGCACACCCTTTTCCTGAAATTTCTTGCACTCTAGCTAAGGAGCAAAATTGCACACCACGCGCACTGCTTGCCTATTGCCTTTCCCCTCGGGCTAGTCTACTCATTAGCACCATACATTGCATGGTACTTCCTGCCAAGCCTTCTTCCCTGTATTCATTTCAACCAAAAACAATTCCTGCCATTCATATTTATTCTTAAGGGGGCAAATACGCATCTGACAACCTTTATCCATTATAGCACACTGGAGTATGGCGCAAATTATAAAGTAGGAAAAGGTTGCAAAGCCACATTTGGCCTGTTGAATAAGGGCTATAGATACTTGACTATGTTGGACAAATAAACTCTGTTTGTCCAGATTGCTGGAGGAATTTTGGATACAGGTCTAGCTACTCTAAGTGTTGGGCAAACAAACCTCTGCATATCGACCCTCCCTTCATGCCCCCACTGTCTTCTGCTCAGATTCATGAAGCTATCCTGGATACAAGTCTATCTATAGTCTAGATGTTAGGCAAACAATCTGTTGCATATCATTCCGGCCTATCCCTACCGCCTTCTGGCTAAGTTATGATTAGTCACGACAAGAAATAAAAGACCACTCATCTTGTCGACATCTGCATCTCAGCCACGCCCATGTTAACCCTTTAGGGGCCGCATATGATGCCCCAGGTTCTAGTACCTTTGTCACCAAGATGCCCCAATATGGTCCTGGTGACTCTAGCTGCCATTGGTACATAATACCTGCCCTTCATGATGCATGAATGCAGCCATGGGGAATTAAATACCAGGGCTGCATTCAGGTGCATCGAGATGAGCATAATGCATTAAAGCGCAGTGGAGGCCTTCCAGGGCTGATTTGTGTGGGTGATGTGCTGAGGTGGATCCTTTGTTCTATATTTACTGCCACCATACATAATGTATGTCAGTCTTGGTCACAGGTAGCTCCTCAAAGGTCACATACTGGTATTGGCCTGTTTGAGTGCTTGAAAGCAATGGTACTATACCAATACACTCCACAGATGTTGGTAGAATGCATGCATCATGAGGCTTCATTACTCAGTTCCCTGGTAGTGCTCTGTTGATTCATAAATTCTGTGAGTATTGTAGGCGAAGTATTTACTATAAACCCAGTATTATAAGCTACAGCTAGTAGACCATTTAGACACTAGGTATAGATTATAGGATCACTTTTAAAAATTCAGGATGTGGCTTTTAGGCGGGATTACACACGACTAGACTCATGATCTTCAGGTCCTATGTGTGGCTTATAGCTTTCTCCAGACCTGATGCGTTTTGCCATGCTAACTTTTCATTCCCTTGTCAAATCAGGTCTATCCTATCACAGCTTGGAAGCACTATGCAACGTTAAAAGTGGTGAATTCTATAAGCCATAATAGGACTTTCATCTATTCAATTGTCTTCATATAAAAACCAAGAAAGAGAAGCTGCTAATCTACTTTGTGATCTGGTTAAGGTCCAAGTGATTGGTATTGAGGAGTCAATCTGCTGTCGTCAAATCACATCATGGCAGGATGGAAATTTGCACTCGCAAGATTTAAACAAACAACTTTTCCGAAGTAACTTTCCCAAAATCAGAATGGATAAAGCAGTTGTTGCTATAGGCTCATCTCACATTACAGGTTACCCTTTGGTGGGTCGCATAATTCACTTATGCAAAATGGTTTTCATGATAAAAAAAATTCAGCCCTCGCTAATGATTGTGTTGCCTTTATCCATGCTTTCTGTGCTCCTGAAGGGTCAGTATGATGCACCAATGCAGTGTTGGCGTTAAGACTCTGCAGCACTGCAGCAACATCATGATATCAAATATACCTAAACCTTGAGGCACCATCTGGCATTTAAAGGCTTAAATTCGGCCATGGACAGTCCCAGTAATCTACCGCCAGCCCCTATTAACCCTACCCTGGATATCTGGCTATGGGCAGGCACATCTGTCTGACACTCTACAAACATTCAGTGCACCTTCTCCGCAGTGCCTGGGCATCAGCCGCGAAATCGAAGTTGTGCAGGTCGTCTCTTTCCATAAATTTGCAATTGGTTGTGGTGAAGTGGTGTAATTTGGGCAGCCTCCCTGGGCCCTTCAAGGGCAGCGGAGTTCTTAAATGTCCTGTGTCAATTTGTTTTCAGGCTTGAATACAGCCCATTTGAGTGAATTGACAGAAAACCATTGCTCGTCATGCTGCACCATTGAAGTACTGGGAAGCAGACCTGCTAGCACTTCATTGGTGCATCTCGACGACCTGTGGGCAAGATGCACTCAACCACTTAAAGGGCCAGGGTAATGGTGCAATTCGGGGTGGCTACCCTACTGGAGGGGATGATTGAGTTTTGTGTTGGGTTCTGGAGCAGTCCAAATCCTATAGGTAACTCACACAAATAGGTAAGGGTCGTCAAAGTATGATACAAAGCCATACCGGTTTGTATACTTTAGCTTAGGGCCTACACGTCGTGGTAGGGGGCTTCCTGACTAAATTACATGAATTCGAAGGTAACCTCCACAAATGTGTTAACCATTTAGGGAATTGCCTCAATTACATGGGGAATTCAATGGTTACATTGGTAATTCCCTCACTTTCATCGAGTATTCCCTGAATTCCATGTGGAATTCACCAGTTAGGCCTATATCAACAATACCCACGGTACATAGGGTATTCATGCACTCACGTTCATGGGCTACTCTCCTCCAAACTTAGTGAATCCCACCTTCCCCAATATGCAGTGAACTGTGATGAAAAAAAAATGTGAGACAGGCATGTCAGAGCAGCTTTAAGAGGTAGATCCTATAGGAACTACAATGTAGATGATATACAGAGCGCAGTCCACTCTAAGTTGACAAGAGCGCTATATGATATATCTGATCCAGATGAATTGTGGAATACTTTATATGAGATTATGGTTGATGTGGCTGATGACCTCATTCCCATTAAAGATTTCTCCTTCTCTAAATCAAGACCAGGCTTATACAGTGTAAGGATTTGTGGCCTTACGGACCTGGGGGGTTCGGGTCTTACGATTCGGAAAGAAAGAGTAAGACAGTATTCCAAGTGTATGCCAACGGTTAGGTTTATTACTTAATGCACACTCACGGCTGCCGAATGATATCAAAGAGGCAGCTAATATTAAAAGACAGTGGTTTACATAGTGTGGAGGCCAGAAGGGCCTCTGACGTAGCGGCTGAGCCCTGGGCTTTATATACGGACCCAGGTGTTCGTCGTCAGATGTCCCCACAGACCCGGATCGGTGCTGCCACCTATCCGGAACCTGAGGAACGTCCGACGACTCGACTCACCCGCCACGTCAGACGGTACCCAACTCCTATGGTTTAGTAAAGTGTACCTCTACACCACTCCCCCAGACATTTAGGAGGGTGTTATACATATAATATTACTAGGATAACATTTCTACATGTCTAAACCTTTAGTAATAGAGGTACAACCATAGGTATAACATTAACACTAAATAAATTGTGAACCAGATGTCATATATATATATTCGATAGTGAAATTTAGTTACATATAACGATTAGGATGTTGAAATATTATACGAATTACTTGAAGAAGAGACAGTTATGTGAAACGGAACTGTCTATTTAATTATTATACCACATAATATTGTATTATATTTCAGGTATAATTAATAAGACAAGTAATATGAATCGTATACATGTGATGATGACAGCTATATGTAACGGAACTGTCGATAATAAAACATATCACAAAATAACATCCGTATGTGTGTTTGTAGTCATTGACAACACATTTGAATATGTAGTCTTAAAGAAGACTGTTATAGTAACATCACTATCTAATGACATGTCGTATATTAATATTATACGAATCCGTTAAGGATTCCGTGAGTAGTACGAATATGATTATTTATAACATACACTTGAAAAAAAAATATCACGGTGTGGTAATGAATATAATAATATATTATCACCGTGTACCTAATAACCTTTATAGCACCAGATCATTATACTTATTATATATTTTGTCTCGCAGGACAATAATATGTGTTATCTGGTGAAGTTTAACGGATCTTATAATATAAATACTAATAGTGATTAGAGATCCGTATCAGGAAATGTCTATGTACCCGTATTATAATATGTATCTAGTGGATATGTACATACATATAATATTATAGAAAAATAGAAATATGACATTATATACAATATACAGGAATTATAAATGCTGCTGGAGTCTTCTGCTGTATCCTCCGGGTACTAGTAGGTAGGTGTGGTCAGCTAACCACGGGATGGACGTGCTAAAGTTTATAGTTTCCTTATATTGAGTGAACACGGTAGTTGATTTGGGGCAGCTACCCACAATCCTCTAGTAGTGCTAAAGTTTATAGTATATCCGAATGGTGTAGATTTGTAGAATATTAGTCCGGATGTGTCAACTGTGTAGAGAACGTAATCCTTTTTAAGTTTTAGTTGACATAAGTAAAATAATAGTCCGATATAGGTTGATCCGGAAGTAATAGTAGTAGAGATATAAGTCCATTCGGGAGTACAGATGAGTTGTAGAGGTAAATCGTAAAGTCCATCCTAGTAATTGGTTAGCACGGGTAACAGCAGGAGTCTGGAACTGGCATCCGGATACGTCTCACAGCAGCAAGTCTACTATCGGATTGTTCATGGATGAAATTATAAATCCGAATAGGCTATTCAGGGTGTAATAAATGTTATACAACCTGAATAATAGACTGGTCAAAGGAACCCGGAACACATAGCATAGGTGTTCATGCACTAGTAAAAGCATTCGCAGACCTTTAGGGTTCCGCAAAGACTATATCTGGTGATTTGGTGTTGGAAAAAAATTATGGAAGAAATAACCCTAGCATGCTTTAAACGGATTTCTTAGCATGCTTCTTCTTCAGAAGAGCTAAAGCCGACTCGGGAGTGCCGTCCCACTCGTCCAAGTCGACTCCGAACACCCTCATGAACTTAGTGTTCAGGTTGGTGTTCCGAGTGATCTCCTCCTTTACACGCTTTTCCAACACGTGTACATCCATAGCTGCTTTTTCTTGAGCAGCTGAGGCAGCCTCCTCCTGGGCCTTTACATCGTCCCGGATGAGAGTCTCGAGACGTTGCTTTTCAGCGTCGCCCACCTGTTTCATACACAACAGAGTTTCGTTTAGGAGACCCTGATGAAACTCGATCGCTTTCTCCCGAACGGTCTTCTCCCAATGGGTGTAGATGGCCTTCTGGACATCTGCCTCCCCTTGGCGAGACTTCTCAAACCAAACTTCCGCATTACCAGTTTTAATGGTAATGGCGTCCTTCGGTTTCTCAGGTGCCGCGACAGCCTTGGGAGGAGTCGAGGCGGCCTGTGGACCACTTCCGGGTTTAGGACTCCCGGACACACCTGTCGTTGGTACACAGAAGGCAGGTGGTACATTCTGTTTCAGTCCCATTTGCAGGTACATGTTTAACTGCTCCTGGGTAAAGGTAACTGGTGGGGCGGCTGGAGCGGATGCAGATCCGGCGGCAGCAGATGCGGTGGTCTTCTTTGGCATAAGGCGACCATCCTTTCCTACCACCAAGGTCTGGCTCTCAGGTCCAGGTCCCTGGTTTAAGGACGGAAAGTTTCGAGAACTCACTTTCCCAGGTTTAGATACGGCTCCAGCGTATCCGGCAGGTTCAGGCTTCTTGAACACCGGAGTGCCCTGAGCCTGTTCTGCGGGGTGCCTTGTCAGAGGGGACCTGGAACGGTCCTCTGCTCTGACCTTCGGTTTTGTCGTGCTCTGACCATTACCATTGCCGCCACGGTTCTGGTCTCTCCTGCTCCTTTCACGAGCTCTCTTTGCATCCTTTCCGGATTCCTCGCATTTCTGCCAGAGAGACTCGTGCATGTCCAGTTTACCCTTTCCAGGAGTCAGGACTATCTTTGCTCGGAGTTTCGAATCCTTGGTCTTCGGAACTTCGCAGAGGACTTGGTCCCCTGGTCGGATCTTAGACCAAGCATCCTCGCTCAGGCTATCGAACTCCTTCATGAGTTCCTGATGAAGCTCCATGATGCGCTTCCGGGCCCCGTCCAAACCTTCTGCGTGGCATTTCTTCTGGTGTCTAGCCAGATCACTACGTCGGTTGTATTGCACCTTCGTAGTACACTTCTTGCCCTTCTTACCATAACTCGGATCACAAATGTAAACCGGGTGATGGTGGAAGTGGGCCTCTACCAGATGCCTTTGGAACCGGGCTGGAGTACTCCAGGTCCGGATCGAGACATCACTCGCATCCTGGCAGATAGAGAAGGGACAGGACTTTTGATCGTCACCGTACCACTTCTCTAAGGCCCAACGCAGCTTCCTCCTCTGGGTATAAGTGTAATACCCTTCGGTGTGGTTTAGCATAAGCCACATCTTTCGATAGGCTTTGCTCGGATTGGGGTCCTCGTCCGAAAGGCGCATCCAATCTTCATCATCCGACTCATCGTTCTTATTGATTGAGTCTGGACAGGCATAGAGGGTAGAGCCGTCCTTCTTAACTCCGTACGCACAGTCGGAGAAACACGTCGGGATCCGGGTTTTGAATCCGGATTTGGCGTTAGCCCAACGTTCGGCCTCGGTTTGAGTTGATGGAGTGGCCTTCTCATCATACTCAACCGAGGATTCGTGCACCGACTCCTCGTCAGACGACTCAACCTCCATGGCAGTACTACCAGTGGTTGAGGTGCTGGGTTTCGGCTCGGCTCTCGCAGAATCCGGGAGATTCTTGAGCTTCCGAGCAGCGGATCGTCGGTTCTTACTGACCTTCCAGTCTTCCTCCGGTTCCTGGGTTCCGGATGTGCTGGAGGTCGTGGCTTCTACTGGAGTAGTAGTGCTGCCGGTAGCTGATGTAGCACTGGCGGAGCTTCTGGTGGCAAGCTTCAGGTCGGGGATAGGAGGTGCGGGTGCTTCCGCGGCCCTCTTAGCCTCTTCCTGTGCCTCCTGTTCGGCAGTCATGCGGCGGACAATAACCGTCCGAAGGGCTGCAGCTCGGTCCAATCCGATTAGTGAATTGTTCTGGACATCCACCAATTCCTGTTCGGTTATATAGTAACCGTCGTCCCACTGCTCGAAGTTAGCAGCGGCCTCCCGGAATTCCTTAGTGGTCCGGCACGGCGTCCGGATAGCACTAGGGCGTGGGTAGGTCTGGCCATCGGTATCCCAGACACAGCCTACCCAGTTAATGTTCGTAGCCTTGACGTTCCACAGGGACTTGTCAGGCTTCGGATACGCTCCGAGCTCGAAGGCTCGGTTAGCTGCGTACACGGTTTCACGGAAACCGGCGTCCACCATAAGTCCCCGTTGGAACCACGGCCAGTCTCGAAGCCACTCGGGAGGCATCCTGGTCAGCTGTTCGGGAGCCATGACGCCCTCGATAGCTATCCTGACTTTCGGGTCCATCCTGACTGGTGTCCCGTCCGCGTAGGTCACTTGTGCCTGCAGTTCCGGGTGGACATACAGGTAGCGACCATCATAACTAGCTGGAAAAGGCTCCGCCACTGCTGGCTTCCACTCATCCTTCTGTCCGTCAACTTGGGTAGTTTCGGACTCTGTCGCTGCGGGTTCAGCACTCGCAGTCGCTCCGGATCCCTCTGCTGGGAGTGGAGATAGCAGTTTCTCTGGCTCATTGAGTGAGAATGAAGCCAGCTTCTCCTCGAACGAGCGATCCGTGGGTTCCTCCACGTCCATCATCTCGCTCTCTTCCTGTGTAACAGGCGACAAAGCTTCCGGAAAAGCTTCTGCGGACGGAGACAGCTTATCCGGGTCACCGGATAGCTTGGCTGCAGCTACGGATTCCTCAGCCATGACTGGGGAATCGACCACGGGAGTAAACTACTCCTTTTTCCGGCTTTTACGGCGCCGGGGCCGGCACAAACGGAGTCTGTCTACCAGGAGACAGACTCTGGAGGAGCAGCGGGGGGTTTGCTTAGCTGGTAAAATCCAAGAAGGGAGCGAGCTCGACCGTCTTGGACGTTACCGAAAACAAATATGGCGACAGGCCAGCTTTCGTGACGTCATTTCCCCGCGGTCCGCGAGGTCACGAGAGGTCAGCCGAGACTGGACACGGTGACGTCATGCGGAAACGCACGTGCTACAGGCGGTACATCAACAAACTGATTGTTTTTAGGTAATTATCGCTCACCCCGATGACTCGACTGGGGATTTAAGTGGAGATTATGGAAAGCTTAAGCAAATCCACCGGATTATCCGTCCACTACCCATTGGTACATCATGCGGGGGCGACAAATAAGCCTTTAGGGTCAGTTGTCATCCGTTCCTCTAAATGTAAACATTACACTCGTTGTGTATACAGGTTAGGTCACTGCAGTCCTCTGGGCAATTCGGGGGCTGCGGCGAACGTATCTCCCCTTCTCGGATAGTTCTTTATCGGACCTGACAGTCTGAAGAGCTTTCTCTAGGTGCTTCTTAGCCTTAGAAACACCTTTCCTCTTCTTTTTGTCTTCACCTGCCGAGACTTTTTTAACTCCCCCACGCTTAATCGGTGTTGGCGTGGGTGTCACTGATTCGGAACACTTTTTGGGTCTACCCTGACCACGCTTCACTGTAGTGTTCTTTACCTGGTCTATTATGCGATTCTGATTCAGGATCCTTTCGGAACCTTCACCATACATTTCTGTGGAGGTCTCCCTCCCAGACCATCTCCTTAACTCTTCCTTTACCGAATACGCATTAATGCGTAGTTTTGGCCGATTTTGGCCGATTTTTGACCGATTTTGAGCAGGCAATAACTTCCTCAAAATCCACTGAAAGTCTTAGATTTTTTACAGTGCTGCAGCTTGCGTGGGGTTCTCTGTGGAGTCCAAGGAGTTAGGCTCTACCTCAAATACTTTTTTTATGATAATCTTGCAAACTTGAGACAAATTTCAGAATCACCATAAAAGTTTTCCATAGATTTAAACAATATTTAAGCTAAAAATCATGAAAAAACATCAAATAATATCATTTTTTTGGTGAAAATTGACTTTGTTCAATTTTTCATGCTCAACAAAATGGCACTGAAATTCTCAGTGTATTTTGATGCATTATGGGTCATTTGGGCTGGTTTCCATGGCAACAGATATGCTATAAATGTCGATTTTGCATAGCTTTGGTTGCCATGGTAACCAAAAAGAACATTTTCTAAATTTCATCATTTACCAAAATTCCAGCAAAATATTAAATTTCCTATAACATGCACCTTATTTCATCACAATTGATACAGGGAGTGTTGAGATATCGCAATTTGAAGTTTGGTAAAATGATCAATTTTTCTCATTAAAATACCACGTTTTCCATACTATATCTCACAAAATAAAGTAAATAAAGAAACCTAGGGTGTTGCTCTTTCTGATTGACAAGCCCAGCATAACCCATCACCATTTCCATTCTAATTGGAATATTCACACAATTCCAACCGTTTCTGAAAGCTTATGACACCTACTTAAACCCAAAATCTGCTCTGAAAATGGTCTGGTAAAGGAAGAGTTAATCTAGCCACATTTGACTTATAGAGTCGACCAAGGTCAGATTTAATAATTACGGTACAATCACTGATAATTTGTGTTATAGTAAAGGGACCGTCCCAATTAGACGCTAATTTTATGTGTCTAAGTGGTTCATGTAATCTAAGGACTCTGTCTCCGGATTGGAATTTCCGATGTTTTAGATCGGTATCGTATCCTACTTTCTGCCATTTGGCACTTTTCTCCAAATCAATTCGGACAGACTCATATGCTTTTCTAAATCTGTCTCTTAAACATTCCACAAAAACTACATGGCAAGGTAGTTCAGGGTCCATTCCTACGACTCCAAAAACTAGGTCAGCAGGCATTATCAAATCTTCTCCGAATACTAAAAGGTTCGGAGAACAATTTGTACTTGAATGTACTGTACTATTATAAGCATGTGTCACAAAATGACATTGCTCATCCCAGTCATCCATATGTTCATTAACGAGTGACTTTAGGACTTGGATGAGGGTTCTATTGAACCTTTCCACCAATCCGTCGCTTTGTGGTCTATACGGATTGGTTCTAGTCTTGCAAATAGCCAAGTACTCGCACATACCCTGCCAGAGATTTGATTCGAATTCTCTGCCTTGGTCACTGTGTAACATTAATGGTACACCGAAGCTTAGTACCCAACCTTTTACAAAAGCTTCGGCACAAGTAATTGCTTTGTGGTCCGGTAGTGGAAATACTTTAGTGTATTTCGTATAATAATCACACACTACCATCATACAGGTATTATCATTAGCGGTTGTATTAAATCCACTAATAATATCTACCCCGATTCTTGCGAATCTAACTCCGAAAAGTTCTTGGGATAGGGGAAGTTTGCCCATCCCGGGTCCGGGTTTGTTTTTACAACAATCCGGACAGGTGGTTACCCATCTTTGCAAGTCCCGTGTCATGCCAGGCCAATAGTATTTCTTGGAAAGTCGTGCTAGCGAGCGTTTCCTTCCGAAATGACCACTGCTCCGATGTCCATGACAGAAGTACATAATGTCATGTCTCATGGCATGTGGTATCACCACTTGCATGATTCTACCACCATTATTACATGGCTTCCAACGGTATAACACGCCTTTCCGGACTTCAAGCTCGGTCCATTGAGCAAGAAACCTTCTCATTTCTCGATTTTCCAGAGAGACCTCTGGTCTAACTGGACGTATACCCTTGGGTACTAATTGCAGTAGCTGTGCAGTTATCGAGTCAGCTTCCTGGAAATGTCGTATGTGATCCATAGACCAATCCAGTATACTGGCAACTAGGGGTACGAATGGTCTTCGAATCCCTGCTAACACTGCCTTATGAGCTCCACAATCAGTACAATCCGGATTATCACATTTCCGGATTGGTATTCGAGACAAAGCATCAGCATTTAAATGCTTAACTCCGGGTCTATGCTGAATCTGTTGATGTTCAAGCCCATATTCGGATAAATGGGCTAGCCATCGGCCTAACATGCCTTCAGCATCTCGGAAGTTCAGTAGCCACCTTAAAGAGGAATGATCCGTACGCAAAGTAAAGTTCGTTCCCCATAGAAAATGTTTGAACTTCTTGGTATATACGACTACTGCTAACAACTCTCTTTTGGTTGTGCAGTAATTGCGCTGGGTCTTGCTCAGTGTATTGCTGGCAAAGGCAATTGGCACTTCTCTCCCATTTTGGACTTGCGAGAGAGCTGCACCAATGCTATCATTACTAGCATCAGTATCCAGTATGAAATGATCCGTCTCATTCGGATATTGCAATACGGGAGTACTCGTGAACAGGTCTTTTAGCTTTTGGAAAGCGGTTTCCTGTTCATGCGTCCAAGGAAATTTTTCCTTGGTACTTCCTGGAGTCCAGTTAGCTATTGCTTGTAATGGGTAACTGACTCTAGAATAATTCGGAATAAATTCCCTGTAATAGGAACAGAATCCTAAAAAGGACCTCACTTCTTTGGGTGTTTTAGGTCTATTCCAATTCGTAACTGATTCGATTTTTTCCGGATCAGCCTTTATTCCTTCATCACTGATGATGCGGCCCAAATAATTTATGGACTTTCTAAACATGTGGCATTTCTTAGGTTTCAATTTGAGACCATTTGAAATAATACGTTCTAGTACCATTTTTAGGTTATTAGAACATTCTTCGAATGTTTTTCCGAAGACAATGACATCGTCTAGATATACAAGACATCTTTTCCACAATAAATCACTTAGAATTGTTTCCATCATTGCTTCAAATGTTGCAGGTGCATTGCACAATCCAAACGGCATTACATTATATTGGAATAATCCAATATGACTTGAAAATGCAGTTTTCTCCATATCTGAAGGGTTCATTCCCACTTGCCAATAGCCTGATTGCAAGTCTAGGGTACAAAACCAACTGTTTCCTCCTAAGGAGTCAATGGTTTCATCTATTCTCGGTAATGGATACGAATTCTTTTTCGTTATTCCATTCAACTTCCTGTAGTCTATGCAGAAACGGATAGTACCGTCTTTTTTTGTTACCATACACACAGGACTACTCCATGGACTATTGGAAGGGACTATTACATCCTGTTCCAACATCTTATTTATTTCATCCTCAGCTACTCTCTTTTTTGCTAAGGGTAACCGTCTATACGGTATCTTAAAGGGTTCGGCATCCCCAGTATCTATTTTATGTAATACCTTATTTGTCGTACCTAGTTTTTCACCAGGTTTGGCAAAGGCAGTATGATACTGACAGAGCATATCATAGAACTCTTTCCGGTGTTCCGGATCTTCTAATGAAGTTTCTTCATACAACTTAAGTAAGTCTTCCGAAATTTCATCATCTCCTGTTACCTTCTGTAAGCTTAGCTTACTATCCGTTACAGTTTCCGAAAGGGTCACGTTTCCAAAAACTTGTCCCTTTTTCAAGTAGATAGTAGTGTTTCCAGTATTGGAGACAGGTACTACCGACCAGGATGCATTCGCTACTATCGTGTCTACAGAATTTAATCCAATACCTGACAAAGTAACTACATCCGGTTCTATCACTGCAGGTTTGTTACGCATTGCAGGATCACTTCTTACAAGCACATCACAGGCTACTCCCGGAGGGATTCGCACAGTGTGTGCCACACTAGCCATACTGCTCACTTGTCTCAGTGCACATCTAACCTTTACGGGGTACGGGTATCTCACACTCAACACTCCTGTTTGGGGTTCCAATACAGCACCATACAGGGATGCGAAATCCAACCCGAGTATCCCCTCATCTGCTATATCCGCAACGGTGGCGCTCATGACATAGTCATGTATACCATCTAACTGTAGTCTCACACAAGTTCTACCATACGTTTGCAAGGTACTGCCGTCGGCCGTCTGAGCACTTCCTCCCGATTTGAGAGTATCATGTTCATCCGGTATAAGGTCGTAGAACCCCTTGGAGATACAAGAGTGGCTAGCTCCCGTATCCACAAGGAATTCGGCAGACCTTCCGTTAACAGTAAGGCAAACATACCACCGCCTTCCGTTTAGAACAGAGGGCATGTCCGTGACAATCGGAACGTCATTTTTCACACCAGGAGTCAATCCACATCCTTTTAAGAATTCCAGACAAGGATGACCCGGGGGCAGGTGGGCACCACAGACCTTGGCTAACGAATAGCCGCCTGCCTCGTTACTGATATTGGGTTTCCCCTGTGCTCCCATAGCACCTGTTATATCAGCTTCCCTAACCTTCCGGGTGTCTACAACCACCTCGGTGTTAGGTGATCTTGTTACTTCATGTGAACTATCATCACGGATGGTGATATCATGGCAAGATTTGTCACTGGGATCCCCTTCTTTGCCCCTCGGGAGACCCCTCCTTAGTTTTCCTCTGTACTTACTCCAGAGACACTCTCCTGTCTACGAGGGACAGGTTTTTCAGCCATACATTCTGGAGCATAATGCCCCAGTTTCTGGCATCTGAAACATCTCCTCTGGGATTTGTCAACTCTCGGTCTCTTTAGAGCTTCTGTTAATCCGGCTAATAATGTTTCCATCATGTTAGTCGGAGCAACAGTGGCTGCTACAGTTGGGTTCGCCGTAGAGGCTACACTGCCAGGTTGAGTTGATCCGGAAGCTGTTTTACCAGCAACTGATCCTCCTCTCCCTCTCGAATGTACTTTCCTATACCGCTTTTGTCGGTAATATTTTCCAGCTACATGCACTGAACCAATATAATCTCCGTTTTCATCGGAGACATATTCATCTTTCTCATCAACTTCATTCGATTCAACCGGAGCTAATTGGGAAGTATCGTATACCGGAGCAGGTGTACCTCCGTATTGGAATGGAGCTGCTCTTATTGGATTAGGTCCGAGACCTACCAGACGTTTCTTCATGTCATGTCCATCGATTGCTATGAACAGATCACTGAAGGAAGTGTCATCTTTCCAAGAGTCCCAGACCACTTGCTTGTGATCCGGATCACGCAATCCACTGTAGAATTGTATAAACAATTCTTGTAGATAACAATCATCATCATGAGCCCAATTTGGACGTGCTTTCGAAAGCCTGGAGGGTTTCCTCCTGGTGGACCATTATTATTATAGCCTCCAGATGAACCACCAGGGTATCCACTATTGTGACCGGTGTTTCCAGAAGAAGCATATCTAGGGTAAGAATCATTTTGATTCCATCCCTGGTTATAGCTATTACCATTCTGATAATTGCCACTTCCCGATGGATTATAATTATTTCTATATCCATAGGAAGATGTTCTCGGTTGGTACGTACCGCCGTTGATATTGTTTTGTGGCGGATTTGGTCTCGGAAAACGTCCATCAGTAGGACCATTACCAGAACCTGGGGGTGGATTCGGTAATCTTGGTACTGCTGGTGTACTGTGGCCGGGTTGGGGGAAATATGAAGGTGGTGTCAACATATGTCTCATTGGTCCGGGTGCTCTTGGTTGTGCCACGGGTGAATTATTATTATTCCCTGTAGCACCATCGTGAGTCGCTTTGATTTTGTGACTCAAATCTGGTATGGGTGGTGCTGGTCCTATCGTATCCAGCATTGGAACTACTGGTTTAGATGCGGTTCCATTTACTGCAGCATTATCCGGTTTCTTATAGATTCCGGATACCACATTCTTGTCAGCCCCATCATCAACGAATGGGCTGTATCTAATTGGGGTTGCATCTTTAGATGTCTTTCCCAACATTGTAGATACCACAGCTGGGTCTATATTACCTATAGTTAACTGGGCTGCTTCTACATATTTATCTAGAGTTATTGCAGTGGCCTGCAATTCCTGAAGCTCATTCGTGAGTTTCTGTCTATCCTCCTCCAGTTGTTTGTTGTAAGCTATGATGCCTACCCGGATGGTTTCATTGTCTTCAGCTTGTTTACTGCACTGAAGTTTCAATTTATCCAACTCCTCCTGATAATGGCGAATTTCGGATTCGAATTTTGTCTTATCAAGGTTTAGTTGGTCGTTCGTATCTATGTATGTTTGGATACGAATGTGCCTATTATCATATTCTTTATTGAATGATTCTCTCATAGATTGAAGTTTTAGTTCTTCACTCTCGAGTTCTTTCATGTACTCGCTCCTTCTGGCTTCGAATTCCTTTCGCATGCCAGTTAGGTCCTCTTCCATTTGAAGTTTTTCATGCAATACTTCATCCTTAGCTTTGACCAAGGTATTTAAATTCTCGTTCAAAGTTACATAAGTTTCATTCAACAACAGGACATCCGGTCGTTTTAATTCTTCACCTTCCGGTACCGCATAGGTTAAGTCGCCATCTATAGCGCTATAATCTAATATTGGTAATTCGGGCCTGGGTAACCTATAAGGTAGTTCTCCGAATGTTACCCTTTTTCGCATTGGTGCCGGATGTTCTGGGTTAGTACTACCACCGACTTCGAACATCGAATCACATAATTCGTCAACAATTGAATGCTGGCCTATTAAGTTACTATGTCTCTGTATGGACTGTTCGCGTCGTACAGAGTCTGGCAGATTCTCTTCACTATCATTATAGTGGGGTCCGGGATCTCTCCAGGATGCTGATTCTGCATCTTGTGAGTCCGAATGGGCTTGGAGCATTAGCGATCCATTTCCATTCTCTTGGGCAAGTGATTGCCCTGCTGGGTTAGCTTCCCTAAGGGTGTCTAACCCATGTACTAGCCGTTCGGACGTTATAACGTCCGGGCTATACACCAGAATTAACTGGTCACGGCACCAGTGTAAGGATTTGTGGCCTTACGGACCTGGGGGGTTCGGGTCTTACGATTCGGAAAGAAAGAGTAAGACAGTATTCCAAGTGTATGCCAACGGTTAGGTTTATTACTTAATGCACACTCACGGCTGCCGAATGATATCAAAGAGGCAGCTAATATTAAAAGACAGTGGTTTACATAGTGTGGAGGCCAGAAGGGCCTCTGACGTAGCGGCTGAGCCCTGGGCTTTATATACGGACCCAGGTGTTCGTCGTCAGATGTCCCCACAGACCCGGATCGGTGCTGCCACCTATCCGGAACCTGAGGAACGTCCGACGACTCGACTCACCCGCCACGTCAGACGGTACCCAACTCCTATGGTTTAGTAAAGTGTACCTCTACAACAGTATAGAAAGGATCCGAAGAAATTCTGGAGGGTCATAGGGGAATTAATCCCAAAGAGGACTGATAAGGCCCCTGTTAATTTATTAGATGAAAATATCCAACCTTTCCCAACCGGTGATGTGGTGGACAAAATTAATTCTTATTTTGCTAAAGTGGGACCCACCCTAGCCAGTAATATCCCCTCACCAGGCCATGCAGGTTTTTCCTGGGATGTCCCCTTTGGACAATGAAAAAACGTTTATTCTTTTAGTAGTTTGCCCTTCAGTGAAGCTGAGGTTTTAAAGGAAATAAAAAATATTGACATCCAAAAATCTTCAGGTTTGGATCATATATCTAGCAAATACCTACGGGACTACCTGTCTTTAATACTTCAGCCATTCACAAATTTATTGAATAAATCAGTGGAAGAAGCTATAGTACCAACAGGTTGGAAAGAGGCAATTGTAGTACCTATCCCAAAGGTTGTCAACCCCTCCACCCCGGGTCAGTTGAGACCAATCTCACTCCTAGCAGTCCCTGGGAAAATACTAGAACGATTGGTTTATAATCAGCTTTATGTTTTTCTTGATCATGGTCTTTTAGCAAGAGAACAAAACGGGTTTAGGAGAAACAATGGAACCCAAGATGCGGTGTATCAACTGATAGAGGCTGCCCATAATGCTCTCTCCAAAGATGAGAGCGTGGGAATAGTATACATCGATTTTTCCAAAGCTTTTGATTCTTTAGACCACTCTATACTGCTGCATGAATTAGAAAAATTCAAAATTTCACCTCTAACTGTATACAGTGGCTAGCTGACTACCTCCAGGGCAGGTCCCAGCGTACAATCAGGCAATGACTAATACTCTGAGTGGGCGGATCTTACCCATGGAGTACCCCAAGGCTCAATCTTGGGTCCTCTGTTGTTTCTCCTCTGTTAATTCTATGCCTGAGCTGGTTACTGAAGGTGCTATCAAACTATATGCTGACGATACACTGTTACATATATCTCACAATGATGCTGAGGTCATGGGGCTCGTGTTGCAGGATAATCTAGACACTATAGCCAACTGGTGTAACTTTAATGGCCTTACCATAAATCCTAATAAATCTAAGTACACTCTCATCACTAAGGAAGCAGGCGTGTCAAGATTCACTCTTGGAATGTGTGGTTCCATATTAGAAAAGACACATACAAATACCTTGGTGTGGTTATTGACAAAGATCTCAATTTTAAGGAGCACTTTAATGACATGTGTACTAGGATTAATCATAAATTGTGGTTGTATAGACAGATACGTGCGTCTCTAGATGACAAGGCAGCCTTACCTGTCTTTAAAACCATGATATTACCAGATTTTGATTATGGATCAATCTTTTTAACGGCCCTACCGGCAACATGCTATGAAAGCCTACAAGTCCTCTGCAATATTGGATTACATATATGTTTTAAAATAAAGGATCCTAAGTTATTCCATTTGAAAGAGTTGTATAAAAAAAGCCAATTTGCTTCCACTGGATCTGAGAAGAATATATTTTCAATTAACTCTCTGCCACCGGTTAGTCTATTCAGGCAAAATGGAGACGCTTCCTATCACTGGTACCAGGGCCACTGACGCCCCGACTATTAAGCTTCCTAGACATAAGTTGGAGATGTTCATACGAGGCCCTACATATCAGGCTGCCTCTAGATGGAATGCCCTAGACCCTGCTCTTAGATGGATATTAGATAAGCCAGATTTCAGCGTATTCCTTAAAAAGAGGCTGGGGCAGGTTTTTCTATGTAAATGGAGGAAAGAGGCCCCATATTTACTTTTTGATGGAACTGATATCACCAGGGAGGTGTCATCATTTGATATGCAATTTAATGTGCTGGATCCTAGCTTATCTTAATGGAAACCTAAGTAAGGGATGTACTATGTGAAAGCATTGATGGATTTTTGAGGTGAATTCTTATTTTTTGACAAGTTTTTATACAATGAAACACTGTCATATAGTATGTATACGCTATGCCGCAGGTAATAAGGGTAAAACATTCACAACTATAAAATTGAAGACAATGTCATTGTTAGGGTAAGTCTTTTCTTAGGATGTAGTCCTTGTCAGAAGCAGTTCCTCATCTGGGTTGTTGTAGATTGCCCTTTGTAATTGTTCCGTCTCCCTGTAAACATAAATGTGACATATACTGGGAAAGGGAGTCTTATAGCCCCCCCCCCCCACCGCACTAAGACCCTTTTTTCGCAGATCGTGTCACAAATGTCGTTTTATTACTTTTTACATTTATGTGACTTATACATGTTCATTCATTTCATTCGCGTACTCTGTTTACTGTTACTTATTGTTTACATTTATTTATTTAAAGAAGCAACACTTTTTGAAGCATGAACAATTTTTATTATGGTAAAAGACTGGACCTGAGTTAGCTTCACTCGGTCCCTGGTTGTGTATCGGTTGAGCAGTTGTACTGATCATATTGTAACCAGGAGAAAATAAATGCAAATGGAGAATGCATAAAAAATCCCCATCAAAATGGTTCAAGAACATCTAATAATCTGCACCAACCCACTTCAAATTAGTTTATACCCTGAAGTATTGGCGAGTCTGAGTGTTAGTGGGAAGCCACTTTGGAAGCCACATTCGAAGCCAGTTGAGACGCTGATGTTAAAGGAAAAGACCACCTTTTGTTCAGGTTGATTTTTTTTTCTTACCGTAATCTCCCGCGTATAAGGCGCAGCCTGCGTATAAGGCGCACCCAGAGTTTAGAGATTTGACTAGAAAAATAAAAGATTCATAACTTTTGTTCTACTGAATGGATTTTGAAAATTCAAAAACCTATGTGTTGCATGGACCCCCCAGACCCCGCTGGACCCCATATTCAGCTGATAAGGTTATATGGGAGTGTAAGATATCAAAATGAAGGTCTTGATATCCCCCTTGTGGATCCAGAAAGAAATAAAACCTATCGTATAAGACACGCTTTATACGCGGGGGATTACGGTAAGTCATTATATTGAATAAAAAGAGTGGCATACTTAGCACTACATCTGCTAGCAAAAGGAGTGAGTGAGTAATAGATGTTTAGCGCCATTTCGACAGCTAAGGTCATATTCATGGCGAGAACTACATTACACAATTTCAGAGGAATGTGTCAGTGCCCGAGCATATGTGCACCACACACATCCGAGGGGATAGTATAAGGGCAGGAGGGCTAGCATATAAGGGCAGGAGGCAGGCTGCATTTTATGATGCCACAGTTGGTCAAAATGCCCCAGATGCTGCATTAGGTATGCTCAGAGGCTCTTGCAAATTTGTTGTAATGTTTCAATATTAAAGTGTACATTTTCATTACATCCACTTCCTCTAGGGTGTATCTGGGGCTATCCTCGTCTGTAAAGCATGGCTTATACGTGGGGATTTATGCTAGGTCCTAATTACCTGGAGGATATTGTTATAAGATGGAAAGAGCAATCTAGTAGTATAGAAGATATGGCATCTCCTCAGGCACTTCCCTTTGACAGTTGACAACATGTGGTCTCTTGTCAAGAGTTTGGCCAAAGTATTTTTGTATCACTTGTTTGTATGGGGAAAGTCACTGTATCAAACTACTACATCATTCTTGAATTACAGACCAAGTGATTTTAACTGTGTCCAGATTCTTTTTGTTATACACACCATATATATTTGTACATTTAAGGCATTCCCGAAACATATACTTTTTTCTTACTGAAATTTTGCCCAAATGCATGAGACCCTCTGAAATGTGAGAGGTAGTAGTATAGAAGATATGGCATATCCCCAGGCTGTGCTCTATGGCATCAGGTATTATACTGCCCTGCCATCTGGTGCACCACACCCTCCCTCCGGGGGGGGGGCATACAGACTCTTTTATGGTAGCTACCAACTCCGAAACTACATCCCTCCCCTTTAAAAGCTTTTTGGCAACACCCTTAAGAAGTTACGCCAATTTCACAGCCTATTCTAGTCTTTTTGGCCCCTTTTCCATTTCAGATAAGGTTCTTAGGTGGGGATTTTAAACATGTGCACACCACTTTGATTTTTAACTATGACGGTCCCTTCCTTTCTTTAGAAATCATGACTGTATTGATAGCCCTTTTTTGCCCTTCCGTTGGCAGCTCTTTGGGGTTGGATTCGCAGTTGGTACATGTATCCAAACCAATACCCAGGTAGCTGACTTTGGCCCAACGTCGGCCCAACGTTGGGCCAACGTTGGCTGCCCATCAGGCCTACGTAGGCCTGACCAGTGGCATTTGCCAAGGAAATGCCAACTTTGGGCCAACGTTATGCCAATGTCTCTGTGCTACCTGGGTACTGAGGAGCCTAGAGCTCCCTCCCCCGAGCGTATAGTGCTCCCCCCCCCCCACCACCACCAAGTGCCACCGTCAGCTGCAAGCAGTGAATGATGAACGGGGACCGGAACCAGCATGCCCCCTGTCCACTAATCCTACAGGGCATGCGCAGAGGTGCCAGCCACCATCACTCTCACACCAGCTTCTGTCAATATTCTCCCCTATAATCTTTTTCTCCTTTTCATATTCTCTGGAGAATTGAGTGATATAAACTCTCAGATTTCTAACTATTCTAGACTTTTAGTGTACATCGCATGGCTAATGTAAACAACTATCATGATTTTTGTCTCAACACATTATGATAAATATGTCGTAAATTAGCCCGGGACCCCAATGTTTACTTAATTGGCCTACAAATGGAAAGATGTTATTTTAATCTTGTGGCGAAAGTCTGTCGGAAATTAAGTCACTTTTATTTTATGGGTGCCATTTACCTTAAAAGGTTTATAAATTAAAACCCTGTGACAGACCCTAAGTATATTCAGTACCATGGCCTGGTACTACAGAACTAAGCCTCTATTGGGCGTCTCTATCAGGCCGATATCCCATCATGCAGCAGCAGCAGTGGTGACGTAGCTACGTCAAAATGACGGCCCACCATTTCATATCGCCGCCCTATTCTCGTCGCCTCTCGCGAGAAATCGATCGTCGGCTCGTTAAGTGCCGCCCAGGTTGGTGTGGTAGGGGGTGAGGTGGGGTGGGAGGGAGGGGCTGGGACTATACCGGAAGTGCTGGAAGTACGGTCAAGCGGCCCTCATCATCGATCAGCTCAGCGTTTCCCTAGTGACGTCATGTTGAACGTGTGTGACGTGTTATGACGCTTGTCTTTTTTTGTATTTACTTTTCTTTTGCATTGGATTTCCTTCTTCATGTCTTTTGACGGTGTTTGTCGTTCATTCCCTCTCGTCTCAGTACACCCCTTTTTACTTGTGCCTCTTTTTGGCTTGTCGGCTTTCTCCCTTTAAGTTTGGTCACACAGAATTTGACGATAAAAGGAAGACCTATTTCAAGACTGACCCTGGAATAGTATTTGTCCTATTCTATACTAAGAGCCATACTTTTGCTTATCATTTCAAGAAAACAGTGGTGTCCTTATGATCTTTAAATTCTGTTGATACCTCCAAATATATTGATTGTTTGATACATTTGAAAGTGAGAATTGCAAAGACATTACCATGTCGAAATCAGTGTGGGGGTTGTCTTAATGCTTTGGGTTCTGGAAAATTCTCGGAACACTGGCCAACCTACCTACCTCGACAAAACAGAGCCAACTAAATAAGAATGCAACATTTCTGTCCAGATCTTTTTTGGGGGTTTGGTTGGTATGAATACTGAGGTAATGTTTGTATGTCCTAATCAAGGGCCGGATACGGGCCCCACAGAATAAAATTCCCATTGACTGACGTTTCACAAAGTAACACCACCACTGTAATAAATAGCTGTTGAATCTATAGCCATCTCCATAAACAGTTGGCCACCATAATTGTACTGCAGTGAAGCAGTGAGGTTGTTTTTTTTAACAATGAAAGCCCAGACAGCACAGAGTTAAAAGGAATCTGTGATAATTACCATGGTGAAGTATGTCCCAATGTTGCCAGGGATCCATTGTTATTTTGACGACATTTATTTTTACAATGTAGAACGAACCATGATAAATATTTGTTGTATAGTCGTGATATCGACACATGTCATGTTATATGTTCTCCTAACGCCAGGTCTGTTAGGGCCTGAGGGCATCTGTAGTACCACGGCACAGGGGCCCCTCCCTGAGAGCATTTGTTTCCCTAGGTACCGCAAAGGGTATAAATGCCCTTTAGATTATAGGTGAATGGTGAAAAAAGGTACCATGTCCATTGGTCATCGTGATGCTTGATGCCTGGGCCAAACTTCCGCACTGGTTCACTGCATCATGACTCCAAAAGGACTCAGTCCTGGAGGCATCATATGGCCCAGTCAATGCATCAATACGTCATGTCCGTTTGTTTTTATGACATGAACCTGGAGGCACCCAGTGGCCCTTAAAGACCTATACAAACAGAACACATGGGTCTGCTCACTACCCGATGTTACCATGGTGATGCTATTTCCCTTGGGGACTTTGCTGCAGCAGTAGGAACAGTGTCAAACCAGACCGTGTCTCTGAGGGGTATACTCTATCCATGATTCAACATGTGCCCTGGAATAGTCTAAAACTGATTGATACTTTGGGGAAGGTCAGCATGATGCACCAAATTAGTGCTGCTGAGTAACTCGCTGGCACTGCATCGAGGTATCATGAAGATAGTCGAGTTTAGACTCTAGGTTCAGGCCCTCCTGTTCTCGAAGGAACTGCCATGTCGTTCTTTTAGTTGATCGCACAGATAGGAAGTTGCAAATGCCTTGTCATTTGAGACATACAGCTATAGAATGTAGGGAGGTTTCGTCTATAAATATTCCAAAAATGGAATCACAAATTACCCAAATAAAAGCAGCCAGTAGATTACATTGATATAGCCTGATGTGCATATTATAAGGCAGCCATATCTGTTTATACCTGTTGGAGCTCTCACTCCAAGTTCCAGGGACTTGTTTGTTTGTTTGTTTCTTTCTTTTGGGGTGGGGGGATGGGGGGTTGGCTTCAATAACTTGAGAGTTCGATGCTCTGATTCAGTCATGAAATTGGCAAAATTAAAGGAAAATATAGATAAGGAAAACAAGTAACAGTGACCATATCCCCTTTTCACACATCTCTATATCAGCGGCCAGGTCAATGTCAGCAGCCCTACCCCCTCCCCAACACACAGACACACGTAGAACCCTGGCCTACCAATTTAACACGGCCACGACCAGAACTAACCATCCTAACAAGATCCTATTGGCCCCTGGGACCCAGAATTAGCACCTCATCCCACCAGGCGCCCAGCATGGTAGGGTCAGGGAATGTGGGTAGGGTTAGAGGAGAATGGAAGATTGAGAGGACTGGAATATTTTAATCCTTTAAAGGTTGCATATTGCATTAATACGTAATTCTCCTCGGAATATTTGGTTTTCATTCCCAAAGGTATTTTTCCTATTGTAAATTGAGAATTTAGGAGGATTGTCGAATTTTTGGAGATAAGTTAGTGGCATCCCTGGTCTGCATAATGCACCAATGCTGTGCTACCTTAATGCACCAATGCTGTGCTAGCTTAATGCACCAATGCTGCGCTAGCTATTCGACATGCCAGCACTGCATCTGCAGCTCTTTAAAGGATGATACTGCATTTCTGCATAATTCCCATTGGTCATCCACAAGGATTTATCCACTCCCAGGGGGGTTGAATGATGCACCAATGATATCAAATAAGCAAACCTGCCAGCAGTTCATTTTTGCATCATTCCACTCCTGCATCAGCGGCCCTTAAAGGGTTTAGGGTTAGTAAAGTGGTAAGTCATGCAGTTGGTAGAAGGCATGGCAGTCAGGATGACGTATGCTGACTGACCGCCTGGAGGACTGACCAGGAGGAAGATTGAACCCTGATTACTTCATAGGACAAGGCTAGTCCAACTCAACCCAGCCCTATCTTATCTTTAATACTGGCAGCAACCGACTATTCCTCTGCTCAGTCAATCAGACACAGTTTTGTATGATCAGCCAATGATGAATGGTGATCTCTCTTCAGTCAATCACAAAATAATGCTTCCTCAGCCAATCACAGGCAGTAATGCATCCTCAGCCAATCACAGGGAGTTAAACATCTAAAGCCATCACAGATGGGAACACATTCTCAGCCATTTACGGAGAGTAATATTTCCCTATCCAATCACTATCAGTACTACACAGCAAATCACACAGCTATGCCTCCTTTCACATATCAGCAGATCCTGTCATTTTAAAATTTGTATTTAATTATTAATGTTAAATTCCTCGGAAAGGTGGCCACAACTTAGAATTAGGGTGTGAGGCATCAGCGGTATAGGACTGACCCGGGATACAATATCAACCAATGAGAGGACTCCCTACATTCACTGCAGAATCTTTTGGGTAAATTATGATCTCGGACCACCATAGAGGTCCGCAGTGACGACGATCATACAGTAAATGTAGGCAGTTAAGAGATGGTGGCCTCTGATTGGTCTATATTAGTGTGTGGAAATTATTGTCAGCTTTGCTATAAGGCATCAAATAAATCACTAAACTGTACTGATTCATAGAATATAAATTGTGACACACTGGCCCTTTGGTAAGGAATTGGTGGGTGGCATTAAAAAAATAGTGAGCACTGTTGAATTATTAGGTGCAGAATAGGTCAAAATGTAGGTGGGTATGCATGCAGGCCAATAGAAAAAAACTGGATTGGTCAAACCTATATTTTTTTCATCTCAGATTAAGGATAAAAGATGTATCTAAAGATTTGTGGTCATTTTGGGCGATTTGAATCATTGTAGGCGGGTTTTATCGGTGGTTGAGCTATAATAGATTATAGTGAGAAATGTTTTGGTGGTCCGAGACCTTAAGTGGTGATATGACAGTTAGCCAGAATAGCTTGGAAATGCTCAAAAAGCTTTTTTTCTTAGTTGGATTTGGTTAGTTTGGATAGATTAATGCTGAAAAAGGTGGAAATTTGCATGAAAAGTACGGAAAATGGAGAAAATCCAGGCTGTAGGGCTATTGGTATTATTGCGGACTTCATTGATTCTGACTTAGAGGCCTTTCTATGCACATTACCACATTTTTAGTGTTAAAGGGATGGATCAATTCAAGGATTTGTGGGCAAAAATGCTGAATAATTCCCTCTTTGGGCTTTTATAACCTATAATGACATGAATATTTGACAGAATGTAGGATTGAAGGACACTCAGGCCCTACTTGCCGATAGACGGTGTACAGCTCCATTGTCTAATATCAAGCCCTTGCTCAAGTCATAGAACAGTAAATATTAAAGCTTTTATCACAATATTTTACAGAGTCATTCCTAACATATCTGGGAATATGGACATAACATAAAAACAGCCATGGATAAGGAATAAATCCAGGAAAAATAGAGAAAATGTCAAAATATCTCTATTTTCAGTGCACATTTTGTCAATTTTGCATAATATTTCAACACTCCATGTACAATCTAGGGGTTAAAGCTTAGAAAAAGCAGTTGTTCCATGTAGGAGACTACCTGGACGAAATCTGTGCTGAATTTCAGGGTCCTGGGTTGAATATTTCTTGAGAAAACAAGTTAAACATGTATAGGGTGTCGGACAGTGAAAACAGCGTGAAAAAGAGACCATTTTCCAGGGTTACGAGGGCATCGATTACCCCCATGGTCTATAGTTTAGGGGCTCACAGGGCACCTCACAAGTTAGAATTTGATGAATTACACCTAAAAGTTTGTATAAGGGGTGTTTGGGGTAAGTTTTAGTCCTGACCCCCTCCTTTAAGATCTCGGACCACCATAGAGGTCCGCAGTGACGACGATCATACAGTAAATGTAGGCAGTTAAGAGATGGTGGCCTCTGATTGGTCTATATTAGTGTGTAGAAATTATTGTCAGCTTTGCTATAAGGCATCAAATAAATCACTTAACTGTACTGATTCATAGAATATAAATTGTGACACACTGGCCCTTTGGTTAGGAATTGGTGGGTGGCATTAAAAAAATAGTGAGCACTGTTGAATTATTAGGTGCAGAATAGGTCAAAATGTAGGTGGGTACGCATGCAGGCCAATAGAAAAAAACTGGATTGGTCAAACCTATATTTTTTTCATCTCAGATTAAGGATAAAAGATGTATCTAAAGATTTGTGGTCATTTTGGGCGATTTGAATCATTGTAGGCGGGTTTTATCGGTGGTTGAGCTATAATAGATTATAGTGAGAAATGTTTTGGTGGTCCGAGACCTTATGTAACACCTGGTACCCAGCATGCTGGCTGCTATCAGTGCTTATCTCGCCAGGACCAAGATCAAGCAATGGCGGACACACTGGACCTCAATACAGAGCCCTATAGATTTTGAATATGATAGGCTACTGCTGTGGTTTTAGACATACTGGTATATCATAGACTGATGGGTGAGACTGAAACAGGGCAACACCTGCTTACCTATGATATGCAACAGGCTCCACTCGTAGTGGGGGGAAAGAATTCTCATCATGGGCACTTAAAAAAGGTATAACAATCTTCATGTAGGCCCCTAGGTTTATCTTTTTGGCAAAGGGGATTGTGAAGTCCCTTTTTATGGGAGAAAAATGTTTTGATTTTTTTCCTACAGCCATCTGTCAGGATATCAATACTGAATGTATAATATTTGTTCTCTTTGCTTCATTAAATGGGTCCCAACACAGAGGGGAAAAATAGAGAAAATAGCAAGAACAGAGAAAGCAAGGGAATATGGACATTTTTTTCATGACGCAGGGGAAACACAGTGACAAAGGAAAAGAATGGATTTTTAGACCCAGCGTACAAAGGACCATAAAACATACTAAAGGGACAACTAGGATCCGTATATACGTTTTCCACAGAAAAAAATAAATCCACTTTGGTACAGGGACAACACAGATAATTTGAAATTGAAATAATGGTTGGCAACCTTCTACGACCCTTAAAGGGCTAATGTCTTAAAGCTTTGGGACCATAACTTCACCCATATCCTATGTTGCAGCCAGTAACCGAGCCCGACCGACATGAAATCCCACTTTTCGTTGAACAGATTTAGAGATTTAGCCCTGGGCAGCACTCAATAGGTATTTATTCCACCTTTACAGAAGGGGCCTGCCTACAGCTGTAAAGAAAAAGGATTTCTTTCACCCACCCAGCCTGGTATTGAATAGTAAGTGTAGGAGATTTCAGCCAAATGCGAATCAATCCGTCCACAAATTTTGGTGGTGGGAAGAGTGTTAAGGAAGTATCTTGTTGGTGGATTTAATTAAAACCCTTCAGGCCGTCAATGTATTAGTACACCATGATACATCAATGAAGTGCGGGTGCATCGACTCGCTAGTACTTCATTAGAGCATCATGCTGACCCTCGATACAGACCCCGTATTGTCGTCATGATGCATGAATGTAGCCATGCGGTCACTCACCAGGGCTTCATGCAATTTCATGACCAATGCGCGCAATTCATTAGTCTGAAGCTAGATTTCAGCTAGGGACCTTTACCATGATGAGTACTAGCTCTGACTGACCCCTCCAAAGTGCCTTAGTTTGTTCTGCACTGATAGGACTAATATAATGAAAGTGTGACAGTACACACCTAACTTTGGTGGATACGTCTTCCACCCTGCTGGGTTTTACTAATGTAGACTGCCTTTGTCAGCCCTGCCTCCAGGGCCTCACCCACCACTGAAATCCCAAGAACATTTACCAGGAGCTACTGTGTCTAAGTTGTCCTAGATATCAGTTGTATCAGCTTGACTAAGAATCAAATGACTCCCTAACTCTTTAGGGACGACTTGCAACCTCAATGCTTAATGCAAGCATGCAAGGCATGCTTCAAGTGTGTATAACTAGTGATTACCTTGGTTTATTAGCTGCATTTACGCATGTATATACTCAAAAATAAGATCAGTGGTGTGCTGAAGCAATGCTTAGTCGTTAGCACTACATACGCCTGTATCACTAAAAATGAACTTGCGGCTCTAAAACAACACACCCTTCCCAAATGGGTAAAGATTGGCAGGCTTGATGTGAAACTACAAAAAGCAAGCAGCCTAAGGAGAGATGTTTCTTTTTGAGTGAGAGATAAGATAAAGGAGAGGTGTTATGGGTGTGGGTGCATGTGTCTTGGTTGATTCTCACAACTCAGGCCAAAATCTGACCAGAATAATTTGAAAACTTATAAGAAAGCCTCAATAGTTTGGGCCACATCAATACACATGATCAACAACCTCTGAACAGAATTTTGGAAACTACCTACCACAATACTCCATGTTCAGGGCACACCCCCAACTGAAGCTTATCCTTTGGGGCACATTTATCAAATTCTGGTCACTTTAGTACTGATCTGTAGTTTGAAATCTTTTCGTAAAGGCCTTGTGCTCCAGTGGAGCCAATCGTTTGCGGTTTTTACATTGGCTACGATCATTGCCAATTGGGCAGGCTAAATAATGGAGCTATCTAAAGAAGTAAGTGATTATTCCCAAAACCTTAAAAACTTTTTAATTTCATCGGATTTGATCAGGTGACTGTTTTGATGGTAACAAATTGTTCTTGGTCGTTACAGATGGTGGTGGAACACCCACTATAAAGTGATAAAATGAAATTGCAGAACGATCGATAGATTTTGGCCAAACTTGCAGGAATCAACCATTTGAGGGTAAGGAGGGAATTGGGTACCATTTGGAGGCTGTTTTCCTGCAGCGAGGTAGAGATGGTGTGTTGTCGGGTGATGGAGAGTTTTTTAAGTGGCCCATGTGAATTGCTGTCAAATGCCTTTTGATGGGATAATAGCCGCTCAAGTGGAATTACCGCCGTTCATTGTATCATTCTTCATCCCTGGGGTCTGCCTTCTTGCTCTCACCTCCCTCCGTGGGTCCTTTCTCTCTCTCCTGTCCCATCACTTCAGAACTCTTTTTCTCTCCTTCCTTTTGTTCTCTGCATCACTTCCTCTCTATGCTTCCATCTTTTCGTTTGGCAGTCCAGCTGTTTGTGCCTTTGCCTATACATTGAGGCCCTGGTAGCGCGGGTTATTCCTCCCATAGATCTGTCTTTCCGCCTATCTATCCACCTGTCTGTCTCCGTCCATCAGCTCTTCTTTTGCTCCCTCTGTTCCTCGCTCCTTCCCTCTGTCTCTGATTCCCTCCCTCATCCTTCCACTTCCCCTCGTCTTTCTCTATGACCTTCCCTGCTGCCTTAATGCTGACTGACTGCCCCTGTCCCCACCACCAACCCATTGTGTCAAACCACACCCAGCATCTGCCTGTCAAGATAAATCATAGCTTAGAAAACCGGAATCAAAAAGGGGGAAATTGCCTTCAGAGCCTTTCCAGACGCTTTCCTGCTCACATTTGATACAACTTTGTGCTGCCATTAACTCTCTGAGGGCCGCTTATGCATCAATGCATCGTGTTCAGTGTTCGTCATGATACATGAATGCAGTCCTGGCGAGTAACTCACCACATATTCACATTATATGGGTGAGACTGATGCTAGTCACAGGAAAAAGCTACACCTAATTCCTACAGACCTAGCTTATCTGTATTTCGGTGCAAAGTTTTCCATCATCATCAGCCGCCTAAGCTAAAAGTGTTAATTCGCCATCTGATTGGCAATTCTACTGACTTCCATAGTACTGGTCACAGAAAGTTTACCCCACTGTTTTAGAATCTAACATAGATTCTGTCCCTTTCAAATTAAAGATTCGTATAAGTTAAAGCAGAGTCCTAACGAGCGAGCACTAAGACTAAGTAAGGAATATCTATTAAGGAGAGTGCGATTGGCTTTCTACTTGCCTTTTATTGATTCTGAGTAGGATGAGAAGGGGGGGATGGAGGTGGGAGCGGGTGGTCATGGTCCCAGATTAAAAGGGAGCTGAGCGGGTAATTCCGTGCCAGCAGTAGCCAGTGAACCTCCTCTGGGGCCTGGGTTCACGCCCACCCAGGACTCCATCTCCCTCCCAATCCTCCACACTGTACTCCGCACTGAAGCCAACCAAAGGGAACCATGAGCCTGCTCTGGCTATTTTTTGGACTCTTTCCATAAAGAGGATCTCGTCCTATTCAGACTCCTGCCACAACTTGGTAAGGCGCCTGATGGTGCCTAGCCCTAGCAGACTGCTGCCACAACTCGGTTAGGGTATGTATCATATTCATGGACTTTCCAGATCTATGTAAGTTTTCTGATGTGCCAAATCCTATACTCAGTCTTCTGCCATTAGGATCTTGGTATGGTCCTATCCAGACTCCTGCCACAACTATTCATTGTCAATTCTGTGAGGGTATCTACAATAAAATGGTCAAGAAACAGTTAAGGGCATACATTTTGATAGCATAACAAGCACCAAAACCCGATGGATGAACTGCAGACTACATGTGCATTGAAGCTGGACTAGGGTGAAAGAGGTACCCCTTTTCCCACCCACCCTACCACAGACTCACCAGTCCCTATGGACCACCAGCACAAGCACAAAGGCATTTGCTTAGGCAAAAACGTGTGGCTTCAGGAAAGCCAATTTGTGGCTTCTTGAAAGGGAAAACACTCTGCCCTGGACTAGGATGTGATTGTGCAGGGGAAAACCGTTAAGGATCACATAGCGTGTTAACCCTTTAAAAACCGCTAATGTCACAGTGCACCATTCCCATTGATGCAATGATGTGCTGGCAAGCAGACTCGCCAGCTCTTCATTGGTGCATCATGCCGACTCTTCATTCATGAATGTAGCCCTGGCAAATTACTCGGCATGGCTGCTAGTTGAGCATTTCAGTGATTTGTGTGCTTTCATCGCTGTACTTCAAGACATAGTACATCAACATATTATTTGGCATATAAGGAGCTAAGCCTAGGCTATTGGGGGTGCTATTGGAGAGACAAGGGGAGGGGGGGGTAGGGTGTTTGTGGGTTGTGACTGCCACTCACAACCATAGAAGTTGGCTGCTTTGACGGGCGTTGAATGATGTCACAATAATCTGAATAGGCCCTACTTGACAAGCTATTGCTGTGGCACCATGGTCAAGTATGTTCATGAATGTGGCTTCTTTGGTTGGTGGCTTTAGCCAATCAAGATCTATTGTGACGGTGGTGGTAGATAGAATGTATTGGAGTATCTCGGGTTTCCTTTCGAATGTTTTTCTTTACCCCATGTTGAGTTCTGAATTGTAATTGATGCCTGCTCTAAGGACACATGGATTGCACCAATAGAATTTCCTCATGATTTCGGTCTTTTTATTAATAATGTCTTGAAGTCCCAGAGGCATAGAAAGCAAATCTTCATTGGGGGGGCCTGGGAGGGCACCATCGCGACCACCTTGAATTGTCGGCTGATGCGTGATGGCGTCTATATATATGCGTATTTAGAATTCATATAGAAAAGTGATTTTTGGTAAATTATGGATCTGACTTTCCCATTCTCCCTATGACATCACCATAATAATCTAATTTGAGATGTTAAGTTTTAGCTTCTTTTCCATTGTGTTTATGAGTTCTTGGAAAATATTGAGGGGGCCCAGACATATTCAGGCCCAATCTCCTTCATGATTGGGGGGGCCCAGGCCCCCCTGGCCCCCCCCCCTTTTCCTACGCCCCTGTAGTTCCATGCTTATGCATAGAAGACTGCTTTGAGTGTACCCCAATTTCACCTTTTGTCATAATTGTCATAATCGTTCAGAGATGCCAATTTTCCTGTTTTACTGGAGTTCCTGGGCTTTCGTAGAATTTTTCCTAAAAAAAAGTTGTCCTTAGTAGTATTCACATGGCTTCCATGTGGCTTCATAGCCAGATAAGCCTCTAAGGAAGGCCTGGTGATATCATGATGAGCGATGACTAGCTTGCACAGATTGAATTGATACATCATGGCCACCCTTTGGAGAGTATCATACCCTTAAGGTCAGCAACATGCATGAATCCAGTCCCCCCAAGTACCCACGCTACATTTCTTATCTTGGCAGCCAAGGATTTAGTGTATAGAATCACTATCTGGTCTATAACCAGTTAACCAGTCACAGGTCAATAGTGTAGTGATGCATCATGCCCATTCAAGCCTCATGAGTGTGAAAAAAATATTGGAAAAGAATCATAGTTACATTGTTATTCATGACGACCAATTAATGATATATGACAAGAGAATATGTAGAGATCATAAGAGGGTGACTAGAACAAGCTGAGATATACCGAATTACAAATTGGGAATAAGGATTCTACCGCAAGAGATTTAGCTACCGCATGACGGGCTTCCTTAGTCCACTTAAAAGGGTCTATTTCTCCTCTTTCCTATCCTCTTGGGATGTGTGTGGTGCACATATGCGCGGGCACTGACACATTCCCCTGTGAAATTGTGTAATGTAGTTCTTGCCATGAATATGACCTTAGCTGTCGAAATGGCGTTAAACATCTATTACTCACTCACTTAGCTACCGCATGAATGCCACATGGAGTTAAGAAACTCACAGAGGAGTCAGCATGATGCACCTCTGAGGTGCTGGTGAGCAGATTCGCCAGAACTGTTAAGATAGGTACATCATGCCAAACAAAGGGCATGGTGCACTAGAACATTAGCTGCCTCCCTTAAAGCAGAGGCATGCGAACCGAATCCTTGTATAGGCCCCAAGGGTCTTAGTCTTTTTAGGTGGGGCACACATTTTTATATATACCTAGGCCTACACAGGGGACTCTCCCATTATCGCCCCACCCCTTATCCTCCACCAGTGCCTTAAATGGTTAGGGATATAACATAAATCCTTGTTTGTTGGACCAGGTGGCCCTGTCAGGGACTAATCAGGAAAATTGCGAACTACTCAGGAAGTAAAGACATGGCGTATGATAAGAGCAGGTGCAGAGGACAGGCTGGTAATTAGAGATAAAGGAACCAACACGCATAAGTATAGTCATTGTATGGAGCATATGATTACATGCGTACTTAATACATTACTTTGTAAGATATTCAATGAGTGCCAAGGTGCTTACCAGACTATCCTGGGTATAAGGTGCACTGTGCGTATAAGGCGCACCGTGAATTTGATGATGTAGGGCACAGCGGGGGCTTCATTTTCACCACTATAGCACAGATCTAATATAAAATATCTTCACCACAAGCTTTCGTTGATCATATAATGCGCAGTAGGATCCATCCCCACATATAAATTGTGCCTTATAAACAGGGCATAACAGTATATATTGTAGTACCAAATAGTTATAGCTGCATGATTTCTCATACAAGACAGGCGCGTATTCAAATTCCTTTCTCTCAATTTCTTCACAATATCATAATCGAGGCTGTCTATGGAATTTTCAGAGAGGAAGCAGATCAGGATGGATGGAATGCATTCAAGGATAGAGCCAACCTAACTTTGGTCAAATTACCCTTCCTGAATGCACTAAGTCTATAGGCATTTGGCGGCATACCAATTATCTGTGATCACGAGACGCCCAGTATATTTGAATATGTATAAGTGACCAGTACAATTAGCCCTGCTCTATATAGTCATAGATCACTCTATTTGGCTGCTTTGTAGACTGGCTGCTGCGCCCTCTGCTGGAGGAAGAACTAATTACACAGACAGCCTGGGCCCTTTTAGGACACTGCCATGTTCTAAGGAGCAGCATGGTACCTCAAGGTTATTCATACCTCTCGCC
The DNA here is from genome assembly GCA_949317995.1 of Acholoe squamosa. Classification (NCBI taxonomy): domain Eukaryota; kingdom Metazoa; phylum Annelida; class Polychaeta; order Phyllodocida; family Polynoidae; genus Acholoe; species Acholoe squamosa. The sequence goes on along the minus strand of OX439049.1, from coordinate 33,083,756 downwards.
ATCAGTGTATCGTGCTGAACCTTGGAGAGTGTAGCAAAGTGTCTGGCCGTCATGCTGCATCACTGTGTGCCCCCGCCCGGTCTATATTGCTAAATATTGCTGTCGCCTTTAGAATGTTAAGTTCTTCATTTGTAGTAATGATGTACGAATGTTGCACTGCATGAGTAATAATCTGCCTTGACCATATTTAGAAGTCTTGCCCACCCTTTGGGTGTGAATTAACCCACACTGGTATAAAAATAAACTCACCATAGGTGGTTGCATCCATGTATCATTTAATGCATTCAAGCAGCATTTTGGTCCACAAAGGGTTAGTAGGAACATTATGGATGAGGGCCATGACGCTGGAGTGAACAGGTTCTCTGATATAGAGGAAGGAGACTGATCAGATGGGGGGTAGGGTGGATAACAGGGACAGGGAGGGCCGCTTAGAACCTAGTAAGGCAGTCTGCAGTAGAAGTATTCTGAGCTATCTGTATAGGGGTGTCAATGGAATGGAAGTGGTGATGAAGAAAATGCAGTCATCAAAGATGAGTAAATGTGAGTAATAAGTTTTGATACATTAACCCTAATGAGTAAAATTATGCAAATTGTGTCAGAAATAATTTGAAAGGAAGGGAAGACAAAAACAGCATTAGTGTTAGGGATTCCTCTCTTTGATAATCTAAATGAATATTTTTGGCCCACAGATAACTATAAAGGTGTGCACCCTACACTTCTTGGGTTGCAAGCCGACCCTCTGAAATGGTGAAAATGAGTGTTGAATCTAGCAGACATTCCCATAGACTATAGATTAGAATGTAGTTGTGGCACAGTGAAGCAGTGTACTTTCCACAGTGAACCCCAGGCAACAGTGCAGTAAAGTACTAGCTTTGTAACGAGGAATGGAAACTGTGGTGAATGTTTTGTCCCAAAGTTGGCAGAGAACTGTCATTCTTCGACAGCATTTATTTTCTTACAATGCAGACGTAATTCTGGCACTGAATTGAGTGCAGAGTTGTATATATGTATGGTATATAACATTATCAGAGCTAGTTCAGTGTAGCAACGATGTCTATATCTGGATGTACCTAATGAATATTAGGCAGCACATTGTACATATAACCCTGGAAACAAGGAACGACTTTTCACCACTTTGACACGAGTAAATTTGGTGAAAATTTGGTTCAGCAGAAATTCTTGTGAAATCTTGTGAATTTCATGAGTTCTTCACATTTTATTGTCAGATGCATGTAGGCCTATATGTGAAAGTCATGTGAAATTCACATGAAATCGCATGAATTTCATGTGACTGCTGAATTTCACGTGAATTGCTGCTCACAAATTCACGTGAATTCACGTGATCAATAACATGAATTACACCAAATTTTCTTGTGAAATCACATGAATTTCACGTGAATTCACAAGAAATTGTTTCTAGGGAAGCCTCCAAATCCAATGTGCCCATCTACCCCTTCTCCTATCGTCAACCTCAATATTTGAACCCATGTCCACCCAAAGTGTCCTAACTCTACCATCCCCTATTGCCTGGTGATTGAACCCAGGCATGGTTCCTGTATTGGTCACTGGAGGCACCACCAGTACTAAACTGATCAGTTGGCACTGCGCATGCGTTGATTGTGTTTCCCTTTCCGCTATGATGACGGTGGTGGTTGGGGTTCTGTGGGTCAGGAAAATGTCTAGCTTGTGTACCTTTGGTGCTCTGGGTTCTGCATTCTGGTATATACGGTCTAGACATCAAAATGGACGTTTTGTGGGGGATCGTCTGCACAAGTCAAGTCATCGCTAGGGCCCATGATTGAGTGTGCCCATGACTTATGTCAAAATGAACGAATTCCCCAGGACTTTTCCATGTGTCATGTCAGGTCCTAGAAGGATATTGATGTGCATCCAATAAATATTGTAACTGTGAGGGTCGACAAGCATTGGTAGTTATGCTCGGATAAGTCGATAGTTATCTTGTTTTGAGTCATGTCGCCATTCTAGCCATTTGACTTCTATCGATTCCAGTCTACTTGTGTATAGATAACATTAACAAAAGAAAAAACCCTAGAACCTACACAGTGTTGAGTTGCTCTTCGAGTGAGATCACCTATATGATTGGAGCACTATTACACCACGGATGGTTTCTTCTTACGGCCTAATACCGGTACTGTTAGGACCTCTATCTAGTAATGCAAGGGGTCCGACTGGACTGCGCCCTAGGTGGTGGGTCACTAGGGTCGGGGGACCAATCAACTCCAGGGGGCAGCAGAACGTGTGTATGGTTATGGACAGCCAATCACATTCCGCCACTCACCCCCACGTGACTCAGATGAACCAATCATGTTGCAGCAATTCCATCATACCTCCTGATAATACATATATCCAGTTGCATTATCCCTGACAAATATGTACTTACATATGAATGTAGATGATCAATAAGATATCAGTGTATGTCCCGGCAATAATTGTATTCATGAACAAAATTCCACCATTGAATCCCTAAAGGACTACAGGATGCAGTGATATTGGGACTACCGTACCATCATGTTCAAGCTCCCCAGCTGGCTTTAATTTGGCAGCCTCATTTCCCCAGCTCTTATAGAAGACATGTGCTTATACAAACTCTATTTTTAGTGCTGAAGAAATATGTCATGACCCCTGTACCCCCGCGCCTATTTGAGACAGACGCTCATTCAAATACTGGCGCTTAGACATGACAATACGGTACTTGCCAGGAATGCATTAGTGCATTATAATGACTTCCCAATCATAGGGTCATCATGATGCATGCATTCATCGAGGACTGGTTAGCTTCTATCTTTAAACTTCACAGAAAATTAACTTATATGATATAGTAGCCTTTAACCAGTAGTGCAAAATCATATGCCTGAACACTGCCCATCTCAGTAGGCCTTCTGTTCATTGAGGCAGGACTTCAGTAAAGGCCTTCCCTTCAATATGCCTTCGTTAATTAAGCTTTTCACAGAAGCCTGTTGCAATTAAGGCTAGTTGGCTGCTTTGGAAGCGCTCGGTCGCTGCAAAAAAAGTAGAATTAATAGACTTATTAGTGGGACTTATTACCATGAATACGAGCTGCTTGATTAGTGAAGGCCTGGTACGAATAACAAGTGGAACTAGGGGTGTGAGGACATGGAAATGGAAGCTGTAAGAAATCAGTGTGAGGTAGGAATTACTATTCATACTATTTCCATCCTTTCAACCAGATTTCGCTTCAAGTACAGCCTTATTAATGGCCCCTAGATAACCTGAATGAGTCATAAATGAGAAATCCTGACCACGTTAGCTAAACTTAAGCAGAAGGAAGATCAAATTTGTGCCTGTCATAATTTTGTTAGCTGTTTTAAATAAACATAATTGACACTCTTGGCAAACCCGAAAACACTAACTACTTAACTTTCTATATCTCCCAAAGGGTGATGACATGAAGTGATGTCATAAAGTAAAGCATTACTTTTGTCCACAATCTCATATGAATTGATAAAAATAAAGAGATAAGACTAAAATATTATAACAGTAAAACATGGCAGAAGCCTTTCATATAAATATTTCTGAGATGAAGTAACACCACCATTGATTTATTTTCTAACAGACTATTAAAGGCCCCGTGCATCTCAATCGTTAAGAATAGATTCCCCTGAAAATTTGAAAATTGAGAGACATTATGCCACGTTCTGTGATCTTATAACTGAGCTGTTTTCAACGCTAACAAATGTTTTGTAGATGCCATTCATTTTTCTGTCAGATCTTAACCCAAATATAGAGGGAGAAGTGGTATGATGCTTGCCTGAACGAATGTCACATACATCTCTATTACCGTCCTTAACGCCTCAATAAATGGCTTGATCATTCAGCCAAATGCCGTATCATAAACATACAACACGGACATTCGGACAAACAACAATCAACTTAAACTAACTCTCTTAAACCAACCCCAATCTCCTAACATGCTGGTATCCTTGAAATGCACTTGCTTAAACTCTGCCCAAATGAACTGTCCTGTATGAGGGTGTGAGAAAAGGGGCAGAGTAGGGATTTCTGTTCTTACCTCCATATCTGAAATCCCATTCCTTACTGATGGACTGACTTTACCAGATAAGGAACCTAGCAATGTACCCAAACATAATTCCCTTAAAAATTGTATTTGGTCTGAACAGGAAGGTTAGAGTAAAATATCTAAGGTACAAACTTGTACTATTTTGAACAGGCAGGTTTGGCCAGAGACAAAAGCCAAAACAAATACATGTATACACAGAACAGAGTGAAACCCACCTAAACAAATCTCCCAGTCACCAACCGGCATCCCCGTGTCTCATTCAGCCGTGATGTGATAGGTGTGTCACGTGACTGGGAAGTAGTTCCTTTCCCAGACACTAGGGGTTTTGTGGCATTTTGAGATTTCTGTTCTATCAACTACCTGGTGCCATTTTGAAATTTAGGCCTGGCTGGTTTCAGCCCACCCACATATATAACAGTCATGAAGGTTGCTAGGATGTAACAGCCACATAAGCAGCCATCTTTGATTTGACAGTGTCAGCCTCAAATGTTTGCCTTTTAATCCTAATACAACATTGCCTGTTTGGTGGGATATTTTTAATTTAAGAGCAAAAAGGTAGCAAATAAACATCATTGTAACTAGTCTAAGCACCTGGTATAACTTGATCCCCTTCCCCAAACCAGTAAAGGCCAGAGGTGGGTACTAGGTAAACCTACAGGACAAGCTCAAGGGTGCCACCTAACCTAGCAACCCCGAATGCAGGGCATGAATTGGTCAAAGGGAGAGTTGTATCCTTCCATGGCCGATGGAATTTCAATAACAGATATTTCCTAGTTAACAACAGCAAAATTGGGGGTCACTTTTGTGGTACGACTTGTAGAGGTTCAGTTGGGAAGTTCGTTCGTACATCAACACAATCAGAGATCGAAAGATGTCTCAAACCCAAGCACATTAGGCCTGTATTCAACTTTAAGACCGGCACTTTTTTTAGACCCGATTTTTCTACGGGCCTGTCTACTTGAATAACAGACTGTATATGCCCAAGACATTTTGGCCAGTTTTAACAGGGCTAGAAGGAGACGCTGTCCTGTCACGTCATTAGGGGGTAGCGGCGTGACGTGTCACCACCAGGCGGCGTGGTCATCTGTCTGTCTCACAACCCAACAGCCATTGAACCATTCCCAAGAGTTGGCCAATGTTTGGAAAGAAAAAAGTGTTTGGAGCATGCTTTAATTTGTGCGGACGGTAACTACGGAACGTAGCAAATCTCCAAGGTAACGTGTGACGTGCGCACGGCCAGCACCATTTTACCTGGGGGACAAATTGCCATGCTTCAGCATGGCTCGCACCATTCATAGTACCAGATACTCATAATCTGTTGCATTGCCATCCTTCTCGTCAACAGGGAACAATTTAAATGCATAAATCGTTCTCATTGATAAAGCAATAGGGGTTTAGAGCTGCACAATGGCTGAAATATGTGTTTCAAATAAACGCAGGGCCCCAGTGTAGCGTCATCATTATGCCACAAAATGAGGAGCGCTGAGCGCAGAGCACCACTTTGTCCCCGGCATCCGGTGTGCCGACGTTGGCACGTCACCAAGGTTACAGGACTTTCCGTCTCAACGAATGTCCTAAGCGCAGAACCGATAGAGTTGCGATGAATTTCAAGTAAATGATATAGAGGATGCATCACCCCATATACCTTGGTTTGAAAGGCATAATCATAGTAAGATTTTAGAATATTTCCTGTGTTTTCAATGAAATTCTGGCGTCAAATGAATCCCAGTTTCCTTTACAAACACTGGACCATTATCATGAGGGATGCTGTTATTCTGTTGTCTTTTTGTGTCGACCAGACAATGGCTTCTCTGTATATAGTAGAGAGATGCTAAAAGAGATCCATGAATTTTGACCAAACTTGTAATAACTGATCTGACGTCTGCTACCAACCAGATCTGCAGGCACTCGGAACTACTTCTTTTTTACTGCATCCATGAATATTCTCCACCAAGGATTTTATGTGAAGGTCTATTTTTCATCATTGTTTTCATTTTTTTTTTTGTGGTGTTTTCCTTTTTGTGAGTAAGGATGGGACTAATGTTGACAGTGCGAAGCTGCAAGTAAGCCATACTAATATCTATGTAGATACTGCTAGCATCAACAAGGTAAAACCCAAGTTGTGGATGCATAGTGCCGACCTCTCTAGAGCTAGTTTCATTTGTACTCATGGTGCATACATGCCGTGGCCTTAGTGCAAGAACAGCCTGTAGGCACAGATATCATGGACAGAGCTTCAGTTCTACCATAGTAGCTAGATAAGTGTCAATACATGTTAAAACAGAAGAAAACTCATTTTGACAAAATGTCAGTTACAACCTTCTTGCACTAAGGCGACGATGTAGCCACTAGCTGTGCTCGTGCATCATGATGCCCTTTCTCTGGTTTGATATGAAGTCATCGCTTTGTCCTGTCAAGATATACTTCATTATGTCAATATCTTGGGGAAAAGTGTCCAGAATGCAGATTTTCTGCTTTTTGTTGGCCTGTGAGTGACATCTCAGCCATGGGTTCATGGATTCCTGAAGGATGGGTATGATGTTTGAATGCAGCGCTGGTGAACCTTTGGCATGCATCACGATGGCCAAGACTGACAAAAAGAAATGTGGCCCTTCACCTTTCAAGGTCCGCTAAAACATTGGTGCATCAAGCCCATTGTTACTCATTATGCATCATTGAAGTGCTGTTGAGTTGTCAGAATAGAAGCCTGACACAATGTGACATGTTTCTACTACTTACTTTTTGTAGCCACTGCCCTCAAGACGTTATCTTTCTTCTGTGACAGCCCTTAGTGCATCACTTCGTTTTAGTGCTGGTTATAAAACGACATCTATTTATATCAACCCTTCAAATAGGCCTACCTCATATTGATATGATGTCTTTAAACCCTGAGTATAAGGTGCACACAGCTTATACCACCTTTAATGTACCTTATAGAGTTAGCAAAAGTTGGGGTTTGCACCTTATACGCGAGGATATCACACTAAAGACTAGTACTTTTGAAGTGTTAAGCTCATTCATGACATGTATGACCTTTACAACACGAGTTTGTGGCTGGCCGCCCCTATACAACACCACTATTGTATCTTTTATACAGGTGACTGGTTGTGCTGTGAATAGAGACCTGCTAGGGCTACATTCATGTATCATACAATCCTTGTAGGACTGATGCACTCCTGACTGATACACTCCTGACTGATACACTCCTGACTGATACACTCCTGACTGATGCACTCCTGACTGATGCACTCCTGACTCATACACTCCTGACTGATACACTCCTGACTCATACACTCCTGACTCATACACTCCTGACTGATGCACTCCTGACTGATACACTCCTGACTGATGCACACCTGACTCATACACTCCTGACTGATGCACTCCTGACTCATACACTCCTGACTCATACACTCCTGACTGATACACTCCTGACTGATGCACTCCTGACTGATGCACTCCTGACTCATACACTCCTGACTCATACACTCCTGACTGATACACTCCTGACTGATGCACTCCTGACTCATACACTCCTGACTCATACACTCCTGACTCATACACTCCTGACTCATACACTCCTGACTGATGCACTCCTGACTGATACACTCCTGACTGATGCACTCCTGACTCATACACTCCTGACTGATGCACTCCTGACTCATACACTCCTGACTCATACACTCCTGACTCATACACTCCTGACTGATGCACTTCTGACTCATACACTCCTGACTCATACACTCCTGACTGATGCACTCCTGACTGATGCACTCCTGACTGATGCACTCCTGACTGATACACTGCTGACTGATGCACTCCTGACTGATGCACTCCTGACTGATGCACTCCTGACTGATGCACTCCTGACTCATACACTCCTGACTGATACACTCCTGACTGATACACTCCTGACTGATACACTGCTGACTGATACACTCCTGACCTATGCACTCCTGACTGATGCACTCCTGACTCATACACTCCTGACTCATACACTCCTGACTCATACACTCCTGACTGATACACTCCTGACTGATGCACTCCTGACTGATGCACTCCTGACTGATGCACTCCTGACTGATGCACTCCTGACTCATACACTCCTGACTGATACACTCCTGACTGATACACTCCTGACTGATACACTGCTGACTGATACACTCCTGACTGATGCACTCCTGACTGATGCACTCCTGACTCATACACTCCTGACTCATACACTCCTGACTCATACACTCCTGACTGATACACTCCTGACTGATGCACTGCTGACTGATACACTGCTGACTGATACACTCCTGACTGATACACTCCTGACTGATACACTTCTGACTGATGCACTCCTGACTCATACACTCCTGACTGATGCACTCCTGACTCATACACTGCTGACTGATACACTCCTGACTAATGCACTCCTGACTGATACACTCCTGACTGATACACTCCTGACTGATACACTCCTGACTGATGCACTCCTGACTGATACACTGCTGACTGATACACTCCTGACTGATACACTTCTGACTGATACACTTCTGATGCTTGTAACAATAAACAATTCTTAAAGGTTTCCCTGAAGAAGAGGCTTATACCAACACTTCATTGGTGCACCATAGCAGTAAATAAACGCGAAACCCTGTGTGAATCGATTCCTAAGACAGTCTGTGCTCCTTACGGGTTAACCTGAATTGAATCAATGCATCATACCCATGTGCAGGTATGATGCATGAATGCAGCTATGCATGGTGAGTCTATATTCACGCATCATGCCCACCCTTCCCAGTAGATGTAGCCCCAAAGGGTTGTCATGATGCACCAATGAAGTGCAGGTGAGTAAACATGACAGCACATTTGTGCATCATGGTGCACTCACGGCCCCTGAAGGGTTAAAGTAGTTTATATATATATACACAACAACGATTCATCCCTATGTTCCTCAGCCCTGTGTAGATTCACATAGAGCAGCTAACCTGTAGGCATCTTCTGATCATCAGTTTACATACAGACCAGTGTAATGTATACATTTCTAATCTTCTGAGGTAAATGATAGCACTGATCTCCATACTGAAATCAGGATGTAGGCTATCTGTCTATACACACCCTGATAACCCCTAAAGGGCAGAATGGTACATGATGCATGATGAATGAATGCAGTCATAGTGAGTAACTAATCAGGGCTGCATTTCTGATGCCTCATGCCTTGCTCATAGGCTGATACTCTCTGAAAGGATTAATTTGGCATGAATTTCACAGACACCACAGACAAGTAACTACCCAGTGTTGCATTCATACATCATTACAACAAATGGGCATGAACCCTTTAGGTATCATACCAGTCTTGAGAAGTAAAAAAAATATCTGCAACAATGGATAAAAAATTAGAGTGAGTTTCCGAGCCAGATGAATATCAAGCTTATCATGGGAACGGATTACTTGTCGGTGATGCATCATGCTGACTCTATGGATAATAGCATCATTGACGGTCATCATGATGCATGTCTGAAGCACTAGTGTGTTCGCTAGGCCTGAATTGATGCTGACCATAGAGGAGTACATTAAGCCGGCATGCTCATCTGCCTTCATGATGCACCTCTGCAGTGCTGGCGCTTAACTCATTCAAGTCTGTAGTGTCGGCGAGATAATCACCGGGCTGCATTCCTGCATCGTGCTGATCATACACCGTATACATTTAACCAGCATGCGGTCCTTATAGGGGTTACAGATGTCTGTGTGCCATTAGGAATAACAAATAGACAGTACAGGGATCACAGAGCAGGGTCTGTGTGCGTGAGTGAGACTGTGTTTTAGACCCAGCCCCATCAGTAGGTGCATCACATATCATCACACATCCAGCCTCGTCTTATCCAAACTCAGCCAAATGATAGTCGACTGGCCTACTGTGGCATACCAGTGAGGCTAGGTAGTCCTCCTAATACTAATACTGTAAACCCCACATGAACCTTGCATAGAAAGTGCCTCCTGAGTTGAATGAATTGCTATAAAGCACATCTTGGGTTTGATTTTGGGCAGTTTGGTATTGATCTCTGTATAGGTAAGTTACAAGTTTGAAAACCGTTGTCTCCCAGACTGTCAGGTTCAGGAATGTACCTTCTGGTAGAGACCTTACTCAGATCTGATTCCATATCTTCAATAGCTCAATGATGCCAGTGCTAAATCAGAATGGTGCTTTTCCTGTTTTGTTGATCGTGCTGACGTCCTGGCCAGAGTGTACCCCACCCCCCACCCTTTCCTTACTGGTTGACATTGCTGCATACCAGCAAGTGATAGCAGTTGAATGCGTGGAAATCTTGCTATTCAAAGAAGAAGCCGAAGATATTGAATACTAATTAATTGATGTATAATATATCTGTTTTGTCCAAAACATTAGCCCAAAAAGTACATGAATATTATGTGTTTAGGGGATATGCTGTAAAGACATCCTACTAATCGAGAGGCATCATTCCTACCCACCACGGCATTAAATCCCTATGCTGTCCCGAAAGGGTTATGGTGTATACCTCCCATCAAAAACAGCCCCCTACCCCTTAGGCCCTTCTCACTACATACCGTTCGTATCACATCGAGGCACGCCCTGTCCACAGCAGTTCTTGCTGTGTGCTGCTCTATTCTGCTTAAACCTTTAAGGGTCACTAATGCAGAAGTGCACATCCCATGTCCAGTGGTCATCATGATGCGCATATGAAGTGTTGCTGAGTCTGCTTGCCATCTCCTCATCGGGGCATCATGCCGATCCTCAAAGAGTGCATACCAACCCTGTAGGGTCAGGGTGATGCATTAATGTAGCCTTGGCAGACTACTCCAGGGTTGCATTTATTCATCATGATAACTAACAGGCATAATACATTGAGACACTCTCAGCCCTTAAAGCATTCAATCTGCTGAATAGTGCTTTAATGCAACATCCCAATTATTTGTTATGATTTATAAATGCAGCTGACCCTGCGAGGTCGATACACACACATCCTAGCAATCGATAATATGCGCCGATGCAGTACCGATGAGCGACTCACCAGCATTGCATTTGTGCATCATGATGATAAGAGGGCGTGGACCTGGAGGCATAGATGGCCCATGCAGCCATCGGCCCCAATGAAAGGTTAGACACGGCTGTGGTTCAGAAGGCCTTTTATGTGTTAGAGTCTCCAATTTCTACTGTTTTTGAAGAGAGGTGGACTATGAATGAATATAGAATGGAAAGTGAATACTTTTATATCCTTCTACACTTATTGTTCATATCTAGATCTGGTTTTATAGATAACACATTGGCTTTATATATTACATACAGGTAGTGTCAGTAGTTATCTCAAAGGATGAACACTGTTTTCTTTTAGGCCAAAAGGAAAGTTATGTCTGGGGTTACTCGAGCCTACCCATGAAAACAGGACCGACCCTCACTTTCTTCTTCTACTTTCCTTTTTAAATATTTGAATAATATATATTTATCAAAGGCCTGCGGGGTGTGATTCTTGAGGGATATAGTGACTCATTAATGATTAATGTGACTCTTGTCCCTCGGTGATTTAGGGGTATTTCTAAGTCCTGAGACAAAAAAGAATCCTAAAATAGATATAACCTACCGACCTTCGATTTTCTACTATGTAACCACAATCATGTGTACATCCTGATAGAGGTAGATCCAATATTCCCAGTGTAGAGCATGTTGTACCTGTGCTACTGATGTCTATAGGTGGTCGTACAAGGAGGTAGGCGTACCTACCATGTACCAGTCAGCCTCTGCACGCTATGTAGTGTGCTGAACTACCTGGGTTCACCTTGGGATTTCTATGTGGCAGGGGAATAGGGTTGGCAAGGGGTGGTTGTGAATACAGATCTGGACCTTTAATTTACTAAGACTTGAAAAGCAGCATTTTGCAATAAAATCATATACATACATCCCACTCACCAGGGGCTGCATTCATGCCTCATGTGGAACCAATAGGTCTAAAAGGGTAAGCATGAAGCACCAATGCAGTGGCTGCAACTGACACTGCATTGTTGCTTCATGAATTCAGATCAACAGAAAACTGAAGCATCATGCAAGTCCTTAAAAGATTTCAAAGATTCGGATCAGACTCCCTCGGATCCACACACATTTGAACCAATATCTGCTGAATTATAAGCTTTTTTGATTCAGCCTGGAAAATGACAGAATTGATAGAAAGAGGGTGGCTTGGTTTGCAACCTAGCAAAACGGTGCAGGGAACTAAAATAATCAGCTAGGAAATAGGTGTCTAGTGAAAGCCGAGTTACACGGTCAAGACAGGAAGGGTAGCAACTGGAGTAAGATCCTGCACGCCATATTATGTGCAAGCAGCCATCCTAGATTAAGGGCAAGGGCAGGCAAGGTCTTGGGTCCTTTAAGGAATGCATAAAGCATGAGATGTAAGGAAAATACAAATTAAAAGAAAATTGATGAATTGCAAGTAGAATATAATGATTGATATGTATTCAAGTGAAGTATCTTTTCTCGGGTTGCCAATTTAGACCTATACCGGTACATAAAATGACATTTAAAAGAAAAAAGAACAAAACACAGAACACCATCACATATAAAGTGAGTCTTTTCTCTGGCTGCCAATTTAGACTTACTCCAGGTTGCCTTCGCTCTATACACCCACTCACCCTAGTTGATCAAATACTTTCTGTACTTCCCATTCCCCTCCTCCCCTCTCTACTCCATCCCCTTCCACCCGTAACACTCACAACCTCTCTCTCATTCTGGTATCCAGAGCTGTCTGAAATTGGTCTCTGATGTTTCAAGCCTGAACCCTCTAATTGTCCGATGTTTTTTCAAGTTATTGTGTCTTTCACATCATGGCCTGAGCAAGAAATAAGTCTGACCCTACTCTAGCTAGTTAGAACTTTTTGACCCTCTAACTTAAAACACACGCATGTATTTGCATAAAGCCGGGGTAAACACTAACATCTTGGGTCTTTGGCCACCTGGGAAAGCAGTGAGGTATATAAAGATATTTTCAGATATTCTACTGGCCAAGTTGCCAATTTCAAAGGGAACTTAGAAAAAAAATCACTGGCCCACAGACGAAACTCTTTGGGTTAGTGTCTACTCCCAATAATCAAATGCTGACTCAAAGCCATGAGAATCAAACATTACTGAAAGATGGTATGAAGCATGCAGAGGCTACTCTGGCCACAGACACTGCTTGCGTCTCGGTACAGAAAATCTCCCCCTTTGATGTCTGGGTCTGCTTTCAGCAGAAAACAACACAGAGCCTCAGCCTCCATCTCCAGAGGAAATTGAATGAAGCAGAAAAAAAATGCATATCTAAACACAAAGTGGTGTTGCACGCTCAACAAAGAACTAAGTACCTGGGATGGACGTTTTCAGGGTTTACCCTGATTCCATTGACTTGCATATTCCGACGACCTATGCATCCCAATACTAAACCAATATTCAAGGGATTCTAATATTATTAAGCATTTCAGGGATGTTTTGTGCTTTTCTTTTACATCCCTGAAGGGGCCACCTGATTCAGGAATCCTCATGTGCCTTACCTTCAGCATGCGCTAATTCAGTGTTAGTAAGCATTCTTATCAGCAATAGATTGGGAGCCAGTTGGGAAGGTATCAGTCATGTACGGTTGTTATGATGCACGTGTGCAGCACTGATGTATTCGCCCAAGTTGCATTTATGGTACATGATTTAGCGTTTAATCAACGTTATGATAGAGCACGTGTGGGTTCGCGGGAGTGGAATATTGAACCATAGACCCACAAGTGCTCTATCATAACTTGATTAAGGCGTTTATCTAACATATTTCTCCATTTTGTATCAATTTCTTACCTTATAACCCCAGAATTAATCCAGGAGAAGACATTTTGTTGGTGCTTGTGATCTGCTTGCTTTGCCAAGCCATCATGGCCATGTTGTCACTCTGCCTGACATACCTCCACCTTTACACACATTTTTCAGGTATAATCCAAGCATGTCAAGTCCTGTACTTCTAGCACCGCCAAATATACGATCTCTAGTTGGTGTTCGCCTACATTTTGTATCCATTTTCTTATAAATAAATAAGAATCCATTGATTTTCCATAGCGATCCAACGCACACGGCCCGGTACACGGCCATTGCGTCTTGTTTACGAAGTGGGGAGGTGCCCGGATGTACCTGACCTACTTTTGGGTCAGCAAGCGGCAATGGCGGGTGCCGATTCATATCGCTATGGAAAATCAATGGATTCTTATTTATTTCGAAAAAAATCGAGAAATTAGGCATGGCATGTTCATATAAGATATCTAAGGATGTTTCTCTGTTAATAACTCCACCTGGCACCATTGAAATCTATGCTAACAAGGTCTGTAAACATCAGGTATGTAGGACAACTTTTTCAAATCCTTGATGTACATTGCTTTGTATGACCGGTCGGCTTGGTATAGTGGACAGCGAGCTCGCCTCCTGCCACAGCGGCCAGGGATCGATTCCCCGTTGAACCCTAAGTGGTTTTAACTGGAAAACTATGGCGTAGTTGACTTTGTATGCTTCGCCAATTTATTAACATGTCCGGATTGAAACCAGCAGCTTCTTGGAAGACGAAGAAAAGGTCTGAGAGTGCATTATGGCTGGATAAGGAACTGGGGTTATGAGCAAAAAAGCACTGTCCATGCCCAAATAGTTAGATAATACAAATTAGTATTATGCATTAAAACACTAAGCAGCGCTCAAATGTTTAGACTTTTTTTATGTTTCCTAGATCACTCCTACTGTTACTGCTCCCTCTTCAGTTATAAATTTTCTTTTGAGATTCAGTTATATTGCTTCCGGAATGAATGGAGAAATTAATAGGACACAAATATAAGCGCAGGGAAAATCACCAGATAGGGTAATGATACAAAGGAAGGGATATAAGAGTGAACTTTATAAAAAAAAACATTGATAGGGGAATGATATGCAAGGCAACACTCGGTTACAAACTTCTGCATTTGCCTATGAAAGCAAATAGATTAATGTATACACATTTCATGGAAAGCACAACATGGTAATTGGCATGGGCCAGAGCACGCTGATGGCATCTGTATCATCATACTATCGTAATCTCCCGCGTATAAGGCGCGTCTTATATGGGGGGTTAGTTCTCATTGCATCCACAAGGGGGACTCCAAGACCTTTCTTTTGATATGTTACATGCCCCCTTAGCCATAATAGGATATATGGGGGCTCAGGGGGGTCCATGTGCCCCAAGTTACACGTAGGTCTTTGAATTTTGAAAATTCATTCAGTGGAACCAAAGTTATGAATTTTTCATTTTTTTGAGAATTTTCCAAAACTCTAGGTGCGCCTTATACGCGGGCTGTGCCTTATACGCGGGAGATTACGGTAAGCGCAGTGGAATTTAAATGACCTGATAATATTAATGTCCTATTATACCTATAGTCCACTGGGCCTCTTCGGCCGACTTTTGTGTAGGGAAAAATTCTTCGCCTCTTCGGCCAAAATTGGCCGAAGAGGCCCAGTGGACTATAGGTATTATGAGTACCATCGTCATCATAATCATCCAGTAGAGAGACCTACTGTAGGGGTGGTGCCCGGTATTCTACCTTACGATTGATCTAGTACCCAAAATTGTGTGGAACAACTCCTAAGATGCCAAACGAACCAACCAGCATAGAGGTATCAACGGACAATCGCTACCCACCAAGTGACGAATGTGTCAGGGCCTATAATTGGTCAGAGTGATATTCGGCCATTTGGGGCCCTCTGTGTGAAGGATGTGTCGGGCCACCTGATTGGTCTGCTTAGATAGGGAGTGGGCTGCCACTTAGCTGGATGGGTGTTGGTTGAGTCCTAGTGGGGTCACCACATGCAGTACGATTTCTTTATCGAAGTCTATTACTGCATGTACGTATGACAACATTTCCACAATCTTCATGTAAATGTCATCTACAGAGCTAGGGCCAGATTGGGTAGTGTGTACATGATCGTCACTCTAATTTGAGTCAGTTTAGAATCAGTGTGTGCAAGCTTTCTATTTTTTGACACCTTTAGTCTCTAATGAATTCAAAATGTACAAAACTGGAATAGGTAGAACTTCCTAAATACTTTTACGTAACCATCTCAGTTGGAACACAGAGGTCTCAAAATGGCACTGGATAGCCCATAACAGACCAAAGAGCCCTACAGGCTGTTACGAAAAGACTATATTGTAAAATGTGGTAAAGAGACTTTGGTAGAAAGATAAAGGTTCAGGTTTTGTGATCATTTAACGTTATCCTCAACTAATGTGGTACCAGTTATCGATTTTTAGGCACTCCATTTGTGCATCCCTTATCAGAGGTCACTCCTGCCTAATGGCTACAAAAGTGTACCATATCATAGTGCTCTCCTACCCATAAAGGTTTACAGAATTGCCAGTAGATTGGCATCTAGACGACACTTATCTCAGAATTCTCTCCATGTTGGCCATAATTTGAGACTGTCCTGAGTTATAGCCCTTCTTAACAGTCCCAACATGCCCGGGCTTCTATCCGTGAATAACGGAAGGCGGTGGGCACCACCCTACCCTCTAGTGGCCAGAATGGGAAACCACTTGGCGTTAACCCTTTAAAGGACATATTCATCATGCTCATTGGTTGACATGTTACTTTAATCCAACCGTGTTGAGTAACTCTGGTGAGTAACTCCAGAATGGATTTAACTCAAGTATTGCATTCATTCTGCATTCATGCATCATACCTTTCTGGTTGGGTTGATACACCCTGTATGATGCATAGATTCAGTGCTGACGACTCACCTTGTAAGCATTGTATTGGTACATGATGGCAGAGGAACATGGACCTGGAGGCATCTGCATCCCTCAAAGCGTTAAGGTGGAAACGTCTCTGATTTATCCCTAGGCAGGTGGTGGGGATACATTTTATAGCTGAACCCCGCCAGGTCCACATGTAATGGAAGCTGGGGACCTTTATCATGGTTAAAATTATACATGATTAATAGAACTGTCATTTCTTGCCATGCATTTAAATTTAGGGATGCCATTTTGCCTACATCTGTAGGATTTTCAAAGAGATCATTCACCCTCGTGAGTTTACAGATCCATTGAGCAAATTTATGGGGTGTTTTTGATAGGTCGAGGCTGATCAAGTACCAAATGAGCCGCTGCCATGTCATGGATCTAATTTCCCACTTGACAACCAAAAGAAATTAACATCACTGAAATCTATTTATTTTCTACATTCATGTTGAAAATCTTTGAAGCGAACAGTTCTTCTGTTTTTCCATACCCTTCAGTATAGAGAGCTTATAATAGACCATCATTGAAACTAAACCTCATAGCAGTCTGTCCTGAAATGAAACCAGTAGTATATGGACATGGCAAATTTCATCAGGCAATATCTATAGATCGATTCAACGAGAAAGGGTGACTTTTAGTAGAAGTTGTTGATAAAGTTTTTGGCTTTTTATGAGGTTAGCCTAATATGAATTCCAATATTCATTAGCAGTCCTGCCATGTACCATGTAATATGTACTTTATTTGAAAGGTGATTGTCGTGGGAATCTTTTAAGTGTAGGTTGGTCCCATTGATATGTGTACAATAAATACAAGCACAGTTATGGGCATTCCACTAACATTAACCTAGACTGAACTTTATTCATGAAAGGTCACCCTTTCTTGTTGCATCGGTCTATACTAGACACTGCCTTTCATATGAGAAAAAAAACACGGCAATTAAAAAGCGACCTATTAACTCATTTTCGAATTGCTTTTTTGCTATGATGTATACATATATCATGCATCAACACTATTTATCAATCCATCATTCCCGAAGGCTTATATTTCAACTATGCAGGTTCCTTCATTTGTATCGTTTTTTAAACAGCTGTTAAACTAAACATGTGTTTTGCTATAATTGCAGGTTGTTGCCTGGTGACGGTTGGATCTACCTTTACTAGTTGGCTACAGTGTGATGTCTACAGCCTGAGGAGCAACAGGTAAGTCAATTTACATTTCACAAAATTCAAGATGAACATTTAAAGACCACATGTCATCTCAAAAAGTCATGTTTGGCTGTCAGCATGGTGCACCAATTCAGTTAACTATCCAGCTTCATATTGAAGCATCATGCCAACCCTTCAGGATTTTGTAAAAGCTATATTAGCAGCATGGTGCATGTCTGTAGCCATGGTGGGTAACTCGCCAAGCATCCATATAAATGCATCATGATGAAAAATGGGCATTTTGTATTAATGCACAATACAGAAATTAAATCACTAAGCCTTTCCCTTAAAATACCATACAAAAATCCTTCCGGTAGATGAACGGCATATTCCACACTGATTTTTGCATATTATATTTTGCAAAATGAGCGGTTTTGACACTTTTATGTTTATCAAAACTATTGTTTTGTCTGCCACATGAGATCATTTATCTCTTCTTCTTGAATGAAAATTCTTTGGCGTGCACAGATTTAAAGGCGAAAATGGAGTCTTCCTTGGACTAAGCCATTTTACGAAGACGCAGTATTCCCATATAAAGCCAAATGCCTTCTACCATGTCATCAAAATGCAATGACTCTTCCTCGGTTTGGCCATCCATCATGAGATTATGCATGGTGTTGCATTAATGCATCGTACCCATTGGTCATCATGATGCATGAATACAACCCTGGTGCGTCGCGCGCCAGGGCTACATTAATGCTGACCCTATTATATGGGGTTGATACACTCTTATTAGGCTTGTCAGCAAGTCATCGGTGCATCATGCCAATCAATTAGCTTGATGCACTCCTAAAGGTGCATCATGCCAATCAATTAGCTTGATGCACTCCTAAAGGTGCATCATGCCAATCAATTAGCTTGATGCACTCCTAAAAGTGCTGGGTCTCCCCAACCCATTTTTAAAAGGCGTCTGGTCTCCCTTTTCTGTCCTCTCTTATCCTCTGACCTTCATTCTCATTCAGTGGGCTTTCCTAGCCCACTTAAAAGGGTCTATTTCTCCTCTTTCCTATCCCCTCGGGATGTGTGTGGTGCACCTATATGCGGGCACTGACACATTGCCCTGTGAAATTGTGTAAAGTAGTTCTCGCCGTGAATATGACCTTAGTTGTCGAAATGGTGTTAAACATCTACTCACTCACTCCTAAAGGTGCATCATGCCAATCAATTAGCGCGATGCACTCCTAAAGGTGCATCATGCCAATCAATTAGCTTGATGCACTCCTAAAGGTGCATCATGCCAATCAATTAGCGCGATGCACTCCTAAAGGGTTAGAGACCAGACCAGGTCCTGATGGATGGGCCCTGGTCTGGGTGCCATGTGGGTTTGGTAGCCGTCTCGTTGTGCCTTCCCCAAGGGGGCTTTGGGGTTAATGATATTGTCAACTCGGTAGGACCACGGTCCTCCTATCTCTGACCAGGGACGACCTCAAGGCTGACCACTGACCACCATTCTCAATCATAGAGCACCAGCACCACAGCAATCATACCAGCACCATTCCCAGACCACCTCTACCAGACTTCCAACAGAGTTGCCACTTTTCCTGGTCTAGCTATTCTGGCTATCAAAGACAAATCAGGATTTAGGGGACAAGTTGTTACAGCCCTGTTTGGAGTTGAAGCTCAAAAGGAGTTAAGTTCCACTGCTTCAATAATGTAGTGTGACCGACCGACTTCATACTTTTACTTTATCAAGAGTTGTCAAATCAGTCATTTATATAGTTATAAAGGAACAGGGAATGAAGACAGTAAGGAAAAGTCGACAATGTACAAATAAAGATAATCAAAATAAGATATTTCAGATCGAAGCACAAGCTGAAGCACTAACATTCCCAATAATGTCAGTAATGTAGGCTTGTGGTCCACAGAAATTCTATAAACAGTCAACTCACCACACAGAACCATAATATGCATCCAAACAAACACATAGATAGAGACTAACAGCTAAATGATCATGAAAAATCTAGCAGCGAAAAACAACAGAAACTGCTGTCGCATAGATGGGAAACATTAATATCAACAGAATGGGGTTAGTCCCAGGCAACTCTGAGCTAAAACATATATATAAAGGCAGGAAACTATACTCAGCTGTATCCAAATGAGGCAGTAAGAAATGTAAAACCAAACAGGCACCATCGTCATCACCATAATTGTCGTAGTCTTCAGCACCAGCAGCAGCAATTGCAGTAGCAGCAGCAGCAAAAGCAGTAAAAGCATTAATACTAGCAACAGCAGTACACCACTATAGTAGTGGGCTGCTTTCTTATATCCACCTGATCCCCCTCTTTCATAAAAAAAATAAAGGCCAATACAAAACTATGAAGAAATAGAGAAGTATGGAGAGAAAAACGAAAAGAAAGGAAAAACCAAAGGGGAGATCATCTGCCACTGCCCGTACTGTCACCATCCATCGGCAACGCTGGTCGGAACCAATTCCCACCTCCATAAAAAAAGAGTAAGTCAGACGTGGAAACATGAATAGGGAACAAAATGAGGCAATTACAAGGCAAAAGGTAGAAAAAAATGACCAGACCATGAGTGTCACCAGCCCTCTCGATGGGGATGGCTGTTTTGATGGTCCACAATTCACATCTATTCGGGATCCCTCCTCAGTGTACCAATGTCATTCATCTAGAAGGTATTTCTCAAGATGGTACATCTAGACCCCTTCAAATCATATTGGTATTGCCTCACTATAATGCCATTACAGCCCTAACTCTAGATACTAATATGTACCAATACGACTGCCCTACCAAAACCTATGTAATTCCTACATAAGTACTGATTGTACAGAGCAGTCATATATGACATCACCTATGATCACCCACTCTAGTTTTGAGTAATGGCTGTGCACAGTTGTACCATATTGAGAAATGTCTTCCTGGGGCAACTTATTTCTGGCAGCAATTGATAAAAGTGTGATACCTTCCCTCGTCCATTACACAGGAGTCTTTATCTTCTCCTTTGTCTTCCCTCTTTTATGCCTGGTGCACATATCGTCGTCTCAGTGCAACAAGGTTGTATCTGCATATTTCAAGTTTGCAGTAGAGGCAAAAGAAGTGTTGCAATTACTATTGCAACAAGTGGACACAACCATATTGCACTGAGGGGGGGGGGGGGCTGTAGGCACAACTATCATAGGCAAAGCTTCAGTACTTTCATAGTAGGTAGATAAGGGTCAGCAGATGTTAAAATGGAAGAAAACTCAATTTTGCCAAAATTTCAGTTACAACCTGAGGCGACGATATATGCATAAGCATGTATTTATTATGAAGCTGATGTCTTATGTACTGTTCCTACCATGAATATGACCTCAGCTGTTGAAATCACATGAAATAACCACCTACTCAGTCTGTATTTAAAGGGAGAACAATTACAAGGAGGAAATATTGTAACATTAATGAGAGTTGGTAAACTCTGAAAGCGACTCATACTGTAGGCTTTAATTATGTCGTTGACTCTAGTCAATGACATATATAAGAGTCTGGTAACTAAACCCTGATTCTGCTACAATAGAACATAGAGGAAAATTATACACTTGCATGAGCAGTAACTATATTTGCAGACAGTGTGCAGTTTGGCTATCACAGGCACATTAGAATATAGTGAAATGCAGAGTGTGTGTTTCTTGTAGTCTAACAGGTTGTGCAGTGCAGTCCTGACAGACACTTATAGTCAGTGTTCACATAGTTGGCAGATAATCATTGCAACTTGTTAGAGTTAACATGAATTTTTAAGGTTTTTCTGTATATCCCAATATTGAATATTATTTGGACACATGATATATTAATTGTAAAACAAATATTTATTCAATTTCAATGTTAAATCTGAGTTTAACGTTCTGTCACAGAAGATAGCCAACTTGGTTGATACATACTATGGGTAGGGTAACATGTTCACAGGTCATAGCTGTCATTATACAAACAAAGAAAGGTGCAAGGAGGATTAGTTCCAGCCGCTCACCATTAACCCCTTAAGGATCACCTTAACCCATTGAGGGCTAGCATTGACTATTACCGACACCATGGTAGGCCTAGCGTTGACTATAGTCGACACCATGGCAGGCCTAGCATCGACTATAGTCGACGCCCATTATATAGGATTAGTATAGGAATTGAAAATAGGCTCGTCCACTAAGAACTATACTTTTTTCAGAGGCCATCCCCATGGCCAGGGCAACAGTTTTTGCTCTGCCCTTAAAGGGTTAACCCTTTAAGGGCCAATAGTGCATAAATGCCTATTTGTTGTGTGTATATAATACATGTATAATAAATCATGCAGCAATGACATAGGACATAGACAATGACATAGAACATTGACGCCAATGGCAACAGGCCAGTGGCCTAAACTTAACTTTCATCCAAATACATATGTATATAACATCCAGAGGAGGAATTTAGGAGACCTCTGTTTTGGGATTGTAAATGGATACCCCATAGGGTGTGGTCCAACTCATGATTATTAACCAGATGTTTTTTCACGCCCACACATGAATATGCAGTGTACAGCAATTGTCTGGTTGATTGATGATAGTTTTACCAGTGCAGGAGGCGTACAGCTAGATACAAAACAGACCTTATTGCTACAGGTAGAGCTGGATCACCAGCACTCACACACAAGGGGATCTGCTTTTCCTCGTTTATAGTCTAGTGAGGGTCATAGCCATTTTATTGGAGATTCCCTACAGTGACAGCTGGCCATTGCTACTAAATTCTCATAACTATGATTTTATTGAGCACTGGGCTTTGAATGATTGTGAAAGGTCATTTTCAAGTGGGCAGACTTGCTCACAAAACTTCCTGAGCCTTCCTCCAATAAGGATTTCAGGGTAAGGAATATCCAATATTCTGACACATTGTGTGTGAGAGACGGCTTGATTGGGCTATGATTGACATTGTGGTCAAATAAAGTGTTGGCTCCCTATTTTATGTGTGACACTATAAAAAGAAAACAGAGGAAATTTTGTCAGTTCCATATAACCGCCAAGTGATCACTGTTCTATCAGGACCCTTACCTAGTCATTGACTGAACCAGTACAGGACTATATACTGCCTGCTGGATATATGATTTTATTCCACCCCAGTCAAGTGCTGCTAATTGATGGGACTTTGTCATGGTATTCTAAGTGGTATTGTAGAGCTTTGTAGTTTTTAGTTCTATTACAGACCAATGTTAGGCACTCTCAAGTCACGCACCACTGGCTTCAAAACAGCAGTCATGGGAGAGAGTGAGAAATTGGTACCCTTATGACATACCACCTATAATGAGCTGATGGATTTTTATTCTCATTCAGTGAATAACATAGATACCAGGGTGGGCAGCAGTTAATTCTAAAGGTCTTGAATAAGGCTATGACCTAACCATCTCTAAAAATTATTGCCTTTACGTCATTTGAAATGGCAGTTCCTCAGACGTACAGGTCAAATCTGACCATAAAAATCTATTTGAAATAATCAACAAACCAACTTTTAAACATGATAAACCTATTCTACATATCCAAATGGTCCTATACATGCTTTTATAGCTTCGTAAGATGAGTAGCAAGGTGTTAAATAGACTAAGCCATATTTGATAAAAATGAGTTCTGCTCCCACAGGTATATCACAAAAGGACAATAGAAACATAATGGGGAAAGATACAGAAATGGTAGACCACTTGTTAGAATTGTGTGAATCCCCTCAATCCTGAATATTGTACTATTTGTATGGAGTGTATCATGTAAGATGCACCCCGCCACCTCAGCTATTCTCTGCCAGCTAACACCAAAGAATTCCCATTAACAATGTCACTTATGTTCTTCTGCTAGAGCACTATCACCACCTAGTGGACATGTAGAGAATGAATGATGAAGGCACTGGACCCTTGCAAGACCCTTCGGTTACGTCTTTCGAGGAGAAGCGCTAACGTGGCGCCAATTTCGCTTGTAAAATATGAGCAGTAAACTTTCGCATATTCACCGGTACCAGGGACACACTTCCGATCATACCGTTTCTCCCCGAAAGGGTTCACGAGACCCTTCAACATTCTAAAGCACCACCTGGTGAATTGTATAGAAAGCAACAGTTGAGGGATCTCAGATACATGTACATTCTGGTAAATATATTCTGTCTATTCATCCACACATGAGGTTGAGATTAGGTTATGCATTATTATCTCTTATAGCATATATCAATGATACCGTGCACAACCTCTGCTGAGAGCCCTGAATGAATAGGATTGATATATTGCAAGCAATCATGATGGTTCCAATACCCAAGTCCCGAGTTACCATGTCCCCACCATAAACGGCCGCTTGGGGCGCAGTTTACAGCCCCAGGGAGGGTATGGAGTAGAGACCGGCTGGAGGGGGTGGTGAGCTCCCTGACAGCTGACCGCAGGGAGGGGCCTGCTCCTGGGTAGGCAGGGGATGGACTCAATGTGGGTCAGTCTGTTTACACAAATGTACATATTTCTTATACTTCTATTTATTGAAAATCCTAATAAATTCAACCAAGGGAGGAGAATTGTATGTCAGTCATGCTGACAAAGTTGCATCCACAAATACAAAGAAGTTAATAGTTTTAAAAAGTACTTCCTGTCCAGCTAGTGTTATAAGTATAGGCCTTCTGAGAAGTGTACCCTCCTTAGGGTCTCAGAGAGTGACCCTGGAGGTGGCAGGCGGCGAAATCGGCCGTCACAGCCTAACTCAGGACTTGGGTATTTCTAATGGCAGTCCACATACATTTCCACAGAAGGAACTGACTTTTACACCCCTGCACGTTTTCATCCATTTCTCCACTTCTGGACATTGTATGATCATAATTAAAGATGTTATGAAAAGGGATTAACCTGGTCTATTGTGTGGAATAGAAAACTCTAAAATCTAAACATTTTGAAAATTATTTCCAAGTGCCTACCAATGTTTAGCTGTGTTGTTCATGCTTTTATCCTGCTTCACATTTCCAAAGGTGCCACTTTCCTGTTTTTTCCCTCGCATATTCCGATTTCCCTTTCTTTGATAGGATGTCCTGCATCATTTGGAATTCATGATTCATTTTCTTTTTTCCTTTCCTTATTTTTTCTTGGCCATCAAATCTTTTTCTTTTGACCTTTCTCTGCATGTGGTCAGTAGCACAGGCCGTTCATCCTAAATGGAGACATACAAACTCTGATCCAAGTTGTTAATTGTCCAGGAGTTGTGAAAAGAGAGGGGGCGGCCTTTCTTTTGGTAAAGTAGGGACATGCATATTTTTCGGATGAAAATAGCCCATAGAATAGATAAAATAAACTCTTACTTTGACAGACCTTTGTCCAACTCTGTGAATGATATAGGCCAACACTTTACACATATCAAACTATTAAGGCCTGCTCCATACATATTTTTTCCTCTGCTGAATTTTGGTCAAAACTAGATATAAGATACAGGATGTCCAATGAAATCCTGTACATTGTGTGGCAGTAAGTGAGAGGGTTGTGTCATGTTTGTATGTCAGTAGGTGGTCATATTGTATCAGCATTATACTGTATCTATGTCATACAGGAAACAACACAGACCGTGGAAGTATTACACTGGTATCTAACCTTTTGCTTACAAGAAGCCATATGTTTTTTCATCTGTCAGATTCCAGAAGACTTCTCCCTCTCTAGGCTTTGTCCCTCCAAGCACCACTAATTGACTGATTAACCAGATGTAAGATTCCCATTATATTTACAATAATCCACAGAGTACAGTGTATAACCAGTTATCATACCCACCATAGCAATATTTATCAGTTAGGAAAAGAAGAACTAAGCTATTTATTAGTCCCATAGAACATTATGTTTAAAACATAACAATATAACAGCAAGTTAGAACTATTCATGCAACCCAGAACTGGATTTACCGATGCTGCACTAATGAAATATGAAGGAAAAGGGGCATAATGCTCCAGGGCTCCCTCTAAAACCCTTAAAATGTTATAAAGAATATGACGGACTGCTCCTTATCAGGTCCTAATCAGATTTTTATCACTGCAGACAAGGTGACAAATGATGATGACTGGTTATTAACCGTGTAAAGGCTGCTGCCTACTATTGGCGAATGGAAGTATTTTTTAGGTGGCGGCGCAACCTATTAAGGGATAGGGCACATTCCCTGATTTCTTGATGAATTTGGGGTTACAGTCATTTACCACGTCGACCCTACAGGATTGATACACTCCCGGAGGTTCGGCATTCTTGATGTGCTAAATGAAGTGCCAATGAAGTGACAGAGAGTAGACTCACCGACACTAGTCTTCATTTAGTCAGGGCCCGTATTCAGAATATGTGAAAGGTTGAAGCATTTTTGGGTAGAAATGTTTTCAGAGTTGAATTAGGGTAATTTGAGCGTGCCGATTTCAAATATGTCGTATGCCCACACCTAATCCTTTGGCATATGCCCCGAATCCAAGATGGCTGCCACCAAGGCATATTTCCCAGCAAGAATCCTAGAAACTGAAGGGAAAATATGCCTCGGTGGTGGCCATCTTGGATTTGGGGCATATGCCAAAGGATTAAGTGTGGGCATACGACAGATTTGAATTCGGCACGCTCAAATTACCCTAATTCAACTCTGAAAACATTTCTACCCAAAAATGCCTAGCACCTCTTTACTAAGCCTCTTTTCCACATTTGGTTCTAGACTAATTGGTACATCATGATGAATTATGGGCATGATGCGCTACTGAAATAGTGGCCGTTAAAGGACTAAGGATGGAGAGGAGACAGGGATGCAATAACTACCCATACCTTATTCATATCATAATCCACTCTCTCTGCTCATTTCCCTTCATTCATATCCTACCACCATTAAAGCTATTGTTCTTAAATCTATCTTTCCTCCCAGCTGTTAACCCCTTGAGGTCTTCTGATGCATTAGTGCATCATGTCAATTGGTCGTCATGATGCATAAATGCAGCCCCCAATGAGAATATTTGCCATGATGCACGAATGCAGTTTAGGTAAGAAGACCCAGCAGGGTGACAGTCATGTATCTTACACTGATCTCTGGAAAGAAGAATTATCCTGATCCTTTGGGGTTGATATAATACTACTGAAGTTATGCATGATAATTATACTATTGCAGCACCAGTGAGCTACACATTATCACTAGCATGAAGCTCACATAAAGCTAAACGATGAATGCCAATTGGACACTATCCCCATCTAAATGAGCTATTGCAGAACCAATGTTATCAAGGCATTTACATATGATGTGTTTCCACTGCAGGGACAGTCCATATCGCCTCTGCACAGAGTGGATGAAATAGAAACAGACTACCCATAATATTGATATAAACCATCTGCCATGGAGAATCCCCCATACGGTAATATTGACATTTAGATTACACATCTGGTGTGTGTTTTTTTATGTGGTCGGTGGCAATATAACACTACTACATGGACTTATTCAGAATGCTAAATCAAAGCCAAACAGCCCCAGTCCCTTACTTTAAGCAGGTCGAAAACACAACTCAATTCATGTACATTTTCTAAAAGAGTCATCAAGACCCTTACTGTCCTTTTAATGAGTGATAACGTTAGTAACGTACTGATATCATTGCATGTAGTTCAATTCTGGTATTAACGACATTGAAACAAAAGCCTCTACTCCTTGTCTCTATACTGGCATGGAAGTATAGTCACGTGTCTAAACATTCATGATAGTAGTCTATCTAACCTCTTAACAGTTGCATGATGCTTTATTGAACCATGGCCAATTCCCAACAATTATGATGTCTGAATTCAACCCTGGCGATAAAGAACCTGCCTTCTGCAGGCTGAAAGATTTGTATTAGTGCAGCAGGACGAGTTAGAAACACGACCTCAAACTTCTGATGAGGCACATCTGTCTCTAGATTCATGTTACTTCGCCTCACGCAGTGCTGGCGAGTCCACTATACATGTATAGGGCTGCATCCATCGTGATGGCAAGCTGATATCAAACTCTTGGCCACTTTTAAGGGCCGCTTTTGCAGGAATGCATCATGGTGCATGATTACCACCAATGAAATGCTGGTGAGTCTGCTCACCAGCACTTCACTGGTGCATCATGATTACCCTCCGGTTCGGTATTGGTTTGCATGATGTATGGAAGTAGTCCTGGCATGGGCTATATTCATGCATTATTATAACCAATAGATGCATTGATACACAATCAGCCCTTAAAGGGTTAAAGGGTGAAGGGACTGAGTCCCCTGATCGTTCCTTCATCCTTAGGCTCTCTCCCCGCTCCCTCTGCAGTGAGCCTCTGCCTCCCCTCTCTCCCCACCCTAATTCCCTTCTGATGATATCGGACCTAATTGAAATTGGACACGGCCAGGATGGGAGTGATAGCAACTTTGTAAAGGGGGTCCATGAAGAAGTACTGAGGAAGACTGATATAAAGGGGTAGTAGGAAGGTGAGTGAAGTAGGGTTAACCCTTTAAGGGCCACTGATGCATTAGTGCATTATGACCATTGATCAGTATATCGCATGGATACAGTGCTGGTGAGTCTAAGTGAGAGCTGCGCCTAATATAGCCTAATATAGGTACTCCAGAAAGTTCAGGATGATGCTTGAATATAGCTACAGTAAGTACACTCAACATGGCTGCATTCATGCCTCAAGATGATGGCCTCTTTTAGCGCAGGTCCTCAAATTAGGACAGGTGTCATTTAGTGCATTGTAGAAGGTGATTTAAACAGTTTTACAGTTTTAAAACAATTCTTTATGAATGTAGATAGCTTGATACATGGATGAATCATACCACATTGGTGTAATTTTTGGAGTGCATCAACCATGTAGGATTCGAATGGCGCACCCATGCAATCATAAGTGGCGGTTGACGCACCACAGCTGCATTGATGCATCATGCTGACCACATGGCAATCGTGCATCAGTGAATTAGTCCTTAAAGGGTTGATCACTGCCCCCCCCCCCGTATAATTGTTCCGAGGATTTCTTTGTCTCTAGCCTCCCCATCCCTTTAGAGTCCTCCTGTTTATCTATATTAGATATAGCGGTGGACATATCTGGGAGGACCACACAAAGGCCCCTTCCAGTGCCACATTTTGCATTAAACCATTATGCTGAGCCTACAGGGTTAATACACACCTTAGAGGTCATCATGATGCATGGATGCAGCACTGGTGAGTGGCCCACCCTGGCTGCATCCGACAAATTAACCCATCAAATCGTGGGTGTTTGAATAGGTGGACGAGGGATGGTCCCCCAATCCCAGACACGGGGAGGAACCAGAATATATTTTGGCCAAATTTGGAAACCGGTTTTACAACTTCTGAATTGAACTTAGCCATTTACTCACAAATTGACCTAGAAAAGGAGGTCAAAATGTCTACTTAGGAAACGACCCAAAACCCTTTGAAATATTGAAAGTGCTTCCCATCTCCCACCCCGTACCCCATTGCTTCTGATACCTCTGATTAAAACGTCATATGGCTGTAGAATGGTTAGTTAGGACCGCGTCTGCTGGATGGGGGTAAATAAGAAGCCATTTTTCATGTGGCTTCACTCCTGAATTAGCTAACTCATTGAGTGGCTTCCTGGGTGGCTTCTCACAGTCTCCAATATTGAGTATCCCTGGTATTTCATTCTTGCTGTAGATTATCTTTGCACTATTTTAAGTAAATGTGAAAGCCAGTCATGCCAAAAGTACTGCTTGTTAGGTTTATGTTTGTTATTGGTCGATGATTAATGTTTCAGACCAATCATAAGATCATACCAAAGGGCTTTACAGCCTATAGCTATGGTAATTACACGGAAATCTTAAGCAATCACAGTCAGAGTTCAGTCCAAAATAATCAAGACTCTGCACAAAGAGTGCATCAGAGCGGTCTCAAAGGTGGGCCTCTTATCGGTCTAGATATGGCAACAACTTCTTCACCAAAGCTAGGGTGTTACATGGGCCGTGCAGACCCGTGTCAGAACGGCAGTTCTGTATAGATTCCTGACATGGTCACACTTATTTGCTACTCAAATGTTTACTATACATACCCCAGTAATGATTAAGGTATGAATATGAAGCTATTGGTCATGGGCATGTGATAGCACTATCAGTTCTTCATTTATGATCATTTATATTGGTCTTATGGCTGTGGAAACACACAGGTAATTGTCACAGTGTGAGTAGGTAGCATATGGCACCTATATTTGCAGTAGGGGAAAAATACATGTCCTTAGATAATGCCAAGTATGGAATCTAAGTGAAATGAAAGATGCAGGATTTTTCTTCACATATTTGCACACATTGCCTTAGACACACACTTTTTTATGACCAATACTCACAATTCTGTGTCATGTTTTGGGTAAAAAGACATGGTTTAGGTTAAAAAGACCAATGAAAAATGATAATTCAGAAAGTGTGTGCACACGCTAAAGAACTACACACAATTAGCAAAAGAATGCATATATATACCCATCATTATAGCTCTGCACAACACTTCCATCCTGGAGGCAGAAATAGGCCTATCTTATCCCTTCTTTTCTATACCTTGGCAAACCAGGATTAATTGACTGGAATGGATTAGCAGATACTTAAGGAAAATAATACTAACAGAAGTACTATATATCATACTATTTCATCAGCACCTTTCCCACATTTAAAACCCCCCAAAAGCCCTAAACAAAGGAGTTTATTTAATCTGGCCCTGTGGCTGCAGGCAGTGTGATCACCCTGTACTGCATGGTCCACTCTGCACCCAAACAGGTGCCACTACCCCGATAGTCTATATATATAGAGCAGTGGGGACAAAATATCTCTCACTTTCTCAACTTTGAACAGCTCTCAACAATTCCCTATTGAAGATAAAATCATTCTGATTTCACATGGCATTGATACATGTTTTTTTTTTCTGTCCGATTCACTATTTGAATAACATGTGAGATGATCGATTACTTTTTCAGTGTAACACCCTACCAAAGCCGTTCACAATCAGTCCAGCCCAGCCATATTCAGCACTAAGGCCATGGTCCTGATGATAGAAAAGTGTTAGTTAGATCGACAATCCCTCGTGACCGAGTGGTTCAATTGAGCACATACTACGGTAATGGCCCGTTTAATACCTAGGGTCTCAAATGAATAAGGGTTTCAAAATTCTCTCAATCTCTTGTGTGAGATAGGTTTCAATAGAGGAAATAAAGAAATTATTTGTATTTTTAAACTTTATATTTGCTTGGAAAGATTCTTTTTCATGCGGAGTGTAGTGTTGGGGCTGCAAGCACTGAACCACATTTTTCTTTCTCCAAAGTTCCTTATTCGAATAAGGGGCTTGTCTTAAATAAGGGCGAGGGGTATTTGAATTGGTAAGGACTGCTCATAGGACCACTAGTGTACTTGAACTGACAAGTTTCTCCCTAACACATTATTGTCCAGTGGCTGCTATTTAAAAATCACATACACTAATCTGCAGATGTGCCAAGCAGGTATTGCAGGGAACACTCTATGAGTATTATAATATTATTGTCTAGACAACCAAAATTTTGTGGAAGGAACTGACAAGAATCTTGATCTTGAAGGAGCAAAAAACCTTTAAAATTTAACACCAATATGAAACAACCTTGGATGGCAAATCATATATATATATATATATATATATATATATATATATATATATATATATATATATATATATATATATATATATATATATGGCCCTACCTCATTTATGACTGGGGGGGCCCAGGCCCCCCTTTTCCTACGCCCCTGAATGTCCTTGATTGTGTAAGAAATCTTCAAAAATTGCCCTGGTACTATCTAGACTGCAGCAGAGCTTGGTCAAATTGACTACTGAGTAACTACATGAAGCTAGAATATGAAATCAATTTGCTCCATATCAAGATGGATTTGACCTTTCCCCTGAGAAATACTTTCTTTTTATTTCACCTTTAACTTCAAACCCTAGGGATAGAAATCCAATACTTCCTATGATTAAGTAGATTTTCTGTAGGTAGTTGGCAGGCTATGTGTTAGACGGGGTGAAGATGTATTATGGCTTGGGGCTATGGATGTTGAATCTTGATAATCTTAATGCTGCACTAATTGAAGCCAGAGGCAGTCTTTAGTTCAGTCTACAGCATTGATAGACCAGTAAATATAATACTGAATGCATTGTAAAAAGGAAAAGAGCAAAGCTCTAAAATTTTGATTAATCTTTGGGTTATGCTGATTGTGCATAGTTCATATTGTGAATAGCCATTGCACAAAGCCTGCACCACGGATAATTCCTTTCCTCACGATCTGGGCAGGTGTAGGGCGATAAATTGAGTAGGTTAAGCTAAAAACATCTACATATCTTGAGGCGTCCACCCAACAAATTGGCCATAAAAATGACTTTGCTATCTGAATCAAGACTGCTAAATGGTCGATGAGTATTGAATCAACCAGCTGGTAATGTCGATCAAGCTGCAAAATCCCATATTGAAGGTAATTTTGTCGGGTGGACGACTCTGGACATCTTTCGGTTAACCTACACTATAATCATAGTCATTATTGGCACATTGACATTGCATTGACAAAATGGGTCCTAAATGAATTCTCTCTCACAAATCGTAGTTTTTTACTAGGTTTAAGACACCGCTATTGCCGCTGATAAGAACAGGAGAGGAACAACTAATCAGTGAAGCTATCTTCCCATCTGTCAGTCTCCCTGACCTGGAAAACACCACAAAGACCTAGTCTGAATTCTGGCTTCCCCATCAAATAGAAGTCCTAGTTCCCAAATGCGGCTAATACACCCAAATCTCAGTGCTGAATAGGTATTTAGGTGGGTTCTTGATTGGGAGGTCCATAAGCACAAATGCCGCATAGGTGAGGTACTCGCCATCATTCACAGGGGTGTGAACTCTCCGAGAAAACTCGGAAATCCGAGATTTTTGTCTTCAAAAAGATAATTCCTGAGATCAGTGTAAATCCGTTAAGGAAAGGTTTTACCATTTATATGGGGGGATCTAAGATAACATTTCTGATAATATCGGACTCCTTTGCAAATTATGAATATTTCAATCTCAATGTTGAATTGAAACCATGCACACCATATGAGTGTTAAAAATAGATTAATGTAATATTTTTCAATTACTCTTTCTGTTGTAAAATACAATCTACATTTTGTTGCGAAGCCAAAGTAGGCTTCAGAGGACTTCATTTTTGGCATTTCACACCCCTGCATTCACCCATCATGCCGACAGAAGCACATAATGCAGCGACAGAATACTTTACCCCCTAAAGAGCTAAAATCAATGTCTTCATCGATCAAGACTTGATCTAGAGATGGATTTAAGGTCTGACCTCAAGTTGAGCAGCTTATTTTCAAGAGACTTTCCAGAGGGACTAACCTCCCCAATTGGTCACTTTTAACGAGCAGCTCCTGCATTTACAGACGGTTCCTCATCTATATTGTATGCTGAAGTGGCTGGGAATCCCATTGCCTCTGAGGTTCTAATGTGTCCACCCAATTTCTCTTTCTTGTATCTATTAGAACTGAGATTGCAGTACTTACGAGGAATCCCATTTGAGAAACACAATTTTTTTTTTTGTGCAATGCTCCATTGTCCCCACGTTGCACATATATATATGTATATACGCGTTATCAAGTCGATACTCCGGAATATATAATATTGATTATTGACTTGATAAAACAATTGTACCGATTTTGTTCTAGGTCCAAGAATTGTGTTAATATAGTGTTTCTATAGGGGTGACATGCTGGGATCATGTATATCCTACAAAGTCTGAGGAGTGATACGCTTTTGTCTGGCCATTAGCTCAACAATACTTGCCTCACTCTATCAAACTGATGTTTCCATGTATATTTTAGTAGAGACTACAGCTACTTTGAGGTCTACTATGAGGTTGGCTTCCGACAGTCTTCTCAACAAATGGCTAGGGAGGATGCCGCATCATCACATCATTTTGTCAGATTTCTCTTAAGGGCATCCAACTATTATTTAGTAGCATACCAGTTTTCTGCATTGCTTGTGATGAATTGATATTACTCGTGCCTATACTAGTTGCTGCAGGAATCTCAACAGTACTACAGATATATATCATCATGATCCTTCTTAGTTGTGCCAGGGGTCTGTGCAGTGTATTTGCTGGTAGACTCAGTAGGACCTTAACTAGACCCTATCTAAATAGGGCTGCTTAGTGCAGACCACGTTAGCTTCACAGTACTTTGTCCAACACTAATGTCGTCAGTCTATGCCTTCATCTATATTTCAGTGCAGGCAATGTCTACCTTTAGTGGGGTATACACATGCAGTTTTTGAGCCAACCCGACCCATCTCGACAGTCGGCCTCAGTCTGCCTGTGTATACCCTTTCCCGACTATACAGTTGGGTCGGGATGGCCGTAGTCGGGAGTAATCGGCAATGTTTGATATCTGTCCCAGACTGGAGCACAGCAGGGGGTGCAGATAGGGTCAGGAGTGCCTGTGTATACTGATAACCGACTATGGCCAGGGACACCTGACAGCATTTTACATACTGTTCTATAGTATCCATGAAAAGATATGAATACCAGGTTAACATAGTACACAATGTAATATACATATTCATCAATGATAAAGATGATAGCCCAACACTTAGAAATCCGTTTTCATATGTTCTTAACAAAAGAGTTATTCATTATTTTAAGTGATCCTCTGATTAACTAAAATTCATACTTAGAATTTAAAGAAATAACACTCCAAGAGAGAAAAAAACTTTCAGGATTTGTGGAACTGGAAATCAATAGAATAGTTCTATAAACTTTCTCTAAATTGCATCAAGCTGATGCCATTGCTGTGTGTATATACTCAAACTCCAGACCCGACCCATCTCATCTCAACTGACTCCAACTGGGTCAGATGAGTTGAGATGGGTCGGGTCAGCGGAAACAGTGCCTGTGTCTACTAGGCTTTACAGTACTCTTTCAAGGCTACACAAGGGGTACCTAGAACTTGAATGCGCTATGCATTGTCATCATGATGCATAGATACCAGGTTTCCTAACCTTCCTAACACGTTTGATTGGGATTCCGTTGTTTGTATAATATTATATTACTTAAAATGACGATTCCATGGTTCTCTTGTCCAGTTTAGTTTGTTTCCATGTGAAATCCTCAAGTGAAACTCAATAGTTACCTCTGTTGTAAATCTGAAGAAAACAGAGATAAGGCATGAATATAGATAGTCTTTTTACAAAGTTAAGATTATTATAATGAATTAAAGCCATTGGCCCTATCCTATTCCATGAATCTATAGTCAGGAGTGTTGTTGACTTTCTGGTGCTGAAAGATGTTATGAACATGATGACAGTAACATCATAGCTTTGGAAATGAATAATCCTAAGTACCATTATAACTACATGTGTATCGTACTGGAGCCCCTTCTCTGTTATCTAGGTTCAGCTATAGGGGCCCTTCTCTGTTATCTAGGTTCAGCTATAGAGGCCCTTCTCTGTTATCTAGGTTCAGCTATAGAGGCCCTTCTCCGTTATCTAGGTTCAGCTATAGGGGCCCTTCTCTGTTATCTAGGTTCAGCTATAGAGGCCCTTCTCTGTTATCTAGGTTCAGCTATAGGGGCCCTTCTCTGTTATCTAGGTTCAGCTATAGCGGCCCTTCTCTGTTATCTAGGTTCAGCTATAGCGGCCCTTCTCTGTTATCTAGGTTCAGCTATAGAGGCCCTTCTCTGTTATCTAGGTTCAGCTATAGGGGCCCTTCTCTGTTATCTAGGTTCAGCTATAGCGGCCCTTCTCTGTTATCTAGGTTCAGCTATAGCGGCCCTTCTCTGTTATCTAGGTTCAGCTATAGAGGCCCTTCTCTGTTATCTAGGTTCAGCTATAGAGGCCCTTCTCTGTTATCTAGGTTCAGCTATAGGGGCCCTTCTCTGTTATCTAGGTTCAGCTATAGAGGCCCTTCTCTGTTATCTAGGTTCAGCTATAGAGGCCCTTCTCTGTTATCTAGGTTCAGCTCTAGAGGAGGCCCTTCTCTGTTATCTAGGTTCGGCTATAGAGGCCCTTCTCTGTTATCTAGGTTCAGCTATAGGGGCCCTTCTCTGTTATCTAGGTTCAGCTATAGCGGCCCTTCTCTGTTATCTAGGTTCAGCTATAGCGGCCCTTCTCTGTTATCTAGGTTCAGCTATAGAGGCCCTTCTCTGTTATCTAGGTTCAGCTATAGGGGCCCTTCTCTGTTATCTATAGCTCGATGCAGCAAGTTGGGAACCTGAGTGTTTTCCAGTTTTGGAGGCAGCTGTGCATGTAAAATGCCTTCATTCAAGGGACATTTTTGTATATGATGCACAAGACAAGTCTTGTGTATGATTCTATCTCAAAAATCATAACAAAATATGAAAATAGAATCATTTGCTATGCATTATTCCCTCATAAAACATGTCAAACAAGACAAAGTGCCCTCTGTAGGTCCCATATGGGCTGGAAAAGCACCATGCTCATAAATGTCTTCATCATTTTCAAGATAAGAATATCTGAAGACCTGAACAATGTGAACAGGTCCATGGTGCAAAACCCTTTTGTTTCTATTAAATTCCATCATCCATTGTTGTTTTGACCTGATGACCCATTGAAAACCATATTGAAATGCTATTAGAACCCCATATAAGGCATGTGAGCCCTATTATAATGCACTATTGAGCTATTTAGCTGTAAATAGCAACAAAATCGTTGTCAGCACCAAAGACTAGAATCATAAGATGTGGCTAATTCTTCTCACACTTATTGTATCACTTAGATATTTAATATGCCTTTAAAGATGATCGAGTAGAACATAAAAATGGATAATTCTGGTATCAGTGGGTGATCACGCATCCATATATGGTGATCTATGTGGTCCCTCATCAAAAACCAAGCAGAAATTTTGCTGAAAATCACAGTTTTTGCAAACTAACAAAAATCACATGTCTCCCATAGTGTAATAAGCCACCATAGAGGTAGGGGAAAAAAGCATACTCATTTATAAACTTGATGGGTCAGTATTATGCACTATCTATCAAAAACTGATGGTTAGAATATTTTTTCACAAAATATATAGGGCCAAACTTTGAAAAACAGCAATTTTTTTAAACTAATGATTTTTAAATTTATAATTTGTACTTCAGTGGTAAACTGTGCACTATATTATTGTAATACCATCTACCCTGGCCTGAAAGCAATGAGTTTCATCTTTCATTTGCTGCAAATATTATGTAAATCGGATAATTTTTGGCTAAACTACAGCATTTCTTAGCGAAAATTCAGGAAAAACTAAGTTTTAGGTTCCCAACTTGCTGCATCGAGCTATAGGTTCAGCTATAACGGCCCTTCTCTGTTATCTAGGTTCAGCTATAGCGGCCCTTCTCTGTTATCTAGGTTCAGCTATAGAGGCCCTTCTCTGTTATCTAGGTTCAGCTATAGAGGCCCTTCTCTGTTATCTAGGTTCAGCTATAGGGGCCCTTCTCTGTTATCTAGGTTCAGCTATAGAGGCCCTTCTCTGTTATCTAGGTTCAGCTATAGAGGCCCTTCTCTGTTATCTAGGTTCAGCTCTAGAGGAGGCCCTTCTCTGTTATCTAGGTTCGGCTATAGAGGCCCTTCTCTGTTATCTAGGTTCAGCTATAGAGGCCCTTCTCTGTTATCTATGTACAGCTATAGATCAGTGCAGTTAGAAACTATGACTTTTCAGAGACGCTGTTGGGTAAAGTTTTTTTTTTTTTTTTTTTTGTATGACCTTTTCTTTGTAGTTGCTTTAGCATTTCGGTGAGGTTTTACTGAAATGATTTTAAATGTCACATCAGACACCTGATTATACAAATCTCAATAGAGCAGAACCTAGCAAATGTGCAGATGCAAGATTTTTTTAGTTGTAAAGAAATTGTAGAAAGTTCGCATCCATTCTCCTAAAATAAATGTAAGAACTTTCTTTTCATGCGAAGTCATCCTTTCTTGCTACATGGGCCTATAACATGTATGTTCATGTATTTCTGTTCCCATATGTCACATAATATGAACTAGTAGATGTATCTTTCTACGCATATTGTGTGGCCATAGAAAAAGGAAATATAAGAAAAGTATCCTAGAAGACGTGAACGTCGAGCCGCGAGTCAAAATATGTCATGAAAAACATGCAGACATGCAATGGTGTAGTCAAAATAGAAGCCCAACCTCTGGTCTGTCAGCACTACATTAGTCACAGATCCCTTTCAACTCACCCCACAGCCTCTACTCAGGTGTCACATTTGGTATGTCAGGGTATGCATCAGGGTGGCCATCCCACAAAGCACACCTTTTTTCTCTTTACAGAAGTTTTAGTCGTGTACAAGTTTTATTATTTTCTGGTCTGGATGATGTTTTTTTTTTGTGTGTGTTTTTTTTTATATCATTCACTTTGCTGATCAGAATTAATTGTGTAGCCAGAATAGATTTCGTCCCCATACAGAAATATTTGATAACGGTCATACCATGGAGGTTTTCATGCGAAGGAGCGATTTTGGTGACGTTTTTTCACGTGGCCATTCATAAATGATGCAGTCTCACACTATAGCTGTATTCACCAAATATCAAATGTGTGTTGCTTTTTTTTTTCAAAATTCATCAATTAATTGCTGCGCTAAACAAACGTTAAGTCGTTAACATAGGTTAACATCAGCTTTACTGTGTTCTTGTCATGTAAAGATTAGAATTTACAGAAGAAGTCCATGACTGTCTGGTTATTTTGTCCGTTTCTTGCCTTACCTGAGATTTTTTCCTCTCCCCTGCCCAGTCCACCTGGACGACCCAGCCCGCGCGTGGGAAAAAACTAGTTCTGTTTTTTCCCACACTGTTCAGATTTTTTTTTTTATTTTGTGTCTTCTCCCTTGCAGGGCTGATAATGCAATGGTACACAATGCCCATTATATATAGTGGTCATGATGCATGGCAAGTGACTGGTCAGGGCTGCATTCATATTTATTATATCTTGTGGACTCCACAGGGTTTGAACACAACTAGACTGTTGGCATGATGCACTCATACTTCAGCGGCCCTGAAGGGGTTCATCCCAACCAGTGTGATACAGTCCTGAGGAACTATTAATGCGTTACATTTCCTTAAATCCTTTATTAATTAGTGACCTGAGTCACTGAATAGTTGATTAAAGTACAATAAATTTCTACGCCTTGCTTCTGGGTCTTAGACTTATTTTGTTTTTGTGGCCCATAGGCTTAACCATTCCAGCAATGCCATAAATTTCACCTTAGTATCAGGCACAATCTATAAACAAACTGTGAACAGCCCAGCACGGACCATTGCCTCTTTGATTACGTGTATATAGACGACATAGGTTCGCTGTTGGGGCTGGTATAAACGTCATGAGTAGCACGGCCCAATGCCTCTTTGATTACATGTACATAGCCGACAGTGGACGCGTTTTGGGGCTGGTATAAACGCCATGAGTAGCACGGCCACATGCCTCTTTGATTACATGTACATTGCCGACAGTGGATGCATTTTGGGGCTGGTATAAACGCCATGAGTAACACGGCCACATGCCTCTTTGATTACATGTACATAGCCGACAGTGGATGCGTTTTGGGGCTGGTATAAACGCCATGAGTAACACGGCCACATGCCTCTTTGATTACATGTACATTACCGACAGTGGACACGTTTTGGGGCTGGTATAAACGCCATGAGTAGCACGGCCCAATGCCTCTTTGATTACATGTACATTGCCGACAGTGGACACGTTTTGGGGCTGGTGTAAACGCCATGAGTAGCACGGCCCAATGCCTCTTTGATTACATGTACATTGCCGACAGTGGACGCGTTTTGGGGCTGGTATAAACGCCATGAGTAGCACGGCCCAATGCCTCTTTGATTACATGTACATTGCTGACAGTGGACGCATTTTAGGGCTGGTATAAACGCCATGAGTAGCACGGCCCAATGCCTCTTTGATTACATGTACATTGCCGACAGTGGACGCGTTTTGGGGCTGGTATAAACGCCATGAGTAGCACGGCCACATGCCTCTTTGATTACATGTACATTGCCGACAGTGGACGTGTTTTGGGGCTGGTATAAACGCCATGAGTAGCATGGCCCAATGCCTCTTTGATTACATGGACATAGCCGACAGTGGACGCGTTTTGGGGCTGGTATAAACGCCATGAGTAGCACGGCCACATGCCTCTTTGATTACATGTACATAGCCGACAGTGGACGCGTTTTGGGGCTGGTATAAACGCCATGAGTAGCACGGCCCAATGCCTCTTTGATTAAAGGCCGCTGATGCATTATGCCCATTGTCATGATGCACCTGTTGCATTTGACTTATAAAATCATTATTGACATTGAAGCCTGCTTTAGTAGGACTTTGTCCTATCACCTGTGACAATTTTACTCCTTAGTTGTCAGGAAGTAGTCAATATATTATGTCAGTAGTTCATTACTATTTGTCAGCAATTAGTCCACATATGTCAATATATGTTAGCATAGTACATAGTATATAGCACATTGAATATAGAAGGTCACTGAAAGCCTCAGGCTTAGCCTGTGACCGTAACCATTTTCTACATACAAGACAACTTTCTTGTATTTAGCTATTTCTTGGGCCTTCAGAGTGTTACATACACTTTCCAAATCACATTGCTTAGATTCCCCAAGCTATAAAGTATCTCAAACGACCTTGCTTCAAGTTTATTTATCACATCCTCTCTCAGCCTGAACTCTTAAAAAAACAATTGAAAAATCACCAAGTATAAAGAAAACAATGAAAACCAATAAACAGGACCTGAAATTGGAGGTGTTTATTATGCCTTATCTTTGAAAAAAGAAGAAGACGTTTTCCAATGTTTTAGATCCAATCCCACGTCTGAGTACCATTTGCATAATTAAATGATCCCTAGGGTGCTTTTAAGTGTAACTTTATCCGGGAATTTTATTTAATCTTACACCGTGAACATGAAAAGGAAATTAAGGTTTTTTAGGGGCTCAAAGCAATTGTGTTTTTAATCTAATTTACATAATTGATATATTTTGGGGAAATGTGACCCCTGCTTGGCGAGGCCAATAGAAAACACCTGCAATATGCAGGTATAAGGGAGTGATCATTTTATCAAATGTTAGGATTCAGAGTGTGTTGGGGGTAGGGGCGATTTAAATCCCTAAACCAGCCTTACACACTCTGGCAAGGGGTGGGGGCAAAGGTTTAGGGCACAATAACGGACCTGCGGTGGAGAGATTTCTTTTTAATTTTCAGTCAAAAGAATTAATGTTACTCTATGTAAAATGTTGGTTGCAGCAGGGATTCTTGACCCTTGGGCGGGTTGGGGGAAGGTAGATTATTAGGCCTAATCAAAGGACTGGATCGCCACCACCCTTATGAAGAAAATGATCACTCCCTAATTGAATACTT
Organism: Acholoe squamosa; assembly: GCA_949317995.1. Lineage (NCBI taxonomy): Eukaryota > Metazoa > Annelida > Polychaeta > Phyllodocida > Polynoidae > Acholoe > Acholoe squamosa. The sequence goes on along the minus strand of OX439049.1, from coordinate 33,042,355 downwards.
TAAACCTAAAACACTGTTGGGAAAGGTTTGTGCCAATAAAAATAAGGCCGCGTAAAACTGGAGGGTATAGATCTTGTATTTTCGACCCTTCAAGGATGGCATGCCACTTCAGTCTCATTCAGTGGGGGCTTAGCGTCATGATGCTCCTTGATACTGCCATGATACTGCATTATGCAGTTCCTTGATGCGTCAATGCAGCGCTCGTGAATCACACTGCTGGACAGCATTCATGGACTGCGGTTACAAATAAGCGAAGCAGATTGAAGCAATATACATCATTTAGTGGGTTAACCTGGCCATTTTCTACATTTTGCAGTGTTGTTTCTATACGGACTGCAGTTGTTTGCAGGGTGGGCAGGGATAATAAATCCCCTATACTTAACTTCAGGATAATTAAGGTATTTCTAACCTTTGCCACTCTCAGTTTCTGTGGTATTTATCCTTCAGTGTTTCCTGAACAATATCAGCAGTGTATTCTCCAGCAATTGAAATGCAGCAGATGAATTCAGTGTGGAAGAGGAAAAGCATCTTCCCTGTAGAAGCAGACAGCCATGTAGAAACATCCCACATCTACATTTCATATTTATGAAAAGAAAATGACCAAAAAAAAAACAGATGGAGTTACCACTCGGTGCTTTAAAATCATGCCATATGGTCAGATCAGTTTCTCTCATACTCAGACACCCCTTGGAGCTGTTTTCATGATATACAGACACTATCTGAGATTTATTGCGTTCCCAAGGCAATATAGCTACAATCATGGATAATTCTAACAGTCAGAATGACACCCAGTCTGGGCCCCTTCTTGTTTAGACCCCTTTATATAACCTGTACTTCATGTACATAAAACATGAATTAGCCTAAGGACCAGAGATGTTTGTCAGAGCTAGCAAAAAGAGAATCAAGTCATGTTGTTGGTCTATGATGAAGTTAATATTGAATCTCCCCCTTTTACATAATAAAGGGCATATCTTGTATTTTGCATTCCTCCAGTTATTGTTTCATTTCTATTGGTGGAGATGAGAGGGGAGGGGATTTCTTTTTACCAAACTCCAAATTGGCCAGTCCATGAACCTGATATTCATGATAATGAGAGTAAAAATTCCACTCACCCTAATGATGTGTGTATTCAAAGTAAAAGGCGCATGGGGATGCCTCTTTCATACTATCTTCCAGAGAATGATAATGTAATATGATTATGATGTGGGAAAGGCTTATTTCCTTTCTCACCCAGCCCCGGACATAATTCTTTCAATAACATATACACACAACACCTTTCCTGGTCCCCTGGCATTTGAACATAGGTTTCAAGCCTAGTGTAGCTTGAGGTTTCATGTCTAAAGGTCATAGATATGCAGCAGACTTTCAGTCATAGACAAGCGTCTAGGATGTTATAAAGGGGGTTCTGCATCTAGCTGTGCCGTAGGAAAAGGGGGACCAGAGGGACCTGAATAAAAATGAGGGGGTGCCTGAGTATATATATATATATATATATATATATATATATATATATATATATATATATTATTTTTGGGGTATATATATATATATATATATATATATATATATATATATATATATATATATATATATACCCCAAAAAAAAAAGAGAAAGAAAGAAAATAAAAAGGCATGAACTAGGGGCCTGAGATCCAAATCAAACCTAAAATTCACCAAAAAATACTTTCCTATATATACACTCTGTACAGTACAAAATATACCTCTTTAGACAAGATGAGTTTATGTTTGCTATATCCAGGGTAGATACCCTCTAGATATTTGGTCAGTATACATGTACATAACCCTTTTACGCAACATGTCAAAGCAAAATCGCTCGTCATGATGCACCAATGCAACACTGGCAAGTCACTCGATGGTGCTGCATTCGCATATCATGCCTCTCCCAAATGGAGTGCATTAATCCTATGGGGCCATCGGGCTGTATGAATGCAGTCCTGTTGAGGTACTTTCCAGTGTGCACGGGCTGCACAAATGCATTATTTTGGCCAAAAGGTGCCGACGATATTGAAGCAATATGCAGCCCTGAGGGTGAGACCTGCTCAGACCTCCTGGGCGAATCAGAGGGTCAGCTGGGTACATGTATGTACTGGAGTCAACCACTGACTACTCTATCCACCTGAGCCTCAGTCCCGGGGGGGGGGGGGTACACAGGTTGAACTGCCAAACGGGCCCCAGAAGCAGAGGCGGTGAGACGAAAATTCAGGGGGCGATAACTCTGTGTGCACCTCAAAAAAAGGGGGCGGTAAATATCTTCTTTTCATCAGAAAAAAAATTACTCTACAAATAAGGGTCCTTACTGCAAATATTTCTAAAAAAATGCAGGCACAGTCCCTTGAAATGCCCTGGAATTAAAGGGCGGTGACTCCAAATGCCCTAAAATTAGGGGGCGGTGGATTACTACATGAGTCTGGGAGCGGTCATATTGCCTGGATTTATAGGGGGATGGTAGTTTGGCAGTTTCTACGAGGACGGAAAAATATGACTCTCGACAGAGCCCTTTTTTCACAAATTGTACCTAGTAGACACAGGTTCTAATTCAGATTTGAATATTGAGTCAAAAGCCTGGGACACAACATTTGCATGTTGGATATAACCTTTCTTTGTCTTTGTGCCAAGTGGACACAATCGATCCAGTGTTATTAGTAACCTCATATTTTTAGATCTGTATAACAATAATTCGCTGTAACCAAGTTTAAACTGTAAGGAAATGTTTAAAATAGAACTGCCTGAATATGGTTGTTACAATAGTATTTGGTTATAACCAAAGTTTCACTCTAAACCTATAGGTTTTCTGCACAATACACATAGAATCTGCTACATGTAGTCTGTTTCAGTGGGGATATATGTTAAGGGCTAGTCATAATTACCCCACCCCAGCATCTTTTTTGTTGGGGAGAGGGGAGTTGACCCCCTCCCAGCCTGTGCTTTTTCTAAACCACTCTATGGGCAGTTCCATTTTTCGCACAAATAAAACCGCAAACCTTAGAGTAAATACTTAGTTGATGGCGTCTATCTTATTTCGGAAATAGTTATCCTAATTGCCTTGATGCCAATAGTGCCTAGACCCTGGTGAAACCCACACGGTGTAGAGTGAGCGTGAAACCCCCTGAGGCTGGGCGTGGTGCTAGTGAGCAAAACACTTTAACACCTTAAAGATAACATAATGCTTCAATGAACCATACCCATTCGCCATTAATACATGAGTGATGCCTTTGCGAATGAAAGACCTGCATTCATGGAGTATGCTTACCCTACAGGGTTGATTCACCTCCTGTACGGTCAACATGATGCACCAATGCAGTGCTGGTGAGTAGACTCAATACCACTGCATGCATACATCATGCTGAACAAGGGACCAGAGCCTGCAGCCCTTAATGAGTTGAGCAGCTCCATGACAGGTACCAGATCTGCTATGGGAGCTGCTCACTTTGTCTGGAGCAGATCCACTTATAGCACTCTCCGGTAATTATTTTTTCTGGTTATCATAATGCAATGAATGCAGCCTTTGCGAGTAACTTAATAGGATTTCATTTATCCCCCATATATGACTATGCCGGCTTGATGCTCTTTCTAACGCAATAAGTATGATGCACCAATGCAGTGCTGGCAAGTAGACACACCAGCATTGCATCGGTGCATCATGATGACAAAGATCTGCGAACCTGGAAGTATCATGTTGCCCTTGAATGGTTAGCTGAGAAGGTCAAGCAATGGTCAGACTAACCCTGGGGAGTCACGTGACCTCTGTCCCCTGGTCAGCTGACCAGGGAGTTACCGGGGGTATAGGTAAGGCACTTGTCATTTTCTGCAAACAGGGCTACTAGAGCTAAAAACATATAACAAATAGGGGGGGGGGGCATGTTAAAGATTTCTGACCCTGTAGAAGGGAGGGGCAGCTCAATTCAAGGAGGGGAGTATTTGAAGTTTAACCTGTCTGAAGCTGAGATGCTTTACCAGCTCTGCAAATCTTGGAAGCAGCTTTCAGCAAAATATAAATATAATACTATACTTAAATTGCTTTAACAAGTCATGTGAATATTGCCATGAATAAATTTTGATAAAACTAGGATTAACATAGACCTTGCCTATGCAGTGCCAGTAGGCTACTTTAGAAACACGTATTGGGTGGCACATCTTACCGCCACCTGCATGTTAGTAGGGGGCATGGTTTAGATGTCAGCACATGGAGAGAGGTGCCCTGGAGGTATGAGTTAAAGTGTGGGGGTGGTATGAAGCCTTTAGGTGCTTCAGGGCTTTTTAATCCTTTAAGGACCACTAATACATTAGTGATTCATGCCCATTGGAACTGACCGGCACTTCATTTGTGCTTCCTGTTTAGCCTTCAGGACAGCACCAACCCCATCAGGGCGGCATGATGCATGGATGCAGCCTAGATAGGCAGACTCGCCAGGGATGTATTAATACATTATGATGATCAATGGACTCTTAAATGGTTAATTAATGCGTCTTGCATGCCCTTATAATCATGATGCATGAATGCAGCCCTGGTGAGTAAATAGCCAGGGCTGCATTCACACCATATGCCAACCATACCAGGTAAATACACTCTGGAGAGTCAACTTGATGCAATAATGAAATGCTAAAGAGTGACTTGCTTTCACTTCATCGGTGCATCACAAAGAAAAAAGGGCCTCCCTATCCCACTTAAAAGGGTCTATGTCTCCTCTTTTCTATCCCCTCAGATGTGTGTGGTGCACATATGCGTGGGCACTGACACATTCCTCTGTGAAATTGTGTAATGTTGTTCTCGCCATGAATATGACCTTAGCTGTCAAAATGGCGTTAAACATCTATTACTCACTCACTCACTCACTCACTCACTCACTCACTCACTCACTCACTCACTCACTCACAAAGAAAAAGCTAAGAATCTGGAGGCACCATGTGCTCTTTGAAGGGTTGTAGTATGGAAGATGGTGTTAGGGGTCAGGAGTAGGTATATCCTTCAGGAATCACTTACATCAACCCATTCAGGCACGCAGCATGCATTAATACAGCCCAGGCGATCATCAGGATCATGAGTTCTTTTCATAATTTTCAAATGAAGCCCTGAGTTGATCCTGAACTGAGATAATTTAGGGGGTGAAAATGATTTAATAAACGGGTCTTACGATTTTGCATGGATGATTTATATATTTTTGATACATCTCGCTACAGAATGGACGATTTTTTTTCCAGCTCCACAAGTTATTGATCAGTGAGTTAAAAGTTGATAAAGGTCAGGTGAAAGTCAGATAAAGGTCATTGAAAGTTGTGACCAATAAATGTTGGGTACCCTGGTATTACATTTCTGTGTTATACGGTATTGAAGGGGTTACCTGCCTCACCATCCCACTGCCCTACTATGCCCCTGCTGCCCCCCACACACTGCCCCTTCCATGTACACATACAGAAGCATGTCTGCTATGTCATGGCTGACCCTCAGTGATATGAGGAATGTCCTACAGATAGAGGTGTACCAATAATGGCCGTCTAATGGCAGCTTTCATCTCTCCCCAACACCTTCTACTTCAGTTTCTCTTCTCTACTTTACAAGTTAACTTTGGATATGCCGAGACTTGACCTCTATGAATTATGAAGATTGAAGAGTTACAGAGAGGAATAAAGCAAACGCCTTTAATATAGTGACCCCTTGTTAAGCTAGATGGTGACAAAACTGCGAGATACTGACAAAAATGTATAGGTTTGTTAGCATCTCGCAACCATCAGGCTAGATACTGACAAAAGTGAGAGATACCGACAAAACATGTCCAGATGGTGACAAAAAGGGTTTTTGTCACCATCTCGCAATGCAATCAGGCTAGATGGTGACAAAATTGCCAAAATGTCACAAAACCCCTGTTTTCGTCTTTAAACCTATGTTCTATGCATGAAATGGGATGGGCATCTCTTGAGAAGGTGAGGGGAGACTTATATGTGGCACAAAACTGTGAGATAGTGACAAAAGCCACTTTAGGGCATTTTTCATCTAGAAATTTGTGTAACAAAACTGCAAGACAGTGACAAAAACCACTTTTTAAGCATGAAAAAGATGGTGGGATAGTGACAAAAACAATTTTTGGCCAATTTTCATTTAAAATTTATGCTACAAAACTGCGAGATACTGACAAAACCCACTTTTTTACTATTTTCCCACTGAGCTTTGTGTGAAAAATGGGTAAGATGACTACTATATGTACCAAGGAACGGGGTAGATATAGGGGTATATTTCCCCCACTAGATGGACCTCCCCACCACATGGGTCAGGTGGTTCTGTGCTGCCACACCAGGTGGCACTGCACTGAGACTGAACAAAGGAACTGAGTCATGGACTCCATGGACATTTGGTCATAAAATTTTAATAAACCGCCCCAATTGTCAGCGATTGTCAGCGACTTGGGCAAAGTGTATATATGTTGTCGTGTCCATCCATACAAGGAAATATAGTGACAAAAGCCAATTTTTGCCAATTTAAAAGTAAAAATTTAGGTAAAAAAGCTGTGAGATAGTGACAAAAACCTTTTTTTTCTTTATTAATTTGTTACTAAAATTTGTGTGAAAAAATGGGGAGATGGTGACAAAAACCAATTTTGCAATTTACAACTAAAATTTTTATTAAGAAAAATGCGAGATAGTGACAAAAACCATTTTTTATCAATTTGCCCTAAATCATGTATACATGACAAAAATGGTGAGATACTGCCAAAAACTATTTTTTATCAATGTACCACTAAATTTTGTGTGAAAAAAATGGTGAGATAGTGACAAAAAGCAATTTTTGCCCAATTTAAAACTAAAAATTTAGGTCAGAAAGATGCAAGATAACGACAAAAACTTTTTTTATTAATTTGCTACTAAAATTTGTGTGAAAAAATGGTGAGATGGTGACAAAAACATTTTGGTGACAAAAACATTTTTGCCAATTTACAACTAAAGATTTTGGTGAGAAAACTGCAAGACAGTCACAAAAACCATTTTCTTATCAATTAGCCATGAAATTTTGTGTGAAAAAGTGGTGAGATGGTGACAAAAGCCATATGTGGGCAAATTACAATTAAAAACTCATGTTAGAAAACTGTGAGATATTTTGCACAATTCAAAACTAAAAATTGTAATAAGAAAACTACAAGATAAAAAAAAATATGGTTTTTGTCACTATCAATTTGCCCTAAATTGTGTAAGAAAAAATGGTGAATTAGTGACAAAAGCTATTTTGGCCAATTTAGAACTAAAAATTTAGGTAACACAGCTGCGAGATAGAGACAAAAATTATTACTTATCAATTTACCACTAAATTTTGTGTGAAAAATGGTGAGATAGTGACAAAATCAATTTCCCACTAAGTTGAGAGGGAAAAAAGGGTGAGATGGTAACAAAAGTCATTTTAGGGCAATTTTCATAAATTTGTGTGAAAAAAAGAGTGAGATAGTGACAAAAATAATTTTTGGGCAATTTTCATAAAAATTCATGTTAGAAAACTGTGAGATAGTGACAAAAACCACTCTTTCGTGTTTTGCCACTAGAATTTGTGTTAAAAAAGAGTGACAAGAGCTATTTTTAGCCAATTTACAACTAAAAATTTATGTACGAAAACTGCGAGATAGTGACAAACCCGTTTTTTGCCAATTTACAACTATTTCGTGCTTTCCCACTAAAATTTGTGTGAAAAATGGTGAGATACAGACTAAAGACATTTTTGGGCAATATACAACTAAAAATTTAAGTAAGAAAACTGCGAGATAGGGACAAAAACCTGTTTTTATTAATTTACAACTAAAAATTTTAGTAAGAAAACTGCAAGATAGTGACAAAAGTAATTTTTGGGCAATTTACAACTAAACATTGATGTTAGAAAACTGCATGATAGTGACAAAAAACACTTTTTAGTGTTTTGCCACTCAAATTTGTGGGAAAAAAGAGTGAAATAGTGACAAACACCTTTTTTTTTTGTTAATTTGCCACTAACATTTGTGTGAGAAAATGGTGAGATAGTAACAAAAACAGGCTTTTGATCAATTTGCCACTTAAATTTGTGTTTTGAAAGCTGAGATAGTGACAAAAGCAATTTTTGGCCTATTTTCATTACAGAATTTGTTGCACAAAACTGTGAGACAATGAGAAAAACCACTTTGCATCAATTTGCCACTCAAATTTGTGTAAAAAAATTGTGAGATAATGATTAAAGTAATTTTTGGGCAATTTTCATCTAAAAATTCATGTTACAAAACTGTGAGATAGTTACAAAAACCACTTTTTATTGTTTTCCCACTAAATCTTGTGGCAATCAAATGATGTGGTAGTGACAGAAGCCAAAGTGGTTTCTGTCACTAACTTGCAGTTTCATAATTTTTAGACATAAATTGAAGAAAATTGCTTTTTGTCACTATCTTGCAGTTTTCTAACATAGATTTTTAGTGTTAAATTGACCAAAAATGGTTTTTGTCACTATCTCACAGTTTTCTTACTAAAATTTTTAGTTGTAGATTGGCAAAAAAGGGTTTTGTCACTATCTCGCAGTTTTCATACATAAATTTTTAGTTTTAAATTGGTCAAAAAATGGCTTTTGTCACACAGTTTTCTGACATAGATTTTTAGTGTTAAATTGGCCAAGAATGGTTTTTGTCACTATCTCGCAGTTTTCTTACTAAAATTTTTAGTTATAGATTGGCAAAAAAGGGTTTTGTCACTATCTCGCAGATTTCTTACATAAATTTTTAGTTTTAAATTGCCCAAAAATGGCTTTTGTCACTATCTCACAGTTTTTTAACATAGATTTTTAGTGTTAAATTGGCCAAGAATGGTTTTTGTCACTATCTCGCAGTTTTCTTACTAAAATTTTTAGTTGTAGATTGGCAAAAAAGGGTTTTGTCACTATCTTGCAGTTTTCTTACATAAATTTTTAGTTTTAAATTGCCCAAAAATGGCTTTTGTCACACAGTTTTCTAACATAGATTTTTAGTGTTAAATTGGCCAAGAATGGTTTTTGTCTCAATCTCGCAGTTTTCCTACTAAAATTTTTAGTTGTAGATTGGCAAAAAAGGGTTTTGTCACTATCTTGCAGTTTTCTTACATAAATTTTTAGTTTTAAATTGGCCAAAAATGGCTTTTGTCACTATCTCACAGTTTTTTAACATAGATTTTTAGTGTTAAATTGGCCAAGAATGGTTTTTTTCACTATCTCGCAGTTTTCTTACTAAAATTTTTAGTTGTAGATTGGCAAAAAAGGGTTTTGTCACTATCTCGCAGTTTTCTTACATAAATTTTTAGTTTTAAATTGGCCAAAAATGGCTTTTGTCACTATCTCACAGTTTTTTAACATAGAATTTTAGTGTTAAATTGGTCAAGAATGGTTTTTGTCACTATCTCGCAGTCTTCTCACAAAAAATTTTAGATGTAATTTAATAAAAACAGGTTATTGTTCCTGTCTCGCAGTTTTCTTACTTAAATTTTTAGTTGTAAATTGGCCAAAAATAGCTTTTGTCACTATCTCACAGTTTTCTAACATAGATTTTTAGTGTTAAATTGGCCAAGAATGGTTTTTGTCACTATATCGCAGTTTTCTTACTAAAATTTTTAGTTGTAGATTGGCACAAAAGGGTTTTGTCACTGTCTCACAGTTTTCTTACATAAGTTTTTAGTTTTAAATTGGCCAAAAATGGCTTTTGTCACTATCTCACAGTTTTTTAACATAGATTTTAAGTGTTAAATTGGCCAAGAATGGTTTTTGTCACTATCTCGCAGTTTTCTTACTTAAATTTTTAGTTGTTAATTGGCAAAAAAAGGGTTTTGTCACTATCTCACATTTTTCATACTAAAATTTTTAGTTGTAAATTGACAAAAAAGGGTTTTGTCACTATCTCACAGTTTTTTTGCGTAAAATTTTAGTTGTAATTTAATAAAAACAGGTTTTTGTTCCTATCTCACAGTTTTCTTACTTAAATTTTTAGTTGTAAATTAATAAGAACAGGTTTTTGTCCCTATCTTGCAGTTTTCTTACTTAAATTTTTAGTTTTATATTGCCCAAAAATGTCTTTAGTCTGTATCTCACCATTTTTCACACAAATTTTAGTGGGAAAACACGAAAAAAGGGTTTTTGGTACTAATTTGTAGTTTTCTTATGTAATTTTTAATTGTAAATTGCCCAAAAGTGATTTTTGTCACCATCTCACCATTTTATCACACAAAAGTTAGCGGAAAAATAGATGAAAATGGTTTTGTCACTATCTCGCAGTTTTCTTATTAAAAATTTTTAGTTGTAAATTAATAAAAACAGGTTTTTGTCCCTATCTCACAGTTTTCACTATCTCACCATTTTCCACACAATTTTTTAGTAGGAAAACACTCAAGATTGGTTTTTGTCATGATCTTGCAGTTTTCTAACTTAAATTTTCAGATGTATATTTCCCAAAATTTGTTTTTGTCACTATCTCACCCTTTTATCATGCAAATTTTAATGGGAAAATGCCAAAAAGTGGCTTTTGTCACTATCTAATAGTTTTCTAACATAATTATATTTTTCTATGAAAATTGGCCAAAAATGGCTTTTGCCACTATCTCACCATTTTTTCACACAAAAGTTAGTGGCAAATAGATAAAAAATGGTTTTTGTCATTATCTCGAAGTTTTTTAACACAAATTTGAGGGGGGAAACATTAAAAAGTGGTTGTTGTCACTACCTTGTAGATTTGTAACATAAATTTCTTAGATAAAAATTGCCCAAAATGGTTTTTGTCACTATCTCACCTTTTTTCACACAAATTCTAGTGGGAAAATACCCAAAAGTGGCTTTTGTCACTTTTTGTCACCTTGTTAAAAGATGTCCACCCGTTCCATGCAAAGAATATAGGTTTTACAGACAAAAACAGGGGTTTTGTGACTATTAGGCAGTTTTTTCACCATCTAGCCTGATGGTTTTGCGAGATGGTGACAAAAACCCTTTTTGTCACCATCTGGACATGTTTTGTCGGTATCTCTCACTTTTGTCAGTATCTAGCCTGATGGTTGCAAGATGCTAACAAACCTTTACATTTTTGTCAGTATCTCACAGTTTTGTCAGTATCTAGCTTAACACCCCTCTTCTTTCAGGTAGATTCAATCTCCTCCAGCTTACTACTCGCAGTATTGTCCCTCTAAACTTTCATATTACATTAATTCACCATGCCCTGAGGTAAATGATAACCATTACCCTACCTGATACTTTCATTTCTCACCACTTTTGTATTTTCAGGTACGTTCAGTTTCACACAGTATGACGGATGCAGAGGATAGAAAGGTAAAAGTCACAACTTTATCTTCTTAAAATTTCATGTTCTTTCTTTTTTTTCTCATGTCTCATGTCCATGGGCGTTTGCCGTCATCATGCGGCAGTGCAAAACTGCAAGCTAACCCGCCAGTAACTGAGTTATGTAAGGTAGCAGTTTTACTCACTACAGGACAAAATGCTGTCAAAACAACAATACTTCTCCAGCAATTTGACGATTGCATTAGGCATCATTATGCATAGTCCATAAAAAATAAATTTATTTTTTGTGGATTCCTTTTCCATTGTACATCGGGTCGCAGTTGGTTCACATTAACAAATGGCTCTGGTGGAGGTGGTTGTTCACTAGATTGCCTGGCATTGATGAGTCTACTGTGATATTTATAATACATCACAATGGATATTTTAGGCTTAAACCAGACCTGTATTATCTCTAGACATTGTAACTTGAATTACCTGCCACAAGCCAAGATGAATCAACAGTTGGTAATATGTGGTGTCTTTATACCACCTCACTCTGTTGCCTTAACCCTTTGTTAGATGCATACTGCATTAATACAGCTTTCTCTTCGGTTGTCTGAATATATGAACACAGCACTGCTACCGTAATAATTTGCATATAAGGCACATCTTGGCCTATTTTTGGGCAGTTGATTGCAAAAGTAATGTAATTGTACCCCACACCCCTTCTTTGGGGACGTTCTATAAGACACTGTAAGCCACAGCTTATCATACCAACCCTACAGGATTGTTCAACTCCTGCAAGGACTGTATTCTGAATCAGTGGTGGATCTAGGATTTTGAGTTGATAAGGGGTCGCATTTGTTTCCCTTAGAGATTTTTGGGATGATATTAACATAATTCAAAGAGATGCTAATCTTGCCTAAATCACCTAGCATCCTACTTAGTCTGTCATTTTGCGTCAATGCTGTACTGATGTGTTATACCCATTGCATTGGTCCATCAACATCATGATGATGAATGGATATGAAGCCTAAGCCCTAGAGCTGTAAAGCAATCTAATGTGCCCTGTTGAAACATGAACTAACAGGCTGGGTACATAGAGCCCAGGTGTTCCCTTGTTTATAATGACAACCTGAGTATTAGCCAGGCAAAATAAGCTGTGTTCCCCCCATAAAACTCTTAACCCTTCTTCAAATGTATGACTTAAGGTTTTTGAAGTATATAACACTGGTACACTAAAATGATACTACTTTCTGAAACGTAATTTGGCAACTTTAGTTGCATAGGTTACTAGACCTTATACTATCAAACATTGCTGACTTCTGTTCAACATTGCTTTAAAATTCAAATGTCTTTGTCGCATGGGAATTAGAGACTGCAATGCCAGCTGTAAATGACACAAATTACCCTAAACTTCCATTAGAATTTAACAAAGGGAAACTGGCATGCACCTCTACACCTATTCTTCCCATAGCAAAAGCCTAAAACACGGCCAAATATTTTTTTGTTGCATGGAGAAATGAGCTGTATTGTGGCCATAAAGCAGCTTAATACTGCTCCGCGACAAGCGGGGACAAATAAACCATAAGGCAGCATCTGTGTACCATCTACGTGTAATGCTAATGGGAGTTTTGTTGTTATGGCAGCCATTGCATCTGTTATACCGTAATGGCTCATACATGTATGTATTGCATTGTTTCTTTCAGCTAACGCTACCAATTCTATTCTTTTGACTCTACTCTAATATCTTATTTGGGCCTGTTTGTGAAATGTTTAATTTTTTAGGGCTTATGGAGAACAGAAAATTGTTATTATGGATCTTGTCAGAAATTAATAAAATCTATGATTCTTCATGAAAACAGTCCATAACCCTCGCCAGGATGACATCTAGGGTAGATTTTCCTTACGTACTTATCATAGAGCTTTGTATTGCATTAGGCATCATTATGCATAGTCCATATTTTTTGTGGATTCCTTTTCCATCGTACATCGGGTCGCAGTTGGTTCACATTTACAAATGGCTCTGGTGGAGGTGGTTGTTCACTAGATTGCCTGGCATTGGTGAGTCTACTGTGATATTTATAATACATCACAATGGATATTTTAGGCTTACACCAGACCAGTATCATCTGTAGACATTGTAACTTGAATTACCTGCCACAAGAGAAGCTGAATCAACAGTTGGTAATATGTGGTGTCTTTATACCACCTAACTCTGTTGCCTTAACCCTTTGTTAGATGCATACTGCATTAATACAGCTTTCTCTTTGGTTGCCTGAATATATGAACACAGCACTGCTACCGTAATAATTTGCATATAAGGCACATCTTGGCCTATTTTTGAGCAGTTGATTGCAAAAGTAATGTAATTGTACCCCACACCCCTTCTTTGGGGACGTTCTATAAGACACTGTAAGCCACAGCTTATCATACCAACCCTACAGGATTGTTCAACTCCTGCAAGGACTGTATTCTGAATCAGTGGTGGATCTAGGATTTTGAGTTGATAAGGGGTCGCATTTGTTTCCCTCAGAGATTTTTGGGATGATATTTACATAACTTCAAAGAGATGCTAATCTTGCCTAAATCACCTAGCATCCTACTTAGTCTGTCATTTTGCGTCAATGCTGTACTGATGTGTTATACCCATTGCAGTGGTCCATCAACATCATGATGATGAATGGATATGAAGCCTAAGCCCTAGAGCTGTAAAGCAATCTAATGTGCCCTGTTGAAACATGAACTAACAGGCTGGGTACATAGAGCCCAGGTGTTCCCTTGTTTATAATGACAACCTGAGTATTAGCCAGGCAAAATAAGCTGTGTTCCCCCCATAAAACTCTTAACCCTTCTTCAAATGTATGACTTAAGGTTTTTGAAGTATATAACACTGGTACACTAAAATGATACTACTTTCTGAAACGTAATTTGGCAACTTTAGTTGCATAGGTTACTAGACCTTATACTATCAAACATTTCTCACTTCTGTTCAACATTGCTTTAAAATTCAAATGTCTTTGTCGCATGGGAATTAGAGACTGCAATGCCAGCTGTAAATGACACAAATTACCCTAAACTTCCATTAGAATTTAACAAAGGGAAACTGGCATGCACCTCTACACCTATTCTTCCCATAGCAAAAGCCTAAAACACGGCCAAATATTTTTTTGTGGCATAGAGAAATGAGCTGTATTGTGGCCATAAAGCAGTGTAATACTCCGCTCCGCGATAAGCGGGGACAAATAAACTATAAGGCAGCATCTGTGTGCCATCTACATGTAATGCTGATGGGAGTTTTGTTGTTATGGCAGCCATTGCATCTGTTATACCGTAATGGCTCATATATGTATCTATTGCATTGTTTCTTTCGGCTAACGCTACCAATTCTATTCTTTTGACTCTACTCTAATATCTTATTTGGGCCTTTTTGTAAAATATTTAATTTTTTAGGGCTTATGGAGAACAGAAAATTGTTATTATGGATCTTGTCAGAAATTAATAAAATCTATGATTCTTCATGAAAACAGTCCATATTGTCATTGAAGATTTACTTGTAGTATAGTGAGGATGCCAACCAGTTGGCAAAAATAAGCTCAGCACTGGCCATCAGATTATTGATTTCAAAATATACCGAGCCAACATATTAGAATTAGAATTGACAGAATTAGAATAACGCAAAAATACTAATACCTCACTAATACAAAGCTCTATGATAAGTACGTAAGGAAAATCTACCCTAGATGTCATCCTGGCGAGGGTCTATTACCTGGGCAGGGAATATAGTACAGTATCTGTTGGGTCTTATTATCCATTAGCCATGTATACAGCAACAGTCATTATCAATACAATATTGCCACAATGGGTTACCATGGCTCCTCCCAGGGGACAACGTTGAGTGGTACCTTCTATGCCTGACTCATAGAGTACTACATAATAAGCAGAATAATGCCAGGACCCAGTGGTATTACATATGGGGCAGTGCCTCATCAGTATGCTAAGTTTATACTCCTGCTCTAATACTGGAGGTTCATGTTTATCTAATATACTGTAAAATCACACATATAAGGCACGGCTTATTAACAAGGATGGACTCCTGGTGCACCTTACAGAAGCAGCAACAGTTGGGGTGCACCTTAAAGGTGAGGGTAAATAAACAAGACTAGTGCTAAAGTGTTCAAGCCAAGCCCCAGGTTTGCCTTATATGGTGTTTTTCAACTCAAAGTGTGTTTCAAAATTGTCATGGAAATTAATGAAATGTCATGGAATTCCAGGAAATTTCATCAGGAAATGATGTCAGGGAGGGTCAGAGAAAACCTTATTTACAGCAAAATTATCTTGATAATATCAAATATTTATCATTGACCCATTTTGTTCCACTTGAAAGAATAAATATTCCTAGGGAATTTGTCTGCTCATATATCAAGAAATAAATGATTTTGTAAGGGGAAAATTTTGTCATGGAAAGTCATGGAAATGCCGTTGAATTTCAGTCTGGTAAATTTGCAGCAACCATGCAAAAGACCAGACCGACACTCAGACTGGCCACTTAGAGTGCGACTAGTACTAGGCATTCTTAGCCTAGTCATTGGTTATTCCATCACACGCTATATTTATTATGTCTAAAGTCTTGGTTGCACCACTGCCATTTGATTGGACAGCCTCTTCAACCCACACCAATATCAAGAGCTGCTGTATTTCCAATGCAGTGGGGGAGCATCTAAAGAAAATGTATCTTTTGGTTATGATCACTACAATCTCTCAGTTCAGTCCAACCTAAAATACTGTGGGGGGATGCATCCCTCAACCCCCCAATGACTTTGCTGGCTGCCACTTTTCCAGCAGGACTGTCTACTTTAGTTTGGCAGGGGTCCTTGCCCTTGGCTTGTTCCTGAGACGTGTCGTGTATATCAGCGTTGTACATGTTAGTAATCAGCCCTGGGGCACCAGCCCCCCTGTTTACCTGCTAATAAGTACTCTCCCTATTATCACCACCCCTTGCAGCCCCTAATATCGCCCATCCCTGAGATCCTCTATTATCACCTTGTCCTTAGACCATGGGGCAGCCCTGGGGTGGTTCCAGGATGTGGTGTAGGTCGCATACCCTCTCTATCTACCCCCTAGGGGGGGAGTCTAGCTATCCTGGTACACTATTTCCACTTCCATCCATTGCTGGTATCTAAGGATTAGGCTGTCTGCCTGCCATCTTGTTCGGTACCAATCTTTATTACCCTAAGGCTTGAATATGTACCGCATGAGCATAATGGGCTGCAATAAGCCATCCGGTACACTGAAAGTGTTTTACTAAAAACTCCTAAAAAGAAACCCTGGGGTTTCATTTTAGGTATATTATCCACTATTGAGAACTCTACATTCGGTGCCTACAAGCCCTTAGGTGCCTACCCACCCCAAGAGCAGAGTGCCTGTGGAGACTGAGTGAGAGGGTCTATCTCTCATCCACTCTAAGGGCAGCATATTGCTTTAAAGTACTATTGCCTTATTGGCTGACGATAACATAATGCCTCAAATGACAATAAATCCACACATGCCATGAGATACAAGCCTACATTAATTCTCAAACTGCTGGCTATGACTGCTCTACCAAATATTATGTACATGGATACATAGAGACCAATCTATGGTGACAGCCTGTCTCTTTAGTAAGGTAGACACGTCCTTACTGAATTTGAACAGCTTGCCAGATATATTTGAATAAAGGATCGAATCCATTGCCAATTAATGAACCATCCGTATCCATTCTCCAGTTTTCCTCATTGAAATCAATGATATATAAAAAGGATGAACTCAGCGGATGGTCCATCCATGGGCAGTCGATGCGCTTCAGTGCCAGGTTGGCTGCATTCATGTATGGTTTTTATTGTATACATAGAAGTTGATATCCCAGAAAAATGTCAGTGCATGATGCAGTTTCACTGAGATACGAGCACAGTATTAGTGTATCAAGAGAACCATAGAAGATGGAGCATCATTTGTGCATCGTGCCCTCAAGGTATCAGTTTGCCATCATGATGCATACTGAATCATCTGGAGTGTATCAATCCTTCTGGATCAGCATGATGCATGAATGCAACTTTGACAAGTCTATCACCAGGGTAGCAATTATCCATCATACACTATACATCCGTGCTGCCCTTACAGGTTTCAAAGAATAGAGAGGAGTAGGGTGGAGGGTCTCTCGTAGAAATGTCTGATGGGACTGAAGAAGTCTCCCCAGGACTGTAAGGGATAGCATGGGTAGGTATTTGTCCTCTAAAGAAAGCATGATACATAAATGTAGCGCTAGTGAATGTACTCACCATGACTGCATTCATGCATCAAACCAGCCCTTCGGGAGTGTATCACCCTGCATTAATTAGTTATCTGATAGTGCTACATCCACATGATACATGATGACATAATTTGGCCATAATGCTTTCAAATCTAATAGGACCGCCGATACAGGATTGTATCATGCCCATTGGTCATCACCAATGAAGTGTTAATTAGTGAGTCTGCTGGCTAGCTTTTCATTGATACATCATGCCAAACCTTGATTAGTGTATCACCAGCGCCTATGGCGCTGTGATCTTGGCGCTGTCATATCCCAGAAGTTGGCGCATCCCATATGAAACGGGTAAAGTTATTTTGAAAATTACGGCCAACTTCTGGGATGCTCGACTTTCGGGATATGACAGCGCCTAACACAGCCACAGGAAAGTTTGCTTTTGCCGACCCCTCAGTTACGCCATATTAACCATAATGATGCATGGTGGGACTGCCTCAATGAGTGTAAAGGGTGATGTGGAGGTTGGAACTGAACCGAAGATCCACCTGACAAAATACGTTTTTATTACTCTCCTCTAAGAGTCAGATTACCATACCCGTTTCAAACTGACTTAGATGAGGAGAAAGTGAGGATAGACTATTCAACAGTGAAAAAGTAACATAAATTGGGGGCAGAGTTAGGTGGAAAAAGTCACGTCAGTGCGTGAAAGCAGCAGACAAACAGACAGACTCTAGGTCCACGTCCGTCGGAAGTGGGGGAGGTTTCATAGAAGAAGGAGGTAAACATGTACAGTTGGCATGATGCATACATGCAGCCTTGGTATCTGACATGCCAAGGCTGCATTTGTACATCATCATGACCAATGGATTAATGCACTTTATGCTAAATCTTAAATGCAGACTGTAAAGGGTTAAGGAGTACAGAGTCAGAGTGGAGAGGGGGTGGGTGAATGATTGGTACCAAAGCCCCTTGTGTGGAGATGGACACAGATCCATGGGTAGATTGTTGACTGGAGAGGAGTGTCAGACAGGGGTCAGACAACTAGCCTCCAGGCTATAAACCTGCACATGTAGACATCTACACGTCCATCTCTAGAGGATTTATCACCAGGTAGGGGTTTACACTATTATCCACTAGGGGGTATGTACTTACATGAAATCACGTGAGTTGAAAGTATAAAGAATCATACTGGGAGAAGTATCCAAACTACTTTGAATGAAATATTGAGAATTACATAAAACCTAGGTAATTTAGATGATTTAGACTTGATTATCCAGGACTGCATTCATATTATGCACCAAAGGCTTTGACTGTACAAAAGGGCCTGTAGCATCAAGGGTTTAGGATGATAGTGTTCCTGGTACCAAGGGGATGGGGAGGCAGCCCTTGGTCTCCAGGGGCGTTGTGAGGTATATGGTGTAGGAATCAGATCAGTGCATCCTTCCTGTTGATTCCCATTTGTTTTAACATAGATTAGGACATATAATATACCACAGTCTCTCCAGGGTGGTCTATCCACCCCTATCCACACAAGGCATTATTTCTTTGGGTAGTGCTGGGTGCTGGACATCCAGTTTATGGACCACTATTAAATTATATGTGAAATATGACTGGGCTATTGGGACAAGATGGTTTCAATGATGCATGAATGCAATGTGGTTGCCATGGATACTTCCCTGCATCATGCCGGCCCTTCAGGGCTTAATACACTCTCTGAAGAACGACCCCTTAAAGGCTTGAACATGAGGCAAAAGTGGCTATGTTTGGATAAATTGCCTGGCCCTCCGAGAGACGAATGTTGACGCCACCACGGTTCCCGGGGTGCCCGGCCAAACGGGGGTTCGGGAGCCCCCGATCAAGGATATAAGCAGATCTCATCTGAATTTGAATTAGATTCAGATGAGATCATCTGAAACTTATGGAAACTTGAATGGAAAATTATTATTCAAATGAGATCTCATCTGAAAACTGTCGGAAGTGTGTGACAGCATGGTCCCACCACGTCCCTGAGGAACAGAGGCGGCGTGAATGTTTTATCTCCAGTATGACGTCATTCTACTTCCGGCCAGGTAGAAATCCCCAGAAGACACCCGAATGCGTGCATGAGGCACATGGTCATTGTAAAATGCAGTATTAACTGCGTCTTGAATAAGAGCCAGCAGACTTTGATTAAGATTAATGAGAACCCCAGTACTTCTCTTGGCTGCTGTAGTATGCCGCATTTACCTGACAAGTGACATGAGTGGAATGTCTTCATGCCGATCCTTTAGCAACTACATTGTTATGTTCTGTCCTATGCCCTTTTCTTGGCATGATCTATATATATATATATATATATATATATATATATATATATATATATATATATATATATATATATATATATAAGAAATGCAGACTTACTCTGCAGGGTTGATACACGTCTGAAGTGCTGGAAGTGGGTGAATAATGATTGATTCACGTCCCACTGCTACAAGCAGACTCATAAATATATGCATGCGTGCGCACACACCCATGCACTCATATGCGCAAACCTAAGGTAGGCCTGCAGCCTATGATTATTATTGAATAGTTTAAAAAAATTTGAATGTCTGAGTTCCTCGATGGCCCCCGGATGTAAAACTAAACAAACAATAAACAATCACGCCATATTCGACATCGATCGCTGGATAAATTTGTTGTTGCCTACAGATGTGCGCCAGACAAAGAGGGAACAGAAAAGGTGAAATTAAGACCCCTTATAAGGTAATCTAGGGATAGCCCAAAAGTGCCCTGTGTTCCTTCCTGAGGCCCTGGTTTGATATGTTGTGCGTAAAGGGGTAACCGAATGATAGACGTTATGAACAAATCAGAATTCTGTTTCTGAGCAGGAAGCGCTTTTCTCTGCAAGGACCGATGCTCAAATTGAAATGTTGTGTCGGGCACACTGTTTCACTAGTGTAATCCTCTAGGTACCACGTGATATTTCCAGAGATGCCACTTTTCCTGGTTTACCAGAATTTCCTGGTTTTTTTTTAATACAATTTATGTATTAATCTTTTTACGGCCAGCAAGTGGTATATCTGTACCTCTGATATCCAGCCTGATCGCATAACTAGCCAGTACTGTACATATCGGTGCATCACGTCTATGATTCGTTTTCAGTAAAATGACCTTTTGGTAGCGTAGACATGAATTTAGTTGCTCATCAGTGCTTCATTCGTGTATCATGCCAAACAGCTTGGAACGTCATACTGACCTTCCGGAAGTGTATCATGACGACTACTGGGTATGATGCATTAATACATCAGCGGCCCGCAAAGGGTAAAGCTGTCAGAATTCCTATGGGGAAAATGGGAGGACATTAATATTTCAGTTTGGTGAGACCTGTGAATTCAGAATTTGCATTAGCGTGATTTAAATAGATTTGGGACCATTGTCAGATTGTCAAACTCAGCTTTACATTGTGTAGTAAATGGATTTCTCTTCTTATCTCTAGTCTTGCACAATAATCTCATATTCTAAGAGTGCCTACCATTGAGATATTTGTCCGTGTTTGTAAGACCGATACCATTTGGAACTTCCCTTTCGCCGTTTTAAAAGGTCTTAATCTTAATCGTGTCCCTGTGTCTTGTGTATACATGTGTATAGATATTAATACGGTATTTGATGTGTGCCGTAGTTCTTTCGTTATAAAGATGAATTGTTGAAAGGACATTAGACAATTATTATACACATCACTGTATTATGTCTGATAATTAAGAAAGTCTCAGGGTCGATTCTACACACAGTTTTGGCAGACAAGGATACACAAGGGCCAAAACAAGAAATTTGCAGTATGCCTTAATATTTTTATGTGTGTGAAGTCTGCAGTATAAACAATCTCTGGTCAATGTTAGTAGTAATAACTGCACCATTATTCAGCAGGGTGAAAGAAAAATCGCATAGATAACTAAATGTGAGAATTTTGAGAATCAACCAGATATTTTTCACATGATGATGATGATGTTCTCAGCTTTCGTCCAAAAGTCATTAGTATCTGGCTCCCACGGTATCATTATCAACTATCTCCATATATATCCCATAATAACATGACACATTACACTGGTCTCCTGTGGTGTTATACACGGGCATCCCGTGGTATAGTGATGCACATTCACCCACCTAGAACTGCAGGTAGCATGGGGAAGCTAGATAACCGAACAAACCCAAAGTCAATAGTAGTGTGAAAGGTCACCTTTATAATTGCCTCTGTCTCCATTTATTGATGTAATGGATTTAATGTAGTCTTGAGGAGGATCGATAGCTTTCCTCTCTTCAGGAATCTGCCAAATCAAACATCTTGCCCAATACACTTCTATAGATTTATCCCTATCTTAAGTATCACCCTCTCAGGATCTAAATCATACCCAGACCCAATGGGGCAGACGACATTGAGTAGTTTAATCATGTTCTGCTGGTTTCTGGAGAGTCACCCCAGGCTGCAGTATCACTCCTACCACCCCCTGGGTACAAGCGACACCCAACCCTCAGCAACCAGTGCCTAGTGCCGTGTTTTGCCGCCAGGGTTCCCAGCAGGTCATCTTCTTACTTCCGGTGAAGGATGGCACAGTATTTTTTCCCTACTGAAAAATAATCAACCTAAGATATTTCTTTGTTTATTTTCCCCTTCTCCATACAGAAGTGAATGCCTTGAAGAAGAGCTATAAAGTGAGCCTACCTTAGTACCAAAATGAATATGATAATGCCAGTTTGACTTGACGTGTTCAGTTTATTCCATTATGTTTCTACAGGCCAAAGTTTACTAAAATACATTAAAGAGTATTAGGACCATTATCTATTCTTGTCAGTGGTATGTACAGGACTCTTCCGTGTAGGACTAGGTACCATCAGAACCCTGACCTAGCTGTCGCAGTAGTCTGGGTAGAACTACCTGTTAGGTCCCATCAGGACCCTTACCTAGTTGTGGCCGGAGTCTGGGCTGTAGTAGACACCATAAGGACCCGTACCTGTAGTTGTGACAGGTGTCTAGGTAAGATTCTAGGCACCACCAGGATTCCAGGATCCCAGTTCTCACAGTTGTGGTCTAGGTCATTTTTGCTGCAAAATCATCCTAAATTTCATCTACCCGTTAATCTTAAATGTTCAGAAAATCCTTAAAAAAGAAAAACAACAACAACAACAACAAAAACCCATCAATTTCACATTTACTCCACAACGCCCTAAAATTATTGCTTGAAAATTACTTTGTGATCTAACAATCTAACAGATATTTCTTTAAAAGTTGGTCTAGATTAAATAGAGTCGGGACACCTGATTTTAAATCAGGATTTCTGTTGTGAGTAATATCTTTTTCCTGTTGTAAAGTGCCCAGTGGTTCTCATGGTATTTGGCAACCAGCTAATGGCATCTTTAGCGTATGAATGGCCTACCAGGAGGCTATAGAGCAGTGTTAGAGGCCTGTGGGTGTGTAGGTCCATGCTGTGTGGTACATCACCTGTACATGGGTTCAGCTGTCTGGGTATGTAACTTACAGTATGGGGTTCTCACTATGGGACTACATGAGCTCACATCAGATACCCCAATATAGACCTCTTAGTGCTGCATAATATTGTATGTTGTGAATAACCACCCAAAGTGCCCAAAGCTTTGAATGGCTGACTAGGTCTAAAAAGAAGTGTGTTTCAGGTAACCCCACCTTACCTAGCAAAAATGGCCTTAGCCCAGAACCATTTTGCTCTCTCCAAATTTCAAGAAATTTTGGGTGGGATTTTAGTAAATTCAAGTGGTTGACGAGTGAACACTGTGGGTTATGACAATATTTATGAGTCATTATGGTAGTTTGCAAAACGAGGGGGAAAAAGCAAAACAAAGTGTCCTGCCTAATTTTTTTTCTTGAATATTTTACCTGAAGTCTACCCTTTTTAGGCCTTAGCCCCGGCCCTCTTATCTAAGGTCTTGTTTTAGTGCTTAGGAAATATGTATATCAGACTGTATAATAGAGAGGCGCCTTATACGTGAGGTATTATGATAGTATATTTGCGAGTTGCTCGTGGCTCGCCAGGATTGTATTCACAAATCATGACCAATTGGCATGATAGATTAATGCGCTCTCTACCTTTACAGGGTTACCATTCCAAACAGCAATGGGCTCACAGTGTGGGGCTACATGAACACACATGGTGCACCCCTGTGTAACCTTTGTAGCTGTGGGTGACGATGTGTGTGGTTTGAAAGGTAACTAAGGGTAAAGGGTAAGCAAAAATAGGGAAAGGCAAGACTTTCCCATCATAATAATCGTTAAACATTTAAGGGTGGCATGTTCCATCAACGCTCTATGCCACTTTGTGGCTATGATGCGTGAATGTAGCCCTGGTGATGCCAAGAAAATCCTGTTTCAAGCTTCCTAGCATAGCCTGGCAAAGCAGCGCAATTTTCATGAAACTTTCAGGCCATTCTTTGGGCAGTTTCAATGTAGATTCAGTGATCCGCTAGCCGCGAAAACAAGTCGGTTCAGTGTAATTTTGAGACTGAGGTCAAAAATCAGTTTTTTAAAAAAAGATGAAGATAGAAATAGAAAAAATATATTGAAAAAGTAAAGGGTAAGTACCTTCCCACCCTGAATCATTAAAAACCTGGTAGGGTCTATCAAACCTGAAAGACACATCTTACCTTGTTTCTGGGGGCCTTCACTGCTAAATTTGTGACTCACCCACATATCGCATTGATGTAGCATGACCAAAAGTTCCAGAACCTGGAGGCATCATTCAACCCATAAAGGGTTAAAGAGCTTTCCTCCACACAGCACTCAGTATTTAACATGAGGGGACTGAGGAAACATCTCTGCACCTGGGAGACTCAGGGTCCATCAGACAGCATTTATTTACCATCTAACTTCTTTTCTAGGAGCCATGTTAAAACCTCCTATGTGTTTATTGGATCAGGAGGACATCCTGAGTCCTATGGATCCTCTTGAACCTTTAGAACTTCTTATACTGCAGTTTGTTGACTTTCTCCTTTACTAACCCCTATGGAGATAGAGGGGTGGATTGGTGCATGAAGCCATGGCTCACGTTTCATAACACCTTAAAGGCCACACTATGCATCCAGAATTTCAAATCTTCTGTCACATAACCCTATAGTTACTTGATGAATGGCCTCAGGTTGGGTATTAGAGATTTTCTTTCATAATAGCAGGGTTCTACGATTTCCCTGATTTCAGGGAGTTCTTAGTTCCTGTACATCCCTATACTAAACCTAATTTAGGGGGCTCTAATTGAGCCTTTTCAGGGATTTTTATCACTTTCATCCCAGCTTTTTATTGATTGCCCATCCTTGACTATTCGGGGCGTCTCCTATTTGTTACCACCATGTCCAAGGATATAAGTGCCCCATCAGTCACCATTCCTTGGTCCATTCAACCTCACATTTAAAGTAAGGTCTAGCTAAGTTCTACTCATATTGGCCTAGTCTAGTATACTAGTCTTCGTCAGTTCAATTGCAATGAGCTGCTGGGCAACATCCACACCTGCCACCATACCCACCACATGCAGAGGCATAGGAAGCAAATCTTCATTGGGGGGGGGGGGGGTCCAGTGGGGTCCCACCTCGAACTGCTTGAATTGTCGGCTCAAGCGTAATAGCACCTATACATACCTATATAGAATTTGTATAGTAAAGTCATTTTTGCTGAATTTTAGATCTGATTTGAGGTCCAGACCTCCATTTCCCCTATCCCATTACTATCCCAATCTAATTTGAGATGCAAAATTTTAGCTTCTTGTTCAATTCATTATGAATTCTTGGTAAATTTTGGGGGGCCCAGACATACTCAGGCCCCACCTCCTTTATGATTGGGGGACCCAGGCCCCCCTGCCTCCCCCCCCCCCCTTTCCAAGGCCCAGACATGTACTGCCATATGACACATCTTAACTCTTCAAGGTCCACATTGCACGTTATTGCATGCTAGTTTGTTTGTCATCATGATGAATGAATGCTGCATACATGAATCTACTCACAATGGCTTCATTATCGTATCATGCTTACACGATAGGGCTGGTACATTCCTTGTGGAATTGGGTGAGTATGATGTGACCCTGAATATATCATGGCATAAACCTAGAGGGATCATGCATGCTGCCCTATGAGACCTTCAGATGATCTAAATTGAGCTTTACCTGCTGAGCTCTTTTTATGATTTATCATATAAGGTTCTCTCGATCCTTAGCATGGTGGTATAGCTCTCAAGATCTTGATGTACCGATGCTGTATTGGCAATTAAGTAACTAGCATTCTACTGCCAGTAAAATCATTGGCAATAGAATATGTCACAATAAGTTGTCACAGTTGTGTCCTTCTGACAGGTTATTGGCTCTCAGATTGCAATTTGCATCTTGGCATAGACATCCAGTGACCTGCAGTCTTTGTACAAAAGGGCTGTAATAAATCGAGTGTACAAAATAGTAGGCTGATGGAAGCATGAGAAATCTATTATACAAAATTATAGGCTGATCAAATCCTAAGAAATCTAGTGTACAAAATGATTGGCTGATCAAATCCTGAGAAATCTAGTGTACAAAATGATTGGTTGGTCAAATGTGAAATCTAGCATGCAAAATAAATAGCTGCTGAAACACTGAGCATGCTATGCAAAATAAAGGGCTTACCAAAAGTATGCAATATAACAGGCAGATCAAATTCTGAGAAATGTAGTGTATAAAACAACAGGCTGATCAAACCCTGGGAAATATAGTGTACACAATAATGGGCTGATCAAATCATAAGCAATATAAGTATACAAAGTTGTGACAGGTGTCTAGGTAAGATTCTAGGCACCACCAGGATTCCAGGATCCCAGTTGTGACAGTGGTGGTCTAGGTCATTTTTGCTGCAAAATCATCCTAAATTTCATCTACCCGTTTATCTTAAATGTTCAGAAAATCCTTAAAAAAGAAAAACAACAAGAACAAAAAACATCAGTTTCACATTTACTCCACAACGCCCTAAAATTATTGCTTGAAAATTACTTTGTGATCTAACAATCTAACAGATATTTCTTTAAAAGTTGGTCTAGATTTAATAGAGTGGGGACACCTGATTTTGGATCCAGATTTCTGTTGTGGGTAATATCATTTTCCTGTTGTAAAGTGCCCAGTGGTTCTCATGGTATTTGGCAACCAGCTAACGGCATTTTTAGCGTATGAATGGCCTACCAGGAGGCTATAGAGCAGTGTTAGAGGCCTGTGGGTGTGTAGGTCCATGCTGTGTGGTACATCACCTGTACATGGGTTCAGCTGTCTGGGTATGTAACTTACAGTATGGGGTTCTCACCATGGGACTACATGAGCTCACATCAGATACCCCAATATAGACCTCTTAGTGCTGCTTTGTTTGTCATCATGATGAATGAATGCTGCACACATGAATCTACTCACAATGGCTTCATTATCGTATCATGCTTACACGATAGGGCTGGTACATTCCTTGTGGAATTGGGTGAGTATGATGTGACCCTGAATATATCATGGCATAAACCTAGAGGGATCATGCATGCTGCCCTATGAGACCTTCAGATGATCTAAATTGAGCTTTACCTGCTGAGCTCTTTTTATGATAAGGTTCTCTCGATCCTTAGCATGGTGGTATAGATCTCAAGATCTTGATGTACCGATGCTGTATTGGCAATTAAGTAACTAGCACTCTACTGCCAGTAAAATCATTGGCAATAGAATATGTCACAATAAGTTGTCACAGTTGTGTCCTTCTGACAGGTTATTGGCTCTCAGATTGCAATTTGCATCTTGGCATAGACATCCAGTGACCTGCAGTCTTTGTACAAAAGGGCTGTAATAAATCGAGTGTACAAAATAGTAGGCTGATGGAAGCATGAGAAATCTATTATACAAAACTATAGGCTGATCAAATCCTAAGAAATCTAGTGTACAAAATGATTGGCTGATCAAATCCTGAGAAATCTAGTGTACAAAATGATTGGTTGGTCAAATCCTGTGAAATCTATAGCATGCAAAATAAAGAGCTGCTGAAACACTGAGCACGCTATGCAAAATAAAGGGCTTACCAAAAGTATGCAATATAACAGGCAGATCAAATTCTGAGAAATGTAGTGTATAAAACAACAGGCTGATCAAACCCTGGGAAATATAGTGTACACAATAATGGGCTGATCAAATCATATATAAGTATACAAAATAAAGGGGTTATTAAACCTTAAGAATGCCGGTATGCAAAATAAAGGCCTGATCAAGCACTGATAATATGCAAGATAACAGCACAGTTGTTAAACATTACACAGTGAGGGTTCAAGGCCTTGTTTATAAATAATCTGATCAAACCGTCAGAAACCTAGTATACAAAATAACAGCACAGTTGTTTAGCATTACACAGTGAGACAGTGGTAAAACTGTTCAGCATTCCTACAGGGTCATGCCTGTCTTACCAGCTGTTGTACAGAGTCACTCAGTTAGACTTATCTCCTCACCTCTACTGCTACAGTAGTTAACCCTTTAAGGATAATGTGGTGTGTCCAGGTTTATCCTCTCAGGGATGGAAATCTTGGGGGTTTTCCTTGATCAAATTCCTATAAAAGTAAATCTCCCAGAATTAGGCGACCCACCATGCTGCTAGATACTGATAGCATTTAAGTTGGATAACACTTAGCACCTTGTTAATCAACCTTTATGATACAGTTAAAGAAACAGGCTCCCTCACTGTTAGAAAATCACCTGTGGCATCTATGGTCAGCAACTGACCCTAAAATGGCAAAATTTGACCACATATCTATAAACCTTTGGGTTGTATTATTCCAATGTTGGTATGATGCATTATTGTAGCCCGGGTGAGTCCAGGGCTATGTTAATGCATCATACCGTCTGATGGGCAAAACGTACAAACCAATTATGTGCTTAAATGACAACTGTCATGACTGCAGACCCTGTGAGTAGCTCACCAGGGCTTCATCCATGCATCATACTAACTGCACAGGGTCAATACACTTGATGCATCATGTGCTGAAAGCAGCGCTGCTGATTACATTAAATATCAGGAATCTTTGGACACCATGCAGTCCTGAAAGGGCTAGTGTACTGCGCGGCCCCTAAAGGGTTAGATCTATCTGTTCACTGCTGTAAGGAATCAGTTAGGTGTGATAATTTGTAACACTTTGTTCCACCATGGTAGGTGCTGAGGTGGTAGGTCTGCTTTGCTTTCTGCAGCTGATAAGGCCAGAGGCCAAGGGAAGCACCTTATACTCTATTGGCCTGTACAAGTGATGGGGTCTCTAATATAAGCATCAGTTTCAATAAAAGTTAAGGGGGTATTGAAACCCATCTTATCAATAAAGGCAGTCTTGGGCCTTTCTGGTATGTGGTAGGTACCGTACTGAGAAGAATGGTGAAAATTTATACATCTCCGTAGACATTATGTCATCAAGAGCATTGCTTCATAGCTATTAAAAATAAAAATCAACATTAAAAATTTATAAGCTTATCTAAGGGCTGTAATAGTCAGTTGATTTTCATTTTCTAATGAGTGTCGATAAAAGTAAGCCATCTCTTTCTTTTTACCTTTTTTCATTAACTGACAAAACAGAGGCCTTACAACCAAAATTAACTGAGCAATTAATCATTTAAGGGTCATATAGTGTATCAATGCACTATGTTAATTCATTCTCATGATGCATACATGACGCGGAATCTGCAGGATTGATACCAGGATACACTCCTGATGTGCTAGCATGATGCACCAATGCAGTGCTGGTGAGTTACTCGCCAGTGCTGCATTGATGCACGGTATAGGACCGTGGAGCTGGAGACATCATGCTGCCCCTTAAGTGTTGATTGTAGACTAAAATGAACGAGAATGTCATTTAGCTTTGGTCTTTGATTGCTGGCCATTTCACTTCTTATCAACATCATTAGGACTCATTACTGTCCAGGTTTTCTACAAACTGATGGCCTCTAAAGCTCACGGGCAAATTCTGGAGTATTTACTGCCACTTTTTACCTGGTAAAAAGTGAAATTACTAGAGATGAATTGGACCAATAGATGGAGTAGTAGGTCACCATTTGTGTCAGAGGCAGTGCATGGGGAATGTAAGAGTAGGACTGCTCCAGCACCATCTCTCTATTTCCGTAGAAGTTACAGGCATTGGAGTCTCCAGGGTTTTCTCTGATTTCAGGAACTTTCATGTTCTAAATGTCTATTCATTTCTAAACAAACCTATATATTGATATTCTAATTAAACACTTAATACTGGAGTACCTAATAGCAGGTTATTGTATTATTTAGGCAGACATGATGCCTCACTGTTGATGTTCATTGTTAATACATCAGGATTGTATCAATATTGTTGGAGTGATTTCATGCAGCATTCTAACGCTGATGAGTAGCTCATATGGGCTGCATTCATGCATCATGCTTACAGAAAGTCATCTGTAAAGGGTGTAAATCCCTTCATTGATGCATCATGGCAACCCTCCAGGAATGCATCAAACCTGTAGGCTCACTGTGATGCAGGTAAGCACTCCTGGCGAGTTCCTTGCTGGGGCTGCATTCATTTGTATTTCTATTTATTCGGTTTTATTGGTTTTGGCGCACCAATGCTGTATAACTACTTAGCAGCAGCATTCATGTATCATAACGACCAGTGGGCAAGATTCATTGATGCATTAGCGGCCTTTAAAGGGTTTAGGCCTCTTGGCTTGGCTTTATTGATGTGCAATCTGATTTCTAGCCTGGCAGTAAAAAAAGAATTGACAAATTGTTGGCCTCGGATGTCATGCACTAGCTTTGTTTGCTCATTGGCGGAGGCTAATTTGTCATTGGTAATGGGAATTAGAGGTCACGGCTGGTTGTACTCCTGCCATTGGTAGCAGATTTAAGGGCTTTAACCCTTTAAAGATTACTATAGCATTAATCATCATTCTATTGGTCGGCACGATGCATAAATGCAGCCCTGGTTGATACACTCCCGGAGATGTGGCAGGATACAGTAGACTGATAGTCACAGATCATCGTCAAATGGGTTGTCTTTGCCTCCCACTCAATGAATTGTTCAGAATAAGAGATATAGTTGTGTTATTTATGTATTCTGGTTCCTAATGCTCAGAGCTTGAAGGGGAATCATGGTTTTGTCTATCTCCTATGCATAATAAGTGAGCTACAGGGGTGCAAAGGGCCAAAAAGGGTCATTTTTTGGGTAAAATTGAGGAACTAATTTTTTCCCCTTGCTACCAAAAAGAAAATAATGGGCCAAAACCTTATTTATTTCATTTGGGATATCCCCCCTAGGGTAGAGAATCTTTTTGTAACAGTTGTGGGTCCAGGCATTATCTTTTGTGATCACTGGGTGCATAAATCCTTTGGTGTAATCGTCGTGAGGACACGTCTACAACCTTTTTAGGGTTGTCATGCACCATGAAAGATACTGTGGATGGACTAATAAAATTTACCAGGTAGAGACATTACATGTACCTAAGTAGCCCACAAAAAAAATTGAACCTGCCTGTTAAATTGTATGTCCCAGAATCTATGATATGATTTTGGGGTAGATTACACAAGGACACGTCTACGACCATACATGTACTCATAGCAGCTAAGTATCTTATATTTAACTATTCTTATTATGTGGGCTTTAGACCTTCATATGACAGCAAAAAGCCCTGTAAGTTTGGTTAATAGATTCCAAATAGAACCAGAGATATAACAAAAGTACTGACGAGGACACGTCTACGACCGAGGACACGTCTACAACCATGGACATGTCTACAGTTATATTGCAAGATGCTTGATACTTAACTGTCCTTGTTATGTGTGAATTATACCTTGATACGAAAGCAACATTGAGTGTTAATGAGATTATTCTGTCTTAAAGCAACTCTGAGCTATGACACTGAATACAAAAACAAGGACACGTCTACGACCAGGGACACGTCTACGACCATACATGTAGTCATACAGCAAGCTGATTTTGTATTTAAGTAAAACCATTATATGTTAGTTGTTCCTTGATATGAGAGGAACTTTGCATGTTAGTGAGGATATTCTGCCTGATTGCAACTCTGAGCTATGGCATTGAATATATAGTGCATGGACACATCTACGACCATGTAATAAGGCATTGTACTGTGGGCATCCTATGAAATATATTTAACCTTCTCTCATACATGGGCATTGTAGCCCAACATATATACATTATGTACACAAAAGGATTTTACCATACTGCAAAATTTTTTTTGGACCCCTCTGACCAGCCATTTGACGATGATCCGCGACTATTGGTCAGTAATAAATTGCTGGCCACCGACCAATGAGCATGATGCACTCCATCTGCGGTATTCAAAGGGTCCATGTCTGTTTCAATATCTCTGATTCAACAATGGTCTTTCGGTACAGTGTGTGGGCTTCTTAGCCCATCTTAAAAGGGTCATTATCTCATTTTTCTTAGCCCTTCTGTGTGCCTGCTGCATATTATGTGCATGGACACAAACACATTCCTATGTTAAAGTGATGTCTTATGTAGTTCTCGCACCAGGAAGATGACCTTAACTGTTGAAATAGTATTTCACAAACACAGGATTTTGGGTTGGGCTAAAAATCCAAGTTCCACCTTCATTACAACTGAATATCAACCTATAGTAATTTTGTGGGAAGATTTTAGGTCAGAGATGTAAGGCTTGAAATAAAGTCGTTCAGAGTCCCCTGTCGTGGAAAATTATAAAAACAACGGGGGTAGGGTAAATATATTTGATACATGCATAAAAATGCATAGATTTATGGCCGTTTGTTAAAACGCCATGCCCCAGCTAGTTCAATTGCTAGATTATCAATACGAGTGACTGCATACACACAAAACGTTAAACAAAAAGCTATAGAACACAGGTGCCTACTTCTATATAATAAGAATGGTGTTGGTATAAGATATAGGTATATTGATGGACTGCTGGTAATGTAAGGTGTTTCTTCTGATACTAACAGAAAAAGAACAGAAATGATAAGAAGAGAAAAGAAATGACCAAAGCAGCAGTAGCTCAGCCTTTGCTTCACACTGTCAGTGCTAACATTGTATGTTAACCCTTAAAGGGCCCCATGATGTCCTAGGTATCCTGCCCTTGCAGGGGTGTCGGGATATGGGAAGGAGGGGCCTGGTCAGTAACTCACAGGGCTCCATATTCATACATCATAACCCTAAAGAGCCGATACACCCCCGCAGGATCGGCATGATGCACCAATGTAGTTCTTCACACTCACCAGCACTTCATCAGTGCATCATGATAACCAACTGGCATGCCGCACTTATGTGGCATTTAAAGGGTTAAAGTGTTAATGTATTGGTGGGAAGGGTGCAGGTGTGAAGCTGAGTGCTGTAACATAGGACAGCAGCAGTAGACTCACACTGTCTACATACAGGAAAGGACAGGCCAAATATTATCAGCGGAAGGGGGGATACCGTATTGAGCCATTTAAGCACCTCTGTCTCACATAAGTGCATGTTTCAAATAGGCACCGAGGCAAAAGGAGGGTATTGAAATCATTCATACCTATGCAACAAACCAGTATTCAAATAAGCGCCGGTCTCACATATAAGGGCCGTGGTTACAGCAAGAAGTATCTATTGAAGCTTCTTAGTTACAGTGGCATTGGAATTTATGAGCACCCGGGCACTTTTAAAAACAATGTAGATACCAGAACATCTCCGCATTTTATATTTGAACCTATGATTTACACTATACTTGATTGGGACTTGATTGCTAATTCTAAGTGTGAAAGCGTGGAGATTTCAGGATTCATTTCTGCCCTTGCAAAAATGGGACATGCACCCATTTGAGAACCTGTGCTAAAATAACAAATCAGCATCTTCTCTGAAAATTCAACCTTTCTTGCTGTATCTATTCAGAACGGTGGCACAAGAGGTCAGGAGGGGGTTCAAAATTGTAGGGGAGGGAAAGTTAAAACTATTCAATCATCTCAGCCTGTGGAGTGGGGACCTTCATGTGAGGGCATGGAGGAGCAGAATAACTTCATTGGGAGTCCACAATGAGAAATCTCCTTCCATACTAACAGTGGGCATACCAGATTAATAAAAGGCGACAAACTCAGGGTTTCTCGTCTCTTGGAGTGAGCCTGTGGGCAGCTGGTGTCCATCTGCGCAGCCCGGGGCTTACATGCTTATCTTTTGCCATAAGATTCCCCTTCAGTGAACCACATCTGAGTGATCAAAGGCCATGGTTTGTCTTGCCCTGCCTATGGGACCAGGCAAATAAAAGAACACCTGCTATCCTTCGAGAAGAGTAGGGGAATGAAGCCCCGGTAGCGGTTTTCCCCCTCAACCCTCCTCATAGATTTGGTCATTCAACTATAAAAGATAATAGATTTGGTCATCCATAGACGCGGTCACTACTGTGTCGGGCAAGCAGCATTATAAATACCTGTCTAGCTGTTTAGGACAAGCAGCTTTTAAATATCTGTCCCAAATGAGATAGTCCAATCAAACCACAGAAATATCTGCTAACTTTTAAGTACTATTAGTGGAGGTAAAATCAACCAAACCAAACCAATTCAATGATTTAACCATGATAGTTTTGGCCCTGCCTTTTGATAGTTTTGACCATGGCTCCTTGTGTGTAGTTTTCTTTTTCTTCTTTGGGAAATGAGGGAGGCAGTACCTCTTGATAGGGAGTCTGACCCTTCATACATATATCGTAGGATACAAAGCAACATTACGACATGAAAAAAAATCTAATCGATTCAGTCACACCTTCTCCCCTGTTCCACAGCTAGTGAGTTGTCCCAGAGTGAGAGGCGGTTTGGAAGGGTGCTAATAGATACACAGATATTCACCCTCTCCAGCTGTACCTTGTCTCACCATGAGATGTGGACATACCACTGTATTCTGACTACTATTTATAATACATTAATTGAAGACAAAAAACATTACTTATTCCATTTTTAGTCAGTTAAAGGTTTGATAAAGGTCGGGTAAAGTCAATTTTAACTACGACTTATAAACAGGTGAAACCTTGCCTAGAGGATTATGACTGAGGTTCATATATTAGTTTTGAACTATGATGCACCGACATAGTGGTGAAGTAGGCCTATCTACTTGACGGCCCTGCATTTGGTGCATCATACCAACCCTTTCAGAATTCACATTGCAGTAATGCAGTTTTCTTTGCTATCCTTTAGATACAATTGATGGAGGTAAAATCAACCAAACTGAACCAAACCAGCGACAAGGGTGCGCATTATCACTGATCATGCAGTGCTGATGAGGTCCTGGTGAGTCTGCTCGCAAGCACTTTATTGCTGCATCACGCCAATCCCGTGGGAGTGCATCAAAACTATAGAGTTGTATGACGTATTGTCGTGAATAATAGCCCTGGCGTTTATAGATTTCGAGGGGCCATTACCATGGCCCTTATCAAGACGGGCGCTTATTCAAAACCCGGCACTTGAACATGATGATACAAAGGTCCCTGCAGGGCAATCACCAGGGCTGCATTCATGCATCATAATGACCAATTGGCGTGAGTATTATTGGACTAGCAGGCCTTGAAGGGTTAATAAGGATTGAAGCATTAACTCACAGAGCATCTCTGTAAGCCTTATCTTACTACCACAGTCACAGAGTCCCATTGGAGGTAGGGACTCATCTATTTTAGTACCCCTGGGATTCTAACAAAGGAAATAAGATCACCTCTTAATCATAAAAAAAATCTCAACAGAGAACGAATGAGCTTCTTGGGACCCCTTATTAAAAAAGACAGATGGATAAAGGGAGAGAGAGAAAAAGCAGCCATTTAAGATGTAGGCCCCATGTAAAATTCCAGCACCATGGAAGTGTAGAGAAGCTTTGCATTTGTTATATATTATTTGGTGATGGTGGTGGAGTACTATTTTGCATACCGTATTCTCCTCTATTTAGTGCCAGGATAGCAAATAAGCAGAAGTAACAAATGATTTCTTGTTTATAAATAAATACTAGTTTATTAACATTATATGAAGCTTATGAAATTGTATCTCATTCAGTCAGTGAAGAAGCTGATACACCAGACTTATCATCAAGCATCCTGATACCACTAGTGCATACATTGTGTTGATTTTCACAAATTTTGCTAAAATTTGAATTTGTTGTTGTCTTTAGGGTTCGGGTTGTTTGTAGCTTTAGAGAATAGTGGATAGCCTCTGGACAAAGGTTTGACCAGTAATCAATCCCTCATGCATAGAGTGATGCAAAATGTCAGGCAGTGATGCATGAATATTGTACCTCATGCTTTAATGTGATGTTATCATATTTTGTTATCAATCTTGTGTTAATCTAAGACGAATAAATCCTCTACAAATGTAACCCATTTCTATGCTATTTTCAGGCTGTGATCATAAAGATTTATCCAGGGAAACAGAACAACAAGTAATTGTTTTTTTTTATGGATAGTATATTTAGATCAGATATATTCCTCCTTGAGTACTGTTGTAATGGACGCTTCCCTATAAAGGCAGTGTTCAACCATTGTTTCTACATAATCCAGAATTGTCTAGTGAATGGAGACAGGAAGGCATAAGGTGGATTTATGATACTTATATGTAGTCTCTGAAGCCATTTCGTGGATCTATTAGGGTACTATAGATCTGTTCTGGCAAAAATGTGTTCTTGTTGAATGGTATGAGAAATGGAAGACAGCCAAGCGCAGAAAAAAACCATACATTCTCCTAACACTATGACATATTTGTTAATCAACACCGTAAAAGGTATGCCCACGCGCCCCCTTGCAAGCGTACCTTTTACCATGTTGATCCACATTTATGTTTCCATCAATTGTAATGAATAATGCAACTCCTCATGGGCTGCATGATGCTCCAGCTTCATGTTAATTTGTCATGATGCACCAACCAGGTGTCCATTGTTATCTAAAACCTTTTTATCAATGTAGGCCAAACTGGCCTGCGTCTTTGCATCGTACAAGCCCATTTCCCTCTCAAGCTGCGATATGTGAATATTGATAGTTTAAAGTACCCATATTATGTTCATTAAAACTGAAAATTGTTTCAAAAATTGCTCTTTCTTCACATTCCTCAGGCTGATTTGAAAAACCCTTTAACAATTAGAAATATGAGATCATGGCCCCTGTTCAAAGGCCCTACATTGGTCATTAAGATTCTACACTTAACTGGCAAAAGCCTGTGTGCCGGTGTCATTTAAGCAATATGCGATCAACTGACATGGTAAATAAGTGCTTTTTGTGGCATTGGAAGGATTCATTCATGTCTTGGTGATCTATGTGTTTGGATACTACTTGATTCAGTCCATTTAGATCTGACTATATTTGGGGGACAGCTCTAGCCTTTAAAGATTGGAATCTCTGAAGAAAGCCATAAATAATTCTATGTCCACAAGTTTAGATATTTGTGACATCTCTGTCGGACAAGTGAATTCACAGCAACTTTTCCACGCCTGAGTATAAACAATGATTTTGTTTGGTTTATACCCCTTCCATTCCCAATATAAAATTGCTTCCTACACCACTGTCTAGTTTTCTCAAACACCTTCAGCAGTTTACCAAATACCCTTTCCTATAGAGCTATCTTGCTGCCCCTAAGTAAAGGATGGATGTCCCTGGGTTGCTGTGACTGGCATGTTAAAGGCCCCAAACGCTTTCGTAAATCGCCCCCTCAGTGGTTCATATATTGTGAGTAGGGCCTAGCGAGACCTTTAGATCCAACTGTTTGGGGCGTTGAATACTGCTCCTTTCTCCTTCAGCTGAAAGGTGATGGTCAGATCTCGGATTACTACCTGGCTACTCCTCCAGATTTGTAAGTGCCAGGGCGGTTATTCATGATTTTACCATGGTTATTCACTTAAGCACTCTAAATGAGTGCCTTAGAACTGGATAACAGCACTGCTAGGACTTCACATATAAAAACTAGATGGCGGCCATTTGTTTACATCACAAACAGCCGAATTTACATAGTTGGTGATAGAGCTTAAGCCATGGTATAATCGGATTTATTCCACGATTTCTGGGATTCTCAGTGCTTTTCCTGGATATTCCCATGCACATACCTGTCGATATTGCACACCCTGAAGGCTGTAACATCACTTTTGCAAGGCGTGCGGTTATCCATGGATAACCTGCATGCCTCTCATGTCCTTACATGTCATATGTTACATGTTAAAACCCACGAAATTTTCAAGGCCAGGGCAGGGCTCGAACCTGCAGTCTAAGATCCCTAGTCCAACTCCCTATGCAGTGCGCCACAGGGACTGACGAGAAATGCTTGGTTAGAGCCACGTCTGGATATGATACAAAGCCCGGGGAGGCGACCACTGTGGGCTGTCCGCTACCATGACCACAGGACGCATTCAAACATAACCAAGCCAAGACGGCCGCTGAAGGAGGAGACGCGGTGGTCTAGTGGTTAGCGCATTGCGCTCAGCCGTTAGAGATACGTGGGTCGAGTCCTGGTCCGGGCGCATCTTTTTTCGCCGTGTGCGCTGTAGCTGTTTGCTGTCGGGCGACGAGGTGTAGATCTAGGCTAACACGGTCCGGGCGCATCTTTTTTTTGCCGTGTGTCCGCTACCATAACCGAGATGCATTCAATGCCAAGCCGAGACGGGCACTGTCGCTGTCCGCTGCCGGGCGCCGAGGTGTATGTACCGATCGTGTACACACAATGGCTGGCTTTGAGTCCTGGGGAGGGGGAATAATTTTTGTTTTCAACTTGAATTTATTGGTATTCTATTGATTATCTATTGGTTTCGTGGAATAAAATAAGTAGTCAATGGATAATTCATGACGAGTGTGTGTTAGTGAAGGATAATTACATGAGGGCGTAGCCCGAGTGTAATTAGCCTTTGCTAACACACACTCGTCATGAATTATCCATTGATTACTTGTTCATTATAAATGGACGACTATATAAGGTATATACTTGAATACATGGTTTTTTTTTCTGTTACCCAGGTAGTTGAATTTTCAAATAGCTGGCACCAGACAAAGCAATGCATTTATTCCAGACATCCAGGCTTAATACAGGTATCCTATAATTTGAATGCTGCTACAGGTTTTTGTAGCCTGTTTCTTTTTGTGTACAGCTAAGCCTGACCTTAAAAAAGGTCCAGGGTGCTAAATCCAGGCTAATCCTTTGGTTAATCTGCCCCTCATCCTGCGGATTAATGCCCCTGGGACTGTGTGCCTGGGAGGGGGGTGTGGTAGAGAAGGCAGAGGGGGGTGATTTATGGATAAATAATCAATTCTCTAATGTTTGGCAAGAATTCCTTCTTTTCTATGACACTGTCTCATTACTCTTCAACATGAGGAACTTTAAGGATCTTTATTTCATGTTGGGACCTACAGTTCCTATAGTAAAGTTTAGGGAGAGCCATTCTCAATCAGGGCGTGGAGAAACTAGCTCTTGTTCTTCAAGGGCCCATTTTCCACTGTGACCTTGGACCTTTTTTGGGAGGGAGGGGGGACTTTTCCAAAGATAACATGAAATAATACAAAGAGCAACTTGCATTGCTTCAAAGTGACTATTTCTTCACTCATTAGCCTTAAAGTGGTAGGCCTATATACCATGAGGCAGAGCCTTGTGAAGTACTGCTTCGAGGCTAATTTGTGAAAAAGACGTCATCAATATAGTCTGAAACCCCTTTGAAAAATTGATTTTGAAATTAACTCACATCGCTGCCAACTGAATAATATTTCACTAGTTAGCCTGGACATCATATTCCACTTGGCTCCGCCTCATAGAAAACTGCATTCGCAAGGTTTAAGATACCCTCATTTTGGAGCATTTTGTGTGAACCTTTATCTATCTAATACATGTACTTCAATTTTCTAACTGCTGCTGAACCATCCAGTTGTGTCTTAAAATGCAGCATTAGAATTTGTATCCTTAGGCTTTTGTTTCCATCAAATCTTGGCATCAGTCATGTAAAAAAAAAAAAGGATTAAAATCTCTGAATATTTAAGATTTATTGATATCTCTTGTCCTTGCATGGGAAGAAAGGGCACAAACTGTCAGATGACCCTCGATAATGAGCTAGTTCATACTCAAAGTTAAAGTGTTTTAAACTGTTTGTTTTTATTTGAAGTTTTCAAATTCCACCATGGCACATCTACAAGTGATGCATCATGATATGTTTTGAGATGGGGGACTTCTTATCCTGTGTTCATCTCAGATTGTCAAACACTGGTAGAACCGATAACCACACTGGCCCTATTCAAATCCCTGAAGATTGCCAGTGAATCCAGGATTTGGGCAAGGAGGGGACAAGTTCCTTCTTTTTATTTTATTTCTTTCTTTTTTTTTTTTGGACAAAGGAGTGGTGCAGTCCCTCAATTAGCCTAATTCGGTTAAGATGCAGGCAAATGAATTCTTAACTATTGGCAGAAGGGATGGAATGCACATGCCCCCACTCTGTCCTGGCATGTTCACCTCTTTCAAAATCTTAAAATGAGGTTACATTTTTATGTCTATAGATACGGCATGTGCCCCTATTTGAAAGTACGATAATATGCATGATGTTGTGCGCAAACTTTTTCAGCAGACCGGCATACTTCCTTTTCTTACTTTCCATCTACTGCTTTGAAACCCATCACTGTTACACGAGAGGCTGAAATTTGCTTAAGGCAGCAGCGGAATGTTTTCGTGTGGAAAGGAGAAAACTTGTCATGTTACAGAGAGGCCACTTTTGTTACATCCTGGTTCAAAGGAAGCATGCAATGGAAAAATCCTTCATTAAAAAGCGGCTAAACAGGGCGGAAAAGGGGAGCATATGAAGGCGTCTCCAGTTACTTTAAAATTTTGGATAATAAAGGGGACGGGCTTCTAAGTAGAATATTTTATTTCAGTTTGGATCCATGCTTGCAATACTTTTTTATTCTCGACAAAAAGGATTTCCCATTTAAAAATTTTGTTTTGCAGCAGTTCCAAAAGTTATTAGGATAGTGAGAGCTTCTTTTAGCATTGTACAGTACAGCACTCCAATACGAAGAATTTCGGGCAAGGTTTTATGACAGGAAATTCAGCTAGCTTTCTGTTAGACACAGAACCAGCATAGCTCTTGATCGATAAAGCTCATTCATTACAGGTGTCGGGTAGTTATATAGCGTAAATTACTATAATTATGCTTTTAATGAAAGTTACCTCCCCCACTCAGCTGTAACCCTGTGTCATAAGTTGGATGGGACAGGACACCAGTGTATTTGGGATATCAGCATTTAGAATATCCGACATATAGGATATCAGCATCTGGGATATCCATCAGACAGGACCAGTGCATGTATTTTTAAAGCAGCATACCCTGCATTCAGTGCTCAGTGTACCCAGTGTGTACAGGGTGCACGGTAGGCTCAGACCAGCATCATCAACTAGACCTGCACTGTTAAAAATTTCCATAGATTTTACAGAGAACCATTGTTAAATTTTACGGGTTTTCACCGTTATTTCTATTACAATGAAACACCCTCAGATTAAGTGATGTTACAGTGAATCTGTTTAAAACACTAAGGGAAAGTACTTGTATTTCATTCATGGTGAATCTTTGTCCTTTCGAAAGTTTCATATCTTCCCACTAGGTGGCCTCTGGGTTCACTTTGAGACTTTCTTCAATGCCCTACACCCTAAACAGCTCAAATTGTGACAAAATTAAAAGTGTATCCACGTTGCAAGTCTACATTGTAGTTTCATGATATCAGATAATCAAAAAATAATCCACCTTTGTGTGGCAAAGGAGAGTAGCAGGGATGTCATAAACACCCATTATGTGGTAAAAGAAATAAATACATAGGCATACCCCTGCAGTTTTCAATTCATCACAA
This sequence comes from Acholoe squamosa, assembly GCA_949317995.1. Lineage (NCBI taxonomy): Eukaryota > Metazoa > Annelida > Polychaeta > Phyllodocida > Polynoidae > Acholoe > Acholoe squamosa. The sequence continues at coordinate 33,001,008 of OX439049.1, read as the reverse complement.
TTCTGAAGTAATCTATGTTCTTAGATTGTTACTCCAAAGTTATGAAGGGCACAAGGACTAATTTATAATCATAATGATTACAATGTCCTCAAACTAGGATGTCCAGATGAACTGCATATGCAACCAAACCATTATAAAGATAACCTAGTCCATTGTGGATTTACAGTGGAATTTCTAAAATGTCAAGCCAGAGGCTGAATATTTATATGAAAAGTTAATGGTGTATGGCATTAAGACCAAAATAATGTGTAATTAATTACCCTTAGTCTTTGTTTAGAAATAACGGTGAAATTCCGTAGAAATTACGGTGACATTGAAAAAACGGTGACCGTTAAAAAAACGGTGAAAGATTGGCAGCCATTGTTGCCAATGATTCTTCTTTTTTCTACGGAAAACCTTTAACAGTGTGTCACCCATTCTCATAGACACACACTGTACTATGTCATACAAAGTTATATAAAATGTTGAAACTATATTTCTCTGACTCTTGTTGTCTCTTCATCAATATCATTGGGAATCATTAAAATGAATCTCTCGACCCGACACAGGTTATTCAATGTACATTCTTACTTTAAGGAGCATGCTCTTTTGTTAACAGTCATGGCGAATGTGTCTAGTCTAGAAGGTGCTGATTGATTCATCAATTCATTGGTGGCAGAATACTCCTGGCAATCAGTCCCAAGGGTTCTTATAATTGGCTCAGGGACCACCCTGAGTCTATACCACCGGGTAGGTGGTGTATGATAAAAGTCATTCATGTCACATTTTGCATTTTAAATTTTCTGTAAGAAATAATAGTTACAAAAGAATAAAACTGCTATGTTTGATAGTTTACATATTTGTCTACCTATGTATGCAAATATCACATTTAAAAATGAAGTTTGTTATTTATAGTGATTTTTTTTTAGCGCCTCCCACGCCGCGTAGCGGCGGTACCGCGAAGCGGTACGGGAGTGCGCTATGATGATTTCATTTGCCCCATGTGATGAGGTCTCACAATACAAAATTACTGAATACCGACATTAACGGCGGGAGGCGTTTTTTTACGCGGTCACAACCGCATTTCTTGTTTATAAATAAAAAGAGTGCTGACTTTTTCTTTTTTGCCAATGCAGTCCTCCATAGGTTTACCTCCGGGCTGGACTTTTCTCTCTTTGTTTCTATTTGATTCAAAAACAGTGTCTAAAAGTGAGACGGTTTGGACGCCTTTCAAAAAACGCGGGAAAAGTCACCCTGAGCCCTCTGTGCCAATGCACGTCTGTCAATTTTGTTTTTAAGTTATTTTCATGACCAGAAGCCACCCTATATCAATTTTGAAAAGTGTAGAATGTAAAGTCTGAAGCAGAATTTCCCACGTTAAGGAAGCAAACATTTAACATGAGGTGGGGGGAAAAGAAAGAGAGTACAATGTCAAACCAATTTAAGTAGGGTGCCTGGATGATCATTATGTATTGTATATCATGCAGATTACTCATTAAGGCAGGCATTGGAGATATGATTAATCATCCCTTAATCGCCCACTGCCATGTTTGTCTCATGTAAGGAATAAAAGGCAAATAAAAAGTCATATTGCCTTAAAACATATCTTTCCAATTGGGTTATTCTCATAAGTTTGACTAGATTTTTTTCAGAAATTATTTTCAGTGTGCCTTTGGATTTTGTGAAGTATCGTAGGCGGACTCAAAAGCTAGACAGAGTTTGTGATTTTCTAATGTAATATAGACATCAAACTGTGCCTTAGATAGATGGGAATATGCATAAATTTGGCCAAACCCATTAGACTAGACCGATGAGTGGATGTTCTCCCAAACCTAATCTCCCTTTACTGCTATTGTGTATAAGGTGCAATCAAATATCCCGCTGGGCCTTATTGTACTGAAAAGGTCACAGCGGTACATAGATATTTAAACTGTCTGGCAGCCACGGATTAAAAAAGGTTTTCTGACAGGTCAGCAACATTTTTTGCTAGAGTTAAACTGCAATAGTTGAATTAGCCTTCAGGATTTCAGTACACGAAGGCTCTAGAGCACGACCTTGCTGATTCAATAACCCGCCCCTCTGCTGCTGTTGTTCTAAATGCTAAGACTGCACATAAGCCATACAAGAATCTTGTTAGCGCGGCGACTAGTGAGTACTACTCGTGAGATGAGTAGACTAGTGTATGGTTCACAGTCGCCACGGTGTAAGGGATAGGGAGGCCTTGCAATCTATTTTTGTTTGTGGCTCCTCTGCTATGGACTATTCCTGCTCACTATTCTAATGTTATAACAACAGTGTGTGTACTTTACTTATCAGTGAAGGAATTTTCAGAATATATCTCATACTTTTGATTTTATTCGCAGATAAGACATTTCATCATTTGAAGCCCTATGGCAGATTAGCATAAGAGCATTTTAAGATTCAGAAATGCATCCCTGTAGCCTTTGTTTTAGAATTGTTCGTTTTGAAACTACTATATATATGTAGTACAGGTTTTATCTCAGTGGGTTATGGTACAATTGGATCATATTTTCTGTATTTGAACAAAGTATTCACTGTCAAAGATCTCTATGGAGAAATTAGTGCTAAAGTGTGTGTTGCCATATGTGCATTTTTGTAAATCAGAGGAGATTGAAGTGTAAGGCCACCTTGTGGAACTGATACATTCTTTTCTGTGTAAAATTTTTAGTTTACATTCTAATAATACTATCTCAGAATATGTATCTACTATAGGTGATGAAAGAATAATTTGATTACTCCTTTCATTATATAAGCGATTTTGTGGAACACTGAAAGCATGTATGTACACCGAGTTACTTACACTGTGCTCCCCCTCTATAGAGAGGTGGAGTGATCTGGCCGGTTTGCTGACCACTGGCCCGTGACAAGGTACAGACTATTACAAGTGATTGGCAGTTGGGTGTGTGTGTAGGGGGGTGGGCAGGCAGAGCAGGCTCCTGGCAATCTGAGACAGTGTACACTCATAATGACACACCTGTTGACTATGGCATTGAACATTGAATAAGACAGGTCCCTGTGGCAGCTGAGTGAGGTGCATGCAGAATGGACAGTCTACAGACTATTAGTACTTAGCTGCAGTGGCTAGTTTAGGTTGAATTTGTGCTATATACTACCAAAAGCCCAGATGATAGTATGCCCTATCTGTCTCACCAACTGAAACTAGACACAAGATTACAAGTCGCCGCGCCATGTCTCACAGGACTATTCTCTACTATTGTATTAAAATCTACAACACTATGGTTTTATTAAAATAAGGTACCATAAGGACCCTTACCTAGATGTGCTAGGAGTCTGAGCCTTATCTAGTTGTGGCAGGGTTGGACTGGGTACCATAGGCACCCTTACCTCATTGTTATAGGAGTCTGGATAGAACTAGGCTAACACAGGACCCTTACCAGGTTCAAAACAGGACAGTCATGTCAGTGAGACCATTGTAAGTAGTATGTGACAACTGGGATTAGAGTCTGGCTTTAAGACTTAACAAAATTGTATCCCAAACGGCAGCCTCTACTTGATATAGACTCCCTCTGTCTGGCGGCCTCTGCAGACATGTAAAAGAATCCAGTGAAATTCTTACCAGTTTTGAGACTTTTGTCCAAGTTGCCCTGAAATGGTGGAATGAGCTGAGCTGCCTCTTTATCTTACCACAATACTCAATGTAAGCTTCATGCCACATGGAGTATTACCTCGCTTATCAGATGCATCCTGATTTGAGGCCAGACCTATAAGATGCACCAGGGAGGGGGGGGGTTTGATCAGTTTAGTGCTAATTCAATGTAATTTTACCCCACCTTTAAGGCAGACCCCATATAGAGTTGCAAGATTTACATATACCAAAAGAGCAAATAATCTTTTGGTGAAATCAGAAGCCATCTCATCAAACCTTTGCTACTTCATAATTTTCCCATCAGCTTTGATGGAAAGGCAACGCCTGACATATATGACTCTGGCCAGACAGAAGCAATTCACTCCTCAAAGAATTTTATTTCAAATGATCCTATTTGGCTGAACCTCTCCTGTCATTGATGCTGCAATTTGCATGCAAATACATCAGTGTAAATACAGGGTTGAAGATGAGGATTACTGTGAGATATCTCATGTATGAAACCACTTCTTTCAATCTCATCCAATTTTGGCTATACAATCATAACATAGAGAAACCCTTCATGCGTGAAACTGCCCCATCATGAATATACCCACTTATACAGAGGAACTAGCCATGGAGAAAGCACCCCCTACTGGTAAAATTAACAGTCCACCGAGCGTTCTTATATTCACTGTCTCCATTCGACCATGCGTCTTCCAGCAGTGAATTTCTTACAGAAAGCTTCCCCGGCCGCCCATGTGGAAAAAACACTAGTTCGGTGTGAGACCGTGCAGATTCACTGTGCACAGAGTTAAGAGATGTGTAAAGCAATGGGCAGCCATTTTGAAGACTGGATATTTTCATGCTGCAAGCTGACCCAATCTTGCATATGGTGGGCATAAGTAGAATTATCAGATGTGATCTTTACTGTTTTGCTAGAATCAATGACTTAATGTCTTACCCGAGATAAAAGATCACATCTTTCCAATGGAAGTAACTGCACAGAGAGGTCACGGTAGACGAAAAATCAACTGTAAAATAGCCAGAGAATGTAACTGATTTCAACCCACACACATGCACGGGATTCTTCAGGATATATATTGAAAATCTTAAAAAAATTTAAATTGGTCATTGTTGTGATTTGCACACATCCAATGAGAAAACATACTAACTTTTTTTCTTTTTTTTTTTTGGGGGGGGGGTCTTAGACTTTTGCAGGGAACCATCCCATGTATTTCATTTCAAATACCAGTTGGAGGAAGGACTTAGGAGCCACTTTGGATATTTCCAGTCCAATGCCTGCACACAGCAATATTGTTTAGATTCTTCCCTGACACTCTGCTAACTGAGCTATATCCCTACTCCCCGTGGTACATGTTACCCATCCAGCCTGTCACAGACTGGATCCCTAGTTCTTGCCTCTAAGAGAACAGAACTAAAGTTAGTCCTTCAGGAATATGGAACCGACCTTACAGTGTCACAGGCATTTCGGCCATGTTGAATTTGAACATTGCTGCTAAATCGCTTCTTCCGCTTGGTAGACTCAGTCTTGTTCTGGCTTTTCCACGAGATGTTTGTTCCTTTCCATATGCTATCCAGGACTCCAGGTATAGAATAAAATATTGAGACTTTTCTTTAGCTGTTACTTATTGTATGGTACTTTGTTGCACTGTGGCTATGAATATAAGGGTGAACATAAGTCTCCTGCGGCATTTAGTCCCTATGATACACGGGCTTCCCTAGCCCACTTAAAAGGGTCTGTTTCTCCTCTTTCCTATCCCCTCGGGATGTGTGTGGAATTGTGTAATGTAGTTCTCGCCATGAATATGACCTTAGTTGTCGAAATGGCGTTAATCATCTATTACTCACTCACTCACTCCCTATGATACATCAATGTTATCACTCTGAGCAAGAGAGTTTAGTGAACGATGAATTGCCCTAACACATCATTTGCCACATAGGTGTATCATGCTGATTAATAGATTAAAACTTGAAGCATTGTTTCCTATGGCATGTAGTCGAGTGGAAATGAATAGAAGGCTGGAGGCACCAAGCACACTTTAAAGGGTAAGGAACTTGCTGGTTCTGGGTTGTATCCTGGATTGTGTGCGCTATTCCCCCTGAGGCTGCTTGGTATCAGCACTAATGGTGGCTCTCGCTCTAATCAGCTGTACATCGCTGTGCTAATAAAAGGTTCTCTCTGCCCCGCCTTGCAGCCTTTCTCTGTACTGCCATTTTCCCCCTCATTCCCATCATTTTCTTTGAAACTTCCCCTTTCTCTCTTCCCTTCCCCTTACCCCTCCCTCTTGGCCCTCTTCTACCCTCACCCCCTCCCCTTTCTCTCCCCTTCCTCTAGTCTAGAGACTACATCCCTGCCCCCCACACCCCCTCCCCTCCCCTGGCCTCTACCCCTACCCCCCTCATCCCTTCCACTCAGACTCACCAGCACTGCATTGGAAGATTATGCCGACTAATAGGCGTGATGCATTCCTAAAAGAGTTAAACATCTCTTAGACTGCCCCCACCCTTTAACGAGCCACGGTGCATCGTGATTAATTAGCGGCTAGCACGACTGCCATCCACAGGAGGCTAATCACGAAAGGGTGCTTTGGAACATGCTGGGGACTAGTTAATGTTCCACTAGATGGGTACCTGGGGAAGGTGAATGGGCAGGTATCTAGTGGTTATAACTAGTATTTAGGACTTTCAGAGGTTGTATCACCTAGGACATCAGGTTATAACCTCACAATCTCGGTATTTAAAGGTGACTGACCACTTAAAGGTAGCTATGACAGACCTTAGGTAATCAGTTATCCAATACCTCAGACAGGAAAAAGGGGTTAAAAAACTTAGTAGAGGTTGCTATGGTGACTTAGACTGAGTATCGTCTCAATATTGGCAAATTGAGACTGAGATCACTCAATGCTGAACGTGGAGTGAACACAGTAAAAACACTCTATACCATCACTTCCATTTCATATCAATCTATTTTCACTTAGCTTGTTGATTTATGCCATGGCGAATATTGACGACACTATAGATTAGTACTACTTACGCCGTATTCAATGGGGGGTGGATCCTCGCATATTCAGCGGCGCCATTTTGAAATTTATACAGAGCTAGCCGTTGGTGCCAAATGCTTTTAGTTTCAGTTAAAATGTTATGCACTTTAATTTTTCTATTTCAAATATGGCGGTTATTTTTAGATATAGATTAAACAATTCATAACATGATATTATTTGACTATTTCAGTCATTTATTTTTGGTAAAATACTTCTACTAAATCCGAAACTATTTATAAGTGCTCAGCACCAGTAGCTAGCTCCGTATCATGTGACCTACTTCATCAAGCAAGCTGTCATGGCTGACAAAAACAAATCGAGACGACACAACGTCTTCAAAATCAGTAAATATTGTTGTTTTTCTTTGTCTAAAAAGCAAATTAACCTTGTAGGGCCATGGAATAAATGCAAATGTCCACTCCAGTGAATAATTTTGCATCATATTCACCTCAGTGAGTCTGCCCGCATTCAACTGAGGCCTCGTTGAATATGGGCAGACTCTCTTCGGTGAATACGATGCAAAAGTATTCACTGGTCGTGGACATTTGCTTATATACAACATAGAATATAATGTATCTGATGACAATATACCAAAAATACAAATTAATAGCCAATATTAACGAAATTTATCACATATTTCCTACTGCACTAGAACTGCTCCCTTTCCAACCTGTCACTCATCAACAGATTTTTAGATCCATTATATTTGATTAAGTGCATAGCTCTCTATTTGTTGAGTTGATGACTGCCCGCCACAGTGCACTATGTAAGGAATCACAACAACCAGGAGTCATTTAGGGAGAGGTCTTTATCCCACTTAGTATTGGTGCACATTTGCTGACCTTTCCCTACAAGTACTTATATATTTGGCAATGACCACAACTTCACAAATGCCTGCTCATTTCAATCACTATCAATAATAGAAACTGCTTGAAACTGAAGTGTTTACAATTGCAGACTGGGGTTTGGGAACTGGAAATATGTGGATTTATACAGATAATCACTGATATTAAATCTAGGACAATGTGCTCACCTCCAATTTGGTGTGAGCCCCATAGGGCATACTTTAAACTATCATAATCAGCCAAAGGATTTGCAGTAACTCCTTTGGATCTATGTGAGCCATGATTTCACTCCATAAATCCCTATGGAGTGATCAGTGGCTGTCCCCAGACAGTCACTTATAGAGGCAAATGGTGACTAAGACGTCAGATGTCCAAATAGCAGAGACTAAGTGAAGGTTGAAATGGTAACCAACACCGTAGATATTGAAAGGGACACAGACTGAGTAAAGGTTGGTATGGTAACAAAGACCTCCGATATGAAAAGGTCACAGGCTAAGATTACTATGGTAACTAAGATTTCTGGTATCAAACGGTTACAGTATAGATCGATGTTGCTATGGTAACTGATATCACATCTTTAAAGGTCAGACTAGGCAACATTTACTAAGATAGGGCAAACTCCTAGTCAGAAACTAGACACGATTACTATACTTAATGTGAATAATGAATTCCAAGAAAGTAAGAAAGTAGTGCTCTTACCAATTATTAAATTACTGTAAAGAAAAAATTTGATTAACATCTGTAGGGCCTACAGTCGTTATGTTCTGTTTGGGCGAGGAAGAATTTGTACCAATCTCAGTGATTTACTGGTGCAGTATGGCCTTTAACTAATCAATATAGAACAACGGCTGGAGTTCCATTGATCAAGGTCTATCTATATACGTGAATGTGTTTTTGTGCTTCCTTAGAGCTGACTGGCAGTCTATTGGCCTCAGGGGCTCAACAAAGGAACCTTTTATTAACAGCCCTCTAAGGGCAACATAATGCTTGAATTCATCATGTTCTCTATCAGTATGATGCACAAATGCAGCCTTGGTGAGTTACTTGCCAGGGCTGCATTCATGCATGAAGTTGATACACTTATTATTGGTCCATTTAGTATAAAGCAGTGATGGATCCAGAATGGATCTTGGGATAAAGGAAAGGGATTTACCCCCTATTTTGTGCGAAATCCGAAGCCTTAAAAAGAGATAAACAATAGCCACAATGGAGGGGGCACATCACCCTGCGCCCCCTCTTAATCCCCCACTACATTAAAGATAGTGCTGGTGAGTGGTTGTCTAGCCAGCGTCGGTGTATCACAATAATAAATGGGGGCGTCCAGACTCCTAAAAGGGTTCATATTGACTAGATGCTACAGTAACGGAAGTAGTTTCACCTCATAGATTATATATACCTTTTTATTCTCAAGATTTGGGACTGCTTCTTGTAGAATATCACTCCCTTCTTAGGTTCTGCCTGTATTGTAATCCCTTTGTCGCATGAATCTCTCCAAGGGTGTATTATCCCATTAGTTTCACAAGCATATTCAGGAATTGATAGAGCTGCATAAAGAAAGTGTCACAACAGAATAATGCTGATGCGGCATTTCTAATTCTTTACCCATTTCCCACCCCCTTTTGAAATATAGTTCCTTCAACATTCTTCAAAAGTCGAATTGAAAAGAAGGTAGATGAAAATTAATTGACAATATGTCTTTTTGTGAAGCAACGTTTTCATCATATATGCTACTTCCTCCTTTGGGTCATTACTTATTTCCTTGTGTCATTTTCTTTTGAACCAGCCTTCCATCTCCTCCCTCCCTGCATACCAGTCTCTTGTCATGATGTACCATTGAACATACAAACACTTCGGGTGTTTTTTTTGTTTGTTTGTTTGATTTCAGTTTTGCTAAGATCTGCAGGATTCAATTTTTTAAGTTTGACCAGATCCAGTTTTTCATGATCTTTGTGTGGTGTGGGGTGGAGGGGGAGGCTGAGGGTATCAGACATACCACTGCTACAATTTAATAGGCTATAAAAATGGCCAAATGAAAAGGAGGGGGCTGTTGCTTTGCAGTTGGGACCTACTGTCAAAGAGTCAGCGCCCCCCCCCCCCCACCAGAGTATGGATGGCCTAAGGTGGGAGTGATTAAAGCAGACCCTGGAGGAGCTCCTCCGAGTAATTACCTCCTGAGTGGGACCTGCAGGTGTATTAGAGGGATAGACAGGGTGTGGGGAATGGATGGGGGGGGATCAGTGTGAGGGTGTGACAGTCAGCTTGTCCCAGTAGTAACCCCACCTCCTGAGTGGGAGCTGTATTAGAGAGACAGAGAGGGTGTGGGGAATGGATGGGGTGGGGGCAGTGTGAGGGTGTGACAGTCAGATTGTCCCAGTAGTAACCCCACCTCCTGAGTGGGACCTGCAGGTGTATTAGAGAGACAGAGAGGGTGGGTGGAATGGATGGGGGGGGGGGGCAGTGTGAGGGTGTGACAGTCAGCTTGTCCCAGTAGTAACCCCACCTCCTGAGTGGGACCTGCAGGTGTATTAGAGAGACAGAGAGGGTGTGTGGAATGGATGGGGGGGGGCAGTGTGAGGGTGTGACAGTCAGCTTGTCCCAGTAGTAACCCCACCTCCTGAGTGGGACCTGTATTAGAGAGACAGAGAGGGTGTGGGGAATGGATGGGGGGGGGGGGCAGTGTGAGGGTGTGACAGTCAGATTGTCCCAGTAGTAACCCCACCTCCTTAGTGGGACCTGCAGGTGTATTAGAGGGATAGACAGGGTGCGGGGAATGGATGGGGGGGGACCAGTGTGAGGGTGTGACAGTCAGCTTGTCCCAGTAGTAACCCCACCTCCTGAGTGGGACCTGCAGGTGTATTAGAGAGACAGAGAGGGTCAGGGGAATCGATGGGGGGACCAGTGTGAGGGTGTGACAGTCAGCTTGTCCCAGTAGTAATCCTTTCACATAGGTGCCCTGAAAGCTCTGTCAAATCTGAAAATCATCAGTGCAGAGGATCTTACGTCCTCGGATAGACAATCCATGAAGCCCTTTATTTCATGAAATTTCACCTGTTGGTCTAACTCCACCATATCTGAAAAATCGAGCCGCTCAATAGCATTTTGTTATAATGGTGCCCGGTAATAAAAGTATCATACTCCTATATCTATAGATCTATATTCTAATATGGATTCTGTGCTCTCTTAAACCATGGTTATATCCACAGGCTTTAAGAACAACAAACAGGAAGTGAAGTCTGAGGGTGTTTGATTATTTCAGCCAGAGCTTCTATATTTGTTTTCTTGATGGCCAATCACACTGAAAACCTAGAAGTTCTGAAACTAGTCAGTGGTGACCACTTTAGGTCCTCAAGTTGACGATACCTAAAACTACAACTTTAGGTAGTCAAAATGATGACTTTAAGTCGTCATCCTGATGACCTGAGTCATCAATATGACGACTCTGTACTGTCAGTATTGTCATCCTGATGACTCAGGTCTTCAGGATGATGACCTAAAGTTGTCATTTTGACTACCTAAATCTGTAGTTTTAGGTATCGTCAACTTGAGGACCTAAAGTGGTCACCGCTGACTAGTTTCGGATCTTCCATGTTTTCAGTGCAAGTGTGCAAATATTAGCTGTAACTAAGGACAAATATCACTCTAATTAAGGGAAGACTTGGCGAACAATGGGTCAAGTCTGTAGAAGAAAGAACACATGGTTAAGCAACACTATCGTAGAACAAAGTTATACCAAAGGTAGATTGTTAAGAAAGTTAGCAAAATATTCAAATTGCAATTCTTGAACTAGCAGAATATCTCAAGTTTAAAACATTACTTATACACGAGGAATCTCCCTGAAGTTAGGGTGCACCTTATAGGCAAGGAATCCATATCATTGACCAATAATAAACTGCTCAAATCAAACCCTAACAGCGCCTTATAACTTCCCTTTTGAACTCAAGTCAGTATTGTATACCCACCTCAATGTTGTGCTCCCCATCTATCCTGTGAATACGTAGGTATGTAGCAGTGGCCACTTGGCTGCCCTACTATATGACTTACTAGTGGGAATATAATGAAGATGTACGAGCGGCTGACAGCAGTATGAATAGATAGTAGACAAGTATGTCAGCTCAGGATGGGATGAGCAACTCACAAACAGATCATGAGCAACTCGCAAACAGCTATAGCGATCCGTGAAACACTCATAATGATTATGTGAGCTACGAAAATGCTGGGAAAAGGAAGTTTATACATTCATTATAATTGAAAATTGACCCCTCCCCCTTAGTAAATACTCGACTTTGACCCCCCCCCTCCCATCTCTGGATTCCATGTATGCAATTGCGGTGCATTAGTGGCTCACGGCGATCCGTTGTGTATGTTCGGTACAACTAGTTGGTGCATTGGTGCATCAGGGACACAAATGGATATACTGCATGATGCACAATCTGTCTTCAAGGATAACTAGTAAGAGTCTAAAAGCAGCTGACCAAACAACCACTCTTTTTGTACTTCCTCTTAATGCTATTTGTCGTTATACACAGAGGAGAGACGCCATCCCTGAAGCCTTTATCTATTATTAATACATATGTAATCAACTCCCTGTCAGTGCAATGACAAAGTGCAGGGATAAATAGCACTGGAATGGTTGGGGAGAAATGAAGGCAAGCCTATAACTATATACTGAGGATATGTTTTTGTGTGTGTTTTCTTTTTCATTGTTTTTTTCTCTCTGACAGGGATCCAGAAGAACTTTGTAAATATGCTTAGGAATTTGTGAGGGCCGTTTCAATAGCATCTATGCCTCTCTGACTAGATCTTCCTATTTGGTATTCTTGTCCTGCACTTGATTTTGATAATCCCTACTTAAAGCCATTTTGCTATTCTCTGTTGAAACTTTTCCACATTGACCCCTGCTGAAATGCTGACAATTTTGTTGGCAGTTCTTTCTTGTGCTACTTAACCCTTTGAGTACAGTCTACAGGTTCATGACACTTTATCATTAGCCCTAACATTGCAAAGAAGGTAGACCCTGTTTTGCTATGTTGGGCCAGGTTGCCTAAATCAAATAAATTTTCTTTTGCCTTATCATGCTGCAACAATACAATGCTGGTGAGTCTATTTACCATTGGTACATCATGCCATCTCTTTGGAAGGATTTCAAATTCTATAGGGTTGATATGCATGGATGCGGCATCAATGGTAAGATTCGCTACGGCTGCAACACTGCATCATGAAAACAAATTGTCACGATGCATTAATACGACATGCAGCCTTCAAAGGGGATTGACTCATCCTGACATAGTGCCCTCAACTGCCATCCACGAGACAATTCAGTCTGAAGCCTCCCCCTAAGGATGACCCTCAAATCGCTCCCGCCCTCTCACTTCTCGCCTCTATTCACAGCTCACAGGTGATAAAACCAGCCATCCATCATGCTATTGTGTTATATTATGAAGTTGGTTTTTTGTCTATTATGCTCTGCTGCTTGTGGTTTATAAAGCCTAGACTGTATCATCAGCATCATGCTGGATAGTAATTTTGTTCATGGCAATGAGTTTCAATTCTTTCACCTCACCATACATATATTTTGACAGGATCTGCGAAAAGGGCCCTTAGTACAGGGTGCATTAAGGTCCCTATTCTCAGTATATATTGTAGTAACCTGTAAGACTGAAAGGTGGTCTCCGGTGAGTAATAATTTTATTTAGCACGTTGCACTCTTTGAACATAAGCACGAGTACAGTACAATTTCCTTTATCCATCAGTGGCTAATCTAAATTCCTTGCCACCCTACGACCTTAGCTGTTGAAATAGCATTGATCAGCGATTGCCCACTCTTCGATAATTACTTGGGGTATATCTTTGCTCCAAACCTCAACGAGAAATGAGCAGTCCATATCATAGGGTACAGACAGAAATCCATGATCCACATGATGTTTGAGTGACATATATCTAGCCTGTCCTCTTTTCCACACCTCCCCAAGCCCAGAGTGATGACACTCCTGTTTGATCTACCCCCATAATCACCCACCTTCCCAGAAACCTCTACGCGCACCATTTGTTGGGGGGACCGGAAGCGGACGTGATTGATGTCCTGGAGGAAGGTGCTATAGGATGCTGGGTAGAAAGGGCATCATTCTATCAGGATCACATCTTTGAGTGTTGTCAATGGGTTCTAGGCTGCATTTGGGGATTCCTCAAAGAGTCCAGCCTTTGAAGCATTTATTATTTTCTTTTTCATCTGTATTGCCTTCACCTCTGGCTTCTTTCATAATGCAATTGCATGACTGTCCGGAGCAGCTTAAACCAAAATGTATAAAGCTGATTTATGGCCTTATTACATGCTTTATGAAGCCAACGGACGCTATACTTGAAGCAAATCAACAGGTATGTCTGCAGAAAATAAAATCACTCATCAACTCACAGTAGAGAGGTGACTGACCATGACTAGGGGCTAACGGTACCTAGTTTAAATTCATGAATAGGGTAGGTACATATATAGAGGCTAATGTTGCAGTAGCTAGCTTCCTTGTTGAGTCTAATATGTCATCAATCCTTCTTATTTCTCTATGGACTTTTGTTATAAATTATCATAGCTGAACATCAAGGTTACTTTACTACATAAATCGTATTCCCATCCACACTGCATTTCCTACAGACTTGTGATTCATTGTTGTGCATGCCTGGATGGGTTCTGTCCTGTAGAGTCTTTGCTGAATGTATGGAAACATTCCAGTCCTTCCTGCCATGGCAACCTTAACCATTTACTGGTCGTGTGCTGTATCATGTACATGTGAAAGTGGCTCTGCTGAGCAACTTGCCAATGCTGTATTCATTCATTATGCTGGCGGTATGGGGCTGATGTACTCCCAAATAGTTCATGGTACATGTATGTGCGAATGCCGGTTGGCAAAAAACCTTAAGGGATTATGATCCCTCTAAGGGCATGGTGCTCTAATAGGTCGTGCCCATTTGTTGCCAGGATGGAGGAATACATGCCTAGTAAGCATGCTCAAAGAGTCGGTATGATGCTCCAATACAGTAGAATCACAAGCACTGCCTTGGTACATTGTACTGACAAATGAACATGGCACTCCTGAGGAGTCGACATGATGCACCAACGCCAGCGTATATTATGTTAGGGTATCATGTGGGCAAGTGAACATGACATTGGAGCTAAGGTTTTGGATGCTTCATCCCATCTCTAAAGGGTTAATTAAAGCAGGTTGTTGAGTTGACTTGCTAAGCAGGGTTCATGTCACCCTGGAGGGACGTAGAGGAGGCTAAATCAGGGCTACTTTAACCATTCAAAGACAGCCTCATTGCACATCTTCCAATATTGGTATAACCGTGACACTCACTTCACAGTATTGATGCATGGAATCGACCCTTTGGAAGTGTCTCAATTCAAAGGAAGCTGTATAATGCTGAGTCTGTGTAATGCTAGTGAGCTTACTGAGCGTACATGAACCACGAATCAGCATGTTGTTGGCCCTTGACACTTTATGCTGCTGATGTATGAATGCAGCCCATGTGAGGGACTCCAGTAACTGCATTCATGCATTTTGCCAATTCTACAGGGTTGATACACTTCTGAAGGTTGACACTTCATTGAAGCAATCTCACCAGCAATTCATTGGTGTATCATGGCGACCAATGACATGATGCATTTCTACATTAGCGACCCTTAGAGGGTTAAGACTTAAATCAGTGGAGTGGACACCTTGCTGTAGGCTTGGTGTCAGCAGTACAAAAGGTGCGGGAGGTTTACTGCTCCTCCATAACCCGTAAGGGGAAACCTCCAGGGTGCTTCTACAACCTGCTGGAGGGGGGGGGGCTTGGCCTTGGATTGGGTACCATCTGTACTGCAATCTGCACCGAAGAGTAGCTGTCAATACAAGGCAATCGGGAATTGGGGGGGGGGGGCTGTCAATTGAATTAGATATTATGACCAAGAGGCTTTTGAGACCTACTATAATTTGTGTGGTATCAAAAGAACACACCAAATATTGCACATACAGTAGTCACTCCAAGTGGTCAATTTCTGTTATAACACGGCTGGGCAAAGCCATGGTGCATTATCCTGAATGCTGTGTTCTGATTGGTTGATTGACCGTGCATTATCTAGATGGATAATGCACTCCTGGCAAAGGAGGTTAACTTCATCTCACCTTTAGACTACACAAATTCATGTGTTGTCAGGTGGCTGATATGTGATTTTTCTGTGTTA
Source organism: Acholoe squamosa (assembly GCA_949317995.1). Classification (NCBI taxonomy): domain Eukaryota; kingdom Metazoa; phylum Annelida; class Polychaeta; order Phyllodocida; family Polynoidae; genus Acholoe; species Acholoe squamosa. The sequence goes on along the minus strand of OX439049.1, from coordinate 32,985,300 downwards.
TAACGGGAATAATGCACTTAGTCATGGCTGTGGTCTTGCTCTAGACTGTATTGAGACATCGAGGGGCCTTATACAGCCATGCCCCGTGCATTATTCCCTAAATATATCATAACCAACGACCTTATATTGAATATGGTCCCAAAAAGGGGGGCTATTACCTGACTTCCTTGAAAAAAGAGAGCTTTAACAATTGGGCTGCTTTCTAGGGGGCTGTGAAATGGGTCAGAAGGGGGGCTGTTGTTTTACAGTCGGTACTTACCATCAAAGAGTCAGTAGTCCCCCCCCTGGGTTCAGCAGCCACCCCAAGCCTGCCTTTCACTCACAGAGGACCTTACAGTAGTAAAGGCTTAGGACTGACTGAGAGGCTCACGAGCACCTCATACTCAGGGCTGAAAGGCTTCAGGATTTCCCTGATATCAGGGGTTTTTCAAGTTAGAAACTCCTATCCATACTTGTACAAGCATATATTTAAGGTATTCCTAATTAACATTTCATTCCTGCATGATACTGAAACACTCCAATACACCGCCAAAATCATTCTCTGGACATCTTGTGCAGGGGACAAAAATATTTGAGAAAATACTTTTTCTTAAAACTTGGTTTGGTATTCTTGTACTTGTCATAAGAAAATGTCAAGAGATTGCATGTGCACAAGAATTGTGAGAAGTTTAGAGAAGGTTGTACAGTAGGATTTGCTGCTGCGCAATGTAATAATGTTTAGATATTCATAGCTTATTTTTTAAAGAATCATTATTGTGTACGCCTACGGTTAAATGACCAGACAATTGAGAAGTACGACATCATAGTATACATTGGAGACAGAAGATTGTAAACTGCAAACCGTCATAACAGACAGATCGAGATTATATCTCAACCCATCAAAATCAAATGACTTTGCCCTTTGCAATAGACCCTCCCCTTGCTGATATCTCCCCAGTAAAACCTCATTGCCACAGGGCACACAGGCTAATGGAATATCATTTCTCCTCATAGTCCTGGGGACTATTGGTGCTTGCCTAGAGGCTGGATATCTCTACAGCAGGCTCTGCTCCTGGGACGTTACAGCTGGTTTACATCACAGACATTTCTCTTGTAGCTGTCTGTACTCCTTTAGAATAATAACTTAGTACATATAGAGGCCTGTATTAGGCAAGGTGCCATCAGGATCCTTACCTAGTTGTGGCAGGAGGTACTGATGGGTATAACTTGGTACCCTCTTTTTTTTTCTTTTTTTTTAAACTTGGTACCCTCAGGACCCTTAGCTAGTTGTGGCGGGAGTCTGGGTAGGACCAAGTACCACTAGGACCCTTATCTCTTTTTAAAAGCAGTCTTGACAGGACTATAAGCTGATAATGGTATCAGCCACCCTATCATGTCGCCTTACAAGACTTGATAAAATCATCATCACTTCCATTGATTCCCAACATGACCTTTGTCCAGACCATGTTTTGCCCTGGCCATGCCAAGCTCATATACCACATTCCCTCTCAATCGAAGCCGTATTTGTCTTTCTAACGATTCCCAAGGAAACTTTGACATTAGTCATAAAGTTACCTTCTTCTTGGTCTCGAAGAAGTGCTGCTGAGCAGACTCGCATAATGTGTCAATGGCCTTTAAATGGTCAAGTACTATAATAATGGCCCTTTTAATGCCCCTGTACTTATTCGCGACACACTTTTAGTACATCAGATAAATTTCAAATCCTTTCAAAATAATGCGCTAATTTGATATACTGGTAAATTTGTATCTTTTGAAGGGCCACTAATACATGACTTGGTGAACAGAATGCAATTAGCCCTTAAAGACTTAAACAACACTTAAAAAATTATTTACAGGTATTTTTAAGTTTTTCACAGTGAAAGCAGTCTACATACTGCCTGCTACACCAGGTACCACCAGGTGGAGATGTAGGGTATCAGGGGGACTGTATCATGGTATCAGTGTGAAACACTCAGCCTGTTTTTGTGCACCTCCTAAGGTGAGGTTATACCAGCCATACCAGGGTAAACAGATTGCCAATCTGTAGGTCTTATCTTAGTGCTACTGCTGGTGGACTGACAGGGGATGGTGTCAACTCTTTATACCGTAATGGCCTGTTTAAGCACCGGGGTCTCAAATAGGCACCGTTCTTAAATAAGCGTCAGGGGTAAAGGGGTATTGAAATTAATCTTAGGCACTGAAAACAGTATTCAAGTAAGCACCTGTCTTGTATAAGCGCCTGGGGTACAAGTGAAATTAATTCGCGCCCGGGCGCTTAAACGGGCCATCAAGGTACCCTCTGTATACCAGTCTCGCAGCTCTCTGCATCAAGGGTTAGTTCTACTGCCGATGGTACATGGATGTTCTTTTTATCAGGGATTGACCATTTAAGGGCCACATACTGCTTCTATGTTCGCAGTGCTACATGCATAATGCTTTGCCCATTAGTACACAAATCATGTCTCCTGGATGCTTAACTCTTTAAGGACTGCTAATGCCTATTGGTATTCAATCATGATGAATGAGTGGTGAGCTACTCATCAGGACTTCATCCAAACATTATGCCGACCCTACTGGACTCAGTCACTCCTGGATGTTCAACATGATGCTCCAATGAAGTGCTGGTAAACAGTCTTACCAGCACTTCATTGGCTCGACCCGAGGACCTATGGGCATGATGCACCCTTGCATTAGAGCCCCTTACAGGGTTACGGAAGAAGTTGCATGTCTCTGGAATGAAGTGAGAGTGCAGCTTGGAGTGCTAGTTTCATGTAATTACATTCATTTTTCATCTTTCTCTATTAGAGACCTGCAGCAGGTAACATGAGATGGTATTTAAACATTTGACTACTGCATAGTTATTTAATGCACTGTGTGCTTTTGCTATCATGATGCGCTCATAAGTCCTGATGCGTAATTCATGCATCATGGCAACCCTCCATGCATCAAGCGGCACCGCTAAGTAGTATGTAAGCATGATATGCCAATGCAGCTCGAGCGAGTTATTCACCCTGTTTTCATCGGGACATGAATTTTGTGGCATCAGCAGGTCCTAAGAGTGTTGATATTACATGGCTGACACCCTAACAGACAGTTTTTACCTGATCATCTAATTAATGCGGCGCAGCTGCGTTTCTGGTATCGCCCAAAAAGCCTTGACATCGTATTCAGAAGCCTGATGTATTGATTTTATAATCCGCCTTAAAAGTAAGAAATTTCAACCATCCTCTATTCTAATTATGTGGAATCGAAGGGGAACATGTTGGCACACAATTTAATCCTTATATTTCTTTGTGAAACAGTGTATTATCATATAAAAAAAGGTAAAGAAGTTATAAGTTTTCCAAAAGAAGAAGCTTGGTTTAAGATCAGTTGAAGTATCGCAATATCTCGTGCATATTGAGAGAAGAGAAGAGAGGTGGTGCAAGCTGGCCCCAAACGCCCATATCGTAGGTCTATGGTTTAGAGATTGACACTGTGAATAGAATTGTTCACAAAGAGGCAGAGACAGTACAAACATGGCAGACGGGTAGGGACAGAGGAGTAAAAGTAGCATCGAAATGGTACAGGGAAAGGGGGGGGTGCATGCCCCTGCACCCCCCCCCCCCTCTAAATCCGTCACTGAAAGATATTGAAATCACTAAAAATAGTATTCCAACCACCCCTGGTCTCTGATAAGTGTAAAGGAGTACCGTAAACTCCCGCATATAAGACGCGTCCTCGACGCCAAACAAAATGCTGGGGAGTCTTATAGGATTTTTTCAAGTTGGGTGTGCGTCTTATACCAGGGGTAATTTTACTATAGAAATGTACTAATCTTACAAATTTCAGCCTTAAAATGTGCGTCTCATACGCGAAAATGCATGTGCTAAGTTTGGGGTGCGTCTTATACGCGCAGCGGGTCTTCTATGCGGGAGATTACGGTATTATGATTTTCAAGTGCTGGGGTGCATATGTACAGGCTGTTATGGTAACTCATAGCTGATACGCAGCAGTGTCTCCAGTACTACTGTGTGTGTATATTATATCTGAACATCACGTTTATCAGCGAGGAGATTATACACTTAATATCAAAGATTATGATAGGAAGCATACAATCAAAACTTGATGAGAGATGAGGACCACCAACATGAAGCCATTACCATCTTAACTAATCACTAATACAACTTTTAAATCTCCCCTTTGAAGCTATGGCATAGGTCCCAGGGTAAGATGCCATCAGAGGACGATTGTACACAGGCCAACATTAGGTTTACCTTTTGCCTACCCTCAAAGAAGCCACATCAGTAATCTACCCAAGCCAAACTTCAACCACCCCAGATCTACCAAAAACGGAACTGTGCTTTACAAAACTCACATCAAAGAGACTGTTCAGGCAATTTACTGGTACTAAGGTCTGTTTAGGGGACAGGGGTTGATGCTATATGTTGGTGCTCTTTGCTGTTGGAGTGAATGAGGGTCTTTGAACAGTGACAGAGAAGAACCCCAGAACCATTACCTCTCCTGACCTGTCCTATCCATACCTCTTAATACTTTAGGAACAAGAGTGGAATGGCGCCCCAACTGTGTACACATGGATGCATCAGGTTTATCCTTTTGGAGTTTATCTACCCTGTAGAGTCAACATGATACCAAAATGAAGCACTGGCGAGTTACTCAGAAGATACACGCATCATGCTACAAAGATAAATCCAGCATATATTAATAGGGGCCACAGGTTTGCTATATCTCTTGGCGTTATGAGTCGGCCGTAGCTTCCTCGACCCTTTAATTCCTCAGATCCCTCATTAGCTCAGACACAGGATCTGCAACTCCCTATCTATTTTCTATTATATTTGGACTTAAATCCTCGGATAATGTGCTTTCTCAGACAAATTTCCTTGCATTATCAAAATCTGTGCAAGCAAGGGAGAGTGAGAGTGGGCGGATAGTTTGTCCAAAGTTCAACCACTATATAGAGCTGATTGTTACCTGATGTCGACCATCACAAGATTTTCTTTTTCTCACAAACTCTGATTGTTTTTTTATGCTACCATATGTAGTTAATGAGATATTATTATCAATATGAGAACGATAGAATGTCATTAGTTTCTTTCTTTCGTTCTGTTCAATAATTCTTCTCTCACCAAATATAATCCAAGCGTATTCAGTCTTGCAAAGGTTGAACCGTGCCTGCTGAATAATAATAAAAAAAAATGAGGGCCTTAATCTACTATAGTGGAAAATGTAAATGTAAGCTGTCTTGAAAGTAGTGAGACTGATAAATATTTGCCAACCAGCTGCTGTGGTTGAGTTTTGGGAGGACTACCCTAGATACTGCATGAACGCTGACAGAGAGGAAACCCAGGGCAGTTACCTCCCCTAACCTGTACCGTCCTCATCTTTGATGTCAAATGGTCATTTCCAGCACCAACCCAAGGCCATGAACTACCACCAGAGTTGGTGAACTGAGGGCAGCTGGTTTCTAGAGAGACAGGTGAACTGCAGAGAAACATCGGGGATACATTCCTTTGTAAAACCTGTATTTGTATGTCCTAATTGAGCATCTCAGGGATTTTTGTGCTCAGTCATTTCAGGTGAGCTTTCGTGTAAAAGCACACACATCTTTTTGTTTGTGCACCCACGTTCAAGAGTAGAAAGATTTTTCCTGCTCCCCAACGCTGTGTCATCGGTCACTTAAAGGTCATTTAAATTGGCAGATAGATCTCTATATTCACTAGAAAATTAAATGGGTGTTACTGTCCTAAAATATTTTATAAGTAACATATCGTTTTCCTTTAGAGGTAAATGATTTATCCGTATAAATCAGATCTTTCTCAGAAGTGACCACTATTCTTTTGTTACTTTCAGGTTCAGCTACAAGGATTCACTCTTGGCCTCACACTTAAGGTATGTGCCTATGGATCCTGAATAATTCAGACTAGGGCCAAAAGGTCAGGGTAACCTTGGCAGCATTCTGAATCCGTTACCTTTTAGGCCTTATGTATCGGATCTCTTAGCTATAGGATGTTAGTTCTGGAGAACACGCCCCTGGGGACCACTGTCCTCAACTAGGTGTAACCCTTAACAAGTATTCTGTCAGGTTTCAAGTCAATACCTGCAGGTCAGTTACCCTGCAGCAAAGTGAAATCATATATACTGTAAAACCTTACATTTAAGGCGCACCTCATGTATAAATCACACCCCAAGCTGAAGGAAAGGCTGTAAGCTGCTACATTACTCATCATTCTTGCCTTGAATCAAAATAAAGCAATTTTGATTAACTTTAGACTAAAGGATTTTTTTCAATAAGCTGGTGTAGAGTCACCAAACAGGAAAGATGACCTATGTCCCTAGCACAAACCATCCTTTGTGCCTGTCCTCTCACAGTAGTCAATACCCAGTCTTGGTGTCAGCAGTGTGAGCCGCTCCCCCATCAGTAGTTGACAGTCACATTGATTCAGTCCAACATCCAGATAACCCCAGGTCAACTGCTTTTTATCACATTTTATCATATCAGAACCCTATATGATGATGCTCAGCACATCATGTTTGTTTGTCGGCATGATTGAATGCAGTGCTGGCGAGTAACTCGCCAGTGTTGCTTTAATGCATCATACTGCCCATATGGTAGAGTATTGTATGATGCCTGAATGCAGCCCTAGCGTTTTGATGACCACAGGGCATAGTGCAGCAGCATTAAAGCGGCATGCTGTTGATAAGGAGCTAGCCCTGTAAGAAAAGGGCCACTGGAGGAGTATTGACTTCAATATCCAGGAAGTCTGGCATTTCTGCCAGCAGCTATCCCAGATTTCTGAAGCTCCTTATTTCCGGAAATTTGAAGGTCACACAGGACATTCTTGTGATTTGCACAGATCCACTGAGAAACTATTTCACATTGATAGGGGGGGGGGTGGATGTTTGAGGGGTCTCATCCCATTTCATTGCTCTCTCCACCCTCACAAGGAATTTAATCACCTCTCGTAAGCCCCAGTCCCATGCCTGTTTAAAGGTAGCGTGTTACAAAGGGCCGAGAAATTTGTGGCCCCGATGCAGATATCCTTAGAATCCAGACATGGTGTTACATATATATGCTTGTGGAAACTAAACATCACTCAGCCTCAAATCTAGTCTTGAATTAAAGCCTATGAATAAGCGCATCTGATGAGAACATTGTATTGTATTCAACATTCAGTTTGCTTTCATATCAGACCTGTGAAGTCTAGGAGGCTAGGAGTTTTAGCCCTGCGTGGCTAGGCAGCATATGGCACCATGTAGCTCAATAGCAACATTATACACCACCTCAAACAATGTCATCTCGGCAGAAAACTATAAATGCCACAATAACCTAACTAACCAGGATTATTCTATGGATATAAGGGTACATTGACCCGATTGAACAATTAAGATTGCATTTCTGGTTCAGTCTCCAGGTCAAAATCTATCTTATAAACGTTCCTTCCAAGAGTAAGGAAAAAAATAATTTTTTAAATGTTCACTCAACCCTTTAAAATCATGATATTGAATAATCAAATTCATCTGTAATATTTTCCATACCAGTTCATATATTTTGCCGAATCTAAGCCCACTTATAGTCATAATATCACAATGATATCCTTTGCCTGGTTATGTTTGAAATATAGATATTGAAAGATACTGGATGACACTAAATTATTGTGAAGAAATTACAGCTTTATTCATAATACATCTTGAGATATTTAAATAGGAAAGGCATGCATTTTACTCTATCAGGCTGTTTTACTGACATATAGAGGCACCCCTCACAGTGCTTCATGCTCCACTGACTGCTATATATAGGTGCCATTGTCTGCATAGGCTATAAATACATAGAGCAGCCAGGACAAAAATAAATGAAGTTTTTCGACTTTCAACAGCTCTCAAACATTTACCATTAAAGATATCATCATTCTGTTTTCTGCATTAGAATCTGTTCTCTATGGAATCCCATATTTAGATATTAACCATGACAATAATTTAGTGTTCGATGTAACAACCTAGTACTATTAGAGGCAGCATACTGCCATAATACACTTTTGCTGGCATTTTACACTAATGCACTGTGAAATACAACTCTCGATTAATTGCATGTGATCACACGCAATGTGAGACACTTCTGGTAGGTAAAAGAATCATCAATCCTGTTAGATTAATGACCATAAAGGTAACGAAAGAGTACAGTTGCTAATAGGTCACTAACAAGAATATAGACATTAGTTATAGGTTAAAATGTACTTTGGAAACATATCTAAACCGCTACGGTAGCTATAATAGCATATACCTATGAAGCTGTTATGGGTCTGCTTGCCAGAATCTTACTAGTGAATAATACCTCAGGACTAGTAACCTCAGAGAACTTTTCAACCATGTGTGGTCACCTTTAAGCCCTGGCAAGAAACTCGATCACAAGGTGTGCGTCGACGCATCATCATGATGACCATACAAAACAATTCACTCAGGTTTTCAAGCATTTTGCCGTCATGTAAGGGTTATCCTAATAGTAATCTTGCCTCCCTTGTACTGGCCAAGTTACACCTGTAGTTTCCTTTAAACCTGACATTGAACATGACCACCCCTGTCAAGACTTCTTTAATAACTAGGTAAGGGCCCTGATGGTAGCCATCCTAGGACACCATCTTCAGCTTTTTAAATGTTGGGGAAGAAGAATTTCTCTCACTTTGTCAATTGGGTCGATCCCTTACATCAGTTTCCATATAACTAACTGAAATCAGAATTTCTAGACCGAGGGCTTCAGACCTTTCTTGAATCACAGCACAGTAACAAAATGACCACACATGTCTTCAACAGTGCCTGGAGGACCAACCAGAGATCTAACATGGAACAACCCACTCTCCCTCACCTCCCACACTGAAAACTTAAGCCTTTGAGAAAGTCCTCTGTGCAGAGGACCTCAGGTCCTCTTTCAGAAATGATGACCCTAAGCCATCAATTTGAGGATGGGGTCATCGTTTTGAAGACATCACATTTTGCCACCAGATGGATCCACTATGCTGTGGTGCAATTTGATTCTTAAATATATGCAATCTTATAGGCTATTTCACTGATAAGTGATACACTTATCCACATCACAAATGTTGCAATAGCTATTTATAAGCATGTTGGTAAGGCATGTATCAGGCTATTTCACTCAAGTAATTTAGAGGAAGGTGTGGGCTGTATGCATGCTTGAACACCTTTTGTGTGTCTAAAGGCATAATTAGAAGTGCATGGATTAGCTGTCAGCTAATGTTCACATGTATTTACTGGGCCTGGCACACAGACAACACCCCTAATAAAGGTGTGGCAATTGGGAGGGGGGTAATTCTAAAATTAGTCTACTTACTATATCAAAATAAATGGAAATCAAAAACAAAGTTACAGTAATCAAATTGACTACCCAGACCCATCATATTGATTCCATTGCTTTCCATTTGAGTACTTTGGGTCATCAATATTAGGACTTTAGGTCATCAATTTGAGGATCGGGTACTCCCCCCAGGACCCATCAATTTGAGTCCTCAAATTGAGGAACTAAAGTCCTCTGCACAGAGGACTTTTTTCATTCATAGGTTTTCAGTGCACCCCCTGATAGTGTTAGTCAAGCTGAGATTGTCATCAGACGCACGATCAATAATAACCCCTCCCTAGAGGAAGCGCGATTTACGAACCGCTCCCTATATCAACGAGCCTCTAGGGACAGAGGGGGTGGGGTGGTGGGTTGGTAGGGGGTGGGGCTGGGAGTAGACACAGGAAGAAACATCAGGGGTCTGGAGGCTGTGTGCATGAGACAAAAGTTTGCCAACGTATTTATTTCTATTTAGTTGGATGATTAAACTATGAAGTGGAGAAAACTACTGATATAAATGCTAATAAGAAAACCCTTTAAAGAATCTTTTTTGTTGTTGTTGTTGCTGTTTCTTTTGAAAATAGCCAATTTCTCCGTGTATCAATTATAATTGTGTTCACATCTGAAAGTGATGCGCCATGTCAACCCCATAATGTTAGTTAACCCCTAAAGGTTGGCATGATACACAAATGCAGTATTGTAAAGAAAAACTAGGCCTGCATTGGTGCATCATGAAAACAAAGCAACATGAACATATAGGTATCATGCAGCCCACTAAGGGTTAATTGTTCGACAATAAGGACTTCCTGAATGTTTCTAAACTGGCAATTTCCCCTTCATTTACAAGTGGGGGCTGTCTCTTTTATTGCTGACTACTTCCCAAAATGTGATAGGAAAGAAGTTTATGATTGTGGTGAAGAATGAGGGCTGAACAGTGTACTGACTACTTAACAGTTCAGAAATAAACATGATTTAAAAAAGAATGTAGTGGCAGAAGAATAACTTTTATAAAACCATTCAACAAGCATTGAAATATCAATTCAATCAAGGAACTTGAAATGTCCAAAATAGACAGACACATTGATGGAGAATGTGCATGTATTCATGTATCTTCAAATAAGAATTAATATATTTCCCGGTTTGAGGGATTAACGATGAAGCGGGGTACACTATTTCTACACACTGGAAGTCTGAGTAGTGCAGCTGGGATAAAGTAACTAGGGGATACAGAAATTGGCATGAGGTACATTTATCTTGAATTAGCTTTTAGTTTGCAAAGATGTCAGGGTTAGAATATTATTCAAATCTACATATGCGCAAGGATACATATCTGAGCCAGTACTCTATTTCTAAAGCATATTCAATTAACTGCTTCTTTACAATATACATAACCCAGCAATGCCTTGGCTGAATTAATCAGTGGAATCATCTGTGTGATAATATAATTACAGCATGCTGATGAAATATGCATCACATACAAATAAGAAAAAGTAAGTATGTATTAATTCCTTTCTCCCATCGATTTCCATCCTCGATCTCGTATCCTCGTATTAGATTGACTAAGGAATAAAAAAGAAAGGTTTTCGATTCGCCCTTGTGAGTCCAGCCCTCCTCAGTCAATCCATAACAAGTACTGTCACTTGGGTTTAACTATCACCTCCTTAGAGAGGGGCGGCCCAAGTGGCCAACACTAGAACCAAATGAGATTCTCAAAAAGAAGTTGTGAGAAAAAAGAGGTGAGGGAATGCTTTCCGAAGCACTTGAGTGGGAATTGAGACAGAATCCATAACAACAGATGACGTCAAAACCCGACAGTGCCAACTCCATAGGGAGATGGAACGCGTGATCTCGTTGAAATTAATTTTTTATAATATGTTGTGCGACCGAAGACTCATTTGGTTCCTACGCATGACACATTTTATTGTCAGTCGAGCCCCTGTGAGTGTTGTCTCGTGGGGTTTGATTATCATGCATGGTGACTATGGGGCATTCTCCGGTAGGGTAATATGCTGGGAGAGTGATCTTTTGTGTTGGAGAGTGATGTACAATGGACATAAAACAGGGGGCTGACATGGCATGTCATAAAGAGATGTTATTTTGCTATATTGTATTTGCCTCTATATAGTGCTTCTTCTGAACTAGTCCCTAAAGAAGGTACAACTACTGGCAGTGAGATTAATTAATGAACATTCATATTTCATACCGCAGTGCCCCTTTTTAGCACTGGTCCCCAGATTTGCACAAGTCTTAATTGGTATTTGGCATTTTGGCAGGAAGAGAGTTTGGAATGAATTCAACAAAAGGAGAGTTGATTAAACGAGCACAGGTCGCATTAAGATTGCAGTGGGTAGATATATAACTGTATAGGTGTACTGCTGAAACGGGGACTTCAATTAGCATCATGTAGACGAAGGCAGTGGCTCTGCCTATTAGAGAATCATTAGAATGGAAAACAGAAAACAATTCTCAGGTCTAGTCCAAATTATTACTGCCTTTTGTTGAAATCGTCTGAATATCAGATAAAAACCGCTCAGGACAGATGGTATATCTCTTCACCTTATAGGAGAATCCTCTGCCCATCCCACAACCTCGGCGCTCTAACCAATATTCCACAACAAATATTCTAGCTTATGTGAAGGTGAATATCGTAGTTCCATAGAGAAAGCACTGAACCCCCGTATTGCACCCCTGCATTGAATAACCCGCTGGAAATCCGCACGATGACGTCATAGGTGCACCGCGCATGCGCAGCATTTTTGAATCGTAAACATTCAGAATGGCGGCAGTCAGGATTTCGCGATGACGATGGGTAAATAAGAGTTAATTATGGATTATATTGATGAAATATTGATTAATTATCAACCCAAACACCTTGACATAAATGTAAAGATGAACTCTGATCAGTTTGAGCTTCCTGTTTCTTCACTCACGTGTCCTGCCCGTTCCGCACTCCGCCTACCGGCCTCGTGCGGAACGGGCAGGACACGCTTGTGAAGAAACGGTCAGCTAAAACTTCTCATCGTTCACCTTTACCATTAGACTTAGCCCTTTGAAGAGCAATGGTGCAGTATAATGGTAAAGGTGCACGGAAATAGGTCTGAGGGTTATTATCTCACTTGGCTTTGCTTTGTGAGATAACCCTCAGGCAGACCAATTCGAGTGCATCTTTACATTTATCTCATTTTGTTGTAGTGGAAGTATGTTCAAAATTACATTTATTTGGCAGAGAATTAGGATTTTATCACAGTTGCTTGACCCTTTAGCAAGCTTCAAATGAAATACAGGTTAGGGTTATTGCATGGGGTGTGCAATACGGGGCTCTTTGGTTGAACCTAGGGAGCTGCAGTATTCAACTTGAGATAATGCCTCATACCTAGAAATGTACAATAGTATGGGTGTAATTCAAAGGTCATTGTGTGAAAATGATATAAAGTAAATCACTGAACATACAGTGTAAGGGCATAGTTCTATGAATCTAGCATGTTATTCTGAAATTTAAACCATGCATTTATCTTGATGAAATATGGTAAGCGTTCAGTTCAAACAGCCAAGCAGCAAGGCAGTTTGCACTTGAACTTCACTGAAAATGTGTAATGTCTTAGATTAAAGGCAAGGACTTGAGTCAGATCGATAACAAAAAACCTGGTCTCAGATTTAATCCAGAAATTATTTAGTCTGGGATTAAGATGGTGGCCTCCGTGCAAAAGACCCTCTCAAAGGACGTTTAAACCCTTTGAGAGCAACAGATTGCTTCATTTCACCATTGTCCATTTTGGTTTTGCAGTTCTTGGATGCTGCCCTGGTGAGGAACTGTCTAAGGTTGCATTCATACTTCATGGTTACCAGACTGAATTGAACCAGAAGATGCACCAATACAATTCTTGTATGTTACCTGCATGCCAGTGCTGCATGATGCAAGACCCTTAAAAGACCCTCAATAGGGTCAGCATCCAGGATGTCTTCATGTGGCACTGGTGACTTCCTTAGCGGGGTGGCATTCATACATCATGAGGACATAGTCCCTTGAAACCTCTATGCTGTCCCAAAAACGTAAATGGCACTTTGGCCATTGTTGCATTACCTCATATGTAGTACATCTATGAACAAGAATATTTAGGCATCTTGCAGTTCTTAAAGGGTTAAATTAGTGGCATTGGATTGCCTCAGAGTGATCTGTGAAGTTCGAGACCAGGATGAATATGTACTAGATAAAAAGAAATCTTCAAAGCCTGATGGGAAAAAGACTTAAGGGTTTTAGTTTCTTGGAAACTAATTAACCATTCTTAGAAAGCATGATCCCTCCAGGTTCATTTGTCCAAAGAACCAATGCTGCACTGGCAAGTAACTCGCTAGTACTGCATCAATGACAATCAGCTCCATAGAGTCCGTCCGCATAATACAGTACTGGCGAGTTACTCACCAAGTATACTTCCATGCACCATTGAGCCTGCAGTCCATTGAAGTAATTGTGGCCTTTGAAGAGTTGTACACAAGTTAAAGAAGTGGTTGGGCTTAGCCTGGATTATGTCACATCCTTGATCCGGGTTCCTCCGATCCTGGCCACAGGGGCCATGTTGGATTAACCTATCAATCCCACAGAAGTAGGCTCAGGACCTCCAATACCCTCATCGATTCCCTTTAATGCCTTTATGGCAAAAACTGAATTAGTGTTTCATGAAACATGCTGACCGTTTACATACAATGCTGCAGGGTTGGCCGCAAATAAGTGCTTGTCTTGTTTAAGCACTGTACATGTGGATATTGACCATTTCAAATCTGTAAGTGCCAGGGCGTTTATACAGGCCTAATTCAAAAATGTTCTGCAACTACATGTTATACCATATGCTTACTATAATATCAAGCAAGGTGGGATGTAGGATGGCTTTGTCTATGTTTTGGTGAGAGTATTCGCTTTGGGCCCTATTAGGGAGGTTTCTTGAGGCCGGTCCACTGAGCTGATCAGGACCAGCTTACTGCCATTACAGGAGCTGCTCACCCATACTGCTAGAGTCTTGTTGCTTGTTAGTTGAGGAGCTCATGTGTGTAACTCTCAATGACAGGATAATAATTTGCATCAAGCATGAGATGTTCAACCCTGTAGTATAATTAATTATGCATTAAAGAGCCATGCAGGTGTCCCTTCTCGGTAAAATATGGACCCTTACCTAGTTGTAGCAGGCGTCTGGGTAGGACAAGGTACCATCAGATTAGGACCCTTACGTAGTTGTGGCAGGAGTCTGGGTATGACGAGGTACCATTAGGACCCCGTTGGCCTAGTTGTGGCATGAAACTGGGCAGGACTAGACACCCTGGATTAGACTTCAGGATCCATACCCAGTTGTGTGTGGTGGACTAGGTTACTTTTGCTGCAAAAACATCCCAAATTTCATCTACTCTTAAAAATGCTCCTTCAACGATAAATTTTATATTTCCTCCACAACGCACTAAAATTATTGCTTAAAGGGTAGGACTAGGTACCATCAGGACCTTAACCAAGTTGTGCCAGGAGTCTATGCAGGACCAGAGATGCCACTTTTCCTGGTTTACCAGGAATTCCTGGTTTTGTTTTGACCAGGTTTCTGCAATAAACCATTTTGATTCCCTGGGAAAGTGTGTCAAAAATCGAGTTTTCCTCGTTTTTGTCTGCCACCAAGTGGCATCTCTGCAGGACTAGGTACCATCAGGACATTTACCTAGTTGTGGCAGGAGTCCGGGTAGGACGATTGGAGGCTGATTATTCCATCCACGCAACTGCTCCATACAGAATTAGCTGAGCAGGAATTATTCCTGTGCACTTCCGCTCAACCACATGGGGAGTACTTGTCTCCATTTGGCCCCGCTAGTTTTGAAAATATGGCAATATGCATTCCCTTAACTCAAAAGCAATTATGAGAATGGAAGTGAATCCCTTTGGGTTAGAGTGAATTCTAAAGGATGTGTTGTCTAGATTCTGTATAATGTTCATTATAGTAAAATCAAAGCCTTGTGGGCCGCTTTCTCTGTTTCTCTCACAGTCCCATTTCATTTGCTGAGATCAACTAAGGTTAGCATGATGCACCAATGTATTGCTCAGTTAGTCTTGTCCATACAGCATATTCATTGGCTATATTATGCCTATACAAATGAGCATGAACCTGTATGCATAATGCTCTCCAGGTTTCAAGGGGACTACATCTGAACATCGCATCAGAGTAATCAATTTTATGGGACACAACTAACAGAAAGTGGGATGGGCTGTTACCTATTCTAGATGCTCATAGAAAAGAAGAATAGGCCCCGCACAATTTCCCATTGCAATCTTCCTTGATCCAATCTCAGCTCCGCTATTCATTCTCGCCTGTCCCTTGTGTCGTTTATTATGGGGCATACAGACAGGCCTTTTAATGTCACAATAGGACTTTTATTTGATTACTAAGATTGTAAGGGGAGAAGTGTTAGCGGCCTAGACAGACTAGCATGAAACCCTCGCCTATGAGGTGCACCCTGACTTCAGACAGATTTTTATAAGGCACACAGTGAGGGTCTATTTTTCTGTATGAGATGCACCTTATATGTGAGGTATTACTGCACTGATTTAAGCTGCAAACCTGCTGGCTATTTACCACAAATATTAGCTTCAAAACTACTCCGATGACACATCTTCATTTTTAACATGCTTGGGTAGACCTTTACATAAATCATTTTGGATAAGTATGATGCATGAATGAAGCATAGGCATCAGACTCCCTGGGTCTGTTCTGAAACAAAATTTAATAACAATCTAGAAGGAATTGAAACAACCCTCAAGGCTGGGCATAGCGCAGCACAGCCGACTTACTCGCTAGGGCTAAATGTATTGTGATGCCCTAAGACATTATGTCCTTTAGGCCACTATGCTGCCCTCGATGGTTTTAATTGTAAATTCGAACAAGTGTGTTTGTGCACACCTGCTAAGCCTCCCCATTACTACGGCTTGTACCCTTAATGTAATTTACGCCGATTCAGCAACCTCCTTTAGACCCATGTACATGGGGGCCCCTGTGGCACCTGATGACTCGACACGAGACGCTGCCCTTTCTAATGGCTAAAATGCTGCTACTACCTTTTGTACAAGGACTAGCAGCTAGCCAAATGAGCTTGAAGCCGTGCGTCCACAGGGCGATACAATTGGTGGGCGACAGAATTCTCGACGACAAAAGCACATTTCCGATGATAATATCTAACATGTTTGATTATTGTCGTGAAAGGACAACAAGACGGCTTTTGTCGTCGGGAATTCTGTCGCTCACCAATTGTGTCGCCCTGTGGACACAAGGCTCAAAGTAACATGTAACACCTGCAAATGGTTTAAAAGTAAAGTGCCATATGCACACATACGCTCAGCATATTTTGGAGTCAGCAGATCTAGGATTTCAAGAATGTTTGGGCATGTCCTCCTATTTTTGTCAAAATAGGAGGTAGAATCTCCAAAATCTCATCTCTATATAGGGCAATATGAGGTTATGCATGCCCTTGGCCCTAGACTAAATTCACTAGCAGTAAGGACTGGTATTAAATGTGCAAGATGTAGACTACATATCACTTACCGTCCTTGGCTATTCTGAAGGCCATTATACACCAAGAAGATGTAGCACAAAACATGAGGCAGTAGGACCTTCATATCTTTGTTGCATGAGTCTGAGCTGAACTTTGATGACCCAACAGGCAGTCACAGTCGGCACACCCAATCCCCAGCCTTGTCCAAACACCTCATTTGCCTGAGTAAAAAGACTGCTTGACTAAAGCGATTTGCACCATGTGGACGCTTCAAGGGCTGAGGAGGGGTGGGACGTATTCAAGGCAATGCCCATATGACAGGGAATTCTCTAGCGTATATTTTTTAGCCTCTGTTCTAAGAAAAAGGTGTATGCCCAGGGCTCGAGTGGACTTTTCATCATACCCATAGTCCACTAGGCCACATTTGCCAAAGTTTGCATAGAGTTTTCATGGCTCATGAATTCGCTCATCGTGCGATGTTTGCTAAATGGCTCTTAGAATGGGCATAGTTCATCAAATGGTTTTTCAAAGGGCCACGCTGCAATCGACGGCTCTGGGGCAGTGTTGCCTAAATGACGCCGGATTTTGCTGGCATAGAATTTTAATGGCCAGCGTAGGGCCTTAGGATGCAGGCGAACAATGGCCTGGCATGATCTCAGCTTTCTAATGGTGAAAGAATTTTTCAAAACCGACCATTAGAAGCAAAGATAAGGCAATTTTTGTGTAGATGTTTTATATTTGAGTATTTTCCAATTCCTATTATGTTATGATTAAGGTTATAAAGGTACATTAGAATATCAATATTAATATGGCCTGCGTGAGCAGGAAATGGTTTGCGTAAGATGCCACATTGGCCTGCGTCAATAAAAAGGTTTTGGGTAAACTGCTGAGGAGGGCTATGGTTTATTAGGTAGCTTTCAACTGGACCATGGTTCATCAACTGGCCTTCAGAAGGAACCTGGCTCACAAGATGGCTTTGGGAAGCGCTATATGATTATGAAATGTTTCTGAAAATGACCATCGAAATTGGTCTTCGAAGGGCACAAGCCAATCGAATGGCTTTGAAACGGGTCCTATAGGTCCCAGCTGGTTCTTTAAATGGCCCTCAGAAGGGCCATAGTTCACTAAATGCCCTGTAGTTTATAATGTGGTCCTCAAAAAAAGACTGGTTCAGCATATAATATCATATGACCCATAGAAAGGCTACACTGTAAAAACAATTCCGTTGAAAAAACGGAGATTCTCTGGCACCCCGTGGTGCCAGCAAATCTCAGTATTTTTTACGGTCACCATTTTTCCTAAAATCACCGTTTTTTTAAATGGTACTTCTCCGTTTATAATAATTCTCAGTTACCCCAAAAATGGTGATTCACTGGCACCCCATGGTGCCAGCCATTCTCCGTAATAACTACGGTCACTGTTATTTTGAAATCACTGTTACTATAGCGGAAAATGTCCAGCACCCACGTATGCCTGAGAATCACCGTAATTTCACCTGAATACTTGAAATCACTGTCATTTTGATATGGTATCAAAAGAATGAATTATTATGGTATTTCTATGATTGCTTTCACTTGTGATCCAATACTTTGCTCCATGAAAGCATCATATAATAATTCATGACACTTTGTAATTTCAACCTAGTGGCAAAAACCACTCTAGGATTGGTATAAAGCTACATGCATGACAGTGTGGACATATATATTTCTTTTCACCACAAAATAGATGTTTGTCTCATCAAAATATCACACAAAAATAGATTATCTCACCATTAAGCATATTCTAACAGACCTATATTTAGCCATCAACATTGATACTGCATTTAATTGAGAAGTTTTAAATTAATATTATTTTAGGACATGCAAAAATGTCAATAGAGTAGAATGCCTATAAGAAAATCTCATCATGAAAGAGGGTGCCACCTGGTGTGATCAACCTAAACAGTACATAAAACGGTGCTTCCCCGTAAATTGATAAACGGTGTTTCACTGAGGTGGATTACGGATAATCAGCATATAGTTGATGGATATCACAGTACTTGACTGTAATTAATCACTGTGATAATTCCCCGTAAAATTTTACGGTGATCCTCCATAAATGGTTAGAGACACACATATATTGAATCAACACAATTAACTTTTTATATCAATGGTATATTGTTTTCTAAGGCACCACCTACTTTCAATTTGAGAAACTGCAGTATGCTGTGCATTATCATAAGTGTTTTGAAACATACCAGCTTTCATAGCATTCAGTTAAAAGGTATTTTTTAGAACAGATTTTCTGCATTTCCTTGTTACATGCTCAATTGTCTACTGAGTTTAACCAGAATTAATTGTAAGTCATGCCACACTGTGGTTCAGTGTAAATGATAAGCAGAAAGGTGATTTTATGTACTGGTTTACAGGATTTCCCTGTTATATGGTCAATATATACAGAGTTTTACCTGAATTGAAATTACAGAGATTCATTGTAAGTGTGCCATATTGTGCATCACCGTAAATGCTTTGATATATACATGGTTTCACCGTATTCAGGAAAAAGGTGTTTCTCTGTACTGTATTATAGGATTTCTGTGTTATATGGTCAATATCTACAGAGTTACACCAGTTTTGAAATTACAGAGATTCATTGCAAAATTAAACGGTAAATCTCCGTCTATTCAACGGAATATTTTTACAGTGTATGACCTATGATATGTCCATCAGAAGTGCTACAGTTTATCCTATCGTGCCTCTAGTGGGTGGGCCTCTAAATGGCTATGGTATGCCATATGTTTCTTGGAAGGCATATGATATGTCACATGGAGCTCCAAATAGTTTCTGTAATCCTTTAGCTTCTCTAAGAGCTTTGATGTAATACTGCAGGATTGATTCTTACACCTCATCTGATTGGCATAAAACAGAATTCTATGGACATAGGTTACTTTCCAGTATTCAGTGCACATGTTGAACCATTACAGTATTTCTTTGTTCAAAAATGGATGTGGGCAATTATCAAAAATATGTCGTCAACCCAAGGCAATCATGGATTTATGGACAAACAAGAACATGCCATGATCTCAGCTTTCAGATGGTGCAAGAATTTTTCAAATCGGTTGATTAGAGGCTGAGTTATGGCCAATTTTGTATTTTCAAATGTTTTAGTTGATATGGCCTGCGTTAAAGATAAATGGCCTGCGTAGGATTCCTAGACACAGGCCACCTTGGCCTGCGTCGAGAAAAGGTTTTCGGCAACACTGATAGGTAGACAGTTCTAACACTATCTATATACTACCAAGACCGTTCCGATCAACAGAAACGATCCACCTTGACACAGGAACTCAGGTTATGTGAAATTGAGAATTTGGTTAGGGGCTTTAATCTAGAAAGAGGAAGTGACATTATTTGGGAAGTGAAAGTGTATAAATATTCTGCTGGCCACTTGCATTTATAGCAGAAGGCCTAAGTACCATCCAGGCCGAACGTCTAGACTACCACCTCAATGCATTATCGATCCTTGTACCCAGTATCTAATTTTCTCTGCCATAATGTAATCGTGATACAATTACTATTTCCCGGTCATGGAGTACGGATTTTACGAAGGTACCAGAATGGCTGTAATGCCCCATGATTTGATGAGAGAACAGGGCTAGAGAGGTTTGACTGCATGGTGGAAAAGATGTAAAAGTGCAGGTGGAAGAATGCGAAAAGGGCTTTGACATGGAATGCAATATGATAGTGCATATGAGGTAATATAGCATGTAGAACCAGAACACAGTTATTTAGACTGTGTATTTTGATAACAATTTACTGAGATACCACAATAACTCACGCATTTAAGGTGCACCCAATTCAGTTTCAAGGATCAACATGATGTAGCACTACCAAGTCCTTGCTAGCAACTCCTTGCTTAGTCGCCTCCTTATTGAATATGGCTTCAACAGTTATTGGGACTCTATTGGTGCTTCAGGCCGACCAACGAGTAATACTTCACCAAAGCTGAGTTATCTAGAGCATCCAGCATACTAAAGGTTTGCATTGGGTGGAACATTAGAACTGACAGATGTTGTTAAAACATGACACAAGCTGTAGATGCACTTAGCCATTGTTAGAACAGGTGTTTGTGGGAGTAGACAAGCTCTGTGGTTCTGAGCTGTAAGGTTTTAAAGGCCTTTAAGTCTATTTTATACTCATCTGTGAATATGTAGATATATCATAGCGTTCTACTTGGTGTGGATTATGAGTTCTAGAATGTGACAAGGCTGATATTTAATGGGAACGTGTGGTTCGTTTTTTCATTGAGAGCTGCTAGAAATGAATGAATATCATTGAATTATGCTCCAGCTTTCTATAACATTGACATCATGATCCAATACGAGTGACCCTCCAGCACTGCCTTTTTGTATCACTACACGACCCTTTCCAGGATGCATCAGCGTTGGATCCAGGACTTTTGAAAAGCAGGGAGAGCAGCCATTTTGGGGCGAAATTTTCATTACTGATATATTTTATTGAAGCAATTCTGCAATAGCGCCCCCGCCCCCTCCCCCCCCCCAAAAAAAAAAAAAAAAAAGAAATATGGATCCGCCTCTGATGTTCCACTGCGCTTATAAGTAACCAGTTGTTCATTATGGAGTTAAGTGTTCCGACATCTACCATAGCACAAGTGGCTTCCAGTGTTGCTCCCAGGTTTTTTGTAGAGAGGGCCTTCAGGGACATGGCTTCACACAAATGATGGCATTCAATACGACATACTTATTGAATTAAGGCTTCTCTGGTGGATCCAATGCCGCGAATTTCTTGCGACTTGCACTCGTGCGTGTCTTCTCGGAGAAAACGTTCCAGCAGTGGATCAGCTGCTGCGACCCCTTGCAGCAAAGTCCATGTGGCGTCTGAGTGGTATGCAACGACATTCGCAAAAATCAAAAAAGTTTTGATATTTGCGACTGCTCGCGGACCGGACTCACACGAGTACAACTCGCAGCACAATTCGCAGCAGTGGATCTTAACCTTAAGTATGGGGTACTTAACTTGGACAGTGCCCCCATTGTTTCTTTGTTTAAGCACTATGTATTGAGTAAGTGCCGAGATGCAGTGGAGAGAGATATTATACATCTTCACAATCCACTGGCTTCTTTTTCGACTCATGCATGTATATCACCTATGGTAGAATCGGTACTTCAATCTGTAAGGGCCGCATGATGTCTTTAGGTTTATGTTTCTTTGTCATCATGATGCACCAATGCAGTGCTGCTGGGTTTACCCACCAGCACTCCATTGGTCCACTGTGATGACTGTTTGAGAGTGCACCAACTTTGTAAGTTCGCCATGATCCATAAATGCAGGCCTGGCACCTAGAATTGGGGCATCAGTATTCATCTCTTATTATAACCAAAAAGTTCACGATGCATTACTTTACTATGCAGCCTTTAATAGGTTAAACTAAGACTATAGAGTCGTGCCAATGTCGACTTCATTACACTCATTCTATAGCTGAAACTTCTAACAGTGTTGACAGCGATAGGGGGATGTAGGGCCGAATTGGCTTCATTGAAATCCAGCTTCTGTGCACAGTGGCAGTTTTAATAGCTTTACTTCAGATTCAAGGACTGCCGCAGTATTTCAATAACAAGATCTCTAGGAGTCGCTCAGTATTCAATTCTCCAAACTCAATTATTCAACTTGAACCTCTGATTACTACACAGTTCCCAACGCATCATTTTCATAAATGTGTTGTCAGGATACACCAATGCATGCAGTGTTGGGAAGTATTGGTGCATCAGTTTGAGCTACTTTAAGTGCATCAGCCCATTAGAATCAGCATGATGCATGAATGAAGTACTGATATGTCAGTCTTCAGGGTGGCATTTTTGCATCGTAATGACAAAATGGAGTAGTGTATGTCGATTTGCACATTAGCAGTTGATTAAGGGCACCTCGCTATGCCTTCTATGAAAATTATTTTTCTCATTAAATAGGATTGGGTAAACGACCTAATGGCATCCAATATTCCTCCGAATGCCGCATTGCCATTGGGTCTGGTTGAACACCTGCATGCTTTAAATGGTTTACGACCATGTTTTAGCCTGCTGGGACGGATGTAAGATATTGTCAGTGTTCTTAGCTTGTGTGAAGATTCATCTTAAGTTTCTGGTTTAAAAAGAGAAATCAATTCTCTAAAGGATTATGGATTTTTGCATGATGATAAGTTTCAAATGAGATGGGAAGACCTTTTTGTTAAATGTTTTGTTCGTTAATTGATATCTGCAGCTGAGTACAACAGAAATGCTACTGTTCCATCTTACAAGGTTGTCCATGTCTTCTTAAATTATGAAAGAGTTGAACTTATGAAAGCATGAGTTTTTACCACATCCACAAAGATAACATGATGCTGCCAATTCAAGTCCATTCATAAAATCATCTTATAGAATAAGTGGCGGATCCAGTAATTCGAAACGCGAGGGGGGGGGAGATTCTTCCCCATGGACCTCTAACGCAAATTTAACTTGAGAGAAATAAAAGAATAAAATACTTAACTTGAGAAAAATAAAATGTAATTTTCCCTTGCCTATAACTTAGACACGCCTAACTTTTGGTGCCTCTAAATACAAGATGCACACATCATGTATAAGGAGCGCCCCTCAGTGATAGAAGGCTTTAAGGTGCACCTGGAGCTAGATGATGAACACTTAAATTATAATAGCTCTGTCCTATAGAATAATATCCTAAGGTGTACCAGGGGTTTTATCCTCGCGATTAAGCAGCAGTAGTTATTATTGGGTATAAAGCATTGACGCATTATGAAGCCTTCAAAGAGCTGAATGCAAATTTAATGATGGAGACCATGGGGGCATCTTCTTGTGTGCAGTGGCGGATTTAGAGGCGGTTGCTGGGGCCTGCGCACCGCCCTTTTTCCCCAGTACTTAAGAGTTGATAGGAGAAATTGGAGATATTTCTCAGTATCATTTGAACTTTTGGTCCAATAGGAATCATCATTATGTAGAAGATCTTTACCCCATCTGCCCAATACCGGTAACTGCGTAACTGCTACATCCATACCGGTACAAGATGACTGCAGTCAAATGAAGACTGGAAGCTTGATTCCATTGATTCAGCAATGTGTATTAACACTAGTTTTAGCCTAGAGAATCGCTGATGAAACCTGAGAAGACAAATATCTCTGATTTAGAATGCTTATTTGGCCTTGGTTACCCCCCTCATCTATGAAACCTCCCCCACTTCAGATTGACGTGGACTCGAGTCTGTCTGTTCGTCTGCTATTTTCACGCACTGACGTGACTGCTTTTATCAAGACATCTCTATAATTATTCACTTTCAATCCACCCATTCTTCTTTTCTCTCAACCCTGCATGTATTTCTATCTGAATTTGTCATCTATTTAAGAGGAAAGAAATAATAACAGGTATTTGACAGCCTGAAAGTTGGTTTTGGGCTGAAGTGTCAGTCTCACTTTATGCTCATTGAGGCAGTCCCAGCATACATCATTATCATGAGTCTGATGCAACTGAAAGTCACCTTGAAAAATAGCCACTGAAAGTCACCTTGAAAAATAGCCACCTCTTTTGTTTTCACTTTTACTTTTGTAAGGATCCCTTTCTATTTTTCCGAAGAATTTTTCCTTCTCAAGTTTGACGAACAGATTCCTGTATTACTTCCTTTCCTTTAGAACCTAACAATGTATTAATGCTCCAGATTTGCTCCGTGTTTCCAATTGGGAGCAAATTGTCTCTGCCTGAACCACCCACTTCAGTTTGGACGGATCCAATATTTACTGCCAGATCCTGACGTGAAGATGACGTAGATTGTTTTATGCCTCCAGGAGGCGCCACCAGGGCTAGTTAAGGGCTTTTCCCACCAGGTGGTAGCACTTTGATGTGGCCTCAGCACTACTCAACGTCAGGGGTATCAATCCACCAACAAATTAGTCCCTCGGCCGGGGTCCATTTACCCAGATTACTACACTGTGAGTGGCCTGGGGCCTGGAGTGTGGGTGATATGAAGGTACATTGTACTAGGTATACGCCAGTTTCACCAGTCACAATCACAAGGGGGAGCCCCTGTAGGGTAGCCAGCTATGAGGGCATAGCACTCACCTAGCCCCAGAACCCTATGCAAATCACTATGGAGAAAGAGACACCTCTCAGAGATTAGCCTTAATCTGGTAGAAGAAATGTTCCCTCACCTTAGAAATTACAGCTACACAGAGAGAAAATGTTCATCTACCTATCTCTGCGATATTAGGGCATTATCTTAAGCCAAAATCTATTTAGACTTAGATAAATATGAGTGAACTTACAATTTTGAGAGCTGAGAAAAGGGGGCAGAAGGGGGTGCATGGGGGTGGTGTTGGTGGTCATAACACACCACAAGACAGGTCCCTTGGGGCCATTAAGCCAATTAAACATAGATTAACTCACCATGGAGGAGTCTTTTAATGGTTATCACAGGCCTGGGTAGGGGGTGCTGTCTCTGATGTTTATTATCTCTCCTCCAGTGTCCACCACAGTAATGACAGGTGGCAACTCTGCTTTGACCACCCCCTTTTCCTTGAGAATCACCCCTCCACTGGTGCCCCTGTAGCAGGACCAAGATGGTCAGGTCAACACTAGCGCCACCTACTGTATCATGGTTGATGAAACTGGTGTATAGGCCGTATACAACTTGGCATAGAACCTCTGGATTTATCCTTTATCCTAAAACCTGAAGTAAGGGTGCGCCGTACACCAATATGATGCAGGTCTGATGACTACTTGACAGTCATGCTTTGGTGCATCAATCTGTGCCTTTGGAGCGCATCGTTCAGCATGATGCTTGAGCTGAGTAAACTAAGTTACTCATCAGGACTGCATTCATGCATCATGTATGATATTTCACTTTGGCATAATCAAGGATTGGTATAGACAGTTTGGAAAGGCTTTTGAGTAGAATACACTGCCTTACAATTATAGTTGATGGCATTAAGTGGTGGACAGACTCCACCATGTATGCAGTGTCTGTAGGGGGGAGGGATGTGGTTATAGCCTGTAGTAGATGAGATAGTAGTAGAGGGTGGTACCACCAGTTACATGCTACCTGAAGAGATACCCACTCTAACCCATAGACCCACCTTTAGGCACCTTTAGGGGCAGCATAGTGTTTAATGCGCTGTACCATAATCATTGGTAATGAAGTGCCATTTTGCCAACAAACCAGTAGTGCATCATGCCGACCCTCCACACCAGGAGTGTACCAACATATAGTAGGGTCGGCATGATGCAGGAATTTCTCATCAGGGCGAAATTTCCTGTATTATGCCGACCAGTGGGCATAATGCACTAATCCATTCTTTATCATTATGGGTTTAAAGACCTTCAACCTCCCACTGTACTTATATACAGTACACCTGTAGTAGCACTTACACCATGTAGGGGGTGCTCTGTGGTAGGTACAACTCTCCATTCACTAGGACGAAACTGGGGAGCAGCTCACCAGCAACGCTTGTGCAGATCCCCTGTGTGTTAATCAGTTCTGTAAGGTCGACATCAGTGGCACAGGGCTTCCAAATGAAGTGGTCATTATTTATCAACAGGTGGGGGGGGGGGGGTGGTGGGTTTTTGCACGTCCGTGCGTAAAATATTTACGCCCCCCCCTGCCAGAGGCGCCCCTCTTTGATCTTTAGTAGCATACAGGGATTTTCTTTTTTATAAAAAGAGGGTAAATTTTGTACGCCCCACTCCCACTCAAGAGGGACCCAAAAATGTTTACACTTCCCCTCAGGAGGGGAGGGGGCGTAAAAATAATGACCATGCACTCCCTAAAGCCATCTTAAAAAGGGCACTAAGCTCATCTTTTCCATCTTCACTATATATGTCATCCCCATGGGTGAATATGACCCCAGGAGTAGGAACGTTAAATAATCTTTACTTCCTCACTTAGTGCATCATGCCAACCAATGGGCATGATGCACTCCTGCATTACCACCCCCTAAAGGGTTAAAAACTAAACTAAAATGTCTCTCTTTTAAATCAGAGGGAGTCTTTTAGTCAGAGCAAAGTGAGACATTTCTACTGCCTCTATTTGAGAGACCACGTGATCCTGGTCACGTGGGTGCTGTCACCTCCATCACGTGATGCCCCTCGACCAATGACAGCTGGCCTGGGTATTCACGTGATTACCGAGCCACTTGGTCCAGTGCTTGTGTTCACTTGTCACTCTCCAAGCACCGCAGTAGTACTCAATCATCATATTTAACCCTATTTAATTCACCCTCCATGTCTCCCCCTTCCTGTCTACTATCTTTCTCCCCTCCCCTCCCCTCCCCTCCCCTCCCCTCCCCTCCCCTCCCCTCCCCTCCCCTCCCCTCCCCTCCCCTTCCCTCCCCTCCCCTCCTCAGTTGCTTGGATGTATAACTTTGATATAAGTTTTAGTGCTTAATATGATTTTCATACCCCTTTACCCCCGGGTACTTTGATATCTAAGACTGGCAGATATTTCAAACACTGACACTTCTGCAGGTTAATTGGAATAGTTTCTTCCCCATTCTGCAAAATTCCTAGGGTGCAATTCCCATAAGTGATAACTGTTATCAGTGCTCAAGTACCAGATCAAGGAATGGAAGCAATTCATCACTCAGTAAGCTGGTTATACATGGTTGAGGAAACCAGCTTCGCCTCTTGTATTATCCACGGATAACTAGCCTCCGTTCTATTGTATCCATGTCTCATTCCCCCTTTAGTACTGCCATGGACAGTTGATGGTGGATTGTCCTAACTAAACCATCTCCTCCCAGGCAGTACAGCCCTTAGTTCAAGGTGGAGAGGTGACTTTCAAGTGTTTGAACAGTATGATTAATGGCTCCAGGGTTTTTTGTCACAAACCTCACACGCCCTGACGGAAGCGGTGATCAACCCCGAGCAGCCCATCCCTCATTCTACCAAAACACTCTGTCTCAGAACTGACAAAAGGAGAGAGAAAGGGAAATAAACTACCTAAAGGTTGAACATAAGACAAAAGCTCACCAACAAAACTCTCCAAACAATGTAGCAAAGAAATGGGTGAACATTCAAAGACCTTGTTCTTACAGACAGTTTGGTTTTTCGTACATTTGTGTATTTGTCCTAACCAGCTCTAGGAGTGCAGAGGCACCCTTTGTCGATTACATCTTTAAGGAATGCTAATGCAGGAGTGCATCGTGCCCATTGGTTGGCATGATGCACCAGTGAAGTGCTGGTGTGACAGCTAGCCAGCACTTGATGGGAGCATCATGCCGACCCACCAGGGGTGTATCCATGCAAGTTACCCGCCAGGGTGATGCATTATTTAGAGAATATATAGACAACGATCTTCTTCACATCTTGACTGTCTGTTGTCCTATAATGCACGAATGCATCTGAGTGCATTATAGGACAACAGGCAGTCGAGATGTGAAGAAGGAGGAGTTGTCTATTGTCTCTATAAAACATTGTACATTTCATTCCAATCACTTAAGTACCCAATTAAGGTATGTCTAGACCAATTAATGGCCCTTAATTTGATTACAGTTAGGGTGACATTGCTCAGCTGTGCACTACACTCCTATAATACACTCAAGGTCACATCTATCGTGCGGCAGAGCACTGCCAGCCGTTTTATAAAAATATATTAGTGGCCCTTAAAGGGGTCAAACATGAACCCAGCCCAATTCCTGCTTTCAAATGCCCCTTTGTGCTGCTACTACTATGCTTTTTACACAAGGTCCTGACTAGACCATACCAAACAGTAGGGATGGATCTGCAGCAGACGGTATAGATGGGAACTGGCAATGTGCCATACATCAGGGGTAGAATTCTTCATCCTTCGAAAAGAGTAGGAGAATGAAGCCCCGGTAGCGGTTTCCCCCTCAACCCTCCTCATAGATTCGGTCATTCATCTCATAGATTCGGTCATTAACTCGGAAGAGTTATAGGAGGCATCATGGTTTAAGACATTTAAGACCACTAAAAATTGAATCAAAACTTCATATTCATCATCAAATAAAAGTGTGTTCCCAGTGTATATTGATAAAGATTGCCACTGTCTATGTAGCCTGCTATGTATAGCTCATAGACGTTTATGTGATACTGTACAGAATTTTGTTTAGATAAGCTGTTATCAGTGAGAAAGTGAAGGGATACCTGTTTGCTACATTGTAAAAGTATATACATTCCATTTGAAAACCTTTGGATACATTTTTTCCCACCCTTTTGATCCATGTGTTAACCACCATGGGCAATAACTAGCTCTCCAATCAGATGTCTTGTTGTGTTAGGACTTAATACAATGAGATTACACTAAACATCTGCTTAGAACTGGTTCCTGCCCGTGACTGGCAGTGCTGATGTCAGATCAAATGCCACCTAACCCCTCTCTTCCGAGTTAGCTGCGACCATGGCACACTCCTCTAGTTCACTGCTGTGTCAGGCAAGCAGCATATAAATACCTGTCTAGCTATCTGGACAAGCAGCTTTGAAATACCTGTCCAAACGGAAAAGAAAGGACTTAATGCCCGAGAACCACAGAAACTCTGTTTACTTTTATGTATACTATTAGTGGGGGTAAAATCAACCAAACCAAACCAAGTTTCCAGATTCTAAATATCTTTTTATTGGACCAAGTACATGCATTCCAATTGGCACAATGCACAGTGTATAGAGTCTACTCACGTTCCAGAGATTTATAGATACATTCATATAAAGGGATTTTTGTGCTCATTTACGTTATTCCCTGATGGGTGTTATCTATAACAATGCAAACGATGAACATTTCATGTGACACAGCCAACACCTAAGGTGCGGTCACTGCCTGTGTACCCTGGTTTGGCACTGTGACAGTCACCGAGTGATGTACTGAGTTTGTACAAGAACACTGAGTACCCTCTTCTACTATGCCAGCTTAGCCATTACTAAAGACAGCAACCTAAGGCTGCCCCCCTGTACCTCCTACATTCCCTCAAATCTTGCTTTCTCCCTTCTCAATCCCCTGCCTCACCACTATAGGCAATACCGGAGAATTTGGCGAGCCCACCTATACTGGAAGGACCTAATTCCCCAATCTCAGCCCATCAAGACATGGTTTAAAGTGTCTGTTTTCCAATTTTGATATCACCGTACCATGGCTCATTGTTTAGGACCGCCGCTTATTCCAAGGATTTTACAGTCCATGAGGGTACTCCTTCCTTAGCCCACTCTCTCTCTCTCCATCACCTACCCCACTCCTTCACCCCTCTATGGAGTGTAAAAGTACCCATATTTGGCAAGCTGACAGTTATCAAGGGCTGTATAAAAACACAATCTACCTATATAGTACTGTGCTTTCAGTTTGGCACTCTACTATATTAGACAGTTAGAGACAGGTCTTAACTGAAAAGATATGCTCTTCGAAGTAAGCAGCATAAAATACCAAAGGCAAAACCTGTCAAATTTTGTGGACTTTGGCGTCTTTGTCCTAGTATGCTGACGACTTTTTGTCTATGTTGACAACCTCACAGTCTGTCCCTAATATGCGTTTTATGTATGTTATGGGAGAGCACGAGTGGATTTACGGGTTGATAATCCACGACCGCACAGCGGGAGTGGATTATCAACCCGTAAATCCACGAGTGCTTTCCCATAACATGCATTAAGACATTTATCTCATAGATTCCCCCATTTTGTATTAATTTCTTACCTTATAATCCCATAATAAATCCAGGAGAAGACATTTTGTAAGTGCATGCGATCTGCTCGGTTTGCCAATTCACCGTAGCCATTGTTTTTACTCCACCCGTCATACCCTCATCTTTCCAACGATTTTTTGGGTAGAATCCAAGCATGTCAAGTCCTGTACTTCTACCACCGCCAAATATACGATCTCTGGTTGGTGTTCGCATACATTTTGTCTCCATTTTCTTCACAATAAATAAGAATCCATTGAATTCCCATACCAATCCAACGCACACGGCCCGGTACACGGCCATTTCGTCTTGTTGACGAAGTGGGTAGGTGCCCGGATGTACCTGACCTACTTTCGGCTGAACCACTGGGTCAGCGAGCCGCAATGGTGTGTGCCGACACGTATCGGTATGGAAAATCAATGGATTCTTATCTATTTCGAACAAATTGGATTCTATGCTAATGAGCTCTGTAAACTTCAGGTATGTTGGAAAACTTTTTCAAATCCTTGATGTAGATTGGTTTCTACCACCGGTCGCCTTGGTATAGTGGATAGCGAGCTCGTCTCCTGCCACAGCAGCCGGGGATCGATTCCCCGTTGAACCCTAAACAGTTTTAACTCAAAATCAATGGCGTAGTTGAATTTATTAACATGTCCAGATTGAAACCAGCAATTTCTTGAAGACGAAGAAAAGGTCTGA
The DNA here is from genome assembly GCA_949317995.1 of Acholoe squamosa. Taxonomy (NCBI): domain Eukaryota; kingdom Metazoa; phylum Annelida; class Polychaeta; order Phyllodocida; family Polynoidae; genus Acholoe; species Acholoe squamosa. The sequence continues at coordinate 32,954,114 of OX439049.1, read as the reverse complement.
GAGTAGGGTTATGGCTTGATAATGCACGGGGGTTATGACCAAAAAAGCACTGTAGAGGCCAGAATCGTAAGATAATCAGTGCTAATGGGTCGTCAGATTGTTCACCTGCCCGGGCATTCTAATATTGTCAAGCTGCAGACTCTGTTCTAGAGCAGACACGTTAGATTTGAGGGGTTTACCTCGCTTTTTTTATAATGTTCAATTTAAGAAAACCCTAGCAACTCTAAATTTTCTTCTGTGTGTTGTAGCTGCTCTGTCATCTTAGCAGGGAGTGCATGAAGTGGTTTTAGTGCGGTATAGGGGGGGGACTGTATATGGACTGGTTAGAGAGTGAATAATTGATATACAGTAAAAGGCTAGATCTCCACCCCTTCCTAAAGGCACTCCCACTCTCCTTCCTGCCTACCTACTTCTCTCTCTCTTTCTCTTACCATCCCTTGCCTCCACCTTCTATTATGCCTGCTTCCTCTCATCCTCTTCCGTATCTTGTCTGCCCACCTCCCTTCCTGACCCAGGCTGCCTGTCTGCCTACCTTCCATTGCCTGACTGTCTGTCTCTTTAAAAGGGCTACTATAATGCATTAATGCATCATGCCCATTGGTCGTCACGATGCATGAATGCAGCCTTGCGAGTACTTGTCAGAGCTACATCCATCTTGGTGTTCTAATGAAGTGCTGGCGTGCATCATGGTGCTCTAATGAAGTACTGGCGTACATCATGATGCTCTAATGAAGTACTGGCGTGCATCATGGTGTTCTAATGAAGTGCTGACGTGCATCATGGTGCTCTAATGAAGTGCTGGCGTGCATCATGGTGTTCTAATGAAGTGCTGGCATGCATCATGGTGTTCTAATGAAGTGCTGGCGTGCATCATGGTGTTCTAATGAAGTGCTGACGTGCATCATGGTGTTCTAATGAAGTACTGGCATGCATCATGATGCTCTAATGAAGTACTGGCGTGCATCATGGTGTTCTAATGAAGTAGTGGCGTGCATCATGGTGTTCTAATGAAGTGCTGGCATGCATCATGGTGTTCTAATGAAGTGCTGGAGTGCATCATGGTGTTCTAATGAAGTACTGGCATGCATCATGGTGTTCTAATGAAGTACTGGCGTGCATCATGGTGTTCTAATGAAGTACTGGCATGCATCATGATGCTCTAATGAAGTACTGGCGTGCATCATGGTGTTCTAATGAAGTGCTGGCGTGCATCATGGTGTTCCAATGAAGTGCTGGCGTGCATCATGGTGTTCTAATGAAGTGCTGACGTGCATCATGGTGCTCTAATGAACTACTGGCATGCATCATGATGCTCTAATGAAGTACTGGCGTGCATCATGGTGTTCTAATGAAGTACTGGCGTGCATCATGGTGTTCTAATGAAGTGCTGGCATGCAGACTTACCAAGCCTTCTTTATCTCATTTGTTCTTATTGATGGGCCTCTATATTCAATCTTTAAAGGGGGTACGTCTTCTGTTCCTGTCCCTCTCTGAGTGACTGGTGTCCATATGCACAGACATGAGCATGTATTTATTTCTCAATCTTATTTTTCCTATCCCCTCTTATATCTGCCTAATGTCCATATCTGCTGACGTTGGCACATGATCTAGCTTGTGGTCTAAAGTGATGTCAAATCTTTTCTCACGATGAATAATTCATCGCTAGAAAACTAAATCAGACTAATTTAATATGACCTTATGTCAAAATGGCATAACACGAACACTACTTGTTGCAACTGGGCATTGAAGTGATCTGTTGTTATGTTCACCCCGATATGCTTCATGCGGCCCTTAGAGAATGAAGGGCCTTCAGCCACTTTCTTGTATTGACAGCATGATGGTTTTTCCCTTGTCTCATTGATGACCGAGTGCCGAATCAATTGCGTGCAAACCGCTTAGGCATTTGACACTGGTACCACATGTCCCTGCGTGACCAATCAGAACAGCCGTCTCTTTGATCTCCAGTTACGACAGCCAGTCTCGTGCTGTCTAACAAGCGACCAATGGCAATGGTTCTTTGGATCAGCGGAAATAGAACGCAGTGCTGTAGCGTTCTGCCCACCTCCTCTGTATGATTGAGTTGCTTGTATGCTGTGTTCTAACCAATTTAGGGTAGATTCACCTCAAGTCGGCCACATTACCTGGAGTCGCCCATCCTTCATGACACCACAAAAATCAGTATTGTACAGCATTTACATCTCTAACCGGTGGAATCAGTGATATTGAAATAGCTGGTAATGCTAATACATTCCTGGAGGGTCGGCATGATGCTTCAATGAAGTGGTGGTGGGCAGTCCCAATTATGGCAGGGTTCCCATTATTTGTTTACATAAAAATATAACCCCCCTTTGAAAATAAAAAGGAAAGATGAGATAAGAGAAAAAACGACATCTTATGCTTTCCGAAGCCTCTGATACAGCCCTTTAAGGATTAAAACTTCATTTAGGTTTATGGTCATAATGCAAGGATGCATTATGCAATTCCTTCAGATGCATGGGTTTGAGTTTGAAACAAGTTTATTGGCCAACAATATCTGAACGTACTGAAGCGTTTATAATTATCAGCTGATATAAAGAGGATACATTCAATGGTGGCATATATTGTACAATACGGTTTACATTCAGTGTTTGACAAACTGGTTTCAATGAACAGTCACATAATGAAGTTTGTCCTATACATAATTATAACTGAGCGCAGCAGTGGCTATACTGGCGAGTTACTCCTCGCATCATGTGTTTGGTGATAACTGCCTATAATGGCTATCACCATATAAATTTATAATACATATTGGCTTGTTTAGTTGCCGGGGTCTCAAAAAGGCGCTGGTCTTAAATAAGCACCTTGGCCACTGGAGTATCAAAATCAAACATAAGCATTTAAGATAGTATTCAAATAAGCACTGACTCAAATAAGAGCTGGGGGTATAGTAGTGTTGAAGTTGATATGTGCCCGGCCGCTTGAACGGGCCACAATACAGTAGTGTGAATTACATCGCTTTGTCTGTTTTGCGAAGGCATGTACAGGGTTGTTATATGAAAGTAGTGGGGATGTGAGTTGGGGGGGGGGGGGCAGTAACCATGTAAAATGTCATGTACCAGGCTATCTACCATTTGTCTCAAATAAAGAGGCCAAGCATCTACCAGGCCAATTCCATCATCGTTTGTATCACAAAACGACATAAAATCCTATGGCAGTGGCAAAAAAAGGGCTGGGCGAAAGGCGCAGGCCAAATTGCCTGCAATGAGAGCAGGGAGGATCGAAATAGCTCCAGCCTCTCTTAAAAGGCTTAGTTCATACCCATTAAACCTGTGAGCGATTTAACCCTGTAAGAACTGTATAGTGTTTTTGGAAGAGGCTTTAGCCTCTTCCATTGCATTCACATGGGAGGTCGATTGCACACAAAATCGGACAGTCCAACTACCCTTGAGTTGACCATTGCTATTCTAGCACTAAATGGCACTGAATAACTAGTGGTAGATGGTCGAGTTATGGCAGTTTACCCAGCTTCTGCTGTGTATTGCCTGCATGCAATGCCTCCAACAATAACCAAGTATAGCCCTCATGTACTCAATGCCACCAATGGACCTATAATTAGGGTGAATGTGAACGACTTGTTGATGGTATTGACACTGGTAGAGGTGGTATTAGTCTTACTGACCAATGCAGTCATGATTAATGGCTACAAACTATAGTCCATCCCTGACTAATTATCATCTGAATGTGACATGACTACAAACTATAGTCCATCCCTGAATAATTGACATCTGAATGTGACATGACTACAGACTAGAGTGCATCCCTGAATAATTGACATCTGAAAGTGACATGACTGCAAACTATAGTCCATCCCTGACTAATTGTCATCTGAATGTGACATGACTACAAATATAGTCCATCCCTGACTAATTGTCATCTGAGTGTGACATGACTACAAACTATAGTTTCCATCCCTGACTAATTTTCATCTGAATGTGACATGACTACAAGCTATAGTCCATCCCTGGCTATTTGACATCTGAATGTGACATGACTAAAAACTATATTCCATCCCTGACTAATGTTATCTGAAAGTGACATGCCTACAAACTATAGTCCATCCCTGACTAATGACATGTGAAAGTGACATGGCTACAATCTATAGTCCATCCCTGAATAATTGACATCTGAAAGTGACATGACTACAAAATATAGTCCATCCCTGACTAATTGTCATCTGAGTGTGACATGACTTCAAACCATAGTCCATCCCTCACTTATTGACATCTGAATGTGACATGACTACAGACTTGAGTCCATCCCTCATTAGTTGTAACATGAATGTGACATGACTACAAACTATAGTCCATCCCTGACTAATTGACATCTGAAAGTTACATGACTACAAACTATATCCATCCCTGACTGATTGTCACATGAATGTGACATTATTACAAAGTATTGTCCATCCCTGACTAGTTGTGACAACACCGCAAACTATAGTCTATCCTTGACTCATTGCCATCTGGTTACAACATCACTATAAAATATAGACCATCCCCGACTAATTGATATCTGAAAGTGACATGACTGCAAACTAGAGTCCATTCCTGACTAATTGTCATCTGAATGTGACATGACTACAAACTATAGTCCATCCTTAACTAATTGGCATCTGAAAGTGACATGACTACTTGAAACTATAGTCTATCCCTGACTAATTGTCATCTGAATGTGACATGACTGCAAACTATAGTCCATCCCTGACTAATTGTCACATGAATGTGACATGATTCCAAACTATTGTCCACCCCTGACTAGTTGTCACATGAATGTGACATGATTACAAACCTTAGTACATAGGTACAGTTGAAATCAATATATAACACTTTGACTTTGGTTGATAAACAGCAGAGAAATGTACATTAAGTCATTTGTGCATCATGACTTTGCTGGCATGATGCACTGACCATTTGTAATTTGACATTGAAGCCTCTTCCTTAGGACTGAGTCCTTCACCTGTGACATTTTAATCCTTTAAGGGCCGCTGACACAGGGATGCATCAAAACACTTGGTTGGCATGATACACCACCAATAAAGTGCTAGTGCTCGCCAGCACTTCATTTGAGCAACTTGTCAAACCTTCAGGGGTGTAGGTCCTATTGACCCCATAGGTTCAGCATAACTAGTTAGTTGTCAGGGCTGCATTCATGCCTCATTATGACATGACCAATTGGCATGCTTCTTTGATACATTAATGGCCCTTAACTGGTTAAAGGTTTGAGGCTGTGAGTGAGATAGGAAGGTTATGGGTATAAAGCTATTCTCCAGTGGTTATTGAGATATCCAAACAACATTCTGCTGTTAATAAATCCCTGCCGTGTACAGGCCGTATCAACCAAACACAGGACTTGTGCCACCGTGACGAGCGCACGCCTAGATTGAATGTGAAGCGATGTGAAGGCTTCCTCCTATATCCACATGTTAACACTTTAACCTATTGAGGGCTAGCATCGACTAAAGTCAACCCCATGGTAGGGCTAGTGCCGACTATAGTTGATGCCATGGTAGGCCTAGCATCGACTATAGTCGACACCCATGATATGGGATTTGTATAGGAATTGAAAATAGGCTCGTCCTCTAGGAACTATACTTTTTTCAGAGACCGTCCCCATGGCCAGGATGACCATTTTTGCTCTGCCCTTAAAGGGTTGTAGGCCGAGAGCGGGGGCGAGAATGCACCAAAGCATCATACCAATATGCTGCGGTCGTCACGATACATGCTCGCAGGCCTCTCATGTTACTCGGCAGACTTGCTGATCCTACTGGATTGGTACACTGCACAATGAAGTGCTGACGAGAAGACTTGCAATTTTGATTCCTCAACAAAGAAAAAAGAGAGTTTAAATAGCTTCAAGATGAGTATAGCCTTGGGCAATAGGCTGTTAGTCGACGTCAATCTTTGCTTATTACAGTTGCTTAAATCTGAAGATTCATGCATTGAAGGTTACAAAACAATCAGGCACAGTGCTGTCATTGAATGTTTATCTGCACACTGAAAAGAAAAGCCTACTCACTTGAGTCTAGACTCAGGCAATGTCGCCATAATGAGTATGTTTTGAGACACAGCCTGATCCTGGGGTGATTCACTGGCTCTGCCTGAGTATCATCCCAGGATCAGGCTGAGTCTCAAATCATTTTGGCAACATTGCCTGAGTCTGGATCCAAACTCATGTAAGTTTAAAAAAATCACCCCATAGATCGTTGTGGCTCTACCAAAAGGAAAACAGGGTTAGTGGCTAATGGCTGGTTAACAACACTTGAGCTGTCGGCATAATCGTGGTAAGGAAACTATATTAGACATCAGTTTGGTAGATAAACCTGTGGGTGTATATGTGTGCACCAAACGCACAGAGGGTGCAGAAAGGAGGATATGAAGACCCTTTTAATTAAATAGGGTAGGAAGGGAAAAAGGAAAGAGCAACTTCATAAAATCTGATGATATTTAACCGTTTAATGTTGGGGGGGGGGCATGACCTGTATAGACTAACCTTCAAACATGTATATTTAAATATGTTACAAAAGCTTTGTGAACAAGTTAGCAATGGTCACAGGAACTTTTTGACAGATATGATTATAATCATGATAGTCATGTTGGACGAAATGAATCAATCGTCAGTTTGAAAAATGAATTGTGTCTGTCTCTATTGTACCCAGGTAGCATGATGGGTTTTGTGTATCATGACAGATAAAGAATATATGATTTGGAGCACTGCTGTCTATGAAGGGTTAAATAGTTGATATCTTCCTGGATATTAGCAGGCTAACCTGTATCGATATTAACAGGAAAAGCCAGTCTATCAGGGCCTCTTAATATCGCCCACCATTCCCCTCTCCAGCTGCCCTCCAACCACCATGAAAAGGCCCTTTTACATCCGCCACTTACATTCCACCCATGGCCATGACACTTACCATGGGGCCCCGTCCATGACGTCACTTCCGTTTATGACGTGTCTGCAACGACGTACATGGTAGTCATGGCAACGTCCATGACCATGACCTTGACCACTGGGTTCACCTGCTCTGAGGGATTCCGGAATGGTCCACCAGGGGGAAATATGAGCAAGGACCTGTGCTTTTTATTACTTCTCACATCCTCCAGGCACAAGAGGTTGCCCTAGGTTGCCATTTAGAAGCAGTAAATATCCGCTTGGATACAGCCGTGTTCAGGATTTCCAATCAATCTACCTGAGCCCCATGGGGACATAGGTGAGTGTCCTACATATATGCCACGTTCATATGGTTTACCAGGAAATACCGGTGTTTGATATAGATTTCTGTAGTGAATTGTGGTAAATTTTCTGTGAAATGCTTTACTTGGTGTTTTCGACCTGCGAGTGGCATCTCTGGTCCTTATGGTATTGCTGCAAACCAGGTGATACTGCTTCATTTGATAATAATCTGACACAAAACAGCTTAAACTCCTTAGGGAATTGCTGATGAAATGGCTATTGTATACAGGCAAGACCTTACCATTCTAAATTTTAAACACCGTATAGTACTAAAATGAATGAACTTCCTGGTGGGCAACCAGTTAGGGGTGCTCCCATGCATCATGCTGGAGTAGTAGGGCTGATGTAGTTTTGAAGGTCTGGTATAATGCAGTGCTGGTGGCTTGAGAGCCAGTACTGCATTAGTGCATAGATGACCTACTGAGGGAGGATGGGGGGGGAGGCAGTTGTGGGTGGTACGGCTTGGAGGCTCATGAAAGTACAATGAGGGTGGATGCTGACAGATCCCTGGGTGATTTGTCCACTAGTACCAGATTGGAACTGGTGAAAACCTGGGTACATAGTCTATAAGGGACAGCAGCTGTGTAGTTTCTGCCTGTAAACAGCACTCAACACAAGAAAAAAGAATGGAGGTCACTGGCAGCAGGCTACTGGCTAGTCTAGATGCTGTAGGTCCAGCAGAAAGTGCAATACTGCTGGACCAGAGCTGTTTTCGTGCATCATGCAGACATACATTATGGGTACTGATACACTCCCAAAGAGTCGATATGATGCACAATGCATTGGTGTATCACGATGGCAAATTGATATGAATCATTTAGAACCTATGCCTGTCCATGCAGTAAAGCACTTTGTAAGAGTGAGAAATGATATCTTGAAGGTCCACTATCAAGCACTAAGCCTCCTTGTAAGATGGGATCCACAGCCAAGTTTTTACAGTGCGTTTGATGCCTTTGGCAGTGGAAGAGATAGCCTGGGCAGATATAGACCAAGAATGACGTGCAAAGATCTCATGAATCCCAATGCATTAAACATGTGTCATTGAAGCCCTGTCGTATGGAGGCATATCTTACACACAGAATGAGATATGTGACAGGATTTGCGAAAAGAGCCCTTAGTGCAGGGTGCATTAAGGTCCCTATTCCCAGTATATAGATGTGAATAGTTGATCTTTTAACCCTTTAAGTAGTATATGAGTGTAAGGCAGTGCTCTATAGGGTTGTTGCCCTCCTTTATAAGAAATAATTTGCTGGAGATAATGAATTCATTACAGGTGTCGTGTAAGGGTTTGAGACGCACAAAGTGTTTTGATGCATCATTCCCAATGTCCCCATGATGCATTCTTGCAGGCGACTCCCAATGCTGCACCCATGCATCATACCTAGGGTTGATACCCTCAAGAAAGGTCTGTATGATACACCAGCACTGCAATGGTGCATTAATTGCCCAATCCTGTGACACTTAAAGGGTTAAAGGCATTTCGGTGCTACATTTTACAATATTGCTGCATTGAAAGGGTTAATGAGTTTCCGAATAATCACCAGGCATATGCTTTTTGTCCTTTTTAATTATCTTTCGGGAACAGGATTGAAACATCTTTTAAACCGTTTTATTTTAGATAGGTAATTTGCCGGTTGCCATGGATACAAAATAAATGAGTCTGGTGAGCTTTATCTAGGTGCGTTCTTAGACTCCTTAAGGAGTGCACGATTCCTCCAGATTCATGTTACTTCGATGCCGATGAAGTGCTGGTTATCCAGTCTTTGCCAAACATGTCGGACACCGCCTATAGCCGTCTGAATGGCTCTCAGGCCGAGAGAAATTGTTAGACTGAGACTGCCGGACCAAATGTCTTGATGTCATTTCCAGATTTTGGGCTACACATGATTTTTTACGGCTTTCTAATCGGACCATTATTAAGGTTTTTACAGTGTAAAACAAAAGGCATAAACATAATCAAGAATCCTAATGGATTTCTTGATAAAAATAGAATGTATTTCTTGCTTTATGTAATTTCTTTATTCCCAGAATATGTCCTCAGATACTCAATATGTTTCGGTCCTTCAAAAGTTGCACCAGGCCTGCAGAATTATATATCTGCAGGACAGAATGCCCTGCATGGTGACAAAGTTTTCGCAAAGACTGGTTATCTGCAAAAGAATATCTGTTTTTACATACATACATTATAAATACTTTACAGTTGATATATTGGAGTCTGAAGCCTGGTGATTAATAAGTGAAGATATATATATATATATATATATATATATATATATATATATATATATATATATATATATATATATATATATATATATAGTGAGATGAGATGATGATGAGATATTCATGGTGTAGCTAGACTGTTGGGGCAAAAGAAAAAGCATACCTCACTGCAGTGCAGGAACACTGATAGCTGTAGAAACAAAGCCAACATGACGGCTCAGATACCCCCAAAGGAACCAGTTTGAGGCAATTCTCGGGAGTTTGGCAAAACTTGCAAATCTATACCTCTACATTTCTTCATCTCTTCTTCCTCCACTCTCCAATTGACTTGGCTTGGTTTGTGACAATTGACCAAGGACAAAGCGAACATGATAGGTGGGATATCCCACAGGGTACCAGCGTGAGCTAGGCACTGGTGTCCGGTGATTTGTTCATGTCTGTAGTCCCATAGGACAGGAACAAGCTCTAAGCTGTACCAGGAAGGCCCCTAAGGAATCAAGTCAGTGGGTCACAGAGAATTGGATTCGAATACTCCAGCATAGTTTGGTCCCATAGGCGCAATAGTTAGGCGCAGTGTATCCTATCTGAGAAGCAACAAAATGGCAGCGTCCCGTAGAAAAATCGAAGATTTTGTCCTTTTGTTTGCATTTTAATGTGACTTAAGCTAAAATGACGTGTTTCTTGTATCATGATCAGAATAGTAGCAAAGCACTTTTGCTTTGCATTATCAACGGGAGGTGATGTGTCTTGGGGCATTTGACCCCTCCTTATGGGATGAAGACCCCTGTTAAGAGAGTAGACCCTTTACAGAGAAAAAAAAACATGCCGTTTAAATAGGAGGGGGGCACACAGGGTGTTGGGCACTCTCGAGGTATAGGGCATACCAATGGAAACCATTCAGTGGGCCACACTTGGCCTATTCCGTGTCAGTTCAACCAATCTTCTTGGATTTTCTTTTAACCCATATATATATGATTGGTCCATGTATCTGAAATACTCTCCCCAAATTTTTCCTTAAAATTCCAAACAGTCTCCGAGTTTTGGCCCATGTAGTGGGAGGGGGGTCAGCCCTTGGGAGCAAACCCTTATTTCTGGGCCATTTTCAGAAGCCTGTCATAAGAAAACCGCTATTGTTACAGGTCCTAAATTAATCAGACATGTACTACTAGTTGTAGAGACCAGCAAACAAGCATAAAATCATACCCCTTGCGCTGTGTTTTGATGCACTGAGGCTCGGAAAACAGGAAAAAATCAACGGGCTCTCAAGAATTTTAAATAATCAAAAATCTGTCAAAATTAGAATCTTATCTCCAGCAACTTTATCTTTGGGAAACATATTGAGGTAGATGTGGGGCTTGTATTGGTATGAGAATTTTACCTCAAAACACCATACAGGTGGCGCTGCTGGTGGCCAAAGTCAGTCAATCTAGTCAAATAACCTGTATTTAGCAGCCATTAAAGTCATGTGACCCCAAAGTTATTGAACTGCAATATTTTTTTCCTGAAAGACCTCATCTTGAGCTTTAATTTGAATGTGGTCGCTAAAATATTTGGGGATAGTACTTCAGATACATGGACCAATCATATATATGAGTTAAAAGAAAATCCGAGATGGTCATCCGGGAAGATTGGTTGAAGTGACACCGAATAGGCCACTTGTCTTTATGCATTACGATCATAATTTCGTCCCCAATGTGTCTCACATTGCCGGTGCTGTGTCCAAGCATCATGCTGACCATAGAAGGATAATGATTATATCCCTTGTGGTTCGTCATGCTGCACCAAGGCAAAATCTGCTGTTTTAGGGGGGGGGGGGTGCACTGGCTAATCCCTGGAGAGTCAGCCATCCCTAGCTCACGTGGTGCTTCCAGAGGGGTCCATGGGCAATGAGGCATGCAGTAAGGGTCAACCTGGGGCATGAAGGGGAGAGTGGGAAAGTATCCTGGTGACAGGAGGAATAAAAACTCACTATAAAACATGTAATGTAATGTCACTGTAGGTCAGATTCTCGCCATAGTGATACAGGAGAGCCGCTTGACAAGGTCGATTTCACGAATATGAGTTTTAGACCATTGTCTTTGCCATTAATTCGTAACACTATAACATCATTATGTTGGGCATATAGATCAAGCAAGTGGATAGTGTTCTGAGGCATAGGCCCTGTTATGCTGGCTAAAATGTAGTGTTACATTCTCCACCCTCCCTTCAAAGCACTGACGGATATATATATATATATATATATATATATATATATATATATATATATATATATATATATATATATATATATATATATATAATCTAGTAGGCTATTTGATAAAATTCTGGCCCAAAATTGATTTTGGCTAGCCACAATAATGCATAATATAAAGCTGATTATTGGCTGGTTTACCTGCATCATGACTGATCAGCACTGCATTAGTGCATCATGACGACCAAGGAGCATGAACCTGGAGGCATCGTGCTGCTGTTGAAGGGTTCTACATTCAGAGGTCTCACCCTTGTGGCCCCTGGATGCGTCATGCTAGACCGGCCCCATCTGGTCCAGCCCTGTACCAATCGATGTGCTTTTAGGCACGATTTATGACTAGGCTACTTATAAAGCCTGATTTATAGACCTTCTAGGCCTGCCAGGCAGAGGGTAACAGGGGTGGAGCACCAGCCATAGGAGAACAGGGGGAGGGGTGATCTGGGTACAGGGTGCTGGAGGGGAGAAAAGGCTTCTGTTCCTCTGCCAGCTTTCTCCTTTTGAAAGCTCCACCATGTCGATATTGAAACATACCGTAGTGCCCTGTATACCATAGTGGCTCGTATAAGTGCCTGGGCGCTCATTGATCTCATTCCCACTGTACCCCCGGCGCTTATACGAGACAGGCGCTTATTTGAATACTGTTTTTAGTGGTTAAGAATAATTCCAGTGCCCCTGTATCCCCGGCGCTTATACGAGACCTGTGCTTATTCGAGACCCCGGTGCTTAAACGGGCCATTACGGTAAGTACCCCGCACTTATTGATTTCAACCATAGACTGGCGCTTACTCAAGACCCATAGACTAGCGCTTACTCAAGACTTGGGTTATGGTGTATTTTTATGTTTTAATTCCTCTTTCCTCTTGTGTTCATTCAAGATCAAGAGCTAGATTTATTAAGCCACTGCAGTGCACTTGAAGTTACTATGCTGCATCTAAATGTTTAAGGCACTGAGCAGTGTAGAGGGAAAGTGCTTTCTCAGTAAACTGAAAACTAAATGTGTGAACTGTGTCACTCCGCAGGGGGGAAACCATGATCCTCTTCTCGGAAAACTGAGGGAAGGGTCAACAAGAAAAAGTGTCCCATGTTGGATTTATTCACCTCTTTTTAAAAAAGATTGTTGGCTAAGGTTCAGTTTTCTCATGTCTGGCAAACAGAGAAAGGAATAAAAGGAATACATTATAATGGAAGTCTTCAGGGTTTTCCTGATTTCAAAGGTTCTTCAAGAGTGATGGCCTATGCATGGAATTTCCCATAGAAACCTATATTTCACTTTAGCTGTACTACTTGAGCATTTCTTGAGATCTTTGTGCCCCGTCACTGAAAATAAACATTGAATGTTTTGACTGAACTTACTCATCAACCAAATTATAGGAAGCAAAGTTTCAAAGCCCAAATGCACCAATATCTCTGACAGTCAGTCTATCCCACTGCACCCACGTACAGTCACTGATTTGGTCTCCTACCGTGTTGTCCTGTTTAAGCAACGTGGTCTCGAATAAGCGCCAGTCTCGAATACGCACCAGGCTGAGGGGTAAATAAGTAATGAAATCGACCTCAGTCACTTAATACAGTATTCAAATATACGCCGGTCTCAAATAAGGGGCAGGGATAGAGGGGTATCTCTGGGTGCTTATATGGGATAATACCGTAGCATTACATTCATTACATTCTGTCGCATTAGTATTTTACCTTCACTCCATAGCCCTCCACCCTCTGTGGACCTGCCAATTGTGAATGTAGATATGCAAACTGCACCGGTCGGGGTATTCTTCTACTTCTTTTTCTAATTGATTATGAACTTGCCTTATCAGATCGGGGATTACTGCTGGTCCCCAGGATAGTATGATCCCCCCTCTGACTTCATATCCATTCATTGTTATGATGGTATAATGCAATGGATGGGAGAGACACCCTTTGAGGCCAATGTCTGGAATAGAACTTTCTCGGATTCCTTGTTGGATAAGGGCTGAAAAATTATTGACGGCCGTCAGTCATTGATGGATGGTGTATAGGGACAGTATCCTTAGGATCGCTGGCTTTCTAGTTCTATTAGATCTTGAAGTTTGTTATTTTGGTTCACAATTAATCCCTAAGATTCCACTACCACTGCATGCCGACGGCCGCCCAACGGCCAGCCACCATCACTGCATGTGACCTCATGACCTAATTGGACTCAAAACGAGGCTAGCTGTCATCAGCAGCCTATAGTTGTGCTCTCATCGCCATCACGGCCTTCAGACTGAAACAGTGATGAAAATTCCCTACAGCGTTAAGGCCGAGAATTCATCAGATGTCTGTCCACTGGGCTGTTTTATGTTTGGCACGAGACTAATGATAAAAGAACATACTACATGAAGGGTTACTCATAGCGTGGGTAATTGAATGTGAACATGTATTATCAGATCTTGGGTTCTAGTCTGTACCCATTAGTCACAGGTTGATAAGCATCAAGATCTATCCTTCATTGATGTAGATTATCTTATCTAGCTCATACCGCTCCCTGTAGTCCATCCCCTTAACCCTTCATGGTGCATCTTTAAACAAAATTTGATGTCCATTGCTCTATAATCAACGTAAACGTAGAGCTATTTTAAGTTATCATTTTTTTGGGAGGGAGGGGTTGAAGTTGGTCAAAGTTTATTAAGGTCATCAAGGAAATTAAATGTTGCATAGATCTGAAAATTCAACCAATGTACTGCATGTAGTGAGAGCTTTTCAACCCTTCCCTTGATTTTTGATGTCTTGATGCATGATGGCAGCGCTGGTGAGTAACTCGCTAGTGGTGCATCCACCCGACCCTCTCACAGGAATGGCATGTTGCACCAGTGAAGTGCTGGCGAGCAGATTTACCAACGCTTCATAAGTTCATTGGTGCACCAAGATAATTTCATTTTTAATTCACGATCTATGGACATGATTTATAATACATTAGCTTGCCTTAAATGAATAAACGATTGGGGCAGAGACACTACATGTAGAACAAAATAGTTACACACAGAAGGAATTAAACACACATGACTCTGCTCTGTGATGTATCACAGCTATATATATATTATTTAACTATACTTATTATAGACTTGTTTCCTTCCTTCCCCATATATATAAACTCTACCCGCTGTAGTGCTGCTGCTACGTCTCAACACACTTGTACCAACCGATGAAAATGTACTATACCGGTAGAGGGTGCGGCACTAAGGCCTATGCCCCTTTCGTGGTAAATATTTTGATAGATACTCATGGAGTCTGGGGGGGCTCTGACTGTTACTGTATATATAAAATTCATCCTGTAACAATGTATACTGTACTGTACAACCTAATATTACTCATATTATGCAACACACACTATTGAATGACTTAACAGGTACCAAGGGTCTACGACTGATGCATATGAATGCTCGTAGTTTTAAATGTAATTATGCTAGTATTTGTGCCGAAATCTACCCGATTAACCTCGAAATTTTTACTTTCTCTGAAACTTGGTTTAAGAGTGAGGATGATGAATCGGAATACCAATTTTCTGGTTACACACGTTATAGACTAGATAGACAGGTCCTTGATGAAAAAGGTAATATCAAAACTGGAGGTGGTGTATGTATCTATATTAAACATGGCTTGAAACATGACTATGATAAATTTTCTCCACTATTTCACTCTGACCCTAACATTGAATTGCATTGTATTACTGTAACAAAGGATCATATGAAACCAGTCCTATTATTTAATGTTTATAGACCGCCAGATGGGTCTAAAGTAGCTTTTATAGATACACTAATTGAGATAGTTTCTACCATTGATGATAAAGACCAATATGAAATTGTGGCCATGGGAGACTTTAACTTCAATGTGCTTGATGATAGTGACCATGTGAATGACCTGTTGAATAAAATGAAGGGTATAGGTTTAAACCAAGAAATTAAGTCAGGTACCAGGAAAAAAGCTATATTAGATTTAATTTTTACCAACCTAAGAAGGAACTATATATATACGGGTATATGTAACATCTCTATAACTGATCATCTTCCTGTTTACTTGGTAAGAAAGAAATGGAAAATAAAAAATGAGAAGGTTTATATTACCGGTAGGTCGTACTCCAAGCTAGATAATGATACATTATTGAGGGATTTTGATGCTTACGATTGGACTGAATTTAACCATACTGATGATGTAAACTGTGCCTGGTCTCATATAGAATTAGCAATAAGAAAAATCTTAGACAAATACTGTCCAATCCACAAATTCTTGGTTAATAAATATAGGGATCCGTGGATGTCCCAAAATGTATATGAGACTATCCGTGACAAAAATGCCAAACTTTGGAAAGCAAGACGATCTGGTAAGGAGGAAGATTGGAAATCTCTAACTGAAACACGTAATAAAGCAAATAAGATTATAAGTAAGGCGAGGAAAAACTTTTTTAAGGAACAACTGGAAACCTATAAGAACGATCACAAAAAATTTTGGAGAACCATTAATAATATTCTACCGGGCCACCCGAATCGGTCAAATAAAATTTCTCTAATAGATCATAGTAATAATGATACTCCAATTGACGATGATAAAGTTTCAGATTTCATAAACCAGTACTTTGCCAACATTGGTCCCTTGCTTGCCAAGGACTTATATATCCCATGGAAACCCTATGATGAGCGTGTGATAAACCAAATTGACAATATTGAAACCAACGTGCAAGAGGTAGCAAAATTGGTACACGATATAAACTCAATAAAATCCTCAGCTATAGATAATATCTCTACTGCTACTTTAAAAACAATTTTTAAACATGATCCCTCCAAATTAGTCAAAATTTTTAATCTGTCTTTTACCCAAAATTGTATCCCAGATGCTTGGAAAATATCGAAAGTTACCCCAATCCCCAAAACGGGCAATCTCAAATTAGTTAACAATTACAGACCGATCTCACTCCTACCTCTACCATGTAAATTGCTGGAAAAAATTGTACATAATCGAGTATATGGTTTCCTTGTCAAAGAAAATATATTAACTTCAAAACAAGGTGGTTTTAGATCTGGATTCAGTACAATTGATACATTGGCAAAATTCACTGATGATATTAAAAGAAATCTTAATGTGGGTAATTCAACAGTGGCTGCGTTTATTGATCTCAAGAAAGCTTTTGATACTGTAGACCATTCTGTACTCTTAACCAAAATTCATCATTATGGCATTCGCTCCAATACATATCACTGGTTCAAAAATTACTTAGAAAAAAGATATCAGACAACCTTTGCAAATGGAATACTATCTGACAAAGCTAAAGTGGTATGTGGCGTACCACAGGGCTCAATTTTAGGTCCTTTACTTTTTCTAATTTATGTTAATGATGTCATAAATTGTGTGAAAAATTGTGATGTTAGACTTTATGCTGACGACACAGTTATTTATTCATCTCAAAATAACTTTCTAAATGCTAAGACCTATTTGCAAAATGATCTAGAGGCCTATGAAACATGGTGTATACAAAATAAATTATCTATCAATGCCTCTAAAACAAAAATAATGTTCTTCTCTTCTAGTACAAGGAGACTGAACACATTGACTGCAAACATTAGACTTAATGATCATCTTTTACAAGTGGTACCTAGCTATAAATATTTAGGTGTTATACTGGATCCACTTTTACATTATAACATGCATTTAAGTAACCAAGTAAAAACCATTGCCTATAAGACCTATAAATTGTGTTTACTAAGAAGATATCTCGATGTTAAACTGGCAATTCAAATTTACAAGTCTACTATTTTACCTTATATGGAATATGCAGATATTTGTTTCATGTCAACTTATGACAAGTATCTAGATCCTTTACAATATGCACAAAACAGATGTTTAAAGATTTGCTTAAAAGTTCCTCACTTAACGAATACTAAATATGTACATAATATTACTGGTATAAACAAACTGGAGGATAGACGGAATGCCCACTTAATAAACTACATGTACAATAGATCTAGATGTGATATGTATAAAGACAATAGAAATATAACTACTCGTTTACATGATGCTCCTACTGTAAAATGTATTACCCCAAATTGTTTGTCATATGCTAGAAGTATAGAATACCATGGTGCCATCGCCTGGAATTCCTTATCAAGGGATCGAAGAAATACCCCTGATTGTACTAAATTTAAAAGTGATACGAATACTATTATGAAAAGCTTATTGCCCTATGATGAGGACTAATTTATAATTACTAGGCCATGTGTGTGTAAATTCTTATAAATTCTTATAAATTTTTATACATAGAATCAAAATACCATTGTTACAGCATCTGATAACCGAGTTACCCCCCTATGTATTTTTCTCCATTCTTATTTACTTATCAATGTGTCAAACTTCCATTCTACTTCATAAGACAGGTAGGACCAGAAGTACCAACCCATACACTTTTGTGGGGATGAGGTCCTCTGCCTTCTTTTTTGTCATAACCCTTGTTAAAATATTATTATTCTTCACTTGATTTCCTATCGATCATAACTGATCAACTATCTATTAATGTACTCTGAACAACTCGTGATCTTGAATAATATTGTTACTACCGCTGTGAGTGTATATGACCAACATTAAGACAAATAAAGTAAATTCAAACCAAAAAATGATACCTGACAGGAGAGTGTGGTTGTCACTGAGGGTGCAGTGAGTAGAGGTGACAGCATGGGGTACAAACATTGGCCATAGTACTGGACGCTGCAGTTTACTGTCACTGGCACTTTCACCGTGTGAAGACTATTCTCATAAAATTAGCCAAAATTCAACAGAAAAAAAGATTTTGAGTATATCTGAATGATTTGGGCAGTGTTTTGTTCTATCCTGAAAAGCCTCCGGACAAGGGTTGGGACAAGTATTGTAGTGTTTAAGCACGAATAAATACAGGTCTGTCTCAAATAATCATTTAGGGAGTAGGGGTCATGACATAATTAATAAAGCATTGAACTTGACTTTGAAAAAGCCCCTGTTGCAAAAGAAAAAGCGCCTGCGGCCAATCATCTATCAAGTGCTATAGCAGTTTTCATGGCAATTGATTAAACAACGTCATAGCCCCATGCACAGGTTTTGGCAAATGTCATGATTATTGGACTTTGTAGCTACCAGAGCCAGCTGTCAATGGAAGTTGACAGTGTGTAAGTAACTGTAGCTGGGCACTATACACTGCTGTCACAACTACTGTCAGTGCTGATATAGAGGATACTATAGTGGCTGTTATAGAGGATACTTTAGTAGTTCATATATGGGTCTTTATGAGTAAGCACTGGTCTTGAAAAAGTGCCAGGAAATTTAAAAGGCATTATAATCCAAGTCTTGGCCGGCATAAGCGCCGAGTATTTGAATAGGCACTGATCTTGTGGAAAGGGATATTTGTGTCTTTGATCCAAGTCTTAGTAAGGGCTGGTCTTCAATAAGGACTGCGAGTATATAGACTGGTTGAATTCAATATACACCCTGGCACGGATACAGACCAATACGGTAGACTATTATGAAAACCTATAGTGTAAGGGACTAAAGAGTATAGAACATTATAGTGCAATGTCAGTGTCACTTTGACATTGTCCATAGTGTCAGTGGTAATGTCAACCAATGTCAACTGTCATAGGGCACTCTGTTTAGACAACTCCTACGTTTAAAGTGATCCAGCTTATGTCCTGTCCATCCTGAGAGTCAAAATGCCATGAAAAAAAAGAAGGCTACTCTTGCTTTCCTTCAAGTTCACTTTCTTTGCTTTGGTTGTTTGTGTAGTTCCAGTAATTCAACTTCTAGTTAGCTCTAGACTTCCAGACATGTTGCTATGTTATTGTGATCCTGCTTTATTGCATTACTTTATGTAGACCCAAGTGTCTGGTCACTATGGTTCACATACATGGCCAGACACAACACGTACCACCATAGGCTTATCATACCCTAATTCTGTGCATTCAACACGTAAGTTGTGTCAACCCTGCTGCCCCACAGTATGGTCTAGACAAGGACCGTGCCATTTTCAATGGAATACCAACCCACTTCAATGCAGCCAAAAATCTCCTGGGCTGGAATAAGGCCACACAGGGATAAGCAGATTTCTTGAAAAACTTTTGAAAATCAACCCATTGTACAGTTGATCAGGTTGCACCTTGTCATGAATACCTTTAACCTGATTTATTTGGATAATACAAAAACAAAGAAATTGCAAATGGTTTCTTCATTTTGTAGTCCTTCCACCATTGCCAAAGTAACTAATGCCATTCATTGTTGATTCTTTTTGGTGAGGTTCCCACCAAACCTAAAAACATGTCACTGCGTAGCAGGAAACTTTCCTAGAACCATATACAACACAAAGCTGGTTGGTCATGATGTATGGTCCATGTTATTTGGCACAAAACTAATCTGTGTCTATATAAGTTTGTCCCCACTGACACAGTCAACTTAGATTTACCTATCCAAGTATTTTCATTGTTGAGCAGCATTCTTTTTTATGGCATATATGGGGTCCTCGTCTTCAACTGTCTGAGGTCCTTATGATGCCTCAAGGTTTTATATCAATTTATCCAACTGGTGCAGGGCATACTCCAACTCCTGAACTCTGTTGGTGTATTGTGTCTAATGTCCGAATATGTACAGACCCCCTAGTCATTATGATGCATGGATCTCCCACTGGCGAGTTACTCACCAGGGCTGAATTCATGCATCATGCAGACATAAGATCATTATTCATGAAATTACTAGCCTGCCTCCAAAGTACCAAGGTAGTGACATGTGAGGAACAGCTGCAAAGATGGCCACTGTTTTGTTAACCCTTTAATGACAACATGCTGTCTCTTGGTTCACCCCCCTTTAATCATGATGACCTACTGGTACAGGTTTGTTAGCACTGCATTGAAGCATCATGCTGAACCTCTGGGAGTGTATCAATCCCATTGGGTCGGCATGATGCATGGATCATCAGTGTAGCCCTGGCCAATTTCTCGCCACGGCTGCATTCAAGCACCTTACCGACCAAAGGGCATATTGGATAAATTATAGTAGATCTATACAGCCCTTATTGAGTTAAGCTATTTCTCATGAGTCAATGACTTTAAAGTCCTCCCTTGTTTTTCATTCCCTTTTTTAAGTGCCACTTTTTGGTTGAGTTTCCACCATTTGTTGTGTGTGAAAATAGTGCGGAGTCTGGTCCTTCAGGCACTGCCTAGTGCCTCAGATTTATATCCACTTTTCATTGTGACGCCACAGACCATTCGCATTGCTGGTGAGTGACACAAAGTTTGGGTTGGCATAAATGTAACCTTAGCGAGTTCCTCAGAAAGGCTATATTCCTGTGTCATACCGGCCAAAGGGCAAAGTGCATTTCAAGTCATTTGCAGCCTTTAAAATGTTCACCATTGAGAGGCCCATAGTGCATTAATGCATTGGTCGGCATGATGCATGAATGCAGCCCAGGGCTACACTCATACATCATGCCGACCCTACAGGGTTGATACACGCTCAGAGGGTCGACATGGTGCAAAATTGAAGTGCAGGACCACCAATGGGCTTGATGCAATCCATGCATCAGCGGCCCGTAAAAGGGTTAAATAGTACAGAATCTGTAGTGTCTTTTTACTATTTTCAGATGTGATGTGAGAATCTGCCTGATACCACATGCCCCTTCATGTAAAGGTAAGTACTCAAAGGATATTGTTTTAACTACCGATGGATTCCATGAGTCACCTTGAGTGGATAAAATTCTCTAAATTTCGGAGAGACCACTTTTTCTAGTAAACCAGGAGGTGGAATTACTGGTTTTCTTTTATGTCAGTATAGAATTATGAGAGAAGTGTCCAAAAAATTGTTGTTTCTTGGTGTTTTCTTTTTTTGTTATACAAATATATCTATGCAAACTCCTTGGTAATATACTTTATAAGAGCCCCTCCAACTGGTCATCAATATACACTACATTTCATAGTCAGCCACTCCAACTGATAACCAACGCATGTATAGTGCATAGTCAGTCCCTCCAACTGGTAATCAATGCATGTATACATTGTACATAGTCAGTCCCTCCAGCTGGCAATCAACATACCATAGTACATAGTCAGTCCCTCCAACTGGTCATCAACATATCATAGTACATAGTCAGTCCCTCCAACTGGTCATCAACATAATTATCATAGTACATAGTCAGTCCCTCCAACCTATAATCAACATTATATAGTACATAGTCAGTCCCTCCAACCTATAATCAACATTATATAGTACATAGTCAGTCCCTCCAACCGAAAATCAAGATTACATAGTACATCCAACTGGTCATCAGCATAATATAGTACAGAGTCAGCCCACAAATAAGTAATATAATACAGTAGCCTTCGAATATGATATATTCAGCCATCCTGCTAGCTCCCCATGGTTATAAATACTGTAGTGCATACTCGGCCTGCCAACTCCTTGTGGATGTACTATACTACAAAGAGGCACGTGGGGACAACAGACGAGGCTGAGGGACTGTCCCGCCCAATATCAGGATCCACTAAACTCGCCCCCACCCCTCACATGTCATACTCATTCATCTTAAGCCCACCATCTTTACCGCACATCATTGGTGCATCATGCCAACCCTTCAGGAGTGTATCAACCCATAGTGTCCACACGATGCATGAATGCAGGACTGGTGAGTTGCACAGCAGGAATGCATAAATTTTAGGTAGCAACCAACGACAGACATAGGATTTTTCAGGAAATATCCAAAAATTTGGAATTTGGATATTTGAGGTCATTCTTGTGATTTGTACAAATCCACTAATACCTTTCTTTCCTCTACATTCCATCCCTAATACCTTGAAGAGGGATTCCAGTAGACTTGCTCTCAAGTCTATTGATTTGATATAAGTGGGAAAAAAGACTTCAATCAGCTGACTGGGGGTGGGGTAGGGGAGGGGGTCTTATGGAATGTATCAAACTGTAAAGCCAGTCTAGGATTTCAGATCCGTCTTAAATAACTTAAAATCCAGGTCCATGTTTGTAGAGCCATAATGCATTAATGCACCATGTTGCACTGTAGGGGTTAGAGCAGCACAAAGGGAGGAGGCCCCAGCTGTGTTTACTAATAGTGCAGAACCAGACCTTCATACACAGACCCTACCTCCCAGAACCCAGACTCAGGTCTCCATCTCTCTGTGAGGTGTGGTGAAGAGCTCAAGAAAAGCTCTCCCTCTGTCTCTCTAAGCCTGTCTGTCTTTCTCCCTGTGTCTGCCTGTCTCCCTAGCTGTCTGTATCTCTGTCTATCTCTCTAGCTATCTGTCTCCTCTCCCTCTGCAAAACCATAAAGTTGGCCCAAGAAGGGAGGCGAGACGCTTCTGGCTGATATCAGTTATGGGCTCAGTGCCATACAGCACCAGTCCACTCCTGCTAGTGACCCGCAGGCAGTGACCACCCATTGACACCCTCTGGTTCACGATATGCCTCTCCCCTCCCCCTCCCCTCTCCCCACAGACACACTCAAAACCCAAGCCTGACCCCTGGGCGTGTGCCGAGTCCCTGGTACTGGTCATAGTTAGCATAGCGGCACCTCTTGTTGTCACTGCCCCCCAACCCCACCAACACTGGGAGCAGCTCACAGACCATTCATTTCACTCCTTGTATTTAACATCTTGCTCGGTTCTGGTGTAGAGTGACTGCTGCTAGACTGGTAAGGACAGAGAGTAACTGATCTGCTGATATACATTTTACATTACAATGGCTGATCCAAGATTTTCAAAAGGTGCACCGGGGGCCGCATTCTTTATTTTTAGGCATAAACAAGATATGAAATATACAAAATGAATATTCCTATAGGCAAAAGCGAGGGGCGTGCACCCCCGCCCCTTTCACGGCAGGGAGAGTGCTGCTGCTCGCCTGATATTGTTATGTATAGTGCAGAGATACTTTAGTATCTGTATAGTGAGTGACTACTGCTGGACTGGCCTTATGGGACGGAGATACCAACATACTAACTCGGCATAAGAACTGCATGGAGAATATTTGCCGCTTGACTTTAGGAGGTCACATGTAATATAAAGACACCCCAATAGCCTTGTGGGGTAGAGACCGAGGCATCACTACCGGGTACATGTAGAATGACTACATGTACTGCTAGGCTGGCTTTGTGGGACAGAGTCGCCAACAGTGCCTTTGAAGCACTGCATGGAGAGTGTCCCTGCTGGTTAGCTGGCCTGGCGGGGGGAGCAGCTCCAGTGGATGCGGCGAGCAGCTCAGTTTGGCCGTCAGTGGGAGCCGGAGCAGCACCCAGAGCGGACCTACGCGCTACTACAGCACTGACTGGGTATCAGCACTGCACTGGTCTCCCTGTCAGTCAGTCAGTCAATCCTGGAACAACCCACTGCCTGACACATAGTACCAACACCCTACTGAGTCAACCACCTCCATATCTCTCCTTCTCCTCCGGGGTGTCACACAAGTCATAAAAGGTCCCAGGAGGAGTCTACCACCACCAGTATAGCACCGTGTCAAGTGTCAGGAGAAGTATAACCTCCAGGGTGTAGGGAGTGTCATGATAATGTGTCCGATAGTGTCTACAGCTAAGCCATGGAGCATTGCGGAACACATGTTGTAGGATTAGGATTCATGGTAGGTAGCAAGGAGTCAGTGCCTACCTAGTGGTGCTTCTACCACTTACAAGTGTATCCTCTAGGGTCTCTCCAGCACCAATAGTGACACATAGGTATATTTCAGGACAACTGTCAGAATCTCCAGCGTGGATTGCCATAGTACATGAATGTAGGTGAATGTATGGTATGTACTACTACCAGTGTTTGGGGAATACAGGTGCCTGGCATGGCTAGTATTATGGCTGATCTACTGACTGAGGAGCCAGTGGAAGCAGTGGAATCCAGCCACTGTGCGTCACAATATCTCTTATGCCAGCTTCTCCAGGTTGGGTTGTCAACGTCATAGACTCATAGTACATGTATGTAGGCGAATGTATAACATGTACTACCAGTGCTCTGGCCTGGGATGATAGACACATGTCTTTATATTGAACAGCAGAGTCAGTGGAGCCGATGGGACTGGAGCCATTCTGCCATAGGTAGTCACAATCATTCCAGTACATGTACCTGACTCTCGAGAGTGGGATAGTACAGCCCTTTAAGTTTGATAACAGCCCTGGTGTGCTCCTGGAGGAATCATACTAACAGGTCCTGGAGGATTGGTGAGTAGACCAAGTAACACTGACTCACTAAGGGGTTACCAGATTACCCACACATGTATATAATAGTGTAAACTGTCCATTGATATAAATGTCTATAGGCTACATAGGGATACAAGACGATACCTGCATGCTGCATTGGCCTGTATTAATTCCAATACCGTAGTGGCCTGTTTAAGTGCCCGGCCGGTCTTGAATAAGCGCCGCGGGTACAGGTGTATTGTAATCGAAAAATCCACTATAAACTAAGTCTTGAGTGAGCGCCGGTCTTGAATAAAGGCCTTGGGTACAGTCAGGTTGAAATCTAAAAGCGCCTGGCCGCTTATAGAGGCCATTACGGTACCTCTGTACAACTGGCTCTTATTCAGGACAGGTGCATATTCAGGTGTAAATTATAGTGTGTTTTGAAATTTCAATACCCCCGTATCCCCGCGGCTTTAATATTCAAGACCCGACGTTCATAAGTCCAATGCCGTTTGTTTAGAGATGTGAAGATAATATAGGTACATGAAGCACACACAAACCTTTCTACTAGTATTGTATATAATGCATCGTACCTATCTCTACGACGTCGTGTAGTCTTGATCCACAATACTGGAATACAGGGACATATTAAGTGGTGCTAGGAATACACTTGGCTGGCAACCTGCCTCTATATTGGGACATTATAGCAGGCAGGCCATGCCTACGAAATCCCCTGTCAATCATGCCCTGTTGTCACCCTTATCCAGAAGAGGGCACCAAGGTAGCTGTAACATATTATGTAATGGGGCCAATATCACTGCACTGGCCTCTCCTATACAGATGTTTGGTACAGACACCAGATGTGTGCCATCTAGTGGATTTTTGATGTACCTATCCCCACATCATGGGGAGAATGCCATCAGGCATGGCCAGCGGGCACTGTGTCCTCAATACCCGTGGGCACCAGCGTAGGAATACACAAGGTATGCCTTTGTTCCTGAAATGTCTGTGACAGACTTTCGTGTAATAATATTACTGTAAGTCCTCGAGTAAAAGTTAAATCTAAGTTGTGCACGAGCTTTGGCAAATTTTGGCTAGTTGAATCAACATTGTCCCCTAAAAACCCCTATTGGGTTTGCTGCTGCATGGGCCAGTAACTCGCTAGTGCTGCATGCCAACCCTATTGGGTTTGCTGCTGCATGGGCCAGTAACTCGCTAGTGCTGCATATCAACCCTATTGGGTTTGCTGCTGCATGGGCCAGTAACTCGCTAGTGCTGCATGCCAACCCTATTGGGGTAACCAGTTGATACACTCCCATGATGGCATGATGGATGTATCTGGTAGACACACTGATAGAATCTAACTGGGCACATTGGTGCATCATAACAAAAAATACATTGTAACAGTTCTTAAGTTAATTCAACACATGCCCCCGAATCCCTATAACCAATCCGCCTCTGGCCAATATAATGGCCCGGGGGTGTCAAAGCACCTGGTAGAGCTAGCACAATACACAGCACATAAGGTGCCAGTTTCCAATGCTATTAGGCGCACCTTTGCTTCTATCTTGACTACCAACTTACTGTTCCATTGTTCATAATCCTCAATATGAGTCCCAACCCTTACGCCTGAGCTGATCCTATAGAGCATATAAGTAATGGAAAACCTCCCTGGAGCTGGAGGAATCCTCCAGCACCAAGGAGGTTTTCTTACTTATAAACTCCATCCACAGAAGTTTATATAACAGTAAACTCATGAATATAAGCATATTTTGACAAACTGTAGAGGCCTAGAGAAGATTTGAATCTTCTACACTGGCTGTGATACATAGCCATGATAAATATAATTATGGTGTTCAAGGCTACAACCACCGGCACTCTCAATGGCATTAATTAATGGTTAGCATGTATGACTTTGAATCACAGAATGTGGGTTCAAGACTGCATGGGAAAAAGCTTTTTAACATAGATATACAAGGTAAAAGGGGTCTTTTTAAAAGGCCTCCCTGAAGCCCTTTTTATCCTGTTGGCATTCAGGGGATATTCATTATAATATATTATTTTTGGAATTTGTTCCAAAAATGACGGTGAACAACTGAGAATGAAAATAAAATCCCACCAGGGGTTTTCAAACCTGTGTGGTCTAGATTTCTAGTCCCCGGCCTTAACCACTACACTGCATTGACTGGTCAAACTTTCAAAGTGAAATTATCCTGTTCATCTATAATTGATTACTCAGTCATAGTAGTATAGCATATAGCCATTCAGTACATGTTCTAACACCCACAGTATCAACTAAGGTTTCATGGTGTAATGGTTAGCATATGGGACTCTGGATCCCAGCACTGTCTGGTGCATGGGTATGAATCCCATATGGGACAGCATTTTATCAAGAATTTCATCTGCTCCTCAAAAATGACCAAAGTCATAAAACCTCCTGCTATGCTTGGCCTAGTTCACAAAACCTCTTCACAGAAGTAACCCAATTCACAAAACCTCCTACCAGATCTGACCTAATTGGATCTATTTCATAAAACCTCCTGCTGTCCCCCATACTGTAAAATGTGGAAATAAACCTACAGTAGGAACAATGGGGTGCACAGCCAGGTGGAGTATAATACTGTAATACCCCACTATATTGGTGAATAGCTGCCAAGTGCCATCGTCATGACATGGCTTATCATGGGGTAGATTATGACATAGGCTACTACACCAGGCTCACACTTACAAGGTGATTCCACTCCAGGAACTGAGGTGCACTATGGGCAGGTGGTGAATGACTGCTAAATGCCTTCATCTTGAGATAAGAGTAACTCTACATTCCTTTGCGTGGTGCAATGGCGGATCCAGGATTTCGAAAGGAGGGGGCGCGCCCCTTATTTGAGACCATATCTTTAGCTGAAATGTAGGGTCAAAAGAGCCATATAAATATAATTATCTATATAAACTCTCAATTACAGGCAGGAAGTAGGGGGCACGTGTCCCTGCACCCCCCCCCCCCATTCTGAATCTGCCACTGTGGTGAGTCGAGGGGAAAACCCTGTCCCGCACTGTATTGGTCTCTTTAGGCACAAACATCTCAAAATTGCGCAAGTCTCAAATAAGTGCTAGTATAATCTCAAACTCCATCAGTGTCTAAACTAAGCCCTGCTTTCATACGATGGCTAAGGTAGACTGCTATTGGTATTTACTAGTAGTGGGGTATTTAAAATGCCTCACTCCCCTTGCAGTTATTTAAAACTCTGGCGCTTAAACAGATCATTACGGTATAGATGCAGTATTGATGGTCATTCACCAGAGCTGTATTCATGAATGAATGATTAAAACAAAGAGCATAGTGCATTAAAACACTATACTGGCCTTAAATGGTTCACTGTAGAGAACCCCACATGTGTGCACTAAGACTGTGAAGTGTTCAGGTTCAACTACAAACTGTTATAGAGGGTACCTGAGATGTTAAGGTTGGTCTCTGAGCTATTGCTGAGGTTGTGACTGTTGATTTCTTTGCCTTTAGTTAGACCAACAAAAGCATATATAGGTCACAAAGCCGCAAAAATACACACCCAGGAGGAACAAGGCAATGTGCATACACTGAAGTACCTGATAATGCTTGCCATGTATCACTTGAGCTGTATTGACGCATCTTGATCAATACCAAATGACCACAGTTCCTAAATGCATTACCATCCTTAAACAGAGATGTCAGAGTTTCAGATTTTCTCTGATTTCAGAGGTTCAAAGGTGATATCTTACTACAGAAATAATAAGAATTTTTTTTTAAATGAATATTTTATAATTCTGATATTTCTCAAAGATACACCCAACCCTAAGTGATTAATTTTGAAGGTATTTGTCACTCTGATAAGGGTATAACCCTCCTTTTGAAGTGCCCCAAAATAAGTTTCAGAGTTTCGCCAAATATCGAACTGACATCTCTGCTTAAAATAGTACAGTGCATGAATATATAATTATTGAATTGAGGCCCGGGCATTGAGGTTCATCTTGATGTCAAATGAAAAGATATCATAGAGGAATTAGTTATCATTGTTCAAGTATCACAATGCATAGATACTTGGAATGAAAGCCAACCTTAAGCAAACTTTAAAATGATAGTTGTTCGGAATTGCCCAATATTGTAGGAAATAATCATTTACTTAGTTCACAATGTGCTTAAAACTGCTTTAATCAAGATATTTATGCAGTGGGGATCTGCCTTGAGGGATCTGCCAGCCAATACCTAAGGCTTACAGTATACAGACTACCTAAGGTGGCTGAGCCCCAGGGGGTTAGGGTACAGAGGTGGTGGCCCTCAATGGAGCATGTATACACATGTACTAGAGTAACCCACATCTGCTCATGAGCTGCTCAAGGCTCTACCAGACATGCTAGAGCCTGTACTGCCACAAGAAGAGTCTGGGAGCAACCCGCCTGTGACTTTGCAAAGTGCCCACTTGGGGGTTGATGTTAGATCTTAATTATCCCTATGTAGTGTCGTCCATTGAGGCACCCAGATGCTTATTGATTTCTATACCTAGCCCTTATTGAAGACTTTTCTTAATGGTTAAGTCTTAAGATGATTTCAGTGCCCCTTTACCCACAGTGCTTATTCAAGAGCGGTGCTTGTTTAAGCCCCCGGCACTCCAGTGGCAGATACAGGATCTGGAAAAGGAGGACGCGGCCCAAAAGGAGGGGGTGCATTTTTTTAGCAGATTTTGGGGTCCAAAATATGTAATTAAACACTTAAGTACTGGGAAAAAAGGGGGTGCAGGCGCCCCCTCAAAATCCGCCACTGCATTCAAACGAGCCATTGCAATAAATGCTTCAGGGTATTCAATGTTGGAGTGGCAGGATGAAGTGTGAATGAAGTGCAGCCTGTCAAGATTTATATTTGCAGGGTGAATCAAAAGCATTGCTACTATGAAAAGAGTGTTACTCTTGATGAAGCTATTGGCTTTAGGGGCCCTCGAAACTTATAGTATACTGTGGTCCAATCTCTTGGAAACTTATCTCTAGGGAATGCATCTCTCTTGTTAAGGAGCTATAGGACCCCAAGTCCTGAGGACAGTCAGTGGTTCATGCATCCATACCTACATACCACCACTACAGCCACCAGCAGGCCAGAACTATACATGTGATAAAAATACAGGAAGCCACCGGTGACTTATAATAGTGGTCGAGATAAGGCCATCTTGATTATCATCTTTGATCCAGACTGTGGTGTAGTAATATGCATCAGTGTGGGTAATCGAGACTGCTTAGAGCTCTCTAGCACACGTGCCGGAACACCCTAAGGGACATAACAAGCCTCTGGTATTACCCCATACAAACCTGAGAGGGATGGGCACCACAGGGGAGCCCAGTAATCCTTTAAGCACAACAAGTCATGATGCTCCAAGGATTCAGGTTCATTTGCCACCATGATGGAGCAATGCAGTGCTGGGCAGTAAGCCATCAGCACTGCATTGCTCGATGGCTGATTTATCTGTATAGAAACTCTTTCTCTAAAATGTGTAAGCACATGAGTGATATTGACACACCTAGCGAGTAGGTGTGTCATGTTATTTCCTAATCTTTCAGCATTCAAAGATGTTTTACCTTTGATAACGGCTTTTGATACATCTAGATGTGTACGTTTGATAAGGTAAGCCACACAATGACTTCAGGCAGATTTATTATAGAGTAACAAGGGTGGTACATCCTGTATTAGCCACCAACACCTTAATGGATACTACTGTAATGGCTCGTCTATGTGCCAGGGGTATTGAAATCATAAGCACTAATAACAGTATTCAGATAAGCATCAGTATCGAGTAAGGGCCGGGGGTAAAAGGGTTTTAAGATTAGTAAACACCCAGGCCACTATGAAAGTGTGGTAGTACTGTAGAGATTCACCACAACTGCCCTGGAGGAGGGGAATAGATACAGAATGTATAGGCCGGGATTCAGGAATCATCTCTTTCCCTTGGAGGAGACACCTGCATGCATGTTGGCAGTCCGGTGGTGTAAGAGTCCATTAGAGCTACCTGAGTACTTGTATCAGGTTACTGCCATAGACAAGCCTGCAGGGTAGCTAAATCTAATGACAGCATTGTGTCAACTATGGCCAGAAGCCCCTGTGCAGTATTGGTCACATAAAGCTAGTTTTGTAGGACATTCCACATATCATATCTGTACTAAAGCTTTTCAATTTCCTACAAAATAAATTTCCCAAATCGTAAGATATAGGTCTATATCTACTGCTTTGAAGTGACATCACCCCACGGGCATCACCCCCCTGCAATTGCAATGCATACCTCAGGCTCTACGTCTACATTTGATGCTTAAAGAGGGGAAATGAGATCTTGCCCAAATCTGCTACTGCTACGTTGGTTCTTTATATAGAGTTGGTCTTTGGACATTGTAGGTATACCCACCTGTGTGTCTCACCATTGTAGCCTTCCACTCCACACCTGGTAAAAAGCTCTCACCTGAATTAACCCTTTTACAACAACTCAGTGATTACAAGAGTGACTACGTTTCTTTTAGTCACAAGAATTCAAATTTGACAACTATGAAGTTGCGGAAATGTCCTTTCCCAACACATTCAGATGAAATAGGGTGACTTAAGCAATCTGGTATTTGCTTAAATGCCAATATTCAGAAAATGGCGTCCACATGTTGGCTTCACTCACCATTGCTGCATTGGCAGATTACCATGGTAAACCCAAACATGGACCTTGAGGTATCATAATACATGTGCCCCTCTAAGTATAAATTCATACCAGAGTCCATAAGCAGTACTTCCCCAATAGGATTGCCCTCCCAGTTACCACCAATCGCCCAGGCTGATACTATATGAGCAATGCTAATGCTATATAAACCCTTATATAATGCTGATCCAATATGACTTTCTGCCTTAGACTTAACCCTATACAAACAGCACCATGCCTCAAGGCCTTCTGGAATCATTCCGTGGGACACTGGTTGCATGCTAATAATTTTCTTGATAATTTTGGTGCATCATGCTGACAATTCTAGCTTAGGAGTGTATCAACCTGGGGTCAGTATGATGCATCAATGCAGTTGTGTGAGTTACTAGACAGAGCTGCCTTGAGGCATCACGAAAACCACAAGGCTGGCCGATGCAAGCCTATTATGGGCAGTAATGATATTGTGTTATGACAGATTACAGTTGATTCCTAATTCTCCCAATGTGATTAGAACAGAATATTCCTCTCTGCACTGGTTATTCCATGGGGGGTGTGAAATGCAGAGATCCTAGGTAAAACCTATGCGATAATCGTATTTCACTCTATTCATCATGAAATTAAAATCATATATCTTATTATAAGCCCTTGTGTTTGACCCCCATCATGAGGTACAGAACATGTCCATGTGGTTTACTGCTGTGGCTGGTCTTTACATTAGAGTACCTTATCTTCATGCTCGGCTGCACCGATTAGCTGATAGCATGGCCTGATATACTACAGTAGTACCTGGGGAGGGTTGGGCTGATACTAGGTCTTTGAGCTGAAGGCAAGGCTGACAGCTTAGCTGCAGGCTTACTTTGGATATGAGCTACTGGTGAGTCTGACACATCTTTGAGCTTTTGGGATGAGTCACTAAGGCTAATAAATTTTTAGGCTGTACCGATTGTATTCACTTTGCTTGTAAGGCTGTGAAATCTCTGAGCTGTTGATGGGTGGACACTCTTTGAATTGCTGTGACGCTGAGAAATCCCTTGGGATGTACCCTTGGTGAGACTGAAACTTAGACTGGGATATCTGTTGCTAGTCTCAGTCGTTGGTGAGCCCGATACTGGAGCTGTTTGTGAGGCTGAGAAATCTTTGATCTCTTTGTGACGTTGTCAAGTATTTGAACTGTTAGTTAGCCTAAGAACTGCTTAAAATTCTGAGCCTTTAGTGAGACTTACAGCTTCCTGAACTGTTGATGAGACTAACTCAGGCTTTCTTTACAAAATCCCTAAGCATTTTGTGTGGCTGAATAATATGTGGCATAATCTAGATTTCTGAAATGCTGCTGAGGCTATGTTATAGGATTTCGCTCAGTAGACTAAAGAAAGAAATAAAACTGAACAAGAGACCCATTTGTGACAAGTTGGGAGGAGAGTGTTAGAATTAGCACTGTGGGTGTGAGATAGGGAGGGCAGGGTAGTAGGCCAGTGGCTGAGACATCTGCTACAGCCCCTACAGTCAATACACAAATCAATGACCCCCTACTTCTAACACTACCCTTGAAGCCTTGTCCATGGACCTCAGAGATGCCACTCTTCCTGGTTTTCCAGGAATTCCTGGTTTTGTTTGGTCCAGATTTCTGTAATAAATCATATTGATTTCTTGGGAAAGAGTGTCGAAAATTCGGTTTTCCTGGTTACTGTCAGCCAGAGTGTGGGGAATGTGTGTGTGTGTGGGGGGGGGGGTACAACCTTTTCTTGCTAACTGGGTTGGTGTCTTGCTGCCTTGCCCCATCAAGCTCCCTTTATGCCTGCCTTACTACTATCTCTATGCTTGCTTCCTTCCTTCATTAATTCATTCTTTTCCTTGTGTAAGCCAGCCAGCCTTTTACTTTCCTTCCTTCCTTCCTTCCTTCCTTCCTTCCTTCCTTCCTTCCTTCCTTCCTTCCTTCCTTCCTTCCTTCCTTCCCTCCTTTAACTTCCTAGCTCCCTCCCTCCTCCTTTTCTTACTCCCCTTCTTTCCCAACCTGTCTGCCCTACCCACCCAACCTTCCAATTTCCTTGTTCCACGCCCCAGCTGGTAGCCAAGATAGTTATCTGTTCTCAATTCACTTGGCAGTACCACCCATAAAGATTCCTTCAGCTCAGAGGCCAGCAGGGTCCCTTTGTCTGGGTGGTCCGGTATGGCAGTATTGGTGTGAGAGAGGTCAGTACTGCCTCTTGTTATATTCCACATAATGTTACTCAAAGATCAAAGGAATTCTTTTATTCTCCATATACCATGAATGGGAATATATGTGCAGCTATTCCCAATTTGGACTTCCTTATCCCCTTCCTTAGCCCATCTTAAAAGGGTCTTATCTCCAATTGTTCGTCCCCTCTGTGTGTCATATGCAGGGCATATGGGTAGGGAGGGGGGCGCACCCTCTATTTTTGAGCTAATTTTGGGTCCAAAATATGTAATTAAACTCTTAAGTACTGGGGAAAAGGGTGTGCGCCCGCCCCCTCTTAATCTGCCACTAACACTTTCATCTACTTAACTGCAATGTAGTTTAACTCTTCCTTTACCGATTACGCATTTATGCGTAGTTTGGGCCGATTTTGGCCGATTTTGACTAGCCTATATCTTCCTCAAAATCCATTGAATCTCTTCAATTTTTCTGTTGGCCCTACCTTTAGTTGGGTTCTCCACAAAGTCCAAACGGCTAGTCTCTATCTCTTATACTTTTTGTCTAGCAGTTTTACAAACTTGAGACAAAATCTTAAATTACCATAAAAGTTTTCCATAGATTTAATCAATATCTAGGCTAAAAATCATGAAAAATGTTAAATAATATCCTTTTTTTGGTGAAAATTGAATTTGTACATTTTTTCATGCTCAACAAAATGGCATGGAAATTTTTAGTGTAGTTTGATGCATTATTGGCCATTTTGGCTGGTTACCATGGCAACAGATATGAAAAAAAATATGGATTTTGCATGGTTTTGGTTGCCATGGTAACGGAAAAAGAATGTTTTCCAAAATTCATTATCCGCCAAAATTCAAAAAAAAAATTAATATACTTTATATCTACTACAATATGCACTTTATATCATTGTGATTGATACAGGGAGTGCTAAGACATTGCAATTTGAAGTTACCTCATAAGATCAACTTTTCTCATCATAACACCACTTTTATGATTATATATCGCAGAAATTAAACTAGATAGAGAAAACTTGGGTGTTGTTCTATCTGAATGATTAGCCTAGCATAAACAATCACTATTTCCCTTCTAATTTGAATATTCACACAATTCCAATGGTTTTCGAGAGTTTATGTTGTAAACTAAAACCTAAATTTGCACCGAAATACTCTGGTAAAAGAAGAGTTAAGTTTACCCACTCACTCACTGTGGTTGATCTACTGGAGTGGCTTCTGCATGGTACAAAAATGCACCTCTGATGGGTAATTCACCAGTACTGCGAGTTACTCGCCAGGCTGGCCAGCATTCTATTGCTGCATCATGACGCCAAATGAACCCATGACAATAATATTGAGTCATGATATGGTCCTAAATGGGTTAGGTCAAATGTGTTCAGTAACTGGAAAGTCCTTGTATAAATAGCTCTCCTGCCACTTGTATGTACACAATTGACTCTGCCATAATATTTGAGTATGGAGATCATCTCATTCTATACCCTCTTTGCCTCAATGTCAATAATCTTTGAATGTTGATCATCACTGATGGGCTGGTATTGTGTATAATATTACGCTGACTCTTTGGTATTGTATCAACCTAGTCAGGTCGATGAAATTCATGAATGCGGGGCTGGTCAGTTACCGGCCAGGACCTATATGAAAGCTGCTACAAGTATTGCAATCCCATCTCTGTCCATACTCTTAGATGGTTATAATTATACCTTTTCTCTAATCAGATGCTATTCATTCTGGTGAAAGGTGAGCTATAATACACAGAGCTAAAGACATGCATGAATATAGCCTCATGCTGACAGACATGTCAGAGTTTCAGATGCCTGCAACATTTTAGATGTTTGAGGTTGATATTTTAGTATAGAAAAAAAATAAAGAATTTTAGATGATTATTTCATAGTTTTCCTTATCGGTAAAGGTGTGCCCTATCCCAAAGCATCCATTTTTAGGTGTTTTGTTGAGATACATAGGGTATAAACCCCATTTATGAGTCCCCCAAAATAATCTTCAGATGTTTGGCCAATACTGAACTGACATGTCTGCATGCATCATGTCGACCAATGGACATGTTGCATTAATGCATTAACGCCCTTTAAAAGGTTAATCCTTGGAGTATGGATAATATGATGAGTTCATCCAAAGAAGATGGTAAAGAAGATGGTAAGTAGACACCATCTGCCTATCTCTACACTGCATCAGTGTCCAGTCTGAGTAGCTTATTGATCACCAAGTCCTGCCATCTACAGACTACCACAGGGAGGCTGAGGGCAGGATGCTTCTGCTGCTGCAGCATTAAACATGTATGAATACCCAGCTTCATCACCCCTACCATTAACCTTTTAACTCTTTAAGGACTGCTGCTTCATTAGGGTATCACGTCCATTGGTCTCCATGATGCACCGATGCATTGCTGGAAAGTAGACTTCATTGGTGCACCATGCCGACCCCCAGGTGTGAATGAATCTCGGTGGGGAGGCATTTTGATGCCTAGCCCTTAAGGTGCATCATTGGTGCATAGCCAAGCATCAGGACCAATGGGCTTGATACAGTCCCAGAGAGTCAGCATAGTGCATTCACCCCCACATTTGTGACCCTCAAATCATAAACACAGATATCAGACCTAATACACTTTTGGCCAATCTTGTGAGAATGGATCAGATATTGGAGGGAGGAGTGAAGAGGTTAATAGAGTGCAGGATCTGTCAATGTATGATGCTGATTATTGGTCTGATAGAGAACCTGAAATAACGATAGGGTTCTCTGAGTACATGTGGCTTTAAGGAAGGGCAGATCAATATTGGGGGCAGAGATGAAGACATTTAAAGATGGGTTAGAGGCTAATTTAGGCCCATTTTAAGTTTTCCATATGATCATGTCCGTTGTGACCTTAATAATGATAATAATGTGCTTCCCATTTTTCAAATCTTTCTGATAATCTTTAATGGAAGTAAAGTGGGTGAAGCCTAGCTTTGGCAAATCAACTTTAGGGCTTGCTAGTATTACCCTCGGGCTTCCCTAGCCCACTTAAAAGGGTCTATTTCTCCTCTTTCCTATCCCCTCGGGATGTGTGTGGTGCACATATGCTCGGGCACTGACACATTCCCCTGTGAAATTGTGTAATGTAGTTCTCGCCATGAGTATGACCTTAGCTGTCAAAATGGCGTTAACCATCTATTACTCACTATTACTCACTCAGTATTACCCCCTTATGACGCCTATACCGCACAATTGCACAAATGTTCTTCTCCCATAAGGCTGGTCTGATTGTGGCCCCGTTATGCCAAATCTCTGATTTCATCAAATGAGGGTTTATAGGGTATAGAAAATGACAAAAGTTGAGAAAAGTTTATTTTGGTGAATAGAAAATATGCGATTGAATACTGAAAATCGATGCTAATCATGAATTATTATCTTGGGAAGAGTTAACTCCTAGGTAACCCACCTTGAACCCTTGCCAAATACATTAGCCACGTCGGCCATCATGCATTATGCCAACTGATTAGTAATTTGTCTTTC
Organism: Acholoe squamosa; assembly: GCA_949317995.1. NCBI lineage: Eukaryota > Metazoa > Annelida > Polychaeta > Phyllodocida > Polynoidae > Acholoe > Acholoe squamosa. The sequence continues at coordinate 32,916,853 of OX439049.1, read as the reverse complement.
AGACTTTTTAGTGGTGTAATCGAGCTTCAATGGTTTATTGATGTCAGCCACTCAATTGCTCAAAAGCGATATTGGCATTCATTTAAAGGGCTAGCTCCACTGTGTCGCGGATTGGTATTCATTATTAGCGCGGCGACTAGTGAGTACTACTTGTGAGATGAGTAGACTAGTGTATGGTTCACAGTCGCCAAGGTGTAAGGGATATGGAGGCCTTGCAATCTATTTTTGTTTGTGGCTCCTCTGCTATGGACTATTCCTGCTCACTATTCTAATGTAATAACAACAGTGTGTGTACTTTACTTATCAGTGAAGGAATTTTCAGAATATATCTCATACTTTTGAATTTATTCACAGATAAGACATTTCATCATTTGGGGCCCTATGGCAGATTAGCATTAGAGCATTTTAAGATTCAGAAATGCATCCCTGTAGCCTTTGTTTTAGAATTGTTTGTTTTGAAACTACTATATATATGTAGTACAGGTTTTATCTCAGTGGGTTATGGTACAATTGGATCATATTTTCTGTATTTGAACAAAGTATTCACTGTCAAAGATCTCTATGGAGAAATCAGTGCTAAAGTGTGTGTTGCCATATGTGCATTTTTGTAAATCAGAGGAGGTTGAAGTGTAAGGCCACCTTGTGGAACTGCTACATTCATTTCTGTGTAAATTTTTTAGTTTACATTGAAATAATGCTATCTCAGAATATGTATCTACTATTGGTGATGACAGATTAATTTGATTACTCCTTTCATTATATAAACGATTTTGTGGAACACTGAAAACATGTATGTACACCGAGTTACTTACACTGTGCTCCCCCTCTATAGAGAGGTGGAGTGATCTGGTCGGTTTGCTGACCACTGGCCCGTGACGAGGTACAGACTATTACAAGTGATTGGCAGTTGGGTGTGTGTGTGGGGGGGGGGGTGGGCAGGCAGAGCAGGCTCCTGGCAATCTGAGAGAGTGTACACTCATAATGACACACCTGTTGACTATGGCATTGAACATTGAATAAGACAGGTCCCTGTGATAGCTGAGTGAGGTGCATACAGAATGAACAGTCTACAGACTATTAGTACTTAGCTGCAGTGGGTAGTTTAGGTTGAATTTGTGCTATATACTACCAAAAGCCCAGATGGTAGTATGCCCTATCTGTCTCACCAACTGAAACTAGACACAATATTACAAGTCGCCGCGCCATGTCTCACAGGACTATTCTCTACTATTGTATTAAAATCTACAACACTATGGTTTTATTCAGTGACCTTAGTCACTGAATAGTTGATTGTATGGTAGATAAACGAATTTCTACGACATTCTTCTGGGTCTTAGAATTATTTTGTTTTTGTTGTCCATAGGCTTAACCACTGGAGTTAAACCTGAAAAGCTACCCCCAGCATAAGGCACGTCTACACATGATGATGACCTGGCTGCATCTTGGCTGTGTGTACTGCCTGGTCACAGCTCATCAGTGTCAGGTAGCCAGCACATTAAATTATACGAAAAGACAGAGAGGTTCCATAGTGCTATATGTCGTCATGATATATCTACACTACAGTCAGCTTCACATAGCCCAACCTATACAAAGACATAACAACACCCCCTGCAGGCTCAATCAGACACTCTGTGTTCCAATGTGGGCATGGTGCAACAATGCAGTGCTGAGGTCTTCTCAGCAGGGCTGCATTTGTGCATCGTGCATAATTCCTCTACATGATCTAATGTCATCATGCACCAATACCATAACCTTTCACAGGCAACATGGTGTTTTATCGGTAGTACCATACCGTAACCCCTTATAACCGTTGTATATAGCACATTGAACATAAGATGTCACTGAAAGCCTCAGGCTTAGCCTGTGACCTTAACCGATTTTTTAAGGGCTGGCTCCACTGCATCGAGCGGGTCCATTCTCTGCTTATCCGACCGATTTTTATGTAGCAAATGTATGGGGGAGACACTGTCAGATGCAGAATAATGGACCTGAATGACACAGTGGTCGGTTCCTTAGTTGTGTCCAGCCCTTTAGTCACATAATCGAACTAATTGCAGAACAAGCCTTTAAGTGCCACTAATGCAGCCCTGGTGAATGCAGGGATGAAAGTCTTCAGGGAATTCCCTGATTTCAGGGATTGTGAAGTTCCAGGGCCCTATACATTCATATAGAAACCCAGGTTTTTGGGGCAAATATTGGACCATTTCAGGGGTTTTTGTGCTCTGTGACTTTCATCCCTGTGAATGGCTTGCCACTGCTCATGAACCAATGTCCATGATGCTCTCCTGCAGTAGTGGCCTTTAAAGGGTTCATGAGGATATTGACCGGATGTCGCAGCCTCCAGTGCGGTACCGATCAGCATGGAGTGGAATAACAAGGCGGCATAATTAGAGTGTTGCACAATAAGCCTGTGTTATTCATGACCTGTGGATAGGTGCTCCTGTGTGTATACAACCCACCATAACCCACATAATCCACCCAAGCTGCTGAAACCCTTTGAGGGCTGCTTGGTTCCTCTAGCTTTATCTTCCCTCAGGGGTTTAGACTAGCTAGCACTGAATTTATTCAACATGCTGATGTTTGGGAGGATATCAAACCTGTATGGTTTTATGTTTGAAAGCAGCCTAGGCGAATTGCTTAGCTAGGCTGTATGATACAAACCTTTTCAGGAGTTTACCATAACAACCTACATAGTATTAGTAGCATATGCATGCAATTCAATGCAACCCTGGTGAGATGCCCGCCTGAGCTGCATAAACGCGTTCTGTAGCCTTCAAAGGAGAATCCATTACCAATAGATTGATATTCTATGTGGGTACAACCCTCCATATCACACAATTCCTCCTCATTGGGCCTCCCAAGTGAGTTCAATGCCGGTCCATGGCTACACTGGAAGGAGGAACTAATGACTTGGAGAGGTGGGAAGTAAGGTTCCAGAGCCTTTTACTGGATCGAAGTCTTGGGGCTCTGTTTTCTCGTTATTTCAGGTATGTAATTAACATGTTCCAAAGGTCTATACAGTTCCACACTTGCAAAGCCTATATTTTGAAGGGTTCTTTTTGAGCATTTCAGAATTTTTTATACTTTGTCATTTCCATCTCTCATTTAAAGTAGTTTAAATGTGTTATGTCCTTTGCTTCTTATGATACATGTAAGTTGCTAGGACTACATTCTTGCATCATCCTGACGCTGCTGAATTGATGCTCTTAAACAGAGTGAGCATGATGCATCAAGCAGCCATTCAAAAGATCAGTGGCCTAGCTGCTTTAAGCATCCTCATACCTGTAGGATCTTAGACTATTGCACTGTGTGACACTGAGAGTGTGAATACAGAGTCTAAGGCAAAGTAGTCCGGTCATGGAAACTGCCTATAGAAAGTTGGCTGTGCAATGAGTGGGTAGGCTGGATTACCCTTACTCATGGGATAGGGTGATTCTGTATAAAGGATCTGAGGGAAGTATGGTAGTCATCTAGTTACAGGGCAGTTTATCAGGAAATGCCTGAAATTATCCCAAATTGAAGATTGTTAACTCAAATGGGTTTCATGTCACTGCCCTATGCTCATTTGTTGTCCCGATGCATGCGAATGCGCATTCAATAGGGCAACAAATACGGCCCTTATAAAAATGTCAACGCGCATGGGATATTTTTGCATTGTATCCCCAGAGGTGGTTCTGCCCGTATTCAACGAAGCCATTATATGGCTGAGGGGAATACAATGCAAAAATATTCCATGTGGGTTGACATTTGCATTTATGTCATGGCTACACTGGTTTGAATGCTTTTAAGAAGAGAAATTCAATCAAATTTAGCTCTGTCCATTGGTGTAGGTCACGTGATCGTCAGCCATTGAATATGGCCACATTGTATTCCATCCCCCCATTGAATACGGCAGTGACGTTTGTATCAGCCATGACATAAAGTTTAATGTCTGTAAGTATAAGGCATATGTCATGGCCCAACACCCTATATATATATATATATATATATATATATATATATATATATATATATATATATATATATATATATATATATATAATACATACACAAGTCTGGTGCTTAATGGAATTAACTTTCCAGATCTGTATGTGCTAAGGTGCTTAGAACACAATAATACAGGTCTACAGCCTCACCACTAAAGCGGTTCTACTTTAAATCATGAGTAGACTCATCTAAGAGGGCCCCACTGAGATCATAAAGCTGATTATCATATTATAAACTGTGATTACCATACCACCGAGCCTAGATATAAAGACATGCACTACCCACAAACATGGACCTGGATCTTGTCCTTGTCAATTGACATGTCTCCAGACCCCCTGTACTGCCGCCATATTGGTTCCACTGGTGCCCAGAGCCTACTTTCAGACATCCCTGATGTAAGGAACCAGCAGTGGGTTGTATTGTAGTTCTTGTTAGAGACCACACGGGCACAGGCCTGAATGGTAATTCCCTCTGAGGCCTCATGACCACATTTTCAACAAAATCTTGTTGAAGATTCACAAATGCAATCATTACGATATTCTACGAAGAGAGTTTGTAGCTTTTGAAGAGGGTAACTGACCTGGCACCGAGATCACCTTTACCTAGTGTGGTTTATGGCCAACCAGAAGAAAGTAGAGGTCAGGAAGTCACTGGGTTTAACAGGAACCTGGGCTGTTACAGACTAGCAGTATGCTGGTTCGACTAGCAGCATGCTGGTTCCTAGTGCGGTTTAAAGCTTGCAAGATGGTGCTAGATAAACCGTAATAAACCGTGGTACCTTGTGTGGCTTATTGCTGACAAGATGGCGCTGGTTATACCTAAACAGACTGCATACATAGATTCTGTCTCAGAGAGACTAGTGTTATGCTGGTTCCTGGCATGGCTTACAGCTTGAAAGATGGCCTTAGTTAAACAGTAAACTACCATACGCAACATCTGTTAGATACAGACTTGGGATATGCTGGTTCCTAGTTTAGTTTACAGCGGACAAGATGGTGCTGGTAAAACCAAGACTGCAGTCTGGCAAGATGTCACTGGTTAAACTGTAATGTTCAGACTGCATATCTGGTACAAAGAGACTAGCGGTATGCTAGTTTCTGGTGTGGTTTACAGCTTACAAGATGTTCGGATTAACCTTATCCCGAGTGCCAAGATGCCAGATGGCCCTGGACAAAGCCCTCCCCAGGGATTCTGTAACTATAGATGCAGGGGCTCTGGTGAAGGGGTCTGCAGACTGACTGCTGGGAATGGGGTAGGATTTAGATCATCTTCAGGGGGATAGAAAAAGTGGCTTGAGTCATGGGGCCTCTGTTACCCCCTCCCAAAACCAAGTCAGATTGGCTACAAAATGGCCAAGAAACACATTTCACAGGAATCACATATCATTTGCCTCAAAGGCGATAGGACAAAAGGGGAGTGTCATTTAGCATCTCAGATGCATCAGTATTAAGGGAGATATTTGCTGGATAAGCCAGGACAGACTGGTTTACATGAGCAAATGGATAACCAGTCAGCGTGTTAGCTTATCCATGCATTATTCCCTTTTTACAACGCTAATGCATTCCAGTCATTCACCTTTCGAGCGCTGAGAGTTGACTATCGTGGTTTACAGCAATATAATCTACTTAGAAATTTTAACATAATTAAACATATACGTTTGAGATTTGAATACTTGTACAAACTTTCTCAACTGAGTTATAAAAAAAATATGGCAGATCGCATACATTTTGCCAGACTCCTGAGAAAAAGATATGTCTCTCCTTATAGATACATTTAGAATTGGTGATTAACCCATTCTGAAACCACACAGGATCCCCCATAGAGAATCCCCCTCAGCACCTGTTCTATATCAACTGCGGTAAATGTGATAAAGTAGTGTTTTTACTTGGGAAGACATGATACTGGTTTACCAAGTGGTAAACCCAAAAATTCACTATTGAAAATGATATCTAAGGTGTCATACATGTTCACTTTTATTTAACCTGCTTGGAATGACATTATGCTCCGTTGTATGTTTATTTCCCTTCTCGGTGAGCAAAACGAAGTGCTGGCAAGTAACATGCTAAGTGCAATAATGGAACTCATTTTGATAGAGCACATAATTTTGACCTAATATATTGACATGATAATGTGTGAATGTAGTGACCCTTGCGAGTTAATCACCCATTATCCATTCATAGCCAATGGCCGGCATGATGTATGAAGTCCTACATATCCCCCACCTTGTTGAACCTGTAGGCTTGGCACCCTGGCTTGGTACAATCCCTGAGAGTTAGTATGATGCACTAATGAAGTACTAGTGAGACTGAACTTCATTAATGCAGCATGACAACCAATGTAAATGATGCACTAATGCATTTAGCAGCCCTTAAAGGGTTAGGGTTATTTGTATGCCTGTGTGTTGAACCAGACCTGGTTAGAACATGAGCAGGAAAAGAGTAAAACAAGCTGACAGACTAGAGCATATACTGTGAACACTGACTGGATACATTAGTATCACCTGTACGATCTGCATATATGGATTATTGTATATAAATGTCAGCTACTACTTATGTTACCCTGGCGCTTTTATATCATTCTTTGTAGGATCATTTTTATCGGCTTTTTTTAGCAGTCCCTCATGGCAACACATTCAGAAATCATCTTTTGATAGCAGATAATCCCTGATATGAGGCATAGATATAAATGTACAAAAAGGAGACTTCAGAAAATGGAGGAACCTTTTATCTTGAGTAGGAAGAACTATCAAAGGTCCAGTACACTTTATTGGTTTTTACAACTGGGACCCGGGTAAATCACCTCACCATAGCTTTTCAACAAAAGGTTTTACTACTTTTGAGAACTGACTCAGTTCAGGTTTGTGCATTCATGTATTCATCTAAACCTTCTGGCCTGATGTACTATTTTGATGATACAGAGTTGACAGGGTACCCACTATCACTTCAGTGTCTACAACACCAAAGTCTTTGGTGTATACATCGTGATGACCTATGGGCATGGTGTAGTAATGTGCATGTATTATCAGTCCTTAAATGTTTAAGACTTTCAGCCACAAGGAAGACAGGCACCTGGGCGTGGAGGCCACCACCAGCAAGTCTGGGTCACTCCAAATGGCGGCAATAACCTCCTTTGATCTGGGCGATAATTGGGACTTTGTCAATGGAGAAAAAAATGTTGTCCTTGACTCTCCAAGCACACCTCTCTGCCTGTTCACTTTTGTGATAAGGTAAATGGTTGGGGAGTGACTGTTTACGAATTGCTGGTACCATCTGAAATGATCTCTTGGTTTCTGAAGTTTAAACAAAGGAAAGAGATTGAGATGGAATTAGTTATAGTGACTGTGTTTTTGTAGTCTTAGAGAACAATTTTCACCATGGACACTACGAAGAATGTGGCCACTAGAATTGCCAAGCCTTCCCCTTAGAGGGATCTCTTTCTGAGGATCTTTTGGACAGTACTTAATTGTTTGATGAGGTGACGCAGAATTATTATTCCTTTCTACAAATGAGATAAAATTCTTCCTTCGAGTCTCCCTAGAGAGGTGTTAGAATTCCTCTTCAAACCCATCACCAGTGTCTTGTTGTAAAATAAGTGACAAATCCCTAAGCTATGTGACTTACAGTTCAAGAAGGTTTTTGCTGATTTCAGGGAATTTCAAGTTCCAACGGCCTATGCATTAGTTTTCTATACAAAACCCCATTTGTGGGGTTCTATTTGAGTATTTAATTATTATTTCTATTTGGTATCCAGTCCTTTTCATCCCTGGCTGTATTAGGCCCTGGCTTTAGTTACAGCGGTGCGGCACAGTATTCCCGTAGGCCTATATAATCTGTGCTCAAGCAATCACAATTTTCAACAAATCTCTCTTTTATTCTTTTCAGATTCTATAGATGGTGAAAAATAGGAGGATCTAACCAGGATTTACCGTGTGTATCATCATTGTGGCCATCTACAGTCACAGGTATGTATGTTAATGCAAAACACTTATATATGACTGGAATGATTCACAAGACAGTTAACTTTTTATCACTGTTTATAGGCATAGCCATAGATATTCGACCAAATTGCTGCATCATGCCCATTGGTCGCCATGCGGCAAAGGGTAGGGCCTCATTCATAGATCATGCTGATGCCACAAGGTCAGTACACTACTGGAGGGCCGGCATGATGTTTCCATGAAGACCTGGTGAGACGACTCGCACAATCAGTGGGCTTGATGCTCCCCTCATTTGCGGCCCCTAAAGGGTTAAGGTATTAGGCAGATCAGCTAAAGATAACCTGTTAGTGTGTACAGTATAGGTGGCTAATCTGACTTAAACCTAATGAGCTTATACTGAAGGTAGCCCCAGCACCAATGTATATATACACCACAAACATACATGTATACAGAGTGACTTAGACTCCAGGGGAGAAATCTTGCTGGTCTTCCCGGAGAGATGGCACTGTCCCTTCTTTTGCTGGAAATCCAGCTGATTCACTGGAAATACTCTGCAAGGCTTATCTTGGATAACTGCATGAGTTCCTACTATAAAGTGACCTGGTAGGGGCATAGATGCCCTTGGGTATCATGCCCCCCCCCCTACATCAGGTGCCTCTATTAGTACATCAAGGGGGTGCCACACTGGTTGCATACGTGACAAAAATGGGGTGCTGCATCTGCAACAAGTTGCCTTTTTGCTGCAAATACTGTAATGGCCTGTTTAAGCGCCGGGGTCTCAAATAAGCGCTGCTCTTGAATAATTGCGGGGGTACAGAAAATGATTTCAACCACTAAAAACAGTATTCAAATAAGCGCCTGTCTCATATAAGTGCCGGGGAACAGTGGAAATGAAATCAATGAGCGCCTGGGCACTTAAACGGGCCATTACGATACTACTGTAACAACTCTTTCCAACATGTCAGAGTTTCAGATGCCTGCAACATTTCAGATGTGTGAGGTTGATATTTTAGTATAGAAAAAAATGTATAAAGAATTTTAGATGATTATTTCATAGTTTTCCTTATTGTTAAAGGTGTGCCCTATCCCAAAGGGTCCATTTTTAGGTGTTTTGTTGAGATACATAGGGTATATACCCCATTTATGAGTCCCCCAAAATAATCTTCAGATGTTTGGCCAATACTGAACTGACATGTCTGCGAGTCTTTACATGTTTATAGAGAATTTTATAGAGACAAGATGGCTGCTGGTACACTGGAACAAACCGTATACTTACAGTATTGGCCTGTATAAGCGCCAAGGTCTCAAATATGCACCAGGGGTCAATCTTAAGCATTGAAATAATATTTATATAAGCGCTGGTCACAAGGGTAAGGGAAAAGAGGATGATTTCCATAAGCGACCGAGCATGTAAACGGACCACTACACTATATATCTGTATATCTGTATTTGGCTGAGTCAGATTCCTCTTCATCTTTGGGGTAGATGTAATAGAGAACAACTATACAACAAGAATTGCGGCAGGTATTCTGTAACAGACTTAAATCATCTATAATAACTGTTAACAGGACTAACCTGCCCACCATAATGCCCATTGACATAATGAAGTAGCGGCCCCTAGTGGCCAGGTCTGTTACTACTCCTACCGCCCAGGAGGCGTCCCTTGACCAATGAGTGTGGTAATTCCATGCTAATTTGGACAGGAATAGGTATTGGCATCATTACTGGTACTCTAGTATTGGGGACTCACAAGTTTGTTTAAAATGCACGCCATGCAAAACCCTACCTGATCGTTTCATGGCATTTTTACTGGGAATAAAGTGAATGGTTAGACAGTTGAAAGCTAACTTTGGACAGAGGGTGTCTGTTTTCCTTTTATACCTCAACTGCACTGCACAATTTGGAGGCAACTGGGCAAATTACGTGGGCGGGTGGTGATAAAATAAAATGTTTTTTTTTTCTTCTGCCAAATATTGGGCTAACGGGAGAAAATGTGCTGAAGGCCTATATATTATGTCGTTATCTCATGGGCCTTTTTGTAGAGGACGAGAAAAGAGAGTGACTCCAGATCTGTAAGATTATTTTACTATCGATCATGAAGATGTACCACTACAGGGTGGTCACCCTTTTCGCCAGTGTTGCATTGCTGTATCATTCATGAATGAAGCCATGATGAGGTACACATTCTAGAAGTATATCTACTTTTGATTCCCTTTTTTTTTGCCTTTGAGCTTGTGATCAGTTAATACTGCTTAAAGATTTCACCAATCTATATTTGTTATAGACACATACATTATTTGTATATTAGCTTCAGATGGCCTACAAAGCTATCTAACTAGGTGGTATTTATGTGAAGATGGATACATAACATGACAGCTCCTACAAACTCTATCTCCTCACTCCACAGGGGTTCTGCTTCATGGGAGGGGCCTAGAGATGATGGTAAACTAATAGATAGTAGTGGAGATATGATTAGTGCCGCTTTAGTCCTCTACAGATTTCTGCCACAACTAGGTAAGGGTCCTGATAGTAGCCAGTCCTACCCAAAATCCTACCACAACTAGGTAAGGGTCCTGATGGTGTATAATCCTACCCAGACTCATCCCACAACTAGATAAGGGTCCTGGTAGTAGCCAGTCCTACCCAAAATCCTACCACAACTAGGTAAGGGTCCTGATGGTGTATAATCCTACCCAGACTCATCCCACAACTAGATCAAGGGTCCTGGTAGTAGTCAGTCCTACCCAAACTCCTATACCACAACTAGGTAAGGGTCCTGATGGTGTATAATCCTACCCAGACTCATTCCACAACTAGATCAAGGGTCCTGGTAGTAGCCAGTCCTACCCAAACTCCTATACCACAACTAGGTAAGGGTCCTGATGGTGTATAATCCTACCCAGACTCATTCCACAACTAGATCAAGGGTCCTGGTAGTAGCCAGTCCTACCCAAACTCCTATACCACAACTAGGTAAGGGTCCTGATGGTATCTAGTCGTACCCAGACTTTGACCACACCTTGATGAGGGCCTCAGACTCCCCCCACTACTAGCAAAGGTTTCTGGTGGTACCTAGTCTTACCCAGACATCTGCCATGAATAGGTAAGGCTCCTACTGGAAACTAGTCCTGGCCAGATTCCTGTCACAATTAGGTTAGTATCCAAATGCCACCTGGTTCTCCATAGACTCCTACCATAAATAAGTTAGTGTCTTAATAACGGTACCTCACCTTACCAAGACTCCTACTACACCCAGGTAAATGTCCGGATGGTAAATACAGTGTAGTCCTACCCAGTCTCCTGCCACAAATAGGTAAGCCTCCTGATGGTCACACATAGACATAGCAGAATGGGTAGCAGTATAAGATAACTTTCATCTATATTGTTCATTACTATCATGTAAGACCCCCCTGTTGTCAGGATAAATCTCCCAGAGATAAATTACCTTATAACAAATAGATGTACAGTATCATGCACGTGGGGTTGGTCAAATAAATCTGTATACATCTCATATTCCATGACTCTGAGACCCCCGGCGCTTTTTCTTAAGCTGCAGCTATTTGAAACACCGCCACTTTAAACGTAGTCAGAGAGACTACATCATCCTCACCTCTAGGGAGTGGTCATCAACTCCCAGCATCCAGCTGGCCCCTCTATATCATATTTACATATTTCTGTTGATGAGTTTGGCCCACACCCTGACATCTGCTCCCCCACAGCCATCCTCTCTAAACCGTTAAAGACTACATGATACCTTGAATTAGGCCAAAAAAAGGGTATGTTTCCGGTAACATGGTCGGAAAGGTTGAGGTAGGTAGGTCGAATTTTCTTCTTTTTTTTTCTTTTTTTTTTTAGAATCATTGGTCTGATATAGTCTTACTTTGCTTGTTTTTTCACTGGTTATTGTAAGGAACGATGGTTTCCCCCACAGATTTGAGAATATGATGGGAATTTTGTGTAGAGTATTCAAATGTACATTTTGATATTAAATTGTCAAAAAATCGAAAAAGAAATTGAAAAAAAAATCTTTAAAAAAGTCTGAAAATTATGAAAAAAAATCATCAAAAAATGCTGAGGTCGGCCCCTTTTTTTTTTTGGCCTTAATGTACCATATGAATGCACTCAGGCGAGTAACTCACTAGAGCTGCATCCATGCATCATCATTGACGACCATTGAGGGGGGGGGGGTGAATAACTGGGATGACATTAGATTAGGGGTAAGGATATTTTAAAAGATACCCTGGCGAGACTCACCAAGGCTAGATTCATGCATCATATGGCGACCAAAGGGCATGACGCATTAATGCACTCTCCGCCTTAAGCATTTAAGGGTTAAAATCACTGTGTGGTCCATGAAGGGTTAATGATTAGTACTTACAGGCTTTGTCCAGACCATGGTATGTCAGACAGCTACAGGAGCAGCTCTCTGTGGTTGGAGTAGCTCAGGTCAGGAATCTGCAGCATGTACTAACTCTAACCTCACAGCCCAGGGGGGGTCTGGGGGACAGCTTTAGCTGAGATCAAGGGAACTAATCGTTCAGGGAATATAGGAATATCGTTCAGGGCCAAACGCCAACGTACTGAAAAAAAAAATGTCACAAGTAGAGGTCAGTATTTTGAGGGGGGTTCTCCCCACCAGGGGTTGGCTACAATCAAACGAATTTAAATGTTATCAGGAGAGGTATTGAAAATGGAGACATACCTTCAAGGAATATAATGTTACTCTGTGTGTGGCCGCCTTCCACCCATACACTGAAAAAAGTCTTCCTGACAAAATGACATGTATATCCATGTCAACTTGATTTGACACATAGAGCACATGTCATTGGGACATGGCACATATGTCATCATGACAACTGTCTTCATTACGCATGTCAAGTGGAGTTGACGAACCATATGTGAGAGTGTCAACCTCATTCAACATGCCTTTCATGGATGTCATGTGGGAGACAAACGTGACCTGTGCAGTATGTGTCAAAGCTTCTTTTCTCTGTGTAGGGAGACTAAGGGAAATCGCTAAAATTTGGACACGAAAGAAAGTGTATTTCAGATAGCCTATAAAGATTAAATCATAATTTGTAGGGAAACGTGTTCAACCACTAATGCTATCAAGAAATTAATTGGCATTTCCTATAGTCATAGATAGTATTTTAAGAGGTTCTATTTTCAGAGTCTTTGGCGTCCTGATGAGGTGCATCGTCTATTATGTATACCGATATAGCCACCTTCTTCATGTTTCATCCACTAATAACCCATGATGAATGACATAACATGGGGGCTGAGTGTCATTGACACTCATTATAACGTCCCAGAACATTGTATCATCGCTCCCATAATCTTAAACCATTAAGAGTAGAGGGGCGTAGGAGAAGGGGACACAGAGAAGGTCGGACTTGAATATGTCTGCCCCCCCAAAAAAAAAAAAAAAGAAAAGAAAAAAAAGAAAAAAAAAGAATTTTTTTTTAAATATGTCAAGCCCCATTATAAAATGTACAAGATTCCCACAGCTCACCCCTCAAATTGTACAAATATGGCATTAAGATAGGGAAAATGGCAGCATTGTTTAAAGATAAGCCATCAAGGAATAATCTTTTATATAAATCCCATACAACCATGCATCAACACCAGCATGCTTACGCCGATAATTCATGATGGCTAGATGAATATTTGCTTCCTATGCATCTGCTGACTAGAATGTCTTTTATTTCATTGCATTGGTGTCAAATGACGAATTTTGCCTCAAGGTAAGATGACATCCTTAAAATATTAACACGCAGTATCACCCCTATATATCACCAAATATGGTCATAATTATCCATAGATTTAAATTAATGAGGATATGTCAAAATCAAGACTCCAGCATCATAATAGTTTCAGTCATTGAGCTCATGATCAGTGCACATTTTAGTCATATATAAATTACTCCTCATAGGTTTGTATTGGTGCCAGGTCTTTGAATACGTTCCGGCCTTCAATAAAACCGGATATGAATGAAAATTTTAAATATCTATAGACTTAACCTTTCTTTAATATAATGTCAGTTTATGTCCTGGTTGAACTTAATAAGTGTAACGGCGATGACCAAGGCAGCCTTTACCGGCCTTTACCAACAGCCCAGAAATCGAGTGTAGTGAGATGACGCCATTGATGTGTGCCTTCTTTGATGTATCAGATTTAATATTATGCTGATCTCAGCTGTAAAGAAGCTGCATCAGGATTCCTCTGTACATGAGGTTATTACCTGGGATGAATTGAACCTGCCGTATAGGAAAGAAACGTGCAGACGAAAGCAAACTATAACCCTCTAAAGGGCCTCATTTATGCATTATATTGTAGTATGACCATTGGTTTCCACATAGAGTGTAAAAGAACTCCAGCCTCCATGGTCTCCAAGATGTATCAATGGAGACCTGGCAGGTACACTAGCCAGGGCTACATTCATGAGACCCTTCCTGGAGGTCATTTCTTAAGGCACTACGATCGCACACAGTACTACGACTTAAAAACCCCAATGCTATTCCTATGGGAATTTTGGTACGATTCGGATGGTGCAGTCGTAGTCTGTTAAGAAATGGCCTCCAGAGTACTACAATACATACAGGTCTTCATGATGTACAACGCCTCGGTCTCGTTAAGATAAAAGCGGAACTTGAGCCTGGAGGCATCAAGCGCCACTTGAAGGGTTATAGATGATTCATATTGTAGGCTATAGAATTTTAAGGAGACTAGATTTTAAATGACATGTATTTTCAGATACTATTAGTTTACTTCCTCTATAAAAGTCCCTGAAGCTTTTTAAAAAATGATGACTATACCTTGTCATCTAATAGTCCTTTTATGACAGGGTGCCTGTATACAAGATACACTCTCATGTATTTGGCCAACAATTTGCCTCATTTAAGCACCGGGGTCTCAAATAAGCACCGGTCTTGAATAAGTGTCGGGGGTATAGGGGTATTGAACATAAGCTTAAACACTCAAACAAATAGGCCGAAATAAGCATCTGTCTCAAATAAGGGCCTGGGGTACAGAGATATTGAAATCAATGAGCATCCGGTCGCTTTAAAAAAAATGGGCTACTGAAGGACCCATTTATGACATACAGCCAAGCGCATAAGCCACATCCATGTATAGGCTGCACCCTCAGTTTCTATAAGGTGAGATTCAAATAAGTTGACATTCCTTTAAATTAAGTGAAATGAGTCAAGTGTTCCGATATTTGCCCAAGGGGTCTTTATCATGCAGACTTAATGTAGTATAGGGTAGATTAACCTAAAGACGACCGTTCCTGTACAGGTTTTCAATCAGGTGTTTGTAGTTGCTAATATCTCTGGACGTTTTGGGTCTTCAGACTTCCAAAATACACTGAATAAAATTATTTAGGCTTCTGTACCTGTTATATTTCAAAAATCCATGTTATTTCTAGTTTATCACCCTTACTACAAACATTCCATTTTGTTCAATTTCACCTTGCGACAACCACTTTGCACCTAGAGTTGACCATTAATATCCACCATTTTGATAAAGCCCTTTTGATTAAAACATCAAATTGAGGATTAAACAAGTTCTTTAAATATATATGAAATAAAATAGCATCTTTAAAGATACTGCACCATAAGAAAAATATATGATTTAGAGTGGCTAAAATAAAATGAAAATTGGAACAATGGCATGCCCATTGATATTGTAAATCTCATCAAAACAGGTGATAATGCTAACCCTGCATTAAAAAAGCTTCATTTTAACTGTGCTTTAATCAATTTGAAATATGCACTATTATAACCCAGCTCTTGATTTTATAATCATGCTCTCAGTATCACAAACTTACTCTACATACTACTAGTAGTAGGATTCCAGTAAGGGTTGAAATGTGTGTATTAGAACATCATCCAGGGAAATTTTGTATCCAAAACTGTTCTAAATATGAATCTTTGGATGTAATGCTATATTATAAATGGTATCTATTCAATGGAATTCTGATGAAATGACCAGCTGGTCATGATAAAAAACCATTCAAGCATGGGAACTTCAGTGTATTACCATACAATGACAATTACTTCATATATTCTGGGACATCATTCTGTGAGGTATTATAACACCTCTATTTTAATAATATTAGAGTTTAAGACCAATGCACTACACATGAAAGTGAGAAAAACAAGCTGATAGGTGGTCAACTGTAGGTATGTGGTCGTCTTTAGGTTAATCTACCCTAAGACTAATAGATATTCCCAACCTTTCTATGAAATTTTATCCAAGCTCGTGAGAACCACCCTTACAAATTGCTTCCATGTACATCAGCCTCTGAAGTGTTAGATTAGGATGTCATCAACTGTGTTGGTTATTAGCGTGGCGACTAGTGAGTACTACTCGTGAGATGAGTAGACTAGTGTATGGTTCACAGTCGCCACGGTGTAAGGGATAGGGAGGCTTTGCAATCTATTTTTGTTTGTGGCTCCTCTGCTATGGACTATTCCTGCTCACTATTCTAATGTCATAACAACAGTGTGTGTACTTTACTTATCAGTGAAGGAATTTTCAGAATATTTCTCATACTTTTGATTTTATTCGCAGATAAGACATTTCATCATTTGGAGCCCTATGGCAGATTAGCATTAGAACATTTTAAGATTCAGAAATGCATCCCTGTAGCCTTTGTTTTAGAATTGTTCGTTTTGAAACTACTATATATGTGTAGTACAGGTTTTATCTCAGTGGGTTATGGTACAATTGGATCATATTTTCTGTATTTGAACAAAGTATTCACTGTCAAAGATATCTATGGAGAAATCAGTGCTAAAGTGTGTTGCCATATGTGCATTTTTGTAAATCAGAGGAGGTTGAAGTGTAAGGCCACCTTGTGGAACTGCTACATTCTTTTCTGTGTAAATTTTTTAGTTTACATTGAAATAATGCTATCTCAGAATATGTATCTACTATTGGTGATGAAAGATTAATTTGATTACTCCTTTCATTATATAAACGATTTTGTGGAACACTGAAAACATGTATGGACACCAGGGTACTTACACTGTGCTCCCCCTCTAAAGAGAGGTGGAGTGATCCGGCTTGCTGACTACTGGCCCGTGACGAGGTACAGACTATTACAAGTGATTAGCAGTTGGATGTGTGTGGGGGGGGCGGGGGGGGGCAGAACAGGCTCCTGGCAATCTGAGACAGTGTACACTCATAATGACACACCTGTTGACTATGGCATTGAACATTGAATAAGACAGGTCCCTGTGGCAGCTGAGTGAGGTGCATGCAGAATGGACAGTCTACAGACTATTAGTACTTAGCTGCAGTGGGTAGTTTAGGTTGAATTTGTGCTATATACTACCAAAAGCCCAGATGATAGTATGCCCTATCTGTCTCACCAACTGAAACTAGACACAAGATTACAAGTCGCCGCGCCTTGTCTCACAGGACTATTCTCTACTATTGTATTAAAATCTACAACACTATGGTTTTATTGTATAACATACTCACACTAAGCCTTAGTTGAACAGATTTCCCTTCGAGTTTCATTATTTTTTGCTAAGTACCTGCACCTTACAGGCTCCCTCCGCATACCCCAAGTGACTTTGGCATTTAAGGGCCGCATCATGCGTCCAGGTTTACTTGTCATGATCAGTGGCGGATCCAGGATGTGGAAAAGGAGGGGGCGATTTTGAGCAAATTGTGGGGTCCCAAATATTTAATTAAGCTCTTTAAGTACTGGGAAAAAGAGGGGTGCGTGCACCCCCGCATCCCCCTCTGAATCCCCCACTGAAAGATGTACCGGTGCATGCGGCGCTGGTCATTGGTGAGGTACTCACTGGCAGTGCATTGGTGCAACATGCTAATCCTTGCACTTCATTGATGCATCATGCCGACCAATGGCTCTAATGCACTCCTGCATTGGCAGCCCTAAAACCTTAGGGTAGGCACCATGTATGGACACAGTACTGGTTCCCCTACTTGGCTACATTCATGCATCATGCCAACAATAGGGCATATGCCCTTGTTAACCCATATCACCATTCTTATAGGTAGCTTAGCCTCTCCTTAATGGAGACCTTTCATCATACACATTTTTCTTGTGATTTGTTTCTTCTTGTCACACTCCATTAGGGATGAACCAATATGTAGTTTAATGAACATGGAACTAAAATGGTGCAAAAGTGAGCTGCCGAAATTGGTGGATATAAGAAGGGGATTTGGGATCTAAGGGCAGAGAACAGTCTTCACTCCAAATATGTATTATCATATTTAAATTTGGTCAGTGAATATAATGATGAACCTTTTGGGATTCGAACCCGGGCCTCCGCTTCAAGAGATGGACACCCTACTACAAGACTAAAGCCCCTTTCACATGCATTTTACTTTGGTAGTTTAGCGAACCAGTCATTTCAGAAAGCCTAAGAACTACAAAATGTAGTTTGTACAGTTGTAACCCCATGTATATAGGTTTTAATTAGTGTGCAGGATTGATGTTGTAATTAGCAGTCTTGTCGTTAGGGGGCGTGAGTGTTGCATCCACCATTAACTTCGCTACAGCCAAGAGATATTGGGTGATGAGCTAGACTTTGACAAGGGTCCAAGAATCTAAATTTTTCATTTTTGCACATAGCACTTTCTACCTAATAGGCAACCTGTGAAATAATTTTACGAGCGCCCCGCATGCTTTTTCTCATACATGTACTTTAGACTAGAAATGACCCAATTTTTTTAAGTGTTGAAGCCGAATTAAACCATTAGCTACTAACCATAACTTCAGACATTTTCTTAGCGCACTGTGTGGTAATTATGTCGAAAATGGTATATTCAAGAATATGATAAACGTACTAGGCCCCTAGACAGTAGATTCCACAACCACTAGAAGAAAAGATAAAACAATACAGTAAGACATGTTTTCTATGTATTACCCATTAAAATGATCCCAGCCTCAATAGAGTGGCATTCATTCCTAAGCTAATATTTAACCTAAATATCTTATATATCGAACAATCTGGAGCATTTCAAGGCCTTGTTACCTTTTCCTTCTCAGAGGTTTCATATAAAGTGCTGTCTCCGACAATGTAAATTCAGAAGAGTTGGCATGATGCACCAATGCAGTGCTGGCGAGTTAAGAGCATGGAATTGATGCATCAGGACACATGCATAAACCGAAAGGACGTTGGTTCTTAAATATGATTAAAATCTAGAATCCTGAGAAGTGAACCTCTCAAAGTTTTTAAGTACCGAGAAGAAAGCAGCTGCTGGCTTTGGAAAAGAGGATCAGATTTTGATACTTTGAGGAAATTAGAATGTTGGTAAGACGGTTTGACGGAAATTACTCCTTCCTCCTTTCTCCATAATAATAACATGAAACAGAAATTATGAAACACACATCTCGGGCTACATCTACATCTGGGTATTCAGTGAAGTGATTCATTTATTTCATGGTAGGTAAAAAAATAACTGATTTTCAGTGCCTCTGGTTGGAGGCAGATGGGGGACAGGAAGTGGAAATAAATGTCTGAAATAAAGCATGAAAAGAGGTAAAAAAATTGCAGAAAATGTACATGGTGTTTGAGGTTAGAATGTTTTCTTTAAGGTATTGTAAGATTTTAGTTTTTCTTCTTTATGGTTTAGGAGATATTAATTGGAAGAACCAAAGTAGTCAGTCACATTTTCAGAGGAGTAGAGTTAAGACACTTTGGGCCCAATGCTACGCCTATGGGATGTTGAACCATGGATCAACATTCCCGCCCTTTTCGACTGAGGTGGTGCAAATAGGCTAAGGTGGTGCAAAAACATGTAAATGAGGACCCACATTGAGGCAGGTGGTGTGAACAGGGGGAAAAGGAGGGATGGTGGCAGGGATGACATCAGCATACAGGCAGGAACTAGCTTCAAGCAGATATCAATTAGTGTAACATCTGCTTGGAGAGAGCCAGTTAATGTCCATGGTGGTTAACAGCATCACAAAAGGACAGGAAAAGGGTTCCCAAAGGTTTCAAAATGGAATGCATATACTTTAACATTGTAGCAAAGAAGCATCACCTTGCAATGATGGTAGGCATGCCTTAACTTTTCTCACTGATACCAGCTTATCTAAGGGAGATAATACAATGATATAATATACAGCTTCAATTTTCATGATATTTTTGCACCCCCCATAAAGTCTTAATTCAAGGTGGCTCCTATAACTCTTCTTTCTCTCAAGCAAAAAAAAAAATCAGCTTTTCGAGTTACCTGCAATGTAGCCCCAGATGGCACAAGAAATTTCCGTGAAAATAACGACGAATCTCTAGCAATTTTGGGACAAGGAGTTCACTGTAATTTTGACTTTTTTTTCACAGACTACAGTGTAGGATAGGCCTAAACTAATGATCCTTATAAATAGGAAAGCATTTGATATAGGCCCAGCTCCGCCATATAGCATTCACTTCAACCCAAAGTATGGTGCACCTTATACACAAGATGCGGCTAATATGTGGAATATACTCTGGAATACTACGGTATATACCAGGTATGCACATCATGACAAATCAAATTGAATTAATTACCGTAAATTCTCTCGTATAAGCCGAACTCTCATGTAAGCCGCACCCTGAGTTTGAGAGGTGGCTACAAGCCTGCAGATCATCTGGGGCTTGGAAATTGGCAGTTTAGTACCTTTTTATGGTGTAAAAACCCTCATATAAGCCACACCTTGAGTTTGGGCTGTTTCTATAAGCCGAATTTTGATTTGGTTTCTGGTATAAGCCACGGCTTATACGAGAGAATTTACGGTAGTATGTATTTCGGGTGAAGGACAAATTTAAGCACGACATGTTACCAACTGTACTATGCAGGCTATAAAGGGTTAAAATGTACCGGAGGCAACTTGAGCTATCTTATTTACCAGCCCCTATGCAGCACAGTGCAATTAATGACAGCCTGATGGAACAAAATGCATCCTCCATATTGAGGGGAACATTATGATGCTGCTAGGGACGAGACATTTAATACTGACTGGGTGGTCTTCATGGATATCTATAGGGTTGTCAAGTATCATAATGAAGATTTGGCAGATGATGGATTTTGATGGGATTAAAAAATCAAGCCTATGATGGATTTTGATGGGATTACAACGAACATTGATCGGTCTATACTGTTGGCCACTAGCTGGTCTGGAGCTGGTTCCAGCGACACTCACTGATAAGAACTGATAAGATGGGACCAGCATGTCCCTGGAAGTGGGTGGTAACCAGGGACAAGGTACCCATCATGGTATGTCTTATCAATGGATTTTAGCTCAACCACCGAAATTCAAGATGGTGGCTCCACTAGGCCTCCACACTGAGTCCTATACGGATTGGTCAAGGATAATGAGGCATGAGGGATTGTTTTGGCACTTAAATTCGGGTGGTTTTGGTTGTAAGTTTTAATTTTTAGTTCTATTGAAAAGAATCGTCAATAAGTGATAAGATACGCGGGTTATAGTTCAGTCTGTTAGGATTAAAGTGAAAGTGTGTTTCAGAAAATCAGGAAGCAAATGCACCACCAAGCCCTCCCCTATACTATAGCTATCTATCAAGCACTCACTGGTCCCTCCCACCCCCAGTCACGTGAGAGGTCACATGTTCAGGGAGGATCATGTGACCTAGCTGTCGGCGGCTAACACTTTAAAGACTGTATTTTATCTTCTATGATCCAATGGGTGTCATGAGGCATGAAGGCAGTCCTAAGGAGTAACTGCCCAGGCTTGCATTTGTATGTCATGCCTACCATATTACAAGGTTGGTACACTCCTGAAGTATCAGTAATTGTTCAAATAGAGTGCTGATGAGTAAACCCACCAGGACTACATCAATGCATCATGATGACAGAGGAACAAGAGTCTGGAGGCATCATGCTGTCCATAAAGGGTTGCCGTGTATCATGTGACCATACTGTCAGAGGCTAATGGAGCCCCTCATGTAGCTACGTTCTGGAACGCTGCACTCCACTCTCCCAGCACGTCTCCGGACACCAATATGTCACACTGATGAGTAGGGCAGATTGTGCTTGGAGTATGCAAATATGTATTCTGGTGCTGCATTCTCCACCCACAGGCTAAGTGGCAGAAAGGGGATTGTAGAGGTGTGATTAAGGGCTTAGATACCATGGTGTTTTAACATGTCAGCGCTGATACCGTAAAATCCTGCATACAAACTGCTACCTTTAGACAAATTCAGACCACCAGGGCTGATCTATGAGTGCGGCCTTTACAGGGGATTTTACATTACATGTATATCATATAGACTAAACTAGCTGCAGCTTCTCCCAAAGTCTCTGCTTGCAGACATGTAGTTTTAATTTCTGTTTAGAAAGCTGAGGTCATTTAAAGTTGTTAGTTTGTCCTTGGTGAACTGTTGATGATCTGATCCTGAGAATTTGCTTTGAGAACTGCAATCTAATAGATTGATATGTCATCTGAAGTATGTGATTGGAGAGCTTTAGTTGAGTGGATAGGTTACCCTGAGTATCTGAGTGGAGAACAGTAGTTAAATTGATATGTTTTCCCAGTGGCGGATCCAGGATTGTCCAGAGGGGGGGGGGCAAACTTGGTGAAAGGTGGTGGGGAGGGGGGTTGGGGGCACCGTTCACCCTCAAGAAAATGAGGGTTTAGACTTGAAATGGTGCATTCTGATGCATTCTAATTTGATCAGGGATAGGAGACATATAGGCTTAGGCCTATCTGACCCATACAGAGAAAACCTTGAGTCCATTCTGGTGCATTACTGTATACCATATGAAAGTAAATGTTTGGATTAAAATGTTGGTAAATTTTTGTATTAAGATTTGGTCATCTTGGCCCCCAATAAAATTTTGAAATTCAAGACTGGAAATGGTGTATTCTGATGCATTCTGGCACACCTTTTCCACTCTCCCCCCTCAAAAAAACACAACATGAAATTCATTACTGCAAACAGTACATTCTGACTGCATTTTTACAATCATACTACCTATTGAACTTTGCCGTTAAAAGTAAATCATCATCTGTTCAGATGTGTCTCAGTTGTAATTCTCATGGAAGGACAGGGTCTGGGGAAAACTTTGAAATCCTTGATTCCGGATATAATCTGGTGCCTCATTAGAAAAGTGCTAGGTGTAGAAATAATCTTCTTTATGCTCCCTCTACTTTTTTCTGTTCCCTCTCCTTTTCCCCTCTTTTTCCCTTTCTCCTCTTCTTTCTTTTCTTCTTCCTTTTTTTATTGGGGGGGGGGCCCTGGCCCCCTGGCCCCCCCCTGGATCCGCCAATGTTTCCTGAGTATCTGCTTGAAGAGCCGAAGTTAAATAGATAGGTCATCATGAGTATCTGCTTGAAGAGCAGTAGTTGAGTTGATGGGTCGTCCTGAGGATGCAGCGTCTGCTGTTGTCACTCATAATGGTAATAAATGAACATGGGGCCACCTAGCGGGGCAGTAGGACACCTGTAGTACCCTATCCTCCCACCAGGTAATGCTGCCAGTGTGTAACAAAAGTCTGGGAAGAGTGAGTGCCATTTCAATGCTTTTGTCATAAATTCCTGGTCTCTAAATTTAAGGTGACTCGGACCTTGATCTTGGCTGTATGATACCTCCAATTGCATGTTGTTAGGATGCAAAAATTTGCAGAAAGGCCAAATTTTTTAAAGTGGCACTTTTGGCCCTGACAAAGCAAGTGAAACTCAAAACAAGTTAAAACAACTTTATTACATCCAAAGGGCAATGTCATGGCTCAATAAAAACACCTGACATTTGCAGCAACTCCTAGTGGGGTTTTCATAAGCGTTCAATAATCTGTGGTAATTTGTGTTACTCCCTGCTCGAAATTCAGAAACCAACTGGATATACCTCTTAACTATATCCTAATGACTCCTAAATCCAATTACAACATACTAGTATGTATGTATCATGATTCCAAAAATGAATGTTCCTTCAAAAACTTTCCGAGATATCCGATATTGAACTTTTGTCATTGACTGATTTTTCTGAGAATCTTTTTCTAAAACCCTAATTTTCATCTAGCTTTGTCAAAAGTTGTCAAATAATCACCAAAATTCATTTATATTAACTTCAATGCATACTTTAATATGCAACTACCATCTGTTCCATATCTAGCAGTAGTTTGTGATAGAACTGGTCACAAGTTGGACCACAATTTGGCTTTTTTTGAGCAAGGAATAACACATTACTCCCTGTTCAAAATTAATTTTACCCCCACAAATAGCACACAATTATGTACACAAATCTACATAAAAAGGTTAGGGGGACTCCATAACAAGCAAATTAAACAGTAGTGGGTGGGGTTTGATGGGTATTCCTAAAAAAATTACATTTTCCTATTGGGTGTTACTCTCTGCTCAAAATTCAAATTCCACCATTAGTTGGGTTAGTGGGGCTAAATAACTGCATGTAGTTCACATATAACACATTTTCTTTTTGAATAAGTGAGAGGAGCATCTATCATAAAAGCCACAAAAAAACAGTGATCTTTACAATGTTAGGGACATGAGATGTGAAAAAGTGGGATAAATCAACACTCAAACAGACACTTAAAGTATTGGGATCATAACCAAATACTCCAGGAAGATGCAGGAGTGTATAATCTATCATCACGATATCATATGAACACATTTTGATAACTGAGGGACAGGAGAGTGAGTTTTAGCAGCAGAATCTATTTTTGAGCAGGAAGTAACACACATAGGGCCTGGGCAGTCGACATGGTTCAACCCCATATAATGCCCAGTCATTTAGAAACGGGGGCAAAATTCCACCACTCGCCGATGGACAACATCGGTTTTCTTCAAAATAAAAGCATTTGGACACCAACAAAGTATATCAGCGTGTGCCCTAGACCTTCGTAATCTTATTACAGGGAAATATTGGCTGATCCCTTACATTTTTTTTTTTTGCTGTGGGAATAACAATTGTTGGTAAAATTAGACAAAAAAGGAATCAAATGATAGCCGGAAGTGTCCTTGTTGTGATTCTAAAAGACCTGTATGGATGTGCCGTGCCAGGGACGACAGAGATGCCATCTGGTTTAGCTCCAAAGAGCAGAGAGTAACACCCGATCATCTTTTATGGTCTACACAGGGCACAACGAGATGATTAATTATGAGGTACCAATACACTATGCAAAGCAGAACTCTACTGTATGGAAGCAGTAGAATTTGATTCATTAGCCAAAATGTTAAAAGTTACTCCCTGCTCAAAAATGTGTATGCCAATACACTTTAGGTCTACGACTAAAAGATAATGGATATGGCCGCAAATTTTCTATACCATATAAACCCCTCAAATGTCCCTCAAAATTAAGTGTAGCATGGATGGTAGAAACAGAATATTTCATTGGTATTTTGAGGAGGTTTATTTTGGAGCAGGGAGTAACATAATGCTGCCTTTATTTAGTATGAAGGGGGAGAAAAAGAATCTACCATGTACATCAGGTTAAAACCCTTTGGATCTCAGAGTTAACATATGTATTGAATTCCAAACGTGATTTTTAGGGTGTTGTACAGTATAAACAGTATGTGGAGGGTGTGAAAATTGTATTTTTTCAGCAAAATACACACTTTTTGGTCTTTTTTCAACTCTGTAGACCCATAACTCAAAAGAATGATGGTCCGATTCGCTATGACTTACACTCATTTGAAAGCTTATGATGTTTTCTCTTGAATGAAACCAGAAAACACCAGGCTAGTGCATAGCTTTTGACCCTTTTGGTAGGTAAAGCTTAAAAACCCTGTAAAATGCTAAAAGTACAATTTTCAAAAATTTGGCCCAGTTCTAAATGTCACAACTCACAAGAAACTTGCCATCACTGCATTCCATTGGAACATTATACTGATGACCGTTTGTGAGTCCCACAGAGATGTCAGACCCTCAGAGGTTCATCTAATGCAGAGGTTTAGATGTTAGTGCAGGTACATATGTTGAGAAATCCAACTGACATCTCTGGTCCCATTGCAAGCTGTCAAGCAATTCCTATTCTTCCTTTTTTAAGGCTTTAATAAGTTCCTATTTGCATCTTCAATTCCACTTATACTCCTATTTTTCGAGCTAGCCTCGTCTTATATTCCTATTTCTTCTATGACTAATAGACTAAAGTTCCTAAAGGCCATTATTGCACTAAAGTTACGAAAGCATGTTAAAACTCGTTATTTCCAACTCTTATGCCATATTTTCTCAGTAACTGGGCAACTCCCAAATCATTGGAATATAAATGTACAATTATATAAAGATAATGTTATGGGTTTATGATGTACACCAGATTTCCATTCCATATGGTTGTTTTATGCAAAAGAAGCTAAAATGAAATTTTATTTTGTTCTTGTTGTTTTTTTGTTTTTTTATTCCATCCACATGCATTCTATAGCCCACAGAATGCTATATGGTTGAACAAATTGGATAAAGGTATAATGACCTGTCATAATGATGTATGATATGTACAGGTCTAGCAGATTTCCTCAAATTTAGAAAAGGAAGACTTATTTTTTTAGGACTTTGGGTATTGAAAGTCCTTAAGGTTGTAAAAGTGAGGTGGGAAGGTAGAAGATGTACATAGAGCTATTGCTTGGTGTGGTTGGTTTTTTTTTTGGGGGGGGAGGAATCCCCTTCTGTCAGCTTCCTTTATGTATATATGACAGATGGGGGACTGGGGTGGTAGTGATTTTGTGTGTGGTAGGTGGTGTAGGGTAATAGAGGCTAGGTAGGGGATGAGGAGTTATGGGGCAGAGTCCAGGAAAAGGGGAGTGAGAGATAAGAAAGGTGAGGTAAGCGTTTAACCCTTTGAGAGCCGTAATGTATCATGATGCTCCTATGAAGCGCTTGCAGGTAGACTCACCCACACCTCATTTGCGCATCATGAGACCAATGGGCATGATGCAGATGGGAATTCTGTAAAGGGTTTAAAGCTGGGACTGTACTAATGCATCATGCGCAGTGGTTGTTATGATGCGTGGATGCAGCCCTCGTGAGTGCAATAGCCTGAAGTAAGTTACACACCAAGTATGTGGTAATAATGGAAAAGAGCCTTGAAAAACTGTTTGTTCAGACATGTGCGAGTCAGAATTTTAACAAAAAGCAAGGAGAAAATATTATAATCCAACATTGCCGTCTGAGATAATTGAGAAAGGTATGTGAGCCATTACCTGATCATGCTTTTGTGGGAAAAAAGGTTGGGCTAGACTTTGAAAAATGACAATAGCATGGAAATGAAAGGCTGGGTTTCTTTGAGTTTTAGGGTTTCTTAGCTCTGTGTAGCTTATAGATAAAGGAGAGTCTGAGCTCCTCTGTGAGCTGCTCACCTTAGGACATCCACTCAGTCTTCAAGCATATCTCCCCCTGCCACAGGTGGTGTACACCACACCTAATCTCTGCTTGGAGAAGGCATTTGTCACCATCAGCCGTCAAAGGAATAGGCGGTGTTATCACTGCGCACGCGCGCCATTGTTGTTGTCATGGCAACTGATGCTATAGGAAGGCAGAGTGGGAGGAGTCAGGAGAATGATTGACAGACATAGAAGACCACCTGAGCCACCTAGCGGCCTAGCACTATCCAGAATATTTCCACAACTACAAAATGCAAGAGTCTTGATGGTACCTAATCCTATTCAGAGGGGGGGGGGCGAGGGCCCCTTAGACCCCCTGTAAACCATGTAAGGGTCTTGATGGTACCTACCAATCCTATCCAGACTCCTGCTACACCTAGGTAAGGGTCCTGATGGTACCTAGTCCTATCCAGACTCCTGCCAGAACTAGGTAAGGGTCCTGACAGTAACTAATTCCACCCAGAATCCTGCCACAACTAGGTAAATGACTAATGGTATCTAGTGAGTAAGTCCTACCCAGAATTGGACCACACCTAGATGAGGGCCCCCGGGTGAGGCCCTCGATGGTACCCTGTTCTTTTCAAATTATTGGTTGCTACAAACAGCTAAGAGAGTGGTATCGGTTTTTAACAACTGAGGGGGAGTGGGTTTTGGGGAGGGTAAGCATTTTTGATCGCTTGTCCATGGGTTAAATATTTGAACCAAAATGGACCATCTATGCCCTAGGCATTATACTTTTCAGCAGCAGAGTTTGGACCATGGATAAACGCGCTGCTTCTCTGCCTAGTCCCTGTGAAGTTGACCCTGTGTTCAGTCCTAGAAGAGAGGTTAGTATGTTTTGTTGGGAAAGAAATATGGAAAAAAAAGGAAATCATAAAAACTGAAATGGGGTGTGAAATAATAAATGATAGTTGTTGGTGGAAAAAGGTCAGGGCGGATTGAGAGTGTAGTTGGGCCTGATGGTGAAGATGATAAGATAATGCGGGACCACTTACGTGGTAATAACTAGTGAATGGGGTGGAGGACGCATATAGGGGACCAGGCCAGAACGAAGGAATATAGAAACCTACAGTAAACCCCCTTGTATAAGCAGCACCCGTGTATAAACTGTACCCTGAGCTTGGTAGAAATCTATCAGCCACACTAGAGGTCTACCAAGGTGCCCATTCCTTGACAAAGTTAATATATAAAAGAAATGTTGTATAAGCCGCTCTATTAGTTTAACGTGAACCAATAACCGCACCGATGGTCTGAAGTAGTCTATAATAAGCTGTGGCTTATACTCTAATTTTAACAGTTACAGTTGATTATCTGGAGTTTGGCTTACATTAGTATTCAACAACCACACAGAGGACGGGCCAAAGCTTGTGGTACATACTATAGCATTGGATGTGGCATATAGCTCACTTGCCGTCCACTGAGTCACTCACACTGTGGGACTGGTAGGAGCAGGAGCAGCTCACGGATCCTGGTCAATTTGTGTTGGAGTTCAACTTCCTGATTATTCACTTTACAAGCTCATTTCAGTATAGAGTGAACTAACGAGGTAAGAAGAAGCTGTATTTAAGGCATTCTTGGGAAAGGGGTGGTGGTGTGATATCTCCTGATACCTTGTTCATGATACACCAGTGTTTGCAGGGAAACTCACCAGCACTGCATTGGTGCATCATGCCAACCCCAGTCAGAGGCCTTATATACCACTAAGGTGTCTGTCCCAGTGGAGTGGTTGACATGTTCCATTCCGAGTTACTCACGTGGGCTGCTGCACTTATATGTCAGTTATCTTCAAATAGCCAGTCGGCATACAAACGTATAAATGTATGGTATACATTGCCGTAAAATAGCATGTATTATCCGCGGCTTATAGACCATTTCAGACCCGGGATAGGTAGCTGTTGAAAGGCTTATAGCCCTAACATTTGTCTGTGTAATAACAACAAATAGGAGTAGGATTAGCCCTTAGCTCTTCATTCGTTCTTGAATTGTGTTGATATTTAGAGCTGTCCTATAATGATAGAGATATGTGAGGATATATATGGTGCAGTCATACTGCCATCCAATGCAAAACACTATTTACAAATACACTTTGCACTACTGTGAATAAGCGCCCATATGGTTACAGATATTAGAGATCAGAGGGTGTATATATTTATTCAAGGTACTTCCTTGGTGTTTATTTCGGCAAACCACATTCCTCAACACCTATTCAAGCCGGGGTGCTTAAACGTGATAACAGGGTACACACAAAACAATGGTACCATAGAAATGATGTCAACATCATTATCAATAGGGACACTACTTGTGCCACCTATAATAGTCTGCATTGTCAAATGACCGCAGAAGCGCTCCGGTTGAGGAAAATAAGAGTTATCTTTTTTTTTCTTGATTCTACACATTCTGGTACTTCAAAATAAAGGGTGTTAGTGAATTCCTCTGTGTGCCTTAGTCAAGGTCACCTTCCAACGGTTAGAGAAGGGCCAACTTAGTCGTACTGAAATAGGTTGAGCTCACTTCTAACGACCTCCTCCAATGTCAAAAAGACTCAAGGTCACTTTCAGTTTCAATATCTAATGAAAGGTGTACATTATAGTCACATAGAACTGGGGGAAGGTCTATACATTCCCAGTGTCACATCAAGGTCTAGGTATTTCCATGTATAATGTTTCCATGAACCAATATAGCTCTGTCCTCTTACCGAGAATCGGTTCATGGAACTGCTATGGGATAGAAGTGTTATGTGATAGAAGTAAGTTATGACAACTGAGTCTTTCCTGTAATACCAACTCAGAAGTAGGAGGGTACACAGAGAATTGAGTTCAAGGGGATGCTAATTTCTTTTCTATGACAAGCTGAACAAAAGATTGTTTTAACCATACAGCCTCCTACATCTCCCCTCTCCTCTGCCTCTATACCCCTTGAAGTTTCAAGGGGTCTTGTCATCATGATGCACCAATGCACTGCTGATGAATCACTCGCCAATGTTGCATATATGCCTCATGACCTCCCCTTGGCAGTTTAACAATAGCATTATGTGTAGCCCTCGCGAGTTACACAATAACAGCGTTCATGCATCATGGCGCCAATGCATGATGCATTCAAAGAATATGCGGCCGTTGAAGTGCTAGCCGTCATGTGTAAACCATAACACCAGGATGTGTGGGGTTAGGACTTATGATATATAGAAGGGGGATGTGGTTGTCTCTATCAGTGGGGACGCGGGGTAAGTGTTGAGGTAGGTTACAAAGCATCATACCATAGTGGCCCCTCTATGTAACCCTGGTCCTTATTTGAGAGCGGCGCTTATTTGAATATAATTTTCATTTGAATGCTTTCGATATCCCCTTGCCCCCGTTCCTTATCGAGACCGGGACATATTTGAATACTGATTATGATTATTTCCTAGCTTAAAATTGATTTCAATACCCCCTAACCCCTGATGCTTATTAGGGACATGTTTTTATTTGAGACCCTAACGCTTAAACGAGCCAATACGGTATACAAAACACACATCCTGTCTGATGTGTATCTTCTATGTGTTTGTGTATTTGTGTATGTGGACATCACATACTCTGTTTGTCATAGTTCTCAAAGGACCTTGATAAAACCGAGACCATTTCACTTAAAGGGTTTGCAGGGTGTAGAGGTATTTTCAGGCTCTCGTAAAAGAAAGGAGGGGAGGCTTGAATAGGTTGAAAACATTGTAACATCATTTGTGAACGTTCCCAATGTTAACTCCCGGTCTGGTTTGGCTTGTGTTTAAATCACATTCTCAGATGATGCTGTGTGTAAGCCGCACCCTCATTGGTCTGCAAATCTATAAGGCACATCTTGGGTATATCTTTTAGCAGTTTAGTACTAATCTAATGTAACTTTACTCCACATGTATGTAAGGCAAATCCACTCTTTTAGGAAGTTCTATTTTATAGTAAGGCTCAGATGTATTTGATGTATATATTTACCAGGCAGCAATGTTGGAGACAAAATATCAAAGCTTTGGTTAAAATTGAATTATTGGATAAAAGTTTGATCAAAAATTTCTTCTCTCCTGGACTTGTCTGAAGTTTTGCCAAGCTCGTGAGAACTTGCCGACTCCAGTCAAACGGACATCTTCCCAGACCCTTCAGATATTCAAAAAGAAAAGAAAGGAAAAGAATTGCAATAAAGGAAAAAGAAAAAGATACAGAAATGTCTGGGTAGAAAAAGCCAGCGGGCAGTAAGAAAACAATGGGGAGGCTTCCCACAGGAAGGCAGATTGTCAAGTGCCTGGTAATTCGTGTGTAAGGGATCCGTCCCAGGGAAACGCTCATCGTTGGCTCAGTGGAATTGTAAACTCAGTTAACTGTAATACATTTGAGGCCCCTATTTCAAAATAATGTCCACTATCCCTCAAAAGTTGTGGGATAGGGGACAATTTAGAGGTCCACCATAATTCCCTAACCAACAAAGAACCCCTGATTTTTGAGACATGGGGACATCTGCAATGCACCAATTAAAACTATTTAACTGGGAGAGATATATATGTATATATGAAGTGCATGTATATACATGTATATACATATGATGTGCATGTATAGAAAGACTATCCTATAGGAGAAATGGGGCAGCCGGACGCTCTTCTCTTGTGAGTGGTCCAATGCACAGAGGAAACACAGGATATTATGTAAAATTGAAATTTCAGTAGGAACCCATCAGCCCATCTGTGGTATGAATTAGCTGTAGGGGGTGGCTGTATGACGCAGGTGAATGGTGCTGTCTGTTACATGGATGCTACTTAAGGTTACCTATCAAGGCTATGAAGGTTGCTGTCAGCCCACCCTGCACCACCCTACACCATGCCACACCTGGTTAATGCACAACACCTGTAAGGCACCAGGCCTCCTGCATAGTGAGCGTTAACCCACCACGGAGACATACACTCTCTGCTCTACCTCTCTGTCAGCTTAGTTACTGTAATCTCTGCACCAAGCTATGGTATATTAATATAGTGCTATGCTGGTTCTAAAAGGTCAATACTCTATAATGATCTAGCTGCTCGCAAGTAAGCTGCTAATGCAGCATTTGTATACCATGCTAAAATTAATTTGCTAATTACAAACCACACAGGATTGGTTCATTCCCTAAGTAGCTGGTGAGTACCTGAGCAGCATTTTTGACTGCTCATCTGGCCTGCATTGGACAAGAAATGATTACTGGGTGTTAATAGGGTTAGGATACAGGGTACTGGACAGTTTAGAAAAATGTGTGCTGTGTTCTCAGACCCTACCTATTATTTTTCCTGCAGAGCAATTCAGCTCATAGCAGAGACCAGATAGATAGAAGATAGTAGATAGAATCAGAGCTGCACAGAGACTGGAAGAATTCCCTGAGATCTTCATACTGCTCACACACTGCAAATATGCTTAACCCTTTAATGCCTTCAGTAGGCTTTATCTGTTATCAGGATTACCAGTGTGCTAGTGCCTCATGCCAAACCTTCTGCAATGCATCAACTCAATGATTAAGCTTGTCTGAAAGCATCAAGGTAGCCTTGATGAGTTAGTCCGTGGGACTGTATTCATGCATGGCAACATGAAAAAAATGTGCATCCTGCATTAGAGCATTCCTCAACATGCTAAGGGTTCACTACATATCAGATCCACTGTTGCCCCATCAGTTTCAATACGGCATCCCGGCTTCTTCACCACCTCCAGTCTACTTCAATTCGATGCGGTTATGGACACTGCCATAAAATTCTATGATATAAGATTTTCATTAAAAATGGCCCCTTTTAAATATGCATGTGGTATTGGCCCTTTATGATCCACATGATATCCTCCAATTTGCTCCTTTGATGTCATGATGTACCAATGCAGTGGTGGTGTGTAACTCACAAGCATTCCAGTGGTGCATCATGCTAAACTTTTGGGTGTCAACACCTTAGTGTCATCATGTTTCATGAAAGCAGAGCTGGTAGGTTCCTAACCAGGGCTTACCTCATGACAGCCAAGAGGCATTATACATTTTGCAGCCCTTCAGTGTTTTTTGGGGGAAAACCCCTTTGAACTGTA
This sequence comes from Acholoe squamosa, assembly GCA_949317995.1. NCBI lineage: Eukaryota > Metazoa > Annelida > Polychaeta > Phyllodocida > Polynoidae > Acholoe > Acholoe squamosa. The sequence continues at coordinate 32,883,570 of OX439049.1, read as the reverse complement.
TATTGGATTATGGTTTTATGTTGTTATAACAGGCACATCCTGCTTAGCTGCTGCTTTATGGTGAAGGGTCCATCATAGGTGATTTTTATCTGATTTTTGTTCTGTGATTTGGTGTGTTAGGGATGAACTCAGGTTTTTTGGTAGGTTAATGTTGCTACATGTAAAGAGAAATCAGCCTATCTTCTAGTACTTAAATCAGTATATTTACCATAGAATTCATTTAGGCTTTCACTTTTTTCCCTTGTATTATGGCCCTGCTCAGTCTTGTTAGTTGTACATTTTATGAAGACAAAGCAGTAATTGATATTAACTCTCCTATAACTGGTGTCATTTTTCATCAATACAAAGTGTTAGGTAGAGAATGTAGATGAAACATTATTGAACATATGCTGGTAGAAAATGGTAAGAGTATGTTACTTTGTGTGAGGATGGGATTGTCAAGCATTTATCAATGAACATAATATAAAATGTACAGTAACTAAGCTTTAGAGGAGAAACAAACAACAACCTACAATTAGCTCTAAATGTATACTGTATTAGGGCATTTTAAGGCGTATAGGCCTTAAATATAGAACAAAATCAGTAACCTATAGGAAGAGTGAAGTAATAGACCCTGATCAGTATGCGCATGTGTGACACCTGGCTTGTATCCAGCTTGTACCATTACAGATTCCACCATGTGGCAGCACACCAGTGAACTGCTGGTTACTATGTCCACCAGTTGCCCTCGAGCCCCCACCTAATGATACAGATCATGTCCACTGGTACCTGGACTGCCGCACCCACTCAGCCTTAATCCTTTCACCAGTAGGCTTAGGTGTGGGAACCAGCAAACAGCAGCTTCCTCCCCTGCATCTTAATATCTGATTGGCCAATGTGTGGGAACATCTGATTGGCTGACCAAAGGGTTTAGACTGGGTTTTAACCGTAAAAGAGCTGCTATAGAGCATAGATGCCTCAAGATTTGTAAGCACTATTGCAGTGCTGGTTATTGAGCACCATGAACTCCCACGTATAAGTCACCTGTATGTAACCCGCACCCCTGACTTAGGTCAATCCTTTGAGCTATAAGCCACATTTAATATACAGCTAAGTAGCACAAAATGCCTCTGGTTTTATAAGGAGCAGCTAATAAGCACGAGTTTACGGTGGCCTGTGCTGCATTGGTGCATCATGATGACCCATCAGGAGTGTAGCGGTTCCATTATGTATTTATAAATAACATAAAAGCAGTGCTGGTGATTGCTGCACTCATATTGCAAAACATGAAAGCACTCTGTATCCCTTCAAACAGCATTATCAGTACTCAGTTGCATGAAAGCCTTTGCCCTTGCTGAGGGCCCCAAGCCACTATATAAGGGCATGTGCCTTCATTTAAGTGGCTGATCAACAGAATGCTATTGACCAATGAGAGAGTCACTCACCACTGTTGGGTTAATTTATGACTACCACTTGACATGCTACCAATAGTAGAGGTTCAGCAAGGTTCAATGTACTGTCCTTGCAACTAAGGATACAATTCTTAGCAGTCAGTTACAGTACCAACTATCAAAACCTTGCAAATTATTGCAGACTTTTCTATGCACAGCAATGTTAATGCCATAAATTAACTGACATATTATTTCTTTCTCTTTCCAGATCTATGAGCCTTTGAGCAGTTGCCATGGCTATTCGCCTGTATCGGATTCATGTGACCTTGACCTTGACATCAGATGTCACATGACCTTGACCTCACAGAGACAGATGTCTGCAGTGTAGCAGCCCTAGTACTGGAAGACAAAGGAGTCCGAGTGCTCGGCTGAGCTAGGCCTGATTCTAGGCCAGCTCTAGGCCTTGCTACTCGGCACAAACACTTATACCATGGATCGCAGCTTCCACGGCCGGCTCCTGCGGCTCATCGGCCTTCTACTGCTGGTACTTGTGAGCGTCTCACTAATCGCTCACTACCATATCTCCAACCTTGCAACTGAGAATGCTGCCTCAACCGGGGAGGTTCTCAACGCTGGTGCTGCAAGTGTTGGTGGTGCTGGGGCTCCAGGAGGTCCTGTTGATGGCCGCGGAGGAGCCCCCGGACCAGGACATCGCTCACGCTCACTCGACCATGTCAAGGAGGACAATCTGAAACCTTCAGATCTGCGGTTTCGGATTGAAGAACTCCGCAAGATCAAGGCTTCAGTAACAAATGAACTTCGAGATCTTGAGAATCGGCGGCAGAAGTTACATGCTGAAATGACAGGTTACTCAAATCATATTGATCGCCTTAAGAATGAGTATGAAAAAACACACGTTGAGCTTGAACAGCTAAAGCTTACAATTGACAACACTAAGTTAGAGCAAGCTGAAGTTGTGATGCGTAATATGCCTGAGCTCCATGCCCCTCGCCGCATCTTAGCTGGGCTACAGGATGAAGAACACCTCACTGGACCAGGCAAGATATTCCGACGCAGATGCCGGATGGATACATGCTTTGATTACTCCCGGTGTTCACTTACATCCCAGTTCCCAGTCTATTTCTATGACCCAGAGGATTTCCCAATCACCCCAGGAGTAGCCACGGAGAGTTTTATTAAAACGAGTGTAGCTCATGCGCTCAATTCTAACCCTCACATGACTTATGATCCCCACATTGCCTGTGTCTATATTGTGCTTATCGGTGATGTTGTCATCAACCCCGGCAGGCAGTTTATCCTAAATGCCTCTGCAATGCAGGAGCGGCTGCACTCTCTGCCTTACTGGAGAGGCGATGGCCGTAACCACCTCTTGCTCAATCTCGCTCGAGGACCATCAGGCCGGGACCTATTTGAAGGAGTAGACACAGGGAGATCCATACTCCTTCAATCTGCCTTTACAGAATTCCAGTTCAGACCTGGTTTTGATGTGGTTGTCCCGCCATCACTTGGAGCATCACATGGCGAGGTGTGGGATCAGATCCCACCATTAGTGCCAGCCAAACGAAAACACTTGCTCTCCTTCCTTGGAGAGTACCAAGCCAGTGAGGCTTTCCGGGATATGATAAAGGGCAAGGCCAATGATGCCGTGCCACAAGCCACAAAGCAGTGGCCTCAACAACAACGGGTGAATGTTAATAGTAATAATGTATTACATAATGGTATAAACAATAAGGGTAAAGATAATTTGCAATACCAAGGGAGGGGTAATTTAGATATTGGAGAGAAAGTTTTATATAGACAAGCCATTGGGAAGGTGGCAGGGGACCAGCAACCACAGGGAATGTATGATACAGAGGACCATGCGCCAGGACGGGCAGCCAACCGTAAGCTTACAGGCTTTCACCCTCCAATGGAGGAGAGTCCTGGTAGGACACAGCAGCAAGGGACAAGGATAAGAGCCCAGCAGTTGTTAGAACAAGAGCGCTCATTGGTTGAAACCCTAAAGCGCATGCAGAGCTTATACAAAGATGATGGGTTCCGCTTTGACTTCAGCTGTGGTGGTGGAAATATAGGTGGTGCCAATGAAAGGATATTGGGTGTGAATGGGGAGTGGGGGTTATGCGGCCCACCTGAATTGCGCAGCGAGGTGCTGCGATCCTCAACCTTTAGTCTTATTGTAGCACCTACAAATGACTCCATCCTTAGCACTGCTCTTACACAAACTCGCCTTTATGAGGCGCTTCACCATGGCGCTATCCCTATACTACTTGGGGAGCATATCCTTTTACCTTTCTCTGAGCTCTTCTCATGGAGAGACGCTATCGTCTTCCTCCCAAAAGTTCGTATACCAGAGGTTCACTTTGTAGTACGCTCATTCTCAGACAATGACATCTTAGCCCTCCGGCGTCAAGGCCGGCTTCTCTGGGAGTCACATTTCAGTACAACTAAAACCATTGTGGATACAATGCTCGCATTGCTGCGGACTCGATTGCACATTCCGGCCTTCCCCCAAATAGAGGCCCCTTCCACTAGTGTCTTTAACATGACCTTTGTACCCATCCGAGAGGAGGTGGATGAAATAGCAGAGCCGGAGGATGTACTAGGTCCTATAGATGCGCCCTATCCATCACTGAGGTATACACGCAACTTCACAGATACCAGACAGTTCTTCAACATGCCCGGGGACCCATTTCACAGCTACCCGTTCACCCCGTTTGAACATGTGCTACCTGCAGAGGCCAAGTTCCATGGTAAGTGTTAATTGGCCGAGAGACTTGTCTCCTCGGCCATATATACATCATGTAGGAGGGGGACAGCAGGTCATGTCAAAAACAGCCAAAAGTCCTCTACTATAGATCAGCTACTGAAATCAGTCAACCATGACGAAGACTGTGGTGTACCAGTACCAGTGAATTGCTATTCCAGGTCGTTCTGGGACGGGCTGATAACTTCCACACCCACTCTAGGCGCCTCTAAGTACCTGTAGTCAATTGCTATTGTCCCAGGTCATCTAACAGCGCCGCAGCTCTGTCCCCTAGAGTCTCTGAGTGTTTGTTCAATCACTTCATAATTACACATCTCTACTACGATCTCTCGGCCATTACATCTGTGATGTACAATTCACTCTTAATAATGTCCTCAACCGAGCGTGATCTCGTCTTTCTTGTTCTTCATTTGTGCCCACATGAAGTACCACATCCTGCATTAACTTCTTAGGGTCCATTGATGCATCAGTACATCATGCCAGGACTAGAGGACTGTATTCATGCATCATGGCAGTACTTGTGATGCACCAGCACTTCATTAGTGCATCATGACATCAAAAATACATCAGCCACAAGGCATGATGCGGCACTTAACGGGTTATCTAAATCATCATTTGTAGTCTGAGGAACTACTGTTTGTACTTCATTATCTTTGTTTCAGAAAAGGAGAATTGATTACCCCTGACATCTGCATGCAATTAGAAAGGCACTTTTTGTTTGTCTTTTGATTAAATGGGAACGGCTTGGTAAAGTGCACCAAGGTGCTGTGGTAAATATTGCCAGTAGATTTTACACTGCTTCAGCAATATTGACAAGTCTATGTATCCAGGAAGTTCATGTCTGTATACTTAACTTCTATTTATTCAGCATCTAGAAAAGTGACGTTGCCAGGGGTGGGGAAGTTATTACAGGGGGGAGGCCTTCTTCGGATAAACCTATGATACTGTGTTGTTCACATGAAATAATACCTTGTCCTAAATACTCCTTCTCTTTGGCCAAGTTCACAGAGCACTTCTTATCCTTCTCAATCTGGGGCTCTTATTAAGATCTTTCTTGAGTCCTTCTCAACTTTAAATTCATGTCCAAGCAAAAAACAACAGACTTTGGACAAAGAACTCCGTAAAAAAGCCTTAATAAGAAAGCTGGAAAATGCCTAGAGTTTTTTCACTCTCCAAAACATGTCAAAAGTCTTCAGATTCAAAAGACTGCTTAAATGCCTCTTAATTAAAAAGGAATAAAAAGGTCTCAAATGCCCCTGGGACTCATTTTGGCAAACTTTTTGTGTCCACAAGTAAAATCGAACAGCGGTTCACTGATTGAATGTTTTATACGCATTAATTGACACCCCGGTCAGGACAGTCAATGAAGAAATGGGAAAAACATGTTATCGTGAACAAATAATCTCAAACAGGCACACATGATTAATTTGCATACATTATTGGTCCAATATGATAGACAAACAAAGATAGGTCTTCGACTTGAAAAAGTCCCGTTAAGGACTGAAAAATCCTCAAAGTTAGATGTACTTGTTCTTTTTGTTACTATTACGCACCTAAGCAAACTGGCAATCCTCAGGTGGTAAAGATATTCCTGTGTGTGGGTTGGGGGGGGCGAGGGGTGTAGGGCAGAAAAGGTTGCCATTCCTTACTACTGTCTATAGCCCTATGTATAAGGCATACCTTGACTTAGTAGGGATGCTTCTATAAGCTGAAGTAGCTCTCTGAAATGGTCCACAAGCTGCGGCTTACACGCAGGGTTTTGTGGTGCTATAGCTTCTGATGGAGGCCGGTTCCCCAGGTGGTAAGTGTACAAGAGGCTCTGTGTGTTAGTGAGGGGGGGGGGCCGGGTGTAAGATGTAGAGATGAGTAGAACATGAAGGAGATGACTTTATGATGGACTCCCCACACACCTGCAGGGGGCGGGCTACATGTGTCGGCGACACCCGATCACCCCGAGCCGCTCTTTGAAGAAACCAGCCTATAGCTTATCATAGGTATGAGCTGCTCATGTAGACTTGATCAGGATACCACCTTTATTTATTTATTTACTTTTTCATTGATTATTCATTAGGCTATATGTGATTATGACACCCGACCACCCCCAAAAGCTGCTCCTTGAAACACCCCGATTCCTACTATAGCTCATCATAGGAATGGGCACCTCACACCGACTTGGTAAAGACACTGCTTAGATTACATCCTTTGTCACAAAAATGTAGTCATGCTGAGTAACTCAACAGCATTCCTAATTCCAGTTGCCGTAAAACTCAGCCCCACTCAGGTTTTACTCTTATAAACCACACCAAAGGTATGAAATGATCCATCAGCTATGACTTGTATATAGGGCTTGGTTAATAGTAGGACTGTCACTCTAATACCACAGGGCCTCCCTAGCCCACTTAAAAGGGTCTATTTCTCCTCTTTCCTATCCCCTCAGGATGTGTGTGGTGCACATATGCGCGGGCACTGACACATTCCTCTGAAATTGTGTAATGTAGTTCTCGCCATGAATATGACCTTAGCTGTCGAAATGGCGTTAAACCTCTATTACTCACTCACTCACTCTAATACCACATTCTCAAAGGTGGTTGTCATGACCAAATTTCTGTCAAGTCTGTTGAGAGCTTTGACAAGTCTACAGTTTTGAGAACTACCTATCATGTCTCATCAAAGTGAGAGCCACTCCTGGTGAATGTGAGTGACTGTTTTAACCCTTGCAGGGCCACTAATTTGTTTGTTTGTTTATTGAACAACCAGTTACGCATTACAAAAATACGAAATTTAATCAGGCTGGGTGAATAAAATAGGTGACAATAGTCACAAAATGTGCATATACATAATACGTAGTAGCTGTCGTGTAGATATGATTCAGGTTAGAGATTTCATGTAGATAGAGTATAGCGGTATCTTCATATCTCAGAGGTATGTATTCATGTCCCTTGATAAGCACGATGCATGAATGCATATATACAAACTCTACGTAAAAGATACACTCACAAAGGGTTGGCATGATGCACCAATGAAGTGCCAGCAGGACTGCTTGTCAGCACTTCATTGGTGCATCATACCGACCAATGGACATGATGCAGCCCTGCATGAGCGGCACTTATGGTCTCTATAAAGGAGTGCTTGAGGCTGCAGGGTCTATTATCTATATCATGTTGAGCATCCTCATCATTCACAGTAGTGCCACCTGAAACCATTACCATATCATTGCGGGTAAGTGCCTGAGCACTTAAGCTAGGCTACTACTAGTTGCCCGTTCAAGCGCCTGGTGAATATTGCTTTCAGTAGATCTCTACACCAGCCTTTATATAAGATAGGCACTTATTTTAACACTGTTGTAGTGCTTAAATACCCCTGTAAACCCAGTGATCATTTGAGACCAGTGCTTATTTGAGACCCCAGCGCTTAAATAGGCTAACAAGATATAATTATATGCCAATAATAAAAACAGTCATAAGGCACTTTCAAGTTCTAAATGTATAGGTACTTCAACAGTTTAAATGGGGTGGTACGGTAGGGTCTACCACCCACCCCTAACCAATGCCTCCTGGTGTCCATTAGATGCTCCTTACTGCAGTTGATATTGCCTACAGCTTCTCAGAGACAGAAATATGATACCCTGAATCAACCCTTTAATGGCTTCACCACAGTGCCTCCAGTTATCTGCCAATACTCCACACTGTAAGAAACAACTATTAGGCATCCTGGTGAAATTGAAAGTAAATTGAAAGTAAGTTATGCAGTGAAGCAGTGTAGTTTTCACAATGAAGCCAGAGATGGGAATCTCTGTAAAAAATAACGATGAAATTTCTTTGCGAACACTTACTATCACACTTATGGTGCTGGTGATTTTTTCATGCGAAAATAAAAGGTTTTGGAACCTGCTTATAGAAACAGGAGCACATAAAAAGATTAAATAAGGTGAAAATTGTCGCAAATTTGACAGAGAATGTTAATTTGGCGGCTATTTAAGTATTATTGCGAAAGACACATTAAAGCGCTATGGGCCCTTTAGAGGGCTAACTTTTCAATTCACCGCCAGGGGATAGAAGTTTCAGCAGCCAATCTACCAAGGAATTTATATAGAGCCATAATACCAGGTTCCCCTCTCAACTCCACACACCACTTCAGGAATTAGCACCCAATTTACACCTTGGAAATCAAAGTCTCAGCAGTCTATTTATCTAAGGAGCTTTTTCCCAATGACAACCCCTACCAATATGCTCCCAATCCCAACTCTACATATTACAGCTTGAATTGACACCCACTTCTCACCATGAAAACGAAAGTTTCAGCAGTCTATTTCAGCAGTCTATTCATCCAAGGTCTTCTTAACTCCCCCACCTTTTTTTTCTTTTTCTAATGCCAACCCTGCCCTGCCCTACCCTTCCTAATATCAGGTAGACTATAGGAGTAGAGCACAGGTACTTTATTGCAAATTGAACAATGGTTATCAAACTAATAATGGACATCTGACAATGCTACTATCGGAGGCTCTGTTTTATTGGCCTAATCCTGTTTTAGGTCGCTATGGAAAATAAGGAATGTGTTTTGCACAACTGGAAAAATGCTAGACCTATGTAGACCCCTTGTGTATATAGCGACTTAAAAGTTCTACCCATGGCAAATGTAGAGGTTCAAATACACATAGCGACCTATTTAATAGCGACCTAAAACAGGAGTAATATATAGGAAAGAAAGAAAGAAACTTAAACAGAAGAATAGATTAGCATAGAAGCTTGCCCCGCAGGGCTACTAATATGGAATAGAAAAGAAGCTTGCCCCGCAGGGCTACTTTAATGGAATAGAATAGAATTTTGCCCCACAGGGCTAGTCATTCAAATTCAATAGCCCTGCGGTGCAAGCTTCTTTTCTATTCCATATTAGTAGCCCTGCGGGGCAAGCTTCTATTCTATACCATATTGATAGCCCTGCGGGGCAAGCTTCTATTCTATACCATATTGCCCCCACAGGGCTACTAATATGGAATAGAAAAGAAGCTTGCCCCGCAGGGCTACTTTAATGGAATAGAATAGAATTTTGCCCCGCAGGGCTAGTCATTCAAATTCAATAGCCCTGCGGGGCAAGCTTCTTTTCTATTCCATATTAGTAGCCCTGCGGGGCAAGCTTCTATTCTATACCCTATTGATAGCCCTGCGGGGCAAGCTTCTATTCTATACCATTTTGATAGCCCTGCGAGGCAAGCTTCCATTCTATCTTATATGTGCAACTCAATAAGGATGATAAAAAATGTTTCAAATAGAACTAGATCATGGGTTTTTAGCTACTGAATAAGGGTCATCTTCATGATTACAAACATTTACTGAATAAGGGTAATGACCCTTATTCAGTAACTATTTACAATAGTCAAGATGACCCTTATTCAGTTAAGAATGCCCTTCTACCACTATCACATTCACATTAAAGAGGAATACACAGAACAAGCCATTCCATTTCCTTCATTTAGATTCCATCTTTTCCATTCACCCTCTAATTTTCTTTAGTTTTCAAGAGTTATCAGGACTTAATCTATTCTTTAGCGACTTAAAGTGGGAGAATGCCACATTGGCCCTCCCAACTGGTGGGGTGGATAGCATGTTTCTTTTGGTGGTTCTTACTGTCCTTTACCACAATGTGTCAGTTGGGCACCAAGTATATAACAGATTTAGGACGACATAAAACTTTTGTTGAGAGGTTAAACTGTCAAAAGTTGATGTGTTCTTAAATATAAATAGTACAGACATAGATTTTCCCCGAGATTTCAGGTGAGGGACACTCTTTTTCACGTGGAGAACGATAGCATCTACGTCTAGGTAGACTTATTCCCCATGGGAGCACAAGAATCTCATTTTCCAGTAATTCTTTAGTAATCCACGAGGAACTACGGGGGCGGGACGATGACATAAAAAGGTATCCGCCCTACCCTACTTAATATTCTCACAGCATTGCAGCTGAAACACACAACTTTTTGGCTCAATCTTGTGAGACATACTAAGTATGTTGTGTGAGATGCTCATAGCTGCTCCCAGGGGGCAGTACGTGACACCTGTACCTTATTATTCTGACAGGGTGGGCCCTACCCCCCCCCACCCACCCACACACACACACCTGTGATACCTGTCCCACCTGGCCACCCATTACCTCCCCATTACCCACATCTTATCTCTTACCCCTCATATAAGTCTCACCCTGAGATGAAGCAGAGCTCTATTAGATGCTGCTGAGGCTTTATTCTGGTCACTTTAGACTAGTACTGTTCTATAGTATAAATACCCCATATATAAGGCGCACCCTTGTTTAGGTACATCTTATAATACGCACCTGGTGCGTATCCTCGCGTATAAGCCATGCAGTATAGTTGAAGTTCTAAGATAGTCAGTCATGAGGGGGGATGGGCCGAGGTGTGGGGTCACAAAGAGATAAATAAATACCCGTATGGGTGGTGGGGGGGGGGGCAAAAACACTACATTATTCATGTAATAATGAGTAGGTTATTCCTGGGTAGGGAATCCTGAGAAAGCAGAGAAGCTCGAGGTATTTAAAGAAAAGGGGGGAGATCTAAGATACACTGTGATAATTATAACTCTTTAAGTATGCAAAGTAATGCCCATCTATTATCATGATACATCACTGTAGTGCTGAGTGCATTCAGTAGCAAATCTTTGCTCATTCTCCATCCTTCCAACCCACGTTTTGGCCATCAAAGGGTTTTAAGGGCCACTGATGCATCATGCCATTGGTTGGCTTAATTCACAAATGAAGACTAAAGTGCTGTCGATTAACTCGCCAACATTTCATTGCAGCATCATGCCCATAGAGAGTACCAACCCCACAGGGCAGCATGATGCATGGGTATAGCTCTTGCGACGTACTTGCCCGGGCTGCATTCATGCATCATGCCTAGGGGGCCTGATGCATAAATGCAGCCCTGTCCCCTATAGAGGGTTAATATGATGTAGGAATTCCTGTGTAAAAATCAGAGAAGGTTGAGACACAAAGCTGAAGCAGATATATGAGCACCAGGGATGTATTTTAGAGGAAATAAATGGGAGTAACCTTAGAGATACTTAAGATGTGAAGGGTGGGTGTAAGGTCCTAATATTTCATTGATAACTTTTTCCCCCAATATCATAGCATGGATATGATTCTACTGTCAAAGAGGAAGGGACCTGACGGAAAGCACCAGAGGAAAATAAGACTTCATACAGTATGACTACGTACAGTAATGATATTATGCAGTTCAAACCAGACGACGCAGCAAGCAGTATGCCCTCTGGAGGGTGAGTGGGGAGGGATGGCCGTAAACACGGCGCCCATGCGGTAACGGTCACTGCAGAGTTTGCATTTCTCAAGCCTAATACAGACAAGTAAAGGGTATTCCAAAGAACAGATGATTGTAGTCATGTTGGCCACAATTGTCTGTGTATGTCTGATATGTGTTTTATACCTGTCAGTATGAAAATAGTTCAATATAGATGAGGATGTCAGTTGACAGTTGGCTGCCCAAAATTTGATAATTAGCCAAATCAAAATTGATTTTACAAATTAATGTGAGAGTCTCTTTTGAAATTATTTCTACATATCAATAGTGCAAGACATTATGCATTCAAATCACTAAGAGTGCTCAAAAGTGCTCCAGGTTTAATAGGAGAAATATAACTGGGAAAAGGGGGTGACCTTCATAGACTCATCATTAGAGAACACTGGCCATCTTGACCTATTTGGGTGATGTGAACCCTGTGCTGGCTGCTCTGTGACTGACACACACAGCCTGGTGAGGCCGCATATATGGTGTGATATATAGAGGGCGCGCAAGTGCTTGTTACGCCGTCTGAGTTCAAACCTTGAACAAGAATATGGTGTCCCCTGGTTCATGTTTAGGTTGATGCTATGTCAGTATAAGATGCACATTGAGATTTTGGCTCCAGATTGGGATGACCCTCCTTCTTGGAGAATTCAAGCCAGGAACGCCCATTTCCTTGTAGTAATACATATCAACATGCTCTCTCATTGGTTACAACAATGCCGCATGCATGCCATGCATGTATTTTTGCTCTCCTCCCATTGCCTTTCTGGTGTAGTCCATGCTTTTGACATGCCCCCGATTGGCTGGACAGCAGTGATTTCTCCCACTACAAAAGAGAGAAAATAAATCTTAACCCTTTTCCCTGTAGCCCAATCAATCTCAGATTCAGCTTGTAAGTGAGATGCGCCTATAGGGGAATAATCCCGAGGGATGCTGAGATAATGGAAAAGTTCCCAGTTTGTAGCAGGGTGCCAGGTGAGGAGCTCATGGTGCTTCTCTGTGAAAGCCTTTTCTTGTCCCATTGCCTGCTTGTCCCTACTGCCATTCTGATCAAGGGCCAAGCCCACCAGAATACTGCTCTCTGATTGTTTTAGAATACATGTCCAATCGTTAATGTGTTGCTGCCTATTAATTTGTTGCGGGATGTTTCTGTCCCTAAGGGCTTCTGTTCAATACCACTTTGGTCGCTGCTGATGCCAGTAACTTGCAAGATTTAGGCAGGGGGGCGGTATATAGCCATTGAGAATGCTTCTCACTCCTTGACTTCTTCACAGCATGGTAGAAGTCTTAAAGGTTTTACCTGTTTTCCTGTTTTAAAGTTCAAAACCTATAAATTCCTTTATGAATCTATATTTGAAGAGTTTTAATTTGCGAGTTTCAGGAATTGCTTTGCCTAGTCGCTTTCATCCCTGAGCCAGTATCATGTGAGAAAGAATCTTCTGTTGATCCTGAGAACCCCCCTGCCCCTATGTTCTTAGATGTGAAGAGGGCAGGACTTGTGTTTTGGGAATTAGACTTCATTTTTCCCACACTGTGCACTCTATCAACAAACACATGGTGCTAAAACAAGCAGTAAAACCTGACACACACCCTCTGTGTGCTACTCATGATACCAGACTGTTTACATCTTTAAGGATTGCAAATGATTTAATGTATCATGCCCGTGCTGGGCATGATGCGCCAATGCTGGAGAGCAGTACTTTATTCGTGCAGCAAATTGATACCCATGCAGTGTTAACACTGCTTTTTGACATTTTCAAATTTTGACATTTGATACCACCTTGATGTCAAAATTTGATACCAATTTGATATCACCTGAAAAAAATGCAACTTTGGGACAAGGATTTCGCACTTATTTTGACAGATTCCTTGTACCACATTGCTTTATTGCACTGGGCCTTCACTGTAAAAACTACACTGCTTCACCGCAGTAAAATTAAGGTGGCTCACTGCTCAGTTTTACAAGGATGCAATGGCAGTTTCAATCCCGTAGGGTCATAGGGTCGTCATGATGCAGCAATGTAGCCCTGGTGAGTTACTCGCCAGGGCTGCATCGATGCACCATGACGACCAATGGGCATGATGCGTTAATACATTATCGGCCCTTAAATGGTAAACCCTTCCTCTAGAATCTATTGACATCTAACAGCTGAAGACTCCTGTGGATCTTATCCTGTCTTGGCCCTCCTCACCTCTCCTCACCCCTCTCACCTCCACTATGCCTAACATCTAAACAAACTAGGGAGAAGCTCTCATACGTGTAGCCATTCACAGACCCTATTCATAACTAGATGGTGGTCCTTATGGTATTGCTAGAACAAAATGAAAAGGAGAGACCGAGTGAAATTAAATAAGTACTTTTTGCCATTTGAGTGGAAAGGCAGCACAAGTCTCAATATATGCACTGTCAGCCCGAATGTATAAAAAGTCACTATTTAGGACACTTTTTATATTACTGCGCTGCTATGAGTATGGGTTTTCTATTCACTTACCGGTACGGGTTATACATCAATCGATAAAAGAAAAATTGGAAATTTACTCTAAAATATGGAGTCAAGTTTATGACAGGAAAAATTTTTTTTTTTAGAATAGAAATTCTCTTGTAAAATGGCCGTGGTGCTGACTAGATCTTACACTGCCAAGCAGCATAACCTAGCAATGAACAGACCACCCTCTGCGCCCTAAGCCTCTCACGGCTTTACATGCTAGGTCCGACAGGGGGCACCAGGGGGCATAGCGGGTGCCCGGATGCTGTTGATGTAACCATGGTAACGGGAAACGCCATTGTCACGTCATGACGTGTAAACAGTACGTCATGTGTCGGCGTCCATCTCTGTCATAGAGAGATGAGTGTTAGGGGGTAGGTAACTGAAAGGATGGAGGGGAGAGGATACAAGAGGTGGTCTATTACATATACATCGACTGTACTCATCTTACAATCCAGGAGGGATGACGACAGACAAAAGCTTCTCTGTACCGTATTTAGTATATTTGTGTGGCATGCAGGCCTAGGAATGCCACTTTTCAGCCTTATTCCTACAAATAGAATTTGTTACATTTTTCATAGTCATTTCCCCTGCCCTGCCGGCACAAGCTATCCAGTCAGTAACTGGATTGCCAGCGTGCAGACAGTGAGAAAAATACAAACCAGCTTCAAAAAGCCCTCGATTGCTATATTTCAATATTTCAACTCCTACTTTGCTTAGTTCCTCTTCCTACATGCACAGCCAGTGACGGAACTGATTAAGTGACACAAGGGTTATAAAAATTGAAGTTGCTTTTAAGAATTGAAGTTGCTGATGCAGCGGCTTTTAAGAATTGAAGTTGCTGATGCAGCGGCTTTTAAAAATTGAAGTTGCTGATGCAGCGGCTTTTAAAAATTGACAGAGACAGTTGCAAACGTTTCCAGTTCATTCTTGCATGCATGAAAAGTGACGCTCTATCCTTCCTAAACTGTGACAAAGTGACATCCTGAAAAGTTTGATCACCCATGTACAGATCCTGTGTATGTGATAATACACATCTATTCTATTAAGTTCTTTTTTTAACTGATAAATTTTGATTTTATTATTTTTCAGGTTCTGGACTTGGTTTCCGTCCCATTGGTAAAGGCGCGGGCGGGTCTGGTAAGGAGTTCAATGAGGCCCTTGGAGGGAATTGGCCTCGCGAGCAATTCACTAGTAAGTAATTCAATTTGTATCACTAGATCTACTATTACTAAGAACTTTATTAAAGAATTGTAACATATAAATATAACATTGATTCTCACAAGTTTCAACGAAATTTGAGGCAATTTTAAAATAATTTGGATTATATGCGAAGTTGTCATTTGCAGTCCCGGAAAAAGTTTGGAACACTAAATATACTGTAATACCTCGCATATATAAATACCTCACCTATAAGGCGCACCCAGAGTTCAAGGCAAATCTACAAGGTGTAATATAATTTGGGCATTTTACTACGGTACTGTCCTTATGTATAATATCTTCGCCTATCTGGTGCAACCTGACTTCAGGAAGCCAGCAGGAGGTTGTCCTCTTGCTTTTCCCTGATATCAGGGATTTTCAAATTTCAAAGGCCTGCATGTTCCTACAGATTTTCTTTTGTGCTCAGTCAATTTTATACCTGAATATGTACTCGCAGAAACCCCGATCTCATGTAGCTTATCCAGATTCGCAATAGAGGGCGGCACAAGGCACTTCCGATCTACAGCTTATTCCAGCCTACGGCGGCCATATTGGAAAGCAGGGGAATCCATGCTTTTTTGCTGGCACCAACTCGACCCATATGTAGATGTAGTGAAGATTGAGAGTGCTTCGCGGATACCCAGAAAGCCCCAGCCATGATGGTGGTTGATTTGCATACTGGGTCAATTTGGCTGTTGGTTTATGGCCATTGCGATTGAAACCCTGCACAGTTTAGTGACCAAATGATGGCGAATTTCTTATTCAATGGTACATTCAGAGATGTGTAATATTGATTTAACCCCTGGTGCACTCTGGCTATGTCTTTTCCCACAACAACAAACCGTCAGTAAACCCTGTGCTATTTTTAGCAGCCACTAGAAGGACCCCGTCTGCTCAGCCAACCAATGGCCGTGGTAGGTAGGGGGTGACAATCTGTAGATAGGCTCAGTACAGATGTCGTACAATCTAGATCTCATGCTGACCAGAGCTCCATCTGTGTGTAGTGTTAGTTGTGATATTACTCTGCAGATGGCAGCAGCAGCTTGGGCTCTGTGCGCATTCTGTGTCAGTAATTCATCATATTTGCAGCATCCCCTTTCCTTCATCAGAATCTGTTGGGGGGGGGGGGGTTAGTGAAATTGGCGTAATAGATGCAGTCAACAAATGAATGAGAGAATGGCCTGACATAAACTTTACTCCCAACTTATAAGTTATGTGATTAATGAGTCCATTTTATGCTTTACCCTCTCTTTGGTCTCAGCTACCATTGATCAGTAGTACACTGAATGAGTATTCCCTCCATTGACCAAAGAGAACGGTACCATAGTGCTTACCTGACGTATAATAAGCCAAAGCATTTACATGAATTTAAGGCTTACGCTGCCTATTAGAACTTCCTAAAGTCGAGTGTGCCTTGAAGGCTAGGTAAATAACATTAGATTAGTAATAAACTGCTCAAGATCATGCCCCAGGGGACCCTTATAGCTTATCACTCAATTCAGGGGGCATCTTGTACACAGGCTGTACCATATAACAGAGGTACAGTAGTTGTTTTTTTTTTACAAATTACTAGCCAATTAGGTGACTTCCATAATGTACAATCAAAATCTTTGATTTCTAATTTTCATTATTTTTCTATTCTAGTTGTGATGCTGACATATGAGAGGGAGGCAGTGCTCATCAATGCACTGAGGCGATTGAAAGGTTTACCCCACCTGAATAAGGTGGTGGTTGTATGGAACAGCCCCCTAGCACCCTCTGAGGACCTAAAATGGCCTGAGATAGGTGTCAAGGTTGTGGTAAGTAGGACCCACCTAATGTATTCAGAAATAATTCAGAAATAAAAATATCATTATGTGAGGCCACTCCAAAACCGAACCGGCCATCACCGAACCATGGAAAATGTGACAAGGATTTCAATCTTCGGGTGATTAGGGTCAGATATCTGCATCACAGCGCCACTCCAGGCAGGTGCATGTAGAAAAAATGCATTTTAGCAGTAAAGTTTTCATTGGTGTTTTAAAAGGATGAGGATGTTGTGGATGCCCAGCAGCATTCCCTTGAATACAAGCTTTCATTTGATAACAAACTTGACAAAGTTTGTTCATCTTTCAGCTTTGTACTATCTTATCTGTTCTGTGATATAGGTGGTAAAGACAACCAAGAACAGCCTCAATAACCGGTTCCTGCCATATGACGCCATAGAGACCGAGGCTGTGCTGTCAATAGATGATGATGCACACCTCCGACATGATGAAATCATGTTTGGTTTCAGGTAACTAGTGTTAATAGTCTTATGATGTTATAAAGTACTTATCCATAGTGTATTAAACAAGGTAAAACAAACCCAAAACTTCAGGAAAAACAGGTGCAATTTATATTACTCTAGACAAGTGTGGATGTCCCTTATATAAGTATGTGGTTTTGACGGTTTAAACAGATGTTTATTACACATTTGAATAAATTCATTAAGTGACAGTGGTGCCAATAACTTAATGTTAATTGACGTGATTTTTCACACAGGGTGTGGCGTGAAGCAAGGGAGCGTATCGTAGGATTCCCAGGGAGGTATCATGCGTGGGACATAGACCACAATGCCTGGCTATACAATGCTAACCACTCCTGTGAACTGTCCATGGTACTCACAGGGGCTGCCTTTTTCCACAAGGTAAGGTCAGAGGCGAACCCAGCATTTCGAAAAGAAGGGGGCACACCCTTTATCAAGCCATTATTTAGTTATTTTTGAAGCTTAAAAGAGAGATATAAACGCTTACCCTCATGATATAAAAGATACTTCTGTTGCCTCACATCTTACCACTTGTATTGTTCCAAATTACATATATATTTCTATAGTATTGAATGAGTATATTAATTTTTGTAAATCTATACATCAATGTAAAATAGATTTTTTTCTTTACTCTCAAGCTTTTACAAGAAAATCAAAACTTGTCTTTCAGTTGTGTCCAAGATTTGAGAATTTATCAATACAAATGGCTTTGTAATTAATATTAATACAAATAACGAAAAAAAAAAAAAAAAAAAAACAGAAAAGAATAGTTAATGCTATAGATAATGGTATATCTGCTTTTTCCCCTTTCAGTACTATGCATACTTGTACAGCTATGTGATGCCGCAGGCGATCAGGGACAAGGTGGACGAGTACATGAACTGTGAGGACCTTGCGCTTAACTTCCTCGTGTCTCACATTACAAGACAACCACCCATCAAGGTAGGTGAACTGCTCGCTACCTCAAAAGTTTGCCATTCAGTTATATCTTTAAGTCATTTAAAGCATTTTCTAATGAGATTTTCTTAGTTTCAATTAAGAGGTTAAGGAGATGTTGATTTCTGTTAAAGAATTATATTTTTTAGATTTGGTTAGATCAGTTAAAAGTTTTTTTTTTAAACTGATTATATGACCTTGTCCCAGCCAATTTTATAAGAAACTAGCATCTTATAAAACTATGTCATCGCTGAAGGTAAAAATCCTATAATTTTTTTGTTGAAATAGAAGCACATATTATGTTTGATATATCTCCAATGGCTTGAGAAGTTGTCATATCAATATTTCTTTTTGTGTTCTTGTTTTACAATCTTTGATGATACACATTTGTTCATATCACTTCCCTTTCTTTTTAGGTTACCTCACGTTGGACATTCCGCTGCCCCGGGTGTCCAAAGGCTCTTTCTGGAGATGATACTCATTTCCATGAGCGCCACAAATGTCTCAACTTTTTCGTCAAAGTTTACGGCTACATGCCCCTGCTATACACACAGTTCCGAGTCGATTCAGTTCTCTTCAAGACGCGAATACCACATGACAAACAAAAGTGCTTCAAGTTTATATAATTATATGTCTTACTAGGTTGATAAAACTATGTTATTTAAGATTAAGTTATATTTTTTGTAAGAAAGACAATTTCATACACAGTTTGACACAGCTGCTAAAGCCTTATATGCCACAAAGATTTCCAAAATAGGATATGTTTCCTAATATCCATCAATCGAAAATGTTAGGAACATAGTTATCAATTATGAATGCAATGTCTAAGAAGACACTAAATAAAACCATGTAAAACAAAAAGAAAAGATAAGATATACATGATCATTGAATCATTAAAAAATATTAACATAATTACAGATCACATTTCTTCAGCTCTTTGTCCATGGAAAGGCTTTAAGTATCAAGTATGCTTGCATGATTATTTATACTGCCAGAATTATTTATCCAAAATAAGAAAAATATCTTGCACATATATATAAATGAATGTGGCATAATGGGAGGTGGTGGTGGCAGTGTGTATTATCAGATTAATTGAAATTGAGAACTGTACTGTCATATAAATCTCAAATAACTGAGTGTGATACTGGATATATTATAAAGATGACTGGTGTACATGACTCAAATTTTAAGAGGTTCATATATTTTTACAAACATACTGAGGACATTTTTATATCCATGTACATTAGAATATGACTAAATGTAAACTGGGGCAGAGGCATGTTTATAATCCTTGATGACAGGACTGTTCAATATTATAGCAATTCTTGTTCAATAAGGTTGAAATAGCATGGGTAGGAAAGGAGAGATTCTGATACATCTTATCCATGATGATGATATATGTGGACATGGATATTGGTCACCAATTATGTAACCGCATGTATAAAATGTCACTTTGAAAAGAGAAAAATTGTATATAACAAAGAACATTTTAGTGTATTTCTACTGCCAGTACATGTGTAATACAATGGGGTGTTGTACATGTCCGGTTAAACTGTTAAGGGGCATTATATTGTATCAAGGCCCTCCATCGATGTGATTCATCAATGCCGCTGGCCGAGTATCTCACCAATGCTGTATTTATGTATCATGCTTAGCTTACGGTTCGACACAATTCTAAAATGTTGGCAAGAGACACGCGTCAACACTGATATTCTTTGGCTTGATGATGAATGACTATTGAGCTCTCTGAGGCATCACGTCATCCTATAAATGGTCAGATGGAATAATGAGCATTCCTGACAGAAACAAATAAAAAAGATGTGAAAGCGTAATGTATATTTAAGTTAGTGAAGGCTGTCACTGCTGGTACATATACATATACATGTAACATCAACTTTCTGTGACTTGAATAAGGCGGCCCCAAAGTAATACATTAAAATGGTTAATATCATAGCCAGATCTTATTGTCAGCTTATGGTTTGCCTGATTGCTGAATGAAAGGCTATATGTTATACAGAAGAAATGGTTCATCACTTGAGTGTGTTTATTAGTCAAAACGACACAGAATCGGCCATATGATACATGCTTGTGCCATATGGGTTTATAATGGTATGACCCTTTTGGTTGATGCTGTGGTGTATCACTGTGAACGAGCTTACTTTTATAACACTTAGCCACAGATAATCGTCTGTGAATTGGCAGGATTGAAATGCAATCATGTGATGTCCAAATGTTCAGTCTAGATAACATATTTACATTTTAGGACGAAAAATCGGGTAAGGTTTATCCATTTATATGGGCATCTGTTCCAAATAAAATTGGCATTTCAGGTTCAGTTTGGGAAAGGCTTGGCAGGGAATTTTGGTAAATTTTCTTTGTAATTTGGTGTAGAAAATGACCAGTCTTGGTGGTAGTGGTGTCATTGGTTGGGTACCAAAAATCATATATGGCTCAATGTGTTACTAGTGAGATTATGAATGAAAGTTTTTGATGTTAGAATGTAAAGAAATCTATGTGAGACACTTTGTAATCATATTTTTGGTTGGTAGCAACAATAATGTGCTTTATGCCTCAAGGTTGGCAAATGACAATAGTTGCAAGGCATTGATTGTATATGCTTGCTTATTCTGAAGGAAAGCTTTTCATTTTTATCATATAGTTACTCTGTTCTTAGATCTTATTGTTCATTGTTTCAAGTATTAATATTTGGAAGTTTTCTTCTGTTAAAGGAGCGAACTTGGCCCTTCAGTATTAAGAGTAAAGATCATGCATTATTTAAAAAAGAAGTGCATGATTTATGATGATAAACCATGCAAAATCAACCATAAAATGATTATGTTATGAAAACAGTATTGGCTAAATATGGTAACCATGATGGAAATCCAATGTACATGCTTATATGTTGATAGTGATAGTAGAAAATGTATAGTATGATCTTTAGATAATTTGACATCAAGAATTATTCATCCTCATTTTTTTAAGCCCCAGAGTTTTTAAAATTTTCTATGGCCGAGTTGCTTTGCAGGCCACTTTGGTATTTAGGATGAACAAGTTTTCAACTGCCTTGAATATTTAGTTTTTATGATAATTCAATAATTCTAATGTGCCCATGTTAAGCAAACTATGATTCTCTGCTACCTTATTTGCTCAATTAAGATATTTCTTTCTACAACTCTCATGTCTTTATCCATAACGATCCACTCTAGGAATATCCTATTACTTTTATTTTTGATCTTTTATTTTGCCTATTTCTTGTGCTAGCTCAAATGATCAATACTTTGCAAATTGTATTTTGAATATTTATTAACCTTTAAGCAATCAGTGGCTATGTGTAGATCTGTTTTCTCCTGCTCACTCATATTAGGTCAAAGAAAAAAGTACTGGTCAGAAATTACAAAAGGAATACTGTGTATGTCATCTGATTGGCCATACACAACAACTAAATGTATATGATGATTAAAAGTATAAGTATCATTTAGACCAGGGTATTTTCTGTGCTGGGATGGCACTCATATTATCAAAAGCTCCCTGCCATTGTTATTGGTGGTAATGTGAAAAGAATGCTTGTTTGAAGTCATTTTTCCATCACAAGATATAATGCCATGTGTGTTGTTGACTATCTTTTCAAACGAAAACGAGAGCAAGTGAATGGAAACAATAATGATATATCGCAAAGACAACAAATGGGAGGATGCATGAATGAACCGGGGTGAAAATGTGTAAAATATATATTAGAGATTTATTATAATGACCAATGAAGACAGAAAATCAGGAAGCTGAGCGAATGTGGTGATGTACTTGTATTAAGGTATGAAAAAGAGATGACATTGAAGTGCTGTGAAACACTTAAATTCTCATTGAACATATAGCCGAGGCTATTTGGTATCAACATTTGTATGAACACTATAATGTGACATTCACATTTTTTGTGGAAGGAATGCAAAGATGACATATGATAACCTGGTATTGTAGATATAATAATTATGGTGGAGTATACTCATATACCCTGTACATATGTAAGGACATATTATATTGTACATGGAACTTAGTTCTTGTAGCCTAGCCTCCTAATGTCAAGCGGGGCATGATGAAAATGTCTTTTTGATATATAAAAGAGAAATAAAGATGACTATATTCTGAAAAGTTTGTATTGTTTTGCACCGTCTTTGATTTAAGAAAGATATATTCAAAGATTTACACTGTCATAAATGTTAGATTATAAGATGTATCTCATGTATGAGACCCACCCTGAGTTATTGGAATGGCCAGGAAAATCTGAATATCAAATAATCTATTTTCTAGTAATTGGATTTTTAAGGTAAAACTAGTGGCTTCACCACTAGAGTTTGGAGCGCGGGAAAAGTCCGTCAGTGGGGCAGATAGCGTCTGTGTGACCCATATGATGCCTGGCAACGTCACTCTCCCTCCAGAGTCTCTCAGAGGTGCCGCATCATTTCTTTGGGCCCAGATATTTAATTTATATCATATTTATCATCATTTTTCTTCAGGAGGCAATATTATGGTATGTACAGCAGATCGATGTAAATTTTGAATAGTGTTGATGTAAATATATGTTAACTTAGTGCCTCGCTGGAGGAGGAAACAATGGTGGACTTCTGTAAAATTTCTGGCTCTTGTTGTCATGCATTCGGTGATGAGATGATGGGGAGAGTTTTGACTTATAGATTGAATAACATTTGAAAAGGTATACATTAGTTCAATAGAGTAGGTAATTGATTACTTATTCATGAAATAATTTTTATTTCAAAGCAGTCTGAAGATCCCCTATGGTGAAACCGCCCGGTTCCTCAAATTAATCCCCAGGGACAAGGAACCAATCAGAGGCCTCGGTACATGCTACCCTAGCAACCATTCCTCTAGCAACAGGATCATGACAACCAACTTTGCCATGATTGGTCAATACTGGTCACATGACAGGCACTATAAAAGGGCACTTTTTTAAAAAAGTGCCATTCCAGCGGTAACTGCGAAACTGTTCACATCTACCCTGTACTACATTACTTATTCATGACAATAATTTTGCTAGAATGTAAAGATTACAGGCCGAGTCAGCTGGCACTTTCCTAACTGCTTCACAGCCTAAAAATTTCGCTTCATCTGGTACCTCATGAGTGCCCTAGGCTAAAGCAGTCATTAATTTTGCAAAAGTACCCAGCGATCTACTAACCCATTTTTATATATATATAGGGTAAATAAAGTCAGGGGTTACCCCCATCCCATTCCCCTCCCCATACGTTGCTAATTAACTATGAGAGAAACAGCTGGATCAGACCTGGATAGAGTTACCTTTATAGTAACAGGATAGAGCATACGAAGTGGGCCACCAAGCGAAAAGGATAACTTAAGGGTGTCCCCTGGGCTATCAATCTGGATGTAAGGGATTGGTCATTATTTATCAAAAGCCAGGTGTGGGAGGGGGAGTGTAAAAACGTTGACCCCTTCTGATAGGTCAATTATATGCTTTTGGACCCTCTTAAAAGAGGCATAAAAATTATCCTCCTTTTCTATTACAACTCCCTAATCAAATCTATCCGATACGCCCCCTCTCCCCTATGAATATCAATAAATGTCTTCCGCTTTCTTTTTATGAAAAAGTAGGACACCAAACCAGGATGTAGAGCGTCTAGCTGTTGTTAGATTTATTAGATACATACACCACTGGGTCAAGTCTGGACTCGGTTTGTGGTTCTTCAGATAAATGGCCAACGGGACATTTTCCAGCCATGGTGATGTACCTTAACCGTACACATAGTTATACTGACCACCTATAACACAGGAAAGGTAAGGCTTTGTATCTAGTATATAGGGTTGATAATCCCATAGGGCAGTCTTAGGAGACCAACGTCAATGTGATGATTTTGTATACCTATGTAGGTATATGAATATGTAGGACAGACAGATAACATTGACACATAATATAATATCAGGTATGATATTGTACTAGGAGTTGGTATTTTCTTGGACTACAGGGCCAATTAATAGGGTTCTGTCAGAATGCATGAAAATAACTTTTTCACCCCATAACCTGTCTTTGGATAAGCACCAGTCCCCAATGAGCACCTCGGACAACTTGAAACTTACTGTACAGTATAGTGTATGTTTCGAATAGGCCTGTCAGAGTGCAATAGATTCAACAGTACATATGTAGAACGCTCTATGTAGGTCGTATTAGGTGTAAGGAGTGACTTCCTAACCACGGCCTTTCAACCCTTTGTTTTTATTAGAAATCGGTATCTTTTTATGTGACCTGAAAAGTGCACATGTTTAAACTTATTTTCATTACTCATGACTGTTACAATCAAAGTGACCTATACGTGAAAATGATTGGAAGATACAATGTAGGCCTAGGCCTAAAAAAGTTGTGGCGTGGACAGGGTGAAGGAGCCTTAGAACCCTTTGCACTAAGCCCCTTTTTGCAGATTGGGTCAGTTATATCATTGACCCAACCGACCCAAAAACAAATTCATTTTGAAGAATTGATCCTAGGGAGGGAGAAGACAGGGACAAAATAGCCACTTGGGCCTGCGCGAATACGCCAGCCTATTTATTAAACCAACTTAAACAAACAAAAAGAAAAAGAAAAAATACTGAACTGAACTGTCTCTGCACCGGTGAGCTGACTGAATGACTGTGTGGGCCTGCCTGTGCAGGTGAGTGGAGAGTGAGGTGACAGGTAGAACTGGGTCACCCTGGTTGGAACACAGATGGGAGGCCCTAAGTACCAATACCCCCGAACAGTGAGTATGACTACTGTTCGATACCATTTTGTCACTTTTTTTAGAAGAATTTTCCCATAATACCAACCCCAAAAAAAGTCATTTTGAAGAATTTTGTCACTTTTTTTTAAAGAATTTTTCCATAACTTTTAGAAAATTGTCATTATCTTTTTAAGGATTTTTGAATTCATTCATCTGTATCTTCTGCATATTTTCCCCCTCTTTCACAGTTATCAATTAACTCCGACCTACTGACCCTAGCTTTTCAAATCATGTTTCTGGAAACAAACAAATCTTGTTGGCCATATATGTATAATATTAAAGAAGTTGAATCATAAAAACCAACCCTAAAAAAATATTATTTTCGTGAGGATCCAATGGTCATCTGAACATTTTGAATTCAGTTAATGACTGAATTATTTAAGCATTATTTACTTTAGGTTTGGCAGTTATGCAAATTTAATTTACACAGGAAATTCATACTATTTCAATTTATAAATAGATCTATATTATTGTCTAAAATACCCATTCCAAAATGCATTGTTTGACCACAGATAAGTTGCCAGTTTTTTTGTTTTTTTGTGTTTTTTTTTAGAATTACCCTCCAGCCCTACTAGCACAACTCATCCATTGCAATTATATCTTCTTTGTAAAACTGATGAAAACTTATGTAAATCACACCACTTGTGCTAAGGAGTTGGTTTCTGACACAGAATATACATGTAGAAGTGGATATTCTTTCAAACTAAAAGGCAATCAAAGTGAAATATTCTGTACCCATGGTTGAGTGTTCACAAAGAGTTTACGAAATTCCTAAATACATGTCATCTTCTTGTGTATACTTCTCTTTGTCTCATTTCCAAACAAAACCTGCTAAATACAAATATCCCCACTGCTGCAGGAACTTTCCGTTTTAAGAAACTTTAAACAAAACTTAAAGTTGCTTAATGGCAACTGTAGAGGAATGTGATTTCCCCGAGCACGATGCACCTACTCTCAGGGGCCAGTCATCGTGTAATCACATGTCCCCTTTCTGTATCACCCCAGTCCAGGCATGGGTGGAAGGTAGGAAACGTTGTACTGGGAAGTAGCTCAGAGGTAGAGCAATCATCTGAAGGCTGAGAGGTCCTGGGTTTGACTCCCGGTTTCCCTAAACGTTTTCGCCGACCCCTACACAACCATTTCACTACTTAAGCTGTGAATAAAGTTGCTTGAATCAGTTTATGCAGTGCCCCCTATTTTGATATATGTAACGATAAAAAGAAAAGATAAACGATAAAAAGAAATGACAGTCGATGGTCCTCGGGCGGAAATAGGATCTACCAAGGTTTCAAAGACATGCATACAGAGAAATCAAGCTACACAACTCCCATGCACTCAGAGAATTTTCTAGAATAGACAGTTTGTTAGAGTTCAGTTTGAGTTTGGATATTTTTATTTGGCAAAATACAGTTGTTACGTTCTTTATTA
Source organism: Acholoe squamosa (assembly GCA_949317995.1). Classification (NCBI taxonomy): domain Eukaryota; kingdom Metazoa; phylum Annelida; class Polychaeta; order Phyllodocida; family Polynoidae; genus Acholoe; species Acholoe squamosa. The sequence goes on along the minus strand of OX439049.1, from coordinate 32,856,987 downwards.
TACACCAAAGAAGAAAAAATATGCAAAAAGCTTACATGAATAATTATGCAGGTAAATAGACAAAGGAGAATAATCTGATCTATTGACCTGTATTAGGCCTACTCTCTAAAAATGGTTGTAAACTTAGACACATTTTACCTAAAGCTTTAACTCTTCCTAAACCAGACATTTTATGGGGTTAGATTTTGGCATTTTGTATATGGCATAAGTTTTTCAAAACTTTTGGAATGAGGGATCTATTCCTATTATAGTGAAATGGTGATGGGTTACGCCAGGCTATATGATCAGAATGTATAGCAGCCTACTTTTCTCTATATTTGTCTTAAAAAGTCATTAAAGTAATGTTCACAAGTCAAAATATTTTTTTTTGCCCAAACTTCAAATGATCATTTCTCAGTTTTCCGTGTTTCAATTAAGATCAAATGAAATGCATATTGTAGGTAGTAAATAGCCTCATCGATATTGTGGGAAATGGTGTGTATAATAGTACCGTTCTTTTATGTTACTATGGAAACCACTACTATGCAAAATCTGTATTTTCAGCATCATAATCTGTTACCATGGGAACCATAACCTTGACCAATATTGTATCAAAATAGACTGAAAATTATTTAAACACCTTACCTAGCATACAAATATTATTGAAGGACTCGCATAAGGAAGATGAAATAATTATGAATTGATAAATACATTAATGCCATAGGCCTACATCAACCACATTTAAACAGTTTCTGAATCTAAACACTTTATTCTACGAAGGATCCAAACGCTTTATTGAAATACGTTTCAATCTAAACACCTTTTGGCAAAAGTGTAATGTGTTTTGTCCAAAAAAGGTGATTCACAAATTGTTACAGGAAAGTGTTTAAAATAGGGTTAAAGGTGTTGAAACACTAAATTTCTTAGTGTGTACTGCAACACCTACATGACTTTACCAAAAAAAATGCATAATGCAAATCATAAGAAAATATGCTTTGAGAATCATAATTTCCATTTATCATGAAGCTGCATAGCATCAAGTAATTTCTCGTTGCAGATGGCGTCACTAAGAGAAACGTTAATTGAAGATGTACGTCATGTGCTTCCATCGCTGTCTGATGAAGTATTTCAGCAGGTTTTGAAAGTCCTGGAGGAACAAGTTGAGACTGTGGAAGAATTGCCACTAATAGAGGACTCTGATCTTCAGCCCCCACTGAGAAGACTTCAGGCGAGGAGACTGGTTGCGTACTGGAAAAATAAATATGCAGATAGAGGTATGTCCATATAACAGATCCAGTTTGAAAAAAAGGGGTAATGGAAAAGAAGAAAAATATCAACTACAATACCGGGTATATTTAAAAGAATTAGCATGAACAATGCACCTTTATGCAATGAATGTCCTGTATTTCTTCTTTTTATCTCACACAGAGCTGCCAATATATCATGTTGGACCCCCCATAGAAACATGGCTTCAGGACAGTTTGGGTAAGAATTCATCTAATCTTACAGATTCAACACAGATATAGCAGTTTCTATACCAGCCAGAATAAAGAATATACATTAAAAACCTAAAAGCGTCTAATAATCCATATTTTAAGCGCATCTCCACCATGATTATTGGAAAATGAGTAGCTGCTATAAAATAAATCGTTGCTTTAGGAGGCTTTCTTGCCAGAATATGTCACTTGATAACATTATTTCACCACTCCACAACATTACTCCATGTGGAAAAAAATAGTTTGATTTCGATCCATGATGACAAAATGAGTTTGGGTTTGTTGCATAAGCATGTGATCCACAACTGCACATTTTCTGTGACTGTCTAAGTCTCTAGTACGAACACTATCGTTCCAACAATGGATTGCCTGCTGCGACAGAGTCAAAGTGATGTCCAAGTGACATCTGACAGCATTCGCAGATATCAACAAACCTTTTCAGTTGTGACTACTCTCGCACCATATGTTAAGCATAGACAGTCGCAATAAGAAACCCGGCAGTGGATCTCAAGCTACATACTTACACAGGCAAAGACATGGAGGCGTTTTGCTGTTTGATTAATTCGCATTATATTCTCGATTTCAGAAAATCTAATGCATGATGTCCAAACCCCTTCTGCACTTCAGGCAGCCGAAGCTTCTTCAGTGTGTAGTGCACCACCTGATGCGTCTAATGAATTCCATGGTAATAAAAGTCCCATTTGATATTAGATAATTCACACCCACCAGCAACATTGATCAATGAGAACTTTGTCAGTGTTGATTGAATGTTGGACCATTTTAAATAAATTCAACTGTAGACATCTGCAGAGCGAAGTATTCATCCCAGACCTTCATATCTTTAAAGGGCGGAATAAGGAATGCATTTATTGTTCACTGGGCTTACTAATGGTTTTTCTTGAATATAGTTTCTTTTTGAATTATCTGGTAATTCTGGGGAGTCTACCACAAAGGACAGCATTATTGTAAAGGCATAATCTGTCACATTAATGATTAATTAACTATAATTATTTTCTCTTAAGTTATTAATCTTCTAGCTGTCACCCTAATATAAGATAACTTGAGACAGTTGGATCAAAAACTTGATAAAGACATAATTCAGACAGTTATTGCCAATGGACAGTCAAGATGAAGAAATTTCCTCAAGAAAAAAATTCGACAGTAGCTCTGCTTAAGGTGAAACATGTTTAAATTTGTATAGCCCCAACAAACTTCCGATTAGATTGATTATAAGCTTTTGGTTATAACGGTTCATTAAAGATTAAGCTCATTTGAAACTGACTGAAAATATCCGGATATAATCAAATAAAACTGAAATCTTTCCTCTCTTTGTAGCTGGTACAGAATGCCGTTCTCCATATGAAAGCCCGTCTTTTGGGAAATGTCAGGCCCCCTTGGAGCAGAAGCCGCATGTCAAGTCTAATGATGATAACCAGGCAAGTAAGCAAGAAAAGGAGCCAGGAACAAATGAAAAACAAGAATCAGTGAATGAATCGACAACTGAGTTGAGTGATGCAGTAGCTGAAATGGTTAATTCCATCAAATCAATGTTCCAGGGCGCTGTTGCTGGAGAAATTGGAAATGCAGAAAAGAGGGACAAGGTGAATAAGGATATGCAGACGGAGGCAACTATGATTGACTCTGGACGGATGGCTCAACATCAAGGGTCTACCCCAAGTGTGGGTGCCCTGAACTTGACTGACAGTGAAAGCCTATGGAGTGACCCCTGGATTATGGGAGATACTGCAGACTGCAGCCTGGACAGTCAGTCAGCACCAGCAACTAACAGAGAATATTCTCTATTTACTCGTGGTGAGTGTGATTCAAATGCATAAATTTTATTGTGAGCGCCTGAGTCTTTCCTTCTTTATATATCTGCTGTTAAATATAAAAAGATATCCAGTGCTGGGAAATAACTGAATCATAATGTCTAGTTAAAGATTTACTGGCCCAGGAGGGTGATTCATTAAAAGACACGATATCAGCAGGGTAAAACGACCAGAGAATTATGTAATTCGTCAATACTGATAATTCATGGAAATAATAGAATTATAGCCTTTGGAACACACTATTTCATTCACAATAATCATTAATTCAATCAATATTCTTTTAGACCATGAAAGGTTGCAAAAGATTTCTAAATTCATTGTTTAATTCTAGATGGGTCGTCACTTTTTATGAATTGGCCAGGTGTGCCAGGCCAATTCTTGGTAATTGACAAATAAAACCCAAACTTGTATATCTAGCATGATGATATGTTAGGGGCGTAGGAAAAAGGGGGGGCAGGGGGTCTGGTCCCCCTCCCCAATCATGAAGGGGTTGGGGCCTGAGTATGTCTGTGCCCCCCCAAATTTTCCAAGAATTCATAAACATTATTTTAAAGAAGCTAAAACTTTGCATCTCAAAATAGATCATTATGGTGATGTCATAGGGAAAATGGGGGTCTGAGCCAAAGTCAGATGCAAAATTTACCAAAAATTACTTTTCTATAGGAATTCTATGTACGTATATAGATGTCATCGCGCATCAGCCGACAATACAAGGTGGTTGCGATTGGGCCCTCGCCAGCCCCCCCCCCCAAATGAAGATTTGCTTCCTACACCTCTGTATGTTGACAGTCTAATTATCACTAATAGTCAAAATGGCTATGAATCTGGTTCGGTTACAGGGCCACCTGACCATGTTGGCCTTAGACTGGGGTATGACATAGGTCAGAGGTATGGTAATGGAGATGACGAGGTTGACACTGATACTGAAGAGGAAATACAGAAGCAAATCCAGGCCGAGAAAGACAGGAAGTCTGAGCTGGAGAAACGAAGACGAAAGGCGTTACTTAAACAAGAACTGAAGAACCTTCAGCTCCAGAATAGTACCATGGAGGATGAAATCAAGAACCTTGAAGATGGCAAATTTGATGGGGGAAGTTATTTGAGCCCAACTGATGCCTATTCCCAACAGATCGACAGTGGCATAAGCCAAATAAGCATGTTTGAGAGCAGTGGTATGCCCTCCAAACGCTGCAGTAGAGGTCTCGATGTATTACCACGAAGCTCCAAAGTACTAGAATCGCAGGTGGTTGGAGGTCTTAACACAGGACCAATTACATTTGATAACGTAGACTACACCAGCACGCCACTTCATTCAGCAACAGGTAAATGCATTTCTTTGATGCAAGATTACCTTTATAGTATATGTCACTTACATGTTATCTCTAGGTTAAAGACTAAAGTTCAAGAGAATTGAGACTAAGTGGGAAAACCTCATTGGTGAACAATTCTAGTGCTTCTTCTTACTTATTATATGTACTCAACGACATTGATTTACCTTTGACACAGTGTATTCATTGGCGTTATTAGATGATCCTACATGCTTTGGAACATCAGGGAGTGTTACATTACATTTGGGGTGGCATTTTAAATGCGTTTTCCTTGGTTAAACTTGCAGGATCATTGTAGTAGATGAGTATTCACCAGAATCGACTCAGAAACCATCTACATGTCAAAATTAAGAGAAGCTAACTTCTACAAAGTATAGATTTGTTAGAGTTTGTCAACGATTCCTCCAAGATTGACTGTGCTTCACAGAGACCAGATATGGGAATGATCAAATATTGTAGAAATACACGATTGTCTTTGATGTTGATAGAAACATTTATCATCAATATATTATGGTTTCTAGAGGACCGTCAAAGACAGCCCGATGAATCTTCACCCATAGGTGACCAACTCGCAGGATGTCGAGGCCAACTCAGTTTAACAGATCAGGATGTCCACTCCGATAACCCTGAAGATGTTGATGGGACAGCAGGTGGTGGTCCTAGTGTCAAAGAAGTCGATGTCTTACCACCACCACTGGGGTTTGGCAGCATGCAGGACGGAGGTAAGAGTTTAGAGTTCATTGTGATTTAATGTAAAATAAACATGTGGTTGCTATGGTGCATAAATGCGGCCATATTGTCTTACAACTCACTGTTGTTCTACCTGCATCCATCATGCCAATCCTACCACAATACCTTGCATTTAAGGTGCACACGAGTTGAATGATAGCCAAGACTCAATATTGAGCAGTTTAAGACTGTTATATAATATGACACGCCTACAAGGTGCACTCTGACTTCAGGCAGATTCTATGAAGTGCAGCAAGGTGCTATTCTTGTGCATAAGCTGCGCCTTAATTGCCAGGTTTTAAGCTTCTTTATTACAATAACATCATGAAGCAACAGGTAGATTAAATATTGGAATCCCAATTGCAAGACCTCATCCTTTCTTAAAGAAAAACCAACAAACACACATGATACTATGCACTTTTAGACTGGGTCAAGGGTTTTATAATAGATCGCTTCTATTTTTTGGAAAACAGTAGAGGTTGCTGTTAGTGCAGCTGTTATGTCACGATGTGAATTGCCCTGTTCCAAGTACAGTGGTCTCTATAGCCCATTTACAATTGGGGCTGAGAGTGTATTTTGCATAAAAATGTTTTCCGCCATCTGGTACGATATCCCATAACCATAGAATAATGAAAATCCATGGCATACCCAAATGACTTTAAATAAATGGTTTCTAGAAGGCCTATTCAGTGGCAGACCAGCAGGCGATGCTCAACACTTGGATATCAAGCCTGAAGAAACTCAACCTGGATTCGGCAGCTCAGCCAGTGAGGGCACGAAGCCCTTGAATTTGGAACAAGTTCTTGCAACAGGTGACAATCTACGTGCAAATGCTAATGCTGACATTACACTACTATGTACACAATTAGGTACATGTATATATGTACATGTGCATACTAAACAGCCAAAAATGGTCTTCCTATATATAGTATTATGTTTCTATAATCTGATATGGCGGACAGAACTGCTAATTCTAATATCACTGATATTCTTTATCTCATTTTCTCGAAAAAAGTGTTTTGGGCTGCAACTATGAAATTGATGAAAATATGTGGTTATCACCCTAAAATTCATCTTCTCGAACAGATTACATGTATGTATTTTTAATTGGCATTGGAAACTTTCTTGTGTTTCAATCATTTCTAGACAACCAATGCAGTGGAGAACATCCCGATGATTCACAATGCTTAAACGACCAACTAGAAGAAGCACAATGCCTGTCCATAAGTCCGTGTTTAGCCAAGGTTTCAGAATTAACAGGTCTGTAATCAATGAAAACTTCAGATTATGTTTTTGCCAGATATGATCTTTTTGATGACAATGTACGACTAAATCCATTACAAATGTACGACTAAATCCATTACAAAATCCACAAGTATAGAATTCATTCTCTGTTGAAATCTTTGAAATCTACGGAAACTATAAATGTATCTAATCCCATATTTTCAGGTTGCCCAATCTTGAATAGGTTCAAATGCTGCCACAAACTGTAAAAGATAAATCTTGAATCTACCAGGGATCCTTGAAAAACTGAAAAGTGAACCACCATAATTGTATTGCAGTAAACCAGTGTAGCTTTTACAAGAAGCCCCAGGTGGCAGTACTCTGTATCTCTATGAAAATAACAACGGATCTCTGGCAACTTTGGGATGAGGATTTCATCGTTATTTTAGCTACATTAATTTTTTTTTATAGTGCAGGTTTACAACTTAATATACACTTGTATTCCTCTACATTGCTATGTTATTATGCAGAGACCTGCAAAGAAGATCCAGAAACTGAAAATGCCACATATCGGTCTCGCGTTGTCCTCCTTGGTTATAGCGGTGCAGGAAAATCAAGCCTCAAAAAGCTGCTTCTTCAGACAGACCTAAGCAGTAAGAATGTCAACATAACGAAGACAACTTGGAGAACAACACCTGCAGGTAAGCTAGTAGTCTACCACTCAAAAGTATTGTTCATCTCTTTTCTTTTCTTAACTTTTATAGCCTTATTCTCAGAATGTAGTCAATGATTGTACAGTATAGGATAGGTCAGTCCATACAGTCCTATAGTGAAGGCCAACCCCCCTCTACCCCCCCATGAAACTAGGTGACCTTGTGTGTTCAGTATTGGGCCCTATATGGGTGATTCCTGTGAACTGCCCCACCTTTGGGTTTTTGGGGTCTTTTTGGATACATGTGGCTCCAGAATAAAAACTGTTCAACCAATCTTCTTATTTATGGTCTCATTTGAAAGAAAACATGTTAAGCTTCAAAACGAGGGCAAATTTGCGTATGTCGGACCAATATTTTTTGAGCTATGGTGGCCCAAAGTTGGAAAATTGCCAAAAATTGTTTTTTTTTTCAATTTCCACCTTATTCCAGACCAAATATCATCAAGGAAAGCAGTAGTAGTCCACCATATTATTATTTATTTCATAGCTGGGGGTCCTATCTAACAATTCCATGTGTATTGGAGGTGACATGTCCAGTAATTATTTTTTAACATCAGGTCTTCTAAGTTGAAATAGTACGTGTAACGCGCTTGATCAAAATTGAAAATCAATATAATAGATACTATAACTGTTGCATATGGTTTCTCATCTATCAGCATAGAGGGGGAGCATATGGGGTATTTTTGAGGAAAAAAATTTTTTTTGTATCTCCCGGCCTGTGCGCGCAATACACATTCAAGTAATTTTCAAGTCAGTCATCCCCACTCCCCCTGAAGCAACACTTTCCTCTGTGCAGCCTATATAAATCATCTAGGGGTAATCTCACCTATTATATAGTGTGTATCTATTGTTGAGGTGTCGGTTTAAAAAAAAAATCGGGTCTCTACATGCTTCGGTTGCCCCAAACCATGGTCGTTTATCATATGTAACGCGCTTGATCGGTATTCGGCAAAATTATGGCGGGAGAAGAAAAACAGCTCCTGTTACCCGGGCGGAAGTCGCCTCCATCCGGGGACTTCCCAAAAGTTGTCATCCGGTCCTCAACTTGCTTGGGATCGTTTATCGAGGTGTTTAACGCCAACAGTTTGCAGAAAAACAACGAAAAGGTGAGTGATATTGATGAAAACTTGATGAAATATTGAAGTTGAATGTCGATTGATGTATTTGATGTGGTTTTTTTGTACCGAAAGTGTGTAAATCATGTAGAAAACATGTTCAACGATCGGCGTGGGCGATAATACAAGCGCTGCCGCTGTCTCGGTACCTTCTGTAGGCTTATGAATGGCGTAAAACGCGCTTGATCAAAATTCAACTCGACGGGAACGCGCTTGATGAAAATGATATTATGGCCTGTAGTGGCACAAATATGGGCAAATAGATGAATAACTATGGTTAATACGATAGAATAAGGCCCTGGCTTACATTTAGTGTAGGTTTGGTACCTTCTCAGCCATTTTTGAACCCCCCAGCCATGCCAAATCATTTTTTTCCCTCTGCTGACACTGTTTTAGGTACCATTTCGATTGATTTTCTCCAAACTTCTCACTATTTACACACTTTCCTGTCGTTATGAATCATCCTCTATGTACCTCTCATTGTTTTATTGTGTTACATCGCTGCTGGGTTTGATTATATTGGCACAGTGACCACCAGAAGACGTTAGATGTTATTTTCATCAAGCGCGTTACCGGCGAGTCAAAAATCCCTCCTTTGTACACAATAATAGCAAACTCGTGTATTTTTGGTGTTAATATATTATTTGGGACTACTCTCCAATGTCCAGACCTAATATGATGTGTGTTAGACTTTAATTACTATGATTTATAGAAGAATTTATTTTCATCAAGCGCGTTACATAACCACTATTATGCCTAAAAAATGCACCTATCCTGTAGTCAGCCCCCCAAAAAATTAACACAATGTGCGCCTATGGTACCTCTATCATGTGGAATGGTCATCCGTTCCTTTCTGAAAAAAAAAATTTCAACATGTATCTGGGGTAGGTCAATTTTTGATAAATTCTCAGTTACAATACACATGTCGCTTCCCGGAGGTCTCCCAATGTGTCAGTAATCTTGCACAGTATCCTGGCATGGTCAATACATCCATTCTTTAGAATATAGACATATTTCCATCTATTTGTTGTACATGTTACAGTGTTGATATTTGCTCTTTTCTCAGTGCTTTTTATCTCCTTTTCAGAATGGGTCGTAAGAAGCTGCCCGAGGGTGAGGCCGTCACACACACGGCCGCGCAGAAGGCCTACATGGCCAGAAGGGCAGAGAAGGAGGGAGAGGAGGTGGTGCGGCAGGAGGAGAACGCGAGGAAGAGGGAGAGCGCGAAGCGGTGCGACGCCCTGCGTTCTGACAGGGCCAAGGACCGCAAGCGGAGGATGGGGGCGTTCCGGGGCGCCAAGAAGCGGGCCTTGGATGACGCCCGGAAGCGGGGCGTCGCACCGCCCGCATGGACAAGGGTAATGTAGGATAAGGGGGTTTATGGAGCTATCATGTATCTTCCTGAAAGGGATACCAAATAAAATGAAGAGACCATCTAAGCCAAAAAATCCTGCTGAATCCAAAAATGTTGGTCTTTCTTATCAAAATTTGACCAAAAGTACCCGAAAATGATGTTTGATGAGGGAAATACTTTTAAAAATGTACAAAAATGATATTGAAAATGATTGCAAATCTTTAAATATAGAACACATAAATCAGAGTTAATACCTCAATCCACATACCCAAATGTCTGCCTATCTCTCAGTCAGGCAAGTTCTGGGCTTGTGCATTATTCTGCCTATCCCACATACAGCATATCAATTGTGTACCTATCACTCATCCTGCCTATCTCTTCAATCTGAAACATTGACAGTTCAATCTGGTTATCTCTTAAAAGGCCTAACTTATAATGCTTACCCCTCACCTTACCTTATCTCATTTGTTCCTTCTTTCCTTTTGTCTACCTTTCCTCAATCTGCCTATCATTCATTTTACCTATCCCTCATAGTGACTATCCCTCAGACCATCATGTTTAATCTGCGCTGTTTGTCTGCTTTTATTGTTTAACGGTACATTCCTTAACATGTCTACTATTTCAATTTTACCTATTCCTGATAATGCCTATCATGTAGCCTACCTGTCCCTCATTGTGCCTATCCCCAAACTCTGCACATCCCTCACATTTGACTTACATATCTGTCCCTAGGATGCATGTTTTTTTTTTGCTTTTTTTTTTTTTACGTTTGCTCATCTTACAAGGTACTCTGTGCCTATTCCTTAAATTGCTAATTGCTCATACTGCCTATCCCTCTTGCTACCCATCCTTACCTATCCCCCATGCACTCTATACAGCTCTCTTACCCATCTCACCTCTCTTACCTACCTATGTCACAACCAACCTTCATTATGATGACCATTTCTTAGTCACCCTATCACCTAACATACTGGTTACAGTCCACCTTATTCATACATCTACCTATCATTCATGCTGCATATCTTTCAGTTTACCTATATAATGATATGAATGGAGGATAGGCATAATGGGGGATAGGTATATTTCACAAGGCATAGACCTGGAGACAGGTGGAAGAAATTGAACACAAGCTGAGATATGTATAGAGAGAGCGAGTTAGATTGACTGAGCTGACATGGTAAGAAAACCATATGGAGAGCATGAGGGATAGGTATTCAAAAGGATTGGTAGCAAGGGGGATAGGTAGCATGTGCAATATCTAGTTTGAGGGATAGGCACAGAGAGTACCTTGTAAGATGAGCAGATGTAAAACAAGAAAACATGGGTGGTAGCGACAGATGGGCAAGTCAAATATAAGGGTTATGCAGAGTTTGGGGGATAGGTATAATGAAGGATCGGTAGGCTTTATGATAGGCATTGTTAAGGATAGGTAGGATCAAAATGATAGACATGATAAGCAATGTAACTGTTAACCATTAGGGCCTAAATAAACAGATGAACAATACAGTTTAAACATGGTGGTCTTAGGGATAGTCACATGAGGGATAGGTAAAATGAATGATAGGAAGACTGAGGATAGGTATACTATGGGAAACTTGGACCAGAGAAGATTAGCTAAAGTGAGGGGTAAGCTTTAGTATCTAGGTCTTTTGGGAGATAGCCTTACTTCAAGATACTTTAGATTTAAGAGATAGGCAGTATGAGTGATAGGTAGAATAAGGGATAGGCAGTATGTGAGATAGGCAGAGTAATGCACAGTTAGAATACTTGTCAAATTGGGAGATAGGCAGACATTTGGAAATGTGCATTGAGGTACTAACTCTGGTTTACGTGTGTCTATAAAGACTTCTCATTATTTTGAATATTATTTTTGTACATCTTTAAAATATTTTCTTCATCAAACCTCATTTTCGGGTACTTTTAGTCAATTTCTGAGAATCATGATAAAAAATTTGGATTCATCAGGATTTTCTGGTCCAGGTGGTTTCTTCTTCCCCTTTAGTATCACCCTGATAAAGGAATACCACAGCTCCATAAACCACCTAATCCTCTACAGAAATCAACAATGAAGACACAGGGGCACCTAGTTTCATGGGGGGGGTAGAGGGGGGTGGCCTGTCACACTCTACCCATAGACTATGCTCTCAGTGACCTCTCCTATAGTATAAGCTTCTTGATGTAGTTGCAAGGTTAGCTGACACTGAAACCGTAGACCTAGATTCTACTAGATATAGTAAACTGTGCAGGCTCATAAGCTGAAACTATAACACGGCTGGGAAAAGTCATGGTGCGTTATCCTCAATGTTGGATTCTGATTGGCAGAGTGGCAATGCATTATCTAGATGGATAATGCACTCCCAGTACTAATGCAATAATGGTTGATATGGGAAGTACGAGGGCTGGATATATCCTAAATATATCAGTCATGAGTGGGCGTAGCCACGGGCGTGGACTGGTTACCAGTTTTATTCTGTGTAGGTGTTATCCACATATGCTATAGAAGGGTGAGAAACTAAGGGGAACAGTGCTGCCTAGTGACTTTGCCAAAGTAACCCCTCACCTCCGTAATCAAGGTCTGTGCATAGCAAATAAAAGCACCAGAGGGCAGCACTGTTCCCCTTAGTTTCTCACCCTTCTATAGCATATATATGGACAACACCTACACAGACTAAACCTAGTAACCAGTCCATGCCTGTGGGCGTAGCTGGTATCATGGACCTGAAATGGATCTTTCAGGTCCGTGCTGGTATATATTAGGATATCCAGCCCTCGTACTTCCCATATCAATCCTTAATGCATTTATACCACGATTTACCCATAAATAATCAATAAAAAATCAATAAAATAATCAATAAACTAATATTGACTGCGAAAAGTTCACCACCCAGCCCGAGACTCAAACCTATACACCAGGTAGCAAAAAGCTGTCAGCTCCAGGCCCTACACGCTGCTCATTGCTCCACAAGGATGCCTGTGCGTGACTAGCCTGGTTATGGTTCTGTGTAGTATTACCTATAGGCCATAACAAAAGAATGCTACTAGAGTAGGAGGTGTGTGCCTCCCTGGAGCAAGCAGTAGGGCATTTGATTCTAAATCCTTAGACATCAGGTACGAGTCCCACCTTTGGCAATGTATTTCTGATCAGTTTTAATACGAAAAAAAAGTTGTAAGTGTTACACTTAGATAATATTTCTAACACTTAGAAGTATTGGTATATCTTAAAAAAGCACTAAAAATCGAAAATCGTCTCGCTATTGTTTCAATGTGAAAAATCGTCCCAACTTGTAGGAGTATTGAACCCCGGCCACAGTGCTGGTTGGCGAGTACGTTAGCCATAGCTAATGGTGATGAAATCCAATGCGAAAGTAAATAAATTCTAACCTGTGGTCCTAGTCCTATGTTTACACTCAGTTTTCATCTTGATTCCAACCTTGTCATGTTATAATATTAAAATCCCAACAAGTATTCGATCCATAGATGAGGAATGTGTGCTAATTTTCTCCATTTTGTTCAATATACGGAGGGGAGGAGTTACCTTGGCAAAGTCAAGGTCTGTGCATAGCAAATAAAAGCTCCAGAGGGCAGCACTGTTCCCTTAAGTTTCTCAAAAGCTCCACACTTTCTTCATTACCTCCAGATGTCATTGGGCGTATTAAGGTTAATTGTTAACCTTGGAGGATTCCCTGCATACCTGCATGCCTAACTGTGATGCACCCTAAGGGTCATGGTGTATTAAACTCTGTATAGGTTTAATGCACTTTGACCAACCCTAGGTGAATATTGGTTCTGTACCCTTAGAAGCAGCATGATGGCCTAGGTTTATTTTTAGCCCATTGACATGGGATATGGACCTTCTTGATATGTGCAATTGAAAACAAATAATAAATGATACCCTATCTAGACTACATTTTCAAATGGATACCAAAGCCTACTGGGGCAGTCACAGGTCTTAACGTAGATATAGACATGGAAGTCAAAGCACAAAACGTGTATCGATGTACGTACCCCCCATGGTAAACCATCAATGAACCAAGGCGGAAGTGGGAAGGGAGTAAGACACATGCATGAAGTGCACTGTAAAAAAATGTCATTGAAATAACGATGGAATCCTCAACCCAAAGTCAGAGATCCATCGTTATTTCCACAGAAATGTCTTTATTTTCACAGAGATTCCTTGTGCCACTGTGCTGCCTGGGCCTTCTTGTAAAAACTACACTGGCTCCCTGCTATATGATGATGGTGGTTCACTTTTCAGTTTTACAAGAATCCCAAGTAGATTCAACATTTATTTTCTACAGTGTGTGTGTGGGGGGGGGGGTAGAAGATATATAATTATATAAAACTGCATGTATTTCCCCAGAGTTATCAATCAGCAGTAGAGAGCCCTGTTGTATGTACCAGAACATGTAGTACCAGGGTATATTATATATACATAATATTCACATATGGACATGATGGGGACATCCAAGAATTGCATCTTACTACTGATCTATATGGTCAGCACCTGCCCAAGGTCCATTGATGCACAAGGTAAGCTGGTTGTATGGTTAAGTTCGCTGCCACTGATACAGGAATTCATCGTGGCCAAGTCTACTTCCCAGCACTTCATTGGAGTGAATCAAACCTGTAGGGTTATCATGTTGTAAGAATGCATCCCTGGTGAGCTATAATGGTCTCATTCATGATACATTAATGCATTAGCATTCCTTATATGTTAATTTATTGTACATGAATTAGCACCCATCTTTTTGAAGTTACACTGCCCAAAATGTGTTTAGAATCAAAATAGGTTTACCTCAAAATATTTTCAAAAACACCAGATTTTGGTACATGAGACGTTTAGTAAAGGATTCTGTTTGTCTTTGATGTAGGCCTAAATCATATTAAGTATGCAATACGCATGATACTGATGTGGATGTGATATGAATGCACATGGATAGGTAACTGACTTGTCCTCTGAAGATCAGATAATCTACACAAAAATAGCGAGGGGGGGGGTACTGAAAAATTTATTGACAGATCAAACAACAAGCGTGTAAATGAATGTTCCCTACGAAAGCATAGATCCAAGTAGATCTGGTAAAAGAAAAATAGATCTGAATGCCTGGAAGTCTAAACACTGCAGCTTAAGATACAGGTACAAGCGCTGCAAGATTTTATTTTTTCGCTGTGTAGTTAAATAGCACTTGATACATCACTTATTAGAGTCAGTTCAACCTTTTGATGGTATTTTTAAACATTATAGTGATAGGCAATTGCCATCCCTTCTCATCCTTCTCAGTCCTATTGAACCATGGATATTTTGGACCAAGAGAAAATTCTGTATTTATGTCATTCCTTTAGAGTCATGAACTTCAAGAGTTTAAAAGGGGCTAAAATTACTTTTATTATGCTTTAATTCCTCTAAATAGAGCCTTTTATCAACCAAACTAAGGATGGAGTCTTTTAAAGTACTTTATTTGTACAATATAGAGTCATGGGTAGCATTGCTGTACCAAAATGTGAATCACTGTTTTTTCACCGTGGCTCTTCCAGACTATCCTATAATGTCCCACTAAAGAAATCTATTTCAATACATGTATGGCATAATAGGAAAGTGACCACAACCACATTATTTCCATGGGACTACACTGGCGCATTTGGAAGGGACATTTGAATTTTTCTAATGTTAAATTTGCCTAAGAAGACACTGACCACCCGTATTCAGATTTCTGGATCCACCACTGGGCTTTGGTCATTTGATTCAAAAAGGAAAACCTGATTGTCAAATTAACCCTCTTGGGTGAAAGCAGTACTAGTATCTACTCATTCATAAGCTTTCTAGATTAATCCCCAGAGTGATAATTTTTGTTTGTGAAAGCTTGTTTATTTTGATACAGTTTTATATTAAGCTAATAGATGATGGATATCGGGGCCCTAGGGCTGTACATGCTGCGTGGCTCGGGTATATACAACCACTAGGATATCAAAGGATATCAAACTCGGGCTGCACCCTCATTTGATATTAAGCTAATAGATCATGGATATCGGGGCCCTAGGGCTGTATATACAGCATATACAGCCCGTGGGGCCCCGATATCCATGACCTAATAGGTTTATACCACCATTTCCTCCATTTTGTATTAATTTCTTACCTGAGATCCAAAGAATATAGCCAGGAGAAGACATTTTGTAAGTGCAAGCAATACGGCCCGTGGCCGCTCTGCGCGAAGCCATTGTTTTTGTTCCTTGCCAGGAGAGGTACCGCCGTGTTGACCCACACTTTTTGTATCGAATCCAACCATGACAAGTCTTCAAACTAAAACATACATATCCTTAGACATTCTAAATGATTCCTCCATATGTATTATGTCCAATATATTCAAAATAAAGGAGAATCCATTGATTTTTCCATCATAAGCGAGTCGCGGTCCGGCCATTCCCACCTGCCTCCTTGTCCAATGAAAGTGTGTCAGTGGCCCGGATGTAAATATAGGTCATCTGCTCGTCGTGCAAGGAAGACGCCGAAAATTTCGGACAGTTTTGGGAAAATCAATGGATTCTTATTTATATTGAGGAAAATGGAGAAAATTAGCATGCATTCCTTGTCTATGGATCGAAAAGTTCTTGGGACTTTGATATTATAACATGTCATGGTTGGATTCCATACGAAAAGTGAGTGTAAACATAGGACATGGACCCCAGGTTAGAACTTATTTACTATCGTATTGGGTTTCATCACCGTTCAGTGTGGCGCTATGGCTAACGTCCACGCCAACCAGCACTGCGGCCGGGGTTCAATTCTCCTACGAGGTGGGACGATCTTTCACATTGAAATAATGGTGAGACTGAATTTGTATGTCCGCCAGCATTTCCAACTTGACCCCGAAAAAGTATATACCAAAAATTTCAAAAATGCACATGAGTGGTATATGCAGAATATACCACGTATATATCGCATATAAAACCACCGGAAGTGCCAGAATCGTGGTATAAACATACATATACGAAACTAGTAACTTTTTATTTCTCTCAACTTACCGCTCTCAACCATTGTAAGATCTCTAGACCGTAACAGCATGCCCCCTCCCCACCCGAAACCAACCTCCAGATTGGCAGGCTACACAACTTAAATATTTACTGTAAAACCTTGCATATAAACCGCAGCTTGTAGATCATTTCAGAGACCTTCTCCAGCTTATAGCATTGGTCCAAACTCAAAGTGAGCTTTATGCACTTGGTCTTAATACCATAGTTCTTTGCCAGTAGTAAAATTGAAATCTTTCAAGCCCTATAATTATGCAAAATTACTTTTTCCATAGTTTGGGGTGTGTTGCCTATAACAAAATGGGGCTTATAAACAGGGTCTTACAGCATTATATTACCTTACGTAGAAGGTGCATCTTGCATATACTATAAAGGGCACATGGAGAGTTCACACTAGCCGTACAGGGTGTACCTGGGGCCAAATTTGGATCATTTTAAAATGATATGAAATCCCCTCCTATAAGTCACATTCGATAAGGTGGATTAAAATTATCCTCATTACAGTATTTTAAGAAAACTAGATGACAATAATTACCTAGTCTTTTCAGCAGCTGGCTACACATATGTTGCATCAAAAGATTTTCCCTTTTTTCTGAGTATCAATTATCATGTATAAGGTAGGAGGTAGTTCCCTGATAATACATTAGTGTTGTGCTAATGAGTGCATCATGCCAACAGGATACATACTGCAGCCACTACAAAGTAAACATAACACTATAAAGACCAACAATGCATTAATGCATCATGCTGATACATGAATGCAGCACTTTCGACACACCTATCAGGGCTACACTCATGCATCATGGATAGACACTCCCAGAGGGTCAGATTGATGCACTATAATTATAATGATGTACTGGTGTGCTGACTCCCCAGAGCATCATCGATGCATCATGCTAACAGATAGGCATGATGCACTAATTCATCAACGGCCCTCAATGGGTTAACTAAAGAGATATAATTATACAAAGGTCGGGTGAGGAGGATATTTTCCTGTCTGCGTTATTGCCCCAACTGACTGAGCATGAGAGTGAGTCGTGATGAACGTTATGAATCTGAATCACTGCACATCCTGAAATAGAGAATGTTGCATGGTGTTGTGTAAATGGTTTCATGTCCTTTTCTTATCTTTACCATAAACCCGTGTGTATAAGCTGCACCCAGACACACGCTGTACACCTCTGTGGAATTAGTTATTATCAGCACTTTGGACCTGAAAAGGTTGTCATTCCTTACTTCATACTATACATTTAAAACCCCTTAATTATACAAGACGCATCCTGGAGGTCAATTAAGAAGATCCTGCCATCGCTATACCCCTGCGATGGTAGCGTATATAGGCACATCTTATAAGACCTAGTCAGTCTACTGTAAGTTCTATAGTGGTGGTAGGCCAGTCAGGCACAGCAAGTCCTGTGGATCATTCACTATTCCTATTCCAGCCTTGCCACCACTGTGATGGTACTGAAATAAATGCATAGTGGTTTCCCCTAAGTACAAGAGCACCTATAGGAAACACTCCTCCTCTCAAGAGTGAATGTGCCTGCTGTATGCATATATAGGGGAGGGAGGAGGTTTGCTGAGGATCGGTGCCCTACCCCCACTGTCATCCTGGCCAGCCCCGAGTCTCCTGCCATGGTATTTTACCAACTGTTTTGGCTGGAGGCTATTCTATCACCCCCTCACTGAACATGAACATGCACCCGCTCCCACCTCTCCCTCCACACAAACAGCACGCATGGTTGAAACAGAGTTTCGATACATGGTGCCAACATTATGCCTCCTTCAGTCCAAAGGTCACAACGCATATATGGCAATTTGAAATGGTTGGTGTTGACATATGGCTAAAAACACAACCATTCCTTTGCATATCTTGCCCACATGCTCCAAAATGTCTGTATGATTAAATTTTGTCCATACGGAGGAAGTATGTAGTCTTCTTTTTTTTAGTTAATAAGAAATGCTGTTGTGACCGCGTAAAAAAAGCCTCCCGCCGTTAACCTTTACGTGCCCAGAATAGCAAAAGTGCACTCTCAAGTATGTATATATGTTCAACAGACCACCATGAGTTAAATATTGATCGGATACAGGTAATTTTTGCACCAAAAGACTTGTAATATCAAGGGTTTTCCAACAATACCAAAAATGTTATGATTCATAAGGTATGTAATTACAAAAATGTCCATTTGCATAAAATAATGACATTTACTTAAAACACATGAAAAGCGCGCTCTGGCTATGGAGGGACAGATTAAGCGGTAAATCCACTATGACGCATAGGTCATGCGTGCGTCTGAAAATGGACGCATGAGCTCGACGCAGAGGCAGTGGAGGCAGTCTCATGAGTCAGACTATGGGAAAAAAGGACAGACGCAATGGGTTGAGTCTGGATCCACTCTCCATGCGTCTCCCATGCGTCCTCCATGCGTCTACAGACGCAAGGCAGACGCATAAGTGGAAGCAGATTTTTGTCATGCGTGCGTCAACTCACTTATGAGAGTCAGACGCAAACAGACGTATACCTCTGTTTTTAATTATCAAAAGCAATTAGATATTTCCATGCGTCTGCTTGTGCGTCTGCCGAAGGCCGCTCCATCTAGTGTTAGACAAACACAACTTGTAGTTCCTCTCCTTCACGCACGTCTGCGCCACTGTACTGAACGTATCATGTGACCTAGTCTGTCCGTACAAACAGAAAACCAAAATGGCTTCCAGTCGGACGAAACTTGCCTCCAAAGAGGAAGAAATAGATGAAATTACAGACTCCCCGCCTCTCCAAGACACAAAGAAGGCAGAAAAGAAGAAGGTTGGTTCTTCTAGCACTCCCTTAAAGGCAAGGAAGGCGGCTCCTCTGCCTACTAGAACTTCCCCACGGTTTAAGAAGGTCGGCAAACCAAAATCTCGTGTGGGTCTCCCTCCTCCCAAGAAGAGGGGTAGGCCTAAGAAGTCGACTCCACCTTCTGCCTCTGTACAAGAGGACAGCGAGACCGATGAAGAGAATGTTCCTGGTACCCCCCAGTGTGATAAGTCTGTGAGAGGTCGAGGTAAGGCGCGCATTTCGCCTCACCTGAAGGCCCAGATAGAAGACATTCTTGTTCACGGAGAAGAAACTAAACGGCATAAATCTAGTAAATCCCTGCAGTTTGAAAGACTGCCAGAAGAGTCAGGAGAGGGTGAGTCAGATACTCAATCGCAGTCCCTTCTGCCTAAGATGCCAAAATCCAAACGTTCCCGCAATAGGGCTGCTAAGTCCAAGGAGGACGAGCTAGAAGTCGACAGCGAGGACAATCCAACCAAGGAAGAGATGGAAGATGTCTTTAACCAATCTCAAGGTACTATGGAAGGTGAGTTATAAGTTTGAGTCTGGACCCTAATATTGATGTCAGTAGCTATCCATGAAAGACATTATGCAAAATATTAATTTGTTGTTTCCCAACCTACCTGTTAGTTATTTCTGTTGGCTTTTAAGAAAAGGTTAAGCAAAGTCTGTGTGTGTTTCATTGAATTTCTTTCTTTTTTTTTCTCTTCAAAGGTGAAGGTGATTACACAAAACATCCAGTTCTAGACCAGGATCAAGAGGGAGAAGACGAAGACGGTGATGAGGTAGACCAAGACGCAGAGGACCTAGCCAACCTGCAATCCACTATGCTGAAAATGACTCCATCCAAATTTGCTTGAAATTTGAAGACAAGGACATGGAAACTTGGTGGACAGAAGACCCTACCCGTGAGGAGACGCTCTGCAGGCTGTGGGAACAGGAGAGAGCTCTCTATGATATGAGGGCTAATGGCTATCGGGTGGCATCTGTGAAGGATTTGATCTACGCCAAAATGGCAGTTATTCTTAAGGTTCCACGTAAGTAATTACTTCATCATTCTTTTAATCCTATACTTTTTTCTTACTCAATTCTTAACATAGGCTATTAAATAAAAAATGGACCTTAAGTATTTGGTTAACAGTTTCATAACAAAAGTATTTGAATTAAAAAAAAAAATTTGTTTCATTTTATACAAACATCTTGCTGCAAGATATTGCTTGTCCTTTTTCCAGCAAAGAAAATCGAAATCAGGATGAGGAGTCTCCGAAACATGTATTCCAAGATACTGAAAACTGGTAAAAGTGGTTCAGCTGCTGTAGGTAGAACCCCTCGACAGAAGGAGATATGCAGGTTGGTCGGGTTCTTAAGAACTTACTTGAACCAGAACGAAACCTACAACACCTACTCTGGACGCAGCCCCGGGAAGGCCACCTTCACATCTACCCCGAAGTCAAAGGGAACAGCTTCCCAGCCTATAGACTTAGAGGTAAGAGTGTGCTTTAGTTTATAACTTTTAGATGAGTCTTTAATGTGCGCCCCCTTCTGTGTAAGTCTATTTTCCCCCCAAAATTATCAATCGAGTTCTTTTATATATATAACATGAAAATAATAATAATGTCTGCATAACTGGTGAAAACAAATAGGTCCCTTGTTTTTACTCTTGATTTGTCACTGTATAGGTTGTTTTTTAGGCTCATGATGGGTTAAGATGTAATGGTTATTAATATTAGACAGATAGGGCATAAATTTCCTTTTTATTTTTCAGACTGACGAGAACTTGGAGACGTCTCACATACAATTCCAGCCTAAGCGCCGGAAGGTGAAGCAGGAACAAGAAGAACTAGCTCAAGAGTTGGATAAAGATG
Organism: Acholoe squamosa; assembly: GCA_949317995.1. Classification (NCBI taxonomy): domain Eukaryota; kingdom Metazoa; phylum Annelida; class Polychaeta; order Phyllodocida; family Polynoidae; genus Acholoe; species Acholoe squamosa. Next base: position 32,835,512 of record OX439049.1, on the reverse strand, counting down.
AGGAAGAAGGTGAAGGAGATGATGAGGGTGAGGGTAAGGAAGAGGAAGACGATGAGGGTAGTCCTGTGTTCCAGCCTAGTAAAAAACATTACAGCAGAAACCAACACATTGGCACGCAGGCAGCAGCACACCGATCTAAGCGTCTGAGTCCACACAATCCACAGAAGAAACAGAGTCAGCCTACTAAGTCGGGACTATCATCCAGCTGCAAGGATACAGCACCTTTAGCTTCTACCTCAAAAGACACTGTGAAAGGTGCAGGCAAAGGGCTGCATCACACCTCACACAAAGGTAAGGGCCAGGAAACAGCCTTGGATAGGTACAATAGGTTGTTCAGCAAAGCAGAAGTGAAATCTGGCCTGCATTATTCTGAGGATGGCTCATCCCAGAGAGCTTCTCTCTACCAACCATACACAGGAAAGGACACCTCCATGCATGGGGGTGAGTCTTCCATGGAGGACAGGTCTACTGACTATGGTGTGGAAAACCCGTCTGCAAATTGGTACACAAAGCAAGGACCTGAACATCGTCGGGTCCGTGAGGCTGAGCTGGACAAAAAAAAAGCCGAGAAGGCCAAGAACGACCCGGTGTTGAGGATGATGGAAAAAAATCCAAAAACCTAGAAAAAATGGTCAAAGTCTTGTCTAAACCCAAAGTCATAAGTCAGCCTCTTACCTCAGACCCTGTTTCATCAGATGCCCAACTGTGGGCCGACTCTTTGGTCAGACAGGTAGAGCAGATGTCACCGAAACTGCAAAGGAAGTTCATGCGTCATGTCACTAACATGGCATATGATGCTTTAGACGGGGACTGGCCTTCTAAGTGAACTTGATTCATGTTTGTCGTCCACGATGATTATATATAAAAGACGGAAGTTCTCAAATAACACACAACAAGAGAAATTTGTTTGAACATTTTGTATGAAAAAGGAAAAGAACTTTTTATTTATATAATTGTGCAAGAAAGCCTTGCGTGGTGCTTAATATGGAAAATTACATGTTCATGTCTTATGTTACTATGATACTATGACAAGTATTTATCCAAGTTTCACAGTTCGTGCTCAAGAACATTTTGTTTTAGATGAATGATGCATGATTCTAACTTATGATATTTTATTTTTTGTTCTCGCGATGCTCTAGGAGTTAACTTATAAAGTTGAGCGTCTATATATTAAATGACAGTACAATCAGCGTCTACAAACTAAAAGTGTACACATATGACATATAGGGCTTCCCGAACACAGGTGCCTTTCTTAAGACTTTCCCTCAAGGATCAAGATCTCATGACTGATTTAAACACATACGGGTTCTGAAGAGCAAGATAAATAATTTATTCTATGCTTACACAAAGACAGATAAATATATATATATATATATATATATATATATATATATATTGGGTTCATGTTTGTTCACTTACCAGGGCTACAGTTCGATATATCCTGCCTCAAAGAAGGGAGAAGCCTACACACGTATCAGAAAAGTGTCTTAAGCGAAAGTATATTCCAGTTCAAGAACTTTTGTTAATTTCTTTAATAAAGGTTCATGTTTTTGTTGTTAATCATAGTATTTCTTTATTTCTATCTGACTGATATACATTCATAAGTTTATATCATGAACCAATGTGTACATGACTTACTTAGCTGAAAAGGAAATGTCTCTGACATTGTCATTACTGGCCACACACTAAAGTTCATAGACTCCGGGGTTCACACTTAGCGCTCAAAGTAGAAGTCATGTTGCATAACAACGTCCCACTGTTTTGGAAGTTCTCCCTCCTTGGTCAGACACCATCCCGCGAGATTGTTCCTCATTATCTTGACCCTGTCTGATCGGTTGCGTACAGTAGTAGGCTTTCCGCCTGGGAGGACCTTCTCTGCACGCCACAGACCTTTGTGCTGTTTGTAGTCTTTCCCCTCCCAGTCGCAAGCTTCCTTCGGAAGGTATGCTCCTGGGGCCACTGTTCTAAGGTAATTATGCAGAGCCACACATGCCAGTACTATAATGTCCACATTTTCTGGAGCCATTTCTATTTCTCGGCAGAAAATCCTGAAACGAGTGGCCAGGATCCCAAAGGCGTTCTCCACACACCATCTAGACCTGCTCAGGCGGTAGTTGAATATCCTCTGCTGGGGGGTGAGTTTGGTGGAGGGATATGGCTTCATAAGTCTCTCACTCATCTCGAATGCGTCATCAGCAAGAAAATGATAGGGCAAGTCCCCGTTGAAGCCTGGAAAAGTTGGGGGTTCTGGCACATTAAGGGGGTTACCTGGGGCATCAATATCCTGAGCAAAAGAGGAGTACTTCCAAATAGTGCTATCTGATGCTTTACCTTCCGCTCCGACATCCACATATGTGAACTTATAGTCTGCATCTACTAAGGCAAACAGAATTATGCTGTAATATCCTTTGTAATTGTAATAGTTCGAACCAGACTTCTTTGGCTTCTTTATGCGGATATGCTTCCCATCCAAAGAACCCAGTACATGTGGCATGTTCCACTTGTCGTGGTACCCTTTGGCTATGGCTAACCAGTCATCCCTCGTGGTAGGCGGCTGAAACATAAAAAACAAAATTACAGTCAGATAGAAGCAGGCTTTGACTTGTGCTTCTGCAGAAGGGTAATTCTTTTACTCACACACTCATACTTCAGGAATTTTTTTTGATAGAAGATTTCTATATGGAATGAAAGGTCTATTATCATGTCACAGACAGTGTTAAAGTGGTTCCTTTAATTGTTTTTTTTTTTGGGGGGGATCATAAAGTTAGTCTAAAGACACATACCTTCAAGTATGTTTCATGCAAGGCTCTGAAGATGGCTTTGCAAGTGTCTCTCACCATGGGTAGCACCGTTGACTCACCTACCAGGTAACCCTGGTGAAGAGTCGTAACACTGTCTCCTGGAGAGGAAAACACATAATTAAAAACTATTGACTGAAATATTGTGTAAAGTTAATTAAATTATTTTTATATTAAGCAACTCACAACTTTTTGGCCATAAATAAAACAAAATGTATTCTTCTGTTTTTGAACAAGATATAAACGAGAAGGAAAAATTTCACACTTTTGTGTCTGTACAGACTCAAACTTCTTACCTCGTGTCAGATACCTGATAGTCAAGCTCAACCTCTCCTCAGCTGTGACTGCATCACGGAAAGATGTGTCCTGGTATGTGATGTACGGTCGCACCATCTCTAGCAGGTCCTTGTACACCTCTGGTGACATGCGTGTGGTCTTCTTGAACTCAGAAATGCAACCGAGCTGGAAATAAGGCAAAAAATATATTATGGCCAGAAAATGTCTTTTTTTTAGGTATCTGGTTTCTAAAGAGATGACTCTTTTTTACATAGGGGTCCATATACACTCCATCTCATGAGTGTGCTTCTGAAATTGTTTTTTAGCACATAGCCAATTATTTTTATTGATATGTTTTAATTCCATGAAAATAAAAAATAATAGAGGCATGAGACTAGGCCTTATGTAGACATTGACCTGTGACATGGGAATGATTATAAATGTACGGGTAAAACAGCATAAAAATTTCTCACCCTCAGGAAATCCTCTTCCAGCCTGGCAAGGGATCTTTTCATCCTTTCCTCCTTCCTTGAACGCAGATATGGGTGCATCCAATACATGTGTGACCTCTGCACCTTGTGGTTACGCAAAATGTAGTCATCATCCAAGTCATCATCCATGATGACATAGGCTGCCAGGTTCCTCAGATTCTGCAGACGTTCCTCTTCTATAGACTGCGCCTGTGCCTCCATCTCAACCTGTTTTCTTTTGCGTGACATGATGTTTCGAGAAGGAAAGATTTCCAAACACCACAGACTTTCCTCTCTGACAAAGACCCAAACAGAGGTCACGTGACCACGCGCACAGACAGACGCATGCGCAGTGGAAGTAGTTTCAGGCCTGCGTCTCCCATGCGTCTGCTGTAGACGCACACTCACGGCCAGTGGAAGCGACTCATGCGTCTGCGTCTGTAGGCGCAGACCCATGAAGCTGAATATTTTTCGAAGACGCACGACCAGACGCACGGCCGAGACGCATGCGAATGCCCCCAAAACAGACGCATAGCTGATGCATTAGCCGTGCGTCATAGTGGATTTAACGCTTTAATTCACTAAAATTACAAAATTAATGATAAAAAGCCGAAAAATTAGTATAAATATTATTTTCCTAGTTTTTCCCAAGGATTCCAATGATGATGTTGATTATCTTCGGTTTTTATTGGAATTTTCTTATTTTGGGTGTAAAATAATGATAACAAGAAGAAATTATGTTTTATACATTAAAAAGAGAGAAAATATAACCTGCTGGGCATTTCCATCTAAATCGGCCTAATCCAACCTCTTGGAACAGAATCATTTCCTGTTATTTCATAAACTGTTCTTAAATTGTCCTCATATTACATTTTCTTAAAGCTATTTGAATACCCTTTTCCATCATAAATGAAGGGACCATTTTTTTTCAAAATAAAATAGGAAATAACCTGCACCATGTGAACTATGTTGGAAAATCTACCTTTTTGAAAATAATTCTGGGCACAAAAGGGTTAATGTCGGTATACCAGTGTTTGATGACATGTCTCATAAAAGCAGACATAAAGAAGATTTCACAATTATCAATTTCTCTACCATATTCAGTAATTTTGTATTGTGAGACCTCATCACATGGGCAAATGCAATCATCATAGCGCACTCCCAAACCGCTTCGCGGTACTGCCACTATGCGGCATGGGAGGCACTAAAAAAGTGATGGTGGCGAACTGGTGGTGGTTTGGGGTGTGTAAAAATTATGTCACACATAAAGGGAACTCATAGAACCAGGAGTCAAAATCCTTCGTGACCAAAAAAGGTTGCATCAATCCCTCCATTGAGAAAATTGTCATCAAAAACTCCATAAGATGTTTTGATTAAATCATTACTGAAGCAATATAGCGGCAGAATAAATGAGAGATTGTGCTCATGGTGTATTCTGAAGGTTTTGTATCATCTGGACAAAAATACTGAACGGATTAGGTCCAAACACTCCCTCATCTTCCTAGAAAACCTGGTCTTACCCCACTCTCAGGGATAGGAAGGTTATGTGATGAGTTTCTTTTCATCCATCTGCAAAGCTACCACAGCTGGCTTGGTATCTAGGCTAGTGTTGCATATACTAATCAATTGATTGGCTGAGGCTAACTGACAAATAACGGATGGCAATTGGCAATTAGCAAATGGCAATTGGCAAGAAAATGGCGCACTGGACTTCCATAGGTTGGGGATCGAATCACAAGTTCAAAACGCCAATTACTTCTGAAATTGCACTAGCAGCGTACCAGGTTGAACCAAACACCGAAAACAATTTAGCCCTCTACTAGGCCAAAATATTTACTGGAGCGTGTTGCTCCTACGGTAAAAAGAGCTGTCAGTAGGTACCCTCTTTTAAAAAAAAAGTCACGCTCTGCTTCACCATTTAACTTGCACTCACCACATTAGTCTGAAAAGTAACCTGCCTTGTTTAAAGCTGTGACAAGATCTGAAATATATAGATTTTCCAATTTCTGCATATCTATCATCACCCCACTTGTGAAAGTGTCCTGCCAAAATCTCAATCTATACAGTGCATTCTAACCATGTTAAATTCAAGCATATATATGTGTAGAAATAAAATGCTTCCAGCATTTCATTCATGTCAACAAGCAGTCTTGATTGTACCAGCACAGTGGCTCCATCTGAAGCCATAAAGCAGAGTATTCTATAATGGCGGTGAATTGAATTTGGATACCTGGCAGCAGAGCAGACACCACTCAGTGCTGCTGCCAGGAGGCTTTGACCAGAACTGATTAAACAAGTGGTTTCCCTTCCCACCAAAGAGGATAGACCAGCTGAAACTAAAGTTCAATGATTTGCACACAATGAGCCATATCGTGCCATAATAAGTGGCAACCTATAACTTGGGAAGGGGTATATAATCCTCTGAAATACATATCAGACAACACTATATCAGCTTTTATACCAGCTTTAAAACAGAGAAAGCTGCACTATCAGGTGCCTACTCATGTCACACACTCTATAGTATATTATACTGACTGACTTCTTCCAACTAGGTACCTACTCAAATCCTCTTTTTGAGCACTGTACTTGAATTTCCACTTGTGAGCAACAAAAGGGACAAGTTATAGCTACATGAAAAGAAAGGACTGGAAACAAGGGCATTTTTAGCCAGCGCTTCCTTGTACTGTAGGAGCAACACCCTCCTGGAAACGATCTAGACTTGGATGAGGCATTGCATGCCTATATTACCACTTCTGGCATTTTTAGCCAGCCCTTCCTTTTACTATAGGAGCAACACCCTCCTGGAAACGATCTAGACTTGGGTGAGGCATTGCATGCCTATATTACCACTTCTACCTGCAGCCCTTCTTCGGTGCTGTACCATGTTTGCAACACTTTCCTGCAGGTGTGGTACGCACACCGTTGAATGCAATGCTGTGGTGCATACAAGCTGTAATGCTTTTGGGGCTGAGTCATTTATTGCCCGGTGGGACGGGGGGGGGGGGCTTGTTAGATATAGGGGGAGTTATTTTGAAAAAGAGCTCCTTGGTGGGGGACCAAAACGCAAAAGACCTTCACAGAGGAGGGGGGGGTAAAAACTAAATCTTGGCAATTTGAGTACTGTACCCATCGCGATGCGTCATCCCACACGCATATCCATTTTTTTTTTGGGAGGGGGTCATTTCTCCATAATGTCTCTTAGTGGTCAAGGGGCGGGATGACTTTTAACATAGGAGCCGTTCAAATATTATGTAATACCACAGAGGGGAGGGGGGCATATAAATTTAGAAATAGGCCTAACAATTGGAAAAGTACACTTATTTGGATCTTTTTTGATGCATGAAGTTGGGGGATCTGGCTGGTGTTACATAATTAGGGAGGGGGTATGGGTCATTTTGTTACAGAGTAGTACAAGGGGGTCAAAAAGTGTGATTATTGAGTGATGTGACCGATTATTGCACAATGCGACTGATTATGTCACAGTATGACTAATTATGGCACACACAGTGTGACTGATCATGGCATATCATGATTGATTGTGGCATAATGTGAATGATTATGGCACAGTGTGACTGAATTTGGCATCATATGACTGACTATAGCACAGTATAACAGATTATTTCCCAGAGTGACTGATTATTAAACTATCAATCAATGAATGTGCAGTCGGGGGTTATTCCTAGCCAAACCCAATAAGTTCTGGGTTATTCATCGATGAATGCGTTTATCACACTCATTCCTCCATTTTGTATAAATATCTTACCTTATAACCCAAGAATAAATGCAGGAGAAGACATTTTTTGAGCGTATGCAATCCTCTCCGCATCACCACATGCCGTGGCTTCAATGTCGTCGTGCGTGAGTGGCCTGGATGTACACATGTCACACACTTTCAGCAGAACTAGGTCAGGAAGGCGAACTGTGGCCATCGTGGGTTGGCAAGATGTATCACTGTGAAAATTCATTCGATCCTCTTATATTTCAAATGTTATGAACTAAAACAGTATGGCAGGATCATCTATGATATCTAAGGATGTCTACATGTTAATAACTCAACATGCCAAGCTTGGATTCTATGGTAAATATATGTGTATTGGTGGAGGTAGCGCTAGCGGGTAAGTTAAAACTGTCATTTACATTGGATTCTACTACCGGCTTGGTGGTGTAATAGCTATCGTCTTGCCTCCCACCAGTGTGACCCTGGTTCACATCCCATAAGACCTGAACGTTTTTAACGGGAAATCTGGAAATGTATGGAGAGGTCGACTTTGTATACTTCTCACATTTATTAACATGTCCAGATTCTAACCAGAGGATTCTTGAAGAAGATTAAAAGTTCTCAGAATGCTGTTATACCTGCATACGGGAGTGGTCATTATTTATCAACAGGGGGGGAGGGTGGGTTTGAGGGGGGGGGCATACAATTTTAAGACCCCTCCCGAGGGGGGGCTAAAAAGATTTTGACCCCTCTTGAGGGGGGGGCTAAAAAAATTCACCCTCCTTTTAGCAGAAAAGCCCGCGCGCTATTATAGATCAAAGAGGGGCGCGAAAACTCTCCGCGCCTCCGGCGCGGGGGGGCGCAAAAAATTTTGACTGCCGTCAAGGGGGGGCATAAAAAATTTCCGCGCGTCCGCGCGAAAACCTACCACCCCCCCTGTTGATAAATAATCACCACTCCCTAACGCACAGCAGTTATCAGGAAAAAAAGCACTGCAGAGGCAGTGTTTGATAATGGTCCTTTGGACTGATTCTGGCATGCTATGACTAATTTTAGCACAGCATCATTATTATGACACATTGGGACTGATTATGGCACAGCTGGACTGGGTATCGTACAGTGTGACCGATCATGCTCTGTCTAAATACTTTACTTACATGATGGTCCTTCAAAGCACTAGATGCAGTATAATGTTGTGCTGACTAGAGCTTCATTCTTATATCATGCTGACAATAGAGGTGGAAGGGTCAGTGGAAAATGTTATGGAACCTCAGGGAATCAGACCTCTGTCTCCACCAGTACAAAAATCATCACTCCCTGCCTGGCATCTACCCCTTCTACTGGATCGGTATGATATAGGCTAGGGCAAGTGATTATCTGACGGGCATAGGTAAATCTGGTCCCCTACATAGGGTGGTACACCTGAAATAAAGTATTAAAACATTTACCCTGCAGGTACACGAGCAGCAATAGAAGGTGGGGGATTAAGTGGTCGTGTCCAGATCTTCCTGTATGGTAGGGCTGGTTTTGTCTGTGCAGACTCATTCACTCATGGAGATGCTGCAGGACTGTGTCAAATAATTACAGGGTAAGTTCTTTCTTTTATGTTGTAAGTAACCTATCAATTCACATTTGTTAAATTCTTTAACTTTCATTGCAATCCCATTTTAGGCAGTGTATATTTGACCCATATAATTTAGTTAGAAAAACGGGGATTATGATACCTTCATAGTTACTTTTATCCCAATTTTTTAATTGAATGTTATATTAAAACGTCGATATTTAAAAGAATTGATATAATAATATAATAATAATTATGATCAGGTACTTCATCCTTATCTTTTGAGCTGTTTAAATGCCCAATTAACAGCTTTACAGCTAATGGGTGGCAGGGAAATAATTCTATTTTTTATTTTTCAGACAAAGGGCATTTTGGTCTGGAGGATGGTTAATAACCTTCTAACACAGTCACAATTGATATAATTTGAGTGAAACTTTGCATTCATGTCATTGGCATGAATAATTGATCCCATCCTTGCTTTATAAGCACTTTGAATGTTGTTACTAACTGTAAGCTAAGGGGATGGTTTCCTCACGGGGATATGAGTGCACTGAAAAACTGCAATTTAATTGTATCTAACATGAAATGAAACTACATGATGTCATTTGCTCATTAGTCATGCAGGATCCATGATTGATGCTCGTCCGATTCATAACAATGAATTGATATGGCTACAAAGTTTGAGGTGTCCAAGTATGGCTAGCCACCTACAGGGATGCACATTCAACTGGTGGCAGCAAGGGCAGTGTACCACAGGGGCCGCTGCTGTTGGGTGTGAAGGCACCAGTGTACCAGGTGTGTATATATTAACCTGTAATAGGAGAGTATATTAACACATAATTATTATAAAAGTGATTTTCTGATGAAAATGCCCCAGTAACAGCGTCATCTAGAATACCCCTTGCACAAACCCTCATACATGTTCACAGTGGAAGTTGTCCATTGGAATTTGCCTTATTCCTGTTTTACAATACTGGAGAAGAATAGTCTGGTTTACATGCTGTAAACTTTCAAAAAATATGATATGACATGTTAGCCATCCATTTCTACAAGTAAAATACTAATATTTTGCTGATTTCTATCAAAAATCATCGTTAGAAAGGCTGAATCCACCAGATATCTCTCAAGCTTGTCAACAGCGTTCACTACAACAATGTCCGTCTCTTTTAAGATTGTTTGAAAATAGAAATATAAAAAATTAATGGAGTGCAGAGTTGGCCAAGGATGGAGAAAATCTTTCTTGTTTTATATACCTGATATCATTTTGGAACTTCCTGGTCAATTTTGGATTCTATGTTGTATAATTGGAAGTGTATCCATTTGTATTTGTACTGAGGAATTCCCAGATTTATACTCAATTTCCTACTTTCGGAGTGCATGCCATAATTGCCTATGGTTGGGCCCATGGTATCCCCCTTTTAAGCTTGTAAGGGCTAAAGATCCCATCTCCTGGTCCTCAAACACCTAAATATCATATTACAACAACATTTGGAACACGTTCGACTACAGATTTGAACAAATTTAGTCTGTTAACCTTAGTCATAACTGGTTTAAAATGTCTGTATCTTTTTGATTAGGATTACCATCTTCACCATCACCTCCATCACCACAGCCACAATCACCAGTTGAGCCATCATCTCCAATACCAGCTCCAACACCTCCCCCTACCAGTAATAATGCATTTATGGTGACCCTTGAAGGTGGGTCTGATGCTAATAGTGGCTGTGTCTCCTGGTCTAACCGCCCTGGAACAATCTGCCAGGAAGGAGTTGATGTCAGAGTCCTTCAGGTCACCTGCCGCATGCTTGGTAAGAGGTGGGTGATCTTTAAACTTCAGGATTTTTGTAACCAATCATGTGGTTATTTTGAGATATGCGTGTATAATTTTTTTCAGTTTTGAATAATTGTTCCTCAAGGAATTTCCCATTGTGGGAATGGGGGGGGGGGCTACTTGAGTTGATGAGGAATATTCTAAAAGATTGGTTAATTTAGAGTTTATTGAAAAAAGATTCACATAAACACTGGGCCCCTGGCACTGGGCGCTTTTCAATGTTGCCAACCTGCACCAGTATATATTTGTGTGATATAGCCCCGGGTATACCATTACTGAATGTAAGGCCTCTGGGTGTACCTGCTTCCAAATGTCATGATCTTAAACTCGATGTGTCTATTTGGGTGAAACTGTACAATAAAGATGATTTTTTTTATCACTCCCTAAGAAGGCAAGCAGATGGTGATGGATTATATTTTACTTATTGTTTAAATGTTGTTTACGAAATGGCTGCCAGAAGAGAGATCATGTGACTGAAGCTCTAAGAAGGAAGATTTTCACTCCTTCACAGAGCTGCAATACTAACTTTGTACACATAACAAGGCTCTATATTTGAATAGGACCTACACTAAAAAGTCACCATGACTATATATACTTATATTTTTATTTATTTCTATTATTGCAGTACCCAAGGAGTAGAGATGAGGTCCTTTGGGCCTGGTACAGGACACATACTAATGTCCCAGATAGCATGCAACGGTAATGAGACATCACTTTCACAATGCATTATTGGCCGCTGGTCTCCTTCAACTTGCACACACTCTCATTATGTTGGTATTGTCTGTGGGCGTTCAATAAGAAACCCCTGTAAGTATATCACATTGAAAGTGATCATGAACTAAAGTTGGTATATATGATGCTTGAAGCAGTGGTCGGGCTGGGGTATTCCATAATGCTCATAGAGGACAAATTTCCTTTGATATGCACTCTTTTCTCTCACATTCCCTCCAATTCCTCTTATATGAGGAGGTAATTGGAGGTAAATCTACCAAACTCCTAATTATGGGGAGAGTTTCCTCTTTATTCAGAGTAAGGAGCATTCTTGTTCTTTATATTCAATAAAATATTCTGAGACTTTTGCGATATCAGTTTATGAATAACTTCTTAAAAGCAGATCAACAAGCTCTGTACCTTATAAATGAGGTGCACCTTATACACAAGGTACTACAGTAACTCTTCTTTCAGCTCAAGGACCAAACACCAACACCACAGCCTACAACCCTACCACCAGACACAGCCAATCTAGTGACAACCCTTGAACAGAATGGATGAATCATCATTAATTACCAGAAGCAGGGCGATGGCACCATATGCAGTGATGGGTTTGACATGAATGATGCTAAGGTTGTATGCAACATGTTTGGCTCACCGTAAGTTATCTTCTTTACTTTTAGCTTATTTATTGCAATAATGAATCTAGTGACATTCAAATAGATATTTCTACCAAACAGACCAGTTTTATTATGTTTCAAGTCAATGGAACAACAAGTATAAGAAAATAGATTTGAAATCCATTGTACTTGGATGGTTAATGCGCAATAATTTATTATGACACTAAGGTAATTATTAATTGGCTATAAGCACATGTCATGCACACCCAACATTATGTGCTAGTTTTAATTGTTGGATCAATAAATCTTTATATTTCCTTTATATTTCTTTTATCACCAAGCCTTTCCCCAATTAAAGTGAAGGCTTTCCCCACAGGTACATTAGGAGGTAGGATATGGCTGTCAGATGTACAATGTACTGGAACAGAGACAACTCTCTATGCTTGTCGTTATAGAGGCTTTGGTGTCTCTAGCTGCCAGTCTGGAACTTATTTTATGTGAATAACTTCTTCCCGTAGAGATAGCATTGCGCGGCCGATCGCCACACCCCCAGTGGCGTAACGTGTGTCGATCCACCACAGCGTCAGATCCACCACTGCAGCCTCGTTCTGGGTGCATGTAAACATTCAAAATGGCAGACCGGCGCTCGTACGGGGAACTACGGTACCAGATTTTGCTAATTTTCAGTTAATTAAACCCTCTAAAACCATAAAATAAATATAGAACTAAACTCCCCTGGTGTCCTCGGTGGCCAATCCACCCCTCGGGAGTTGTCTCCCCCGAGGGCGTTAGCCCCAGGGGGAGACAACTCCCTCGTGGTGGATCGACCACCTCATACACCACGGTCGTTTAGTTCTATCTATATATGCTGGTGTCATATGTGGTAATCTTACAAGTAAGTGCTTTTTTATCATGAATAGATTTCTTGATTACACTGGCGAACTTCAGAGTAAATAAAGTTATACCCTGTAATTTTGCTTATATTACTGCAGGCTCTAGTCCATGTGGGGCTCGTCTACAAGCTAAGATTGTAGGAGGGACGACTGTAGCACAGGGGATGTGGCCTTGGACTGTGAGCCTCCAGGACTCGGAAAACAACCACCTATGTGGGGCAGTCATTATTGACAGACAATGGGTCATCACTGCCGCGCACTGTGTGTAAGGCCCCCAATGCATAACTACATCACAAGGGAGATTCATAAAACTAATCATTAATCATTGTCATTTTAAAAGCAGTTAGACTTTTAAAAAGTGCCATTTTTGTGATATCTACCCAAATTCACAGATTCTGTATGTCTCAATATCAGTTTGCAACAGCCCCTCTCACATGGCATGCTTTATTAGCTATATCTTATAGGTAACTAATTTATTGGGTTTACAGGTAGTGGTGAGAATGGTGTAGGGGCCGGCATCGTTGTATATATACTAGTGCGGATCCCCCGAGAGATGTACTCGTGTGTTGCTTGTTTCTTCTATGCCAACCAGGTGTTGCTTCGCGATACCCATTTGGTACAAGAGGAGGCAGCACCACGCCTCACATCCAGCTCCTACTAAGGATCGGCAGAAGGGGACTGGGCCTCGTCCAGTCCACACACATTACCAAGTCTTCTGAGTGAGCTAAACAATAAAGGTCATCCAAACGGGTGGAAGATTGAGGGCTTGCCCAACCCGAACCCTTTGAGTTGTGTTAATACTTATAGCCACTAAGCGAGCCTAAGAGCCACCCATATCGTCATAACAAACGAACCACTACACTGGTGCCGTGACCAGGATCCAAATGGTAGGACTAGTAGGGTTCGTATCAGCGAGGTTCCGATTGTCCATAACTTGGACCTGGACTTTGTCCAAAGGGACAAATCAGATGGAAGTGCCAAGACCAGCGGGTTCCACATAAATGTGGATCAAGACAAGAATATTGGATTGGATGCTGGTAACCCGGACACTTCACAAAGTGCACAAGGGGGAGGCCAGCAGAGTCAAGCAGGGGGCATGCCTAATACTGGCGGACCCAATGACACTGCCTATACGAGCAGTCCAGGGGCGAGTGGTACCTTGGGTACTGCCCCTAATGGACCAAGTAGCGGGGATGGAAACACGGGAGCTGGACAGTCCCAGTGGGGCTATAGTCAAGAGCCCCCACCACCACTGAATAACAGTAGTTTTGGTGGATTGGGAGGCAATCGAACCTTGAACGAAACCAAGGTGATTGAATGGAGCAAACAACAGTGTGGTAGACTGATGTATGCTCACAACTCAGTCAGGAGTGTAGCCGTCATTCCGAAGGAATATGATGGTACCTGACCATGGGAGGAATGGTTTGAATACTTCATCAATGTGATAAATTGTAATGGGTGGACGCCATACTGGCATCTGCGTCAGGTTCTTCGGATCCAACCGACTCGATGGCAGAAGTTTTGGATATCTTGAGTATCCCACTGTATCCTCCAGGATATAAGACCAAGGCGGAACGCCTCGCCCATGTCGTCTACACCAGCTGGGGAACGTATATCCCAATGCATCCTTCGATGTTTGGATATGGCAAAAAGGCCGAGGTCCCTGGACAACCGGGAGAGATACCTGAGGACTTCCGAACACTAGTCATCGACTCATGTTCCGACGAGCTGGCAGATAACATGCCAGTGTCATGGCTGCGGAACTATAGACGTCTCGCTGGAGCCATGATGCTTGAGGAGGAACTGGCTTGGGCTGTGTTGGTATCCGACGGGATCTCTCGGAGGACCATGCATTTGCGGGAGTCTGAATCCGACATGGATACTGACTCCACCATCACGCCGAGTTCGGTTGCAGCAGGCGAACTAAGAAATTAGTTCGCAGGCCTATGGCGAAGGGACCCCTGACCGAGTCGGACCCAGAGGATGAGGACATTCGGATTGCCGTAGAGTGAGCCGGGTGCTAATATCCCAGAACCAGCCGGTTCAGTTTCGGATGAGGACATCGCCCGCCAACAAGCTGCCGTGGAGGAAAAGCGCAGTGAAGGAGCTAACCGCTGTTCGCTGAGCCCAGCGCAAGCAACAGGCCCAGCTCAAGTCGGGTACTTCGTTGGATACAGATACCACTACTGGTAGCGGAAGGAGTACTAGGGGTAAAGGAAAGGGATCCGGTAAAACGGATTACAGCCCTGAGCCCCCAGTTAAGCCCGATAAGAAAAAGGAGAAGAAGAAGGAGAAGAAAGTGGAGAAAGAGAGTCCGGCTGAGCCTACTCCTGCTTTTTGGAAGAAGGGGGACAAAGGCAAGTCGAAGGCTCCACGGCTACTACCCCGGGTGGCTCAGTACCCACTGTTACCACTAGCGGGTCGTCTGCAAACACCTCGGTTGTGACTACGACTGGTACTGTCACCACCAGTTGGGTCCAATCCAGGGGGGCGCAAATATACTCGATCCGAAAGCCCCGCGGGTTCTAAGGATCAATCCAGACCAGCCAACCCGCCTGATCTTCACCAGTCCGGACACCAAGTGTCGGCGCTGGATATGCCTGGCTACCAAACGCAGACGTCACGCATGGGTAGGCAGGCCGTACCCGCACCGCCACCACCGGGTTTCCCCGCTTGACCTCAATACCCTCCAGGTGTGGACCCCAGGGACCCGGGTGGTTGGGGTCCACACCTCTTATGAGCGAATGGCAGGCACTTCACCGCAAGAAGCTTCTTGAGTGGTTCGAGAAGCTTGAGGTTCCAAGTGTTTGGGTCCACGTCTAATAGACACAAACTCAAATCGCCGGCGCCCTCAGATGAACTACCCCCCACTGCTCCGGTGTCAGCATCCGAATGGACAACCAGAGACAACATTTTACCGTCCCAGTCATCCAGATGCTTCCTGAAGCAGAGGAAGAACTTGAGGTCCACCTCTTTGTACCGAGTGATGTACTTCAAGTTCTCAGCGGCGTGGAACTCTTTAAGCTTCTCGGCTTCCCTCCGTTTTTCAACACAGGCTTTGTACGCCTCTTCAACTCGCATCATTTCCTGTTGCTTTATTTTATCCTCTTCACATTTCTGCATCTCGTAAACGAGATTGAACGTTGCCTCAGTCACGTCCCGCCAGTAGTCGACTTGAAGGTGTCCATCTACCGTACTATGTACCTGAGGGTAAAGGCATCTGTTATATGCCAGAGATTGCTCTCGGATGACCACCCAGAACCTACAGACTTGAATGACGACCTGCAGCTAGGTGGATGCCACCTGAACTACTCGTGGGTCACCACTCAAAAGGGGGCTCCATCTAAACTTCTTCATCAGGGCACAACACAACAGCAACGTGGCTTGCCACCACAATTATGTCGCCAGATGGAGCTGCAGAAACCAGTCATTCCAGGTTCGCTGGAAGTCTATTATTATTGTACGGGTGATCTTACTATTGTTTTAGCTACCAGGGGGCATCATTATGGGCTAGAATAGGAAAAATATGCCTAAAACTGTTTTAGGGTACTTTTTTAATGGAGAATTCAATGATTTTTGATAAAACGTTCTATTTTGGGTGGAAAGGTTCCAAACAAGGCATGTAAAAAGCATGTTTTTGGGCCTAAATAGGCATTTTTATTGATTTCTGTTGCCATGGAAACATGATTTTCATTCTAAATAGGAAAATCAATGATCTCATTTGAAGGTATGTTTCACCAGGTTTACTAGGGTGAAAACAGAACGAAAATACCATTTCTAGCTCAAAAGTTATGGGCAGAAGAATTAAAAAATATGAAAATTTAGCTAATTAGCATAAATTATGCTAATTTTAGATGTATCTCATGACCAATTAGATGTAGAGCTTATTGCCATTCAGGAAATGGTCATAACTACCTATATTTAGCAAGCCATTCCTCTAAGACTAACAGGAGTATCTTCTCTTGCAATATATCACTGAAAAGCTAGGGATCTAAATTTTAAAGTTGACTTAGCACGGAGCACCCTTTCTCTTTGCCTCTACACTATTAACTTCTTAATTATTGTCTATATAAATACACATAATATTCATACTAGATATCTATTCTTTGTCATATACGAACTTACCACCATTCGTGTTCATAGGGATGATAACTATATGATATAAACCACCATACGAGTTCATAAATATTAATGAGCGACTCTATTGTATGAGTTCACGCTCGAGTGTATATATTAATATAAAATACAAAACAAAACAAAAAAAATTTGTAAAACTTTGTAAAATTTTTTTATTTTTCAGTCAATACGATATTACAACAGGTTAAATTATGTAAAATTAGCACTCTCGGATATGTGTATGACTATTGTATAAGGTTAATGGTAAATATTAATAACAGTATAACTTTATAAGAATAGGTCGATGGTACATAAGGTATCACTTCCTATCTGGTTGTACTTATATACTTCGGGTCATATGTAACGATGCCTATTAATGTACATAATATTTATAATGCCCCTTCTATTGTTATATTAGTTATTTAACTACTATATTGTAGACTTACCTGTGTAAATACTAGTCAATACATGTTATACGAAGGTTTAAATGGTCTACTATTTTAACACTTACCCTAGGTAAAGTCTAGGGGTGGGTGGTGTAGGGGGCGGTATCGTTGTATATATACTAGTGCGGATCACCCGAGAGATGTGCATGTGTGCTGCTTGTTCCTTCTATGCCAACCAGGTGTCGCTTTGCGATACCCGTTTGGTACAAGAGGGGGCAGCACGACGCCTCGCATCCAGCTCGTACTAAGGAGCCGGGCGATCGGCAGAAGGGGACTGGACCTCGTCCAGTCCACACGCATTACCAAGCCTTCTGAGTGAGCTAAACAATAAAGGCCATCCGAACGGGTGGAAGATTGAGGGCTTTGCCCAACCCGAACCTTTCATGTTGTGTTAATACTTATAGCCACCAAGCGAGCCTAAGGACCACCCATATCGACATAATGAACAAGCCACTACAATAGATTTGTCACCACAGTCCTTGATATCTGGAATCATCCAGTTTGAGGTGTCTGGGATATTTACTTAACTGCTCCAAAAGATCTATTAATAATACATTTAAAATAACCCCTATACCCTCAATATTTAGGGTACATAGGGCTACTAATGTGGTAGAAAAACCTTTGGGATGTGCCCAATATTCTACATACATGTATATCAAAATGTAGTTTGACGCCTCATAAATATCCCGGACGTCTTATGGGCATCATGGTATCTCCACTAAATACTTATTGATTGTTACCAAATGTGGTTATATTGGACCATGTTGGAAGAATATTATTTCTAATATAAACTGGAAGATGTTTGGAAGAGATAGTTCTGGTTTATGATGCTGTCATTATCTTTAGGTGTCCGAGACATTCACTCTATTTCTCCTATTTTCTCGAGATTACCTCCTATGTACCTGAAGCTAAAAGGATGTTTTTCATTGCTGTTTAAATGATTAGACAATCTGTTGGACTGATAAAATAAGTGCCTGAAATCCACATCAAGACACTTTTCTCAATCAAAATGTTACTGTTATGCAGACCATTATATATGCATGGACCCCATTTAATAAGATTTTGGTAGAGCCAGATATAAGAAAGTTCTGAGTGTTTTGAGGAATCCGGGACATTAACTCCTAGCTACCATATTTGAGAATGTGCCATACCAAGATGGAAGCATGGAAAGCTTAACCATCATATTTTCCATAAACCATCTATGTCACAGATATGCCAAAGTGATGTTAGTGGTAAACAGAGAGCTTTTAATGAATGTTTACAGGACAAGGATAGCAATATGAAGTGAAGTATTGATTATTTTCTACTATTTCAGATTAAATATCTGAATCTGAAAAAAGAACAACCTAGCTTAATGGAACTTGGTGTACCTAATCTCACATACTGTACCACCTCAGGATTTGGTCAATGCTGAAAGAAAATATGTAGATTTGGGCCAAAGTCAGTCCATGAAGGGTTTTCATAAAGCCAACATATCACACATTAAATATGATAAGCCTTTGTAAGGTTATTCTAAGATTTATAATTTCTCACTATCCACCTACAATTGTACACTTTCTCTTACTCTGACCCCAATAAAACTAACCATTTCTTTGAGACAGGGCCTTGATAAAAGGTGGATATCAACTAGTATATGGTGGCCAAAGAGTGACGTTGTGTTTCGCCTTTGTGTGTTTGCACGTTTCTATGTTTCATGTTTGGTCTTTTCGTGTTGTTGTGTTTCCAGTTACTGTGTTTCCTTGTTTCATGTTTGCATGTTTCGTCTTTTCATGTTTGTCTGTTTTGAAATTTTGCACTTTGTGTTTCATGTTTGCATGTTTCATGTTTGCTCATTTCAGTATTTCCTTGTTTCATGTTTGGATGTTTTGTATTTGCATGTTTGTCTGTTTAGACATTTTGCACTTTGCTTTTCAAGTTTGTGAGTTTGCATGTTTCATCTTTTCCCATTGTTGTATTTCGCATTTCAGTGTTTCCTTGTTTCATATTTCGTCTTTTCATGTTTGTCTGTTTTGACATTTCACACTTTGCGTTTCACCTTTGTGAGTATGTATGTTTGTGTGTTTGCATGTTTCGTGTTTAGTCTTTTTGCATTGTTGTGTTTCGCGTTTCAGTGTATCCTTGTTTCATGTTTCATCTTTTCATGTTTGTCTGTTTTTACATTTTGCACTTTGCATTTGTGAGTTTGCATGTTTCATGTTTGCATGTTTGGTCTTTTCGCGTTTGTCTGTTTTGACAGTTCGCACTTTGCGTTTGTGAGTTTGCATGTTTCATGTTTGCATGTTTGGTCTTTTCGTGTTTCAGTGTTTCCTTGTTTCATGTTTGGATGTTTCATCTTTTCATTTTTGTCTGTTTTGACATTTCACACTTTGTGTTTCACATGCACAATGCAAAACTCAATAATGCGAAAAGACTAAAAATATCATATGCAAACTCACAAACGTGAAACACAAAGTGCAAAATGTCAAAACAGACAAACATGAAAAAGGCGAAACATGAAAAGAAGAAAAACTGAAACGTGAAATACAACAACGCGAAAAGATGAAACATGAAACATGTAAACTCACAAATGCAAAATGCAAATTGGGAAATGTCAAAACAGACAAACATGAAAAACCAACATTGCAAACACACAAATGTGAAACACAACGTCACTCTTGGGCCACCATACTACGAGACTACATAGAATATGTCGATTTCATTGGGTGAATATTTGAATTCATTTGATTTAACACGGAGTAACATGTAGTTAGTGTCTACCCTGCCATAGAACAGTATCAAAATGACCAAAATTGCTGCCTAGATGCACATTATATGATTAGTCAGAGATTGTAATGCTTCTTATACTTGGGGATTGAAATGTAATTTTTCATTACCTTTTTTAATCTAGTTCTTGGACAGCCCCTGGAATCAAGCGCCGTGTTGAAGTAGGATCCAATACCTTGGGGTCAGGCATCCATATCAATGTGTCCCATATTGTGATACATTCAAATTATATGGATATATATAAGGGGAATGATATTGCTTTACTCCGACTGAGACAGCAGTTGGATTACTCCCTAAATGTCCAACCCATCTGTCTGGAACCTGTCATAGATAAGCTGCCATTGCATAAAAACTGCACAGTGGCTGGTTGGGGAAAACAGGACATGATGGTAAGTCTAAAGCAGGAGGTCCACACCTCGACAACAGCATATGTGAAATGCTTGAATCTTTTAAGTCAGTATCATAATATAAGCAAATACTGACCAAAGGATGAAAGAAAACACAGAATTTTGCAAACACCAGTATTCCATAGCGCAGCTTAGGCTAACATCTGATCTTGCCCCATATATAAAACAATTGTAGCATGATTATATTTGACATTATATTGTTGTTCATATCTCAAAATTACAAGGGGTTTCCAAGTAAAGCTCATAGGTTTTGACCATTCTTTAACAGTTTACAAAAGTCTGTCTGTTTTAAAACAAACTTTCTTCTGTTTATTTGCAAGGTTTATGATATATATGCAATTGAGAAGATTAATGGAAAAAAGTGTGTAAATGGGATGTAATGCTAGACATCATCAAGTTCTGAGAAAAAATATTCAGGTTTTGCAAATGCAAACTTGTACCAGATTTTTTCTGCACCAATTAATGGAAATAAAATACATTTTAGGTCATGCACATTCAAGTGTTCTTCGAGCAGCCTCCATCCCCATTGTGAATGACGCACTGTGCAACCACTTGCCCGGATTTTCTTCTTCCGTTGACATCTTGTTATGTGCTGGACTACCTAATAGAGAGTGTGATGCTTGTCAGGTAAGATTTATAATTGTGTAGCAGGAGCAAATCCCCTTGCTTGGTAGATTGATTCTCAGGAGTCCTGGATAATCACTGCCCCCTAGTGTGTACCACAGAGATCTAGGTGTGATCAGTTAGCTGAAGATAGCAAGCAAGGGCCTCTAGCCTCTATCAAGGACCTCTTAGTTACATAATGTTTCGGTCAGTGTGATGAGATTTGAAATCAGGATGAATGAAAATAGATCAACATATTTTGACTATGCCTCACATGATGAGCTCTTTTGATAGGTTGAACATAGACATGGATGTATCAACTATGTAATGTCTTCTTGATATCCATGAAAGATTATTCTTATTTAAGGGTGACTCTGGAGGTCCATTAATGTGCAGGAGGGACCATACTGAAATCTATGACCTGTATGGCACTGTGTCTGCAGGCTTCCCCTGTGGGACCAATAACAGCGGCTATGCTACATATGCAGACATCTCACAGTATAGAACATGGATAAAAAGAACTGTGGACAACAACTCTCTCTATCAAGGTAATTCATTTATGGGAAATCTATAACAGTATGATGTAGAAGCATCTACATAAATACATTTTGTCAAACAGAGATTTCATCACGAGTCTAGAACAAAATGTATTTGCCCAGGTCTTAAATTTCATGACATGCAAGAGAAACTCTCATATTTCGGGAAATTACCTTTCTAGATCGACATTGCCATGATCTAAATTGTATTATGGGGTGGATGCATCCGTTCACTTGTATTCACCCACTCATGAAAATGAGACAAATCTAATTTCTGGTACTACACTCATGAATCATGACAATAAATGCACATTGCAGTTTAGACATTATGTTGATCTTAAAACAATTTTCATTGGTTTATCAAATAAGAAGATACTTGCAAAATGTGGTAGCCCAATGAGGCCAAATTGCTATAGATACAATGCAAGAGTATAAAAAAATATCAGAGGTCTTTAATAATTATTTGTGATATATTTTTTTGTTGTATCAAGCTAAAGAAACTGCAATTTCCCGATTAGCAAAAGTGCGCTCTAAAGCATATATGTATGTTTGACAGATCACCATTGATTTAATATTGACTGGATAAAGAGGATATTTACACCAATAGACTCGTACTGTCAAGGGCTTTCCAACTATACCAAATATGTCATGATACATAAGTTATTCAATAATTAATAGGTCCTTTTATATAAAATAATGAATTGAAAATAGGCATAAAGAACATGAAAAGTGTGCGCTCTGGCCATTAGAATAAAGGGGAAAATAAGGAAAATTCAATAAATTCAAAAAGAATTGATAAAAATTCCCAAAATCATTGATTAAATACTTTTCATGTGATTTTCTCCAAGGAATCCAATTATAATGCCTATTCTTTTCTATTTCCATCAATATGGCCTTCTTCCAAATGTCAAAATAATGCTTTATGAAATGAAAGAAGCCTTTTCCCCATCAAAATCAAATAAATTAAAGAAAATTTGATTTTCTGGAAAACTTCATCCAAATCAGCCCATTTAACTTCTTGTGCAATCATCAAGTCCTATTGACTCATATAATATTCTAACCTATGCTTCATGTTACATTTTCTGAAAGCTATTTTACTGCCCCCTTGTTACCATTTGAACTAGAACTATAATCTAAAAATTATATGGGTGGTAGTCTGTACTATGTCAAGTTTGTTGAATAAACCAGCTTTCTCAAAATAATTCTGGGATCCTCGTGTGCAGTAGTACCAAATGTAGTAAATGACAGGTATGTAGATCATATATGCTTAAAGTTGATTTACTTAAAAAATCAAGGGGACGTTTATTGGCTTCAAGTGCTATATCTACATTAATTAATTACCAGGTACCTATAATGTATATATCATTATAATAATTTGTCAATGCGAATTATTGATTATCAGCAGTTTGTTCCGAGTTTGACAATAACGAAAGGTTTGTAGTAATTACAATGTCATTATAGCAGATGTTAGCACTTGCACACCAATGTCTAAACACCACCTACAGAATCAAAATTACCCTGCAGGGTAAAATCTTAATAATTATTACATAATTGAGGTAAAGTTCAAAATTTACAGACCGAATACAACAAACACACAGCTGAACACATTAGTCAGCTTTAGATGCACTAGAGGTCATTGGTTAACACACAACAACCCCTTGAGATGTGCAGTTGACTCATCAGGACAGCTGTGTTGGTCCCCTGACCCCCCTCTATGCTCAGGTATTGTGTTGCTATAAAGTAGTGAGTCCAAGCAAACCACATATTTACAAATCCGAGCTCTGAACATTTATTTTTAACATAAAAATTATGTAAGAAAATTTATCATGTATACTTTAAAATGGGTTATTACTTGGTTTGTTAGAATTTGTTCTTCCCTGTCACAAATAGTTCCTCATTTTGATATACATATACTGTGTCTTCTCACTAAAATCTAAAGTACTTGCTGCTTACCTTTTAATCATACAGGGGACGGTTGTCCACCACTGCCAAACGAACAAGCAAGAAGGTATGTTAATCTTTATCAGAGTTACTTCCTCATTGAAGCAATAAGTAGACATCCTTTTTTACCTATAACTTGCATCATTTGGTCATTGAATCGCACCAGCATCACTTTCAGGATGGGTGCTTTTATTTAGATGTTAAAAATAATCTTTATTTTAGCAAAAGTTTAAATATCTATAACCAGTGAAGATTCGATGTCTGATGAGTGATGATAAGTCTCAAATTGCCTTTAAACCAAATTACTTAACTAATAAGCTTTTTCTTTGAATAAACAGGCCAAACACAAATGATACCCAGGTGGGTACCATCGTTTCATTTCAATGTGCTCAAGGCTACATACTTACTCACAACTACTCACTAACATGTCAAGCACAGCTGGGACGACCACATTGGAACACTGGCCCAACTCAATGCACATGTGAGTATATTTATATAGCGGTAGTGTTCCACCCTTTCTTAGTTATTGAACCCTTTTATAGACAATGACAGAACACAAATCAGGTTTCAGTTAAAACTTTTTGGCCACCAGCAGATCAATCAACAAGTTTAATGACTTCACCACTTAACACTACAGGATAATAGACACTGCTAGTATCGTCGTCGATAGTCGACCGAAGTCAACTAAATTCATTACCCTTTGTATGCTTGTGCACAGAGAGTCAGTGCACACGGTTGGGGCAGCCTTGATCGACCATTCGGGAGGGTGTTGCGAAAGGACAGGAATTCAATTCTGTCTGTAGGGCATTTCAAAATGATATCTACAGCTATGGTTTTGAAATGCCCTCCAGAGGTTCTATTCCCAAATGGGAACCGACTACCCTCAGGCAATGACTTCTCCCCTGTTTTGCAGCAAGGTAATAGGTTATAGAATTGATTTTTCAGTTTTCATGTATTGGGGAATGCTTCCCAGTATGACTCAATCTAAGAGGATTGATTCTGAGTGTAAGGTGAGAAGTTGGTTCTTGGTTCTGAGCAGCAGAACAGCCAGGAACTGGAAGGTGAGTTACGACAGTGAGAATCTGATTCTTATTCTTTCGCAATAGCCTCCAGGGTGGTCATCAGGATTGGACACTGAGGAAGGCATAAGATGCGCCTTATATATGGTTGGTTGAAGGCAGCGTGACCATTAGGTGATGTGACACATAACCTCAGTTTCATTAGTGGTCACTATGAGAGGTGAATGACATCATTATACCTATTATCTTTTCTCAAAATACTATTCAGAAGATAAATAATTGGCAACTTGGGTCAGGATTGTGGTTGACATCTTCCCGTTTAAAAATCTTGTGATTCAAATATGGATCCTGAGGCTTTGGTTGAGGCCAGTATTTTCTCCATATATATATATATATATATATATATATATATATATATATATATATATATATATATATGGAACTATATACCTCCAGGTATATTTATATAATTAATGAGTGATACGTTGGTACTACTTTCCTCCAGGGCGCATGATTTTCTATGACGTCACGCATAACCTCTCCTCCAGTATATAAGCCTCGACAGTTGAACTAACGGTCAATTGGCTTCATATCCTTGGACAGCATACACTGCGCTGGGTGGTGCTGGAAATTTTAAACTGGTTTTCCAGTTTGTCGAGTAAATACGGTATCTACCTTAACACTATGGGTAGGAAAGGAACTGCTGGTGGCGGACCAAGGTCTAAAACCAAGAAATCACCTAAGAAAACTAAAAATATAGCCAATTTGAGGAATTCGAGCGGTGTGAGATCCAATGAGGGTGGCCAGGAGCTATCTTCCCCAACTGCTACAGGGGTTACATTGGATTCAGCCGTTGACCAGACGATTGGGGAGTTGGAGAATTATACTGCTCGTATGGAAAGGCAGTTAGCTGATATCAAGTTCCTATTGGAGGGGCAGGCGCTGAGTCGTACAACTACTACAGCGGGTGGCGAGACGAAGACAGCTCGAGCACGTGGCGATGTTTGTAAACATTCGACTGATGACGCAGTAACCAAGCAATGGGGGCGTGTCTGACAACGGTCACCTGACTACCGCAGGCTCCATAGCGACAGGAAAATGCGGCGCCATCTTGGATCCACGAGTCGATCGTTGTCTTACCGTAGCATTTCGTCTAATTCTTCCACATCTACAGGGTCAATCACCTCTAGAAATGGTCCTCGTTGTGCACACAGAGCTAGAGGTATGTTTGACCAAAAGAATTTTCTTAAAAAGGGTGAGAAGCTTGATAGTATTGAGAAATTGCTGTTGGTTAACATAAGAATGATGAAACAATTAATAGAGGAGGGTGAGGATGTCTGCGATGTAGTTAAACACATAGAGGGTTTGATGGAAAAATCCTCAACCAAGATATACACTCTCAAGGCCCTAGTGGCATACGATTCATCTGTTAAAAACAGGGCAAATTCTGATGGTGTAGAGTCTTTCAGTAATGTTAGAAGTGAAGATATTCTTAGACATTTATCCTATGATGGAACAATTCAGGCCCAGAAGGCGGGTGTAGTCAAACCAAAAAGCTTCAAATCCAAGCAGTCTAGCTGCACTTGCTATGCTTTTAATAGGGCGGAGGGGTGTAAGGAGGACCCATGTAGGTATCGACATGCCTGTGATGTTTGTGGTTTGTCTAGCCATGGCAAGGATAGGTGCCAGAAGAATAAGAAGGACTAGAGTTTTGGTCTTAGACAGGGTCCTATGTTAAAATCTGATATATTGGTGCCTGGTTTTAATATAGTACATACGGTACATCCTCCTGAGCCCCCCGTTCCTATCATTTCGGGTGAAAATAATAAAAATGATATTCATGGATCTGGTGTAGATACCAAGAATCTTTTTATGACTTATAGCAGCCCAGTACAGGGCGAGGTCGATCCATTGTTTTCAGTAGAGTGTGTTAATAGACCCAGCATCAGGGTTTATGATAGTTGTGTCAATGGTATTTGCAAGTGTGAGCATTTCATCTATGGTAGAAAAGCTCAAATTTTACCTTGCAGACTAGCTAGTTATCTGAGACAGTTGGATATTATTAATATTAACCAGATAGACTCAGATTTCCTATGGTGTGGCTTTACAGAAGGGTTCAAAATAGTTGACCCAGGCTGTGATACAGCTTATGATTGTAAAAATTATAAATCTATTGTGGAAGGTAGGTTCTATAACGAAATGTGTGATATTATCAGGGACGAGTGGTCCCAGGGCTTGGTTACTAAGACAGGTTATAAACCCAAGTGTATTCACTCGTTAGGTGGTGTGGAAAAGTCTAATGGTAAATTAAGACCTATCACTGATTGTAGCATGCCTGCAGGGATATCTATTAATAACTTTATGGACACTATGTCAAAAAGCTTCTCTTATAACTCCATAAACATGGTAACATGTCAACTAGAAAAAAAATGACTTTATGTGTGTGGTAGATTTGAAATCTGCCTACAGAAGTATCAATGTGTATGGTCCACATGATTGTGGGCTATCAAGGTTTCAGTTGGGACTTTGGTGATGGAGAGGAATTTTTTTAGAGCAATCGCTTAACCTTTGGTTTGAAATGTGCTCTGTATATATTTAATAGAATATCTGATTTTTTGACTGCAGTAGCAAAATTTTATGGTGTTGATAGGATAGTTAATTACCTAGACAATTTTATTGTCATTGCTAAAACTGAGGAGGAGTGTGTAAGGAATATCCTTATTGAATGTATGGAATACATGGGTTTCATTGTGTCGAAGGAAAAAGTGACTGAACCTAGTCAGGTATGTGTATTCCTGGGTATAACCATTGATTCCACTAGTATGGAACTGTCTCTACCTCAGATGAAATTAGATAAAATGAGTCTAGCCCTTAATGACTGTTTAGGAAGAAAGTTTGTATCTAAGAAGACCCTCCAGAAGATTGGTGGTTTAATGTCTTTCTGTTCACAAGTAGTACGTGGTGGTAGGACTTTCAGCAGAAGACTGTTTGATCTATGTGCCAGAGCTAAAAATAGAGGTGTTACTAGACTAGACGAGGAAACTCAGAAGGATTTGTTGTGATGGAAGGATTTTTGTAGAGTTTTCAACTGTAGAAGTAACATTTTAAATGATAATGCATGTACCCCTATGTATTCAGATTCCTCTATACAAGGCTTTGGCGCCTGGTTTGGTAAAGATTATTTTTATGGTACTTGGAATGATTCAGACCCTATGCTGGATTGTGTTGATCATTTTACTCCTGCCCCTAAGTTGGATAATCTCAAGATTCACCACTATCCTGTTATGTTGGGTCTGAAGCGCTGGTTGAAAGAGTTTAGTAACACTAGAGTTCATTGTATCACAGACAATATGCAAGTCTTGGCTATGTTAAATACCGGTAAATCCAAGAATAGATTGTGCATGGCTTGGTTACGAGAGATCTTTTGGTTATGTTTTATCCATAATATCAATATATATTCTACATATATCAAGTCTGGGAATATCTTATGATCTTATGATTGCAGACCTCAGGAAGTTGGAGAGGAGAAGGAAAAAATTCTTGTATAGGGGTGTAGCTGAAGCCACTCGTAAAACTTGTAGACAGCAGCTTAGTAGGTACAAAAAATTTTGTAAGAAATTTAATTTTACCCCTCTTCCTTGTTCTTCATCTCAAGCTTCCTTATATTGTGTGTACCTGTCTGATTTTATGAAACCTATTTCAGTCAGGAATTATTTGTCTCCGGTGTGGTATTACCAGACATTAAAAGGTTACACTGATTATAGTGGTAATTTTGTGGTGAAAAAAACCCTTGATGGTATAGAAAGGTTGTGTAAGGGGTCTGGTAGTACAACCTACCCCCTGAGTCCTAACGATATGGTTCGGATTAAGTCTAGACTTAATTTGAACTCTATAGAAGATGTGGTATTTTGGTCTACTATTCTTTTGTGTTATAGAGGTGTGTTCAGGTATAGGACATGTAGTTCAATCACCACATAATTTTCTAAAGAAGAACATTAAGTTGTCTTCTGATTGTATTAAGGTTAATGTTATTTCGTCTAAAAACCGACCAGTTTGGCAAGGCCCCTCATGTTGTGTATCTTAAAAGAGATGATAGGTCCGACCTGTGCCCGGCTAGATATATTAGTGAATGTGTAAAAGCCTGTAGTCGCAGCAGGTTTCTATTTTCTATCAAATCTAGTCTGTTGCAATATAACTATGTAAATACGAGGTTAAAGTCTATCGCTCTTCAGTGTGGGTTGTCTGGTAGAATTTCTACTCACTCTCTTAGGCATGGTGGAGCAACTTTATTGAAAAATGCAGGCTTAAGTGTTCAGGATATTATGAGGCGAGCTAATTGGAAATCTAATGTTAATTTTAAATACTTACATGAGTCTAAGGACAGCTTGCTAGCTTTAGATGTAATGCTTTGAACTTGTACTTATTATGGAATGTTCATTGTGTTTGGCGGTTGTTGGCATGTATAGGATTGATATTGACAAAGTCAATTCTCACCAAACCCAATGTCTTCTTGTTTATTCCATATATTATTGCTATAATTATTATGATGTTTTCATTATTATATTACCGGTACATCGATCAACACATTAACTTATGGAACTATATACCTCCAGGTATATTTATATAGTTAATGAGTGATACGTTGGTACTACTTTCCTCCAGGGCGCATGATTTTCTATGACGTCACGCATAACATCTCCTCCATTATATAAGCCTCGACAGTTGAACTAACAGTCAATTGGCTTCATATCCTCGGACAGCATACACCGCGCTGGGTGGTGCTGGAAATTTTAAACTTTAGATAGTTACTATATATATTGTGATTATATGTATTTATTGTTATTTATATGTATTATATTGTTATTATATTGTTATTGTGAATTATTGTCTTATTAATAAAGGCATGTATAGGATTGATATTGACAAAGTCAATTCTCACCAAACCCAATGTCTTCTTGTTTATACCATATATTATTATTATTATTATGATGTTTTCATTATTATATTACCGGTACATCGGTCAACACATTAACTTATATATATATATATATATATATATATATATATATGTCCTTTTTATGGGTCAGGGAGTGCATGAAGAAGATGTTAAGAAGAAAAAAAAGTGAAATAGTTTTCTAGACTTGCTTTGCCATTTTGGTCTGGTATACGCAAAAGATATTGTATACATAAAAAGATTGGTCCAGACTCACAATGTCCAAATGTACCAACATTTCCAAAGGGAGGCTGGGTAATATTAAAGAACAATTTAAATGACTATTTGATTATAGTGTGGAATCTCTGTTAAAGGAAAACCCTATCCTATTTTCATGATGTTAAATTAGAATGGTAAAATGTATGACAATATTGCACAGGGACCTCTTCTTAGGTCATTTATCAATATTTGTCGAGGGAAATAACATAGGATGCCAGACAAAAGCTCCAAACAGCATCTGATTGCATTCTTCCAGTGCTGTGCAAACTCAACTTGGATGCATTTTGGCATTTGTGACATGATCAGATGCGCCAGATACAGCTGCTGCTCTCCTCTACAGTAACGCATAATTCAATAAACATGCCCGAGTTTCTTTTATTGATATGAAGGCTATCAAAAAACGCTTATATTGAAATAGGACAGGGTTTCCCTTTTAGCCATATTAAAGGGCACATGATAGCCATTATGATCACATACTCTTACTTGAAATAGTCCTCTAAGGTGCACAAAGGCCTCATTTTAGACCAATTGAGTACAAATAACCTCATCTATCAGGGACACCTCTAACCCTTGCTGAAATTATAGACAACAGCAAACCTACCCTAACATATAAGCCACTGCTTGTATACATGTGAGGCGTCATGTATACTTTCTCTGCAGGCCAACAGTGACAAGTACCCAAGTTGGAACCCAGGTGGCCTACATTTGTGTTTCTGGGTACACACTCTCTCATGGCAGTCCCATCATATGTTACTCTCAAATATCTGGACCTCCACAATGGGTCGGGGATCTTCCACAGTGTCTAGGATTGGGTGAGTAATTCTTATTGGTTATTCTCCTTCTACGACTCTGCAAGATAGTTGGTTCTTTGTCAATGCAAGCTTTCTGGGGTTTATATCTATATACATAATATTATTTGGAAGTGCCAAAAATTATCGGGGTAGACCTCTTTACTACATGTACCATGGTACCTTGTGAAGCGCACAGAGTTATGTGGGGATTTTGTTCTCTCTGGAAAGGGTAGACCAAGATCTAAAATTTGATTGCTTTTTTATCCTCTCATAAGTTCCTTCCTGTCCTGCTCTCCAAAGGATTCAGTTTGGACAGTAAGTAGATTATTATGCAAAAGGCAACTCCTAATGCTCAATGCCTTCCCAGTAGGTCTTGCCATCATACATTATGATATCTGAAAATTCTCAATTGAGCAACTGCCTATGGAATACCCCATTGTGGGAATAGCAACTCAAGATAAAGATTGGCGTCCCTAGCTACTAAAACATATATATCAATATTTCTATTATTTATTCTATACATAGTCTATCTAACTGAAGCTCATGTAACATGTTGGGGCACAACATATCCGGAGGAGTGGTCAGTGGGTACACAGTAAACACTCTCTCATGGCATATATTATATATATATATATATATATATATATATATATATATATAAGTTAATGTGTTGAGACGAGTGTACCGGTAATAATTAATAATGAGACATTATAATAGTATAAAAATGATATGTGGAATAATGAGAAGACATTGGGTTTGGTGAGAATTGACTTTGTCAATATCATTCCTATACATGCCTTTATTAAATAAGACAATAATTTACAATACAATATAATAAACATATATACAATATAATAACAATATTACAATACAATATAATAATAATATATACATAAACCACAATAAATACAATAATTAAGTTTAAAATTTCCAGCACCACCCAGCGTGGTGTGTGCTGTCCGAGCATATGAAGCCAATTGACCGTTAGTTCAACTGCTGGAGCTTATATACTGGAGGAAATGTTATGTGTGACATCATAGAAAATCATGCGCCCTGGTGAAAAGTAGTACCAACGTATCACTCATTAATTATATATATATACCTGGGAGTATATAGTCCCATAAGTTAATGTGTTGAGACGAGTGTACCGGTAATAATTAATAATGAGACATTATAATAGTATAACAATGACATGTGGAATAATGAGAAGACATTGGGTTTGGTGAGAACTGACTTAGTCAATATCAATCCTATACATGCCAACAACCGGCAAACACAATGTAAAACATTCCACACTAAATCATCACATCTAAAGCCAGCAAGCTGTTCTTAGACTCATGTAAGTATTTAAAAATAACATAAGAGTTCCAATTGGCTCGCCTCATAATATCTTGAACACTCAGACCAGCATTTTTTAACAGAGTCACACCACCATGTTTAAGTGAATGAGTCGAAACTCCACTGGACAAACCGCACTGAAAGGCAATAGCTTTTAACCTCGTATTAACATAGTTATATTGCAATGGTCTAGAATTGATGGAAAATAGAAACCTGTTGTAACTACAGGCTTTTACACACTTCTTAACATATCTAGCCGGACATAAATCAGACCTATCATCTCTTTTAAGATACACAACATAGGAGCCCTTGCCAAATTGGTCAGTTTTAGATGAAGTAACTTTAATCTCTATACAATCAGAAGAAACCTTAACATTCTTCTTTAAAAAATTATGAGGTGAATGTATTACATGCCCTATCCTGAACACACCTCATAACATAACAAAATGGCACACCAAAATACCACATCTTCCATCGACTCAAAATTAAGTCTAGATTTAATTTGAACCATATTACTAGGACTAAGAGGGTAGGTTGTACTACCAGACCCTTTACTCATCCTCTCTATACCATCAAGGGTTTTCTTTACCACAAAATTACCAATATAATCTGTATAACCTATTATTTTCTGGTAATACCACACCGCAGACAAAAAATTCCTGACTGAAATAGGTTTCATAACGTCAGACAAATACACACAATATAAAGAAGCTTGAGAAGGAGAACAAGGGAGAAGGGTAAAAATAAATTTTGTACAAAATATTTTGTACCTACTAAACTGCTGCCTTCGAGTCTTATGAGTGGCCTCAGCTACACCCCTATACAAGAATTTTTTCCTTCTCCTTTCCAACTTCTTGAGGTCTGCAATCATAACAACACATGTCATATTCATTCAAAACTTCCTTGCATTTTCTTGGGACACCTTTATAATTTAACCTAAAATGTTGTCCTCTGATCTAATATATGTAGAGTATATCTCAACATTATGAATGAAACATAACCAGAAAATTTTATGTAACCATCCCATGCACAACTTGTTTTTGGATCTACCGGTATTTAACATAGCCAAGACTTGCATGTTGTCCGTGATACAATGGACTATAGTGTTACTAAATTTTTTTAACCAGCGTTTCAAACCCACCATTAACGGGTAGAGCTCATATACATCAATATTCCTATGGTGAATCTTGAGATTATCCAACCTAGGAGCAGGGGTAAAATGGCCACAAAGACCTGGCATTGGGTCTGTATCATTCCAAGTGCCATACAACTAATCCCTGTCTAACCAAGCCCCGAAACCTTGTATCGATGAATCTGAATACATAGGAGTACATACACTATCATTTAAAATGATATTTTTACAGTTGAAAACTCTGCAAAAATCTTTCCACCACATCAAGTCCTTTTGGGTTTCCTCATCCAGCCTAATAACACCTCTATTCTTAGCTCTGGCACAGAGATAAAATAATCTTCTGCTGAAAGCACATACTACTTGTGAACAGAAAGACATTAAGCCACCAATTTTTTGGAGGATTTTCTTTGATACAAACTTCTTCCCTAAACATTCATCCAGTGCCAGACTCATTTTATCTTATTTCTTCTGGGGTAGGGAAAGTTCCATTTTAGTGGAGTCTATGGCTATTCCTAAGAAAACACATATTTGACTAGGTTCAGTCACCTTATCCTTCGATACAATGAAACCCATGTACTCCATACACTCAATGAGGATATTCCTCTTACGTAAAAGCTCCTCTTTAGTCTTGGCAATGATGATAAAATCATCTAAATAATTAACTATCCTATCGACACCATACAGTCAAGCCACAACAGTTAAAAAAACAGATATTCTATTAAATATATATATACGGGGGCACACTTCAACCCGAAAGTCAAGCGGTTGCTCTCAAAAAATTCTTCTCCATTACCTAAGTCCCACCTGAAGCCTTGGTAACCCACATGTGGGCCATACACATTGATACTTCTATAGGCAGATTTTAAAACTACAACACTCATATAGTCGTTCCTATCCAACTGACATGTTACTGTGTTAATAGAGTTGTACGAGAAGCTTTTTGAGGTAGTATTCATATAATTATTAATAGAGATATCTGCGGGCATGCTGCAATCCGTGATAGGCCTTAATTTACCATTTGATTTCTCTACACCACCCAAGGAATGAATACACTTGGGTTTATAGGCTGTCTTCGTGACCAAGCCCTGGGACAATTCATCCTTGATAATATCACACCTTTCCCTATAGAATCTACCTTCTACAATAGATTTATAATTTTTACAGTCATATGCTGTATCACAACCAGGGTCAATTATTTTGAACCCCTCAGTAAAACCACACCATAGAAAATCTGAATCTATTTGGTTAATACTAATAAAATCTGATTGCCTCAGAAAACTAGCAAGTCTGCAAGGTAAAATTTGAGCTTTTCGACCATAGATAAAATGCTCACATTTGCAAAAACCATTGACACAACTATCATAAACCCTGATGCTGGGTCTATTAACACACTCCACTGTAAACAGGGGATCAACCTCGCCCTGTACTGGGCCACTATAGGTTATAAAAAGATTCTTGTCAACTATACAAGACTCATAAATACCATTTACATTATTATCACCCGAAATGGTACGACCGGGGGTTTAGGAGGGTCTACCGTATGTACTATATTAAAATCAGGCACCAATACATCAGACTCTAACATAGGACCCTGCCTAAGAACAAAATCCTAATCTTTCTTTTTCTTTTGGCACCTATCCTTGCCATGGTTAGACAAGCCGCAAACATCACAGGCATGTCGATACCTACATGGGTCCTCCTTACACCCCTCTGCCCTGTTAAAAGCATCGCAAGTGCGACTGGATTGTTTAGATTTGAAACTTTTAGGTTTAGCTACACCTGCTTTCTGGGCCTGAACTGTCCCATCATAGGATAAATGTCTAAGAATATCCTCACTTCTTACATCACTGAATTACTCTACACCATCAGAATTTGCCCTATTCTTAACAGAGGAGTCGTATGAGGGTATATATTTTTGTTGATGATTTTTCCACCAACACCTCTATGTATTTAACTACAGCGAAAACATCTTCACCCTGCTCTATCAGTTGCTTCATCATCCTTACATTAACCAACAGCAATTTCTCAATGCTATCAAG
Organism: Acholoe squamosa; assembly: GCA_949317995.1. NCBI lineage: Eukaryota > Metazoa > Annelida > Polychaeta > Phyllodocida > Polynoidae > Acholoe > Acholoe squamosa. Next base: position 32,800,291 of record OX439049.1, on the reverse strand, counting down.
TTTCTCTCCCTTCTTAAGAAAATTCTTTTGGTCGAACATACCTCTAGCCCTATGTGCATGTCGACGACCATTTCTAGAAGAGGTTGAATCAATAGATGCTGAGGAACTTGAATAAATGCTACGATAAGATGAAGACCGGTTTGTGGATCCAAGATAGCGCCGCGTTTTTCTGTCGCTATGGAGCCCGCGGTAGTCAGGAGACCGTTGTCGGCCCTGCCCCTGTTGCTTGGTTACGGCCTTACTAGAGGAATGTTTACAAACATCACCACGTGCAAGTCCCAACTTCGATTCACCACCCGCCGTTGTAGTAGTTGCTCGGTTCAATGCATGCCCCTCCAATAGGAACTTGATCTCTGCCAACTGCTGTTCCATACGACTAGTACGGTCCTCCAAATCCCCAATCGTCTGGTCAACGGTTGAGTCCAACATAACCCCAGTAGCATTCGGGGAAGATAGCTCCTGGCTAGCCCCATTGGATCTCACACCGCTCGAATTCCTAGAATTGGCTATATTTTTCACTTTTCACTTAGACCTCGGTCCACCACCAGAAGCTCCTTTTCTACCCATAGTGTCAGAGTAGATACCTATTAACTCGACTAAACTGAAAAAAACAGTTTAAAATTTCCAGCACCACCCAGCTTGGTGTGTGCTGTCCTAGCATATGAAGCCAATTGACCGTTAGTTCAACTGCTGAAGCTTATATACGGGAGGAAATGTTATGTGTGACGTCATAGAAAAACATGCGCCCTGGTGAAAAGTAGTACCAATGTATCACTCATTAATTATATATATATATATACCTGGGAGTATATAGTCCCATATATTTTACTCATTAATTATTATATATATTATATATATATATATATATATATATATATATATATACACTCACCTTAAACCCAAAACTAAAAAACTGGAAATGGAAAATTCCTTCGAGATCAAAATCTATTAATTATTTCTATGTATTTTCATGAAAAAAGCTGATTTATTGTGTTTTTAGACACTATTATGGTTTATAATGTATTTAGAGCTTAATCATTGATTTCAGATAAATAATGACCTATGGTCAAGGAGGGGTTCTGACCTAACTACTAGGAATATCTAAGTCAATGATGTCTCATTTTAAAGATCGTGAGATGAACTGCAGAGGGGTATTTTTGCTTGACTGGTCACACACATACACCCACACACACACACACACACACACATACATACATATATATATATATATATATATATATATATGGAACTATATACACTCGTGTATATATATATAATTAGCCGCGGACTACTTGCAGCTTGTAAGGATATCTATGATGTCATCGAGTGACGTCATGGCTCGTCACAGGCCACAGACTTTCTCAAGACGGTCATCAATAGATTCCACTTCTTCTAAGCTACACACAGGTACCAAATGTGGTGAGTTCGACCATGAAATCTATGTAAAAAAGCGAGAAAAGATCGACACAGTAGAGAAATTGGTACTGGTTAATCTAAGTTTTGTACTGGATTTTTACAAAGAGAACAGTGATGTAGAAGGTATGTTAAAACATTTACAGGTTCTAGTAGAGAAAGCAGGGACTAAAATGTACACAGTAGCAGCTCTGATAGCCTATGATAAGTCGGTTAGAACTAGGGCAAATAAGGATGGTATAGAGGCGTTTGGAGTTATTGATAATTCTGACATTCACAGACACCTGTTATGATGGTACTATCAAGGCACAGAAGGCATACGCCACCAAAACTAGAAATGGGACCAAACAAAAATTCTCAAACAATTCATGTTATGCCTTCAATAGAGCAGAAGGATGTTTGAGAGATCCTTGCAAATATAGGCATATCTGCAGCGGATGTAGTGCATCTGGACATGGTAAGGCTGGTTGCCAAAAATCCAGAAATGACTAGGAAATTGTAGGTGGTCGATGTCCTATAGCTGGCAGTGATATGTGTTTGGTGCCTGATCCAGTTATGGTAGGTGTGGTAGATGTCGACTTGCCTCCACAAGCTCCAGCACAGGAGGTGGAAGATACAGGGAGGGTCAATGGTTTTATTCATTCGACTGAGCCCGTGTCAAAACAGGGTGTATTCCAAGAAATTAATTTTCCATGAAAGATAGAGGAGGTTAATGATTATATTAATCCAAATGATATGGTTGTTACTTGTAATGACCCAGTACAGGGTGAAAATGAACCTTTATTTACGGTGAATGTCAAAGACTTACCTAGCATCAGGGTATATGATAATTGTTTAAAAGGTGTATGGATGTGTGTTCATTACATTGGTGGGGAGAGAGCTCAAATTTTACCGTGTAGGGTAGCTTCTTTCCTTCAACAAAGGGGTCTCATTGATATTAGTGGTACTGAGGCTGAGTTTCTATGGCATGGTTTCGTTCAAGGCTTCAAGATTGTAGATTCAGATTGTAAAACTACTTATGACTGTAGGAATTATAAGTCTATTCTTGAAGGAAAATTTTACACTGAATTTTGTGGTATATTGTTAGACGAGTTGGAGGCTGGCCTAGTTTCAAGAACTGATAGTAAACCTCAATGTATTCTGGGTGGAGTGGAAAAATCAAATGGCAAGTTAAGACCCATAACTGATTGTAGTATGCCTGAAAAAATCTCTATCAATAACTTCATGGATACTACTAGCTCAGCTTTTTCCTATAATAATATTAGCACAGTGACTGCTCAATTGGATAGGATTGATTATATGAGTGTGGTTGACTTAAAGTTAGCTTACAGGTCTATAAATGTGTATGGTCCCCACACAGCTATGCAGGGTTTCAGATGGGATTTTGGGCATGGTGACGAGTACTATGTTAGCAACAGATTAACCTTTGGTCTGAAATGTGCCCCATATATATTTAACAGAATATCAGACTTCATTGTGGAGGTGGCAAAGTTCTATGGTGTAAAAAGATTGTTAATTATTTAGACGACTTCATAGTCATTGCAGACTCGTATGAGGAGTGTCTCAGTCAGAGAAATTTGTTGATAGAGTGTATGGAATACATGGGTTTTGTAACCTCTAAGGAAAAAGTAACCGAACCAGCAAAGGAGTGCAAATTTCTAGGTAATCTGATTAACTCTGTTGAGCTGGAACTATCTCTACCTAGTGATAAAGTAGAAAAAATAAAAGGAATCTTATTAGACAATGTTAATAAGAAGTACATCTCAAAGAAGAATCTTGAGAGGATTGGTGGTCTTATGTCTTTTTGCTCTCAGGTAGTAAAAGGTGGTAGAACATTTAGCAGGAGAGTTTTTGACTTGTGTGCTCGAGCTAGACCTAGGGGTTACATTAAAGTCTCTGAATGTACCAGGCAGGACATGCGTTGGTGGTTAGATTTTTGTGGCACTTTTAACTGTAAAAGTTTAATCCTTAATGACCTGGTTAATGTTCCTATGTATTCAGACTCCTCTGTTAAAGGCTTCGGAGCCTGGATGGGTAAGGATTTTCTGTATGGAAATTGGACATCATTTGATAAATTTGATCTTGGTGTAGACCACTTTACTCTTCCTCCAATACTTGATAATCTGAAGAACCACCATCGAAATATCAATGTGTATGAATTGTTCCCTGTTATGATGGGTTTAAAGCGCTGGATTTCTAGTTATAAAAACAAAAGAATTCGTTGTATAACAGATAATATGCAAGTTCTAGCTATGATTAACACAGGCAGATCTAGAAACAAACTTTGCATGGAATGGCTGAGAGAAATTTTTTGGCTGTGTTTCATTAACAATGTAGAAATCTATGCTACTTATATTAAGTCAGAGGATAATATCCTGGCCGACCAATTGTCAAGGCTCACCTATAAGGTTATGCCTGGTAAATGTATTTCCACTCTCTGGGATAATAATATGTGCTGCTTTGATTCCAGAGTCAAAGAGGTTACAAAAAAAAAGGGTATCTTTTGGACCAGGGTGTGTCAGACAATACTAGGAGAACAAGGAAACAACAACTCAAAAGGTATGAAGAATTTTGTAAAAAATTTAAATTACAACCTTTTCCTTGTTCTCCATCCCAGGGTTCAATTTATGCGGTGTATTTGTCTGAATATATGAAGCCATCATCTGTGAAAAATTACATGTCTGCAGTTTGGTACCAACAAAAATTAAATGGTTTTGTTGATTACAGTGGTAATTTCATGTTAAAGAAAACTTTGGATGGTATTGAAAGGTATAATGCTAATCCATCAAAGGAAGTCCCTCCTTTGACTCCCAAGGAAATGTTGAAATTGAGGTCGAATTTAGACCTATCTAACAGAGCAGATATAAAATTTTGGTTGGCTATATTAACATGTTTTAGAGGTGTACTTAGGGTAGGCCATGTGGTTAGATCCCCTCACTCTTTGAGGGTAGGTGATGTTAAATTTGAAAATGAATATGTTAGCTTACATGTTAGAACTTCTAAAACTGACCAACTTGGTAAAGATTCCTTCCATGTATCTTTAGTTAGGAATGATGACTCCCTGCTGTGCCCATATAGGGGCTTACAGCGTTTGTGTGAGGGTAGATTTAAAAATGATCTCTTGTTCAAGTCCAGAGGTAATGGTATGGTATATCAATATGTCACCTGTAGGTCAAAACTTCTAGCCTTACAGTCTAATATAAAAGGTTGTGTTTCTACCCATTCACTTAGGCACGGTGGTGCCACTTTATTAAAGGATTCTGGCCGCAGTATAGAGGATATTAAAAGAAAGGTTAATTGGAAATCCAATGCTGTGTATAGTTATATTCATAATCATAAAGATGAGTTTTTACATCTGGATAGGTTGTGCCAATCTCATTTGCAATGCTGATTGGTATGTGTTTACATGTGTTTGGCGTGTTTATTTGTGTTTGGCATGTATGGTGCTGATAGCCCCAAGGTCAGTAACCCACAAAACTCATGTGTTCTGTGATAGATCATTTTATTATATATTTATATTAATATCCCTTTATTACCGGTACATTCTGGTATCTATGTATTATATTATTATCCGTATATTACCGGTATATTTATTCCCTGGTAGCGAGATAACTTATGGAACTATATACACTCGTGTATATATAATTAGCCGCGGACGGTTAGGGACTACTTGCAGCTTGTATGGATATCTATGATGTCATCGAGTGACGTCATGGTAAAAAATCCTCCAGTATATAAGGGGCAGGTTCAAAGTAACCGTCAGTTGGCGAATCTCACCTGGTCAGGTAACACCACAGTGGGTGTTTCCTTGATTTTTAATTTTTACTATTGTTAGTACTATTGTTATTACTATTGTTGTTACTTATACTATTGTTACTATATTATGTTTTTTACTGACTATGCTTATTGTCAAATAATTATTATAGTTGTTTTAATAAAGGCATGTATGGTGCTGATAGCCCCAAGGTCAGTAACCCACCAAACTCATGTGGTCTGTGATAGATCATTTTACTATATATTTATATTAATATCCCTTTATTACCGGTACACTCTGGTATCTATGTATTATAATTATTATTATCTGTATATTACCGGTATATTTATTCCCTGGTAGCGAGATAACTTATATATATATATGTATATATATATATACATATATATTGTGGCGTAGACCGAGGGATCGGGGGAACCACCGACCCCAGAGTCACGTCAGATATTCTCGTATTACTATATGTATGTCGGTGTAGACCGAGGGGTCGGGGGCGATGCCGAAACCGTCCTGGTGCGGGGGCGGAGGAGCCGCCGACCTCGGAGTCACACCCAAAAACGTTCCATTTACCTGCGTTCGGAGGAGGGTTCCTCCGACGCTGGATCTCTGTCGGAGACGCCAGCGTTGGAGGAACGGGAAGCGTATAAATAGGAGGGGATCGACACCTTGAGGCAGTCTGGATCCACGGGTGCTGGTGTCTACATCTTCAGGCTTCCCCTCCATAGGTTAAGAGATACACAAGGATACTTAGCTGGTGTGGCAGAGAATGCCAGGTAATAAAGTGTCATTAATAACAAGAAGCCGAGTGGTGTGATACTTCCGCATTACAATAGTGGACTCCGATAAAACGCTACATTGGTGACAGCGGTGTTTTTCTATGGACCCACACTAATAAGAGGAAGGATAGGATGGCAGAAGCAGCACCGATTCCAGACTGGGAGGCGGAGACAGGAGATGGCCGCGAGGAGCGAGGAACACTGCTAGAAGTGGTGGACGAGGATATCACGATCCGGAGACCGGGACTGGAGAGACCAGCAAGGGAGGCCCCCGAACGGCAGGCAGAGCCGTTGGAGCGGGAGCAGTTGGAGGAGGACCCCGGAGTGGAAGAAGATAGCGGGGACAGAGGGGAGGAGCGGCCCAATCCGGCAGATCTCCTGTGGCCATGGGAGAAAGAAGGTGCAGGTCCAGGGGACGAGGACAGACGCCAGAAACAGAAGTGGAGGACCCCGGTAGGACGGGGAGGACGGCAGGGAACGCAGAGGGAAGGAGAGACAGACCAAGCGTTCCGGAGGTGGTCGGGCGGAGATTGGGGCCTGACGGCAGGGGATCGACCCGAAGACCAGAGACGGAGGCGCCAAGCGTCCCCGGAGAAAAACGAGGTGGCGGAGGCTATCCTGCGTTTAGCTCGAGAGGGAGCGATGGAGGAGGCGGTGAAACGAGAGAAAATGCCAGAGGCAACCGGAGGAGAGTACAGGAGGGTTAAGACGGAGGACGGCAGCCTAGGGGCCGGGCTGGAAAGGCGGGGAGGAGCCGACGGAGAGGGTAGCTCCAAAAGAAAGCCCGTGGTTAAACCCACAAGGTATGATGGAACAACGGACATGGAGGACTACTTGAATCATTTCGATCTGTGCGTCAAGGTAAATAGGTGGTCGGAGGCAGATGCAGGAATGTTTTTGGGCCTGAGTTTGAAGGGGGCTGCAAGACGACTCCTCACAGGCCGGAAACCGGCCACCGCCGACGGGTACAGGGACCTGAGGAAGGCTCTGGTGGAGCGGTTCGAACCTACAAACCAGGAGGAGACGTACAAGGCGTTCCTGAGAACGAGAGTGCGGAAGACAGGAGAGGGGCTCCAGGAGCTGCAGGAGGACCTCATGAAATACACCCGCCTAGCGTACCCCGAGGCGGATGCCCGGACGACGGACACTCTGGCTCTAGATAGGTTTTTATTGTGCTTGGAGAACCCGTTGCGGCAGTGGGTGTATCAGTCCCAACCCAAGGATCTGCAGGCAGCGGTCATGACCGCGGTGGGGGCGGAGGCATATCTAAAGGTGGAACAGGAGACGCGACAACAGGTGCGATCTGTGGACGCCTCCGTAAATGAACACCTTCAGGCTAACAACGAGAAGATGAACCAAGTGGCTGAGATGCTAATGGCCCTCATGAAGAGGTCGGAGGGATCGGCCGCCGGAGGGGGCGACAAAAAAAAGAGGAGCACGGCCTGCTACGGGTGCGGTCAGGAGGGCCACTTTAGGAGGGACTGCCCGGTAGCGAAAGGAACAAAAACCGGAGAGAGAGCAGTTAAGCAGTTAGAGAGGAAGCGCGGCTGGCGGGAAACTAGAACCGACCTATACGCGAGGCCAAGTACAGGTCGGGGGGAATGGGCCTAGAAACGTGATACAAGGAAGGAGGGAGCGTGGTGGAGGCGGAGTAATAGTGACAGGGACCCTGGCGGGGGCACCAGTGCAACTATTAGTCGACACAGGGGCCTCTCTGAACTTACTCTCACAGCGGTGGTGGGAACAGCACGGGGGCAGGAGGACCCTGGCAGCAACAACGGAGAAGGTTTTCTCCGTGGAGGGCCGGCCGATGACTTTGATGGGAGCTACACTTGGGTCGACGGACGGTGAAAGCCACCTTCGTAGTTAGCGACACAAGCACGGAAGGGATCCTTGGGGCAGCGTTCTTGAGGGAAAACAACCTCATAGTGGACGTGGCTAAGGGACGGTTGGTATGGACGGAGGTGGAGGAAGTCTGTAGAATAGTCAGTGTGCGCTCGGCGGTCCTGGGGTCGGGGGAAGAGACATTCGTGGAAGGAGCAATCACAGGCCCCTGGGAGACCGGAGGGGACGGTATTATAGAGGGCCTGGCAGGGCACAAAGGGGAACCAGACTTCTTGGTGGGGAGAGGACTGATACGACCGGAAGGTAGAGAAGCCTGGGTCAGGGTTCTCAACCCCGGAAGGGAACCGGTCATCATATACCGGGATATGACACTGGGGGCGATACAGCCGGTGGAGGCTGGAACGGGGTCCTTGGAGCAGAGGCAGGCGGAGGCAGCTGGTGCCGGAGAGCGGAGGGCGTGGACCATAAGGCACTCATCACGGAGCTGGTGGCAGGCTCGGAGGAGGACCGACGGAAGGAGTTGGGCCCACTGTTGGAGGAATACATCAATGCCTTCCAATGCCATAAGGAAGACACCGGGCACACAAGCCTCGCGCAACACCGAATCGATACGGGAAACCACCCCCCCATCAAACAGCCACCGCGGCGGCTAGCTCCCCACAGAAGAGAGACGATGGAGGAGGAAGTAGATAAGATGCTGGAAGCGGGGGTCATTGAGGCATCAGTGAGCCCATGGGCATCGCCGGTGGTCCTAGTAAAAAAAAAAGATGGAACCACACGTTTCTGTGTAGATTAGCGCTGGCTCAACAAGGCAACCGTTAAGGATGCCTACCCCCTTCCTCGGGTGGAGGACTGTTTAGACACCATGGCGGGGGCCGCTTGGTTTTCGTCGTTGGATCTGGCGAGCGGCTACTGGCAGCTCGATATAGCGGAGGAGGATAAGGAAAAGACGGCGTTTACCACGCATAAGGGCCTGTATCAATTTATCTGAATGCCCTTTGGGCTGTGTAACGCACCGGGGACGTTCGAGAGGGTCATGGAGGTGGCAATGAGAGGACTACAGTGAAAAACGTGTCTGGTATATCTCGATGATATTGTAGTTTTCTCCGCCACCTTTGAGGAACACCTGGTGCGCTTGGGGGAAGTATTGGACCGGTTAAGGACAGCGGGGTTGAAGGTGAAGCCGTCAAAGTGCCAGTTAGCGAGGTGGAGAGTCTTGTTCCTGGGTCACCAGGTGAGTCAGGAGGGGGTGGAGACGGACCCGTCCAAAATTGAGGCTGTGCAGTCCTGGCCTACGCCGGAGAGCGTCACGGAGGTGAGGAGCTTCTTAGGCTTGGCGGGGTACTATAGGACGTTCGTATCGGATTTTTCTACGGTGGCCAAGCCGCTGAGCTCGTTGGCGGAGAAGGGGAGAGCGTTCAGGTGGACGGAGGAATGCGAAGCGGCATTCCAGGAGCTCAAAAAGAGGCTAACGGAGGCGCCCATCCTGGCATTCCCCCGAGCGGAAGGGGCCCTGGTAATGGACACTGACGCCAGCGATACAGGGTTGGGGGCGGTACTGGCCCAGGACCAAGACGGAGAGGAGAGGGTTCTGGCCTATGGGAGCCGAACCCTGGGAAAGGCGGAGAGGAACTATTGCGTTACCCGAAGAGAGCTCCTTGCAATAGTTTTCGGGCTTAGGAAGTTTAGGCACTACTTGGTGGGCCGTCCAGTCAGGGTGAGGACCGACCATGCCTCTCTCCATTGGTTACTGAATTTCAAGGAGCCGGAGGGCCAGCTGGCCCGGTGGCTACAAATAATAGGGACCTACGACATCCAGATCCAGCATAGACCAGGACGGCTGCACGGGAATGCAGATGGACTCTCCAGAACTCCGTGTAGACAATGTGGGAGGGAGGATGAGGCGGAGCAGACCCTCCACTGTCGTGTTTTCACACGGGCACAGAGCCAAAGCCTCGCAGGAAGAAACAAAAACCCAACCACACTACCCGTGAGACCCCCAGGGCGAGAGTGGGCGGTACTCCAGGCAGAGGACCCGCTCCTCCGAAGGGTAAGGCGCTGGGTGGAAGGGACGGAGACCGGAGGGACGTGACACTATGGTGCGAAAGGTGTGAACCTTGTATCAGGAGAAAGGCAGGCCCTCCCCCGCACAGGGCACGGATGGGACATGTAGGGGCAGGACTCCCACTGCAAAGGATGGCCATGGACGTGATGGGACCACTTCCGATGACATCAGCGGGGAATCAGTTTATCCTGGTGGTGGCCGACTACTTCACCAAGTGGACGGAGGCCTATGCCCTCCCCAACCAAGAGGCGCCCACCATTGCCAGGAAGTTTGTGGAGGAGTTGGTCTGTCGCATCGGGGCACCGGTGGAGATACACACCGACCAAGGGAAAAACTTCCAATCGGGATTGTTCCGGGAAGTGGTGGCCCTGCTGGGAGTAAAACAGACCAGGACATGTGCTTTCCGACCGCAAAGCGACGGGATGGTGGAGAGGGCGAATCGCACGATTAAGATGCTCCTGGTGACGGTGGTGGCGGAGACGCAGAGGGACTGGCATAGGCAGCTGCCGTTCGTAATGGCGGCCTATAGATCATCAGTCCACTCGTCAACGGGGGTGTCCCCCAATGCAATGATGTTGGGGAGGGAGACAGCCGTACCCCTGGACCTGATCTACCCATTGGGAAATGGTGCAAGGGCCGGCGTGGGATATGTGGCCGAACTACAGGAAGGCATGAGCCGGGCCTACAAGACAGCGCGAGCCAATCTGGGCCGGGCGGTGGAGAGGCAACGGAGAAACTATGACGCGAGGGCTGAGGGGGGCACTTTTGACGTCGGGGGAAGAGTATTCTACTACCACCCGCGGAGGAAGAAAGGGTTGACTCCTAAGCTACAGAGCTACTGGACAGGACCGTGGGAGATAATGGCCAGAATCGGTGAGGCGCTATATAAAATAAAAAAAGGAAAGGTCACCAAGTTGGTGCACTATGACGCCCTCAAGGAGGTCCCCCCAGGGCTCCTCCATGGGGGCCAGGACTCATCGGAGGGAGAGGAACCGGGGGAGGAGAGCCAGGGGCCGGACGAGGAGATGGAGTCAGCCCAGTCGGAGGAGGAGGAGTCTGCGGGGGCGGTAAGAGCGGTCATCCGGGACTTGAAGAGGGGTGCTCCCGGGGACAGCCGGGCGGAGGTTAGTCCTGGTCACGGGGGCCCAGCTACAGGAGGCGGCGGGGGGAAGTGTGGCCTCGACGGAGGAAGTAGTCTCCATACAGGAGGTAGTCAAGGAAGCAGAACCAGTGGAAAGGAAGGATACGGAGGAGGAGGGGGATTCGGTTAAGGACAGACTGATGCCGTGGCATAGGGACTACACGGGACCGGAGGCCCTCCGGGCTTACGCGAAACAGCTGCGGCAGCCAACCTACATGGGACCGGACCTGCGAGTGATCCCAGGAGGAATGGCCTCCGCCTCCATACAGAGTCTCGCTAACGGAGAGTTCGAGCTGGTGCAAGTAACGAGGACGCGTTACGGGGATAGCACGGGAAAAGGATTATGCAGTCGGTGTGGTCAGAGGTGGCCTAAGGGAGCGAAAGCAGAAGAGGCGACAGACGAGACGGGGATGGAGCCGACGGAGGGGGCGGAGGCAGACGTTACCGAGGGCCCGACTGCGGGGGCGGAGGAGGATGCCGAGATGCAGACGGAGAGAGCCGACGCGTCCACCTCTTGTGAGTAGGGTAAGTGACACTACGTGGCAAGCTCTGGGGGCAGGGCTGACGGGAAGGCTCCAGTACAGGGGCGCGGCGTTCCCATGGAAACGAGGGGGAACGGAAGACGTCGGAGTCGGGTCGGAGGGAGCTGTCTCGTAAGGTTAAAGGGGGCTTGAAGGTAGCGACGGCCGAGTCCACAGGTCGCTGGCCAGTACAGGCCCAGAAACTGAGAAGAACGAGGGGAAGCAGCTCAGACGAAAGCATGAACAGGGGAACGGTAGTAATGAAGGGCTACTTACCTTGTTGTTACAGTGACAGATCGGGGAGTCCGGACGGAGGGTGCCGAAGGAGGAGCACCGGAGGGACCAACTCGGAGGGCGAACGACGGAGGCGGTCGGTGGAGGGGTCCGGAGGAGGACTGGTGACTGCCAGAGGAGGACGTCACTACGGAGTACGAAGGGTACTTGCACATCTTTGTGGTCATTTACGAGATGGCCGGTTTTGACTTTATACGAGAGGAGTACCAAGTGTATATGCACGCCTTGTTGGTGATTTACGAGATGGCCGGTTTCGACTTTATACGAGAGGACTTGGGGTTACGATAAAAGCATGTATATAGACGTACCGGCGACGGCCAGGGATAGGATTACGGAAACGAAGGTGGAGTTTACAGTACGTGGATTAAGGGCGACAGACGGAGGTGTTGGAGGTGTCGGAGGACCGGGGCACCACCGCCAGGGGGCCACCGATCCTACAAGATGACCAGAATGACATTGTGATAAGAAGGGTCGCTACGGACCACGCTACTATAGGTCATGCTAAGCCACTACGGTGGAGGTTCATGCGAGTCAAGCTTACTAGACGATTGTATGTTTATATAAATAATGATAACACGTAAACACCCAGGGGCCATGGTGTATATAGTTTATTCAAAATTGGATACCCATCTGCAGGAGGGTCATATATCACTTTCACCCAGTACGCTATTAATTAGTTGGGGAGAGTGTGGCGTAGACCGAGGGGTCGGGGGAACCACCGACCCCGGAGTCACGTCAGATATTCTCGTATTACTATATGTATGTCGGTGTAGACCGAGGGGTCGGGGGCGATGCCGAAACCGTCCTGGTGCGGGGGCGGAGGAGCCGCCGACCTCGGAGTCACACCCAAAAACGTTCCATTTACCTGCGTTCGGAGGAGGGTTCCTCCGACGCTGGATCTCTGTCGGAGACGCCAGCGTTGGAGGAACGGGAAGCGTATAAATAGGAGGGGATCGACACCTTGAGGCAGTCTGGATCCACGGGTGCTGGTGTCTACATCTTCAGGCTTCCCCTTCATAGGTTAAGAGATACACAAGGATACTTAGCTGGTGTGGCAGAGAATGCCAGGTAATAAAGTGTCATTAATAACAAGAAGCCGAGTGGTGTGATACTTCCGCATTACAATAGTGGACTCCGATAAAAAGCTACAATATATATTGAAAATAGTCTGTTGATCTTTGATATGCTTTTTGATTTGCCCTGAATTTATCATTAATCAAATGATTTAATGTACAGGCCTAATACAACAGATACTCAGTTTCATGAAGCTAAGACGATCTGCTTTCAGAATAGAATGTAACCTTTAAATTTAGTCCCAGTCATTATCACATATTTAGAGCATTGCAGCCCATCCAAAAACCTTCCAGCTGCAGCCTTTACCCAGCAAAATGTCTGAAGAACCAACAGAACAATAAGGACTGGCAGTCCAAATAGCAGGCTAAATGTCAGTTTTTACGGTTTGTATATTGGAAAATTATAAGCAAAACTTTATTAATTGATCCACTACATGAAGAAGTGATAATAATGATGATTAACCCTTAGGTGCACAAGCGCGCATTTAAGTGCGGTTTTGTGCTTAAATGCATGTATATTGAAAGACATTTTCATCCAGCCACTTCTACTGGTCCAATCTGTAAAGTTAGACCCTCTATGGAATGCTTATGACCTCCCGATTATGATACAACTATTCATTTGGCTGTATCTGCTTTATATCAGGCACAGTGAGTCCAAACTTGAAAATGAGTTGTCATTTTATGTGATTCATTAACCCTTAGGTGCCCAAGCGCGCTTAAATGCGCGGTTCTGGGCTTAAATGCATCTATATTGAATAAAATTTCCATCCATGTACTTCTACTGGTCCAATCTGCAAAGTTAGACCCTCCTAAGAAAGCTCATGACTTCACAATTACGATACAACCATCCATTTGGCTCTATCCCCTTTATATCAGGCACAGGAAGTCAAAAACTGAAAGTCAGCTGTCATTTTATGTGGTTCATTAAAGGGGAACCCTCTAGGGAGCTAAAGGCTGACATGGTACCAAAATGATGGTGGATCATACACACATAGTTTCCCATACTCCCATTAGATCTTACAACAACAGTTCATATCCATAAAGAGAAGTCATATTTGTTACTAACACATTTTGTTTCCCAAGTTGCAGTGCACATGCAAGCAGGATCAGCTTTAACAGTTCTATAAGGTCTCAGTATTGCAGGGATTATGGCTATATAATTATATAGCACAAGAGAGACTAAAATACTATAAAGTGACAACAAATGGAATGTTTTGGTAACTATGGTTACCACACCTGACCAGAAGTATTATGACCTTAACTAAAAGTCTTCCCTGCATTATGAGTTTTGAGAAAATGAAATACAGAGCCCATATCAAAGGAGAATATCAAAATAACACATGACCTTATCAACAAAGTAATACAATTGTGAAATAATGTAAAATCTTCAAATAATTCTGGGCATGAAAGGGTTAACAGGAATCCCTCCAGCTTAAATCTGATATGGTAACAAAATGATGATGGATCATACACACATAGGTTCCAATATTCCAATTATATTTTGCAGCAAGTGGTCATATCCTAAAGATAAGCCATGCATTGTTTCTAGTACAACATATCATGTTTCCTGTGTGCCAGTACATGTAGATGCATGCAGGCAAAAGGTCTCAGGATTGGAGGGATTATGGATATATAGAGACCAAATACCACTAAATGACAACAAATGGAAGGTTTTGGTAACTATGGTTACTAGACCTGACCAGTAGTATCACATCCTTAACTGAAAGTCTTCACTGAGTTATGGGAATTAAGAAAATGTAATATGCCAAGCCCTTATCAAGGAAGAAGATTGAAATTACACATGGTCTTATAAAACAAAAAATGAAATCGTGAAATAATGTAAAATAATGTAAAATCTTCAAATAATTCTGGGCACAAAAAGGTTAATTTGAATGGTACTTTTGGTAAGCTGGTTTCATAGTTGATAGGATGATATAATGATATTCACAATGACTGATGGTTGTAGTTAACAGTGTCTCCTATAGAGTACAATTTTCATCAAGACCCTCAACTAAGTGCCAATCAGTCGATCGCCATTCAGTTGAGTTCCAGTGACTACATGTGTATACAGTTTAAAGAAAAGAATAGACAAACAAGGGAAAAAAGAATCAAAAGTATCAAAACACAAGAGTAATACACAAGACTAAATTATATACATATCTTACAAAATAGAAAGTGCTTCATAAGCATAGCTCTGTTTAGCTTGTAGACAGATATCAGGTTGACTGCAGGAAAGGGGAATCTAGTGAAAAATGTAATGAGACCAATACGTCGGTAGAGCTCCATCATATGTATTACCAGCTCCACTCAAATTCAAAACCAGAGTTTGCGAGATACTAGGTTTCAAGAATAATCGAGTCATTTTCGTCAGATGAGTCTTCATACCAGTTATTTAGGAGTTCAGTTGGCTTTGAGCTTGTCTTGTGCAGATCTTTCACAAGCAAGATTCTCTTCTTGAACTACTGTTTTGACTCACTTTCCTGATACCATTTGTCGAGATGGTCCCACATCTGCGATCTGCAATATAGCGGTGATCGCGTATAAATAGAAGTCCCTTTTAGGCCGTTTCACATCAAATTACTTTTTCTCAATGGTTCTTGTGACTCGAACTGCACAGGTCTACCTGCCGCAAGTGCTTGCCATTTACACTGCACTTATACATGTAAATTAGATGCATGCATTTTTGTGTAGACAAAATATATTAACTATGAATGTGAAAAAAAAACAAAGGTCCTATGGTGTTACTCGAATATGCAACGTATTGTTAAATATGATATTACCTTGAACAATACCAAATTGGCTTGTGTCGAACATTTTAAATACCTTTTAGTAGTAATTGATTTTGATTTTGATTTGAACTTTAAAACACACTGAAAGAAAGTGGACTCACAAGGTACTGTTAAGTTAAAGCAATTGAGAAACACTGTCAAGTATTTGGATGTTGACAATAGCCTTAAAATTTATAAGACCATTCCCACTGGGCACATCAACATTGATTCAGCGTTGAAACAACGTTTGCAATGTTTGCATATCAACGGTTGATATAGGCTTGAAATATAGTTGAATTTGAAAGTTGACACAACATAATCAAAATCAACTGTGATTCAACACCTAACCATCAGCGCTGATTCAACGTTTGTATTTCTATGTTGATTCAACATTGACACAACATTGATATGATGTTGAAACAATGTTGATATTTGTTAGGGCAACATTGAAATTAATATTGTTGATTCAACATTGACAGATCAATGTTGAGTCAACATTGAATTGAGAACAATATTTCAACATTGATATGTCAACTGTTGATTGGATGTTGAAATAGTGTTGGTTGACAACATTGAAATAGAATCATTGAAAAGGTGTTGAAGACAGGTTGATCAACATCATCAACACAATATCAGCGGGTTGTCAACGTTGATGCAACGTTCTGTGCCCACTGGGTTATAGTTCCGTTGTTAGAATATTGTAGTTATATACTGGAAAGTGGCCCTGTTACATTAGTTGAACATTTACATACAATACAAAACCACTGTTCAAGAGCTTGTAAAAAGGTGAGACAACCACAAGACATTCATGTAAATGATTTATTGAGAATATGTAATGTCAAAACACTTGCAACTAGAAGAAAACGGGTGTTAGCTTGTATGATGTGTAAATACATACAGGTGTTGGAGAACAGAATCGTCCCAGCAAGACCCCTTAGGGGTAATGACAAAATAAAAATTAAGGTAAATACACCTAGACTTGAATTATATAGAACAAGCCCTCTATATAGAGGCAGCATTATCTGGGACTATCTACCCGTACATGTACAGACATGTACAGACCGTAGAAACACTTGTGTGAAATAATAATATGAGCTTGGCGTTAACGATTGGATATTAGAATTATGTATGATATATAATATGTATAGGACAAACTTTATTATGTGACTGTTCATGGAAACCACTTGTTAAACACTGAATGTAACCGTATTGTACAATATATGCCACCATTGAATGTATCCTCACTATATCGGCTGATAATTCTTCATAGAGTTCAGCTATGGACCTATCTCACTCAGAACAGCGCTGACAGATACGCAAGCCTAGATTCTGCAATTGCTGCAATTTAGCCAGTAGATCTTGATTAGCACCACCATGTGTGAAGCAGGCATAGTCAAAGATACAAGTTTAAAATTGTAGTTTTATAAACTACAACTGCATCTTCCTTACTCAGGTTGTTCTGAATAGCTGGTGATTTACCTTTCTGATCAAATAGTTGTGACATGTACTGGGAAAAGGGGTCTTAAGCCCCCCATGCACTAAGCCCTATTTTCCCAGATCGTGTCACAGTTGATCGATTCGGTCATGGTCAGTGTTTAACCTAATGTTATACCAAGATAACAGTAGTTCTGGACTCTCACTAGTTGGTGATCTCCAATATTTAAATTGGAGACCAGATCCAACTTGACTTTGTCCCTACTCCCACTCAGCATGAATTTGGTTTTTGATTTATTGATGGTTAACCGGAGCTCCACACATTTGTCTGCAACTTTAACCAGATTGTGCTGCAATCTGTCAACCGCCAATTGTCAGGTAAAACACCAAATCATCTGCCTACAGCTTGCTACTACAGTATTCAAGGTTGGAGGCTAGGTCATCAATAAAGAATATGAAAAGTAGGGGCCCTAGTACAGAGCCTTGTGGGACTCCAAAAGCCACCCCCTCACACCCAGATTTGTAACCCCCAATTTCTGTGTATTGTGTTCTATCAGCTAGGTAACTTACCAACCACATATGTGACCAGGCAAGCAAAAACACCCCTCTGCAGGGAAATTCATAATCAAAGTTCACCTTAAGATCTTTAAGATGAGACATCATTGGCTTGAATATTCCTAGAAGTTATGTCAGAACCCCTCCTTGAACATATGTTGTTATTCATATCTGAAATCGATGATTAAGCTCTGAGTACATTATAAACCATAATGATGTCTAAAAACACAACAAATCAGCCTTTTTCATAAAAAATACATAACAATAATTATAGTCACACTTTTGTAAGTTCAGGCTCTTCAGCTTATGTATGAGATACTTATGGTCTACACAGTCAAACCCCTTTTTCAGGTCAACAAAACATAAGGCAGTCACCTCTGCCAAGTCTTGGTTCTTATAAAGATCATTGGCTAACTAAAATATTGCATCACCAGTACCAAGCCTTTACTGATATTCGTATTGCCTATTGCTGATTGAACCTCTAATTTTTAAGCATTCTGTTAGATGCGCATGCATGCACTTCTCTGCAATTTTAGACACTACGGAGAGCAGCGATATCGGTCACCAGTTATTTATATCCTTAGGATTTCCTGGTTTTGGGATTGGAGACACTCTAGCCTCTCTCCATGCATCAGGGACAATACCTTAGTGAAATGATT
The DNA here is from genome assembly GCA_949317995.1 of Acholoe squamosa. Lineage (NCBI taxonomy): Eukaryota > Metazoa > Annelida > Polychaeta > Phyllodocida > Polynoidae > Acholoe > Acholoe squamosa. The sequence goes on along the minus strand of OX439049.1, from coordinate 32,781,978 downwards.
CATTTAATCAAGTGTGTCAACTGGTTAATAAGCAAGAGCAGTGCCTCTTTTAAATAAGAAGTACATACAACCGTCATGCCAGATGTTTTATTATGGTTAATCTCCTTTACCAGAATTTCCATAAGCTCAGGTTGTACCTCAAGTTGTTCAAAAACTGAGTCTTGTTCAGGGGAGTACTCTGTGTTATAGTCTAATCGCGGGTTACCACCTGCCGTTAGATTTTCAGAAGGTACCTGCACAATATTAGCAAAGTAGTTGTTTAAATAATCAACTGAAGATTGATTCTCCTTTAACTCACCATCTGGACCCAACAAAACCGGTGGTTGTATAGCACCCTTTGGCTGCAGAACACCATTCAATATTTTCCAGAACTTTATTGTCATTTAATTGTCATCAAATTGTGCATCATAATCAAAGTTCTTAAAATCTTATGGCCTTTCATGTTTTCCCCCTTTATTTCTCGTTATGCAGAACACTTTTAGATATGTCAATGCTGTCAATGTAAGTGAAATGTACACAATTTTCCCCTCCACAAGCATGTTCAAACGCAAACACTTTTTCTTTCTTCTAATAGCTTTATTTAAGAAAGAACAATGAGAAAAACCTTATATATATATGAATATTTTCAAAATCAATTAGACCTTCATATCTGGTTTAAAGATGGAATCTGCTGAAATACTCTGACGACAGCTGAAAATAGTCTGACTAGAGCTGATTGCGAAGAAATTTCATTTTATGTCATGAGTCAACTAGTAGCTCCACCTTATAACACTGGCCATGTCCAAATCAATAACAAATATAACACACAAACATAAACACAGTTTTACTTGCTCATCATAGACTACAAGTTGAGCAGTCTGATGCATATATCACTCCCAGCTTCATGTATTTTTTTTTATAATGTTCTGTTTGTTAACATCTTTTAGAAATTTCTCATTGATAAATCAAATACAATTTCACGTTGCTAGGGGGATACCTGAGTGATGTGTTCATCAACTGCTTGCTTTAATATTGCTCTTAAGCATATCAAAACTCTGTACTTCAATGTTCTTGCACTTCTTGTTCTATGGTGTCACTATCCATTTGGTAGATGATAGTAGTCCTCAGAACAATTACCCCATTTTGGGCATTCTACCTTTTTGGGTAGCAAGTTGAAATTACATTTCCTGTACTGCCAAACAAGACGGAGCCATGCAGGACCTGTTGTAGACCACATGTGCACACCGAGATAGGGTTTCAATGGAAATTGTTTACAATTAACTGCAGACGTTGGAGATTTTAGTGCGTTTACTACTTCCTTTGATCCTCTGTTACCGTAATAAAACCCAGGTATGTGACATATGCATCGCTTTGCAAGTCTTGCCGTGACCCCAATTGCCATATCATCTAGAGTTCCTTTTACATATCTCATGTTTGATGTCTCGTGTATTATAACTTTAGCTGTTTCTAAACTCATGAAGATACCAGACCCTCCACAAAAGGAAGGATACTTAGGGTAAGGATATTGATCCATTGTCACTCCCCATTTATGTTCGGATCTGACTGGTTTCCTTCCTTTTACACAATGTCCAAATACAACATGTTGTAGTTGGGTTGCTCCATATTTATCTAACAAAGTCAGAACACTAGAAACGTCAATTAGAGCATCATCAACCATCTTAACAAGAAACTTTGCCATGCTACATCCTGACAGGGCCCACTTTATACCATTGGTAGTATAAAAGTGCATGTTATGGTAGCTGTCAGCGACATCAACTTTGAGCACATCTCCATATTTCTCACTTTCCTTTGAAATAATACTTTCATAGGACATTTCATAGCTTTTCCCAAAAACAAATATGACACGTAACCTTTCACTTTGGGGAATATCCTCTCTATAGATTTCACGCAGAAGTTCACGCTTCTTTGTCATTTCAGGAGCAGATACCACCATAATGAGAAGATCAATTGTTGAATTATATCTAGAACTGCAAAATCCTTCATGAGGCTTGATTAATGTTTTGGCCTTCCATTTATAACAACCATCACAACGTCCATTAGAGCGGATGTGGGGAATGGCAGAACTAGTCCTCTTTGGGTACAGGCCTAATTCAGGTTGTTGCAATGAAAGTGGATGAAATGCTTCACACTCATCTCTTTCAATGCTAGCAGTGAAAAATCCAATGAGGAACACACACGTCAGGGTAAGTAGTATTTTGATTCCCTTTAGGTCCATGATACCAATTGAACTGGAAAAATGGCCTATATGTTTGATAACCTGCAAAGATAGTCAAAGATTTATGTGATAGACTGATATTTAAATGTACTTATGTCGTATAGTAGACTAGTTTCAAAATAAGCTTTCTTGGCAATTTCAAATATAATAGGTACTTTTATTTCAGTTGTTGCTGTAGATTTACCAAATTATTCACAACAAGAAGCAAGAAAAAAAAAGGCAAAGGGCTCCAATATTACTTATAAATATTAGGAGTCTAAAAGTCTGCATGGTCAAATAACAGCTTGAAGCAATGTTAGAGACCCAGTTGACACACTGATATTGAATCAACGTTAGCGATGTTTGCATATATCATCTGTTGATTCATGGTTGAAATATGTTTGAGGTTGAGTGTTGACACGGCATGATAAAATCAACTGTCATCAAACATTTAAACTCCAGTGCTATTTCAATGTTACTTCGATGTTGGTCCAAAGTTGTTTCAAAGTTGATAGTTATGAGGTGATTCGAAGTTGGCTTATCATTTTTGATTCAATGGGGCTTGGAAGGTACATCATTTTATACCTATTCTCCACGGTACTCCAACTAAGGGAAGACGGTATAAAACATTGCATATTCCTAATGAAAAAAAAACAACTTTGTGTTTCATAGGCAGGCTATATTTATTATAGAACAGTGCTACAAGAAACAAAATCACCCACTCCCACTGCACTTTATTGCTGCTATACTTCAACTTAGGCTTATATTTGAGGTGTTATGCCAGTGTGCATTAATGCAGTGTTGAAATATTAAATGGAGGAAAGTTTTAGCCTGCAGGTTCTGCCATCCATTAATGTTATTTTCTGACTTTCAGAAGTGTGCAGATTGGGAGTGGAAAGGTGTTGATGTTATAAAGAACCCAAGAATGCTGTGAATCAAATGTGTTGTACATTAGGAAGAACATTTTAGTTTTGGAATGTTTATCATATGAAATTACCAATCCATACGAACCTAACCTGCCCTAATATCTGGGTCAGGTCGTCAGAAAGTGTAAGATTTTGCCCTTGAAGGCCTTGAAAAACTAATTTTCTAATTACTTTATATAACCTTAACAAAATTGTCAAGGTACATCTCCTCAGCTCAGAAGACCAAAAAATACCGGTCTAGGCCATCCGGTTCCATTTTTATTGCTTGTTTTGTGTCATGTAACGTCCGGTACCAAAATAATGAAATATGGAGGTAATTGAAGTTGCTCTCAGTAATATAAGAATGTCCCATTATGCATAACAAACACATGAAATAACAAGGCCAATATGTCTATTATTGACTTCAATTATAGAATGGAACAAAATTTGAGTTATGCATGCACAGTAGACTGCCTCCTACATGATGATAAAAGTACCGGACGTTACGTAACGTCCGGTACTTTTATCAGAATTATTTCACATAAGCTGCTCTTATATGGAGACAAATGCTGGTAGACACACAATTTCTTCACCAAAGTAGGGGATGATAGGGCCCTTCATATGGGTAATAACAAAGATTTTGAAACTTCATTTTTTCCATGTTTTATAACCGATTTAGATTTAGGTACCGGACGTTACTAATTACAGATTTCCATTTTGAAAGACATATCATGAAGAATTCTCACTTAGTAACATGTCCAAACCTCATGGAAATGATACCTATGATCATATACAATACAAAAAATAACTTTGGGATACTCTATAGTGTTCTTTATTCAATACAAGACACTTGTAAAAAATACAAAAAGTATAAAAAAGAACAAATTTGGCCATTTCTTCACTTCAGTAGGCTATAAGTCCTAAAGTTTTTGATGGATGACCACAAATTTACATATTTCTGATAGCCCTAAGTGTTCTCTATCAAATGAGCCTATGTAAGACAAGATTGGTTCACAACTTCTTTGACCAGAGCCATAAAAGTCCAAAATGACCCCAAAACACAAGATCTACTGCTTTCTGGCGACCTGACCCATCTTCACATATGTTAGTGCAGAATAATACAAAAAATATTGTTCTTATGAAGTCCTGAGATACATGATGAATCAGCAATACACACTATTTAGAAGTAAGGATGGAAAGATACTTCCATATGCTCCTTGCTTGGTGTAGTGTTGTTGACCTCTCAGTGGTTTCGCCACACTGGTATGTCTGTTGAGCCTTTGGAGTGGTCAGGCAGTTGCTAAAACATGATGATGATCATGGATTAAAGATGAGTAACACAGAGTAGCTCTAGATTGACTCAGCCATGTGTATTGAGATTGTTGTTACCGGAAGTAAGTAAAACAAGATGGCTGCCGCGCATACGCGCATACGCGTAAACGCACAACAGCAGTATAAGGGTGGGGGGAGATACATTACAAAAATGCACGTTAGCCTTTGTAGGCCCAGCATCCTCCTTCACCAGTTAAATGTGCCTCCAATACTTTAGCAGACCTCATTTCCTACACTGCAAAAATGGTGTTCAGACTTGAAACATGTTTAGGTCTAAACATGTTTAAAATCTAAATGTTTTGGTTCAATAGGTGTTTAGCCAACCATGACATGTGTTTAGGATTAAAACATTTAAATTCTAAACACCTAAACAGTTACATTAAACATGTTTACTTGTGTCGACTGTAAACAGACAGAGAACTAGGTGTTTAGCTTTTAAACACTAATAGTTCTTGGTGTTTAGACATAAAATATACACCAGGAGTCAGCTCTAATCTATAGTTGACCTTCTGCATGCAGTCATCTGTTATTGTTTGGTTACAATATATTGCAGTATTCTCCTAAATCACAGTTTTACCTAACACGGTGTAGGGGCCGGCATCGTTGTATATATACTAGTGCCGTTCATCCGAGAGACGTGTTCGTGTGGTGCTTGTTCCTTCTATGCCAGCTAGGTGTCGCTTTGCTATACCTCGTTGGTACAAGAGGGGGCAGCACCATGCCTCGCGTCCAGCTTCTACTAAGGAGCCGGACGAGCGGCAGAAGGTGACTGGATCTAGTCCAGTCCAGACGCACAGTTTAACCTGTAGACTAGAGTGGAATAAAGTCCTACCCGAGAGGTAGGGGTTTCTGGGGCTTTGCCCAACCCGAACTACTCGCGTTGTGTTGGTATTTCTAGTGGTGAGCGAGCCAAAGAGCCACCCAACATATAAGTCAATACGAACCATTACACTGGTGCCGTGACCAGTTGGTTCGGGGGTGGTGCGCGGCCACATTGGCTGAAAGCCTCGGGAAACCCGAAGCGGATCCCCCCAGCCCTGGGCTAGAGGGATTCGAAGAGGATGACTTTACATCCCAGCATCTGTTGTTAGACTGGAAACCCAGTCAACAACAAATGTATAATCCAGCGGGTGTCCGAACTGTTTTCTCGACACCTGGTCGGATAGACGGTGCCACGGGTGATGGTATCGTAAACTTGTATCCGGGTACACCCCAAATGGGAGTACCGGATACGGGATTGTTCAAGGGAATAGTAAAACCCCCAACTTTAGACCTGAGTGATTGGTCCCAAGCTATAACTAGTAGACGCCAGCTGTGCCCCATTGCACCAGCAGGCTCGGCTAGTAACTTGGGTATGCCAGTGGCACAAAGCCCTGGAAAGCGTACTGCGACCCCCCCAGAAGCAGTACCAGATGGTGCAAACGAGGTACCCCCATTAATGACATCGTCGGACCATGACAGCGACGATGGCAAAACCATAAGGGACGCAATAGTCCCAGGCGTGAATGCGAAGAATAAGCCTAGGGGTACTGGACCGAAAAGCTCGGAAAGGCATCACCTAGGCCGATCGCTAGACGAAGGCTTGTCTGACTCCATGTTTAATCCTGGAGGCAGTCGCAAGTCTATATACGGACGTCGGATGGGCCCCGGGTATAAAACTACCCCGGCCTATTTGAAAGCCAAAGAACAGGTAGAGTTACAAGCTAAGCGGCAACATGAACAATTCATGGCGGCCCAATTAAAAATAGAAGAGGAAACTAAGTCTCGGATCGGAAAATTACGTTCCGATGAGCAGGAGGCGATTCTAAAAGAATCTGACCTAAAGTATCGTCTAACTTCGGCAACCCATCGTTTGGAAAGGAAAGAGAGAGACGAACTCGAGAAAGAGAAAAGATTGGCCGAGTTGGAACTCGAAGAAGCCAATAGACTTAGAGCAATCGAAAAGGCTAGAGCCGAAGAAGTTGCTAAGGCCCGGGATGTAAACAGATTACAATCCGAGTTGCATGCTATGGAGGAGAAGCTAAAGAAACTTCAACTCCGAAAGGCGGAGACAGAGGCCAAAATGGAACAAGCCGAGATAAGGAAGGAGACCAATGAGTACCAAAGGTCTCAGAAAGAAAAAGGTGAAAAGTACCGCTTATTAAAGGATACTTTTAAGCGAGAGGCTTTTGCCGCTCAGGAAGAACGAAACCGAGCTGTGTCGGAAAATGAAAAGATTCGATCCGAAATCTTAGCAGAAAACGCACAGCTGAGGGAGGAACAGCGAAACCTGACCACAGATCTAGCTACCCTCACAATAAATAAGTCTGCCATGGAGAGTTATTTACAAGAGCAGGAGCAAGCGAATGCCCCTCCGGCGAGTAAGGACACAAACCCGAACTCGACTTTTGTTAAACAGGGCGACCCAGTCTCCTGTTCTACGCCGAAGCATCCGCCGTATAATCCTTTTGTCAATGATAATGCGACGCGGAATGTAGATCAAGGGGGAGTTTATATTAGAACCCAAGATAAACATGGCCGAACTAGTAGAGTCCGGATAAGTGAAGTCCCCATAGTCCACAATTTGGACCCGGACTATGTACCACGGGAAGCCTCTGACAGTAGTGCAGAGACTAACGGATTCCACATACATGTGGATCCGAGTGACAGTGTGGGGTTGGGAGCTGGTAATGACAGCAACCAACCCAATCCATCAAACGATGGCAGTCATCCGACGGGTAACCAGCCTTCAAGCGGCGGTTATCAAAGCACACAAGGAGGGGGCGGTACCCCGGGTCCCACAGGCTACAGTGGTACCTCGGGTCCCGGCCCTAACCAGGGTGGCGCGGGTTATACGAACCACAGTGTGCCACAGTGGACGTATACGCAGCCACCACCACCACCTCCACCGGGCAATACGAGCTTCGGTGGTATAGGGGGCAACCGAACCTTGAATGAAACAAAGGCGGTTGAATGGAGCAAACAGCAATGCACTAGATTGATGTATGCTCATAATTCTGCCCGAAGGGTAGCCGTTATTCCAAAAGAATATGACGGTACTCGACCTTGGAAAGAGTGGTTTGAAGACTTCATCGACGTGATGAATTGTAATGGGTGGACCCCATACGAGGCCAAGCCACATCTGGTAAGATGTTTGAAGGGCGGCCCGGGTCGCATGGCTGTAGAGCAATGGCGGACCTGGTATGGTCTCGTTGGAAGTTTTGAGCAGTTGGTAGAATCTGCTAGTGGACTGTTATGCAACATGGTCAAGGAGGACCCGATGGTCCGTTTCAAGAAACGTACACAGAAGCCTAACGAAGCTTTCCGAGCATACGGTATGGAGCTCCATGCCCTGCTAAGCAAGGCCAGACCCGGTACTGAAAACCAGGACTGGTATATGGACGATTTGATTACACAATTCGTCAAGGGTCTGAGAGACCGAGATGAGCAGATTGCTGCCAGGGATGCCTGGAAAGAAGGCGTAACGCTTCACGACATATTTAATGGTATAGATATGGCCGTGAAGAAGCGAACAATGTTAGCCGGAGACATACCGAATGCCAGCCGCTCGGCTCCCCTGGTATCAGTAGTCCAGCAGTCTGAGGCGCAAGTCCCCTCAGACGATTTCGAATTGATTGAAATCGAACAGGAGGACGGAACCTTCTGTTCGGTCCAATTAAGGAAGAATACTATGGGCAGGAAGTATATTCCTAGGAAAGCTTTCAATAAGCCAAGGGACTCAAGACCACCACCCGAGGTCAAGAGTGACCCGAAGGCCAGTGAGAAGGCATCCAAACCTTTCGTAAGCGCCGATAAAGTGAAGGGTCAGTCCCCGGACATGACCAAACTTATGGAGGACATGTGTAAGAAAATTACAGATGCCATCCAAGCCAGTCGGCAGAGACCCCGAGTGGATCGCCGAACTGTAAAGTGTTTCAGATGCCAGCGCATGGGACACTATTCATCTGAGTGTACCGCTGCTAAACCGGTAATGGCTGCCTTCTATGAACCCGAAGACAACGGCGAAGGAAGGGAGAACACTACGGATTCCACTGACGTGGAAAACTAGTGGGGGTTGTATCAACGGCATCTGATAAGACCCCAAGGAAGAACGAATGCCAAAATGCTACCGGGGGTGGCCCGGTGGAAGATTTCGAATCAATTACACCTGGAGGCCGGGTGGCCGGGGGTGCGCACCCCTGCACCTTGGCCGGGGCCGGGGACCCTAGTGTTTGTATGTATGGGAGTGAACGTATGGAGGCGAGTGGCCACACTAGGGGAGAGGAAGGATGGATCAAAGAGTTGATCCGAGTGTGTGGGACACGCCTTCCCCCAAGTCATCCGTGTCTGGAATTCCTGAGAGGACTCGGTTTGAATCTTGGTGATTCGGGAGACTTTCGCCAGTTTACCAGTAACCCCTCACCCTTAGGGGGGAGACGGTGGTATGTACCCATACCTGTGGAAGGCCGGGTAGGAGAATTCTTGGTGGATACCGGAGCCAGCCACTCCTGTGTGTCCAAAAGGTTTTTCGACTCGGTGGCCAGCAGCCATGAGAACCTCAAAACGGGGGTAAATGCTTGCACGGCCGACGGAAGCAGTATGCATACATTTGGTAGGACGTTTATGCCTATCCGTATAGGAGGCAAAGAATTTGTTCTTTCGCCAACTATAGCAGAGGTTAGTGATGACGGAATCCTCGGACTGGATTTTGCAAGCTTATACGGGGCCGTCTTGGACCCGAGGGACGGTATGATGAGTATACGGAACCCGTATGGCTTGCATGTCCAATGCGTATTGAGACAGGTGTCTTCGGTCGCATCAGTGATACATACGATGAAGATCCCACCGGGTACCACTTGCGATGTCCTTTGTGGCGGGTCCATGGCTCAAAGGAATGAAACTGGAGTCTATGAACCCGATACGGTGTACTTGTCGAGCGTCGGGTTAGACTCAGTGGATACATTAGTGGCTAATGCAGCTTGGTCTGTATTACCCATGACTAACCGAAGTGGTTCTGTAGTCTATTTGAGGCGGGGCGACTGTATTGGGAGGATGAGCTCGGTAGAACATGTCGCCGAGGCCAAATTCAATAAACCACTGAACCCTGTTAGTAAGCATCCTTTGGATGAAGAATTCCAAAAGCTGATTGATCAGTCTGATTTAGAAAATACGGAGGATAAGGATTGCCTGGCGAAACTCCTACAGAAGTACGAGAGTGCTTTTGGTAGGGTGGGAGGACCGGTGGGTAGATCCGATAAGGTGTTGCACACCATAGATGTGGGCAACGAGAAACCTTTTAAAATTCCGTATCGTAGACTTCCTCTAAAGAAGAAGTTAATTTGCGAAGAGGAAATACAAAAACAGTTAGACCTAGGGGTAATCGTGCCCAGCTCGAGTCCCTGGTCTAGCCCTGTTTGTATGACCACTAAGAAAGACGGTACAATCCGCTTTTGTGTCGACTACCGGAAACTGAATGGTATAACAAAGAAGAACTCGTATCCTTTACCAAGGATAGACGAGACTTTAGATAGCTTGGGCGGAAACCAATGGTTCTGTACCTTGGATTTACAGTACGGGTATTGGCAAATACCGATGCACCCCGATGACAAGGAGAAGACAGCATTCTCCAGTCATATGGGGCTATTCGAGTATAATGTCTTACCCTTCGGATTGTGTAACACCCCCGCTACATTCGAGGCTATGATGGAATCCTTACTGAGTGATCTTTTGTGGAAGAAATGCCTGGTTTACTTGGATGATGTGGTCGTGTTCGGCAAGTCGTTCAGGCAATGCCTGGCGAATCTGCAACTAGTCCTCGACCGGATACTATCAAACGGTCTTAAACTTAAACCCAAGAAGTGTAATTTGTTCAAGAAAACCATTACATACTTGGGAAGGATCATTACTCCTAACGGGGTGAGTGCGGATCCGGAAAAATTGGAAGCTGTAGAAAATTGGGAAAGACCTACGAGTGCTAAGGAGGTGAGATCATTTTTAGGATTCTGTTCCTATTATCGTGATTTCATACCAAATTACTCTCGTGTGAGCTTCCCCATGCAGTGTTTAGCTCACTGGACTCCGGGTAGGGCACGGGACCCATTCCCATGGACCAGCGAGCAAGAAGAATCTTTTAATAAAATAAAAGATTTGTTTAGGAATACACCCGTGTTGAAATATCCCACTCCCGAAGGACATTTCATCTTAGACACCGATGCGAGCAATGATGCAATTGGGGCAGCTCTCTCTCAGGTCCAAGGGGGAGTCGAAGTGCCAATAGCATTTGCTAGCAACACGTTAAGCAAGACACAGCGAAATTATTGTACCACCAAGCGAGAACTCCTCGCTGTGGTGGTGTATACGAAGAAGTTCAAGCATTTCCTTTGGGGAAGTGATTTTACCTTAAGAACCGACCATTCGTCTCTTAGGTGGCTCCTTAATTTTAAGGACGCCGAGGGGATGATAGGACGATGGTTAGCTCACCTATCCGAATTCGGATTAGAGCACAAGCAAATAGAGCACCGACCCGGTACTAAACATATCAATGCGGATGCCTTGTCGAGACGACCCATCCGAAGGTGCCAAAATGCCACTTGTGATGACTGCGGGGCCCACAATGCTGTGGTAGCTGGGTTGGTATTTAATCGTACCACCCCCCGTATCCCCTGGGAGGAGGCTGTGTGTAGCTATCTTGATTGGTCCCCAGAGACCATCAAGAAGTTCCAACAGTCGGATCCCACCACTGCGTGCATAATGGAATACCTACGGTCAGGTATTAAACCGGCAAGGCCGCTAGTATCCCTAGAAGATAGGGAGGCGAGGCGGTTGCTAGCCCAATGGACCGAGCTAGAGATCCGAGACGGCATACTGTGCAGGTGGAAGACAACTCCCACCAATGGTAGGCTGTTGCAAATAGTGATACCCACCCCAATGAGGAGGGATATCATGTATTATTGCCATGGCCATCAAACAAGTGGCCATTTCGGTAAGAAAAGGTCAATAGAGCGCCTACAAAGGCGTTACTACTGGCCCGGTATGAGAGGCGACCTGCTTCGGTGGATCGCCACTTGCCCGGATTGCTGTAAAAACAAGCCGGGACCCGGCCTGGGTAAGCAACCCCTATCCCAGGAATTGTTTGGTATCAGATTCGCTCGAGTGGCGATAGATATCATCAGTGGAATTAAAACAACGCCCCGAGATAATACTTGTATGATGGTCGTAACCGACTATTATACCAAGTACACTCGGGTGTTCCCCCTTCCTAACCACAAAGCCGCCACGTGTGCGGAGGCATTTGTGAAAGGCTGGGTGCTACATTTGGGTGTTCCCCTTATGATGCACAGCGACCAAGGGAGGAAGTTTGAGTCGGAGCTATGGCAGGAAATGTGCCATTACCTAGCCATTTGCAAGACCCGAACAAACCCATACCGACCACAGTCGGATGGGCAGGTAGAGCGTTTCAACAGAACCCTCATACAAGTGCTAAAGCCCCTGGTCAATACCCACCAGGACGACTGGGATGAACAGTGTGAGTTTGTGGTACATGCCTACAACAACACTGTCCATTCATCCACTAATTGCACTCCCAACCTGCTAGTGTTCGGCGAGGACATCATAATGCCCGCCGACTTAGTGTATGGAGTGGTTGGTATAGACCCGGAGGCGCCCTGCACTGTGTTGTTTGTGGAGTCATTAAGGGACAGGTTCAAACAGGCATACGAGGCCGTTCGTAAAGAACTGCTAAAGAGTGCGAAGTGGCAGAAGGTGGGTTATGACACCAATGCCAAACGAATTCGTTTTAATGTAGGGGACAAAGTCCTAAGGTATTATGAGCCGCTGGAGAAGCTGAAGCTCGTAACGCCTTGGGAAGGTCCGTTTAAAATAATTCGTGTCATCTCCGAATCCACGGTGATGATGGAGGATTGCCTAACTGGTAGGAAATGGAAGACAAATGTCGGAAAACTTCGGCCCTGGAAGGGACGCGAAGAGGCGGAGAGGGAGTTCGGCTACAAACCACCTGTATCTGTCCCTAGTGGACCGAGCGTGGTAGTACCGACGAAGCGCCCTAGAGGCCGGCCGAGAAAGACGCCGGGAGACGAGAGTATGGTGAAAAAGAAGACGAAGGCCAGGAAACGACCTAACCGTAAGAAAAGGAAAAATGTCTCGCTGAGTGAAGGCATTACGTATGGAAAGGTGCCCGCTGTGGCTAAGCGGAATCCGGAAAGGGCCGTACGTAAAGCCGGGAAAAATAAAAGGCTAACCGAAGGCGTTAGACGCAGTCCCCGGTTGAGGTCTGCCGTAACCTAACTCAGTACACAACGAGCTGCTGCGTGTTGTCCGCCATAGGCGGGTAACATACGTTCCACGGCTAGAGATGTCTAACGTGCCCTCCCCGGGGAGCTGTATCCGGTGAGCGGCGGTCGGATTAACCGGTACATTCGCTTTGGAGCGTTGTATACACCGCCAAACTCCAGCAGATAGCACTCGGGTGGTAGGCCGCGTCTCGCATGTCGAGTCGAATGTTAGTTCGAATCTAGTTCCCTAGGTGGCGCCGCGGGTGCGGCGGGAAAGGTCGGAACTAGGTCACCGGATAGCCACGGCGGGATCTCGCGAGGCGAGATACGTGACGTCATACTGGTCATAACTAGAGCGGACTCGTGGTGGTTAGACGCCACCCGTTTTTGCTCTAGTTATTGTTGGCAGTTTGCAGGCCCCTAGCTGTCGGTTAGCTTGCCTGACACCAACCTTTTGTTGGACGAATCCTTCGGGAGGAGTCCAACACAGACGCCAAATTATTTGGAAGTCGCCCTCAGTGCCATGGCACAGGGGACGATTGACGCCGCGCGTCAGACTGCCAACGTTCTGTTGGAGCTAGACGAGGACCCGAAGGTCCCGTCTCGGGTCGAGGAATCTATGGATTCTTCGACAGAGGAGGCCGCCCGGACGCTCTCGGCTATGGCCGAGGCCACCGACCGGGAGAGGATGCCACCTCCACCACCACCACGCCCGGAGCGCTCGTCTGCAGCAGCCGCTTCGGGTAGCAAAGTGGATGTCCTGGACATTCCAATGTATCCTCCGGGATTCAAGACTCGGATCGAACGTATGGCACACGTCGATCGCGAGGCCGGTGTTGTCTACACTTCCTGGGGGACCTACATCCCCATGCACGCCTCCATGTTCGGATGTGGACCAATGGCGGTGGAGCAGGGCGTGCCCGAGCCCATACCAGATGATTTCAAGACTCTGGTAATGGACTCGTGCAGTGACGAGCTGGCTGACAATATGCCAGTCTCTTGGCTTCGCAACTACTTGAAGTTAGCGGAGAATATGGCGGTCAACGAGAGTCTGGCCCGAGCTGTGTTGATCTCCGAGGGCATCACCCGAAAGGCCTCGGAGTTAAGGGAGTCTGAATCCGACATGGATACAGACTCCACAGTCACCTTGTCGTCGGTGGAAACCGACCGGGTCAAGCGATTGACCCGTAAACCTGCGCCTAAGGGTCCTCTCACCGAGAGCGATCTGGAGGCTGAGGATGTCCGCATCGCCGTCGAGAGGTCCACAACCGAGACCGACCCAGCTGCCAACATCCCGGAGGCACCTGGCGAGATCTCGGAAGAGGACATCTCGCGCCAGCAGGCTGCTGTGGAGGCAAAGCGAGCCGAGCTTGCCAAGCAGCAGAAGGAGCTCACCACAGCTCGCCGGGCCCATCGCAAACAGCAGGCCCAACAGAAAACCAAGGTCTCTTCCGACTCTGACTCCCCGGTCAGCGGAAGGAGGAGCCCTTGTACAGAGGACAGGAATCCATGGGAGTCGGATTCCAGTCCTGAGATGCCGGCGCAGCCCACCAAGGTTCAGCGCCGGAAGAAGAAGAACGGAGCGAAAGCGTCTCCCGCAGAACCCACACCCCCCACCAAGCCGAGGGGTAAGGGTCAGCCGAAGACGCCCGCCTCCACCACCACACCCTCAACCACCACAGTAGCCACCTCGGCTGTAGCTTCCACTGCCAGCACCAGCGGAAAAGGCGCCAAATCCTCTACCAAGGCTTCGGCTGGTACCACCACCACTAGCCGAGCGAGCCGTAGGGGAGCTGGTATCTACACGGACAGTGAGGATAGCGACAGCGATCCAGAACTGCCCGAGTCGGCCAAATCTGATTTGGAGTCCGTGACAACGTGGGAAGAGATGACCACGGATGTCCCGAAGGACGACAATCAGAAATGGATGTGGAAGAATGCAGCCGAGGGGTTCAAAGAACGGACTCCTCGCTGCTTCGCGGACTGTGCCTACGACACGGTCCACTACATGTGTCCCGGCGCCGTCAATAAGGACGGTGACAGCGATGACGAGGAGTGGATGAAATCCGGCCCCTCGGATACGCCTGTAGGTAAATTCTACCTCATTTGGATTGATCAGCTGAAATCCAAATTGGGGTCAATTTACAGCTACGAGGCCCGGACGAAAGTTCAGTGGGCAATGACCCAATGGGGACCAACCGGCAGCCGCCGACGGTGCCCATTCGAGTCATGCCAGCTGGCTCTCACGGGTGAGAAGATGTTCGAGACGAAGCCTCGCTTCGCTCGCCACATTGTTGAACATCACATGCACCACAAGCCTGTGATGATGTGCGTGCTTGGGGACCGCCCGAGCAAACATTGTGATGGCTCGTTCAGCACTCACCGGCGCCGAGACATGGCTCTGCACCTGCAGAAGGCCCATGGCATCGGCCTGGAGAAAACCAGGAAACGAGCCATCAAGTGCTTCAACGAGCTCCTAGCTAACTGGGCCTCGTTGAGCATTAAAGACGTCAAGGAGCAGGCATTCGAGACCGGATTCTGCTCGTGGAAGAGCGGCAACTTGTTGACCTTCTTCCAAATCAACTTCTCGTCCACGAAATTCGGGATGCCCAGTGAGGTGCACCTGAAGGTGAAAAAGTGGCGAGGAGATGATAAGCGAGAGAAGGCCAAAGCCCGCTCTAAGGGTCCTAACGGAGGCACAGCCACGACTACTGTTGCTTCCAAGAGGACCCGAGCAGACCGGTCCGTGAGCCCTTCGGGTGGCAAGGACCAGCCAAGACCAGCCAACCCAGCTGATCGTCGCGAGTCGGGACAACAAGTCTCGGCTCTGGATATGCCCAGCAACCAGGCCCGTAGGTCGGTTAGCCAGGCAACCACACCGGCGACTCCAGCCACCACCACTACACCTGCACCCGCGGAACAACGCCCGGGCGAAGCCTCTGGCAGCCAGGATGATGGGGGCGAAATCCTCGCTCCCCCATCCGGGTATTCGTCCTATTGGGCCGGAGAGGGATCTTCCGGCAAGCGCCCCACGTATAGTGAGTACGCGGCGAAGTTCCCCGCAGTGGGGCCAGCTGGACCCGAGTCGCAGGTCCTTACCTCCCTGGGCCAGACCAAACCCCGTGGTAGAGGCCGTGGTGGGCTGGAGTCCACCCGAGCTTCCCCGGGTGGTGGCCGAGGCCGGGGCGGTCTAACGGTTGAGGGCCCGTCTGCTCCTCCAGCAGGTACTCCGCCTGCCTCAGTGGAAGCCACCCCGCCTCCACCAGTCATAGTTCCACCAACGGGCCCTCGGGTACCCCTGATGGAGGATCCGAACACGTTTGTTGACCACCGAGATGTCCAAACGGTTCACATCCAGAATGAACTGATAGCGGAGTGGCAGGCATTGCACCGCCAGAAGTCAGTCGACTACTGGCGGGCGATGACTGAAGCCACCCTCAATCTGGTATACGAAATCCAGAAGAGGGAGGAAGACAAGATCAGGCAGCTGGAGAAGGACAGAGTCCAAGAGGCTCTCGAATCCTGCCGGCGTCAGCAGAAGGAAGCTGAAAAGCTTAAGGAGTTTCACCAAGCTGAAAACGCCAGATATATCCATAGGTTCAAGGAGGCTGACCTCAAGTTTTTCCTGGCATTCGGGAAACATCTGGAGGAGTGGGACGGCTTACCGTCCTCCCTTATCTTCATACCAGATTTACCCCCGGATGCCCCACCGGTCCCGGCTACTCCACCGGTTCCGGCCACTCCACCGGTCCCGGCTGCTCCGCCAGTTCTGGCAGCTCTCCTGCTCCCGCCCCCTACTGTCACCCGGACTGTTCCAACTGCCACGGTTGCTCCCCCAGCATCCGAGGCAATGGACAGTCCATCCGCAGTGATGAGGGCCTTGAGCTTGGAGAGCGATACGCCCAGCGAGGCCTCCGCGGTGCTCTCTACGAGCAGCTGTAGCAGCTCGGCTCCATCTGCCTCAGTGGAGTCGGCTGAGAAGATGGACACGGATCCGGAAGATCTTTAAGTGTCCATCTGACGGTGTCTCCTTTGTACCCGAGGGTAAAAGCATTTAATATGCCAGAGGCACTGTTCCTTACGCTGGACTCCTAATATCTGGAACGTAACCTGCAGCGAAGATGGACGCTAAACCCGACATGCCAAAAAGGATTACCACACCTACCCGGGGCTCCATCTTCCCATCTTCATCAGGGCACATCACAACAGCAACGTGGCTTGCCACCACACATATGTCGCCGGATGGAGCTGCAGAAACCAGTCGTTCCAGATTCGCCGGAAGTCCGGTATATTGTAAGGGTGATCCTGCTACCCTGGTAGGACACCTATATTTGTCAGTATTATTATTCTTGTATAAATATATTTTCATACCAAATCTATATTCTTGTAATCAAAGCAAACAAAATTTTTCTCGGGTTATCTACCCCACCTCGGGTCGGTTAGTTAATACTGTAAAATTTTATTCATATCACCTGATTACTCGTCTACCACTTTTTAATGCGTCTCGTTTATAATAATAACACTACTGTAACACTGTTACTACATATCACCATAGGTCGATGGTGCATAAGGCGCCACTTCCTATTCGTTATTATTAATTATCATTACTTCGGGTTATATGCGACGATGCCTCATTATGTACATATTATTTATAATGCCCCTTAATGTTCTATATTCAATACGAACTGTATACATATAGACTTACCTATTTATGTATAACACTACTGTATAAAATTAACAATAGTTATTTATTAATTACACCCAACCCTAGGTAAAGTCTAGTGGGGGTGGTGTAGGGGCCGGCATCGTTGTATATATACTAGTGCCGTTCATCCGAGAGACGTGTTCGTGTGGTGCTTGTTCCTTCTATGCCAGCTAGGTGTCGCTTTGCTATACCTCGTTGGTACAAGAGGGGGCAGCACCATGCCTCGCGTCCAGCTTCTACTAAGGAGCCGGACGAGCGGCAGAAGGTGACTGGATCTAGTCCAGTCCAGACGCACAGTTTAACCTGTAGACTAGAGTGGAATAAAGTCCTACCCGAGAGGTAGGGGTTTCTGGGGCTTTGCCCAACCCGAACTACTCGCGTTGTGTTGGTATTTCTAGTGGTAAGCGAGCCAAAGAGCCACCCAACATATAAGTCAATACGAACCATTACAACAGTATGTATATTATATTAACAATAAGAGGCTATGCAGTTACACCCTATGGCATTGCTACTAGTGCACAAGGGGGAAGCAACTAGTGCTTGGACACCCATTTTGTGAATTAAGAAAATATATAAGGCAAAATCCTTTCTGTGTATCTGTTGTATTTGACAATGGGGCCCTGGCACTTATGTGATATTGGTTCAATACAGTATAGATGAAATACTTGGACAATATAGCTGTCCCTGTAGATGAAGGTGCATTCATCCCCTTCAGAAAGTGGGAAGGAATGATGCATAGGGTCCTCAACCTAAATTCATTTATAAGCCAATCCCCAAATACAATATCATAGTATGCATAGAGAAGCAAATCAAATATCTAAGCAAAATTCTTCAAATCAGAAAAAAACAGTATAGACCTAAACACTTTATAGCATAAACACATTAAGTAGCTAAACATGTCATTTCTCTAAACACTTTTCATGTGTTTACGATGATATTGTGTTCAGAAAAATGGGACAAGATTATGTTTAAAATTATGTTTAGGATCTAAACACCATTTTTGCAGTGTACTAATCGTATCTGTATGGTTGAGGAATAGTGGTTAAGAGGGAAAGGGTTAGAGAGGACCCCTACCCCTATTTTGATACATAGACCTCCCCCTTCTTGAAAATTATCTCTTCCAAATGGGGTGACACACAGAGGTAAATAATGTGCATACCAAAATCAATATGTCTGTCCTGTAGTCTAAAAGATTGACACTCATGACTTGGGTAAAAAGAAAAAAAATGTGTCCTGATGACTGGTTGAATGAGCATACACTGGATGACTGGGAAGGCCGACTGTAGTATTTAATGCTTTTTGTTCACACCCTTGCACATGGCTAATAGTAACTTGGATCTAGAGGTGAGCCAGGTGCAGAACTGGCAACTAGAATTTCTCACAGAAGGCCTGAATTAAACTTTAACCCTTTAAGGGAGTGGTCATTATTTATCAATAGGGGTGTGTGGTGAGTTTGAGGCGGGGTCGTAAAAGTTTCAGACCCCTCCCCAGGGGGGCTAAACAAATTTTGACCCCCTTTTTAGCAAAAGAGCCCACGCACTACTATAGATCAAAGAGGGGTGCAAAAAATTTCTGTGCCTCTGGCGCAGTGGCACAAAAAATTTTGACCGTCGTCGAGGGCAGGCGTAAAAACTTTTCACGCAGCACTTCATTGGTGCATCATGCCGACCCTACAGGAGTCACAAAACCTCAGTGGTGACCAGATCCAGGATTTAAAAAAAAAGGACAATGTAGAGCGTGTGGATACACTGCTAGCACATATCAGAAACTCAATTGCAAGATGTCTGTGAAGATCCACTTCCTTCATCTGACCTTGGTTTCTTCCCCCTAGAAGGTGTTTCTCGGCAAGTGACATACACGGGGAGAGATTCCAACAGGGCCTCTTATACAGATGGAAAATTCTACCAAAAGTAGTGGTGACCCTCTCTTCTAGCAGGTTAGTAATAGGCTTTGAAGTGGGATGAGCCCAACATTGTGTACAAGAGGCATGCAGAAGAGTCCCGAACAAGTGTCGACTGGCTAAAATCTTGAGCTTATTTACTACTTTTACTGCATAATACAGAGTCAAAGGTTGAGTAATTCATTAGATATGGGTTTGGAAATGGTAATCAAAAGATAAATAGGTCAGATTTGATGTAAAATCTGATGTTTGTATAGTTTGCACAAACATGGATTTGGCTACTGAGGATGAAAATTGACAATTCTAGGGTAGTATGGGTATCTCAGAATTGAGAGCCACCAGCTAAAGACGGATGTTATTATTGAATTTCCAAGGTCAAAATACATAGGAATATATTGGTTTCAGCTCTGTTTTTTTCGAAAGTGAAAATTTGTTGTATACTGTGTTTAATATATATTTCATGACTCCAGCACCTTGCTTAAACACAATACAGTAATGGTTATATGGTTTGAATTTTTTTTCCAAATGTAGAGGTATTATGGTTCTTTGACACGGTAGGTGAGCCGGGTTGACCCCTCCACTTGTCAGATAGGATGCAGCACTGATCTGGGAGGTGAGAGGGTAACATGGTGTGGCACCACTGTTCCTACCTATAAAAGGACAGGGGCTCAGGCACAGTGTCAGAGTGGGCTTGGCCGTCTCTGTGTAAACAACTAAAGGTTTCAGAAGCATTTGAAACTCGATGAGAACACCTTTTGCTACCTCTGATTAGCCGCTATTTGTATGTAGAATAAATCTTTTTGGCATACACCCGAACCACCTTTTGTTTACTGAGCCATTTAGGAAAACCGAATCCACCACATTGAAATGGTGATCAGTTGGTTGAATGTATAGCTAAGCACATAGTGTTTGAACAGGCTGACCAGAGATTGGCTACAAATGCCAATCCAGACAATTCTCAGGAGAATGCACAAGCTAGTGCGTCCTCCGGAGAACAGGCATGGAGGGATTCGGAACCTCACTATGTGATGTATAACATCATGGATTCCATCTTAGTGAAACATAAGGATGTACCTCCTAACCCATACTATTCTTTTAATCTATAATTAACAGATTCAATGTTTAAAACAGGTGGTAGTCAGGATCCGCATCATCCTGCGGTCATAAGTCATAGAAACAGAGCATATCCCCCCCTTGGGCTGGGGGGGGGGTCTGGAACCAAACCTAGGACTATCTTAAAGATTTTTTTTGTGGATAGTGTATAGGTGTTGGGGTACCTCCTCACGAGATATTATTAGTTAAATATGAAAACGGTTGCCATGGCAACGCCCCAAAGGTACATACCCTGGAAACAGTGTCTTGGCGAGTGATAATTGGGGGTAAATACCCCTAAGGCCTCCTATATGTGCTTTTATATATTAATAATGGTCTTTTATGTTATTATCCTTGTACAACTGGGTCTAAATGTTGGGTTTAGAGAGTTGTGATAAGATATTCTGTGATTTTTCTTTGGCAATGGGGCATTTCCCTCCAGTGCTGACACTTGGATTTTAGGTAAAATTGAGGGAAGAAAATGTTCATTATCTGTCATTCTTCATAAAAGGGAGAGAGAGATAGATAGGAACTATCAATCATATGGAGGAGAATGCCCAATACATCTACTTTCAGATGGTATATACCTTTAATGGGGGAAAAATCTTTGTATACCTAAGAAATTTCAATTGAACATGGCATGATTCTCAAAAATCACTCGCCAAGACACTCTCTCGCCAAGACAAAAATCTCCTTACAAGCTCTGCTGTTGCAAAGGATGGGCAATAAGTAACTATTTTACACATTGTTTACTTAGGTATGTGATAGGGGAAAATTACTAACATATGTAGAATAGATAAAAATATACCAACTGTATACAGCAGGATCAAAATGATTCATTTCCTTGGTAAGACAGAAATGGGAATGGAATCGTGATAATCATTTATCAAAACTACATGGATTTTATGACAATAAGGACACCTCTGCCATTAATAAAAATGTGATTTTCATAATCTTCAGGTCAAAATGGTCCAGATCTGAGACTTTTGTGATGATATGATAATTATTTATTCAAAAAATCAAGCCCTAAACTTGGCATATTACTCAAAAATCACTCGCCAAGACACTATCTCGCCCAGACAAAAATCTCCTTCCAAGCTCTGCTGTTGCAGAGGATGGGGAATAAGTAACTATTTTACACATTGTTTACTTAGGTTTGTGATAGGGGAACATTACTGACATATTTAGAATAGTTAAGTATACCAACTGTATACAGCGGGGTCAAAATCATTTATTTCCTTGGTAAGACAGAAATGGCAATGGAATCGTGATAATCATTTATCAAAAGTATGTGGATTTTATGACAATAAGGACACCTCTGCCATTAATATAAACTTGATTTCCATAATCTACAGGTCAAAATGGTCCAGATCTGAGACTTTTGTGATGATATGATAATTATTTATTTAAAAACTCAAGCCCTAAACTTGGCATATTACTCAAAAATCACTCGCCAAGACACTATCTCGCCCAGACAAAAATCTCCTTCCAAGCTCTGCTGTTGCAGAGGATAGGCAATAAATAATCATTTTACACATTGGTCACTTAGGTATGTGATAGGGGAAAATTACTGACATGTTTAGAAGAGTTAAATATTCAAATCCTGAACAGGAGGAGGAAAAATTATTTTATTCTGTCTTCCCAAAATTGTCTTCCCTAGAATGGCTTGTCTTGCTGAGATGAGGTATGAGCCTTTCATTTCCATGTTTATTAATGGAGCCCTCCAATTTTTTTACACATGTTAGATATAACCTTGCTCTATTTTTTAAAGGCATTTTTGAACCCATGGATCTCTCTGATTTTTTAGGGGAGGGGGTATAAGGCATAATCACTCGCCAAGACACACACCTTCACCAAACTTCAAATGCTCCCATACTATACAAGAAGTCAGGCCAGTTGGGGGATGTTTGGCTCTAATACAATGTCCAACCACCAAATGTATGTAACTTAAATGGAAACTCACATATTTGGTACGATTTCCTGAAAATATTTTTTTTTAATATATTTTGGGGGATTATTTTGCTCATTTAGGGTCAATTTTGGCCTATTTTGAGGCCCTGGAGACTAAAATATCAATTTCCCACCCCAAAAACCTATATGTAACATCAAGAACTCATCGAGCCCGATGATATTAGCAAAAAAAATCCAAGAAAAAAATCAAAAATCTAAGTACAGGGGCCGACGGAAGTGCCAAAAATAGGATATGCTCTGTTTCTATGGTTTTTGACCCTGCACCCATGCCGCGGAAGGTAACCTTTGGTGAACTTCCATATGATATCCCAGGACAATTACCACCACTAAATTATAGTGCAATTACATCTTGGAACATTATTTTCACTGTTCTGGATTATGATAAATATAATCGGGAAATGGAAGAGATGAACCAGCAGTATACTGCTATGAACGATACGCTTAATCTGATAGTGAGAGCAAAAGAAGAAGCCAAATGTGATGAAGAAGAGATGTTAAAAAATCTCCGGGAAATGAATGAAAAGTATAATAGAGAAAAGAGAGCTCTTCAGCAACATTTGCAGGAGAAAGAATTTCATTTCCATGGAGTAAGACAAACTCTGCAAGACGTATACAATCAAAGGACGAAACAAATCCAAGATTCTATTCTGGATACTGCTTTGGGCAATTATGAACAAACGCAACAAGCTATTGGTCCATTGGACAATACTGTTGTGATACAACTGGCTAGTCATCTACAATCAGCTTCTGAATCGAGTAATGGTTCTGTAAGTAGTATACAGACAATGGCACCTATATGGTTTAATCTGTTTGTAACTGATGGTGCAGATAAAAATGTACAAAGTATATAAACCCAGTAATATTGTCTAGTGGGGGTGGTGGAGCACACACTGTAACAATTAGTGCTAATCCATCTCCCATTAGTACTCCACAAGCGACTATTACCATGAGTGGAACTAATGTGAGTGTTCCAGCACCACCAGTACCAAATTTGACCTTCTTAACGGGTCAGAGGACAGCTTCTGGAGGGGCAGGAGATCCCTCGGATCAGAATAATAATGGTTCCAGAAGGACTGATAATAATCAGGGAAGGAACCTGTGACAACCGGATCCAACAAGATCCGTTCTGGGATATAATCCTCAGTATCCTGGAGCCAGCACTCCATGCCCTCCCCCTAGGAGTCAAGCTCCCTATACTCCACAATCCTTGGCAGCTCCCACATCCCAATATACCCCTGTATACCAACCAAATGCTGCTCATCCGAGCCAAGGACCATAACAGCACCTTTAACTTACCCTCCTCGGTCACAGACACAGAATCCTTACATCCCACCCCCTTTTTCCCCTTCCAATGGTCAACCCCTACAGCCTGACTCCCAAGGTTTCTATGGAAATTCGAACCATGGCCATGATTATTGTAGAAGGCATTTCAATGCCAATTACTCCCAACATCTGGGCAGTACTGAAGGTCCAAGTAACTTTGGACAAGGAGGCTCCTCCAGCTAAGGCTATGGAGGTGGTACCGGATCAGGTAATAATGGGTATTGAGGACAGAGTTCAAACCAGAATCAAGGTTCGGCATCAGCTAGCAGTTCTGGTGGTGGTGGGGGTCCACCAGGAGGATCAGGAGGAGGTGGAGGACCTCCGAATGGTAATCCTGAATGTAATGGAGATGGGAAGAAGCCTAAGAAGGTGAATAGGTGAACTTCTATGTCTCCCGGAATGCAAGAAATCTTTGAGAAAAGTAAATGTATCCAAAGGTTATGCATCGACTGTTATAGGAAAGGTGCTGACGGTATTGAAATGATGGATTGGAGCTTGATTGCCCCAATCCTGCGCGTCAAATGGCTTGGATACCCCCACCATACGATCCGAATGAACCTTGGAAAGACAATTACAAAATCTTTGTTGATGAGGTAAATTGTAGTGGTTGGACTAAAGAGGAAGCATTACCTTATTTAGTCTGATGGTTAAGTGGGTAAAGTAGCCCTTAACCGATGGCGCAAGGAGTATTGAATCGATGGCACATATGACAAATTGTTAGAATGTGCTTGTTACCTATTCGGTTCCATAGTCTGGGAGGATCCTTGGATCACATTCGAGAGACAAAATCAGAAGCCCAAATAATCCCATAAGTCATTCGGATTGGAGTTGCAGGACTTGCTTAGCAAAGCCAGGCCGAATTGGGAGTATGATGACGAATGCTGGATACAAGAATCGTTTACTCAATTCATTGCCGGCCTTCATGATCCGGAGCATAAGACTATAGCTTGGGATGAATGGAAATATGATACTACCTTCAATGATTTGTTCTTCGCTATAGAGAACTACAATAGAAAGAAGCAGTTGCTAGAAGTAAATGCACCCTCAGCATGAGCATCTGCAATACAAAGTGAAATTCTTATCCCGGAATACACTGCCGCAGTAGAATCTGAATCATTGGATTCCGACTAAGAATATCTCTCCAATGAAAATGGAAAGCACTTACAAGCAGTCCAGATAGCTGGTAAATACTATCGGCAGAAAAGATATCGTAAAGTAGGTCTAAAGAAGAAAACCCACTTCATTAAACCTACTGGTAAAACAGCACCATTGGCACCACAACTGCCAATACCCCAAAGGCCGGTATCTCAACTACCGGTACCGCAGTTATCAACAAACCTTCCTAACCCCCAAGTAGCAGTCTCTACTGCTTAAGGTGATTTTATGAAAAGTTTAGTAACCCACATAACAGATGCTATGAGACGCCCTCTTGTGGATAAATCTTAAAGGAGATGTTACCGATGTCAGGAGTTTGGTCATTATGCTGCCGAATGTTCTGCTGAGAAGCCTGAGTACAGGTCACAGATTAGTTTTTCAACTGTAGAAAGTAAGGAAAACTAGGGAGGGATCCTGTTCCGGGCAAGCAATGGGATCCCTGTAATGTCAGTTGCTATGCTATCACCAACAGTGATACAGAACCGAATGAAGTAGCAAATTCACCTAAAACTGAGGTGGTTAGGGAGTCCACTCAAGAGATAAGGGAGTCCGGTATAACAGGTGCCGAGGGAGCACAAAGGAAACTCAGTACCAGATCAGAGGCAGGAGGTCATGTGTTAGGCAGAGTTGGTACTGCTCACCTGCCCCCAGGTCATCCTTGTCTGGAATACCTAAAAGGATGTGGATGTAACCCTGATGTGAACAATGAGGTGCCTGTAGTCACTGATACACCTTCTCTGTTGCAGGGAAGGCAGTGGTATGTTTCATTCACTGTCACTGGAAGACCCACAGAATTCCTTGTGCATGCAGGAGCTAGCCACTCGTGTGTCTCTCGGAAGGGAGCAGATCTTATACCGAATGTGCATGAAGCTCTCTTAATGGGAGGAAGTGCACAAACGGTCGACAGCAGTAAGATGCAAACATATGGTAGGACATGTGTAAAATTGCAGTTGGATGGTGTTCACGATTATGTGATAACAGCAACCATTGCCCAGAGATAGTGGACGAAGGGATATTAGGATTGGACTTCGCATCATTGTATGGTGTAGTGTTAGACCCAAAGATGGGTGTGTTGAGTGTGAAGCATCCTTATCCTGTGAAAGTGAGATGCGTGTTGTGGCAAGTAAGCAGTGTAGCCTCTGTGGCTCATACTGTAAAGATTCCTGCTGGAGTAGCATGTGATGTCCTTGTCAGGGGTAACCCTGAAATGAGGAATAAAGCTGCAGTACAACTTAATTGAACTGGACACAGTTATGCCAGTATAGGATTGGAATTGGTTGATACTATAGTAGTTAATGCTGCTTGGTCTGTGAAACCAGTTTCTAACCCGAGTAATAGAATGGTATATTTGAAGAAAGGCCCTGTTTCAGGTAATGTTTTGTTATCCGAAACAGTCATGAGTAGTTCCTTGAACCTTGCAGTTACCGGATGTGAATAGGGCTGGTCAGATGATTTAAAGAAATTATTTGATGGTACGAAACTGGAAGATCCTGTAGAAAAGGAAGCACTCAGTGAATTGTTGACAAAGTATCAGAAAGCGTTTGCTGTACCGGGTGAACCCTTGGGGAAAACCACGAAGGAATTGCATACAATTGATACAGGAGATGCAGTTCCTTTTAAGATTCCATATAGGAGGTTACCTTTACCTAAAAAGAAAGTAGCTGAGACTTTAATAGCCAAGATGCTAGAACAGGATGTCATAATTCCTTCCAACAGTCCTTGGAGTAGTCCTGTATGTATGGTGACTAAAAAGGATGGGTCTATTCAATTTTGTATAGACTATAGGAAATTAAATGGATTGACGAAAAAGAATTTGTATCCATTACCAAGAATTGATGAGACTATTGACTCTTTAGGAGGAAATAAATGGTTTTGTAACCTGGATCTACAGTCTGGATACTGGCAAGTAGGAATGAATCCGGGTGATATGGAAAAGACGGCCTTTTCTAGCCATATTGGTTTATTCCAGTATAATGTTATCCTTTTTGGTCTATGTAATGCCCTGGCAACCTTTGTAGCCATGATGGAAACTTTATTAAGTGATTTATTATGGAAAAGGTGCCTTGTATATCTTGATGATGTTATAATATTTGGAAAGACTTTTAACGAATGCTTAGATAATCTCAAGCTAGTATTAGAACATATAATATCTAATGGTTTAAAATTAAAACCAAAGAAATGTCATTTGTTTAAATAGTCCATAAATTATATGGGCCACATAATTGCTGATGACGGAATAAAAGCTGATCCCGAAAAGATTAGGGCAGTAACGGACTGTGGAATCTTTTTTGGGGTTCTGTTCATATTATAATAATGTAACCGTCGGGCCACCCGTTGGTAAGCCTGTCGGGTTATCTGTCTATGCGACTCCGATACTTACAGACAACAACACAAGGAACTTAGATTTTCCAAAGCTTTATTACTTTGTTGAACGTGGAATGCTTGGTTCAATAGCCAAATGAACGCGTACCGATACTATAGGGTAATATCGTATGGCTCTATCCGCCTAGGTATAGACAGTAGATTTTAAGGAGATTGGAAATAGTATGGAGGTGCGAGAGGTCTTAGCGCCTAAGACACACTCACAGAGGTAGGAACATGTGGTCGCTTATATAGTAGGTTCATTAACACGTGACATTATCAACATATAGATTAAAATTAGCAACGACGGGAACCGTGTGGCAGATATTAATCCTCTTACATAACAGGCTTAACACCTAAATGGTTGTTAAACATATGGTACCGGTCGGTACTGATAAGTACCCGTATTTACATTACCGGTCGATAAGACATTATCGAAGTAAACATATATTATTATTATAGAACAGTAGGGTAGCGCGTAAGCTTGCCTGTTACAATACCCCCCTCAAGAATGAGAACAGGGTTTTTTTAGAAAAAAAATTGGTAGCATTATTTATACAGTTCTATAAACCACTCATAAGAGATTGAATGAATAAAGACTTGAAACATGTTTTTTCGTTAATGAATAACATAGTATAACTGGCATAAGTCAATGTTACAACATAGTCCTTCCAGGTATCGATTAGATCTAACTCCTTTGGTCTGGTTCATACAAAAACGGTACTAAGGAGGACCTACTATGTATTCAGCCCAGTATAGCAGCCGAAAGCTTTAGTCCAATAAAGAATAGGTATGGGAAACTCCAACTTGTTTTCTTTCGTTCGTTTCATAAAACAATTTAGTCCGTAGAAGTCCAATAGGGGTAGGATATTATATAGTTAGAGGCTCCATAGTAAAAGTCCAGTTTCACTAAGAGCAACATATGGCAGGTATCCTTCTTCCACAGGTTAGTAATAACAGTTTATAAGAGATTTTCCTTCTGTTGGTAATGCGGCACGGCTACCAGGGTCATCAGGGTCTGTTATCGATTGGGTTAGTCCATGGTAATAGCCAGGTCTGCATCCGATAGAGACAGAGAGCAGCTACCTAGACTAGGCAGTGTCACTATCTCCACGCGGCTTGTCCTCTTCTACAGGGGCTTCAGTGTCCATCTGTTCCTGCGGTGCCAGGGAGACTCTTCGGCTGGTTGATCATCAACTCCTGTAGGACGGAGTGTGAGCAACCCGGCCGGTGGCACCATAGGGAAGCCAGGTGGTGGCATTCCCTGACCTGTCTGGCCACTGGCGTCCCTCATACCCATCATGTGAACCATGTGGGTCTGGGAGCCCATAGCCTGCCAGCGTGGAGGGGCTGTCATCCTCGGGTCCAATGTCATGCTGGGCCCTAGGATGTGGCTACTCATCGGCGCAAGCGTCTGGTAGCCTTTCCTCTCCCAGGCCTCTAGGGACATTCCAAACTGTCAGTGGAAATGCGATGAGGCCTGATTAACCTCCTCGTGACATGCCTTATCGAAGGCAGCGTCTTAGGAAACCTGCTCCTTGTAGCCGTCCAGCTCTGCCTGAGCCCTTGCCTTCTCTTTATTGTCCGAAGAGGACGAAAAGAAGAGATCTTTCAGCAACGACTCTTCGAAAGTCGCTACCTGAGAGGCTAGAGTTTGGCTGAACTGCTCTGTCAGCAAGTCTCGAAGCTCACGCACTGGGGCGCTCATTCGCTCCGAGAACTCACTGTTCTCTTCTGGTAGTGGTCCAGGTAACAGGGGCCTGGCCACTCCAGCGGGAACCTACGCACCGTCGGAGTTAGAGGAGCTCCGTCGAGAACAGGAGTCCTGATGTGGTAGTCCCTCCAGTCCAGGTGTTACCAAAGCCGCAGAGCCACTCCAGCTATACCATAAGGGGACTGGGTGGACGTGCCAGTGACCTGGCCACCGACCTCCAAGCTTAGAGCACTCATGCTACTGACAGTGCTCAAGGTGGAGGCTATCGGCCGGGTCTGTGAGGGTTTCACCTTAATGTCATCCAAGGCCTTCATGGATTGCTTTTGGCTCTCTAGGTAGGTCTGGCAGATGACACTAGCTGCGTCAGTGCCCCACACACCTTGCACGATAGAAGTCACTTTGTTCCATTCCCGCATCTTGGCCCTCAAGAGAGAGCCGGTAGCGGTGGTGCCACCTGACTTCTTAGTCGCACCAGAACCAGAAGGCTTCAGCTTCGACTTGGGTTCTGGCTTCTTGGCAGGGTTCTTAGCCTTCGGGGGTGGGCCTGATGACTCATCCCTGGTACCAGAAGACTCTCTGGTGGGCTGTCGGGAGCGGTTAAAACCGACAGAGGCGGCTTCATTGTCTTGCTCCCTCGGTAAGACATCGGACCTGGACTCACCCAACTCCTGTTGGGGTCCATAGCCCTTAGTCTTGCCGATACAGCGATCCCACTCATGGTCTATAAATTTGAATCGATTAATCAGGCAGTTGTCTACTTGGCGTTTCTGGAGGCGGCCGGAACAGATTTCTCCGACCTTAGTCTCCCAACAAGTAGTCACCATACCGAGTGCTCTGGTCAGACTCAAACTCTCGGCCTTGGTCAGAATGCAACATCAATGGAGCTCCCCATGTGAGAATCCAATTCTCGAAGAGCACTGTTGTACAGGATACAGCAGTATGGTTTGTTAGGGGATATATTTGGACGTACTTTGTATAGTACTCCTGCACTACCATCATACATGTGTTACCTGCCAGGGTAGTGTGGAATCCACTGATGATATCCGCAGCTATACGGGCGAAGCGGACACCAAAGATCTCTTGGCTTAATGGAAGCTTCCCAAGGCCAGGCCCTGGTTTGGCTAGACAACATTTATCACATTGTTTAACCAATCGATGGATGTCCTCCATCATACCTGGCCAATAGTAGCTGGATTTGATCTGTTGTTCCGTTCTTTCCCCTCCAAAATATGCCCAGTTCCAATGCCCGTGGCAGAAGTCAAATATTTCCAGGCAAAGTTCATAGGGAACCACCGCCTGTAAATTCTTTCTTCTACCCGGTCGGGTCCTCCATCGACACAATACATTGTCTCTGACACAAAAGTCATCCCATTGAGCTATCAAAACTCGGGTTTATTTGTGTTTTATAGACAATGCCGGCCTAGTTGGTTTAGGTTCACCATTCTCGATCCAAAGCCTGACTTTGGAAAAGATAGGGTCTTCCAACTGTTTCCTTCCCAGGTCCTGGAGAGTCCAGTTGGGAATCACCATCATTACCGAAGCAATTGTTGCATTGTGGCTTCAACAATCTGTACAGTCTATCCGATGACATTTCCGCATGGGGATGCATGACAAACAGTCGGCATTGATATGCTAAGCACCACTCCAGTGTTCAATGTGAGCATTGGTCACGCCAAACTCAGAGAGGTGGTTTAGCCATCTCCCCATCATTCCTTCAGCATCCTTAAAATTAAGGAGCCCTTGGAGTGTGGAATGGTCGGTACGCAGAACAAAATCTCCACAATAGAGAAAATGCTGGTACTTTTTTGAATAGACGACCACAGCAAGGAGTTCTCTTTTTGTGGTACAATAGTTGCGTTGAGCCTTGTTCAAGCTGTTGGAGGCAAAGGCTAACGGTACCTCCTTCCCATCTTGGATTTGGGACAACGCAGCTCCAACGCCTCCATTAGAGCCGTTGGTATCCAAGCTGAACTTGTCGTCGGCTCTAGGGTAACTTAGAACTGGAGTTTGTCTAAGAGACATTTCAGTTCTTCAAATGCACTGATCGCTTCCTGGCTCAACACAACCTTTAGTCTCCCCTTCTTTTCGGGAATTATCAACTTCTGTAGAGGAGCCGATACTCTCGAAAAATTACGGATGAAGTCCCGGTAGTAGGAGCAGAACCCGATGAAGGATCGGATCTCCTTGCTATTGGTCGTTAGGGGCCAATTCTCCACTACTTGGACTTTGGTTGGATCAGCAACAATGCCCTGTCCAGATACTATCCGACCTAGGTATTCTACTGAATTTCTAAATAATTTGCATTTTTTAGGCTTCAGCTTCAAACCATTGGCTTGTAGTCGATCTAGCACAGCACAGAGATCATCAAGACACTGTCGATATGTGTTTCCATAGACGATGACATTGTCCAAGTACACTAGGCATTTTTTCCACAGATAATCCCTGAGTATGGATTTCATCATTGCCTCGAACGTAGCCAGGGCGTTACAAAGTCCAAATGGCATGACATTGAACTCATACAGCCCCATATGAGTCGCAAATGCTGTTTTCTCTCTATCTTTTGGGTCCATTCCAATCTGCCAATACCCAGATTGCAGGTCGAGAGTGCAAACCTAAGTCAGAGTCCATGACTAATGGTACTAAATGCATTGGTAGGCTTGAAGATGGGGGCACTCCCATCGCGGAGCCATGCATTTCATTGTCATGTGACGACTCGTGACTCACAATATGGGCCGAGGTACCAATCGGTATTCCCTTCCATTGAACCACAGTTTCGGTAGTGGGATTGCTTATCGGTATCACAGTCCATCGAGGGTTAACAATTATCGTATTGAAGCCTTCCAGCCCAAGAGATGCTAGGATGGACTGTTCAGGCTCAAATATCAATTGTCTGTTCCCCTGTACACCTATGCAGCTGACCAAGACATCAGATATCTGACCTGGGCTGAGTTTGGTGGTTTGCACTACAGAGGCAGTACCGGATTCAACCCGGAGCTCACATTGGATAGCATGATCAAAAGGTGATCGAATCCTTACTTTCCCGGTACTGGCATTTACTGTCACCCCATAGAGCAAAGTCCATACTGAGGATGCCATCATCCGTGATATTGGCAATGGTAGGACAGATCAGGTACGTCCTGCCATTAACCAATATCGGCAAAACAGTCTTGCCATATGTTTGTAAGTTGTCTCCGTCGGCCGTCCGAGCCCTTATCCCTTCTTGAGGGATTTCCGACTGTCGACCTAACATGGACATGAATTTCCTCCCAACCAGTGAGTGTGACGCGCCTGTGTCAAGAAGAAACTCACCTCTCTGTCCGAGGACGGACAAACATACATACCAACGTTTACCCCTTAATGGGGTGCACTTCCCGGTTGATATTGTTTTCCCCCTCTGCTCTGAGAGACCCCTTTTGAATACTGAAAACATGTCGACACCACCTATCCATGAAATAGTGTGGGCCCATGACTCCTCATTACCAGCTCCAATTAGCTTGGTCCTGTCAATAGTGTTACCTGGAGTTGGATCAGGCCCTGTTGAAACACTGCCGACCGGGTTAGCAATGACTATTGTCTTGCCACCGATCGTGTTGGCTTGGCTCACTGAGGTTTATGGTGATACTATGCCATTAGCATCACCCCGACCTAGTTTCCTGAGCTGTCCCCTGGTCGATTGAGGAATCCTATTTAGAAACTGGAGCTAGTGCTCGACACCCGGGTGCGATATGCCCCAAGACCTGGCACCAATGATAGGTCTGTTTCTTTTTCTATTCCTTTCGAGAATTCTTACCAGTGTTAGATCTTTTCACCTGTTTCGCTACTAGTTCCTTTACCAAAGTTTCTATTTTGGCATTTGAACTAACATTGAGCGATTTCTGAGGCTGTTTAGCATCTTTCCCTTTTCTATGGGCACTGACAGCAGCAATACCGACACCTTCTTGTGGGTTGTCGGTCAATGCTATAGCGGCCATTGCCCCTAGTGTGGGAAACACAGCTATCTTAGTCTCATAGATGTCTGCGAAATCAAACAGTTCGGAAATACTAATTTCAGGTTAATTAAAAGAAAAAAGTAATAAAACTAATGAAATAGATGCCCACTCAATTGTCTATGAAATATACTATAAAGCACTGTTGGGGCCCTGCTGGGGACCGGTTGGGGCCCAGTTTGGGCTAGCCCAAATGGGCCCCAACTGATGCCCACAACAAAAAATTGATGGGCCCCAGTCGGCCAGCCCAACTACGTACTGTGGAGGAGATTTCGGTCAGCATTCATGTAAACCGAGATGTAATGATAGCTTATCTCGGTGTAAACCTGTGCGAATTTGGTTTAGTCATTGCTAAAGAATTCAGACTTTACATCTGTATTGGATTTAACCAATAAAAAAAGGTGTAAATGTAATATAAATATGGTTAGATTGACTTACACCATTTTACATCATCATAGTTTTATGAGTACTATTCAGTGTGCAATCTTTAAACATGAGCGCTGTAATTAAAGCTGGTGATCTGTTCGTTTTGGACAGGTCAACCATGCGACAAGACAGTCTGCACGTGTGACATACATGTCAATGTACTGACGAGGCACCACTTGCTTACCTCACCCTCTTTTATCCAACATCATCACCACACTTATCCTTTTAATAAGGGAAAAATGAAATAAGATGTAACTTTTTATTTATGAAAAATTATCATCTACATAATAAACCACTCCTCGGTGGGCAAGTGACATTTATCCAAGTCTCTTTTTCAACACATTTATTCAAGTGATTTTTCATAGGTAGACAAATAGTTCAATATTCACCACTTTTTCATCAGTTACCTAGTTATCTTTCAGGATTAATGTTATTATGAGTACAAATGTCATAAAACATTAAAAGTGTATAAATAAAATGTCGAAAACATCACTTTAAATTTCAACATTTTTACTTTTGTTCACAGTTATATTAAAGAAATTCTACTAGATAGGTCTTGCTTTTGTCAGCCAATACACGTTTATGGTCCATATTGAAAAGATACGTTATCAGTTCTTTCACATTCAGGGAATTGACAACATCAAATGTGACACACACCCTTGTAAATTCATCCCAAATATCACCGACAGAATAGAAGAGTTGGAGCTTGGCCATTATATTGATGTAATTCTGGTTACACTTGTTCTTGCCATATTGGAATCAGATGTCGTGCTCAGACATCCGGCCCTCCAAGATGGATAGGGAATCCTACAACATGTACACGTTAGTAAAGTACATGCATTTGAACAAGCACAAGTACTATAAAGGTACTATGTATGGCAGTCCTTATAATGCAGTACAATCGTGGAACTATTCTGTCATATGACATTATGTCCCAGGTGAAACTGCTCAAAAAAGGAAAATAACCTGAATGGGCTAATTTGGCAGAAAAGGATCTAGACGTAATGCCATTAAGTATACTGAACCAACATTCAGTCTCTATATATTGGGAGTATTATGCTAAGGAATGTTCCCACCCCCGGGCTGAGAGTTACCACCTAGGACAGGTACAGCAATACGTCGCGAAGGTAAGCGGAAAGGCGAGAACCTATAGGGGAAATCACTGACATGTATAAGAAGCAACCTTGTCAATACCACTGATGATAAGGGGTAGCTAACAATATACAGACAATGAATAGACCATGACCCCTGAAGATGATGATGATTCACATTTTTAACCCCTTCCTCAAGCTCAAGCCCTTGTGAATGGAGCACTAATCTCACCAAAAAAAATCATCCAAGTATTTAATGTACTACATTGCCTTACGCCCTGGTTGTACTGTGCCATAACAGTAACTCAATATGAGTCATGGACTTAATCCTATTCTGATTTAATTGACTTTACTAGCAGTGGCTAATTTGATATATCAATTACTTGTTCTAAACGTTTTAACATGTAATCTGTATATATATTTGTATATATACAGTGAACTTTGTTGCCGCTGCATGTATGTTGTGAGAGACAATAATCAATTTAGATGTATATAATACGACTCTACTGAGTATTACATGGGGGAACAATAAATTACCTAAATATTGCTCCCTTTATGTATCTTTGCTCTCCTTGTGCAGATACTCATGCATAATAACCCTTGAAACAATTTCATGTGAATTCACCAGTAAAATCACATGTTGAACTGGTGTCGTTCCCGTGAATTCCAGTGAATTTTACACGTGAATTCACGGGATTCTGTGAGCAGAAATTCACGTGATATCACGGGATCACGTGAAATGACAGTAAATTCACGTGATATCACGGGAATATTGAAAATACTTTTGCAAATAACCCCCACTTCTAACCTCAATTTAAGATTAAAAATCGACAGTTTGTATTCCTATGATGAGACTTTCCTCATTGTATTTGTCTTTGATGTAGATCTAGCCTTGAAATGCCATCATTTTGATTGATAGATTCTGAGCAATAAAGAGATTCACACAAAACTAGACACATTGACTTATATTTTGATTTGAGCCTTTATTTGGGTAATAAATACATCTAGAATGGGGGCAATAAATGGGGAAGGTGGATGGCGCCCATAGGCTAAAA
This sequence comes from Acholoe squamosa, assembly GCA_949317995.1. Taxonomy (NCBI): domain Eukaryota; kingdom Metazoa; phylum Annelida; class Polychaeta; order Phyllodocida; family Polynoidae; genus Acholoe; species Acholoe squamosa. The sequence continues at coordinate 32,746,498 of OX439049.1, read as the reverse complement.
GTAGCTAAATTTTCGCCAGATTTTCACCATGTTTGTAATTACTTTCTCTTTCTAATAGTACAAAGAAAGCAGTCTTATAAACTAGCATAGGGTCCCATGCTAGTTTATGAGATATTTATCTATGAATCTACCATAGGGTTATACAGTGTTTTGCCATAATTTGCATCGAATCTCATTAAAGAGTAGCTAAATTTTGGCTTACTTTCCCAGAATATTTTCATCAACTTTCTGTACCCAGAAAATATATTACCATCATGTGGTCCCATGCACTTTTGAATCATTTTTCCACATTGAAAATCTCCTGAAAATAATAGAATTACATCATGCAGGCTAAATACTGCTCATAAACCCCCACTCAGCCAGCTGGCTTTGTGGCCTAACTAGTTAGTGTGCCTGGTGTAGACACAGAAGGTTGAGAGTTCACCTCAGCTTCATGGGCCATAGAGAAGTACACATGTGCAGAAACCTGCACAGAGAACATGATTGGCATTAGAGCCATCTACCTTAAAAAAGCCAGCATCAGCATATTGAATAGAGTAAGCTCCACCGCAATGAAAATATTCAGGTTTTTCATCACACATATAGTCTCGAACAGGTAAACAGGATTGGTGCCTAGCCCGTGCTAGATTTATTTCCTAATTTTGCCACAAGGGAGCACAAGGGAGCACAAAGGAGCAAAAGAAAATCAAGGAACCCATTTGTGGGAAAGTCCCATGGTTTACTATGGTGAAGGCAGAAAGAACATACCATTCTTACACCAGAAGTTATAATGAAATAAATGGATGTATTTCAAGGCCAAATAGAGCTAGAACATATTGAGATTGGGGATATGGTTATAAATACTCATGGGTTCATATCTAGCAAGCTATTTCTCTCAAACTATCAGGAGTATTTTCTTATGCAATATAACACTGAAAGGTGTGATCTCAATTTGATAATTGATTTTTAACATGGAAAACCATTTACCCTTACATCTACACTGCTATTACTACCATACATTCTTACATAGAGGATTTGAAGTTCTAGTCTTGGCCACCAGGGGGCAGGAACATAGCATAAAATGCCTTTGCAATATTATACTGTAATACACCATGTATATGGCATGTCTTATATGCAAGAATTGCCCTATGGTGCATCTTCTAGATGCAGCAAAACTGGGAGTACATTTTCTCTCTGGGAGTAAATTTTCCCCCAAAATCTCTGCAATATTCCCCCATCCACATTCAGTGGTAAAGGTGGGTGAAGGAAGCACTGGGATGGCTATTGGTTCTTGAATTTTGAAGATCCATTGATTAGAATAAAATATACAACATTTACATATCCTTTTATCATATTAGAAAGGTCTGGGTGTGCCTTAAATGTGGGGTGCACCTTATAGACAGGGTATTGTTTCTAAATTTTTTTTTGTTTAGAATTCAAGACTGCATGTCTGAATCTTTTTATTCAAATCTACCAAAAAAGGCATGATGAATCCAGGAATCAACAATGCAAGCCTCTCAAAGTTTGGTTTCCCTAAATAGCCATACTTAATGTATCTTATTTCTGACAGAACATCTATGACAGCAATAAAAATATCATATGGGTGGCACCACTGTAGTTATTTCAGGTGGAACATGAATCAGGGGCATAGGAAAAGGGGCACCAGCCTCAATTATAAAGGAAGTTTATCTGGGCCCCTCAAAATTTGCAAAGTATTCAAAATAAATTTAAATTAAACAAAAATTACTTTTCTACACAAATTCAAATGACCAATGCATGAGACCACTGATAAAAATTCCACTTATTTTAAAACAACTCATCTAAATAATATTTTTGGGAAAGTTTTAGTTTAAATCAGTTTTATTATGGAATGATAACAAATTAATCTACTACATGAATATCAATTTGTAAATTGGGTAGAATGACTTCTATATAATAAACCTCATTAGTGTATTACAAATTATTGGATAATAGACTGTTTTTATGTGTCTTTGATACTAACAGTGAATGACAGCATTTGCTTTTCATATTGATTTTCATCCATATGTCGTTGACTAAGTGCAACAAGGTTGTATCTGCATATTTCAAGTTTTGCAGGAGAGGGAAAAGAGGGGTTGCAATCTGTCTATATTTCAGACAAACACATTCTATGATAGTATAGCTTAATAACAGGGTTAGTAAAAACCATTTGATAGAGAGGGGGTTTGTCCCAGAAACATCAATTGGATGATGAAAAAATGTTGACAAACATTAAAAAAGGTTTTATGGTAGCCAAATTAAAAAAAAAGAAAATTGAAATGTTCCCAAAATATTTGTATAGATGTGTAGAGGCAAGGAGAAAGGGTGCTCCATGCTAGAAGTCAACTTTAAAATTCAGATCACTAGCTTTACAGTGATATATTGCATGAGAAGATACTCCTGTTAGTTTTGGAGGAATGGCTTGCTAAATATGGGTAGGTATGACCATTTTGTGAATGTCAATAAGCCATAAGTCCCATTGGTCATGAGATACATCTGTAATTAGCATAATTTATGCTAATTAGCTAAATAAGCATAAATTTCCATTCTTTTGCCCATAACTTTCGATGTAGAAATGGTAATTTCATTCTGTTTACACCATAGTGGACCTTATGAAATGTTCCTTCAAATGGGATTATCGATTTTCTTATTTAGAATGAAAATTATGTTTCCATGGCAACAGAAATCAACAAAAATGCCTATTTTGGCCCAACAACATTCTTTTTAATGCCAAATATATACCCTTTCCCCCAAAAATAGAATGTTTTATAAAAAAAATCATTGGATTGTCCATAAAAAAGTAGCCTATAGCAGTTTTAGGCATATTTTTCCTATTCTAGCCCATATTAGTGCCCCCTGGTGGCGCTAAAACAGGTACTAAATCCTGCAGGAACCCTCATTTCTGCTTGCTGGCTCACAGATGTTCTTACATTCCCTGGCATGAAAAATAGAACCCAAGATCTCTTGATATAGAGTCAAATGTATTACCACTTGGACTATATGTTGATACTTCATTCATTACAAAGATATGCTTATAATCTAAGTGCTCAGGAAGTTATGAAAAATCTGTCAACTTTTGGATATGAATATGGGGAATAATGTGACAAATTACTGCATAATCCTATATAATATTAAAGGTTCTGTATCTCAAAAATATGAATGGGTCCCCCACCGGCAGTAAGCTACAAGCCTATCCATTCCTCCAGCACTAGCTGACCCCTCCTTCTACCCATAGTCCAAGGGAAATGAATCTGTTTACATGTGTTCAGTATGGACTATAGGTTGCAGTTATTATATGTACAAGTGACAAGTAATCAGGGATGGACTATATTTTGGCATCATATAAATTTTGATGGCCATGCATCAAATGCATCAACTCACCAACCTGAACCACTACATCCCAACTCACCAACCATTACATCCCTTGAAGGACCACTAATGCATTAATGCATCATGCCCATCGGTCATCATGATGCTACCTACATTCATGCATCATGACGACCATATGAGTTGATACACACACTGCAAAAGGGTCGGCATAATGCTCCAATTAAGTGTTGGAGAGCATGCAGACTCTAATCCCACCTTATCAACCACTAAAATATAGAACCAGTCTGTACATAGCAGTGTGCGATGCCTACCCCGGTACTGCTGACTGTCCAGGATCACCTTGTGCTAAAACTCTAACCCACATTAACAATTACTAAAATAAACATGTATACATATAAACCCAGCCTGTAAAATAGCAGTGTGTGACACCTACCAATGACTATCCAGGATCGCCTTGTGTTAAATACCTAAACCCAAAACCACCAATCACTCTGTATGTACCTGAAGTGACCTGGTATGTGTAAAAATAGACACCAGTAAACAGAACAACGGCTGTGTAGGTATTACCAGTCTGCAACATGTGTATTTGTAGCAGTAACTGCTCCAAATATAACAATACTATGTGACTGGGCTCCTAATATGAGAATGACTTGCTTGTTTTCCATTCTAAGACTCCAATTAACTAATGCCATGTCACTTTGAACTCCTAATATGCACTTCATACATTGGTGCATCATGATGTCCAATGGACATGATGCATTAATGCATCAGAGGCCCTTGAAGGGTTACGAGGTGTGTGCGGCCCTACTGTGGAGGAGGGGGTATGAGAGCTGTCAAAGTCGTGACCATTTGGGTGTGTTACAGTTAGGCCTCTGTGATGTCACAGGGTGGTTAGCTGCAGGCAGACATTGGCAACACATGGTTAGGTGACTACACCATGAGTAGAAGCTCCTCAATATATTAGATAGGATATTGTTAGATGACTATATGGAATGCTCCTATGATTGGTATGTAAATTACATGATTTAACATGTACAACAAGAGATTAAGATCTAATTGCAATGTGTGTATAGTTTTCAGGTAAGTGCATCCTAGTCATCTTACCCAAAGGTCAACTTAATGCATTGGTTTGTTTGCCCGAAAAGACCCATAAATATTAACAATCAGTAACTGTAACACATCCTATGAAGGGCCAAGTGGGGGGAGGGCAGGTCCTCTGTGTGTGTCTCAATGCTATGGTCACATGACCAGTTCTGAAGGCCAGGTGTACGAGTCAAGCTGACCTGTTCACAGTTTGTTAGATGTGCTTGATACTACGGATAGCATTATTACATAGCTGTATTGGTTAAAGGCTATGGGCCACAAAAACCAAAATAAAATCTAGGACTTTGCCAAGCATGTTGTAGAAATTCATTGTTTCTCCATACTATCAACCATTCAGTGATCATGGTCACTGAAAAGCAATTATTGTTTGCTGGGTTTTCACTGGTGGGTGTTAGAAATGTTCATTTCCTGCTTGGGATATCAGAAAAAATGATTGGCAAATATGTGCATACATGTCAAATAACAATTTTAGAGAACCTTTGAAAATTTTGAAAAAATCATATAGAGTAGAACGTGTTGTCCTCTTGAACCACTTAGTAGGATGTTGCCTCCAGGTCTTCATTGGTCCAACTTCATGCACCTATAAAGACAAATGGTATATCCATTACTCACTAGGTTATGCCAAACCAAACAGAAGGAGGTAGGTGTGAACGTAGAGGGAGCTGGGTGTGGACATAGAGGGAGGTGAGAGTGGACACAGGGGGAGGTGGGTTTGGACACTGAGGGAGGTGGTTGTGGACATAATGGGGATGTGTAGGAAGATAGAGGGAGGTGGGTGTGGACACGGAGGAAGGTGGGTGTGGATAGAGAGGGATTTGGATGTGCACATAGAGGGATTTGGGTATACCCAAAGGGAGGGCGGGTGTGGACATAGAGGGAGGTGGGTGTGGACCCAGAGGGAGGTGGGTGTAAACACAGAGGGAGGTGGGTGTGAACAAAGAGGGAATTGAGTGTTGACATAGAGGGAGGTTGGTGTGGATAATGAGGGAGGTGGCCGTGGCCGTGGGAGGTGGGTGTGAACACAGAGTGAGGTGGGTGCTGACATAGAGGAAGGTGGATGTGGACACAGAGGGAGGTGGGTGTGGACACAGAGGGAAATGGATGTGGACAAAGAGGGAGGGGAGAGTGGAAAAAGAGGGCAGTGAGTGTGGACAGAGAGGGAGGTGTATGTGAACATAGAGGAAGATGAGAGTGGACACAAAGGGATGTGAGTGTGGACATAGAGGGAGGTGGAAGTGAACAAAGCGTGAGGTGGGTGTGGACACAGAGGGGGGGTAATAGATATTTAACGCCATTTCGACAGCTAAGGTCATATTCATGGCGAGAAAACTACATTACGCAAGGACACAGAGGGAAATGGATGTGGACATAGAGGGAGGGGAGAGTGGAAAAAGAGGGCAGTGGGTGTGGACAGAGAGGAGGTGTATGTGAACATAGAGGGAGATGAGAGTGGACACAAAGGGATGTGAGTGTGGACATAGAGGGAGGCAGATGTGAACAAAGCGTGAGGTGGGTGTTGACATAGAGGGAATTGGATGTGGATATAGAGGGAGGGGAGAGTGGACAAAGAGGGCAGTGGGTGTGGATAGAGAGGGAAATGGATGTGGACATAGAGGGAGATGAGAGTGGACACAAAGGGATGTGTAGACACAGAGGGATGTGAGTGTGGGCATAGATGGAGGTGAGAGTGGACACAGATGGAGGTGGTGTGGACACAGAGGGGGTGGTGTGGACACAGAGGGAGGTGGGTGTGGACATAGAGTTGAGTGGGTGTGGACAAAAAGGTAAGTGGGTGTGGACAAAGAGGTAAGTGGGTGTGGACATAGAGGGAGGTGGGTGTGAACACAGAGGGATGTGAGTGTGGGCATAGAGGGAGATGAGAGTGGACAAAAAGGGAGATGGGTGGGCAAAGAGGGAGGTGTATGTGGCCATAGAGAGAGGTGAGAGTGGACACAGAAGGCAGTTGGTGTGGACAAAGAGGGAGGTTTATGTAGACATAGAGGGGGGTGAGAGTGGACACAAAGGGAGGTAGGTGTGGACATAGAGGGAGGTGGGTGTGAACATGGAGGGAGGTTGGTGTGAACATAGAGGGATGTGAGAGTGGACACAGAGGGAGGTGGGTGTGGACACAGAGGGAGGTGGGTGTTGACACAGAGGGAGGTGGGGTGTGGATAAAGAGGTGAGTGGATGTGGACACAGAGGGAGGTGGGTGTGGACATAGAGGCAGGTGAGAGTAGACACAGAGGGAGATGGGTGTGGACATAGAGGGAGGTGGGGGTGTGGACACAGAAGGAGGTGGGTGTGGACATAGAGGGAGGTGGGTGTTGACATAGAGAGAGTTTGGTGTGTACAAAGAGTGAGGTGTGTGTGAACAAAGAGGTCAGTGGTTGTGGACAAAGAGGTAAGTGAGTGTGGACAAAGAGGTAAGTGGGTGTGGACATAGAAGGAGGTGGGTGTGGACATAGAGGGAGGTGGGTGTGAACATAGAGGGAGGTGGGTGTGAACATAGAGGGACATGAGAGTGGACACAGAGGGAGGTGGGTGTGGACACAGAGAGCTTTGGGTGTGGACATAGTAGGGATGGGTAGGAAGATAGAGGGAGGGCAGGTGTGGACACAGAGGGAGATGGGTGTGGATACAGAGGAAAATGGGTGTGGACATAGAGGGAGGTGGGTGTGGACACAGGAGGTGGGTACAGTGGCTCACAAGGGTCAAATTGAAGTTGGAGCAAAGAGTTGACTTTCACAAAAAAAGTTAAAGTCCAAAAGCAAAATCAATGTTCAAAGTCAATTTCATTTCATTGCTGTCAAGCTGTCAAGGTGTCAACTCATGAATGCAAACCCACTTGTGACAGGTATCTTTTGGCTTTGCATGGTACACTCTATGTCTTTCTATATGTCTATACCAGCAACTAATGGGTAGCTATTGGTTCCCTCACACAATAACTGATGGTTTCATACCAAGTAGCTGCTGGTTCCAGCATCCCATAACTGGTGGTTACCACCCACTGTAACTGGTGTTTCCACACCAATCAGCTACTGATACTGGATCCCATACCAAGTAGCTGCTGGTTCCCACACCCAGCACTTGGTAGTCCCATACATATCAGTTGCTGTTTCCTGTACCCAGTACATGCTGGTTCCCACATACAGTAGCTACTGCTCCCCACATCAGGTAGCTGCTGGTTCCCATATAAACTGGTTCCTAACCCAAGTAGTTGCTGGATCCCACACCCTTGCTGGTTCTTGTACCCAATACCTGCTGGCTTTCACATAGAGTAACTGGTAGTGGTTCCCACATCCATTAGGTGCTGGTTCCTGCACTCACTACCTGCTGGTTCCCAAATAGAGTGCCTGCTGGTTCCCACATCAGGTAGCTGCTAGTTCTGAAAACAGTAGCTGTTGGTTCCCATACAGTAGCTACTTGTTCCCATATCCAGTAGCTGCTGGTTCCAATATAGAGTAGCTACCGGTTCCCATACCCAGTAGCAAAAGAGTGATCTGGATAAATTCTGGATGAAAAAGGTCATATAAGTCGTAAATGGGCAAATTAGGAAAGTTGCGTGAAACTAGGTCATAAGCAGTCAAGATAGTTAAAATTTGTCGAAATAGGTCAAATTGGTTCCAAGTAGGTAAAATTGAATGAAATTAGGTCAGACTAGGATAAATTATGTCAAATTGGTTGAAAATGGGTCAATCAGGTCAAATACTATCAAATTAGGTCAACGGTGGTAAGAATAGATCACATTGGTCAAAATTAGGCCAAGTGGGTTCAAATGAGTCAAATTGGTCAAAAGTAGGTCAATTAAGGTCAACTTATGTCAGAGTAGGTAAGGATAGGTCAAATATAGCAAAAATAGGTCAAATTGGTAAAAGGTAGGCCGATGAGGTGAAATCAGTTCAAATATGGTAAAAGTAGGTCAAATTGGTCAAAAGTAGGTCAATTAGGTCAAAGTAGGTTAAGATAGGTAAAATAAGTTCAAATTTGGTTAAAAAAGGTAAAATTGGTCAAAAGTAGGTCCAGTAGGTCAAAGTAGGCTAAGGTAGGTCAAATATGGCGAAAATAAGTCAATTTGGATAAAGGTGGGTCAAGGAGGTTAAATCAGGTCCAATATGGTAAAAGTAGGTCAAATTGGTCAAAGGTAGGTCAGTAGGTCAAATCAGGCAAGATAGGTCAAATTAGGTCAAATAATGGTGAAAATAGGTCAAATTGTTCAAAAGGATAGTTCAAATTAGGTCAAATATCTTAAAACAGGTCAAATCAGTCAAAAGTAATGATTAGGTCAAAGTAGGTTAGAATAGGTCATATTAGGTCAAATATAGTCAAAGTAGGTCAGATTGGTCAAAAATAGTCATAGTTGACCTTATTTTGACAAATTTCGATATAATTTGACCTACTTTTACCTATTTCCAGCATATTTGACCTTACTTCACCTATCATACCCTACATTTTGACAAAATTGACCTACTTTTGACCAACTTGATCTATTTCAACCATATTTGATCTATCCTGACCTTATTGGACCTAATTGACGTACTTTTGATCAATATGACCTGTTTTCACTATATATGACTTTAATTGACCCATCCTGACCTAATTGACCTACTTTTGACCAATTCGACCTATTTTCACGATGTTTGACCTAATTTGATTTACTTTGACCTTATCGACCTATTTCTGACCAATTTGACTGGTTTTCACCATATTTGACCTAATTTGACCTATCCTACCCTTATTGACCTACTTTTTACCAATTAGACCTATTTTCACCCTATTTGACTTAATTTCAACTATCCTGACATTATTCATCTACTTTTGACCAATTTGACCTAATTTCGCCATATTTACTCTAAATTGTCCTATCCTACCCTATTTGACCTGCTTTTCACCATTTTGACATATTTTTCCAGCATATTTGACCTAATTTGACCTATCCTACCCTTATCGACCTACTTTTTATCAATTAGACCTAATTTCACCCTATTTGACTTAATTTCACCTATCCTGACGTTATTGACCTACTTTTGACCAATTTGCCATATTTTCACCATATTTCACCATATGTTGACACAGGGACAGAGGATCTGTCAGTGTGCATGGGGTGGATCTGGGTCAAATAACAAATATGAACCAATGGGATCACAGATCTGGTAGTTGAGAAAAGAGTGGGAACCCTAATAGAGGCTAGACTGGTAACTTGGGCACATCAAGGGGGTCTTAGGGGGCTTTTGTGGTCGTGGTCAAAGGGAACACAGACATACTTCCTATTTTCACCATATTTACTCTAATTTGTCCTATCCTACCGTAATTTACCTGCTTTTGACCAATTTGGCCTATTTTCACCATATTTGACATAATTTGACCTATGCTACCCGAATAGACATACTTTTGACCAATATGACCTATTTTCAACATATTCCCACTGGGCACATCAACATTGATTCAGCATTGAAACAACGTTTGCAATGTTTGCTATCAACAGTTGATAAAGGCTTGAAATATAGTTGAATTTGAAAGTTGACACAACATAATCAAAATCAACTGTGATTCAACATCTAACCATCAGCACTGATTCAACATTTGTATTTCTATGTTGATTCAACATTGACACAACATTGATATGATGTTGAAACAACGTTGATATTTGTTAGGGCATTCTTTGTTGACATGTCAATGTTGAATCAACATTGAATCAACATTGAAATCAATATTGTTGATTCAACATTGACAAATCAATGTTGAGTCAACATTGAATTGAAAACAATATTTCAACATTGATATTTTAACTGTTGATTGGATGTTGAAATGGTGTTGGTTGACAACATTGAAATAGAATCATTGAAAAGGTGTTGAAGACAGGTTGATCAACATCATCAACATAATATCAGCAGGTTGTCATCGTTGATGCAACGTTCTGTGCCCACTGGGTAGCGGACAGGTGTGGAACCGCAGTTACAGTGGGTGGGAACCACCAGTTACAGGATGCTGGAACCACCAACTACTTGGTGTGGAACCTTCAGATATTGTGTGAGGGAACCGATAGCTACCCAGTAGCTGCTGGTATAAACTTTGTTCATATAGAAAGACATAGAGTGCACCATGCAATGCTAAAACATACCTGTCACAAGTTGGTTTTCATGAGTTGACATCTTGACAGCTTGACAGCAATAAAATGAAATTGACTTTGAATATTAATATTGGTTTTGGACTCTAACATTTATGTGAAAGTCAACTCTTTACTTCAACTTCAATTTGACCCTTGTGGGCCACTGTAGGTGGGTGTAAACGCAGAGGGAAGTGGGTGTGACCACAGAGGGAACTGGGTGTTGACATAGAGAGAGGTGGGTGTGGACACAGAAAAAGGTGTGTGTGGACACAGAGGGAGATGGGTGTGGACATATAGGGAGTTAAGTGTGGACACAGAGAGAGGGGGGTGTGGACATAGAGGGAGGTGTGTGTGGACACAGAGGGAGGTGGGTGTGTATATAGAGGGAGGTGTGTGTGCACTTAGAAGGGATGTGGACATAGAGAGGATGTGGATGTGTGACGGGGTGCATGTGGACATGAGGCATGTGAGTGTATGTGGATAAAAGGGAATGTATGTACATAGATGGATGTGAGTGTGGACACATATACAGACATGTAAATATACTAGGACAGAAGGGGAATCTGACCATGAGTGTTGCAATCTACAACAACCCTGCATACAAGTAAAGTCACCTTCTGCTAGGTGCGTGTGTGAGTTACCCAAATTAGGCTGGCTGGGAATGGGTACACTGTATAAGAGGTAAGGTAATCAGTACACAAGGTGGGCCCACTATGACCTGGATTGGGAAAGTGTCTGACTGCCTCTCACACTTAGTTGTATAGTAGTAGTATGCAGCTGCAATAAGGAGGGCTATTTCTGAACACAGCCAGTGGCCACACAATTACATGTATAGGTTTGCAATCATGCCTTCAGATGTACAATATCACATAGTATTGCAAATAAAGATCCAGTCAAGTACTTGGGATTTCTTTTATGGATCATTGCAAATGCTGGTAAAGTGCTTGAATTAGCATTCATGAATATTGCACACAACAAGGTACAATGCCATTGGTAATATTGAGATACTAGTGCCATTTCCTATTTAGGATTGTAAGTGCCCTTATGAATAGAGCAGCAAGAAAATGGTGACCTTTGCATGTCATAATGAATAGAAAATGGTGAAAAATGGCAAATTTATGCTTACCCACTGTTACCCTCAGTTTTTGGAGACAGGTTTTGTGTGTAGGTGAGCCAGGTGGAAATGACAGCTGAGGTGGGGCAGTGTAGCCCAAACTGGTTGGTCCTGTTGGTGTTTGGGAGTGTTCAGTAGGTATCAGCAGGGGGTGAGGGGGCACAGGTGTGGTTCTATTTCCATCTGATATGTCACATTCATTTTTTAAATCATACTCAAATATTTTCTCGACGGACACATGTCATAACATGGTATTTATGTGTTAATAGTCCATTAAATATCACATAGTTATAGTCCATTAAATATCACATAGTTCATAGTGAGTCTATACATGAGGTGTGATGGACCTAGGCATAAACCTGTTATAGTGTATTTTCAATGGATGGAACTATGGCATGCATCCCATATGAAGGAAGTCTGGTGTAAATTTGAGATTTCCCCAAATATTTTCCCCCAAAAATGACACAAAAGAGAGTCAGAAATGTTTTCCATGTGAGTATCTTGATGCTCATTTTTGAGAAGATAAATTCTTGACACTCAGCAATGATTGCTGGTCTCATATAAGTACCAGTGGTTAGTGGGGGTGGGGAGGTGTTAAATAACTCTTCAGCACTAAAATTTCATAAGTACCTGTCTTGCATATGGACCAGGGGTAAAGACCAAACCAAATGTCTGGGTATTTATTTAGTACAGTGAATAAGGCACAGTGAGATTTTGGGTGCTTTTACACGGTTAAGTAGACAGCACAGACAGTGTTAAATGATGCCAGTATAGTTTTCATGGGAGGCTGAGTTTAGATATGCTTTTACATTCACCCATTTATGCCCCAGAAATCCCCCTCCCGATCTGACTAAAATGACCTGTTCTGTAAGTGTGTACCACAGGTGGGTGTGGACACGGAGGGAGGTGGGTGTGGATAGAGAGGGATTTGGATGTGGACATAGAGGGATTTGGGTAGACCCAAAGGGAAGGCAGGTGTGGACATAGAGGGAGGTGGGTGTGGACCTAGAGGGAAATGGATGTGGACATAGAGGGAGGGGAGAGTGGACAAAGAGGGCAGTGGGTGTGGACAGAGAGGGAGATGTATGTGGACATAGAGGGAGATAAGAGTGGACACAAAGGGATGTGAGTGTGGACATAGAGGGAGGTGGATGTGGACACAGAGGGAGGTGGGTGTGGACAAAGAGGGAAATGTATCGGGACCTAGAAGGGGGAGAGAGTGGACAAAGAGGGCAGTGGATGTGGACAGAGAGGGAGGTGTATGTGGACATAGAGGGAGATGAGAGTGGACACAAAGGGATGTGAGTGTGAACACAGAGGGATGTGAGTGAGGGCATAGAGGGAGGTGAGAGTGGACAAAGAGGGAGGTGGTGTGGAAACAGAGGGAGGTGGTGTGGACACATAGGGAGGTGGGTGTGGAAATGGAGGGAGGTGAATGTGGACATAGAGGCAGGTGAGAGTGGACACAGAGGGATATGGGGAAGGATACAGAGAGATTTGGGTGTGGACATAGTGGGGATGGGTAGGAAGATAGAGGAAGGACTGGTGTGGACACAGAGGGAGATGGGTGTGGATACAGAGGGAGGTGGGTGTAGACACAGAGGAAAATGGGTGTGGACACAGAGAGAATTGGGTGTGGACATAGAGGGAGGTGGGTGTGGACACAGAAGGAGGTGGGTGTAAACGCAGAGGGAAGTGGGTGTGACCACAGAGGGAACTGGGTGTTCAAATAGAGAGATGTTGGTGTGGACACAGAGGGAGGTGGGTGTGGACACAGAGGGAAATGGATGTGGACATAGAGGGAGGGGAGAGTGGACAAAGAGGGCAGTGAGTGTGGACAGAAGGGAGGTGTATGTGAACATAGAGGGAGATGAGAGTGGACACAAAGGGATGTGAGTGTGGACATAGAGGGAGGCGGATGTGAACAAAGCGTGAGGTGGGTGTTGACATAGAGGGAATTGGATGTGGATATAGAGGGAGGGGAGAGTGGACAAAGAGGGCAGTGGGTGTGGACAGAGAGGGAGGTGTATGTGGAAATAGAGGGGGATGAGAGTGGGCACAAAGGGATGTGAGTGTGGGCATAGAGGGAGGTGAGAGTGGACAAAGAGGGAGATGGGTGTGGACAAAGAGGGAGGTGTATGTGACCATAGAGAGAGGTGAGAGTGGACACACAAGGCAGTTGGTGTGGACGAAGAGGGAGGTTTATGTAGACATAGAGGGGGTGAGAGTGGACACAAAGGGAGGTAGGTGTGGACATAGAGGGAGGTGGGTGTGAACATAGAGGGATGTGAGAGGGGACACAGAGGGAGGTGGGTGTGGATAAAGAGGTAAGTGGGTGTGGACACAGAGGGAGGTGGGTGTGGACATAGAGGCAGGTGAGAGTGGACACACAGGGAGATGGGTGTGGTCATAGAGGGAGGTGGGGGTGTGGACACAGAAGGAGGTGGGTGTGGACAAAGAGGGAGGTTTATGTAGACATAGAGGGGGGTGAGAGTGGACACAAAGGGAGGTAGGTGTGGACATAGAGGGAGGTGGGTGTGAACATAGAGGGAGGTGGGTGTGAACATAGAGGGATGTGAGAGGGGACACAGAGGGAGGTGGGTGTGGACACAGAGTGAGGTGTGTGTGAACAAAGAGGTCAGTGGTTGTGGACAAAGAGGTAAGTGAGTGTGGACAAAGAGGTAAGTGGGTGTGGACAAAGAAGGAGGTGGGTGTGGACATAGAGGGAGGTGGGTGTGAACATAGAGAGAGGTGGGTGTGAACATAGAGGGACATGAGACTGGACACACAGAGAGGTGGGTGTGGACACAGAGAGCTTTGGGTGTGGACATAGTGGGGATGGGTAGGAAGATAGAGGGAGGGCAGGTGTGGACACAGAGGAAAATGGGTGTGGACATAGAGGGAGGTGGGTGTGGACACAGAAGGAGGTGGGTGTAAACGCAGAGGGAAGTGGGTGTGACCACAGAGGGAACTGGGTGTTGATATAGAGAGAGGTGGGTGTGGACACAGAGGGGTGTGTGTGTGGACACAGAGGGAGATGGGTGAGGACATATAGGGAGTTAAGTGTGGACACAGAGAGAGGGGGGTGTGGACATAGAGGGAGGTGGGTGTGGACACAGAGGGAGATGGGTGTGCATATAGAGGGAGGTGTGTGTGCACTTAGAGGGGATGTGGACATAAAGATGATGTAGATGTGTGAGGGGGTGCATGTGGACATGAGGCATGTGAGTGTATGTGGATAAAAGGGAATGTATGTACATAGATGGATGTGAGTGTGGACACATATACAGACATGTAAATATACTGGGACAGAAGGGGAATCTGACCATGAGTGTTGCAATCTACAACAACCCTGCATACAAGTAAAGTCACCTTCTGCTAGGTGCTTGTGTGAGTTACCCAAATTAGGCTGGCTGGGAATGGGTACACTGTATAAGAGGTAAGGTAATCAGTACACAAGGTGGGCCCACTATGACCTGGATTGGGAAAGGGTCTGACTGCCTCTCACACTTAGTTGTATAGTAGTAGTATGCAGCTGCAATAAGGAGGGCTATTTCTGAACACAGCCAGTGGCCACACAATTACATGTATAGGTTTGCAATCATGCCTTCAGATGTACAATATCACATAGTATTGCAAATAAAGATCCAGTCAAGTACTTAGGATTTCTTTTATGGATCATTGCAAATGCTGGTAAAGTGCTTGAATTAGCATTCATGAATATTGCACACAACAAGGTACAATGCCATTGGTAATATTGAGATACTAGTGTAATTTCCTATTTAGGATTGTAAGTGCCCTTATAAATAGAGCAGCAAGAAAATGGTGACCTTTGCATGTCATAATGAATAGAAAATGGTGAAAAATGGCAAATTTATGCTTACCCACTGTTACCCTCAGTTTTTGGAGACAGGTCTTGTGTGTAGGTGAGCCAGGTGGAAATGACAGCTGAGGTGGGGCAGTGTAGCCCAAACTGGTTGGTCCTGTTGGTGTTTGGGAGTGTTCAGTAGGTATCAGCAGGGGGTGAGGGGGCACAGGGGTGGTTCTATTTCCATCTGATATGTCACGTTCATTTTTCAAATCATACTCAAATATGTTCTCGACGGACACATGTCATAACATGGTATTTATGTGTTAATAGTCCATTAAATATCACAAAGTTATAGTCCATTCAAAAACACATAGTTCATAGTGAGTCTATACATGAGGTGTGATGGACCTAGGCATAAACCTGTTACAGTGTATTTTCAATGGATGGAACTATGGCATGCATCCCATATGAAGGAAGTCTGGTGTAAATTTGAGATTTCCCCAAAAATTTTCCCACAAAAATGACACAAAAGAGAGTCAGAAAAGTTTTCCATGTGAGTATCTTGATGCTCATTTTTGAGAAGATTAATTCTTGACACTCAGCAATGATTGCTGGTCTTATATAAGTACCAGTGGTTAGTGGGGGTGGGGAGGTGTTAAAATAACTCTTCAGCACTAAAATTTCATAAGTACCTGTCTTGGATATGGACCAGGGGTAAAGACCAAACCAAATGTCTGGGTATTTATTTAGTACAGTGAATAAGGCACAGTGAGATTTTGGGCGCTTTTACACGGTTAAGTAGACAGCACAGACAGTGTTAAATGATGCCAGTATATTTTTCATGGGAGGCTGAGTTTAGATATGCTTTTACATTCACCCATTTATGCCCCAGAAATCCCCCTCCCCATCTGACTAAAATGACCTGTTCTGTAAGTGTGTACCACAGGTGGTTTGCCTGCACCCTACCACCTTGACAGTCTAAATTTAGCTGACTCTTTGCTTAGTGCCCGTAAACAACTTAGCATGCCCTATAATCATTGAGTGCCTATTTGCCAGCCCTCTAAATGCTACCTAACTCTTTAAGGTCTGCTGATGCAGTAGTGTAACGTGCCCATTGGCTGGCATGTTTTACCGATGAAGACTGCTTGCCAGCACTTCATTGGGGCATCATGCTGATCTTCCCAAAGCGGAACATGACGCTTGAATGTAGCCCTGGCTGCATTAATGCATCATGACAACCAAAATGCATTAATGCATTAGGGTTAGCCCTTAAAGGGTTCAACTCTGTTCAAGACATGTCTAGCAAATATGCACATTTAGTGAGATATCAATAAGGGTCATAATTATTAGAACGGGAGAGTGAGTGAGTAATAAATGTTTAACGCCATTTCGACAACTGAAGTCATATTCATGGCAAGAACTACATTACACATCTTAACAGATGAATGTGTCAGTGCCCATGCATATGTGCACCACACACATATTAGAATGGGACACATAATATTATGATTCAATCAACTTTATGTATCAATTTTGTCAGTAGCTTAAGTCAATCAATTTTCCTTTTTTTTGGTGGGGGCAAGGCTCTCCCTCTTTTTTTTCTGCCTCGCTCTCTTTCTATTTTGCTCTCTTTCTCTCTCTTCCCTCTCTCTATTGCCTTCCTCTCTTTCTCCCGTTTCCCTCTCCCTTTCTCTCTCTCTCTGCTTTCCCTCTCCCTCTCTCTCTCTCTCTCTTTCTCTCTTTATATCTATCTCTCTTGCTCTCTCTGTGCCTCTCTTGCCCTCTCATTTCTTTCCATCTCACTCCCTCTCTCTGTTCTTTGGACCAAACGAGGATTCCATGCTCACACAGAGGCCCCTGGTGGACTCTGGCATCTTCACTTTATGCTGAAGAATCAGACTTATGTGTATAAATCTCACTAGAGGGCCCTGTTAAAAACTGGGGAATATCGGGGTAATTCACAGGTTTGTAGGTACTATTCCCAGGATCTTCCCGAGAATATGTGCTCACAGATTCACCAGTCGTTCACGGGATTTTGTTTCGAGGGAATGTATGAGTATCTGGTCGACATATATGCCACCTCATACTCCGGAATCACTTGATATGATATAGAGTCAACTATTTACTCAAAAACTAGGACCAGTGTATCATGTATGGACCATATATGTATAATCTATAGGTGCTTGAACATTGGATTACTATTCCCCATCTACAGTATACTGTAGGTTAATGGATGTATGTAAAGCTTGGAGCTGGGAAGCTATGTGGAATTAGATTCTAATAGTATGCATGTTACATATAGACGTCAGTGTGATCGCATCCTTTTTTTTGCGTTTTGTAAGGCATGAGTGTAATAGGCCTAGCTGTGTAATTATTAATCTAGATTTAATGATTATCATAGATTATACCTGGTTACAATTATGACTGTACCCTACAAATATTAATGTTCTGGGATTTATAGCAAGTCTATTGTCCTCTGCTTGCAATTGGTGGGTCTGGAGACCTTTCTTATGTCATGCGAACTGCAATAAAAAATAACCAAACGTAAGACCCAATTATGACTTATAACTTTGTTGGTATAAGTATGGTCCTAATAAATGTCAGACATTTACTATTACTCACGCTAGGTGGACAATATATATATATATATATATATATAATAGGCTAGGGTAGGTTAATGTTAAGACGTCCACATACATTGAGACGTCCACCCAACAAAATCGCCATTATAATTGGTTTTGCTGCTAAATCAGCTATCCAAGATGTAGTTCAGAGGGCATTTCTAAATTCCCAGACCAGTTTATAAACCTCCAGCATGTATTTAGCGCTTACTATGAATTATTAAAGTAAGTGTGGTACACCGCTTGTAAGGCGTGGCTTATATACAAGGATAATAGTTCTCCCTGGTACCAGGGGGGGACTAAGAACTTTACACTCCCTCTATCCACTACAGTAACGTAGGGGGGACTATGGCATGGGGGCCTAAAAGGTCCCAACTGCATATGTTTTTTTGTTTTTTTTGCGATGTGAAAAATGAACAAGAAGAAATGTTATTTTGCCAAATCAGCAAATTCTATGTGTGCTGCATGCATGTGGTATTACAATATTTAAAGCATTGGCACTTACAAGGTTTAAACCATGGCATTTTGTAGATTTACATTTCAATGATGTTTTCCCCCCTAGTTCTATTAGATCACCACTTACCAGCAGCCCACGGTATTCTAGAGTTGTAATAACATAACATCAAAGCAATACGATTGTCAAGTTTATTTATTTAGGCAGTTAGTCCTGATATCCTTCTGAGTATACAGTATATTATGAAAGGGGAAACTTGGATAAAAAAGTCTTTTATATTCTTGATTACCTGTGTGAATTACAGCTAGAGCTAAAAGGCTTTACTGGGAAGACATTGGGTTAGACTAGCCAAAATATTAATGTCATGGCTGGATACCATGTTATTCAATCTTCATGATTTATCATCAAAAGATGTATATTTCATCTAGAATCACATATTGATACAAATTCATTAATTTAATCATAATATAATACAGAACTGAGGAAAATATGGTAAGATTTCAAACATGTTCAGCTCTAAATATGCTTAAAGTCGTAACATTTTCATACATCGGATTTTCAGTGAAGCATCTGTATAGAAATTACGTATAACACCTAAAGCTTCATATTAGGGTGGCCAGAGGGTCACGCTGATATGGAGGGTCTTGCCAAAAACGAGAACCAAAAAATAAAACGTGCACGTTTTTGTATTGCTAAATAAATTTTCGTTTTGATAAAACGTGCACACTGCTTATACAACTCAAAAAGTGTTTTCCATAGGTTCTGATGCAAATTTATTCGTCAATACATGAAAATAAGTTAGGCCATGCACGTTTATATCAGTTCTGTCTTTCAAAGTTTTAACAGGTTCTTCCTCGTTTTCTTTTGGCAAGACCCTCCAGACTGTCTCTCTATAAAAGAACACCTGTTCTAAACTTTATTTCTGTCTAATTTTTTTTCAAACTTGCTAATTCTAATCATGATAGTACAGATTTTTTGATCACACACAAACCAAACCCCAAAATACAGGCATTCCGGTGGGCAATTCGCCTATTCCTTACCACTGCAGGGGTAGCAAATTGACATATTCACATTGCAACCCATTTCTTTTATAACCATTCGATGGGGTATATCAATACAGTCCATAGGTGTGATTGGTTATTATTCATAACTACATGAGGTACACAGATAAAGCAATGCAATCCACGCACGTTTAACATACTTGGTGATTAGTTTCTGACTATCATGTGTGTATACTACATGTGTGTAATACGAGAAACAGGGATATAGATGTCACATAATTGGACAAAAGACTTATCCTCCTGCCGATCTCATGATGTCTTCCAAATTTAGGTTTTTGGACAACAGATGAAGGAGATTTTATTCAGGCCAGTGTCATCAGAAGTTCCTCGGCCTTCTACTAATGTCTTCAGTGAACAAACTCGCTGTCCCGATGAACAGTGTGCCTGGTTCCATCCGCCCCATCTCTGGCCTCCTCCATATATCCAGCTGAGTTTACCGCCATCAGTCATGCAGCGTAGGTTCATGTCATTAGCCGCAGTATCATCTGAAGTCCAACCCTGACGTGACTCGGATTTAAAGTTGACACCACTTACTGTTCCACCATTTAGGCAATATTTCCAGGCATTCCAGGAACCTGTTTTTTTAATGAAGAAAAAAAGAATAATGATAAAAACAAAACAAAAAAAACCAAAAAAAAAACCAGGAGAGCCTAGAGAAGTGCATGGATTATCTGTGATATATACACAATATTTGTATCTGTGTTATGGTATTTGTACATGGAGAACTATATATGTGACATGTACTGGGAAAAGGGGTCTTTGAACCACTTGCACTAAGCCCCCTTTTCGCAGATCGTGTCACATATTGTGATGTTAGCACAGCAGAACTCTGATTGACGAAGAGAGAAAGTCCAAGTCTAAACTGAACCAAGAAAACAGATCAGGTCTATCACTGCACGAACCTTTAGATTTAAGCAGTTAAAGCTGCTTAAATTTGTGTAAATCTACACTTAAAGTTGCTTTAAATTGCTTAATGGCCGTAGTTTTGCAGCCATAATAAGCTTTTGGTAACTTTAAGCATTACGGTTATAAATCAGCTTAAAGTTGCATAAAGCTCATTAAACTCCGCTGTTATTTAACTTTAAACAACTTTGAGTGCAACTTTAAGCAACTTTATAATGTTTAAATCGGAAGGTTCATGCAGTTTATATTCTAACCTATCAACAAGAAAATGTCTACATCTTGGATGATATGGGAACCTAGGCAAGCAGCAATGCTGGGAAGATCCCCTTAGTCTCTCTCAATGTAAAAAGACATGAGTCTCATGACATAGGCCTACCCAAGCTTGTTGTCCGGGATGTCAGGATTTTTCCATCAGAACAGCGAAACTGGATTCCAGACATCGCTGCGTCATCTCCCCAAAATCCTTGTGTCCCTTCAATTCTCAGACGAAAACCATCAACGACGGTTCCAAAATTGCAAAACTCCTCAGCACCCCAGGAACCCCAACTAGTTCTACCAAGGATCTTGGGTTCTGAAATATGCACAAAACACAAAATTTCATTGAGAAGAAAGTTAAATGCAAATGTAAAAAACTCTAAATTTGTTCTCATCGGCTAAACTGGAGGGTATTTTCAATATTCTAACCTACTTACTTGTACAGAGTGGTTGATTTCCTATCCATTTTGGGCGTCCAGAGCTTTGTTCGGTACATACGAGAGGTTCGTAGGGAGTGCGAGTGAAGCCAGGGTTACATGTAAAACTGACCCGAGTGCCAACCTTGGTACTCGTCCCGATTGGCCTGTCAAGAAAAGATGCCTTAAAGGGGTGTGCATTCTTAACAAAGGTGGGAAAAATACTGTAATAAACATAGGCCGGCGGCTCGGCGGCGGCCACCGAAGCTCGGTGGCGGGTTCCCGCTGTGGCCGCTAGGTGGGGCGTCGGCGGTGACGTCACAGCCTTGTGACGTCACCGTCGGCGGCCGGGGGCTATAAAACGCGGTGTTCGGTGGTTTTATGGCAGACGCGATCAGACACTCAGGTGGCCTACGTGTAAGCTATCTTAAGGGAGTTCGGTGGCTAGTCCTAGCTCACGAACAGAGTGGCGTCTCTAAGCAAGAATAAGTACAAGTACAAGTATCAGTATAAGCGAGTAACTGATGACCAGTGGCTGTTAGTCCTTAAGGCTCCTAAGAAATAAAACAACAACAACGGCTGTAACTTTATATTCCATTCTTTATATACGGTGTCGACTCTGGTTATTACATTGGTGACAGCGGTGGTTGTTTACATTAACGAACCGGGGTGTACCAGAGTAGAAACACAGGCATGGCAGATAGCGAATTAAAGATGGAGGAGGAGAGGGCAGCCCTGGAGGAGCAGTTAGGGGCGGGTAGGCGAGGAGAACTGATCCAGGTTGTGGATGAGGAGGTTTCTGTTAAAGTTAAAAGGCCGGTGGCTGCGGCGGCCGGCGCCACCGACGCCACCGGAGCAGACGACAGGAAGTGGGTAATGGAGGAGCGACCGGACAGGAGGGCAGAGGAAGCATCACCTGGGGAGGAAGTGGGAGTAAAGGGTGGCGTGGCTATTCACCGGACACCTCTTGGTGCGGCCGCTAAAGTGGACAGCGAAATGGGCCCGGCTGAGTTCGGTGGCCGGTTCGGTGGGAAGGGCGGCGGTTCAGTGGTTGGCCAGTTCGGTGGCCCGGTGTTCGGTGGAGCGGGGAGTGATACAGAGGGTCACCGGAGAGAGGAGCGGACGCGAGAGTGGGGCCCCGACAGGGCCCACGGGGAGGTCAGAGAGGGCCGCGGGACGATTGGAAGGGAGGGGACAGACCCGTTGGCGGAATGGCTGAGGCAGGGCAGCCCCAGAAGTAGCTCTAGGACGGAGAGTGTGGAGGGGGCCAGGAGCTCCACGCCCCTGGGGATAGAGCAGACACAGGGGATACACCCGGGTAGGCCGGGGCCCGGGGGCGAGGGGGCCACCCGGAAGCCAATTGTGATGCCGGGCAAGTACGACGGGTCGAGCGATCTGGAGGAGTTTCTGTCGCACTTCGACCTCTGCGTCATGGCTAACGGATGGACGGAAAGGGAGTCGGGGACGTTCCTGGGAATAAGCTTGTCGGGGGTCGCCCGGCGGCTGTTGGCGTCGGAACGGCCGGCGGCTCCTGGGGGATATAAGAAGTTGCGGGATGCACTAGTAAATAGATTCCAGCCGAAGAGTCAGGTGGAATCGTATAAGGCTCTGCTCCGCACCCGGGTGCGGAAGCCGGGGGAGGAGTTACAAACCCTCTCGGAGGAGATCCTGGGACTGGTGCGGCTGTCCTACCCCAATGCAGACGCCCAGATGGTAGATGGCATGGCTAAGGATAGGTTTGTCGAATGTCTGGAGGATACGGAGCTCCGACAGTGGATATATCAGGGCGAGATTCCAACTCTTCTACGGGCGGTGGAAAGGGGTATACGGGCGGAAACTTACCTTAAGGAGGAACGGGCGAAGGCGGTGAAGGTCAGGTCCACCACGAAGTCAATGGCGGAAGAGATGGGAGAGCTGCGGGTGGCGGTCACCCAGATGAGGGAGTCCCTGGCCCGATCGGCCCCTGCAACCGCGGAGGGGGAGGGGGCAAGTAGGGGACGGGGCTGCTTCGAGTGCGGGGCGCCGGACCACTTTAAGCGCGACTGCCCTATCTGGAGGAAGCGGGTCGAGGCCGCTCGGAAGAGAGAGGCGACGAAGAAGGCTTCGGAAAACTAGACGGGGTCCCCTCTTCCAGCCGGGAGGAGACCCATGGAGAGAAAAGGAGGAGAGAATGGCTGGGTCGGAAGGAGAAGAAGGGGAACGGCCTGGAGGTCGGAGGGACGTTATGGGGCAAGGACATCCACTTAGTGGTGGACACGGGGGCCACCAGCAACTTGCTCTCCACAGCGTGGTGGAAGGCAGAGGGGTCCCCTGGGGATCTGAGACCGGTGTTAACAGCATTCCATACGGCGGACGGGAAGCCGCTGCCGGTGGAGGGTCGGGTGACGGCGGAGCTGCAGTGCGCGGGCCGCGCGGAAACTACATCATTCGTCGTGGCCGATATATCCACCCCGGGCCTGCTGGGTGCAGACTTCTTGAGGCAGACGCGGGCGACGATCGACATGGCCGGGGAGAGGCTGGTGTGGCCGGAAGAGGAGCACGGGACTCAGCCCTGCCGACTGGTGAGCTCGCGGACGGAATGGGTGAGGGGTCGCACGGAGAGGATCATACAGGCGCGTGTGCCGGAATCGGCCGGACTGACGGACATGCTGGTGGAAGGAGTGGAGAAGGTGGAGATGGCGAGGGGGATTCGGATAGGCAGGGCCCTGGTGACACCCGAGAGGGGGGAGGTGCCGGTCCTGGTCTGCAATCCGGGCCCGAATCCAGTGGTCCTGTATGAGGGGATGCACGTGGCGGTGGCCGAGGCTGTGGGGGAGGAGGAGCTCCGGGGGGAGGAGTGCCGGATGGTGACCGAGGAGGGGCCACGCGAGGGGTCCCGGACGCTTGTACAGCAGCTGTTGGGGGGAACCCAGGTCGAGGATGATCAGGAGTGGATCCAGCTCATTGCCCGGAATAAGGCAGCATTCCAGGAGGGCGATGAGGACCTGGGACATACTGACTTGGTCTCACACACCATAGAGACGGGGGTGGCGGCCCCTATTAAAATGGCTCCCCGACGACTGGCGCCGCATCGACGGGAGGTCGTGGACAAGGAAGTGGAGGAGATGTTGAGAAGGGGCGTCATAGAGCCGGCGACGGGTCCCTGGGCAAGCCCCGTGGTCTTGGTAAAGAAAAAGGATGGGAGGGTGCGGTTTTGCGTGGACTACCGCCGCCTAAACGCGGTGACGGTTAAGGACGCCTACCCACTGCCACGGATAGACGATTCACTGGACTCGATGGCGGGGGCGTGTTGGTTCAGCACGTTGGACTTGGCGTCGGGATACTGGCAGGTGGCTATGGAGGGGGCGGATAAGCCGAAGACGGCGTTTGTGACGCACCGGGGCTTGTTCCAATTCAAAGTAATGCCATTCGGGCTCTGCAACGCGCCCGGGACATTCGAACGCTTGATGGAAGTGGTGATGCGAGGGCTGCAGTGGTCCACCTGTCTCGTATACCTGGACGACATTATCGTGTTCTCGGCCACCCTCGCCGAACACGCCACCCGGCTGGAGACGGTACTAAAGCGGCTACAGGAGGCCGGTCTCAAGGTCAAGGCCAGTAAATGCCAGTTCGTGAGGGAACAGGTCAACTTCCTGGGCCACCGCATCGATAAGACGGGGATCGGGACCGATCCCGAGAAGGTGGCAGCTGTCCGGGAATGGCCCACCCCGGTCTCGGTAACGGATGTCCGGTCCTTCCTGGGGTTGTGTGGCTACTACCGCAGCTTTGTGCCCGGGTTCGCGGCCATCGCAACTACTGTGTGACGAGGCGGGAATTGCTGGCGGTGGTGTTCGCGGTGAAAAAGTTTCGGCACTACCTGGTTGGGCGGCCGGTCCGGATACGCACAGACCATGCAGCCCTTAAATGGCTGGCGAGCTTCCGGGAACCAGAAGGGCAGGTGGCCCGGTGGCTACAACTCCTGGAGACGTTCGATCACGTGATCGAACACCGCCCCGGGCGGGATCATGGTAACGCGGATGGATTGTCCAGGCGGCCATGCACTCAGTGCGGTATGGAGGGGGAGGGGGGCTCTCCCCTGTTCGACCAACCGGGAGAATGCAGGGCAGTAACGAGGAGGGAGGCGGCCGCAGAGGCGGAGGCTGAGGAGGCCAGGGGAGGCCCCGGACGGCGGAGGGGGACGGGGAGGAGGAGGGTCCCGTCTTGTCCTCTGCGGAGCACTGGGCGGCAGTACAGAACCAGGACGCCATTCTGGGGAGGGTCCGGCGGTCGGTAGCGGAGAACGCGGGCCCCGCATCGGACGAATTGGCCGGGGAACCCTACGCCGTGCGGGCGCTGGCGGTACAGGTGCCGCGACTGAGGCTAGAGGGAGGGGTGTTGACCCGGGTCTGGTGGGAGCCGGGGGGCCGATCCTTCGGCCAGATAGTCGTCCCGGAGGGAAGGGTGCCGGAGGTGTTGGCGGAAGTGCATGGGGCTCCTCTGAGCAGCCACTTCGGGAGGGCCCGCAGCCTACGACGGTTACAGCAATCCTATTACTGGCCCAGCTACAGAAGGGACCTAATACAGTGGCTGGAGACCTGCCCGCAATGCCTCAGCAGGAAGGGGGCCGTGCACCCCCCCCCGGTCCATGATGAGACATGTGCCGGTAGCGGCGACGCTGGAAAGAATGGCCATGGACCTGATGGGGCCGTTGCCGAGGACAGGCACATCCTTCTGGTAATGGACTATTTCACGAAGTGGGCGGAGGCTATCCCCTTGCCGGACCAGGAGGCAGAAACAGTCGCCCGGGCCTTCGTTACGGAGGTGGTCTGCCGACTGGGGCCACCGGGAACGATTCATACCGACCAGGGGAGGAATTTTCAAGCTCAGATGTTCCGGGAGGTGCACCGTCTCTTGGGGGTGGCACAGACCCGTACCTGTCCCTACAATCCGAAGTCGGATGGATTGGTGGAGAGGTGCAACCGCACCGTGGAGGCCATGCTCGCCATGACGGTGGACGAGAACCAAGCTGACTGGGATTTACAGCTACCGTTCGTCATGGCCGCTTATCGGTCGTCGGTGCAGGCGTCGACCAACCAGACCCCCAACTTCATGATGATGGGGAGAGAGACGCTGTTACCTGGGAGCCTCATCTACCCCCAGCCGGAAGGGGGCCACCCGGAGGGAGCCGGGGGCAGGGAGGGGTTCGCTGTGGAACTGCAGGTCCGGATGGCGAAGGGCCACGCTTATGCTTTAAAGCATATGGGGGAAGCGGTCCGCCGGCAGGAGAGGAACTATTCCACCCGAGTGAGGGGGGAGGACCTGGCCGTCGGGGACACGGTATACTACCTGCTGCCTAAGAAAGAGGTAGGCAAGTGCCCCAGGTTCATGCGGCCATGGTCGGGCCCCTGGACGATCACCCGGAGTTTGGGGGGGCCGGTTTGGGAGATCAAAAAGGGCCGGAAGCTCCGAGTGGTCCCCAGGCCCGGGAAAGCGGATTTCATCCTTCGGCCACCGGCTGGCCACGGTGGGGGGTGGCGCCCTGAAAACGAAAGAAAGGAAATTAGCACTGAGAGAGTGGTGGGGCGAGGGAAATTGACTCAACAAAAGAGGGACTTACCTGCGATCGGTCCGGAGGGAGAGATGAGTGACAAGGTGGTCGCAATTTTTGCGGCCAAGAATCGGCGGTGGGAGGAAAGGCAGAGGCGGGAAATAGAGGTGGCCACGGCCACACCCACCGACCGCCGAACACCAACGGCTGACGCGGAGGCCGCCTGGTGTAGCGATCGGGAACTACACCGCGACCTCGTTAGGACCGCCGACCTAGAAAGACGAGAACGAGGCGCGGCGTGGCCCGAGAGAGACACCGACACCGAATCCGACATCATGAAGAAGTCGTCGGTGCCTCTCCCCTGCTCCATTTGTGGCCGCAAATTTATGCGAAAGGATAGCCTCTCGCGGCATGTGAAGGCTGTCCATGCGGAGAAGGGGCCGGGGTGGAACTGCCCAGGGAAGAAATGCCAGGCGCAGGCGAAAGAGGGTCGGTGGGACGACCTCATGACCCACATGTCAACACAACACCCGGGCCACCCGTGGCTGAGCCTGTCCAAGGCTGATCGGCCACAGCTATATACCATACGGTATAGGGGGGTCGCCACCGGAGCGGCAGCCACCGCCACCGGGGAGGAGCCATCGCCATCCGAGGAGGGCGCTGGCGCGGACCCCGAAGGGGAGGAGGGCAACGCCTCGGAGACGGCCACCGACCGTGTGGAGGAGGCCGCCGACCACGGGGGGAAGACCACCGAGGAGGCAACCACCGGGGAGAGGGCCACCGAGAGTGGTGGGGACAGCCCGGCGGCCAGCCCCGCCAGCGCTCGAGACTCGCCCAGGCCTCGCTCCCGCAGCAGCACCCGAAGGGCGGCCCGCCTGGCCACGGAAAGGACTCCCGTGCCCGCAAGCCCGCGTCGATCGCCCCGGCGGCTGCGCAGTGTGGTCTGCCTGGCTCCGCAGCCGAGAGAGCACAGCCGCTCGCCGCAGAGGGATCGAAAGCGGAAGTCGGAGTCGAGGGGGGCCGCGGAGGCGTGGGACGCCGATCCACCCCGGATCGAGTTGGGGGAGGGAGAAGAGGAGGCAGCCACACCTAGCAAGGTGGCCCGGACGGGAGCCGGGGGCGACCAGGCTCAGGGCTCGACAGGGCAAGGCCGGTCCCGTCACCACTCTGCGGAGGACCGGGAGGCCGCCAGGGTCCTGGTGGAGGAAATGGGGCGGTGCACACCCGTCCAGTCGACCTTGGGCGCGGAAGCGGAGGCCATCCTAGACCAGGTTCTGGACGCCCCCTCCGCCGGGGGTGAGGGCGACCCGCTCCTGCTGCGGTCGCTGCTCCGGAGCGAGGGGGGCGACCCAGCCCCAGCCGGGGTCGGAGAGGGTCTCCTCCGACAGACAGGCCGGATGGCCCAGGAGATGGCGAGGCGGTACCAGCGACAGTTGCTGGCGGAAGCCCTGCAACGTCGGCAGTGGCGGACCCCCGAGGGGGAGGTGGTGTCGCTGGACCGCCCCTCACCTGCCACGGTGGACACAGAAGAGGGGGGGAGCGAATTGGTCGCTGGGGGGTCCCCCCGCCAGGGCCTACCGCCGGAGCAGGTGCGGCGTATCTTACAGACCACGCCGCCCCCCGTTCAGCCCCACACCTCCGACAACAACACCCCGGCTCCGGGGAGCCAACTGGAGGGCCTCATCGCCGCCCGAGTGGTGGACGACAGCCAGGAGGAGGAGGAGCTCGACTGGGAGGAGGAGGAGCCCAGTCCGGGGCCGGTGGCCTACCGTAGCGTGCCCCTGACTACGGACTCTGACGAGGAGGAGGCATCTCCGGGGGAGGCGGTTGACAGGCGGGTAATCACCCTTACTGGGCTGGACCGCGAGGACAGCCCAGCGCCTGAGGCCGAGGCCGAGATCCGCACGGTCACGATGGGGGGCGCGCCGCTACCCGTGGCCGCTAGTCAGGGAGCGGAGGAAAGGGAGAAGAAGGGAGGAGAGGGAGTAAAGGCACCCCGAGATAAGAAGGAGAGAGAGGGGGAGACGGCCGCTAAGGACAGGAAGGAGCGGGACAGAAAAGGGAGGGAGGAGGAGAAGGCGAGGAAGGGCAGCAAAGAGAGGGAGAGGAAAGAGAGAGAGGAAGAAAGAGCGGCCAAGGAGAAGAAAGAGAGAGAGAGGAAGGAGAGGGACGAGGAGAAGGCGGCTAGGGAAAAGGAAAGGAGGGAAAAGGAAAAGAGGGAGAGGGAGGAGGAGAGAGCGGCCAGAGAAAAGAGGGATAAAGAAAAGAAAGAAAGAGAGGAGAAGGAGAGAAAGGAGAGAGAGGAGAGAGTTGCGAGGGAAAGGAAGGAGATGGCCGAGAAAAGAGAGAAAGAGGAGAAGGCGACTAGGGAGAAGAAGGAAAGGGAGGAACGAGTGGCTAAGGAAAGGAAGGAGAAGGATGAGAGGGAGAGGAAGGAGAGGGAAGATCGGAGAGAGAGGGAGGAGAGAGCGGCCCACGAGAAGAAGGAGAGAGAGGACCGGGATAGGAGAGAGAGGGAGGATAGACAGGTTGAGGAAAGGGAGAGGAGGAGACGGGAGGAGAGAAGAGTGGATGAGGAGACGAGGCGAGAGGGCCGGGGGAGTCAGCGGTACGAGGCTGGCCCCCACAGGAACGAGAGCTACGGGGAGTACCGGAGGCGCCGGGAGTACGAGGAAAGGTATGAGGAGGAGAGGGGCCGCCGGGGGGCGGGGCCCAGGAGAGAGGAGTGGCGGGAAGAGTGGGGGGAGAGGATCCCTGGGGGGGAGGTCCCCGGCCTGCCGCGGGCGGAGGAAATGGACCCGCTGGCGGGGAGGCCGCTTTGGATTGGGGATACCTACCAACGAATCCCCTGGCGGCGGGTGGACAACCCCGACAAGCTACAGAAGTGGGCGGTGGGGCTGGCTCCATCCCCGGACTTGGGCGATGAATACACCCCCGTAGGAGGGCGGGCGCACGGGTGGGTGGAGCTGGTGGGTCCATCCCTGTGGCATACACACTATTACGCGACTACAGTTCAGAGGTACGACCCAGGGATGGGTCAGGGAAGCGTACCCCCACCACCACCTCCACCTCCCCCTCCGGGAGTGGGGCGACCCCCACCGTCGGCTGCAGCGGGCAGACCGCCCACCCAGGCGCCAGGAGCAGTTGGGACGGCCGGGCCCCAGGGTTCGGGCTTTGGTCTACCGCCGCCGTCAGCCCAGGGACAAGGGAGATATGGCCACCAGACCCTCTCACCCTTCGTCCCACCGCTCTCAGGGCCCTCCAGGGCCGCCCCGCAGCCGCCACCACCGCGACCAGCCGAGGCGCCCTTGAGCCGCGACCTAGAGGAGCGGATCCGTCGGATGGTCAGGGAGGAACAGCAGAGGGGGAGCCAGTAGGAGGGAGGAGCGGTTGCCAGGAAGGAGAGTGAGAGACGCGTGGGGGAGGAGGGGACGGGCAGTGGCCGGTGAGCAGGGATGGCAGGGACGTCGGAGGGCGCAGCCGGGAAGCTGAAGGACAGCCGGGAAGGGGGGTGTGAAGGGGGTTAGTAGGGGTAAGGGGAGTACTGGTGGGGGATTGAGTACCTGCCAGGAAACCCAGGCCCTGAACACCCCTGGAAGCCCCCAGGGCATAAGACAAGCAGCATAAGATAAGGGCTGGCGGCCCAGAGAGTCGGGAGGATCCCTGTGGCCAGGACAATGAAGGGACGGCCCCAATTCCTGCAGCGTTTTACCGCGCCCTTCTAGACCGCAGATCTCCGGTGGTCGGATGTATATATATTTCGTTACGTGTATAAATGTAGAGATAAGGTTATCACATGAAAAACCAAACATGGTCAGTTTCTTATTAATAACAGTTTATTCCTAGACAGTATGATAATTGATGTCACATGTTGTGCATAAGCAAATTAGGAACAGCCCACTGTTGGTGCTGGTAGTCCAGATTAAGTCATTGTAAATCGTTCACACGCTAGTCGGGTTATTACAATATATAGTTAGGGAGTTAAAGACGGGCGGTCCGCTGTTGGAGCCCATAGGTATTGTAAATAATCATGATAATAAGGGGGGGGGTACTCACCTGGTACATACTACGGTAATCATAGGGGTAAAAGAATCTAGGTTAAGCAAAAGTAATACGAGTCCTTAGGCTGTACGGCCCGGGTGCCATTGTTGGACACTCGAGTAATGTTTATTATAAATGTTATACCCATAGAATAAAGTAAGGTGGGAGGGATGTAATAAACATAGGCCGGCGGCTCGGCGGCGGCCACCGAAGCTCGGTGGCGGGTTCCCGCTGTGGCCGCTAGGTGGGGCGTCGGCGGTGACGTCACAGCCTTGTGACGTCACCGTCGGCGGCCGGGGGCTATAAAACGCGGTGTTCGGTGGTTTTATGGCAGACGCGATCAGACACTCAGGTGGCCTACGTGTAAGCTATCTTAAGGGAGTTCGGTGGCTAGTCCTAGCTCACGAACAGAGTGGCGTCTCTAAGCAAGAATAAGTACAAGTACAAGTATCAGTATAAGCGAGTAACTGATGACCAGTGGCTGTTAGTCCTTAAGGCTCCTAAGAAATAAAACAACAACAACGGCTGTAACTTTATATTCCATTCTTTATATACGGTGTCGACTCTGGTTATTACAATACTAACAAACAAAATAGGGGACCCAATGATTAAAAGAAAAAGGTTAATGCTTCTCAGCCATGTGATAGAAGATGGCAATAATTCATCTTTAGACTTTTCAACGTGCTACCAAGAAGCTTCAATAGATAGGAGGTGAAACTCAGAGCTTTACCTATGGACACAGTGTAACAGCCCCCCCCCCCTCTACCCCCCCTTCAAAGTAGGCTCCCTTTTGTGTTCAGTATTGAGTCCTATGTAGGATAAGGGGGTTTATAGAGATGTCAGGAATCTTTATCAGAGTGATATCAAATGGAAACAAGGGGCCACCTATACCAGAAAATCCTGCTGAATCCAGAATTTGTGATCTTGATTCTCAAAATTTGACCAAAGGTACCTAAAAAGGAGGTTTGATGATGAGAATATTTTAAAAATGTACAAAAGTTATATTGAAAATAATTGGAACTATTTATAGATGCAACATGCTAATCAAAGTCAATACCTGAATCTACATATCCTAATGTGTGCCTATCTCAACCTGACAAGTACTCTACCTGTGTATGGGCTCTGCCTCTCCCACATACTGCCTATCCCTTAGTCTACCTATCACTCATACTACCTATCCCTTGAAACATCTAGAGTTTAATTAGGTTTTCTCTCAAATGGCTTAAAGGATTAAAGGTTACCCTTCACCTTTGTACCTAATTTTCTCTGTACATTCTTACCATTAGTCTACCTATCCTCAATCTGCCTATCATTCACTTTACCTATCCCTCATGGTGACTATCCCCCAACTCTTCACATCCCTCATGTTTGACTGGCACATCTGTGATATTACCTAGCACCAATGTATCTTTTAAATATGCTCACCTTACAAGGTACCCTCTGTACCTATCTCTTAAACTGTTTATTACCTATCCACCTTGCTACCCATCCTCTTCAATACCTATCCCTCAAGCTCACTTTATAGCTTTCCTACCTATCACAGCTTGATCAGCTGGGATAGCTCACAACCAACCTTCATTTTGATCTCTTAGTCAACCTATCCCCTAAGGAACAAATTTAACAGTCTACCTCACACATACATCTACCTATCACTCATGCTATATATCATTGAGATTACCTATCCTTCAGGCTGCCTATCCTTCATGGTATATAGCCCTCAGTTTTTTAACTTGTCAAGTGGGATAGCATTAACGATATGCAGCATGAAGGATAGGAAGAGGGGAATAAACAACATACATGTAGGATAGGAAGTTAGCTAGTCTAATGATAGCCATGGTGAGGCATTTTAGAAAAGCATGATAATTCAATGGCCTGAGGGATATGTAAGGTAAACATGAGTGATATGCAGACTTGAGGATAGGTACAATGAGCGATAGGTATATTTCACAAGGCATAGACTATAAGAGCTACTATAAAGGTAGAAAGTATAGCATACAAGGTGAGAGATACATAGATAGCTGGTTAGGTAGGCAGAGGGCTATATACCATGAAGGATAGGCAGCCTGAAGGATAGGTAACCTCAAGGATATATAGCATGAGTGATCAGTAGATGTATGCTTGAGGTAGACTGTTTGATTTGTTCTTTAGGGGATAGGTTGACTAAGAGATCATAACAAAGGTTGGATGTGAGCTATCCCAGCTGATCAAGCTGTGATAGGCAGGAAAGCTATAAAGTGAGCTTGAGGGATAGGTATTGAAGAGGATGGGTAGTAAGGAGGATAGGTAATAAACAGTTTAAGAGATAGGTACAGAGGGTACCTTGTAAGGTGAGCATATTCAAAAGATACATTGGTGCTAGGTAATATCACAGATGTGCCAGTCAAATATGAGGGATGTGCAGATTTGGGGGATAGTCACCATGAGGGATAGGTAAAGTGAATGATAGGCAGATTGAGGATAGGTAGACTAATGGTAAGAATGTACAGAGAAAATTAGGTACAAAGGTGAGGGGTAATCTTTAATCCTTTAAGCCATGTGAGGGAAAACCTAATTAAACTCTAGATGTTTCAGGGGATAGGTAGTATGAGTGATAGGCAGACTAAGGGATAGGCAGTATGTGGGAGAGGTAGAGCCATACGCAAGCAGAGTACTTGTCAGGTTCGGATAGGCAAACATTGGGATATGTAGATTGAGGTACTGACTTTGATTAGCATGTTGCATCTATAAAAAGTTCCAATCATTTTTAATATAACTTTTGTACATTTTTAAAATATTCTCATCATCAAACCTCATTTTTAGGTACCTTTGGCCAAATTTTGAGAATCAAGACCACAAATTTTGGATTCAGCAGGATTTTCTGGTATAGGTGGCCCCTTGTTTCCATTTGATATCACTCTGATAAAGATTCCTGACATCTCTATAAACCCCCTTATCCTACATAGGACTCAATACTGAACACAAAAGGGAGCCTACTTTGAAGGGGGGGTAGAGGGGGGTGGCTTGCACTATAGGACTCTATGGAGTAACATATCCTAGGGAACCTATACTATTCTTGGTGCTACTCCATCAGTACGTCTACCTTTCTTCATTTTGATAATTAATGATATATACTTACCGACCATTTGCAATTGGTGAAAGTGGAGGACATGCATTCACTACAAAGAGAAGAAAACGATTAATTAGTAGTCTTAGAGGAAAATATAATATCTGATGAAGAGGTTTTGCTGACTTGACACTCTAGTCTTCCTCCACACATGGCATAAAAGTCTCCAGTGTGACACCCTAATAAAAAATAACATGAAATTACAAATTAACAACAAAACACCTCTCATCACGAAAGTGATTTAACCTCTACCAGTCTTTAGAATGGAATGACCAATGATTAGTCATTGCATACTAAAAAAAAATTCACAAGTATTGTGAATTCTATGTGGCAACCAATAATGCTTGCACTGCAATAAGTATTGTACTTTAGATATCTTCGTCAATACTTTAATTATATCTGAATGCCTCACCCACCTATACACTGAGGGGTAGGTGCACTCCATCTGGGGCTTAGTTTCCTAGGCCGGCAGCCAAATGCCAGGCATATAACCACAATACCATCCATACATGTGATTCCACGAGTATGAGAGAGTATATAACCACCCAGCAAATTGTCGTTATCTGTCGCCATGATTGGTCATCAATGGTGACTCCTTTCTGAGTGATAACTCACTGCGTCATCTTTCGCCACTGTGTGTCAGTCTCACATGGCATGGCAATTTATCACAACAGTCACCAACATGATCTCACTTACTGCGTGAGTATGTGCCACCCCTTGTCATCCCTCACAAAGCATGGTGACTTATCACCACCATCGCCAACATGGATCTAACTCACTGCGTGAGTATGTGCCACTGCCTGTTAACTCTCACTCAGAATGGCGGCTTATCACAAGCATCGCCAACATGGATCTGACTCACTGTGTGATTATGTACCACTCCCGTGCCACTGGCATCAACTCTCACACATAATGGCGACTTATCACTACCATTGCCAACATTGGTCTCACTCAATGCGTGAACTTGTGTCACTCCATGTCAATGCTCTCTGAGGATTGCATCATCTGTCACTCACTCTCACTCACAGTGGCAACTTATCACCACCATTGCCAAAGGTGTTGAGACAGCACCACTGTTCCACATGTAGCCTATCTAGGAAGTGTGGGCATGAAGTATAAGTCCCATACGTATCAAATGTGCTTTGTTTCACACTGATTTCTATGTAATACTTCAGAGTTGAATCAAACAAGATTATATAGAGAGAATATCAATTGAATTTAGATAGAGGTATCTCTAAAATGAAAGCAACTATCCATAAACACCTTTTCTCTGGTTACAGGAAAAATACATAGGGAAATATCAACATGAACACCTTGTCTGTGGTTAGAGGGAAGATACATATGGCAATACCTTCTCTGGCAAAACATACTTTGATCTGGCAGATGTGAGGCTGCATGATTACCAATGTCGATGATCATGAGCTTTTCATCTAACAAGGTGAGTGATCACCAGCATCGCCATCACTGGTGAGTCTGAGTGATCACCACTCTCGCCATCCATGGTGAACCTGCGCTATGATGTGGTGCGCGTTTCATCTAGCGAGGTGAGTGATCAACCGCCTTGCCATCCCTGGTGAGTGTGAGTCATCACGATCCTCGCCAGCCGTGGTGAACATGCGCTATGGCATGGTGTGCGTTTCATCTAGCGAGGTGAGTGATCACTCGTGTCGCCATCCCTGGTGAGTGTGGGTGATCAAGATCCTCACCATCTGTGGTGAACCTGTGCTATCACGAGGTACGCGTTTTATCTAGCGAGGTGACTGATCACAATCCTTGCCATCCGTGGTGAATGTGCATTATGACGAGGTGTGCGTCTCATCTAGCGAAGTGAGTGATCACTCATGTCGCCATCCCTGGTGAGGATGAGTGATCACTCATGTCGCCATCCCTGGTGAGGATGAGTGATCACGATCCTCGCCATCCCTGGTGAACATGTGCTATGACGAGGTGCGTGTTTCATCTAGCGAGGTGAGTGATCACCCGCGTCGCCATCCCTGGTGAGTCTGAGTGATCACCATCCTCGCCATCTGAGGTGAGGCCATGTGATCACCACCATTGCTATTCCTGGTGATCTTGTGCTATAGCGACGTCGTGTTCCATCTAGCGACATGTGTGAGCCACTTCACACAGGTTGACGAGGAGTCACAACAATTTGCTGGGCAGGGTTACATGCATAATTCACCTGAGAACCAACCGTTCTACTTGTACCCAGTGGTCTGTAAATGATAATGATTCTTTTTTCAATAAAGGTATGTGTAGTTAGATATAGATCTATAGTTTATTTACATGTAAATCTTTGAGTTGATAGCCTTTTGAAGACAGCTGCACTGATCACCATCACTATCTAAGTAGCTACCTCAACTCATTTTACGAAATTTAGTACAAAATTATGGGTTATATGCCATTCAACAACGGGAAAATGAAAAATATAGATTTTTGCGAATCTGATCTCTAGTATCTTTTTTCACAAACGAAAATATTTGCTATTATTTCTGTCTGATGGTTTACTTGATTTCTGCCTATCTTTGACCCATTTTTATTAATTTCTCCATAACATATCACAGGGGGAGCTGCTCAGGGATAGATCTGGCGGGGCTATATAACATTTAAAGAAAACTCTTTTCCTGCTTATAAATTACACAATCCTCCACACTCTGTTGTAGTGTCAACTCGACTATGACACTCTCATCTATCTTGAATGACTCTGTCAACATAGGAGTTAAACACCATTTGACTCTTCTACCAATCTTTTTGTGTGGCGCATCATGGTCATGCAGGTTCTCTACCATCTATGGTGATATTCATATGATTCCAGTAATATTATCAAAAAAACAACAATGGGCCCCCTGAGTGTACACAAGCCAGCAGTTAATTTCTAGACCTCGCACCAGAAATCTACATATACTATAGGTCGAATCCCACTTGCCGAAAAATGCCTCAAATATCTGTGTGATTTTGAATCTGTTGCCATTTTGCGGTCTACCCCAAATTCTCAAGGAATATAACTACAATAGAGTACATAGAACACAAGGACACTGCTGTGTTTTATTGTAAAGCATTTGCTAGATGTTGTCCTGGTTAAAGGGTAAATCTGTGTCTGATATGTTTCCTATCCCAAAATCGCAAGGACATAAAACCTTAGCACAGTCTGCAGTGGAACTTTGATATTACACAACTCACTAACCTTCCTTGTGAATTAGGACACAAGGAAGGCCATAAAATGCAGTCAGCAAAATCGCAGAGATATTTGAGGCATTTTTCGCCATGTGGGATTCGAACTTAAGAGACAATGCACCTAGTGAGTTCTGAGGTTATTGCAATAAGTGTAGGGGGGATGCTATGACTAGTACCATTTGATCATAGGAGCAAATCAAATATATAGTTATATTCATGATCATCAGCCGTTTGATAGGGCATGAGGCAAATGAATCTGGCAATTGTAGACATCTCACCCAACTCTTCTCCTAATATATCCACTATTCTTCCTTTTAATGATTCACTTACCGGCCATTTAAAATTGATGGAATCAAGCGACAAAGACCTGTGAAATACAGAAAAGAAAGTATTACTGGGTTGCAATATTTGTTCAATAAAAGTTACATTTCAGTTCATAACTCCACTTCTAGAGAGGGTATTCTTTCAGGTATTAACCCCTATTGATGTCCCATATATACACTGCAAAAATGGTGTTTAGATTTTAAACATGTTTAGGTCTAAACACGTTTAAAACCTAAACATATAGGTCAGTTAGGTGTCTCATCGACTACACATTTAGGAAATAAACACTTTTATTCTAACTACATAAACATTTACGCTAAATATGTTTAGATGTTTAGAGTTGAAACAGTTGAATAATAGGTGTTTAGATTTAAACACCAATATGTTTAGATACTTGGATGTTGAATCCACATCAGGTAGCAGCACTACCTTTGAATGGACTATCTGCACATAGTTATAATAAATTGTTGTGATAAATGTCCCCAAATCCCATGTTTATCATGGTTTCATTTCATAGAATGTCATGTGAATAGAAAGGGCAATAGAGAGTTGACTAGATTCACTTTATGCCACCATCATTAGCATAAAATAATCAATAAGCTCCATGCCTGACACCAATTTGATGTTATTCTGGAATAGATAAGGCAATGTCCTTCCTGCCAAGCTGTTGTACATTCTGAAGTCTCTCATTCTAATGCAGTGTGTAATACATGTACACGTATATAGCTGTTGCTGACATCTTTGGAGACTTTGAGTAAATACCTGCCCCCCCCCCAGTAAATGAGAAAACAAACAAAATATATCTCTTTTTTTTAATGCATACATGTCTGCAAACCTTAACTCTCCATCAAATCATTTAATCATCTAAACACAAAAATTCATAAACACCTAAACACAAAAATTCATAGATATCTAAACACAAAGTTTTAACTTAAACACCTACATTTCTAAACACTTGAGCTAAGCACATTGTTTGGCTAAACATGTTTAGGAAATTAATGTGATTACAAAAACGTTGCAAGAATATGTTTAGAATTGTGTTTAGGATCTAAACACCATTTTTGCAGTGTATTGTAATGGTTCGTATTGACTTAAATGTTGGGTGGCTCGTTGGCTCGCTTATCACTAAAGGTACCAACACAATACGAGAGATTCGGGTTGGGCTAAGCCCCAGATCACCCCTACCGCTCGGGTAGGCCTTTTATTCACGTATTTTCAGTTCCTGGTATACGTCTTGACTGGACTAGATCCAGTCCCCTTCTGCGGATCGTCCGGCTTCTTAGTAGAAGCTGGACGTGAGGCATGGTGCTGCCCCCTCTTGTACCAAACGGGTATCGCGAAGCGACACCTGGTTGGCATAGAAGGAACGAGTACCACACGAGCACGTCTCTCGGATGAACCGCACTAATATATATACAACGATGCCGGCCCCTACACCACCCCCACTAGAGTTTACCTAGGGTTGGTGTTAAAAATACCTATTGTTAACATTATACAGCAAATATACATAGGTAAATCTATAAGGATATGTTCGTATAGAATATATAACATTATCTAACTATCTGAGCCTCAGGAGTGCTTTTTTGCTCATAACCCCAGTGCGTTATCCAGCCATAACGCACTCTCAGACCTTTTCTTCGTCTTCAAGAGGCTGCTGGTTTCAATCCGGACATGTTAATAAATTGGAGAAGTATACAAAGTCAACTCCTCCATACATTTCCTGTTAAAACCGTTTAGGTTCAACGGGGAATCGATCCCCGGCCGCTGGGGCAGGAGGCGAGCTCGCTGTCCACTATACCAAGCCGACCGGTGGTAGAAATGAATCTATATCCAGCATTTGAAAATTTTTTCCCACATACCTGATGTTTGCAGACCTCGTTAGCATAGATTTCAATGGAGCCTGGTGGAGTTATTCACAGGAAAACATTGTTAGATATCCTATATGAACATGCCATGCCAAATTCCTCCATTTTGTTCGAAATAAATAAGAATCCATTGATTTTCCACATCAATACGAGTCGGGACCCGCCCCGTCCGGCCATTCCTTGCTCGACGCGTGCCTGACCTAGTTTTTACATCCGGGCACCTCCCCGCTATGTCAACAAGAAGCAATGGCCGTGTAGCGGGCCGTGTGCGTTGGATCGGTATGGAAAATCAATGGATTCTTATTAATTTCGAAGAAAATGGAGACAAAATGAAGGCGAACACCAACTAGAGATCGTATATTTGGCGGTGTTAGAATAACAGGGCTTGACATCCTTGGATTATACCCGAAAATTCATTGGAAAGACGAGGGTCTGACGGGTGGAGTAAAAACAATGGCTACGCTGGCTTGGCAAACCGTGCGGATAGGATGCACTTACAAAATGTCTTCTCCTGGATTAATTCTTGGGTTATAAGGTAAGAAATTAATACAAAATGGAGAAATATGTTCGATAAACGCTTTAATGCATGTTATGGGTACGCACGAGTGGGTTTATGGGTTAATAATCCATGAGCCCGAAGTAACTAAATAATAACAATTATAGGAAGTGGCGCCTTATGCACCATCGACCTATAGTGGTATATTAATATGTAACAATGTAATAGTGTTATTATAGTTAATGACGTATTAAAAATAGTGGATTTACATGGAACGATATAGCAGCAGTAATATTTACAATGGAAAATATGTGACCAGAGGAGGGTAGATAACCCGAGAAAGAAATTTTTGTTAGATTATTTTACGAAAATATACTTTATATAGAAAAATAATTTACATACAATATAATATTAAATAAATAGGTGTCCTACCAGGGTAGCAGGATCACCCTAACACTATACTGGACTTCCGGCGAATCTGGAACTACTGGTTTCTGCAGCTCCATCCGGCGACATACGAGTGGTGGCAAGCCACTTTGCTGTTGTGATGTGCCCTGATGAAGATGGGAAGATGGAGCCCCGGTTTGGTGTAGAAGGTAATCCAATTGGTACTTCGGGTAGCGTCCATCTTAGCTGCAGGTTCTAGTTCCAGTCCGTCGGGTCCAATTCGAGGATATGAACCTCTGGCATCGTAAATGCCTTTACCCTTGGGTACAATGTAGCTCCGTCAGATGGACACTTAAAGATCCTCGGGATCAGTGTCCATCTTCTCAGCTGGCTCCGGGTTGGCAGGAGGAGCCGAGCTGCTGCTGCTACTGGTAGTTAGCAGCTTAGGGGTATTGGTGAAGGTGTCGCTGAGCAAGCTCAGCGCACCCATCCCCTCAGAGGGACTATCAACTGCCTCGGCTGGGGCACCCGAAGCGATGTACAGAGACGATGCGGAGCTGTCCCATTCGTCCAGGTGCTTACCGAAGCAGAGGAAAAACTTAAGGTCAGCCTCCTTGTACTTGTGAATGTACCCGGCGTTCTCAGCGCGGTGGAACTCGTTAAGCTTTTCAGCTTTCCTCTGTTGTCGGACGGTCTCCGGGTATGCACCTTAGTAGTGGTTTGTGGTGCATATGGTGCTCCACAATGTGCCGAGTGAAGGGAGGCTTCGTCTCGAACGTCTTCTCGCCGGTGAGAGCGAGTTGGCAGGACTCGAATGGGCACCTGCGGCGGTTGCCGCTTGGTCCCCACTGAGTCATTGCCCACTGGACTTTCGTCCGGGCCTCGTAATTGTAAATCGACCCCAATTTGGATTTCAGCTGGTCGATCCAAATGAGGTAGAATTTACCTACTGGCGTATCACTCGAACCGGACTTCATCCACTCCTCGTCATCGCTATCACCATCCTTATTGACGGTGCCGGGACACATGTAGTGGATTGTGTCATAAGCAGAATCCGCGAAGCAGCGTGGGGTACGTTCTTTGAAACCCTCGGCTGCATTCTTCCACATCCATTTCTGATTTTCGTCCTTGGGGACGTCCGTGGTCATTTCTTCCCACATCGTCATGGACTCCAAATCAGATTTGGCTGACGCGGGCAG
Source organism: Acholoe squamosa (assembly GCA_949317995.1). Taxonomy (NCBI): domain Eukaryota; kingdom Metazoa; phylum Annelida; class Polychaeta; order Phyllodocida; family Polynoidae; genus Acholoe; species Acholoe squamosa. The sequence goes on along the minus strand of OX439049.1, from coordinate 32,705,210 downwards.
CTCTGGGTGGCTTCCGCTTCCCTCACTGTCTGTGTAGATCCCTTCGCCCTTCCGTCCGGCTCGGCTGGTGGTAGTGGTACCAGTCGAAGCCGTGACCGAGGTCGTGGCGGCCGTCCCGCTGGTGGTAGCAGAGGGTCCTGCAGTAACCGAGGTGGCTACTGTGGTTTGTTGGGCGGTGGAGGCGGAAGACTTCGGGTCGCCCTTACCCCTCTTCTTAGTAGTAGGGGGTGCGGGCTCCGCCGGAGACGCTTTCGCTTCATTCTTCTTTTTCCGGCGGCTGGCCTTGGGTGGCTGCGCCGGCACTTCGGGACTCGAATCCGACTGGCGCGGATTCTTGTCCTTGGAATGAGGGCTTCTGCTACTGCTGACTGGAGAACCAGAGCCGGAGGCGGCACTCGGCTTGTTTTGGGCCTGCTGCTTACGGTGAGCCCGTCGGAAGGCAGCTAGCTCCTTCTGCTGCTCGTCAAGCTCACGACGCTTGGCTTCAACAGCAGCCTGTTGGCGTGAGATGTCCTCCTCTGAGATCTCACCAGCTGCCTCGGGTATGTTGGCGCCTATTTCCTCCCCAGTTTTGGACCCCTCGATGGCAATCCAAAGATCCTCGACCTCGAGATCAGACTCGGTGAGCGGGGCCTTCGGCGCGGGCTTACGGCTCAATTTCTTGACCCGTCCTGTTTCCACCGACGACTGCGTGACGGTGGAGTCTGTATCCATGTCGGATTCAGACTCTCTTAGCTAGCTCGCCTTCCGGGTGATACCTTCGGAAAGCAGCACAGCTCGGGCCAAGTTCTCGTTGACCGCCATAGCCTCCGCCAACCGTTTGTAGTTACAGAGCCATTAGATCGGCATGCTCTCGGCCAACTCCTCCGTGCACGAGTCTATCACCAGAGTTTTGAGATCGTCTGGGATATTCTCGGGCTGGCCGGGCATTTCCGCTAAGGGACCGCATCCGAACATGGAAGGATGCATGGGGATGGAGGTCTTCCAGCTAGTGTACACGACACCTTCCTCCTCGTCCATGTGGGCCAGGCGTTCGATGCGTGTTCTGTATCCCGGGGGATACAGCGGAATGTCCAAGACATCAATCGGGCGACCCGGAGCCGATGCTGTAGGCGATGGTTCCGGGCGAGGGGGAGGAGGAGGCATCCTCTCCCCGTCTGTGACCTCGGTCGACATACCAGAGAGAGTGAGAGCAGCCTCTTCTACTTTGGGTTCCCTTGCAGGAACCGCCGTTGAGGAGTCCATGTTCTCCTCAATCTGAGACGAGACCGTCGGGTCCTCGCCTTCCTCCAACTGCACGTTGGCGGTTTGACGCGCGGCGTCAATCGTCCCCTGTGCCACCACAGTCGGACGATCTTCCAATTTAAAAAATTGGCAACTGTGTTGGACTCCTCCTGAAGGATTCGTCCAACAAAAAGTGGATGTGTGGGAGGGCTAACCACACAGCTAAAGGCTGCCGGAGGCCAAACAATAACTGGAGCGAAACAGGTGGCCTCTTACCGCCACGAGTCCGCTCTAGTTATGACCAAAATGACCTCAGACCTCTCGTCTCGCGAGATCCCGCAATGGGCTATCCGGTGACCTAGTTCTGCGCTTTCCAGCCACACCTGCGGCGCCACCTAGCGGTCTAGATCCGAACTAACATTCGACTCAGCATGCGAGACGTGGGCTGCTACCCAAGTGCTATCGTCTGGAGCTTGCCGGTATATACAACGCTATAAAGCGAATGTACCGGTTAATCCGTCCGCCGCTCACGGGATACAGCTACCCGGGGAACGCGTGTTTGGCATCCCTAGCCGTGGAACGTATGTTATTCGCCTACAGCGGACAACACCCAGTAGCTCATTGTGTACTGAGTTAGGTAACGGCAGACCTCAACCGGGGACGGTTAGCATTTTATTTTTCCCGGCTCTACGTACGGCCTTCTGCGGGTCACGCCTGGCCAAGGCGAGACCTTTCCCATACGTAATGCCTTCACTCAGCGAGACTTTTTTCCATTTCTTACGATTAGGCCGTTTCCTGGCCGTCGGCTTCTTTTTAATTACCCCTCCTGCTTCCGGCACTTTCCTAGGCCGGCCTCTAGGGCGTTTCTCGGTACCACCACGCTGGGCTTACTTAGCGCAGGCTCAGGTGGATGGTATCCGAACTCCCTTTCTGCCTTTTCGCGTCCCTTCCAGGGCTGAAGCTTTCCTACATTTGTCTTCCATTTCCTACCAGTATGGCAGTCTTCCATCATCACTGTGGACTCGGAGATGATGCGTATAAGTTTAAACGGACCTTCCCAAGGCGTTACGAGCTTCAAACGTTCGAGTGGCTCGTAATACCTTAGTACTTTGTCCCCAACATTAAAACGAATTCTTTTAGCATTGGTGTCATAACCCATCTTCTGCCATTTTGCACTTTTCAGCAGTTCTTTACGAACGGCCTCGTATGCCTGTTTGAACCTGTCCCTTAATGACTCCACAAACAACACAGTGCAGGGCACCTCCAGCTCTATCTCAACCACTCCATACAACGAAAAATAATCCACAACATATTTATGTCCTCGCCGAACACTAGCACGTTGGGGTGCAATTAGTGGATGAATGGACAGTGTTGTTGTAGGCGTGTACCACAAACTCACACTGCTCATCCCAGTCGTCCTGGTGGGTATTAACCAGGGGCTTTAGCACTTGTATCAAACTTCTATTGAACCTTTCTACCTGACCATCCGACTGTGGTCGGTATGGGTTGGTTCGGGTCTTGCAGATGGCTAGGTGATGGCACATTTCCTGCCATAGCTCTGACTCGAACTCTCTTCCTTGGTCACTGTGCATCATCAGGGGGACACCCAGATGTAGCACCCAGCCTTTCACAAACGCCTCGGCGCATCTGGCGGCTTTGTGATTGGGAAGAGGAAACACCCAAGTATACTTCGTATAGTAGTTGGTTACGACCATCATATAAGTGTTTTCTCTGGGCGTCGTTTTTAATCCACTGATGATGTCTATCGCTACTCGAGCAAACCTGACACCAAATAATTCCTGGGACAAGGGTAGCTTACCCAGGCCGGGTCCCGGCTTGTTTTTACAACAATCCGGGCAAGTGGCGATCCACCGAAGTAGGTCGCCTCTCATTCCGGGCCAATAGTAACGTCTCTGTAGACGCTCTATAGACCTTTTTTTCCCAAAATGACCACTGGTTTGGTAGCCATGGCAATAATACATGATATCCCTTCTCATCGAGGTGGGAATCACTATTTGTAACAGTCTACCGCTGGTGGAAGTGGTCTTCCACCTACACAGTACGCCATCTCGGATTTCCAGCTCGGTCCATTGAGCTATCAATCGCCTCGTTTCCCTATCTTCTAGGGATAACATCAGCCTTGCCGGCTTAATACCTGTCCGTAGGTATTCCATTATGCGCACAGTGGTGGGGTCAGACTGTTGGAACTTCTTGATGGTCTCCGGGGACCAATCGAGATAGCTGCACACAGCCTCCTCCCAGGGGATTCGGGGGGTGGTATAATTAAATACCTACCCGGCGACCAAAGCATTGTGGGCCCCGCAGTCTTTGCAAGTGGCATTCTGGCACTTTCGGACGGGTCGCCTCGACAAGGCATCCGCATTGATATGTTTAGCACCAGGTCGGTGCTCTACTTGTTTATGCTCTAATCTGAATTCAGATAGGTGAGCTAACCATCTTCCAATCATCCCTTTGGCGTCCTTAAAGTTAAGGAGCCACCTCAGAGACGAATGGTCGGTTCGCAAAGTAAAGTCAGTTCCCCACAGGAACTGCTTAAACTTCTTTGTATAAACCACTACCGCGAGGAGCTCTTGTTTAGTGGTACAATAATTACGCTGGGTCTTGCTTAGCGTGTTGCTAGCGAAGGCCAATGGGACCTCGACTCCATTCTGGACCTGAGAGAGTGCTGCCCAAATGGCATCATTGCTCGCATCAGTGTCTAATATGAAATATCCCTCGGGAGTGGGATATTTCAATATGGGTGTGTTTCTAAACAAATCCTTTATTTTATTAAAAGATTCTTCTTGCTCGCTGGTCCATGGGAATGGGTCCCGTGCCCTACCCGGGGTCCAGTGAGCTAAGCATTGCATTGGGAAACTTACACGAGAGTAATTCGGTATGAAATCACGGTAATAGGAACAAAATCCTAGAAATGATCTCACCTCCTTAGCACTTGTGGGCCATTCCCAATTTTCCACAGCTTCCAGCTTTTCTGGATCCGCACTCACTTCGTTAGGGGTGATGATCCTTCCCAGATATGTAATTGTTTTCTTAAACAGGGAGGTCATTACACAATGAAAGAGGACTCGTTATGATGCTTCCTCGTACATGGGCGAGAAAAGATACGAGCATTTTTCACACCCGTTACACAATACCTTCTGCCTTTCCCGAGCGAGTCTCGTAGCCGAAACGAGACGAGGAAAGTAATCGTCGTTCCGATTTCCTCGTAAGAGCAACGAGGGTTCAGCACAGCGAGAAAAAAGGGCGGGACACCAGCGAAACTTGACCTATATACTGCTGAACGTCACTTCCGGGTAGTCCACTGCCGCCAAAACAAAGAACGGTGGAGAGTTACTTGACTGCGGCTTGCACCATGTATTTCGACGAAACACAGGTAATTAAAGTTTACTGATGAAAGCAATCTTGTTTCATCTAGTCCGATCTTCAGCATAACAGTGGTATTCAAAGTTGTTCTGTCTTTTCTTTTCTGTTATCTCCATTTCTCCGCCAGCCGGCATGAGCGATAATAGAGTAAAAGCACACGCCCTTCTCTCTTGTGTCTATATGGCTGTCTCTCTCTTCCTCCCTGTAGGACTGGCTAGTTTCCTTGTGCCTATAGAGCATTTTTCTTCTTCTTTTACCTATCCTACCCTGACTTCTTTTAAAAGAAGCATCCAAATTTGTGTCTTAAAGTTTAATTATGACAGAAAATGTCCCCCCCCCTCTGCTTCCTGTGGTTTCCTCCATAAGTAATATAATATTAGTGTAATTTTTTTTTTATTTATCAGTACCAAAAAGGTTACGACTTGAGCTCCACTGACGAGGACGACAGTTATATGGAAGTTCGTCCAGGAGAGGAGGAATCGGAGCATCACCAAAGTTTTGAGCTGCCCGAGATACTGACCATGTCTAAAGTTAAGCAGGAATATGTCGTGGAAGACTCAAGTGAAATCAGCGACGAGGAAAACACAGAACACGTACCTGGCCCTGTCACTCCTCGAAAAACCACATGAGGAACTATAAGCAAGAAGGAGTCTGTTTGGAACGACAGGGAACACAGGGCTCTGTTTTACTCGTGCTATAACCAAAAGCACTTGTTGAAAGCTCGAGGTAAAAACTCTGCTCAATTGAGGAAGGAAGGCTGGGACACTGTCCTAGGTGAGTCTTTTTTTTTGTCTTCATTTTTTACTTTGGTTTATGTCTAATGTGTCCATAAATTAATAGAGGTCTTCCCTTTAATATTTTTTTATATTTATCACTTCATACCTTGCCTTTTTTTTTAAACAAGATAAACCAAGCATAGACATAAAAATTTTTTTTTCTTCCATATCAAAGAAGCTTTTCTTTAAATTTTTCAGCCACTGTGAACAGTGTGAAGAACGAGGACCGCAACATAGACAAGATGAGGAACCATATAAACGATTACTTCTGGAAGGTCAAAGCTCATAGTGATTCTTTCCTAAAAATCATCACATGGTACGAAAAAATAATTTTATATGTTAGAACCTGCTTCTTCTCGTCTTTTGAAATCAATGAACTTATTTTTCAAAGGAGGATATTTAAACTGAAACTATAAAAAATGCAAACTATTTTATGTTCTTTCTTCCTTTCAGAACGAGCAAATGCTTGCGGCTATAGACAAGGGTTGTAAAGTGGATGGTGTGACGCTGACCGAGGCTCTATGCCTTAAGTACAAGGGGGTGTCGCGCATAGCAGGTAAGCAATCATCTTCTCTTAAAGACCATTCTTTCTGTCGTTATCATTTAGTGCTGTACGTTTTGTTGTCTTCTTCTTCCAAGAAGCTCTTGGTTCAATTTATTAAATAATTGAGGCCGAATAAAATACTTTTCTCTTTTCCTTAGTGTGAAAGCGTGTCACCATAAATTTTGCTTTAATCTGTTGTTTGTTTTGACTTATTTTCCTGAAGGTGAAGGCGGCGTAGTGATATATCACACCGACAAGGTCGAGGAAGAGAAACAAAGACGCCACAAAGCTAAAGAACAGAGAAAACCCCAGCCTAAGGCTTCTCCCCACCAAGCAGCTTCCCCCAGGCACATTCCCACCCCCAAAAAGATTATTGTAGTGCCTTCTGAGGAGGACATAAAGGCAGAACATCAGCTTTTTTCTGCCGTGAAGACAGTTAAGGCAACCTCTGCTAAAAGTAACAAAACATCAACCCCCCCCCACTTCCAAGGCTTCTACCTCAGGTGTTCAAAAGAAATCCCCTCCTGTTAAGCCACCCGTTGCTAAGCGTCCTGCTGCGGCAAGTTCTTCTGCCAAAGAGCACAAGCCATTCGTGAAGCCGGGGAAGAAAGGTGTGAGAGGGGCAGCTTCTAGGGAGGTCCATATTGACCTCACCGGGGAAGCCCACTTCAAAGACGACTTGTCAGATGACATGGTAGTGAACATTGTAGACGACAACGATATAGTAGATATGACTGGGTGTGAGAACCCCGTGACCTCCACTCCTAAAGGATCAGAACTGAAATCATCTTTGCATAGGAGCCCACGGCTGCAAGAGAAGGATAAGCCACCAAAAAGTGGAAAAAGCAGCAGGAAACTGAGCTTCGAAGATGAGACAGAACAGGAAAGTGGAACACAGGAACATAATCCCAAGGACCTTCCCCCCCCCCCCTTTCTCGTTAGACCATGACTTGAGGATAGCCAAGATAGAGTCTCTTCTCTCCACGATAGAAGTGAACAGGCGGCAGACAGATGAGCACCTTCAGTCTCTCCTGTACCGTAACACTGAGGTAAATGAAAGGACGCTATCAGTTTTAGAGAGAATCGCCAGCGATCGACACCTGCTGTTGGAGTCGCATGCCCTTTCTACTAAAAATTCAACCCAGGTCGTACAAGGTACTAGTAAAAATTTTTTAACTTTTTCTCTCTAAACATAAAGAATTATATCTTTTCTCTCTCTTTCATGTGAACAAAAGAAAAAAGATATGTCTTAACTTAAAAATTTCACTTGAAGCAAAAAATTAGATGTCCCTGTCCTTTCGAGATTAAAACTTGACATCGCTTCCTTGTTTACTGCAGAGTACTATGATTCCTCTCAATTAATTCTTCCCTCCTCCTTTCCTTCAGCCCTCGGGAAGCTGATATATGTGACAGAGGGACTCGTGTTCAAGACTCCCCAGAAGCAAGAGGCCCCTCTTCCGCAAAATTGGGAAGTACGGCCCTTAGGTCTCCAGCCAAACCCCCGTACTGGCGATTTACAAAGTAAGACTTTATTCTTCTTCTAAAGTTATTTTCTCTGTTAAGATGATAGAATATTAATCCCAAATCTGACTAGACCAAACTAAGCTAAATATGAAATTTTGTCTTCTTTTCTCTTCTTGTTTTTCTTGAAAAAAAACTTACCTTATTCATTTTTTTTTCTGACAGTCGTGTCCCTGGATCCTAACTCTGCAGACACCAACAACCTGCTGCACCTGAACCCTGATGGATCTCTTGTGGTGGGTCCTACTCCGTCCGCTGCCCGCCCAGTCACCCTTACCCGTAGCCCACCTAAAGTTCACTCCCAACCCGCTGATGACACTCGAGGAGCAAAGCCTCGTTCAGAGGAGCAATTGCCTTGTGAGAAGCCAACAACAGAGGCCACAGAGAGACGGCAGGAAGAAGGGGACGACGAAAAGGAAGGAGACGGGGGAGAAAACCTAGAACATAACGCTGAAACACAAGAGGATGTACAAGATGATGCCGAAGGAGAGAAAGAGGAAGAAGTAAATGAGACAGAAGAAAAAGAGCCTGCAGGAAACAACAATGAAGCAGAAAATGGTGACGACAATGAACCTCAAGTTAATGAGGGTACAGATAAGAAGTCTGAACTCAGCCCACCTGAAGAGAAACAAACTGAAGGAAAAGAGGCTACAGACAACAACTGTCAACCTAACCAGGCCCAGCTGAAAGAAAATGAATCAAATGACTGTAGAGAGAATAGCTGTGAACCTAACGAGGACCACCTGAAAGAAACAGAAGGAAACGAGGCTACAGAGCACGGCTCTGAACCACAGGAAGAGGATGGACTCAAAGAGACTACTGAGAAGGAGGACTTTCAAAAGGTGCCTGTTATTTTATCAGAAGAAGCTATAGAGGAAAGAGGTTCAAATGAGGACAATCGAAATAATCAGGTAGGGGATCAACAGGGGCTGTCTCAGCAGGCTGAAAAAAACCATGACTCTGTCATAGACATAGTGAATGAAGACCTCCCTGAAGAACCTTTAAACCTTCATCTTGATGTTCTTTCTTCTGCCCGTACTAGGGGAGAACATGTCAGAAAGCCTGCCCCTTCCGGCTCTTCTGTCCGACATGAAGTAGATGTGTCAAAAGGTGGAGTCAGGATCCATGTTAAAAGACAACCAGACTCGGACCCGGAAAAAACTAAGGAACCAAAACAAGATGCTGATATTTCAGACAAAGTTATGGAAGCAGCTAATGTGCTGCATAACATGCACATGTATGAAGAAAAACGCGTACCAAAGGAAAAGTCCCGGCCCCCCCCTGTCGTGCCAGGTCCCCCCACTACTAGGAAACGCGCAGCAGTTGCTAATGCTGCAGCTTCTGGCAAAAGCAAGAAACCCAAGAAAGGGTTCCCCAAAAAGAACTAGACTGATATATGTGAAGACTATATTTCTGTCAAAGGACATCCTTTCTTTTTAATCCTGTTTAAAAATTTTCCGATCTAGTCAACTTGTACATGAACAGCAAAAATCAAAACAGATATTTCATGCAGAAGGAGCAAGAAAATGTCAAGAGATTATATGCTATTCTTTTTCTCTTTATCTTATGCATGTATGTGTTAAAAGTTAATTACCCTAGTGAAGAAGGAAATCATATCTTCATACAGCTTGGCTCCAGAAGAGATAGCACAATTAATGTGTATCTTCTATATAGAGATAAGAGAAGAAAAAATTGCCATGTTCAACTTTTTTTTATGAAGTATTACGGTGCTGATGTGAGTTCTCAAAGAGAATAAGCATGTTATTTATCCAAGACCCCATATGTCTTAGTCTCAGAAGGAAAGAGGACATTAAGGTCATAGTTATGAGAGACAATAAAGAGTTTGTTCACCTTCAGACCTGTTTATTTCCCTTTATGGTAATTATTATAAAAATAAAAAGGCTACAAAACAACAGAAAAAAAGATTCATCTTCTTCTGAAAATCCCATCCTGATAAAAGATGGCTGACTATGATCCGAACCATTTAAATATCAAAATTGAACATCTCTTATCAAACAGAGAATGAGACGAAGGATAAAAAAGGTTTTCTCCCCTGTCATAAATGCCATGCAGCACAACGAGAAAAGGGCAATTTTTCTCGTTGTGCGAAGGTGGCGCCACTGAAACACAAGTAGTGTGACGTCATCTTTCACCCAACGTCGTGACTTCAACTCCTAAGAAAATGGACGATAACCAAGCAAACAAGGTTCAAGTGGGTGTATTTCATTATAAATTTACTGCTATATATATTCAGGCCTATAAAAGCAGTCTTTAAATGAGGAGTTTGTTATAAATAAAAGGGAACATCCGTTTTGTTAGACGTCGCTGCGCGGGAGGCAAGGCGACGAAGCACAACGAGAAAAGGATGTTAACCCTCGTTACTAGAGTTTTTGTCTCGTTCTGCTGTACGGTAACATAAAAGACATATTCTTTGCTTTCATTCTACTTGTCTTTATTTTTTGTTCTCCCTTTTCTGTCACAGGTTACCCGCCCGAAGAAAAAGAAAAGGCAGATGACATTAAAACCCTCAGACAACCAGTCAGTCGACTCAGCTGCCTCTACAGTGCTCTATGTACCAGATGTAAATGACACTAATAGACCCTTGAATGAGACTCTGTACGGCAAACAAGGAGCTGCGGATGATAATTCTAATGCCAGTTCATCTGAGAGCGAGGCAGATGACACACCCCTGAGAGAGGACATGCCTGTGTCGACTGATAGGTGGAAAAAGAGGGAGGTAGATGCCTTAATGGACGCAGTGAACCATAACAGAGCAGCCCTTAAGTACCACTTCAGTGGGACAGGGGGTGGAAAGGACATCAGGAGGCAGGCATGGAGGGATGTAGCTTGTGAGTAACCTAAGAGATATCAAATGGCCTCTTTTTTTCTGTCTGTGTCGGTTTTCTATAAGAACAAGATATTTTTAAACTGAAATAATTTTTAAGAATTAATAGCTCAATTAAATCCCTTCTTTTTTTGCAGTGTACGTTAATGCAGAAGCTAAAACCCATCGCACAGTAAAACAATGTTCCTATAAAACCTCTGATTTCACCCAGAAGAACAAGCAAAAGGTGAGACACAAATTCAGAAATGTAAACTTATAAAGAGATTTTCAAAGTAAAAAGGTGCCCTTGTCTAGCATAAACCTTATCTTAAGAGTAGGATACTTTAATTATTTTCTTGTTTTGTTCTAGTACAACAAGCTGAGGAGGGAATTGAGCAAGACTGGCAGTGGCCCTGTGGACAAGAAGAAGAAGTTAACCGAGACACAGGAAAAGGCACTGGAATACCTGAAGCCCGAGGCAGTGAGAGGTAACCCGTGGCTCTTGTCTTACACCTTATTTGTGGCCGGAATTTAGAATAAATTTCTTAACAGAAATAAAATTGAAGGATAATGTTTAATTACTCAATTATTTATTTCGTAAAGGTATTCCTGGCATAAAACCGATGGCTTTGAACCCAGCGGACCACAAAGAGGCCTTCGATGAGGACGCTCTCTGGAAACCTGGGTCCTGTGATTTCACTAAAGTTCAGGGATCAATGAAAGTTACAAAGATGCCAAGGAAATATAAAGACAAGGAAAAAAGGAGGAAAGAAAGGATGAGGAAAGAGGAAAGAAAGAGGGCCCATGAGAAAAAAATGAAAGAGGAGAGAAGAAAAGAGGAAATAGATGCCAGAATACAGAAAGAGGTGAATGACATGTCCATGAAAAAAGAGGAGGAGAGGAAGAGACTTTTGGGTCAACAAAAGCAGGAAGTCAAACCCAAACCAGGACTGAAGGTCATCCAGTGCACTGAGGAAGAGTGGAAAATAATATGCGCCGAAAAGGCTAAGAGGAAAGCTGAAAGAGCAGCCATTAGGGCAGAAAGAATGGCAAGAAAGATGAAACAAGGAAAATGAGCTCATTCTGTTTTAAAAAACTAAACAAGAAGAGAATTAAGGCCTATAATTACATTTCCTTTATTAAAGACAGTGCGTGGATAGACTTTCGTGGTTACATATTAAACAAAAACACAAAAATCTTTTTTTTTCTTTCTTTGAACAAAAATCTTTCTGTAATGAAAATACAGGTAATTTAGGTGGCACATAGAATAACAACTACATGGCTATAAAAGAATACTGCCAGGACTAGGTCAGTTTTTGGACATCTAGAAATACTTCTCAGCATAGTCTTTCCTGAACTTCTTGACATAGTCACTTTGTTCCAGCTGACTCCTCTGTGGAGGCTGGACAAGGGGGGCTCTCTTGGGCCTCCAAGGATCAGAGGGGCTGTTCACAATCCGTATCCCGTGGTCAAGGGCCACGTTGTGGAGACATGCACAAGCCGTTATGATCCACGAACTCCTCTTAGGTGAATGCCGTATGTACCCAGCCGAAGAGTCCAGTATCCTGAATATTCAAAAGAGAGTTTTTTACTTTTCAGTTAAACCTTATTTTTCCTCTTAATATTCAAACTTGTGTAACTGTAACATGCTTTATTTTTTTCAAGGGAGGACCATCTCGTTTTTTTTGAGTTCCTTTGATAAATAAAAAGATGTTTACAATCAAAAAAAGATTCAATTTTTCTCACCTCCAACGCTGCTTGAGTATCCCAATGCAGTGCTCTACTCTACTCTGCTCCTCTTGTGCCACACATTGAAGGAGCGCTGTTTAGGAGTCTCCTCATCTTTGAAGGGGGTGAAGAGATTTCTCCTGAGACCGTATCTGAGAAAGGAGCCAAAAGATAATAAGAAGAAGAGAAAAAAAGAAGAAGGTGCACTAACTGTGTTAAGAAATTTTTGTTTTCCTCTCTGAAAAAAAAAAAATGGGGGAGCACGTTCATATAGGATGCCCTTGAGTATCCTTTTAAGTAACTCCAGAGTACGAATAAAAAAAAAAGAAGAATAAAAAAAACAACTCACCCAGAGTCCCCTAAGAGGACAAAGTCCTCCCAAGCCTCCGCCTCCAATTCGTCTCCTACCGGGCTGGAATTCAGGGAATATGCGTCGTGCACCGATCCAGGCCAGCGGGGGTCCACAAAGAGGATTCTTTTGTCGTAGTCACAGATCACCTGATAGAACAAAGAATAAAAATTAATTTGGGAAAAGAGAAAACTATGTAAGAGAACTTGTTCATGCACACTTATGAAGACTCTTACTTAAGAGAAGAAATTTTCTGAGCCAGTAAGATATATTGTTTTATATGTATAAAGAACTACTATTACTACAACAACAACAACAACAACAACGGTGGTGTTAATAGAATGGTACCCTTTCCTGTTCACATACACGCTCTCGTTCTGGTATTCAGTAGGGGTTTTAACAGGTACATGAGTCCCATCTACGTATCCAAAAACGTATGGTGTCTTCTGCTCCTCTTCCTCCGTCCCAGGCTTAGGATGGCGATACAGCTTCAGTGCGAGATGGAGCTTCTCCTCGAAAGAGTGAGGCCATTGTATGAAGAGATGGCTGTTCCTGTAAAAGAAACCGGCTACATCCTTCACAGCACGGCATACGGCAGTTCTTGACACCTTCTGGGAATCACCTGTGAGCGCATAGAAGCTACCTGTCGCAAAATAACGGAGGACCAGGCAAAACTGAAAAGAAAGATGAAAAGTTACTTGCAAGAAGACAAGGGTGAAGGGGGGGGTCTCATAAAGAGGAGAGGAGGGAAGGAGTAAGAAGAATATATCCTGAATCAGTCTCCTTCTCTTCACTTTTAATATATGCGTGTTTAGCAATTAATTCGACATGGTGACATGGTCAGTTCTTAATATCTACATGTGACATGGGCATTAGTGCGATGAGGGAAAAAATTAGGTACATGAGATAGGTGTTTTCTTATGTTTGACATGGGACATGACAGGTTGTAAGAGGAGACATGTGACATGGGGATTCAAGTCACATGTGACATGACCATTTTTTAAAATCGACATGTGACATGGGGGACACACCATGCACACCCCCTTACATGAAAAGAAACCTAAGAGACATGAGTGACATAAGTGGGCTGCTGAAACTTTTTTATTCAAAAAGAGAATAAGACAGAGAGGAAAGGGGAGGGGAATAGGATGTCTGATAAGAGTTTCATTTAGATTGAAGAGAAAAATTTTTACCCTGTCAATATGTGTCAAGCCTCCTGCCCTCTTGGTGCCCTTGAAAGAACTGTGCTTCTTGTATTCTTCTACTAGTTTCCTGACTACGTCTTTGCTGAGGCGATACCTTGCCAAAAATTCCTCATCGTTGAACAAAGAAAAAGGCGACTCCCTTGGCTTACACTTGCGGGTTTTCCTGCCCAAGCGATCCCTTAAAGGAGGCATGATGTCTTCTTCCTTCAAATTTACCTCAGAAAACAGAGTCTACACTGGTACCCAACTTGTCAGGATCAAAACGATGGTCCCCATTGAAAACAATGCTGAAGAAGTAAAAGGCAGAACATCTAGAGTAACTGCCTTTTTTTATCTCGTGAGAGACTCAAAGAGGACACAAAACGAGACTTTAACAACGAGACTTTATTTGTGTTACGCTTTTTTCCTCGTTCTGAGGTCACACCAGGCAAAACACAACGAGATTTCTTTTGTGTAACGGTTGCACGGCAGCGGTACGAGAAAAACTGCATTCTCGTGGATTCTGTAATGACCTCCAGATTACATTTCTTGGGTTTAAGTTTTAGACCGTTGGATAGGATCCGGTTGAGTAACAGCTGCAGATTGGCGTGGCATTCCTTAAACGACTTGCCGAACATGACAACGTCGTCCAGGTAGACCAAGCACTTCTTCCACAGAAGGTCACTCAACAGGGATTCCATCATGGCCTCAAATGTAGCCGGGGCGTTACACAATCCGAAGGACAAGACATTATATTGAATAGCCCCATATGACTAGAGAACGCTGTTTTCTCTATGTCATCAGGGTGCATCGGATTGCAAATCCAAGGTACAGAACCATTGGTTCCCACCCAAGCTATCTAAAGTCTCGTCTATCCTCGGCAGAGGATACAAAAGCGGATTGTACCGTCTTTCTTGGTGGTCATACAAACAGGACTGGACCAGGGACTCGAGCTCGGCACGATGACCCCTAGGTCCAGCTGCTTTTGTATTTCCTGTTCACATATTAACTTCTCCTTGAGAGGAAGTCTACGATATGGGATCTTAAAGGGTTTTTTGTCGCCCACATCTATAGTGTGCAACACCTTATCGGATCTGCCTACGGGTCCACCTTCCCTTCCTAAAGCACTCTCGTACCTTCGTAAGAGTTTCGCCAGGCATTCCTTATCCTCCGTATTCTGTAAATCTGATTTTTTCCATCAGTTTCTGAAATTCTTCATCCAAAGGATGCTTACTAACAGGGTTTAATGGTTTATTGAATCTGGCCTCGGCGACGTGTTCTACCGAACTCATCTCCCCCACACTGTCGCCTCGCTTCAAGTAAACCACTGAACCAGTTCGGTTAGTTATGGGTAGTACAGACCATGCTGCATTAGCCACTAATGTATCCACTGAGTCCAACCCGATACTTGATAAATATACCGTGTCGGGTTCAAAGACTCCTGTTTCACCCTTCTGGGCCATTGATCCGCCACAAAGGACATCACAAGTGGTACCCGGAGGGATCTTCACCGTGTGTATAACCGATGCTACCGAAGACACCTGTCTCAAAATGCACTGGACATGCAAGCCATACGGATTCCAAATACTTATCATACCATCCCTCGGGTCCAAGATGGCCCCGTACAAGCTTGCAAAATCCAATCCAAGGATTCCGTCATAACTAACCTCTGCTATAGTTGGCAAAAGAACAAATTCTTTGCCACCTATACGGATAGGCATAAATGTCCTACCAAAAGTCCTCATACTGCTTCCGTCAGCCGTGCAAGCATTTACCCCCGTTTTGAGGTTCTCATGACTGCTGGCCACCGAGTCGAAGAATCTTTTGGACACACAGGAATGGCTAGCTCCAGTATCCACTAAGAATTCTCCTACTCGGCCTTCCACAGATATGAGTTCATACCACCGTCTCCCTCCCAAGGGGGATGGGTTGCTGGTAAACTGGTGAAAGTCTCCCGAATCACCAAGATTCAATCTGAGTCCTCTCAAAAACTCCAGACACGGATGACTTGGGGGAAGGCGTGTTCCACACACTCGAATCAACTCTTTGATCCATCCTTCCTCTCCCTCAGTGCGGCCACTCGCCTCCATATGCTCGCCTCCATACACATAAGCACTAGGGTCCCTGGTCCCGGCCGTAATGCAGGGGTGCGCACCCACAGTCACCCGACCTCCAGGTGTATTTGATTCGAAATCTTCCACCGGATTACCCCCGGTAGCATTTTGGCATTTGTTCACTCCTGGGGTTATACCCAATGCTGTGGATACAACCCCCACTAGTGTAGCATTCTGGCTTTCCTCGCCGTTGTCATCAGCTTCATAGAAAGCCGCCATTACCGGCTTTGCAATGGTACACTCAGAGGAGTAATGTCCCATGCGCTGACACCTGAAACACTTAACCGTCCGGTGGTCACTCTGGGTCTCTGCCAGTTGGCTTGGAGGGCATCTGTTATCTTTTTACACATTTCCTCCATTAATTTGGTTATATCCGGAGACTGACCCCTCACCTTATCAGCGCTATCAGAGGGCTTATAAGCTTTATTACCAGCTTTCAAGTCGCCCCTGACTTCGGATGACGGTTTAGTATCCTTCTGTTTACTAAATGCCTTCCTTGGAATATACTTCCTGCCAGACGTGTTTTTCCTAAGTTGCATCGAGCAAAAGGTGCCGTCCTCCTGCTCGATGTCTATAAGTTCAAAGTCATCTGGGGTGTTTTCTACCTCGGATCGCTGAACTACTGACGATACTGGAGTCGAACCCGTGGTGTTCGGGATGTCTCCAGCTAACATCGTTTGTTTCTTCACAGCCATATCTATACCATTAAATATACCGTGGAGTGTTATACCTTCTTTACAGGCATCTCTAGCAGCGATTTGCTCGTCTCGGTCTCTCAGACCCTTGACGAATTGGGTAATCAAATTGTCCATATACCAGTCCTGGTTTTCTGTACCGGGTCTGGCTTTACTTAACAGAGCATGCAGTTCCATACCGTATGCTCTGAAAGCTTCATTTGGTTTTTGGGTCCGTTTCTTAAAACGAACCATCGGATCCTCCTTGACCATATTACATAATAGTCCACTAGAAGATTCGACTAACTGCTCAAAGCTCCCAACGAGACCGTACCAGGTCCGCTATTGCTCCACGGCCATGCGACCATCTTACAAGATGCGGCTTGGCCTCATATGGGGTCCATCCATTACAATTCATCACATCGATGAAATCTTCAAACCATTCCTTCCATGGCAGAGTACTGTCATATTCTTTTGGTATGATGGCAACCCTTCAGGCTGAATTGTGAGCATACATCAATCTAGTGCATTGCTGTTTGCTCCATTCAATCGCCTTGGTTTCATTCAAGGTTCGATTGCCTCCTATACCACCAAAGCTCGTATTGTTTGGTGGTGGTGGTGGTGGTGGATGGTTATACATCCACTGTGAACCACTGTAGTTTGTATAACCTCCACTCCCTTGGTTGGGGCCGGTACCTGAGGCACCATCGCCACCTGCGTTGGGGCCAGTACCCGAGGCACCATCCCCACCCTGTGTACTAGAATAATTAGCGCCGCCTGGACTACAGTCATTAGGCGGCGGACCAGCCTGGTTCGGTTGGCTGCCACTGCTTGGTGGGTTCTGTTGGTTGCTGGTATTACCCGCCCCCAACCCGACATTATCCGTCTGATCCACATATATGTGGAACCCACTCGTTTCCGCACTAGTGTCGGAACAGTCCCTAGACACGAAGTCCGGGTCCAAGTTGTGGATTATTGGGACCTCGCTGATCCGAACTCTACTAGTTCGGCCATGCTTATCTTGGGTTCTGATATATATACTCCCCCTTGATCTACATTCCGTGTCGCATTATCATTTACAAATGGATTATACGCCGGATGCTTCGGAGTCGAACAGGAAACTGGGTCTCCTTGTTTGACAAAAGACGAGTTCGGATTCTGATCCTTACTCGCCGGAGAAACGTTTGCATGCTCCTGTTCCTGTAAATAACTTTCCATGGTGGACTTATTCATTGTGAGGGTGGCCACATCAGTGGTTAAATTCCTCTGCTCCTCTCTTAGCTGGGCATTTTCAGATAAGATCTCGGATCGGATCTTTTCATTATCTGCCACAGCTCGGTTCCGTTCTTCTTGGGCGGCAATTGCCTCCCTTTTCAAAGTATCCTTCAATAAGCGATACTTCTCGCCTTTTTCCTTCTGAGACCTTTGGTATTCACTGGTCTCCCTTCGGATCTCGGCTTGTTCCGAGACCAACTTGGCTTCCGTCTCCGCTTTACGGAGCTGAAGTCTCTTAAGCTTTTCCTCCATGGCATGCAACTCGGATTGTAATTTGTTTACATCCCTGGCCTTAGCAACTTCCTCGGCTCTAGCCTTGTCAATTGCTCTGCGTCTATTGGCTTCCTCGAGTTCGAGGTCAGCCAACTTGCTGTCTTTTTCCTTCTCGTCCTTCTCTTTTAGCTCCAAACGATGAGCTAACGAGGACAACCGATACTTGAGGTCGGATTCCTTTAGAATCGCCTCCTGTTCAACAGAACGGAGCTTTCCGATCCGTTCCTTCGTTTCCTCTTCTATTTTCTTTTGGGCAGCAATGAATTGTTCATGCTGCCTCTTAGCCTGTAGCTCTACCTGCTCTTTGGCTTTCAAATAGGCCGCGGTAGTCTTATACCCGGGGCCCATCCGCCGTCCATACCTAGACTTGCTACTGCCTCCAGGGTTAAACATGGAGTCAGACAAGCCTTCATCTAAAGATAGACCTAGAGAATGCATTTCCGAGCTTCTCGGCAATGTATCTCGAGGCCTAGCCTTCAAAGAGGTTGAAGAACCCTTCGGGTCTTCTTCATCCTTACCATTGTCGCTATCATGATCGGACGATGTAATTAGTGGGGCCACCCCGGTTGCCCCATCTACTGCAGAGCCCGTAGGGGTCGCAATACGCTGCATTGGGCCTTGGGCTTTTGGAGTATCCAAGATACTAGCCGAGCCTGCTGGGATACTGGGTCCAAGCTGGCGTCTGCTAGTCAATACTTGGGACCAATCGCTCAAGTTCAGACTTGCGGGTTTAAGTACCCTGCTGAATAATCCTGTATCCGCAGCAACCTGTTGAGGTGTGCCCGGGTACAACTTAACGATACCATCCCCAGTTCTGGTGGCACCGTCTGTTAGACTGGGTGTCGAGAAAACAGTCTGGACACCTTCCGGGTTGAACACATGTTGTTGACCCGGTTTCCAGTCTAACAACAAGTGCTGGGATGTAAAGTCATCCTCTTTGAATCCATCCAGCCCAGGGCTTGAGGGATCCGCATTGGGTTTTCCAAGGCTTTCGGCCATTTGGCCGCGCTCCACCCCCGAACCAACTGGTCACGGCACCAGTGTAATGGTTCGTATCGACTTAAATGTTGGGTGGCTCGTTGGCTCGCTTATCACTAAAGGTACCAACACAACACGAGAGATTCGGGTTGGGCAAAGCCCCAGATCTCCCCTACCGCTAGGGTAGGCCTTTTATTCACATACTTTCAGTTCCTGGTATACGTCTTGACTGGACTAGGTCCAGTCCGCTTCTGCGGATCGTCCGGCTTCTTAGTAGAAGCTGGACGCGAGGCATGGTGCTGCCCCCTCTTGTACCAAACGGGTATCGCGAAGCGACACCTGGTTGGCATAGAAGGAACGAGTACCACATGAGCATGTTTCTCGGATGAACCGCGCTAATATATATACAACAATGCCGGCCCCTACAATATCAAGCGATTAAAAAAATGAATCAAACATTAAAAAGTAAGTTTACAAGTGATTGGAAATACCCAAATAAATGTTTGAAAATAAGAGAGAATTACAGCTGGTCACAGAGTAATTTTTCAAGAAATACAGGCCTGGTCAACCAACCACTTAGAGTTATCAGAGGCCTGGGTTTATACACTAGAAAATACGGTATAATTATGGCTATGCTTAGTATAAAAGGAGCAAAGGAAACTGATTAAAAACCCTAGCTGGTGTCTAGCTCTAAATGTCAAAACTTCAGGTTTGTTCTATGAGATGGACTATCTGGTTAAACTGAAGTGACTCTCTCCAGTAATCTTCATATGCTACTGAACTATATGTCGGTCATAAGTAAAAAAATTAAACTAAGATGACTGAGACACTAAATGGACAAAGGCACAGCCATCCGAGTCTAGAAACAGACGATATTATCATACAATTATTGTAGCTTCCTAAGAGACAGAGCAAAAAAGACCAACATAAAAAAATCTGCAAATCCTGCAGAATAGTGCCTTAAGAGTATGAAATATGACAGGCAACTCTATAAGACTCAGGCTCTCACGACAAATATGGCCAATTGTCCCAGATTAGCTTTACCCATACCAATGAGAAGCATTACCCATACCACTTGCAAACAGAATGTGACTTCGTGATACACGCTTATAATAGCACTGTGCACGCTGCAACAAACTGCTCCCCGAATTTGTTAGTATTTGGGGAGGACATCATAATGCCCGCTGATCTTGTATATGGTGTTATAGGGGTAAGCCCCAAAGCCCCATGTACTGTAATGTTTGTAGAGTCTCTGCGAGACCAATTTAAGAGAGCTTATGAAGTAGTTTGAAATGAACTACTAAAGAAAGCGAATTGGCAAAGAGTTGGGTATGATACCCACCTAAAGCCACGACAATTCAGTGTGGGCGACCGAGTGTTTAGGATGCATGAACCTTTAAGGTGCAAGAAACTGATCTCGAGTTGGGACGGACCTCATGTGGTCACCCGAATTATATCTGAGAGCACTGTTATGCTTATGAGTCTAGCTACAGGCCACATGAATAAGTCTAACATGTGTAGGTTGAGGAAATGGAGAGGGTGGGATGCCGCCAACTCTGAGTGTGAGGAAATTTCCAAACGGATGAACGAACAGAAGGACGAGATCCTGATGAAGACCAACAAGTTATCGGGGAAAATGAAGGGTATGGCCCCGAAAAGGAGAAGAGGCCGACCTGCTAAAGTGGCGAATAAGAAGAAGTCGAAGAGAGGACGACCCCGAAAGGTCGAAACTGACAGGAATTTAAAATCTAATCGTGATAAAATTGTCTCGGCGGAACGGAGAACTCGAGGAAGGGGGAAAGCGTTGGCATGTTCCACTGGACCTTCTCGAGAATCTCAGTTGAACAACAAGGGAAGAGAGGTGAGACGCAGTCTCAGAATTGCCGGGCGGACTGCCGTTACTTAATGTTCCGAAATCACAACGAGTGTATTGTCCTGTTAATGTGTCTTGTTATGTGTTTGGAGGTTGAGACACCTCAAGTACGATTCGAAATACGACCACGCTGGACATTACCACCCTACTCATGGTTCCTGTGGGTGGCAGACAGCTTGGCTGACGTGTACGCATGATGCTACATGTTATTCTGCCAAACTCCTGTCGATATGAGTAGCGGAGGGGGTAAGTCCACCAACGGCCTATGGAGAAAACCAACCCCGACCCCTGGTTATCTGGGGTAGTACGGACGCCTGCCACGAGCGGGAAGGGGGGCGCTAGGGAGCGGAATGTCGGAGTGGCGCAGTGCAGTGGCGCATGCGCAATGGTTCCACATCGCTTGTTGTGCCTCTAATATCGCTCACAGCCGCTGTTTTCTCTGCCACTTATAGTGACATAGTTCTTCTCAGCTGACTGCCATTGACTCCTTCTGTTCCTTGAACAAAGGAGGATAACCCCCTGAGCCATCTGAGCCCGAAATATGGCTCAGTCGCAGGTGATGGCGACCGTAACGGCCAACCCCGAAGGACACCCGACTCCACTTCGAGCCCAAGACGAGGCACCCCGAAGTCCAGTAGTGGAACTAATGGACAACACCGAAATGGAGTCATTTTTTGAGGTTTGAAAATGTTTTATTGTCAAGTCACTATTCATACAGAAAGTGGTAAAATTAGACAATAATGTGAATCCTCGTTCAGTTATTACATTAAGTGGTTGTTTGCACATAGTCCAATGAATAAAGATGGGAATTTATACAATGAAGAATGAGAACAATAATATAAACAGAAAAAATAAAATCTATATAACAAACAGTTTATACTATGTACACAAATAGCAACCTCTATAATCTTACAATAGAATTTCAAAAAGAAGGGCAGCAGGCATGGTACACCAGTTTGTTACTATCAACAAGTTTTATACTAGCATGTATTACATTATACCAATAGGATATATATGGACAGATCAGTAGGTACAAAACATATCTTAAACAGATGATCAGCAGATATACAGTATGAGAGTATAGTCACTGTGAGCTCATGGTGTAGTCAGCAAACAACAGCTCCCTCTACTCAATCAGGATAAGGTGTAGTCTTTCAACAGCTCCCTCATCAGTCATCTATCCCCGAAACGGCTCCAGACACCCTGAGCATCCCGAGAGGTGCAGAACTGACCGCCCCGAGAACCCCACGCCCGAGTACAACTGAAGGAACCACCCCTTCAGTCATCATCGAAGTCCCCGTGACTTTCACTGACCGACCACCAGCTGTTGGGTACGTGAACATGACCAAAGGATTCATCCGGACGGCCACAGGCAAGAATCGGTACTGCCAACGGAAGTACCTGGGCCTTAAAGGCGAACCTCCATGGCTGATACCCTACGATTTACAATCTAGGATCTGCCGTGGATGCACCGACACTGGAGTCACTGACGTTTCCGACATCTGGTTCGAAAACTATTTCGGACTGGCTGAAGCGATGTGCATCAGCGATGGCCTAGTTGCGGTTGTTGACGCCATCTGCGAGGACGACCGAATTAGGTCACAGACAGCGTACCCCCTGCTGTATGGCCTAATCGGGTTCGAGGAGCGCCTTCCCAGCATCCACTCCCGCGAAGTCCTCCTCCCACAAGGACCACCCCGAGAACGCACCTACGCGTTCATGTCTGACTCGCAGAAGAACTCTCCTGTTCGCGAGGAAGAAGACGCTTTGTTGGCTGACCCCGAGCTCGAGAAAGAAGAGCAGAGAATGGCCAACGAGACCGCTCGCGACGGAGACATGGCCAGCAAGATCCCCGAAGCTGCCTCGAGCCTTGAGGGTGGAGCCTGCTACTCCACCAAGGTAAACACCGCCAAGGAAATGAGCCTCGAGGAGCTTGATGCCTGCCAAGAGGCCATTGAACGCGAGCGCAAAGACTTAATGAAGCGCAAGTCGAAACTAAAGAAGGAGGTGGAGAAAGCCAAAAAGGAGTCCACGGACAAGCCCGAAGCTAAGCCTAAATCGAGCCGCCGTAAGAAGAAGGTGGTAGAGGAGAAAGCCGAAGAGAGCAACGACTCCGCAGCCTCGACTTCGTCTCGAAGCTCGCGGAGCCTGACCCGGAGTGGTAAAACCACAAAGGAGGAGGACACCCCAATCCCCTCAAGATCTACCCGGATGAAACCTTCTCGAAGAACGACCCCTCTTGCCCCCGAGCCCGTCAGTAGCACTGCGGTAGGTAGCTCAGGTCCATGGTCTCAAGCCAGCGACGCTCGACTTAAAGCCCTGAAACTCCACGAACGACTTATGTCGAAGTGGGACCAGATGACCCCCGAGGAGCGATTGAACATCACCATGAGGACCGACCACCTTTGCCACACGGTCGAGGGGAAGCAGGACGCCTACTTCCTCAAGAACGTGTGTTCTCATCGATTTGACATGTCTGCCGAAATGCACTGGCATGTCAAAGTCCAGAGGAGAGATCCCGATGCGGTCGACCGTCATGGGAGACCCCGACCACACCCCGGTAGCGACCTCCGACGGGACGCCAAGCGGCCAAGGTCAGAGTCACAATCTCCAGCCCCAGCTCCTGAACATAAGACGAGGTCCCCCAATCCTAGCACGATCGCGGGTGCTACATCCCGAGACCCCTCGAGCCTTGAGCACGTCTCGCCCCTGAGCTCAAGCACCTATCGACCTGTAGCAGGGACCTCGACTGGTAACCACCAGACCTGGTTCGAGGGCAGAACACCCTCTCACACTCTGACTGGTTCGAGGGCAGAACACCCTCTCACACTCTGACTGGTTTGCAGGTCACTCTGGGTCTACCCTTCGGTACCAGGGCACGCCAGAGGAGGACGCCTTGCTCGCCAAACTCAAGGCACAATCGGCCGAAGCAGACGAGTTCCCCACTCCCCACTCTGTCTGAAACCCAGACACCAGGCCCCGAGTCCCAGCCTTCAGGGAAACCGAAGCCAATGGGTCCCCCGGCTGCTCCTGCTACTGCTTCCTCTCGAGGGCGGGTCCGACCTGTGGACCCAAAACGACCCGGACGTGAACTCGTCCTGAAAGACCCCAGTCAACCTCTCCCGAGGTTGGTAGGGGCCGAGGCCTGACCATAGATGAGAGTGGAGCGGTAGTTGGGTCGTCTCAACAGACCAACACCGCTACCCCATCCCCGAGCGCCACTGCCACTTCGAGCTCCGCCTATGAGAGCGGTTCTGATACTCACACGACTCCCGTGCCGACCCCTCCAGCATGAAACATGAAGACCACCAATGTTTTACATTTGGTGAAATCTAACTTCGAGCTGGAGGACCCCGATGACTACATCAGAAACCGGACACAGGAATCCTGTGATATTCAGGCCGACGTCTTCCAGGCGTGGCAGGAACGACACATCAGTCAGGCCACCGGCTACCTTCGAGGTGTCACCGAAGGCGTGTTCGAATGTCTGCACAAGATTCAGCAGCGAGAAATCGCCCGGATCTCGCAGGACATGCAAGGACAGGTGAGGGACCAGCTTCGGGCCTCGCTTCAACATGAGAACGAGGCCAAGGCTATGAAGCTGAAGTATGAGTCACAGCTTCAGGAGCTGAGGAGCCAATATGACCACCAGGACGTTCGATTCATGGCAGTGTTCGGCTGCTTCATGAAAGATTGGGATGGCACTGCCGAAAGTGCCTTCGAAAAGCTCCAGGCCAAGCTGCAGGAGGCTAGACAGCTCGAGGCAGACATCGAATCCTTTGGATTCACTAGTATGGCCACCCCGAGAGCCTCCGCCAGTGCTGGTGCGCCACCAACCGGACCCGAGAGGGAGTCTGAAGGCGCCACTGCTACCCCGATTGTCACCCCGACCAGACAAACCGACGTGCCAGCCTCTACCTCCGAAGCAGCCACGGTAGCCACAACCCCTGCCCAAACACCAGTGGTCCATAACCTGATCAGTTTGGACTCTGATCCGGAAACCCATTCTGGGGAAACGGTGATGGAGACGGACTTGTAACACTCGATGTAGGCAAATACAGTTAACGACCCTGTCTTATGGGATCTTTGAACACCGAGACTGTGCCCCGAACCCGAAGGATGTCCGGACGGATGCAGACCCACGGAACCCAATGGACGTATCTACATCTTCCCATCTTGATCAGGGCACACCACACAGCAATGCGGCTTGCCACTGCCAAGTCCATCATTCGCCGAATGGATCTGCAGACATGCAGTGAACGACCCCGAAGACACCCCAAAGTTAATTTTTATTATACAGCAGACCCACTATGCCGGTGGGCTGCTATAGAACCATATATATATTGTATATAACTTAATTAACCACTAGTCCTCTTACCCTACGCATAGAAATACTGTTTCTGTTTTAATAATTTCGATCCTAACGTCGTCCACTAGGACCGATCTCATAAAACATGTCAATTTGTTAACAGTAAAACAGAATAATTGGTGCTATAAACCTACAAGATCTGTTACCGTAATGCTATTTAATATTTCTTAGGTACACACCAATTGTGTTCATACTTCGAGGCTAGTAGTGGTAGATATATATATATATATATATTCTTAAAGTTATAAAAACCCACAGTTATTGTAAACTGTGCAAAAAAACTAGTATATAGTGTTCATACGTGAACAGCGAAAATTTTCTTTTTGGGTCATGCAACTTAGTATCACATATAATTACAAATATGGTATATCGTTATTTAACATACATTTAAATACTCTATGTACGGACTCGAACATGCTCTTCCGAACTTGTTTCGACCCATATCTCTCTTTAATCCTATTCCATAGTGTATGTGTATGTTTACTTTATCTAAAATATTTATATGTGGTCGACTCCTATTATTAAGAAGTCACATAAATAACATATCACATTCTACTTCGAACTCTCGTTTATTACTTCGAGCCCTTATTTTTTTAGAATAACGAAGTTGTTACTCTGTTAAATTATGTTATTATGCACACCCCTTTCCTTATTCTAGTGGGGGTAGTGTAGGGGCTCGTAGATCGTGATATAGTGTGAGCGTCTCCCTCGAGAGGGCGTTTCGAACGGTGCGCCCATCACCGGTAGTCACTAGAGGTCTCCTCGACCCCTGGTCTCTGCGGGGTGGTGGCAGCACTGTTCGCCTCGCTCCAGCCCCTACCTGGGGCCAGGGAAGGCATTAGTCTGGCTCTACCTGCCAACGGAGTCGGACCACCTTTACCTGAGCTTGCACTATAGCTAAGCAGTACAGTGTTTGGCTGCTTCATGAAAGATTGGGATGGCACTGCCGAAAGTGCCTTCGAAAAGCTCCAGGCCAAGCTGCAGGAGGCTAGACAGCTCGAGGCAGACATCGAATCCTTTGGATTCACTAGTATGGCCACCCCGAGAGCCTCCGCCAGTGCTGGTGCGCCACCAACCGGACCCGAGAGGGAGTCTGAAGGCGCCACTGCTACCCCGATTGTCACCCCGACCAGACAAACCGACGTGCCAGCCTCTACCTCCGAAGCAGCCACGGTAGCCACAACCCCTGCCCAAACACCAGTGGTCCATAACCTGATCAGTTTGGACTCTGATCCGGAAACCCATTCTGGGGAAACGGTGATGGAGACGGACTTGTAACACTCGATGTAGGCAAATACAGTTAACGACCCTGTCTTATGGGATCTTTGAACACCGAGACTGTGCCCCGAACCCGAAGGATGTCCGGATGGATACAGACCCAATGGACATATCTACATCTTCCCATCTTGATCAGGACACACCACACAGCGACGCGGCTTGCCACCGCCAAGTCCATCATTAGCCGAATGGATCTGCAGACAAGCAGTGAATGACCCCGAAGACACCCCAAAGTTAATTTTTATTATACAGCAGACCCACTACGCCGGTGGGCTGCTATAGAACCATATATATATTGTATATAACTTAATTAACCACTAGTCCTCTTACCCTACGCATAGAAATTTTGTTTCTGTTTTAATAATTCCGATCCTAACGTCGTCCACTAGGACCGATCTCATAAAACATGTCAATTTGTTAACAGTGAAACAGAATAATTGGTGCTATAAACCTACGAGATCTGTTACCATAATGCTATTTAATATTTCTCAGGTACACACCAATTGTGTTCATACTTCGAGGCTAGTAGTGGTATAGATATATATATATATTCTTAAAGTTAAAAAAACCCACAGTTATTGTAAACTGTGCAAAAAAAACTAGTATATAGTGTTCATACGTGAACAGCGAAAATTTTCTTTTTGGGTCATGCAACTTAGTATCACATATAATTACAAATATGGTATATCGTTATTTAACATACATTTAAATACTCTATGTACGGACTCCAACATGTTCTTCCGAACTTGTTTCGACCCATATCTCTCTTTAATCCTATTCCATAGTGTATGTGTATGTTTACTTTATCTAAAATATTTATATATGGTCGACTCCTATTATTAAGACGTCACATAAATAACATATCACGTTCTACTTAGAACTCTCGTTTATTACTTCGAGCCCTTATTTTGTTAGAATAACGAAGTTGTTACTCTGTTAAATTATGTTATTATGCACACCCCTTTCCTTATTCTAGTGGGGGTAGTGTAGGGGCTCGTAGATCGTGATATAGTGCGAGCGTCTCCCTCGAGAGGGCGTTTCGAACGGTGCGCCCATCACCGGTAGTCACTAGAGGTCTCCTCGACCCCTGGTCTCTGCGGGGTGGTGGCAGCACTGTTCGCCTCGCTCCAGCCCCTACCTGGGGCCGGGGAAGGCGTTAGTCTGGCTCTACCTGCCAACGGAGTCGGACCACCTTTACCTGAGCTTGCACTATAGCTAAGCAGTACACTTCGAGGTGGATGTAAAACATATACCGCAATAAATATGTGCTGGTTGCACTAACCCGAGATACCTTGTCTGGTTTTCACTTCGAACTAGTCGAGATATTAATCACTACACTTGTAATGGCTGATTGGATGATGTCTCAGCTACCTGACGGACATGACATGGACAATGTCAAATTTGTCTACCTGATTGGTCTTGGCTGGCCAAAGGATCCATTCCCTAATATATTCCTAAGCACTGGCCCACTTTGTAAAATACCTATTATTTTTTTCATATCGTTGCTCCAAAGTATGTTTTCTCAGAGGCCCACTAATAAGTCCTCCATCACACAGGTCGGGTATTTACAATGATGGTGTATTTTCTTGTAACAAACCTTCCATTAGTCACAGCTGGTACATCTGGACAAACTAAATCTGAAGTAGAGAAAGAGAAAAGGAATCTTCACTTCAAGTAGTAATGGACATTTGAAAAAAATGATCATATCAATTGCACAGGGTTGCCAGACAGTTCGTCAGATCTGCAGTTTGCAAGGCCCAGCTGTTCGAAATATTTTTCAATTATGTGAGACTATTGGACAGGAGGATTTGACAGATTCATCTACAGTGTTCAAAGTAATTCAAGATACCTTTTTACCAATGATTTGACTAAATTGGGGGCTCTATCCCTGAAACCCCTAATTCTTTTCTCTCTTCTTTTAATCTTTATATCAATCGGGGACCCTAAATTCAGGCTTCTTATACATGAGATTACTTACTTCTGCATTCTGGTGGGCCGATGCTCCATTGAGGTTGCCCCGTGCTCTGTGCCTGACATCTGGGGGGGGGTTATTGTGGGAAAGCGTGTAGCCTTGGGCACATTGATAGGAAACAATAGTACCAACTTGAGTATCTGTTGTGTTTGGTCTGGAAATTTGATAACATTTTTGTTGATGTGGCTATATAGCTAAAAGAAAATTTTCACTTCTAAGTCTATTGGGTACATCGAACATTTTATTTTTTTTTTTTTTGAAAACATTTAAACTTTATTTAGCCTAAGAATATGTTACATTTCATCCGGTATGTCGATAATATGATCATTTTCCTGGCTTATGTAAAAAGCATTTCAAGCTTATGTAAAAAGCATTTCAAGATACAAAATAGCCAAGTAAACATGAATAATGATTTATAACACCAGGAAACTCTATTATACGAGGCTATCAAGTTAATGACTGACCATCATCCTGCGGATGTTGTCTCGGCCTAGCCATACAAAAGACTATATATGCCATTCATAGGATTAACAATTTTATATAATAACAAATATGTTTGAGAACAGCAGCATTATTCTCTACTTTAAGCATTATATAATAACAAGTTCCCTTACCCAAAAAAGATCAATTATAATCTCCTATTATATACAGAGGTTTGTTAACACATATCGCACTATACATATATAAATTTACTAAATTGTAAGGAAATTATTATTTATAACAATTCTTTTTTACATTCCAGTTTAAATTTGTCTCTGTCTTTAATATTTCCTATTTCTATTGGTAAATTATTCCAGGTTTGAGCACATTTGACTTCAGGTGAAGATTCATAAGCTTTACAATTGATTTTTTGATATTTTAAAACCGGTGCAGCAGATAGCCTGGTTTCTCGTACCTTTGGATCTATATAATTCTTGTTACTTGACCTTATGTGAGCTGCTAGTTTAATATGGTAGATTCTCCGAGAGGCCAACATAGGTAAATTAGCCTTATTATGTACAGTCAGCGTGGGTGTTAATATATGATAGTCAAAGCAAGTTTTTAGACATTTACTTTGTATACGCTGTAGTTCTAACAGGTAGTCTGCCTTAGCCTCATTGTACAAAATATCACAATAATCTATTAACGGTAGTATATGCATCTTATACATTCTTAGTCTTGCTTCTTCAGTCATGTATTTTCTGGTTTTATATAATATTAACGACTTATATCTTACATTATTAATTACAGTACGTAGGTACATATTAAACTTCAATTCAGGGTCAAGAGTAACACCTAAATATTTGTAGGAAGATACATTCATGAGTGTCAATATTTGGTTTTCTCAGATTTTTCAGTTTTACAGAAGAGGCAAAGGTCATTATTTTTGTTTTGTTTTCATTCATGGTTAATTTGTTTCTAGTAGACCAATAATAGAATTTATTTAGAGCAGTTTGTAAATAATCTATATCTTTGCCAGATACATATAAAACTGAATCGTCAGCATATAACAATGTTTTATGAGTGTCGTCTTCAGAGATGCAGTCATTAATATATAATAAAAAAAATAATGGACCCAAAATTGACCCCTGGGGTACACCACATGATAAATTCTTATACCCTGATCTTACATGATTTGCCACAGAACATTGCTGCCTTCTAGAAAGGTAGTTTTCTATTAATGTCAGGTTCCTATTTCTTATACCGTATTGTTCCAGTTTGGTCAGGAGGATATTATTATTTACAGAATCAAAAGCTTTTTTAATATCAATAAATGCTGCTAAAGTAATATTATTTTGATTTCGATTTTGTAATATATCATCGACAAGAATTGATATGGTATCTAGGGTCGATTTATTTTTTTGATATCCTCCTTGAAATTTAGACAATATGTTATAGGAAGTTAGATGAGAACTGATCTTAGTATGTATCAGAGAATTTAATAACTGCCATCTTGAAGATATTAATAGGTAAATATTCAATGGATGATGATTTCGTTACATCTATGTCTTCTAAACATTTAATAATTTCTTCATCTGTAAACGACATGTCAGGCATATCTACTATACATCTTTGTCCATTAAATAAAAATTCAGTGTCATGAAATCTGGCAAGCCTAGGACCAATTTCTGCGAAAAAGTTATTAATATATGTGGATGTATCCTCTAGTGTGATAGTTTGTCCATTTTCATCCACTAAGTTAATTGTCTTCGATTTTCCTTTGTTATTTGGCAATACCTCTTTCATAGTCGTCCAAAATTTCTTAGAATCTTTTTTATAGGCTTCAGATAGATTATTGTAGTATTCTTCTTTTGCTTGCTGGACTTCACGATTTACAATATTTCTGGATATTCTGGCATGGTGCCACGATATTATGTCCAAATTTCGTCTAGCCTCTTTCAATAAAACATTTTTATTATTAATACGTTCCAACAGATCATTTGTCATCCAAGGGCTCATTTTATCTTTTATTTTAAATTTTTTTACTGGGCATTGAACATCCAACATGTATTTCATATGATTTACTAGAATATTCCAGCATTCTGAGGGATCATTACTGTTATCAAAAAAAGTCCAATTGCAGTATGTAAGGTCTTGTATATATTTTTCCTTATTAAAATTTCTATATGATCTTCCCAAAAAACTCCTGTAGCCCTGTTTGACAAATTGGTTTCCTTTTAGTATATGAACTGGGAGATGATCTGATAGGTAAATATCAAGAGGGCCAGACGAACTAATACCTGAGCAGTTTGTAAAAATCAAATCTATACACGAGTTCGCTCCTGAGGTCATAGTAACTTGGTTTACTATTTGGCTAAGGTGAAAATTATCGAAAGTTTCATACAATTGTATTTTTTCTCTTGTATTTCCTATTATGTTTACATTGAAGTCACCAAGTACATATATTTCATATGAATCTAGATTTTCAACTTGTAGAAATAATGCTTGAATTATATTACAGAAATTAGTCAAATTACCAGATGGTGGTCTATAAATATTGCAGATTATTGCCTTTTTACTGGAACCTTTAATAGAAAATAACCATTGTATTTCGATATCCTTATTAGACCTGTTCAGATAGCCAAATTTCTGATTTATACAAGGTATGCTTTCATCCACATGCGCACAGAGTCCTCCTCCTCTAAAAATACTAATTCTATCAAGTCTAAATAAATTATATCTAGGAAATGTATACAAGTCAGAGCAATCAGCAGAGTTTAACCAGGTTTCGGAGAAAAGTACAATGTCAATGTTACAATCAGACAGTTCTTCTTTTAAGCTTGTGAATTTATTTCTTATGCTACGAGTGTTTAAATGTACAATAGAGAAGCCTTTCTCAAACCTATCTTTAAGTTCCTTGTTTACTTGTATGTTAAAACAGTTATACAATTTATAAATAAATCTGGATAATAATGAGACAAATATACCGGTAGAATTTTCCTACAATGTACATACACCTCCGTAATCCATATTTTTATTCCCCTTCCATTTTTGTACCAAAAATAACCTAGCCCCCCTCCCTCCATAGGTTTACAGCACTTCTGGCTACCTACAAAATAAAATAATACAGTTATAGCAGATAACACGTTAGGGTTTGGCATTTCCTAATATTATAAGACTGAAAGTTATACAATATTAGGGTCTATAGAGCACTTATGGATTTAATTCATTTTCATATTCTTAGTCTGTTGGTTGGTTCAAGCTGGTAGTTCTTCGTCTTTGTTAGTAGTCTCGTTGATGATCTCATCTCGTACTCTGGTAAGAATGAACCCAAGTAAGTTTTCTCCTTTGATATTGTCTTTTTTACACAGCTTGGCCTGACCGAAATGGTACTTGACGCCCCAGATAGGGTGGTAGCTGGCTTCGTATAGTGTCATACCTTTAGTAGACACTAGGTAGTCCCTCAAGTGTTTGTTGGAGAATTTGGCCTTGATTATACCCTCCATGATGGATTCGGCTTCTTTATTCCACTCTGGTGTAGGTTTGACCTTTTTTCCCTCGTACATGATGTCAATGGAGTTGTCCATCTGGAGAATTTTGTCAGCTATGTCCTGTTGTTTGCATGTATGAGCCTTGGTGGCTTGGTAGGCCTGTTCTGCACCTGTATATTCAACTCCCCGATATTTCAGGTTACAGTCATACAGGTTGGAGAGCATATGATGTTTGGATTTGAACATTAATCCGTCCGGGGTGGTGGCTTCCATAGCCTTCTGCATGGTGAGATCCTGATAGGGCATTTGGGTCAGCTGAGAAGGATATATAGTCTTCTTCTCCAGTATAAGAAATCTTTGCCTGAGCTGAACGTTATAATTTTGCTTTTTCGCCAGGTAGTACATGGCACGGAGGTCATTGAAGTCTTTCTGTTCACTTTCTGTCAATTCATCTCCCACAGATACGAACTTGTATAGCATTTTTCCTTTCAGATACTTTAGATTCCTCATAATCTTAGGTTTGGTGTAGATATTTCGAAAAATAACTCGTACCTGTCTATGTCTCGGTTTGTTTACGCCTTGGTGTTCGCCATCTTGGATCGGAGTTTCCGGACCTTCGCGACTGCAAGTTTCTACGCATTCCATACCTTGATTAAATCTGATATCTCTCAGAAATTGAGCAATCTTGACAGAAATATCCTCATCCTTGCTTTCTTCAAGTCCTTTAATTATCAGGATTTTTTTCTTGACGTCTAAGTCCATCTTTTCGAATTTTTTCGTATGTTGAAGTAATAGGGCTGTCTGGGTCTTGACGCTGTCATTTTGGATTTTAATGGCGTCTCCAGTTTCCGAGATTGTCTTTGACATGGCTTCCATGGTACCTTCCGATGATGTGAGTCTTCCTTTTATGCTATCTAGGGTCTCATTTATGTTAGCTGTCGCCTGGTTTAGTCCATCAATGGATTCTCTAATATCTTCAATATTAGATTGCATATAGGTCTGTGTTTCCTCCACTGACAGCAACCTTTTTTTCCATAGAGTTGACAGCTGCAATGACCTCTTTAATCGAAGCTTCTTGTGGAATTAAATCCGCTGTCTTCTTCTTGGTACGGGATCTGGGGCCTTGATTTGCCATGGTTTTCTTTGGTGTGATACTTTAACTATGAAATTATCAAAGTTTCATATGCTCTACTGTCTGTAAACACCGATAATTTTCGGAAAAAGCTTCCCCCTGTCGCGCTCCGCTGGTAACCCAACGCCGCCATGTTCTTGTAACATAAAGATATGCATATGAACTTTTTAAGTCAACATTCAAATAAGTGTTATGTCACTTGATAGCTGATGGATAGCTGACAGAGGACACAAATTCTGCAAATATCTCAGCTTTTTGGAGTGTAATGATACACATTTAACCCAGATTATACTAATGACTTACATGTAGGTCAGTTACAGTACCATAAAGGACCCACACTCCTCCAATTGAGAAAATAAGGTGCATAACTTATTTCAATCATATTTTAAAGTTCCAACCATTTTTTGTATGGTTGCCATGGCAACAAAATTACCACAAAATCTGAGAATAGGCAAAAAGGCAAATTGGAAAAATGAATCTGGTCATTTTATCAAATAACTTAGAGCCTGGTATTCACAAGTTAGTAGATATGGAAAACTAGTATACACGTTTATGCATGCAAAATTTGGTTGTCAATGAGACATAACTTCCTAAGTTGTGGCCTGTTGTTCAAAAGTGACCTACATGTAGGTTGTTAGGAAGATAGGCGGTCTGGTTTCCAATGAATATGTATGTATTTTGTATAGATATGAATTAGAATGTTATCACTTTATATTTCCATTATGGATTATCCTAGGCTTATCAAATTTTGATATTTGGTAATGCTATTATTATGACCCTCATAATTGACTGTAATATGAGTGACCTTGCTCAAGGTTAAGGTTAAAGGCTTGACCTTGAATATACACAGTTCACTATAAGTTAATGCCTATGACCTATGCAGTTCCACACAGTGGATTCTCCAAATGACCTACATGTAGGTCAGTAATTGAAAACCTTATATCACTGGACATTATGATCCAATCACCACAAAATTTGAAATGGTTGATATTTAGGCATACAGGGCATTATGTACAAATTTCCAATCTTCTTATGCCAAAAATCTGGCTTTAGTATAATTTGGTTTAAACACAGAGTTGATTTTTTTATCATAATAGCTTTCATTTTGAGTGCATCTGGTCTATTGTATTGATTTTGTGTGTTCAAGTAATATTTATTTTTGGCAGTAAAACATACCTGCCATTTGAAATTGCTGGGACATCAGGACATTGCGCATCTGAAATTCAGAAAAAAAAATGAAATGAAATTATGACCATTGAATTGAAAACTCGATCATATTTTCTTTTGGGAAATATAAAGAAAGCTTTTAAATTAATCAGCCAATTGATTAACAACGCAATATGAATAATGTGTGAAATGCAGAACGTTACAAATTAAATCATAGGTCATGTAATATAAAGAACATATGGGCCAGGAGGCTTTTGTGAAAAGATTTGGAATTGGTTCTGTCATAGGTGCTATTCCCAAAACGGAACTGACTGACCTTAGGGAATCAATTCCCTGATGGGTTGATAAAAGGTAATTGGTCCTAAAAGTGGTTGGGAATTTGAGAATGCTTCCCAATTGAGAACTAATTCCCAGCTACTTCCCTCCTCCAATTCCCTGGCCTACCTACTATGGGAAACACTCAGGTGGAACCAATCCTGGAACCAGTTCCCCCAACTTGTCACAATGCAGTCTTATTCAGAACAAGTCAATTCCATTGAAGTAAAAGCCGGGATCATCTTTCTGGGTGGAGAATCGGGGAGAATGTTGGCTATTGAGAGAATTGAATTCCCAATCTTTTTGCAACAGTCTCCTGATCTTCTGGAGACGTACAGTTTCTCGTGCGAAATAAATAATAAAACTCAGAATAATTTTTGATAACATTGTAGTATGTCATTCATCTGACAATCTGAGAGACGAGGTCGAGTAAGTTTTACTTGATTTGTGATAGTAGTGTAGTACATCTACTGATATTGACGTCTCGGACAAAGTTAGTCCTTTTTCATGACATTTTATAACATTGTTACATTGAAACAGCAATATCCTGGCTTCATAGAACCACTAGTTGTACACAGTTATCTTTCCATTAAAACAAAAAAAAAAGCATAAAGGGGACTTTATCACCAAAAGGGTGTGGCAAGGTATCATGGTAGTAATGGACATGTCAAGAAAACCATCCTTTTGATTACAGAGTATTTCCTTTGGCAACATCATAGTACTAGTAGTGGTGCAAACAAATTACAAATCTTTCAGGTCTAGCTCTTAAGAATGCTCTATTTCTGGTATGCCGACATCGAAATATCATAGAGGGCAGTTTTGATTTCAGGGTGTTCCTTATCAGGGAGATTATATATGAAAATTTGTTATACTTACATCTGCATTCTGGTGGGTCAATGGTCCATCGAGTCTGCCCAGTAGTGTGTATCTGGCACTTCAGTAAGTTATTATGAGAAAGGCTGTAACCCTGAGCACATTGATATAAAATGACGGAGCCAACCAGCGTATCAGTTGTGTTTGGCCTGGAATGAAAGGATAGCATAATGGAGGTGGCTACTAACCTGATAAACAAATCAATTTTCTATTCTATCCTTCAGTGAGGCACCACTCTCTGAATTAGATCCGTGTCACCCCTGGAAGACTTGACTTCTTCCAAGTGAAAATGACAGGAAATGTCTCAATATGATTCTAAACAGTATCATTTTCCTAAAGTTATATTTGCTTCTTGCAGTAAGTAATATAATAACACTTACCTGCCATTCGAGATCAAGGGGACCTCAGAGCACTGCGCGTCTGAAAGGCAAAAAAAAAAAACAAGATATGAAGCAAAACCTTTGGGCTTATATATTCTAATATAATAATGTTTTCTTAGGATTTATATGTACATGTTATTATGCTAATGGGAAAAGTTTGCGCAGAATATGTTGGTTCTTTCCAAAATATATATTATAGACATATTAAATGTAAAGATTACAAAGACTCACCCTGTAATATTTGCAAAAAGAACAACAGAGGGCACAAATAATTGATAACAATGCTATGTAAATAATGTGCAGAATCTTGACCGATGCAGTGTATTATTATTCATGTACCTTAAAACACTAGTGGAAATTGGTAGCTCAGCCTGGAGCCAAAAAATTATTCACCTAATTGATTAATTTTTGGAGGTAGAGAAAACTCACTATTTTGTTTCTCACCTGTGCATTGTGGAGGATCCCCTTCCCATTGGGGTGGCCCTGATGTCTGAGAGCGACATATGACTGTACTGGTGTGAGAGAGTGTGTAGCCAGAGTGACATCTATACACTATCTGAGCTCCAACCTTGGTGTCTGTTGCAGTTGGCCTGAAAAAGTTTTGTTTAAGCCAAGGATTGTATCATACTGATGACAATTTCTCTTTACCTCTTTTCAAAATACTTAAGCTTAGCCCAACTGATTTTCGAGTCACTCTTTATGCCCAAGAACGCTCAGTCATTATTTGTGGTGGCATACAGATGTAATCCGTACACGAGTTGATCAAAAATTAAAGTTTGCTAAAAGAAGAGCAAAAAGTAGTGTCTATCCAAGGTCTCCATACTTTAGGTGGGTAATCTTATCAGATAAGCTACCACACAACATTCAGCGTAAAAGGATAATTTATTGCAAGCCGGTGTACTTTAAATTTGATATGTCATTCTATATGTGTCTTTGTCAATAGTTATTTGTTAACATATCACTGAGTTGGAAGCTATTGAATGTGTTCATGTAACTTTCTACCATACTAACATGCCTTTGCAAATTGATGTACGACAGATAGCATTCCTGCCAGTGCGAAGATTTCTATGTCAAAGTGTTTGTACAAATTATATATTGTTACAATCCATGTTCAAATCATCCTCGAGTGTGGATGGAAATACGTCCCTTTGGGATGATTACACGTGAATAAACTAATAATAATACAGTATTAGAGATATTAGTGGCCCACTGGGCACATCAACATTGAATCAGTGTTGAAACAACGTTTGCAATATTGATTCAACGGTTGATTCAGGGATGAAATATAGTTGAATTTGAAAGTTGACACAACATAATCAAAATAAACTATGATTCAACATCTAACCATCAGCACTGATCCAATGTTTGTATTTCTATGTTGATTCAATGCTGTTTCAACATTGCGTCAATGTTAAAACAACGTTGATAGTTGTTAGGAGATTCTGCCAACATTGAATCAACATTGAAATCAATATTGTTGATTCAACATTGACAAATCAATCAATGTTGAATCAGTGTTGAATTGAGAACAATATATCAACGTTGATATGTCAACTGTTGATTGGATGTTGAAATGGTGATGGTTGCCAACATTGAAATAGAATCATTGAAAAAGTATTGAAGACAGATTGATCAACACCATCAACACAGTATCAACTGGTTGTCAACGTTGATGCAACATTTTGTGCCCACTGGGCAGTGGCACCTCCCTTGCGCCCATTTTCATTATGTCTGTATTATTCATAACAGTTGCAGCAGTAATGATCTGTCAACAAGATAGTGTGTGGACAATACATGAACATAATTTTTTACTAATTACTAGTAAAGAGTCTCTCCCTCTTGGATGGTTTGTTTAAGTAAAAAAAATATGATTAAGGGAAAAAAGCTACATACCCTCCATTAATGATAGTTGGTACCTCTGGACAAAGTGAATCTAAAATGAAGAAGCACCAAGATACCTTTTATAATCGATTTCTATAGAAAATAATTCATATAAAAAAGTATGATAGAGGGGGATAGGCATCAATTCCCTCAATTGTGTAATTTATGTTCACACAAATCTACAAATCTTACAAATCTATAAATTTGCAAGCAAAATATTAACTTCATGCAATGATTTTCAAAGTGTTACTTACATCTGCATTGAGGTATTTCATTGTCCCATTGTGGCTGCCCTGTAATCTGGACCTGACATCTCAGTAAGTTACTGTGTGAAAGTGTGTACCCCTGGACACATCGATAGGAAACCACTGTGCCAGCCTGAGTATCTGTTGTATTGGCCCTGTAAATTGAATAATTGATTCAGAACCAATGTAAAATGATATCAAAGATATTAACTTTATCAGAGTAATTTAAATATATGTGTAATGACCTGAATCCCAATAAACTATGATTAGGATGAATCAAAAAAGTATTATGTACACTTTGATTAAACCTTCTATGAGTTAAAAATAATAATAAAAAGAAATATCCATGCCATGATCAAATGATTAAAAGTTCATAAATATTACATACCCTCCATTCGGAATTGTTAGTACATTTGGACATAATGAGTCTGCAATGGAAAAGGACACATGTTTGTGGCTGAACATGGTTAAAACAGCAAAGGTGAAGTTTTATTCTGTATACAATATCTTAAGCTTTCGGACACCAAAGTGAAGAATTTCTGAATGGCATTGTGTCAAGAGGGTTGACAATATTTCTATCAGCCTACCCAGTTGCCCAGCTTTAAAAATCTACAATCCAATAATCTACAGGTCTAGAAAACCTTAACTTTCTTTTTCTTCTTTAATATTTTGTTGATGCAGTGTTTTTGGTTACCCAGGCCTATAGAAAGAAACATAAGAACGAAATTATTGGCCAATGCCCTAAACCCCAGGCCCGTGGCTTCTTACTGGTATATTCTGAAACCAATAATGGCAAAGTTGCCGTGACTACATCATATCATAGTTGCATAACAATACTTACATATGCATTTAGGTGGGGTGGTGTTCCAACGTAGTTCTCCATTCTGTGCTTGACATGTCAGTGAGTTGTTGTGAGAAAGTATATAGCCTCGAGCACATTGAAATGAGACAACTGCACCAACCTGATTATCAGTTGTGTTTGGCCTATGTATTCAAGGAAACTTATAAGTTGAGTAATTTGTTTGAAAGATAATTTGAGACTTATCATCACTTAATAGACAACAAAATGTCTCTGGTGATAAATAATTCAACTTTTGTTTTAGAAAAGATTACTTATAACATTTGAAAAAGGGTATCATTTCTGAAGGTGATGCTGATGCAATTCGATGACCAAATGATGCAAGCTAAGATAGAATGTCAACTTATTACTTCAATGACAGAGTAACTATAAATAAAGATTAACATACAATCTTGCTTGTTCAGTTGGCAATGATGGACAACCATCCCCTGTATAATAAAAGAAGCAGGGACTTTAGATTTTAGTAAGAAGCTAAAACCTAATCTGTATAATATGTATATCATTCTGGAACTATTTGTGCAAGGAAAGAATACATCCTAGCAAACCAACTGGTAAATCTTTTGAAAGTATATTGTTAATTTTCTCATTTAGGTTACAAATAAGAAATCACAGTACAACGCAAGCTCCACTATGCCAAACTGAAATCCATTAAATGAGGCATTCTATTAGATCCTTTGTTCTCTATGGTTTTTGCACATAGTGGGCAAGCATACAGCATACTCCTATGTAATGTAAACAAATACACTTAACAAATTTATTATTTAAAAGAATGCAGTGGTTTGCAGACGCCAATGTGACTAAGTGGATGCCAGTGTCTTGGTGATTTGCTTAGAATCACTATCTTCTTTAGAAACATGATATACCTGAGCATTGAGGGGGTTCAGGGGTCCAACGTGGCTGTCCTGATGAGTCAGCAACACATCTCAAGGGGTTATTGTGTGTTAACAAATAACCTCTAGCACACCCATATCTGACCACTGTGTTAAGCTGTGTGTCTGTTGTGTTTGGCCTGTAAAATGAGTATTTTAAATACCATTAAAACCATACTTGAATTATGTAAATTCACTACATTCTTAAGTTTTTGACTAACACTCTATGACACTTCCCTGCAGGTTGTAGGTTGTAACAGCCAACTATTCATAAATACAGATATAGCACTGGAACCCAATGAAATTTACAGTTATTGGTTTTTTAGTATCCAACTTTAAAGAGATGTTATCAACATACCGGCCATTTGTTACATTTGGTACTACTGCACATGAGGATCCTTAAAGAAAAATTTATGTAAACTGGTGTTTATTTCTAAAAAGCAATTGCACTTGCTTTAGCCTGACATGAGAAAATGATCTATATAATGATGTCCATTTATGATATCTGATATTTTTACATTCTGCTGCTTTTTACTCTTGGCAATTTGGTTCACTGGGCTACCATATTTTGCAAGTATAATTCTTATTCAATGGTCCAATGGAAATTGTTTCAAGATGACCACAGGATTTACTATGTATGCCTCTAGATTATATGTTATACATCTAACATAACTGACTTGGCGAAGAATTATTTTTTAAGTTAAAAAAACAGTTTTATTGATTTCCTAAGTTTGCCAAGCGTTTGTTTTTAAGATAAAAAAAAAAGTTAAAATATGTACACAAGAAAACATTACTTTAACATTTTATGATGAAACATTTGATTAAAACGTTTTAATTTTATTCTAAGTTAAAGAACACACCATAATTTTAACATATATAGTGATGTTGAAAAAAACGAAAGTTGCAAATGTTAAAAATATGTTGTTGTTTTTTTTTGTTTTTTTTGCCAAGTGGGAAATGTATTACCTTGATAGACAGAGTTGTTGTCCACAGTTTTCCTTATCCATGCTGTATACTGTGAGATGTCTGCATATATAGCATAGCCACTGTTATTGGACCCGCAGGCGAAACCTGCTGACACTGTGCCATACAGATCATAGATTTCAGTATGCTCTCTTCTGCACATTAATGGACCTCCAGAGTCTCCCTTAAAAAAGAATAATCCTAAAAAAGTCAATACATTGTTACTACAGTCCTGTCTATGTTAACCCTATGGAAGGGCCATACTTCATTTGAGG
Organism: Acholoe squamosa; assembly: GCA_949317995.1. NCBI lineage: Eukaryota > Metazoa > Annelida > Polychaeta > Phyllodocida > Polynoidae > Acholoe > Acholoe squamosa. The sequence goes on along the minus strand of OX439049.1, from coordinate 32,664,000 downwards.
TGCTGCTTATCATATTAAGTGAGAAATTTGTTAACTTACTTCAATTCAAAATGATTTCAACACTAATGTGCTTGCTTTGTCACTCAAATAGAATAAAAGATTTCTGTTTGTCCCCTAAAGAGGGTTGTGGATCCTCTATCACCTTATTAGTGGATGTGAGTGAGGAAATGTGTTCAACAATGTCTAGTTGGCATTCTGTGGAAGCCATTAGTATACACATCTTATGTAGTCTTAGTAGTTCCTCTGTACCACCACAGGTGTCAGCACTAGGCTGTGAAATGACCTGTGAAATGCCAGCAAGCAAGCAGACCCTACCTCATACGTGCACAAATGTCACACCAGGGGGAGTAACCCTCCTCTTGGGATGAACTCCACCTTCACTTTCATATGTCTTACCTGACAAGCATCACATACTCCATTACGTAGTCCAGCACATAATAAGATGTCATCGGAAGGGTAAAAACTAGGCAAGTGGTTGCACAGTGTGTCATTCACAATGGGAATGGAGGCTGCTCGAAGAACACTTGAATGTGGTTGACCTGAAATGCAGTTTTTTCCTAATATTAGTTTGCAGTCCTTGAAAGGACCCTAAATATCGTTTACAATTCTGTTACATGAGCTATTGAACAACGAGATCATTTTGCATATAACTATGCTTTATTTGTTATAGATTGGGCAAGGTCTGGGGGCTTTATTGCACCCTGCATTAAGACCCAAATGAAGATTCATTAATAGTTTTATCTAGAAGAATAGTCATTGTTCATCTACAATAAAAAAAAATTGCTAAATATTTGCACTGATAATAATTGCAAAAAAAAACCTAGATAAAAAGAAAGGATATGGACTCACCTGGTCCTGTTACTCCCCAACCAGCCACTGTGCAGTTTCTATTCAATGGTAACCTGTCTATGACAGGATCCAGGCATATCGGTTGGATATCCAGGGAAAAGGTCAACTGCTGCCTCAGCCGGAGTAAAGCGACATCGTTCCCATAATATATATTTGTAAAATTTGGATGTATCACAATACGGGACACATTGATATGGTTACCTGACCCCAAAGTGTTGGATCCTACTTCCACACGGAAAGAAGATGCATCAATTCTTGAAGGCCTAGAATAAAAAGGTAATTACATAGATGTGTAGGGGCAGTAATTCCCCCGTACTTGGTGGAGATACCAAGTGGTCCCGCCTCGCAAGGGGGATCTCAAGAGAGCTCGTTACCAGGTAATCACTACCCCCTAGTGTGTGCATCATACTGATCCAGGTTTAGTTGGAAGGTAGAGAATGTCAGGCCAGGGGAAGTAGCTCAGGGGTAGAGCTTCCGCTTCAAAGTTGGAGGGTCCCAGGTTTGAGTCCCAGTTTCTCCATGACATTTTCCGCTGACCACTACAGATGTATATTCATATATAAAGGTATAATTTATATAGGCAATATCTTTTTTCTATTTTTCTGTAGTAACATTTCAAAAGAGGAGGTGGACCCCATAGGTGGAAAATTCACATTATATTAGGGAGTGGTCATTTTCTAACAACATGGGGGGTTGGTGAAATTCTGCGTGTGCGCGACGAAAATTTTTCCGTCCCTCCTTTTATTCTATAGTCGCGCGCTGGCTTTTTTGCTGAATTTTTTCTGTCCCCCCCTAAGAGGGGTCTAAAATTTGTTTGTCCCCCCCCCAAACCCACCAACCCCCCCCTCCCCGTTGTTAAAAAATGACCACTCCCTTAGTACCAAACTTCTTATACCAGGGTAATATGCTAGGAATAAAACTTATGTTGTTAGAAAAGCATTCAGAATGTTAGAACTCACTTGTTGGGCAATTCAATATAAACTCTTCTGATACTACTGATGTATCAACTTGCAAATTATAAGTCTACATATGAAACAAAATATGATCCAAAAAGAGGTGTTCATGCAAATTCTGGCTAAGTTACATCATAGGTATTCAATCAGATGAATACAACTCAAATGAATACAATTCAAATAATCATCCAGCATAACAACCTTACCATGTTGTCCATTATTTTATATCTACCAGTTTGCCACATTTGAACAAGTTTGAACTCAACACTGGACTGCTAATCTACAACCTTCTTTTTGTCTCAAATATTTGCTTATATACATGCAAAATTTTGATTGCCGTCAAAAGACAATCATCAGTTTTCTTCAACCACCCTCATGATATATTGGGGCCTTACACACAGTATGCAGCGGTGATGACCCATTGTCTGTCAATAATGACTGCCCCACATTGATGCTTCTTTGTGGAGTCTTGGAGGCTCACCGTCCATGGCCACATCCCCCGTGCTACTTCTGTCCCTCCTATTACCTTGGCCTGTAAACGTGCCCCACATGGACTAGAACCTGCAATAATGAAAGTAAATTTATAGAGTATCAAACCGCTTTTTCTTCTTTTGCTCTAGAGGGCATTTCTGAAGATGGTATGACTGCCAGCATTCACTACAATTTGAAACCCTCAAAATTAGAGTGGTTGATCATAGAAAATGCACTATGACTGTTTTGTATGATGTTATAATTTCATAGGGTTTGGTAGGACAGTTATACCAGTGTAACCATTAGTGACCACTAGATACAAAATCCCACTATTAGATTTGAAGGGCTTCAATCATAACATCTTGAGAAATGCCTTCCTGAGCAAAGTTTTAGTATTTTGTACCCATCAAGTATACAAGTCAGACAATAACAAACTTTTGACCCATGAAATCACATGGTCTAATTTGGACGATAGGGTCAGGAAATCAATTTGTGATAATAAGTGACTTACCTGTAGGATTACCACATATGACACCAGCATATGTTCTAGACGGGCAGCGAGTGACACCGAAGCCTTTATACTGGCAAGCATAAAGGGATGTCTCTGTTCCATTACATTGTACGTCTGACAGCCATACCCTCCCTCCTACAGTCCCTTGCCGGAAAGTCTTCACCTCAATTGGGGAAAGGCTTGGTGATTGGGAAGCAAAGGCAACCTAGGTATTACTCTGTGAAATTCCATAACAACATAAAGGTCTATGAAAGCAACACTAGTGCCAAGGAAATGTACAAATAATTGCTATATGAATCCTGAGCCGGTTTTGCAAAACTAGCACAGAATATTGGGTATTACTAACATGGTCTCATAATCAATCAACAATTACCAAAATTTGATAGAAAGATGCAATTTCTATGAATTACATTAATTATTTGCTGAGCTTTGATAATAGATCTATGATGATTAAGTCTTGACAGTAACTTACAAAGGGCCAAACATTTTGCATATGACTCTAGCATCGAAATCAATGAAAGAAAGTATTGGACATATATCTAAGTATATAAGTGCAGAATTCCAAAAGCCTGTGGATAACAGCCAAAAAAAATACAGCACAAGCCCACATAAGACAACAACTTACGGCGAGCCAAACATTTTACATATGACCTTGGCATCATTCACATCAAACCCATCGCTGCATATGGTGCCGTCACCCTGGTTCTGGTAATTAATGATGATTCTTCCATTCGGCTCAATGGTTGTCACTAGGTTGGTTGTGTACTGTGGTGCGATAGTAGTGAGCGGTGCAGGTGTAGATGTCACAACAGTGTTTGGCACTGCAGCTGAAAGTAATGATTATAGTACCTATTGTATAAAGCACACTTTCTTTATAAGACACATAGCGAGTTAGTTGATTCGTTCAAAAAAAAAACTGAACTGATAATGATATCATTTCTGTTCTACTCAATGAATCTCCAAAATGAGGACCATGTACAAGACTCTGAGACGTCCATGGGCTAGATTCTCCCCTACCCCCCTTATTGCTTAGGGGAGATGGCATGTAACACATCAAATAAAGGTCTTGTGGATGCAGGGGTAAGTTCTGGTAATATGATATTTTAATAAATTACAGTACTTTTAATATATTAATGTAGCTTTACTTTATATTATGATAAACTAACTTTAGATAGCTACCATTTCAAAGCGTGTCATGTAACATACTTACAGGAGCTTCTTAATGAACGCCCACAGACGACACCAACATCCTGAGAGTGGGAGCAGGTTGAGGGAGTCCAGCGGCCAATGATGCAGTGTGAAAGTGATGTCTCATTACCATTACATGCCACCTGTGACATCAGTATATTTCCTGTACCTGGACCAAAGGATCTCATTTGCACTTCCTCAGTACTGCAACATTACAAATGGACAAAAATATGAGTATAGTTGTGGCGTATTGGTGTATATATTTTCTTCTATGAGTCAAAAAAGGAGATCAGCTTGTCTGTGAAAAGGGTGCCATCTTCTATAATCAATGTTTTCAAGAAAATGTTGTACTTATGAGAATAAAAGCAATGCTGTAGGATAGGACAATGCTGTAGGAAAGGCTACACATTTACATGTAATAAAAGTATAGTAAAAGGAGTCGGATTTAGCCTTGCATATTCAGTCATCGACTGACCTTACAATGTTCATATTCTTGACATTTCCCTTTTCTTCTTTTTTGATTGATATAACATAGCTATGCTGATGCAGGTATATTCTTCAATGCCCTTCCTTGAAAAACCTGTAGATCCATACCAGAAATTCAATGCCTGTTAAAAAACTTAGTCTCAAACTGAAAAGAGTTATGCCTTTGCATGTTAAAACTCGAAATTCCTTGATTTTTGTGGGTTTGTTAACAAACACATCTTATCAACTCACCTCTTACCAAGCATGCGGCAGATGACCTGAAGAACTCTTAGATCAACTCCTTCCTGGCACATTGTTCCAGGGCGGTTATACCAGGAGACTATCACACGGCCACTGTAAGAATCAGACCCACCCTCTAGGGTCACTGTTAATGCATTAGTACTGGGAGGAGGTGCCTGTGGTGGTGGTGGCTGAACTGGTGTTGGTGGCGGTGATGGCTGGACTGGTGACAAAGGTGGTGGCAGCGGTGGAGGAGCCCTCTGAGTCGGTGGAGATGGCAATCCTGGATATTGATAAAATGATACATGAATTGTTGCATGGCATAAAAGAAATGATAGGCCAAATAAAAAACAAAAGGTTTGTTTCTAGTAACATGGTCAAAAGAGTTGAGGACGGTAGGTCGTTTTTTTTCAGTATTGAAGGCCTCATGTTCTACATACTTATACTTTTTAAGGTTTTCTTTACCTATTACAAGAAAGAATCTTGCATACATGAAATATGAGAAAACAATGGGCAAATATGTGTATATTATTGTAAAGCAAGACTTTGAATAAACATTCAGAAGAATTTAAAAATAAAAATCATTGGAAAATTCTGAGGTAAAACCAAACTTTTTTTGTTTTGGCCTAAAGGGGAAACTTTGCTACAATGCTGATTTTCACGGGAGAAAGTATGAAGTTATAATTATGGTCCAGATGCAAGATGCCAAATGACATATTCATAGCAGCTACACTGTCATTTGGGATTCCGAATTTTTAATGCACCATTTTAAGACTTAAGATCTCTGATCTGGAAACTGACTGTCTGTTTAGGGTAGATTAACTTTGAGGTGTCAACATACCTTGAGACAACCACTCCAGAAATGTTTGTGTATGAGTGCATTCACACCTGGTGTACACAATTGGTCTATTTGTGACTTCACACCTGTTATACATACATGGTAAACAGGTGTCCACACACCTGGTGTACCCTGGGCGCCTTCACACCTGGTGTACAGGGGCGTTCACACCAGTTTTACACACCTGGCATCTGTTTAGGGTAGAGAACTTTGAGGTGTCCACATACCTTGAGACATCCACTCCAAAAATGTTTGTGCAATGGTGCCTTCACACCTGTTATACACACCTGGTGTACTGGTGCCTTCACACCTGTTATACACACCTAGTGTACTGGTACCTTAACACCTGTTATACACACCTAGTGTACTGGTGTCTTCACACCTGGTGTACACATCTGGTGTACACACCTGGTGTACACACCTGGTGTACTGGTGCCTTCACACCTGTTATACACACCTAGTGTACTGGTGCCTTCACACCTGGTGTACACATCTGGTGTACACACCTGGTGTACACACCTGGTGTACTGGTGCCTTCACACCTGTTATACACACCTAGTGTACTGGTGCCTTCACACCTGGTGTACACACCTGGTGTACTGGTGCCTTCACACCTGTTATACACACCTGGTGTACTGGTGTCTTCACACCTGGTGTACACACCTGGTGTACTGGTGTCTTCACACCTGGTGTACACACCTGGTGTACTGGTGTCTTCAAACCTGGTGTACACACCTGGTGTACTGGTGCCTTCACACCTGTTATACACACCTGGTGTACTGGTGCCTTCACACCTGTTATACACACATGGTGTACTGGTGCCATTACACCTGGTGTACACCCCTGGTTTATGCCATGGCTAATATCGATGACACTATAGATTAGTACTACTTACGCCGTATTCAATGGGGGGGTGGAATACGATCCTCGCATATTCCGCGGCGCCATTTTGAAATTTATACAGAGTTAACTAGTTTCGTATTTAGGTATGGTTATTAGAAGTTTTACACAAAAAATGAATGATTGAACTAGTTAAATAATATGTTATGAATTGTTTAAGGTATATCCAAGTGTTAGCGCCATGTTAAAAAAGAATCTATTGCCCTGTGCAAGGAACATTCATATCGAAACTAAAAGTAGCGGCTAGCTCCGTATCACGTGACCTACTTCGTCGAACAAGGTGTCATGGCGGATGAAAACAAACCGGGACGAGTCTATGCCTTCAAAACCAGTAAATATTGTTGAAATCCTTTATTTAAAAGCATTTTAAACCCGTGGGCCATGGCATAAATGCAAATGTCCACTCCAGTGAATAATTTTACAGCGTATTCACCTCGGTGGGGCTGCCCGTATTCAACGAAGCCGTTATACGCTGTAAAATTATTCACTGGTCGTGGACATTTGCTTATGTACTGGTACCTTCACACCTGGTGTACTGGTGCCTTCACACCTGTTATACACACCTGGTGTACTGGTGCCTTCACACCTGGTGTACACACCTGGTGTACTGGTGCCTTCACACCTGTTATACACACCTGGTGTACTGGTGACTTCACACCTGTTATACACAACTGGTGTACTGGTGTCTTCACACCTGGTGTACACACCTGGTGTACTGGTGCCTTCACACCTGGTGTACACACCTGGTGTACACACCTGGTGTACACACCTGGTGTACACACCTGGTGTACACACCTGGTGTACACACCTGGTGTACACACCTGGTGTACTGGTGACTTCACACCTGTTATACACAACTGGTGTACACACCTGGTTTGTTGGTGCCTTCACACTTGTCATACACACCTGGTGCCTTCAAGCTTGTGTAGGGGTATGGTATTTACACTTTACGTTCATGTACCCGTGAGACTCAGACCTAGGTCCTTCGGGTGTAGTGGGGGAATCCGGATGGCAGGTGGCAGCACCTGCCTCTGGGTTCGTATCCATTACACCAGGGGGCCTACCACTCGTCCGCCACACGTCACGTGGCCGGTCTGAGTTTCGCGGGCTTTTCCCCTATATAAGGCTGGTCCTAGCCCATGTTCTTCAGTAGTGGTTTACCCACTGCTCAACCAGGTTGTTACCCGAAAGGGTAACCGAATGCCCTAGTAGCATGTAGTCCTCTGAGGCTGTGATCGTATGTAACGTAAGCTATGAAATAAAAGCTCGGTTGCCTACCCGGAAACTTTTCTCTCTCTTCGTTATGATTTAATCTAACTTAACGAGACGAACCATTACACTGGTGCCGTGACCAGTTGGGCTTCGGGTAAGCGCAGTCAGAAATGACTGAGCTGAGCCCAGTCAGGGGAAATGGCCCAAATCATGAGCTAAACTCCCCGATGGAGGATGGTGAAATCAAATCACCACCCCAAGGTACAGAGTGGAGAAACCCACTGGAACACTACCCTGATGGGTTAGAGGATGTAAGAAAAAACTTACATGATGAACTGGATGAATTTGGAGACTCCTTATTCATGCCAGGAGGTACTTCGAAACCTGCACCAATGCATAAAAGTACTGCTCAATTTGGTAAACTACCATTTGAGGTACCAAAGCCTAGTGCAGGTATGTTTGAAACTCCATATAGTTCTCGAATTAAACACCAGAAATGTGGATTTGAAAGGAACAAAATGGACGAGCTTGAAGACATGAGAGCTGAATACGAGAAGATCCAGAAGGATCTTATTACACTGACCGGAACCCGAGACAAGATTCTGACTGAAAACAAACAGTTGATATCAGAGCGTCTTGATTACGATCAAAGTTGTAGACGCCAACAACAATTGTTATTGGATCAGATGGAGAAAGAAAAACAAGATTTTCAACTCCAGCACGAACAGTATCGTGATGCACTATACACGGCGGATCTGGAATACAGAGCCTCGTGTGATGAGTTGAATAGAACTAAACAAGAGTTAAATTCAACTCAAACGGCCTATGGTAAGTACCAAGAAGAGCTGATGAAAATTGAATCAGCCTTCAAGGATGCTCGGAAAACGTATCAAAAACAAACCGATGAACATGAAAAACTCAAAGGTCAATGGATACTTGAATCCACAGATTTGGCTGCCAAACAGACAAAGATGATGGATGATTATTCCGAACTGGAAGCTAAAGCTATCCAGATGTCAAAGTATCTAGAGGATACTGGTCGTGCAGTAGGCACTCTTGAATCAGACTTCACTGTTTCAGGAATTGCCCTAAACACGACGAGTAACCGGATGAACTCTTTGAGGGGCGATGACGGGGTAACAGAGACAACTGTACCTCGTTATGAAGAAATAAAGAGTCATCAGGTTAGATTTACGGACAATACCTTCAAACCTCTTGGTTTAGGTACGGGAAATGGTGGGGTTGACTCTGCGAGTGGAACTAAACAAAGCCACTCGGCAAAAACCTCCACCTTTGACGGCGGATGGCCACAACAGTCACCTTTAGGGGGACCAAATGGCCCGTATGCCCAGTATGGATGGAGTCAATCCCAAACAGGAGCGAATCCGTCCAAAGGTAACACCCGGAACATGTCCGGAGGAACAACCGGACAATCATCCGGGAATTCCAGTCCAGCTGGAGGGCAATCCGGATGTGACCAAGGATCCGGACCTTCAGGAGATCGTTCCAGAAGCAGATCCTCTGCTGGTGGGACTGGTTCCAATAATGGAAATCAGTCAAATGGAACAGGAGGAAACACTAATCCCAATAGTGGTTTCTTTAGCTTTGGTGGAAATACACAACCCACCAATAATCCTGGGCCAACTCCTCAAACCAGCGGATACACCTTCTCACAGGTGCCTCCATACGGAGCAGGGGGATCAGGGGGCGGAGGAGGACCACCGCCTGGAGGCCCTGGAAGTACTTGGTACGAATCCTCCAAGGAAAAAGAGACTCAGTCGCCGAGTATCTCTTTCTCCAGGGTTACAAGCGCTGCATGACTCTAATGCAGCGATTGCTAACTTAGGTGTTGATTGCTACAATCAAGGTCTGGACGATACGGAGATCATGGAATGGAGTAAGGGTTTATCCCTTACTGGATCCACGAATCCGGCTTGTAGAGTAGCTAAGATACCTACCCCCTTTAATGCCAAGAACCCTTGGAAGGAGGAGTATCAAGGCTGCGCGGATGTCTTTAACTGCAATGGATGGGGTAAAGCGGAAGCTCTCCCTTATTTAGTATGCTGGTTAAAGGAAGGCGACGGAAAAGGAGCCGTGGAACAATGGAGAGATTCTCAAATAGTAGGACTCTCAGCCCATATGAAATATGATGAACTCATAGAGATTGCTTCATATCTATATGGGAATATAGTTGGAGAAGATCCTTGGCTGACGTTCACTAAAAGAACGCAGAAGCCTAAGGAATCTGCCAAAGTGTTCGGCTTGGAATGTCAACGACTGTTGCATAAAGCCAGACCTCAATGGAGACTAGATGATGAATGCTTCCTAGATGAAATGTTTAAACAATTCATTGAAGGATTGCGGAATCAGGAACACAGGACAGTAGCCTGTGAAGCTTGGAAGAATGATGCCTCTCTGACAGATTTGTTCCAGTCCTTAGATCATTATGATCGAAAGGCCCGTATCTTTGCCGGGAAGGTACCCCAACGGATGTCAGCAATGATAATCCCGGAGGGAATACCCGAAACCGATTCATCCGAATCAGGGGAACCTGACGAAGATGAAAATGTTGGGGCCATTGGCCAAGGGAACCCCCGGTATAACCGGAACTGGGGAAAGAAACCGGGTTACGTCAAGGAGAAAGTGATTACTTCTAAACCTCCTGTGACTCAACCCGATACCAAACTTACTACGGGTCCGTCTTTATCAGAGGACCTGGTTAACAATTTGGTAAAGAAGATTACTGAAAATCTTAGGAGGCCTAAGCCTGATAGGAGCGTTGTGACATGCTTTCGATGTCAGGAAACTGGGCATTATGCTGCCGAGTGTGAGGCAGATAAGCCAGTTTATAGAAACACTCGTTACCGGAACAATCCGGGTAAGGAGGACTCAGTAAAGAAGGAAAACTGAGAGGGGGTGTCCATGAAGGCAACCGGATTACCCCCCGAATGAGTGATTGCCATGACTGCCAGCCTATCGCCGCTTGCGGTACTGGTGAGAATCCTCTAGCGATTTCGCCCAGCAGTGAAGCTAAGGAGCCTGATCAGTTCCTTACTCATGAGGCTGGGGAGACTGATAGTACACCAGGTGTCAAGAACCGGCAGAAGAACACAGAGGGGAAACCCGATATCAGTCCAGAGGGAGCGGCCAACGAGTTGGCCAGGGTGGGGTGTGCCCAGTTCCCCCCGGGTCATCCTTGTCTCAAGTTTTTGGAGGGATGTGGATTTGACCTCAGCGCTAAGACGGAACTTGCTAAGTACGCAAGTAGTCCTACCTACTTGAAAGGTAGGAGGTGGTACGCAGTTGTATCTGTGAGTGGTAGATCCGCTGAGTTTCTTGTCGATACGGGTGCTAGCCACTCCTGCATTGCTAAGAGATTCTACGATCTTTTGCCTACGAATCATGAAACTTTCACAACGGAAGGAAATGCTCGTACGGCCGACGGTAGCATGATACAAACGTTCGGTAGAACATGTATGAGGTTCAGTCTACAGGAAGATAAGGACTTCATCCTTACTCCTACTGTGGCGAACATCGCGGATGATGGTATACTTGGTCTGGATTTTGCTGCATTATATGGAGCAAGGTTAGATTCCCAGAGGGGAATATTGGAAGTGAGAGACCCGTATCATCTCGAAGTACAATGTGTGCTTAGGCAAGTAAGCAGTGTAGCCAGTGTAGCCCAGACTGTTAAGATACCACCGGGCACAGCCTGTGATGTCTTATGTCGAGCGGACAGACAGTTTTCAGGAAAAACTGGAGTTGTAGAGCCAGACATGGCCATGTTGTCAAGTATCGGATTGGAATCCGCCGACGTTCTAGTAGCTAACGCTGCTTGGACGGTGGTTCCTATATCCAATACCGGTAATAAGACTGTCTACGTACAGAAGGATACGATCCTCGGGTCGGTTGTCCTGTCTGAATTGGTAGAAGGCTGTAAACATGTTTCGGCACCCGGAGCCCCTTCCTCACCCAAAAGGAGCCCGGAACTAGACATTCTAGTAGCCGAAAGCCATGTAGAAAGTGATGAACAACGTGAAGCTCTAACTGACTTGTTATACAAGTACCGTAAAGCTTTTGCAGCACCAAGTGAAAAATTGGGGCGTACCGATAAGGTACTGCATACGATTGACACTGGTGAGAATGAACCTTTTAAGATTCCTTATAGAAGACTCCCACTAGCCAAAAAAAAGGTAGCTGAGGAGGAGATAGCTAAAATGCTTGAACAGGATGTAATAATTCCATCAACCAGTCCTTGGTCTAGCCCTGTGTGCATGGTGACTAAGAAAGATGGTACCATCCGTTTCTGCATAGATTACCGGAAATTGAATGGTATGACCAGGAAGAATTCATATCCCTTTCCACGGATTGATGAGACTATAGACTCCCTTGGAGGTAAGCAATGGTATTGCTCTCTAGACTTACAATCCGGGTACTGGCAAGTGGGTATGCATCCGAAAGATATGGAGAAGACGGCCTTTTCCAGTCATATTGGATTATTCCAATAAAATGTGATGCCGTTTGGATTGTGCAATGCACCGGCGACATTCGAAGCCATGATGGAAACTTTATTAAGTGACCTCTTATGGAAGAAATGTCTCGTCTATCTAGATGATGTGATTGTCTTTGGGAAGACATACGAAGAATGCTTGGAAAATTTAGGTATGGTCCTGGAAAGGATCATAACTAATGGTTTGAAGCTGAAGCCCAAGAAATGCGATCTTTTCAAAAGATCTATTAATTACTTGGGGCGAATAATCTCGAATGAAGGGATTAAAGCCGATCCGGAGAAACTGGATGCCGTGTCAAATTGGCAGGCACCCACGAATGCGAAAGAAGTCAGATCCTTCCTCGGATTCTGTTCCTACTACCGGGACTTTATCCCAGGATATTCAAGGGTTGCCTTTCCTATCCAGAGTTTGTCCCACTGGACACCCGGGATAAAAAAAGGAACAATTCCCTTGGGGATCCGAGCAAGACGAGTCCTTTATGAAAATAAAGGATTTGTTTGCAAGTACACCTGTGTTGAAGTACCCTACGGAGAATGATCACTTCATTCTAGATACTGATGCTAGTAATGAAAGCATAGGAGCCGCCCTTTCTCAGGTCCAGGATGGGGTTGAAGTTCCTATAGCCTTCGCTAGTAACACGTTGAGTAAAAGTCAAAGAAATTATTGTACCACTAAACGTGAGTTGTTGGCTGTGGTGGTCTATACAAAGAAGTTCAAGCACTTTTTGTGGGGGAGTGATTTCACTCTACGGACTGACCACTCTTCCCTCAGATGGTTATTGAACTTCAAAGATGCAGAGGGGATGATAGGTCGCTGGTTAGCGCACCTATCCGAATTCGGTCTAAATCACAGCCAGATTGAACACCGAGCCGGGGCAAAGCATTTGAATGCAGATGCTTTGTCTAGAATCCCAGTGAGGAAATGTGCAAATGCTGAGTGCACTGATTGTGGAGCACACAATGCTGTGTTGGCAGGGGTTCGAGTTCCATTCGAAACCCATCCGGAACATGTCTTGAATTGGTCCTTGGAGACCATCCAGCAGTTCCAGGAGTCTGATGCAGTCACATCACGTTTGATTAAGTTCCTTAATCAGGGTATCTGTCCTCCAAGACCCGAAGTGTCATTGGAAAACAGAGAGATGAGACGATTCTTAGCTCAATGGGCCGAGCTAGAAGTCCGGGATGGTATTCTGTTCCGATGGAAGAACCATTCTAATAGGAAGAAAACCTTGCAAGTTGTCATACCTAGTGCTATGCGACGAGATATTATGTATTTCTGTCATGGACATAGAACTAGTGGACACTTTGGAAAGAAACGGTCTCTAGAACGTCTAACCAGACGATACTATTGGCCCGGCATGAGTACAGATCTCACCCGATGGGTGGAGACCTGTCCCGAGTGCTGTAAGAACAAACCAGGACCCGGGTTAGGCAAACTGCCATTATCCCAGGAACTGTTTGGTGTAAGGTTCGCTAGAATAGCTGTTGACATTATTAGTGGGATTCCCCCCACTCCTAGTGGCAACATGTGTATGATGGTCGTGTCTGATTATTATACCAAGTACACCCGAGTGTTTCCTCTACCGGATCATAAGGCTGTTACTTGTGCTATGGCCTTTGTAAAAGGGTGGGTGCTGCACTTAGGTGTCCCACTCATGTTACATAGTGACCAAGGCAGAGAATTTGAGTCTAGTCTGTGGCAAGAGATGTGTAATTGTCTGGCGATCTGCAAGACAAGAACTAATCCCTATAGACCACAGAGCGATGGACAGGTAGAGAGATTCAATAGGACTTTGATCCAAGTATTGAAGTCTCTGGTAAATGAGCAGATGGATGATTGGGATGAACAATGTGAATTCGTGGTACATGCCTATAATGGCACTGTACATTCGAGCACAAACTGTTCTCCTAATCTCCTCGTTTTTGGAGAGGATTTGATTATGCCAGCCGATTTGGTGTTTGGCGTAATAAGAATGAATCCGGAAACCCCTTGCCAGGTGATGTTTGTAGAATCCCTACGGGATAATTTCAAACAAGCCTATGAGAGGGTTAGAGACGAGTTGGCAGAAAGTTGGCTATGACACAGGTCTAAAAGCTAGATTTTTTAATCTAGGGGATAGAGTACTGTGTCTACACCAACCTCTAGCCAACCTGAAATTAGCCAGCAATTGGGATGGACCTTTCACTATAACTCAGGTTATTAGTGATTGCACAGTGATTATTAAATCACAGCTTGGTAAATGTTACAAGTCAAATGTAGCGAGACTACGCCCATGGAGAGGGAGGGATACCTCCACCGAAATGTATGGTGATGGTCTATTGAAAGTAATGGAACAGAGTCATGTTAAGCAACTCGAAGTGGTACCGACCCGAAAGCGAGGACCCGGGCGGCCATGGAAGGTTGCAGACCCGAAGAGGGTGGTGCCCCCTGTCGTAACATCCGGAAAACAGGGGAAGATACAAAAAGTCTCGGCAGGGGCAGGTAAAAATAAGAGGAAAGGTCCTTCTAAGGCTAAGAAGACCTTGGAAAAGGCTCTTATGGATACCAGGTCAATAAAAGAGGCCTCAAAACCTCTTAGACGCAGTCCAAGGTTGCTAAAGACTGCCGTAACCTAGCCTGTTAACACAATGAGTGTGTTGTCCTGTACTGTGTACTGTTATATGTTGTAACCTAGTTCAATGTATATTTGAGCCGGTCATGAGTTTCTGGAAAAGGCCCTATGACAATGTACCCATGGTTTTGGACGGATAATCCGGTGGATATGCTTATGCTATCCATAAACTCCATAATACCTAGCGAGTTGTCATAGTTGAACCCTGAGTACGGACGGACGACCGATCGGGTATTGTGTTGTTTTTATGTAAGGGCGCGTGACCTAATTAAGGGCACGCGGGAAAGTTGTTGACCCATTTTCGAATGGTCACGTGAGGCGCCGGTTTGATCATGCGCAGCGATTCAAGTTCGAGTATCCCGCCATATTGTCTTATTCCTGCGAAGGAAGAAGACGTGGCCGAGGGTGGTCTTACTCTTGTTGGAGTCTGATAGCCCGTGACAGCCATATTCCGAGGTGTGCCCTCGTTAAAAGGCACCCGCCTTTCACTGGGTAAGCAGTACTTACTGCTTATCCGGTGGATTGGGATATTTTATCCCTGAACAGCCACTTCTGTCGATGGCAGAAGAGGCCGTCCGCCTTGGCGGTGGTGCCGGTGCCAGCACCCCGCCGGAGTATGGAAGTGGAGCCGGTTGACCCAGTTGTGGATGCCACTCCGACTGACGAGCAAGAGGCTGCTATCTGGGCTAACGCCAATAGCAACTTTGCCGACTTCATTCCTCGACACAGGGGACACCTGAAGGGGAGTAAATCCGTATGGAGACTGCCCCCTCGGATCACCTGTGAGAAGCGTGAAGATATGGAGGAATGGCTTCGCAAGAAGCTCTCCGATAGAAAACCGGCCAATATGTACTGGATCTATTGGGAATTCGTTAAGAATTCGCCCAATGGTCTGTACAATTACGACCAGAAGGGCAAGCTCAAGTTTGCTCTAGATGAGCAGGAAGGATTGTCCCTTTCAACGTTGTACTCAAAGTGAGGGTGAGGTTGAATTCTTCATCGAGAAAGACGAGTTCCTTCGTCATCTCGTGGAGGTTCATATGCACCAGAGGCCGGAATATGTCTGCGACCGGGAGGTTGGCAAGAAATGTGCTAAATGCACAGGATGTGTCACCCCCCGACGCGGAGACATGGTCCAGCACTATGTGACTTCGCATGGAGAGGGCCTGGAGGCAGCCATAGATCGGGTGATGAAAATTCACTCTGAACTCTATGGTAACCTTAAGGGCCTCAATGCAGAGAAGTTGGCTTCCCTCACACCGAGTACGAAGCAGTTTGCGCCTACGGTTCCTGGTACTAACCAGAAACTAAAGGCTCGGTTTGCCCAGACTCCCGGGTCCGGCAAACTAGAGTACGCTCAGGAGGAGTACGATCTGTTGAACGAATGGAGGAGCAACAAGGCCCGCCGTCGTGGTGGGGCTTATGTAACTCCATCCGGAGAACAGATCCGAAGCTGCAGGGATTACCGCCAGGGACCCTCCACGGCAGATAGGAAGAGACAGGCGTCTGAATCTCCAAGCCGAGCCAGGTCACCACTGGAGGCATTGGAGAGACAGACGAATGGGGGAAGGAAGAAGCCACATCTTCCATCTCCTACTGGAACTCCTTCCCATTATGGACGAGCACCAACTCCACTAGGTGCACAGAACCCGACATTCTTTGGTGTCAGTGGACCGGGTGGCCAGTCCTCCCGGAAACACGTGCCTTTGAATGTCAAAGACCCGAAGCAGTACCCTGCTATGGGCCCACCCGGACCAGAGATGCAAATCTTTGATCAGTACGGGAGGGTCAAGCAGGAACTGCCGACAGTAGGAGGTCAAGCTCCCCGACCTACAATGAGTGCTGTGGTGAGACAACGTCCACCCGCGCCATTGTTGACAGCCAAAGACCTTAGAAGGGAATTGTCGCGGTTGCCCCTAGCTCAGGGATTACCAAATCAAGGCCCTTCTTCGACCACTGCTAGTGCGGCTACTACTGCGGTTGCTTCTTCGCACGCGCGTGTAGCTGTCACTGCGAGTGGGTCTGGAGCACAGCCGAAGCCTCAGGGTCAGGTACCCCCACCTGGTGCTGTGGTTCATCGGCCTAAGCTGATCCAGACAGTGGAGACCTTCTTCAAGAAGGAGGACAAATTGTCTTGCAATATTCAGAGCAAGCAATTTGAAACGTTACAGCACCATCTGGAAAACCTCCACCTGGATATGTATCGTCGGACCGTGTCGAGCACTCTCCAGTGCATTGACGCGATCCAGAAGTCAGAGATCAACCGGATCTCGACTCAGATAAAGGCGGATGTTGCCAAAGATAAGCAGGAAGCTGCTAATCTGCGGCAGGAGGCCCTATCCGAGAAGGAAACAGCTTCTCAGATGCTCGACCTAGAACGAGCAACGAACATGAAGAACCAGCAAAAGTTCTTCAAGGTTTTTGGAGTTATCATGGATAACTGGGATGGCACACCTGAGCATGCTTTGAACCTGTTCGAGGCACGCCAAAAGGTGAAACTAACACCCGCTGTCCCCGCATTGGCATCTACGGATGGAACCGGTGTGGACCCCCCCGTTCAGCCTCAGGCTCAACAACCGGGTCCAAACCAGCCACCCGAGGAGAACATGGAACAGTGAAAACTGTTGCATGAAGATTGGGCATAATTGTGTGTCCCGGGGTGCTATTACCTATGTATTGTTGGATAGGAAACCATTTTTTTTATCCAACCCGTATTGATTCAGGTACCAAACTGTACCCTAATCCGGAAACTGAAAACAGAAGGAGAAACAAACAAGTCACTCTGGAGGAGGAGTACGAATGCTGTAAACACCATAATTGTACTGTGCCATAATATAATGACTGTGCCTATTATAAAATCATGGACAATTTACACTAATATGGACTTTTGAACTACAAACCGAATTTACTACTACACCACTACTATTTGTGAGCTAGCACTACAGGCATCAGGGTTTAGCTACGCCCAGAAAGTCCATCAACAGTCTACAACTGGATCTACTATTACCTCCAGTTAGCTAGCACTACAGGCATCAGGGTTTAGCTACGCCCATAAAGTCCATCAACAGTCTACAACTGGATCTACTATTACCTCCAGTTAGCTAGCACTACAGGCATCAGGGTTAAGCTACACCCACCAACAAGTTTTACTATAGCACTTCAGGCATCAGGGTTCAGCTCGCCCATACCAAGACATCAGCAGCATCCGACTCCTGTTACATCCTCCAATCATGAAAACAAGTAACTTTGTTGATAATATTATATTGTGTGTAAAATTGTATTTATAACTATATAATATCTTTTATAGGGTACCTATAAATATACTGGATCTGCGAATCCTAAAA
The DNA here is from genome assembly GCA_949317995.1 of Acholoe squamosa. Lineage (NCBI taxonomy): Eukaryota > Metazoa > Annelida > Polychaeta > Phyllodocida > Polynoidae > Acholoe > Acholoe squamosa. The sequence goes on along the minus strand of OX439049.1, from coordinate 32,645,907 downwards.
GTTGTTTAAGGTAATCCTAGACCTGTAACTGTCTAGATAGGTCATTCCTGGTCTCAATATATTAAGAGACTATATTTCTTCTGTAACTTGTAAATATAAAACACTAAGGTATAAACTGAGCTGCGTCTCAAAAGTATAAATATTTTTCTATAAAATAAGAGAAGGTCCAACGGATTTCTCTAAACTTAGTATTGTATTACTCAGGTTAATACCTAATTGTGTTCATATAGTATCAGATTAATTGTTCATATCTGATCATTAATATTCGATTCACTTTGTAAAGTGGACAGAGCTGTTAATTTAAAAAGTCGAAAATTTTTTTTCCGGGTTCAATAACTGTAATACGATCATTATTTACAACCATCGGTCCTTTTCAGGACCCTACTGTTGTCAAAACGTTACTATAAATCTGTGATAGTTGTATATTTATCATTTGTGGTTGTTATAAGCTACTGGTGGAAATGAAATGAACGACACTCGATGCTATTATTGTATAATTTTTCAGAAATAGGATAGTCTTATACTATAGCCTATTTCACATCGAGCAAGTGTAATTAATACCCCTTTTTAGTATTGTAAACAATCACTTACTAGGTTATTAATACACTGCGGTTTAATTACCCCCAAGTTATTGTCTAAGGGGGGCAGTGTAGGGGTATGGTATTTACACTTTACGTTCATGTACCCGTGAGACTCAGACCTAGGTCCTTCGGGTGTAGTGGGGGAATCCAGATGGCAGGTGGCAGCACCTGCCTCTGGGTTCGTATCCATTACACCAGGGGGCCTACCACTCGTCCGCCACACGTCACGTGGCCGGTCTGAGTTTCGCGGGCTTTTCCCCTATATAAGGCTGGTCCTAGCCCATGTTCTTCAGTAGTGGTTTACCCACTACTCAACCAGGTTGTTACCCGAAAGGGTAACCGAATGCCCTAGTAGCATGTAGTCCTCTGAGGCTGTGATTGTATGTAACGTAAGCTATGAAATAAAAGCTCGGTTGCCTACCCGGAAACTTTTCTCTCTCTTCGTTATGATTTAATCTAACTTAACGAGACGAACCATTACACTTGTTATAATTATTATTGTTATAGGTTAATACACACCTGGTCTACTGGAGCCTTCACATCTAATAGCAGCTGCCCCTCTGTTACACTGTCCTGGCTGCCAGCCATCAAATGTGCAGCCCTCTATACGGGAGGCTGTCCTGGGGCACTTCAAACTTTTCAGCCATATCCACTCAGTGTTGTTAATCTGACGAGCATCAATCATGGATCCTGGATGCCTAAAGAATAAAATATGTGCATTGTAGTTTTATCTCTGTTCCACCTTTATATCAAAATCACTTTTCATGTTAAGGAGTGTCAAATGAGTTCAGGGTTCACTAAATGCACAGGTACCCCCTACAAACCCAAAATAACTTTTCAAAAGATGTCAAATGAGTATGTACAGGTCATTTATTATCATCAGGGTAATAGATGTCTGAAATTCGATTGAAGTTACAGTAGCTTGTTTTAAAAAATCACAAGGTTTCTGATGTATATAGGGAGTGGTCATTATTTATCAACAGGGGGGGAGGGTGGGTTTGAGGGGGGGGCGTAAAATTTTCAGACCCCTCCCGAGGGGGGGGCTAAAAAAATTTTGACCCCTCTTGAGGGGGGGCTAAAAAAATTCACCCTCTTTTTAGCAAAAAAGCCCGCGCGCTACTATAGATCAAAGAGGGGCGCAAAAACTCTCTGCGCCTCTGGCGCGGGGGGGCGCTAAAAATTTTGACTGCCGTCGAGGGGGGGGCGTAAAAAATTTTCGCCCGTCCGCGCGAAAACCCACCACCCCCGCCCTGTTGATAAATAATGACCACTCCCTTATATCCAGTCAGCAAATATTCATTCAGTAAACCATTGAGATAAAATGTATGAAGCTTGTAGTATACCCAGATCTACATTTCAGCATATATATTGTCTGAAATGTAATGGCAATTCCAATTGAGGAATTGACCCTTGTTTCAATTAGCAGAAGTGAGTCCTTAACTTATGTACACAATATCAGCAAAAAGAAAGATAGAACTTACCCGGTAATTATTCGACACAGTCCTGCAGCATCTTCATGAGTGAAGGAGTCTGCACAGACAAGACCAGCCCTACCATATAGAAAGATCTGGACACGACCACTTGTTCCCCCACCTTCTACTGCTGCTCGTGTGTCTGCAGGTTAAAAGTTATAATGATTCCTTTCAGCTTAACCAGCGATGTGTGGGGATCCATTGGGCCTGTGGTGTAGTGGTTCACACACCTGTCTCAAGATGTGGACTCCTAGGTTTGAGTCCCATAACATTGACCCTTCCACCTGTATTGTCAGAATGATGCTGGCAGGTTATTGGGAGGGCAACATTCATACATGCCACATAATGCTTTGAAGTACAATGACACTGTGCCATAAAGCAAAATCAATCACACCATGACATGATCAGTCACACTGTACCATAAACAGTAACACTGTGTCATGATCAATTGCACTATGCAATTACAAGTCACAGTATGCTTCAATCAGTCCCACTGAGACATTGTCAGTCATGACTGCAAATTAACGTTCTGTCATAATCAGTAATATATGGTATGCCCTTTCACACTTTGTTGTAATCAGTTACACTGCCTAATAATCAGTCATATGGTGCTATAACCAGTCATATTGCGCATAACCAGGAATACTGTGGCATAATCAGTCACACTGTGGCATAACCAGTCCCACTGTACCATGATCAGTCACACTCTGCCGTACCTGCCTGCTTGTACCATAATCAGGAATAGTGTGCCCACAGCACAAAAAGCATATAGGGTAGAGGCACCCATTTCGGATGCTCCTGGCCATTTAAGAGGTGATCATATTTGGTGGCCCAATGATGAACCTTAAGATTTTATGAATTTTACTTTCTATGGCACCAGTTGATACATAATACTTGATCAGCAAAATCCATGAAGAGATTTTGATAAATCTCTCCAATACATCTCAATAAATGAACTGTATAAATTTTCTCTTAAAAACATCAAATTGCACCCTAAGTTGGACAGCCCATGCCAGAGATGACCCTACAGTTGGACACTGTCGGGTCGAGACATCCTTTTTAATATGATGATTCTCGATGACATTGATGAAGAGATGACTCAAGAACCCATAGATACAATTTTATATATCTTTATTGCATAGGCTTAACAATTGATGTTTCATGGTGAACAGTACATCTCACTTGGCTAATTAGATGATACACATTTCCATTGTGAGAGACTCCATACTTAACTTACAATATAATAAATAAGTCCTTCCGTCCCATGATGATGATCTCCATCGTGCACTTCGATATTACCATAGGAAGTCTATGGTTCCAGGCTTGGCATGCCTGTATATCAGTTAACCTATAGGGTGCAGCACATGGTGCTGCATGGCTTTGTTATTGTATACCGGAAGGTGGCACTGCACAACCTGCGTCCGAGCTGGCTGACCGTTACTCTGGTGCCCTGAGGTATAAACCCTCAGGGAACCACCATACAGGAAGCAGTATAGGAAGCAGAAAGGTCTGGTGGGAGAACACTAATTTCATTCCCACTATGCCTCACTCATAAGTAGGCAGGAACTGTTTGGTTTGTTTTGGTTTGGTTTGGTTGATTTTATGTCCACTAATTCTACTTAGAAGTTAGCAGACATTTCTGTGGTTCGTGGACATCAAGTCCTTTCTTTTCTTTTTTGACAGGTTTTTAAAAGCCACTTGTCCAAACAGCTAGACACATTATGAAAATAGAAGCTTTTGCCATGCCTTATTCCCTCATAATACATGTCAGACTAGACAAAATGCCCTCTGTAGGTAAATGTCTTCATCTTTTTCAAGATTAAATATCTGAAGACCTGAACAATATGAACAGGTCCATGGTGCAAAACCCTTTTGTTTCTATTATATTCATCATCAAATTTCATGATCAAATGGTGTTTTGACCCGATGATCCATTGAAAACCATATTGAAATGCTATTAGGACCCAATATTAGGCATGTGAGGCCTATTATGATGTACTATCGGGCTATTTAGCTTTAAATAGCAGCAAAAGCATTGTTGGCTCCATGGCCTAGAATCATGAGATGTGCCTAATTCTTCTCACACTTATTGTATCTCTTGGATATTTCACATGCCTTTAAAGATGATCAAGTTGAATATAAAAATGGATAATTTTGGAATTACTGGGTGATCGCCTCTCCGTATATGGTGATCTATGTGGTCCCACATCAAAAAAGCAAGCAAAAATTGTGCTGAGAATCAGTTTTTGCAAATTAACAAAAATCATATGTCTCCCATAGTGTAAGAAGTCAACTTAGAGTAGGAAGAAAAAGCATGCCCATTTATAAACTTGATGGGTCACTCTATTGCACTTTCCATGGAAAACTGGTGGTTAGAATGATTTTTCCCAAAATATATAGGGCCAAACTTTGAAAAACAGCAATTTTTTTAAACTAATGATTTTCAAATTTACAATTTGTACTTCATTGGCAAACTGTCCTCAACATGAATGTAAAGACATCTATCCTGGCCTGAAAGCCGTGAGTCTCACCTTTTATTTCCTGCAAATATTGTGTAAATCGGATTATGTTTGGCTAAACTACAGCAATTCTTAGCGAAAATTCAGGAAAAACTAAGTTTTAGGTTCCAAACTTGCTGCATCGAGCTATAGGGATAGGGTAGTGTGAGACTGGGGGCATGTAGGGTAGTACTGGGGATAGGGCAAAGTGAGACTAGGGTAGGGTAATAATGAGGATAGGGCAGGGCGAGACTGGGGTAAGGAGGGGCAAGACTGGTGCGGATGCGTACTTAGACAGGGAAGGTGGCAGGGTGAGTCTAGGGGAAGGCAGGGTGAGACTGGGGGTGGGGCTGAGTGAAACTGGGGGAGGGGCAGTATGGAACTACTGAAAAAGATATCACAGGGGCCATGTATGGGAAAATCTATTTTTATTTTTTTATTTTTTTTTTATTTTGATGGGGAATAGGCTATTTTCAAATAAGGCCATATTGATTGAAACTGAACAAAAATACATTTTACAGTCAAATTCCTTGGAGAAAATCAAATGCAAAATATTTTATCAATATTTTTGGTAAGTTATCAATATTTTTTGTAATTTTAGTGTATTTTCTGTATTTCCCTTCTATTCTCATGAGACGGAGCACACACTTTTCATGTATTTTAGGCCTATTTTCAATCCATTATTTTCGGATAGGTAGGGTAGAGTGATAATGAGGATAGGGTTGGGCGAGACTGGGGTAGGAGTGGCAAGACTGGTGCGTACTTAGACAGGGAAGGTGGCAGGGTGAGACTAGGGGATGGCAGGGTGAGACTGGGGGTGAGTATGGAAAAGGGATCTGAAACCTTTTGATCAACATTAATTAGATAATGCTCGCTATTGCACCATGTGCAGTGACTTAGGAGTTCTAGAATTCACCACTCACCCACATACCCAGTCAGTTGGGACAAAAATGCAGACAGAAAACACCCTCATCATCTAACCTTAGTGTATATTTCTTTAGTTAACCCTTCAAGGGCTGGTCATAAATTAGTGTATCATACCCATTGCTCACAGGCACCTCATTGCTGCATCACTTAGACTTACACCATCCGGGAGTGCATATAGCTTGCCACTGGTTCTACAGTCAGAAGAGCCCTAATCCGACAATTTATGAAAGTATAGAAAAAATCTGTCGGATTAGTGCTAATCCGAGTGATTTACACATGTGGAACCAGTACTTTACAGTGGTCCTCTCCAATTTCTTACAAAATCTCATGTGAATAAGAACCTTATTGGGACAAGATCCCCGTCTATAGATAGCTTTAGTCAATTAACTAAGGCACCACATGATCCAGTTAGACCTCTAAGGGCCAAATGAGCATTAATGTAGACAGGTACTAAAGATGCATTGATGCAGTCCTGACATCTGCAAGGACTATGTGTGGATCAACATGGTAAAAGGTATGCTCACGCATCCACATGTGTATGCACCATGCCAACCAACCATATGGAGTTGATGAAGTTGATCCTGTAGGGTCAGCCTGATACCTCTATGAACCCTGTTTCATCCATGCTTGCGGAGTACAACAATGGGCATCATACATTAATGCATCCTTAGCTAGTAAAGGTTTAACCATTTATGGGATACAAAACCCTATACACCATGCTCTTTGGTCATCATTGCATAAGTTAAATCATCAGCATCATGAAAAACATACAAACTCGATACACCATCTATGTACCAATGCGGTGGTGGCAAGTAGACTCAATAGGACTGCATTGATGCATTATTATCTTAATCAAGCAATGTCGACCTTGATAGATCATACAGCCTTTAAAGGGGTAGAATGATGCAGCAATGGAAAGCAGACTTACCAACACCTAATTCATGTATAATCCTGACCATTAGGATGGACATCAATCCTATAAGGTTGCCATGATGCATAGATGCAGTGCTTGTTTGTGGACAAACCAGGCTTGCACTCATGCCCGGCACTCATGCATTATGTCAACCAATGAGCACATCTCTACTACCCTTTAAATAGTGAAGCTGATAAAGTCTTTTATTATAACATTATATAGATTAGTCACCGACGGAAGGGGCTAGTTTTAAAATAATTGTTTCCCCCTCATGCTTAATTCTTATAAGCAAGGTGCACATTCTACTTGTTATACTCAGGGAATACCATAAAACTGACTCTCAACTATAAAACCTACTTGGGCCTTTTCTATCGAGTAAAAACCCTATGTATTACAGTAAGTATTTCATTAGTGTATGATGATCTTGGGGAGGTAGGCTTCAGAGGGTATGGGTGGTGGTGGGGGTGGGGGTGAGGGGGGGGGTTGGGCAAGCTGTCACGGTCTTATGAGATCCTACAATAGTCGGGAGGGGGTAGTCAGAAAAGAAGGAAGTTCCCAGTTTCGCATATGTATGTATACAGAATCCGACTCAGGGAGCCTCCTTTACCCTATACATTACTATTTTGAAAGTCGCTGCACTGTTACAAAAGGTGGGAATGAAATGGCATTTTGAGATGATTCATGGGGGTTAGTTAAGATGCACAGTAAAACAAATGTTTTAACTAGGATGGCTGGAATAAAAACCTCCCTTATATGCCCCCCCCCAATTCAAAGAAGTCAATTAGTCAAATGAAATCTAAATTCAGTGCAGCTTGTACGATAAGTATTATGGTAACATCATCTGAATTGACCAGATAGTTTAAACCATACAGTCTTATGTTGATCAATCTAACACAATTTGCTGAGAGAGGATCTTTGAACTGAAAAGTGTGCAACACTAACCCAGATACTCAGTCAGCTATGCTGGCATTACAGATGAGTATAAAAAAAAGGCTCATCACATAGCCTTTACGTCAGTGACTGTTTGGTTTGGTTTGGTCGATTTTATGTCCACTAATTGTACTTAAAAGTTAGCAGACATTTCTGTGGTTCGTGGACATCAAGTCCTTTCTTTTCTTTTTTGACAGGTTTTTAAAAGCCACTTGTCCAAACAGCTAGACATAATATGAAAATAGAAGCTTTTGCCACGCATTATTCCCTCATGATACATGTCAGACAAGACAAAATGCCCTCTGTAGGTCCCATACGACCAAGAAAATCACCATGCTTATAAATGTCTTCATCTTTTTCAAGATTAAATATCTGAAGACCTAGGCAATATGAACAGGTCCATGGTGCAAAACCCTTTAGTTTCTATTAAATTTCATCATCAAATTTCATGATCAAATGGTGTTTTGACCCGATGATCCATTGAAAATCATATTGAAATGCTATTAGAACCCAATATTAGGCATGTGAGGCCTATTATGATGTACTATCGGGCTATTTAGCTTTAAATAGCAGCAAAAGCGTTGTTGGCTCCATGGCCTAGAATCATGAGATGTGCCTAATTCTTCCCACACTTATTGTATCTCTTGGATATTTCACAGGCCTTTAAAGATGATCAAGTTGAATACAAAATTGGATAATTTTGGAATAACTGGGTGATCGCCTCTCCATATATGGTGATCTATGTGGTCCCACATCAAAAAAGCAAGCAAAAATTGTGCTGAAAATCAGTTTTTGCAAATTAACAAAAATCATATGTCTCCCATAGTGTAAGAAGTCAACTTAGAGTAGGAAAATAAAGCATGCCCATTTATAAACTTGATGGGTCACTCTATTGCACTTTCCATGAAAAACTGATGGTTAGAATGATTTTTCCCAAAATATATAGGGCCAAACTTTGAAAAACAGCAATTTTTTTAAACTAATGATTTTCAAATTTACAATTTGTACTTCAATGGCAAACTGTCCTCAGCATGAATGTAAAGACATCTATCCTGGCCTGAAAGCCGTGAGTCTCAAATTTTATTTCCTGCAAATATTGTGTAAATCGGATTATTTTTGGCTAAACTACAGCAATTCTTAGCAAAAATTCAGGAAAAACTAAGTTTTAGGTTCCAAATTTGCTGCATCGAGCTATAGGGATAGGGTAGTGTGAGACTGGGGGCAGGTAGGGTAGGACTGGGGATAGGGCAAAGTGAGACAGGGGGATAGGTAGGGTAGGGTGATAATGAGGATAGGGCAGGGTGAGACTGGGGTAAGGAGGGGCAAGACTGGTGTGGGTGTGTACTTAGACAGGGAAGGTGGCAGGGTGAGACTAGGGGGATGGCATGGTGAGACTGGGGGTGGGGCTGAGTTAAACTGGGGGAGGGGGCAGTATGGAACTAATGGAAAGATATCACAGGACGATGGGAGGGGGAGGCAGGGCAGGATTGGGAGGTCATGTCAAGTATGGAAAGGGGATCTGAAACCTTTTGATCAACATTAATTAGATTATGCTCGCTATTGCACCATGTGCAGTGACTTAAGAGTTCTAGAATTCAACACTCACCCACATACTCAGTCAGTTGGGACAATAATGCAGACAGAAAACACCCTCATCAACTAACCTTAGTATATATTTTTTTAGTTAACCCTTCAAGAGCTGGTCATAAATTAGTGTATCATACCCATTGCTCACAGGCACCTCATTGCTGCATCACTTAGACTTACACCATCCGGGAGTGCATAAAGCTTGCCACTGGTTCTACAGTCAGAAGAGCCCTAATTTGACAATTTAAGAAAGTATAGAAAAAATCTGTTGGATTAGTGCTAATCTGAGTGATTTACACGTGTGGAACCAGCACTTTACAGTGGTCCTCTCCAATTTCTTACAAAATCTCATGTGAATAAGAACCTTATTCGGACAAGATCCCTGTCTATAGATAGCTTTAGTCGGTTAACTAAGGCACCACATGATCCAGTTAGACCTCTAAGGGCCAAATGAGCATTAATGTAGACAGGTACTAAAGATGCATTGATGCAGTCCTGACATCTGCAAGGACTATGTGTATGCACCATGCCAACCAACCATATGGAGTTGATGAAGTTGATCCTGTAGGGTCAGCCTGATACCTCTATGAACCCTGTTTCATCCATGCTTCAGGAGTACAACAATGGGCATCATACATTAATGCACCCTTAGCTAGTAAAGGTTTAACCATTTATGGGATACAAAACCCTATAATACACCATGCTCTTTGGTCATCATTGCATAAGTTAAATCATCAGCATCATGAAAAACATACAAACTCGATACACCATCTATGTACCAATGCGCTGGTGGCAAGTAGACTCAATAGGACTGCAATGATGCATTATTATCTTAATCAAGCAATTTCGACCTTGATAGATCATACAGCCTTTAAAGGGGTAGAATGATGCAGCAATGGAAAGCAAACTCGCCAACACTTCATTCATGTATAATCCTGACCATTAGGATGGACATCAATTCTATAAGGTTGCCATGATGCATGGATGCAGTGCTTGTTTGTGGACAAACCAGGCTTGCACTCATGCCCGGCACGCATGCATTATGTCAACCAATGAGCACATCTCTACCACCCTTTAAATGGTGAAGCTGATAAAGTCTTTTATTATAACATTATATAGACTAGTCACCGACGGAAGGGGCTAGTTTTAAATTAATTGTTTCCCCCTGATGCTTAATTCTTATAAGCAAGGTGCACATTCTACTTGTTAAGCTGTCACGGTCTTAAGAGATCCTACAATAGTCGGGAGGGGGTAGTCAGAAAAGAAGGAAGTTCCCAGTTTCGCATATGTATGTATACAGAATCGTATACCTTTTATTTCCTATAATAAAAGGTGCATTGAGATTACATACTCCAACTGAATGGAAAGCTTTAAGGTGCGTTTGGGCTCAATTCATAAAAATTTAGTAAGGTTCTAAACCTTTGCTGATCCTATGAGTTGCACTAAGTGTCCATCCTTGCCTCCAAGCCATGCCTTATATGCACGTTAGTATGGCCCTTCAAGTAGCCAAATAAAATCATTCAATTAATCAATTCTGCCTTCAAATAGATACCACACTGGGAACTGACCATTTTATATTAATCATGACTAACAATAAAAATTGTGCAAAAAAAAAAAGAAAAAAAAAGGACGCACCTGCGGGACCTAAATGTGCCAAAGAAATACTGTATAAACGTATTTGATTGAACACAAGAAATATATATTATAGCGACCAATCAGGGGGATGTCTGTACACAATAGAATTTCCCTTTGTAAATGTTACAGGCCTGACACACTTTCCTTTTAGTGTGTCCAATACTGGAACTAGCGGTGCCTGTGACTTTGGCTGGAAACTGTGATTACATATTTCATCGCCGGGACGAGTTTAAACTTTTCAAATTTCACTTGTCTGGCACAGACTCTTCATCTTGACTTCTTAAGTCTGAATTCAGAAATCATAATGGAATTTCTGCGAATTTCTCACTTCTGAGCTATTTGACATTAAAGATGCATAGAATGCACTATAACAACCAATATGAGTGAAAAATTTGGCAAGAAGCTTTATTCTTTCATTGTTAAATTCATGTATTCTTTAAAATACATGTCTTCAACATTAAGAAAATGTGCTATGAAGTCACTATGAACCTATTCATTGCCTATGAAAATTTAATAACGATTTTCAACTTAGGATAGCTATTTGATAAGAAAATCACACACTTCGCCATTTATATTGAATGTTTTCCTGTCAGTTTCAAAAATGTTAAAAAGGACAAACCATGTTGTAATTAAGTTATCACTTCCAAAGATTCGGTTAATAAGGTTTTTTAACATGACAACCACAATAGAAAAAAGCTCCCAAAATCTGATGGTTGCCAGTGACCTAATCCATACCCCACTCAGGTTTATGTTTATGGTTATAAGTAACGTACTACTCAATTCATGACAACTAAAGTTGTTAAAGATATAACTGTTCCATCATGAATAGTAGCTCTAGAGGCTATTTCTCAACATGCTACAACTGCACCCCGCTAGCCGTATCAACATTTCCCATAGGAATAGCATTGGCATATTACAGTCATAGTGGTGGGAGCGATCGTAATGGCTTGAGAAATGGCCTCCTGCTGCTAATAGATTTGGAGGGGTCATTACCTCTGGCTTTTATACAAGACGGACATATTCTCAAAATCTTCTATGATATTCTCACATATAAGGAGCACACCACAAAAAGACAACCCCCTAACTTGAGAGAAAGTTATGAGGCATGATGCTCCAATTAAAGTGCTGCCAAACAGACTCCCCAGCACTTCATTGATGCATCATGCTGACAAATGGGTAAAATGCACTCCCACAATAGCAGCCCTAAACCAGCTTACCTTGTGCATCAATAGACCTTGGGCAGGTGCAGACCATATAGATCAGTAGTAAGATGCAATGCTTGGATGTCTCCATCATGCCCATATGTAGCCCTACATACCATGGCACATACTACAGGGCTGCCTTCTACTGTCTAAAAGTGCTGAGGAAATTACATACAGTATATGTCTCCTGTATACTACCCTCCCCGGGACCCCCTGTGTCACAATGTATCAACCCATTAAGGGCCACTAATACAGACATGCATCATACACATTGGTTGTCACGATGCACTAATGAATTGCTGATACGTCAGCCCACCAGCACTTCATACATTGGTTGTCATGATGCACTAATGAATTGCTGATAGGTCAGCCCACCAGCACTTCATACATTGGTTGTCATGATGCACTAATGAATTGCTGATACGTCAGCCCACCAGCACTTCATACATTGGTTGTCATGATGCACTAATGAATTGCTGATAGGTCAGCCCACCAGCACTTCATACATTGGTTGTCATGGTGCACTAATGAATTGCTGATAGGTCAGCCCACCAGCACTTCATACATTGGTTGTCATGGTGCACTAATGAATTGCTGATAAGTCAGCCCACCAGCACTTCATACATTGGTTGTCATGGTGCACTAATGAATTGCTGATAAGTCAGCCCACCAGCACTTCATACATTGGTTGTCATGATGCACTAATGAATTGCTGATAGGTCAGCCCACCACCACTTCATACATTGGTTGTCATGGTGCACTAATGAATTGCTGATAGGTCAGCCCACCAGCACTTCATACATTGGTTGTCATGATGCACTAATGAATTGCTGATAAGTCAGCCCACCAGCACTTCATACATTGGTTGTCATGGTGCACTAATGAATTGCTGATAAGTCAGCCCACCAGCACTTCATACATTGGTTGTCATGGTGCACTAATGAATTGCTGATAAGTCAGCCCCCCAGCACTTCATACATTGGTTGTCATGATGCACTAATGAATTGCTGATAGGTCAGCCCACCAGCACTTCATACATTGGTTGTCATGGTGCACTAATGAATTGCTGATAGGTCAGCCCACCAGCACTTCATACATTGGTTGTCATGATGCACTAATGAATTGCTGATAGGTCAGCCCACCAGCACTTCATTTGAGCATTATAATAATTTATCATGCTGACCACTGGGAGTGTATAATCCCCCATGGCTCGGCATGATGCATTAATGCATTAGAGAGCTGAAAAGGGTTAACTACCCCCTCCCCTACCCCATGTGTATATGGATATATCTGACCGAGCTTTCCGTCTCCAGCTGTATACTAAGGTTTTACTTCCTCTTGGCTTCATGGATGGCTAACCATGAGAAAATGTAACCCACTTTTGGTTTTGTAAAGTTTGTAAAAAAAAAATCAAAGTGTGCTGTAAATGTGTTTTTCTTTCTGAACTTCTAGATTTAAAACATAAACATAATATATCCTACCGCCATATAAATCATAAGGACAAAGTTGCTCACTGGATCATAATATAACGGTGGACAGTGCTCTCCTGCACTATAGAAGTGACCTTGAGTGTCTGTATCTGATAATGAACGAATGCATCTGATATGAATAAAATCTTTGTCTATTCTCTAAACAAGGGGCAGGGGGTTGGGGGGGTCTAAGTTGCACATTGTTAAATTTTGTAATTTCATGAAGTTAAAAGGTTACGACATTAATATTGTTTGTATTTCATTTTACCAAATTCACAAACTCTTGCTGTGCTCTAGGAGAAGGGTAGTAACGGTAGCAAACGAATTCTTAAAGTTTCTTTCCTAATGTTTGTTTTTCACCATTCCAAGATAATTAGGGAGTGGTCATTATTTATCAACAGGGTGGTTGGTTTGAGGGGGGGGGTAAAAATTTCAGACCCCTCCCGAGGGGGGGCTAAAAAAATTTACCCTCTTTTTTTTGCAAAAAAAGCCCACATGCTACTATAGATCAATGAGGGATGGGAAGAGTATCCACGCCTCTGGCACACGGGGGGGGGGGGGCGCAAAAAGATTTTGACTGCCGTGGAGCCTGTTGATAAATAATGACCACTCCCTTACGTGTACAAGTTTTGGCCGTACGAAAATCACCACATAACCGATTTGTTTTACCACACCCTTTCCAACCTTTTCCAAATGTTACAAACCCTAGTGGTCCATTTACCTGGACGCTTATATATTTCGATATCCCAGAACCCCCGGTCTTTATTAAGGAACGGCATTTATTTGAGTTAACTGGGGGCCACATGGTACACCTTATAGCGACCAATCTGTAGGACCTGTAAATGTGACATGTACTGGGAATAGGGACCTAAATGCACCCTGCACTAAGGGCCCTTTTCGCAGATCCTGTCACAAATGCAGACATGACGCCAGCCATCTCGTAGATTCTTCTGCGAAAGTTACAGGCCTGTCATCATGACCGCATTGACACTGCGGGGAAACAGCGGCACCCCTGATCTTGGCCGCGACTTTGGCACCATGTTGGCTGGTAACGGTGATTGGCGTGTACAGTTAGTGGTCAGTCGGGAGTAGTTTTGACAAGATCGGAGATAAGAGATAAGATAAGGGTCTAATTGAGGCCTCCTACTCCTGGCCCCTGGTTTACAAATCTCTCAATTTTTCTTAAACGAGTTATTTCTTTTACTAAATTGGCTGTATGTTTCTACACATCCTCATGTTAAAAATTCCTTTTAGTTTCTTCGATTATTCTAATCATTTTTCTTCTAACCTTTCAGTGATTTTGTAATTTTGAGAAATTTCTCCCTCATTCTCTATGGCCCAGATGTTAAGAGCCCCACTGTCCCTGCCTGCATCACTCTCCCAGCTGGGGAGGTTTAAAAAACGACTGACCACTGACTGGTGTACATTTCAGCCGACAGACAGGCACCTACTTTCGCGCGGTAGCTGTCCCGTGTCCTCGCTTTATGTATGTGAGGTAAGACCTTGGGCCAATGCATGTCTCTGCAGTAATACATCAGGTGACCAGAGGTATAATTATCAGGATAATAAATGCTTCTCTGTGTGAACTGCCATTGGCACTTCCCAGATATATCCACCACCATGCACACTGCTGTAACCATGGGCGTGTACTAGTTACCAAGTTGAGTCTGTGTAGGTATTATCCATATACTAAGAGAGGGTTGACCACTCGCAAGTGGATAGGTGTCGGACACGCTATTTGCGCTTGTGTCAGCTTATTACCTGTGCTTGCCCACTCCCAGCTACCTCCTCATTTGCATATTTGGCTATAAAACTTACACCCTGTCCAACCGCCAGATCTTCCGTGACCGCTCAAGGGCACTTGCTGCCCTCTGGCAGATACCCTTTGAACTAATTCCTATACATATAGCCATGGATGACAGCATCAGTCCTAGAGTGTCACACCCTCTCCTTAGTATATAGATAACAACTATGCAGACTCAACTTGGTAACTAGTACACGCCCATGGTTGTAATGGTGCAGAGGGTGTGTAACTGAGGAACTAGAACATATATTACTGTAATACCTCGCATATAAGGCACACCCCGCATGTAAGATGCACCTGGAACTTGAGGAAATAACATTTATAAAGAGTAGATATTCTCAGCGCAGTATTTTCTCATAGGCCTATGATCCGCATTGTAGATCCAATCATCATGTTGACCCTATGGGATCGATAGACTGCGGGATATTCAGCATAATGCACGAATGCAGTGCTGTTGACAACACTCTCCAGCATATCATTGGTGCATCATGACTACACAGCTAAAAATAATTTTCTTGGAATCTTAAATAATCTTACCTGATGGACAAAACTACCAGTTTTAAGATTTTGAATTTTCGTAGTTTTGTCTGCCACGTATTTTTAGCTGTGTACAATGGGCATAATGCACTCCTCCACCGGCATCCCTTACGCCCAGTAAACACCCTACCAACACAGAGGCGTAGGAAGCAAATCTTCATTGGGGGGCCCGGCGAGGACACCCTCGCGACACCTTGAATTGTCGGATGATGCATAATGGCGTCTATATAGAATATGCGTATAAAGAATTCATATATTAAAGTAATTTTTGGTAAATTGTAGATCTGACTTTAGGCTCAGACCCCCATTTTCCCTATGATATCACCATAATAATCTAATTTGAGATGTAAAGTTTTAGTTTCTTTTTCATTGTGTTAATGAGTTCTTGGTAAATATTGGGGGGGGGCCCAGACATACTCAGGCCCCACCTCCTTCATGATTGGGGATTGTCCAGGCCCCCCTGGCCCCCCCTTTTCCTACCCCCCTGCAACATGTTACGTAGCATTCTGGTAGATCTAGGTTTGCTGTCTACCATATTGGTCCGAAATACGTTTTTGTGCTTGGTATATGGGCTTATGGGGCTGTGTACAAATGACGTCATGCATTTTTGGACCATTTTTGACCCCCCCTCCCCCCCTTGTCATGTTTCGTCATACAACACTTGACCCCCCTCAGCATGACGTCATGCAGAGAGATACCCCCCCCCCCAAAGTGCATGAATAGTGAAGGCGTATAGGCTATAAACAAATTAAAATGGTTCAAATGGACATATAGTGGGTTTGAATTGGCAATAAAGGATAAGATACATGCAAAGTGAAAAAAGAACCAGCACTGATCAACAAATGAACAGAGAAACATGCCAAACACTGTCAGCTTATATAATGTATGGGTCCCTATATGCAGGATGTACCATTTCCGTGCCTTATAGTTATACACGGAGTACTATGGTAGTGATCATACACAAGTATTTCCTGTGATAAAAGGGCTTAAAACTGTCTAGATCAATAGTCCAATACAGTTAATAGTCTGCCTTCTTTGCAGCGAAAGCTGTACACTTGTCAGCGAAGAGAAAATCGAGAACAGTTATTACCGTAATCTCCTGTGTATAAGGCACGTCTTATACGGGGGGTTTTAGTTCTCATTGGATCCACAAGGGGGACAGACCTTTTTTTGATATCTTACATGCCCCCTTGGTGATAATGGGACAAAATGGGGCCCAGGAGGGCCCAAGGTGGCCCAAGCTACCCATAGGATTTTGAATTTTGAAAATTCATTCAGTAGAACCAAAGTTATGAATTTTTCATTTTTTTTTAGAATTTTCAAAAACTCTAGGTGCGGCTTATACGCAGGCTGCGCCTTGTATGCGGAAGGTATGTAAGGTATTAAGGATCATATAGTTCAAGAGCTTGAATGTATTGATATATTGAATGTATTGCTTTAATCTGTAACTTGAACCATATAAAAGTGTACTAGAAATAGGTTTCAGGCAGAACACTCTGAATTTAGTGAGTGGCCTAATAGAAAAAAATAATCTCAGAAAGCATCACAAATTCTCAGGAGACCATCGATTGCAATCATAGTTCCAATTTATGATCTTACAAAGCAATCGAGTCACCTCAGCATTTTACTGTAGAATCTGCAAATAAGGTGAGTCCGATAGAGTTCCATTCAGACAAAGATGTGGAGAGCAAGTTTTGGGGGAGGTCCCCTTTACATCTCCCCAAGCATCCCCTCAGTGAAAATAGCAACAGGGTGGTGGAGAGCTCCAGGGGAGTGCTCGTAATTTATCAACAGTGGGATTCCGGGAGGGGGTGGATTGGGGGAGGAGCAAATAATTTTGACACCTCAAGGAGGGGGGGATATCACACCTTTTCAAAAAGAAGCCTGTGGAATACTATGGAGGCAGCAGCAGTTCAGGGGTATTTTAGATGCATCATTTTAGATCCTGAGGGCAGCAGTGGCCCTTTTCAAAAGGGTTAAATTGGTATAGGTAGAATAGAGTAGTAGTGCCCCCTTATAGTGGCCTGGACATCACCTTGATTTTACACTGACATTGATGGCAGTGACACTCATTGAGCGAGATGTCTGAGGAATGCATGCATGTAGGGCCTATAGGTAATTAAATTTATGTCAGATGAATGCATTAAACTTCCCTACCTTTACAAATCTTTTTACAAAAGTTTTTGTTCTTGCCAAAACCAAAGCATATTGTGATTTCTTGATAACATGATGTCATGCAGCCCATGACCCCCCCTCCCCCCTTGTCATGCTTGGTCATGGCAAGTAGGACCCCCCCCCCTCCCCCCCTCCTGCATGACGTCATTTGTACACAGCCCCTATATGGACGTTCAAACGTTAAGGTTTACATACATACTAGAAACGTAGTAGTGTGAAATATGTATTTCTACCTCTTTATGCCTATATAAACATGATTTGAAAACGTAATTATACGTAGGTACAGTTGCATGTTAGCATGAAAACAACCCATTTGGAGTAAATATATGTACCATCTAAAAACAAGAAGAAAAAAGAAGTGACTTCATAGGGATTCTATCTTGCTACCTTCATATAAGCAGTCCACTACCCTACAGACTGTGCTAACAAGGCAACATACAAACGAAATCAATATTTGTACAGATGGAAAAAGCTGCTGTTGAGGAAGACTTAGCAGTGTACCCCTCCATGCATGTGTTCCAAAAATACACCCCCACCCCACCCACCAGCAAATATGTGTATGTACCACAACATCTTTTGGTATAGGCCTATTGCAAACAGGAAGTAATTCCACAATCGACTGGGGGGTTGTAACCACAGGCATTAGGGAGGTTTAGCAACAACGACGTATGTCCCCCGTAGCTCATTTAACGCAGACGTACCAGTGCTGTAGGTATGTTGTACATCTGCGTTTTATTGCTCACGCAGTTGGTGCTAAACCTCCCTAATGTTACACTGCCTTAATTATTTCAGTATAAAATAATCAATCAATCAATTACATCCATAACTAATTTAATGCAAACATACCACTGTATCTGCACTGCACGTCTATTCATACAATGGTGTCTGCATTGTCTCTGCATGGGCGTGGAAAGCAGGGGGGAGAGGGGGGACATGTCCCCCCCCCCCCACTTTTGGCCAACTCCTCAAAAGGTCAAAACTAATAGGTCAAGCAAAGGGAGGTAAAAAATTGCAGAAAACCCCCCTGGTCCCACCCACTCTGAAACTGCTTCCCACGCCCCTGCTCTGCAATAGGCGGGTTTAGCAGCCACTAAGTAGGAAGTATAACGCAGATGTGTAGCATACCTACAGCATTGTTACGTCTGCGTTAAATGAGGTACGCATGACGTACATCGGGGTTGCTAAACCTTCCTATTGTCTCTAAATCCACGTCCTGCGCACAGGTTTGCTAAACCTACCTACTTACATCTACATAAGTGTGTTTACTGGCTAGAATGCATTAATCACACGTGCTCTGTGTCAGCCTGGTTAACTCAGTCAGCAGAGCAGTGGGCTTATGCATTGAAGGTGCAGCTGTGCTGTGATCGAATCTCCAAGCCATTACAATTTGAACCTATGATCCTTTTTTTTTTGCTACTACTTACATTCAGATACGTAAATAAACATAAATAAACGAATTTGGTAACTACGTCTCTAGGACTTAAGTAAACCTTAACGTTTAAACGTCCACATACCAAGCAGATCTACGTAGTTGGAACCAAAATTCTATGTTGATATACCTCTGTGCAACGTCCATCTACGAATGTGTGTTTACTGGGCGGTCTTAAAGAACAAGCCCTATTGAGGTACCATGCATCCCATAAATGGTTTTAAGACTTATCATGCTGATAGTGTTCGAGGTGCAGCTGGGATTTCTCATAGGTTTAATATAGCTCACATAGCCATTATCAGCTGGGGGCCGCCATTAGACCCCGACTCCACTATGACTAACACCTTCAGCCCCCGACTCTGCAGTTTATGCCAGGGATGCCTCCCATTGGTCAATAATACAATAGCCATGTGCCGTATACATAGCAGCACCACATACAACGTTTGGACTTTAATCTCCATTATTCTATAAGTCCGTCCTCATCTATAAACCATAAATACATTACGATAACTTATATTTTCATGGCCATAATTACAGGTACATACTCAGCTTTGAGGCTGCATCCTTCTAAGCGCACTCAGGTGTGAACTAACATAGTTCCATGATGAAGCTGCTTCTTCTTGTCATCCTGGCGTCAATGTCAGAGGCAGGAAAGCTGATGCTGAGGGAGACCGTTAATACAACCACTGAATCAGATAACTTTGCATTAGGTAAAACGGACTGGGGGCAGTGGGGGAGCAAAGAATATTGTTCTACTGGAAAATATGTCTTTGGCTTCCGGCTTAAGGTAGGTACTCTATCTAGAATGAATAATTTGAATGGAAAGACCTTTGTGGATAAAATGAGTGGTCCATGCTCATCTCTTAAAAAAATTAAATATAGATCTTTATCCTTTAACTGTTTAGACATTTAGACTTTTGCGGATAATCGTAATCCTCACAAACTAGGTGATATTATTGTGTCTTTTGAGATCTTTCATGAAGATATTTTCTGTCTTTAATAAATCATTTCCATGTTTGTGTCAAGGCCATGTAAATTTATCATCATAATGTGTAGCATCTACCTCCTAGGGCGTCCATGATGAAGGAAGCCGCAAAGGCCAATTATCTAGAAAATGCCTCATCCATGTCCAATATTATCTATATTTTGATATACACACATTCACTTTATTTCTTACACTGTTATATTGAAATTGATATTTAAGTCTATTTTGCCGCTAAGGTAGCTTCTGTCCTCTTTCTTCAAGGTTGAGGGAAAACAAGGAGTCCTCGGGGATGACACGGCTCTCAACGCAGTCTCATTCAAGTGCGATGATGAAAAGATATTGAGCTCAGCAATCGGAAAGTGGGGTGGTTGGACTGGATGGTATTATTGCCCTGCCGGACAATTTGCAAATGGCATAAAATTCAGATCTGAGAGGGACCAAGGTAATTCAGTAGATGACACTGCAGGGAACAACCTGTGGGTTCGCTGCACAGATGGCACATGGCTTTATGGAGAGGGTCTTGAGTGGGGCGATTGGGATGAATTTTACTGCGGAAATGGTCAGAAGATTTGTGGTTTGGAGACCAAAGTAGAGAGTCCTGTGGGAATCAGTGATGATACTAGTCTCAACAGGATTAATGTATTTTGCTGTTAGTTCAGGCCTCCTGAAATCCCATACATGTCCTCACAATCAAAGACATTAAATCGTTATTCAGAATCAGTGATCAAATGGATGTTTCAAGTTTTTCAATTTTAAATGAGTACACTACTGATTATAACTCAGAATTTAATTACGACTAAAGCTTTGAAAATTTTAACCATTTAAGAGCTGCTAATGCATCATTGCATCATGCTAATTTGGACATCATGATGCATGAATGCAGCCCTGGTGAGTAGATTGTCAGGGTTGCATTCATGCATCATCATGCTGAACCTACAGGGCTGAAATTCCTTTCCTGGGGGACAGCATGGTGTTCTAATTATTCCAATGAAGTCCTAGTGAGCAGATTAACCAGCAGTTCATCGGTGCATCATGCCGACCAATTGGCATGATGCATTGAATACTCTTAAAAGGTAACATGGTTCAGTATTACTGAAATGCCCTGTTGGGGTTTGCTTCTGGTTGATGCAGTATACCCTTAAATATCTAAGTTTTCTAATAGTGAAAGTGGTTTTCAATTTTTTTTTATTAATTTAGATTTTTTACCGCAAAATGTTAATATTTAATGTCGATATGTGGAAGGGAAATGATAAAATGCCAAGACAGGCCACTTTGGCCTGTATTGTCAAAAGGTAACTAGATAGCTAAAACAAAAGATGGTAAACACATTTTGATATGGTCATTATATTTTTTATTTCCCTAACATGGCTATTGTTTTTGTGTGCGAGTTTGATGCAAGCGGTAGTTCATAGTTGGGGTGTGTATTGTAGTCTTCTATCGATCAGTACCTGTTGGTGTAGAGAAAACAAAAAAGTACATTGTAAGATGTATAAGAAAACCCAAAGCACATTAGTATTTTTAGTTGACTTGAAATCATCATCATAACCTGCAAATATATTCTTATCCACATTTGTCATAGACATTCATTAATGCAGCTTTAGTTAAAACTGACATGACCCCGACCCTGTAAGAGCCACTAATGCATTAATTCATGAATCATGCCCATGAATTGCCATGGTGCATTCAGCCAGCGCTGGTGAGTAACTCACAAGGGTTGCATTCATGCATCATGTCACCAACATGGGGTCGATACCTTCCTAAAGGTACGGCATGATGCGCTTATAAAGTGCTGGAGGCCAGCACTTCACTGGTGCATCATGATGGACATGATGCACTTGTGCATTACCGATGCTCAAAGGTGCGATGCACCATGGACAAAATATCTGAATAATTTCCACGCATGATGCATGACAGCAGCGCTTGTAGGTTGCACTGCTGAGCTGCATTCATGTATCATAAGAGGAAATTACCTTGAATATTGATGTTCACATTAACTATTTACCGGCTGACAAAGCAAGAGTGCATCATGGCTATTGGTTGGCTTGATGCACCAATGAAGTGCTAATAAGCAAATGCCGCTAGCCCATCATGGGTGCATCATGCCGAGCCTCTGGGTGTGGCTCAACCCTCTAGGGTCAGCCTGAAATATATCCTTGGTGAATTACTCACCAGGGCTGCATAACGCAGCCAGGGCTGCATCCATGATGCATGAATGTAGTCTTTGTGAGGCCTGCATTCTTGGTTCTTGACAACCAACGTGCATAATGAATCATTGTATTCAGAAACCTTAAAAGCTTAAGAGGTTATGGATGGCATGATGCATCGAAATTCAATTACCAGAGCTGCAGAAGTGCATTAACTCTTCAAATCAGCATTTGCATCATGTAAAATCTACAGAGCTGTAAAGGCGCATCAAACTATGAGCATGCAATAAATAACTCATATAAAAAAAGTTACTTACACTCCTCCAAATCCACGACCCCCACGGAATGCCCCATAGTTGCCACCACGGAATCTACCAGCAAACCTGCCACCATAGGCACCATTGAATCCTGCACCAGCATACCCTGCACCAGCATACCCTGCACCAGCATACCCTGCACCAGCATATCCAACACGTCCAAAGTTCCTGTAGCTGCCATCAAAGGCACCACTGTCATCAGCAGTAGCCATGGCAACAACCAGAGTGAGTGCAAGGAGGACACAGGCAGCCTTCATGATGATTCTAGTAGGTTTGGTGTGAGTCAACAGGTGGAGAATCAGTATCTGATGTCTGAGTCAATCACAGCAGCCTTTTTATAGTCCCGGAGGTGGATTCCAGCACATCGTGGGTGTATAATAGGACATGGTTGTCTTGGCAACAAATCTGGCACTGTAGGTTTCATTTGCATAGACCTCTAAAGGAACGGTATGCAGATATATGTACAGGCTACACACGGAAAAATTTGTCACCTGAACTAAACTGGTAAAACAGAACAGATCATAGTGTTTCCAAAAGGAAATTCGGGAAAAAAAAAGAAGTTTGATATATTTGGTACATTGGGACCTATTACGCTGTCACCACTTTACGTTTTGTTGTATATTTTGAATAAACTATATGTGATATAGGTAGCAAAATTTTACCTATACGAAGACACTAGCAGGCCATGTACAGAAAGTATAGATTTACGCTATATAGCTGACCATTTATGTTCTTTGTTTCTTGTGAACATTTATTTTAAAAAAACAACACTTTAAAGTGTGCATTAAAAAGCATAAATTTTATAACCTTCAAAAACACAGGTTTAGAGCCTTATTTATTTAAAAGGGAACATATCCTTTTTGTAAATGTTTCCTTTTCTACCACTTTTTCAAATGTGAGAAAAGCGCCTCCAACAAATGTTTTTTATCAAAAAGCATTTTCAGAAGATTCTAAACAATAAAACTACATTTCCCTAAGTGGGTTGCAGAGACTACATCCATACAATCATGAGATAAACCGGCAGTTCTAATGCAATTATTGAACATACTTTATACAGCTTCCAAAGGGCAGGAAGAGTTCTGTTATCTGAAACATCTATTTTTCCTTTGGCCATTGGCTAGAACTGGACACATTTTTTCTCTCTTTTTCTCTTTTTCTGGACAGAATGGGTTTTGCATAACACTATATTGACAGACCACAGTGTCCTGTATTTGGGTTAGGCAGTATGACATTGTATAAAGGTGATGTATGCCCTCAGGTCATCATAAACCTATAATGTCTGGCTATCGGTCCTGTCACAGTATCAGGATGGGGATGATCATTTAATAGGGGGTGGTCATTTATCAGTGGGACAGTAGGGGGGGGGGGGTCTTGGCCCTCCAAAATTGGAGGGGTTCAAATGTGATGACCCTTCTAGAGGGGGAAATGCTATAAAATCTTGTGGTGATTTTTAGTTGAAAAAGAGGTTGCTCAGTGATAGTTCAAAGGAGGACTGACTACCTTCCATAAAGTGGGTATAGAAGGTCTCTGCCAACCCCCTGTTGATAGATTGTGTCCACTCCCTTGAAATCCTTCTTCCCGTTATGATGTTTTAGGAACAAACGTCTTGGCTATCAATTTAGATGACACATCAAAGAACAAAAACATTAATTTCTTCTTCATGTACTTTCATAATGTGCTGCATACGATACATGGATGTTATTCTCTTATAACACCTTCATGCATTCATGCATCATATCGACAAATGGGCATAATGTTATGGGCCGCTGTTGCAGGGATGCATCGTGCTTATCGATCATAGTATTGTAATGGTGCAGCATGATGACCCTTAGGAATGTACACACTGGCCATGTAGGGTTCGCAGGGTGGATTAATGTACATCTATACACAGCAAGTACCAGTCAAAAACCTTCTAGCAATAGGGGTGTTCATTTCGATCTGAGAAAAAGGTGGCCTTAATTAAAGAGATAGCAAGAGACCAAAAAGTATCGCTTTACATAAATATAGCGTACACACATTGAACAAAGGTGACAAACATTCCTTAGTTGTTTGAAGCAAGCAAATGCCTATCGCTGAATCATATTCATTTAATTAACGAGTAAAATGATTGCATGCATACATCAAGAGTAAAATATACTTGAGTTGAAAATGGTTGTTATTGCGTATTCATATTAATGTAAGTGCTCCGCTTCCTTAGAAGCAATCTAAGATGAAGAATCCATTCGTTGCCATACATATTTCATATAAGGTTTTTGTCAGGGTGAGACAGACTTTCATGTTACAAAGAAACACATAGGATTAACTTATACTCCGTCTGGGTGTCCCCCTATTGTTCATAGTGGAGATTTAATTCCACATTCTACTATGTGGCATCTGGGCAGAAATTATGGGACATCTGGGCTAGGTTATGCATATTCATAACCCGTGGGAGATTATGCCCATAACCTCTGGGAGATTATGGGGAATCTTTCAATTTTGAAAAATTGGGACTTATTATGAGATTTGAACATTACTCTGAAATAGAGATTTAAACATGGTTTATGTGTAGAAATAAATCTGTGATAACTGCATAATAGGCAAATAGATGTAGCGGTGAGCTTCCTCCTATTCTTTTGAGTCCCCAAACGTCAATCGTGTTACTGTAAACTTGCTATTCGGGCCTACGTCCCTCCCCAATGTAACAAATGCAGGGGTCTGCTACTCATAATTGCCCATGATATTTAGGTACCTGCACCATCTGAACTCTGGTCAAAGGGGAGCTGGACCATTGTGCTATTGTGAGATCCTAATGGGCTGATGAGAGCAAGAACACTGAAGAATGGTACCCTAAAGTGATCTTACAGGGCTGATGAGAGCAAAAGAGAGTACTTTTTTAGGTGATCTGACAGGGCTTAGTAGCCAGTTCCTTGATCCCATCCATAATTCCATTGTATTCCTGATCTCATTTATAATCTCATCTTGTTCTAGATTCAGGGTCCAGCATCATGTTGTATCCCTAGGTAACACCAAGCAAGGCAAACACAGAGTGCCTAAATTCATTTTGCGTGCATCGTGAGGGTTTGAGTACCTGGAGGGTGTTGCTCCTATTGTAAAAAGAGCTGTGAGTATGTGCCCTCTTTTCTAAACAAGTCATGCACTGCTTCACCAAAGTACTTGCACTCACCACATCAGTCTCAGAAGTCGCCTGCCTTGTTTAGAACAGAGAGAGCTGCACTATCAGGTACCTACTCATGTCACACACTCTATAGTATATTATACTGACTGACTTATCCCAACTAGGTACCTACTCAAAGGTGGCTTTTTTAGCACTGTACTTGAATGACCATTTGTGAGCAACAAAAGGGACAAGTTATAGCTGCATGAAAAGAAAGGACTGGAAACAAGGGCATTTTTAGCCAGCTCTTCCTTTTACTATAGGAGCAACACTCTCCAGACCCCTGACTACTTTGATAGCACAGGAGCATGTTGCTCCTATGGTAAAAAGAGCTGTCAGTTGGTACCCTTTTTTCAAAAGAAGTCACGCTCTGCTTCACCATTCAACTTGCACTCACCACATTAGTCTGAAAAGTCACCTGCCTTGTTTAAAATAGAGAGAGCTGCACTATCAGCTACCTACTCATGTCACACACTCTATAGTATATTATACTGATTGACCTTTCCTAACTAGGTACCTACTCAAAGGTGGCTTTTTTAGCACCATACTTGAATGACCAATTGTCATTAGAGCTAGAGTACTTAATCCTTATGTATAGGCACCTAGCTTGACTGGAGCTGGTTCTGGCAACATGCACTGACAAGTGCTGATAAGATGGACTCAAGCTTAACCCTGGAAGTGCTTACCTGCTCAGTTATTGAAGCCATGGAGAGTAAAAACAGTAAAATTCTGCATTCTTCAAGGATGTCATGGCACCTTAACTTCTAAAGGTCTGCTTACGCACCAGTGTCAGGGCCGTTGTCCATTATGAATGTGAGTTAAGAAAATATCCGATTGCTTAAGAAATAAATCGTGTATGTCTAACAAAGATAACAAACACATCGTAGCTTTTAACTGCAATTTATTGTTTGAAGCAAGCAGATGCCATTATATCATATTCATTAGATGGTTTGATAGATCCAGGAGTAGGGCCTTATAAATTTGAAGCAGCATTGAAAAAAGGTTGATCAACATTATCAATTACCACTCAAAAATCAAAAGTGATTCAATGTTGAGATAACGTCATTTCCCACAGGGATCAATGTAGGGTTAGTTCAATTTAGCAACAAATGACATTCATCTTGTTAAGGCTTGTGTCATCAAGGGGCCCCATAGATCCCTCTACCTTGGTCTGCAACCCGCAAATTTTATCACCTGTTACACAGTAGTAAGCATCCCACTCCCCCCAATCACGACCATCTCCGAAAAGCCATGATCCATCTGTGCAGCGAACATTCAGGTTGTTTCCTGCAGTGTCATCTAGGTATTTGCCCTGATCTTTTTCTGATCGGAAGTTGATGCCATTCACGTAGTGTCCCTCCGGGCAATACTTCCAGGCAGTCCAGCCTCCCCACTTTCCAATGGCTGAGCTCAATACTTTGTCATTATCGCACATGAATGAGACTGCATTTAAGGCGGTGTCATCCCCAAAGAATCCTTGTTTGCCCTCAACCTTGATGAGAGAAGAAAATGTTTTGAATTAACTTTATTCTTTATTTTGCAACAGTGAATAGACAAAACAGTAACATTACCGTGAAACTTCATGTATATGCCACCCAGATATAAGCCACACGCTTAGACAGTTTCATATATAAAATTTTAAAAATCACACAAGTCAGGCTCAAAATGCCCCAACAGAAATTCATTGTTTTAGATTTAACAAAACTGCAGTTTTTCATGGAATTTATGGATTTTAAACCTACTTTAAGCCGGAAGCCACGAACATAATGACCAGTTTCACAATACTCTGTGCTGCCCCATTTCCCCCAGTCAGTTTTGCCCATTGCATAGAGATCGTCAGGGGAAGGTGGATCAGGCTTTGCATTGATAGTTTCCCTCTGTATCAGTCCTTCTGCTTGTGCAATGGCAGTGAAGGCAATCAGTAGGAGTACCTTCATCATGGAGGTTATCGTCATTCTCACCTAGACTTGGGTGGAAGGGTTTAGTTTAATAGTTGAGTATGTGCCTTAAAAAGGACATCAGTGAAACACATTACAGAAAGTCTACACTGTACAACTGTGTTTGTATATACACCAAACACCTTTTAGGTAGATTTAAATCAATTTGCAAAGATCCGGACGCTTCATCCATAAGACCACAGATCTTTTTTAAATTTAAATAAATACATGTAATAAAGGTTTTAAGTCTGCTTATTCTTAAATATCTTGCGAAAAATAAAGAAAAAGATATAAAAAAGGTTTAAAAAAAAAGTATACAACACAGAGGTACACCCTAGCCCCTCCAAGTGCAGTGTAGGCATTGTATCACTATAGAAACCTACCATGAGAAAAAATAATCCTAAAGGGGTAGCTACACCTAGGGGTAGTGTGCCCACCAGGTCTGCATTCACGCATCATGCTGCCAGGATTGATACACTTTGAAAGGGACAGCATGATACACAGGACCTTTATCAGTGTATCATGACAATAAAATGCATCTCTCAGCGCTTAATCCTTGAAAGGCCAATGTTGCAGGAGATCATTAATTGTGGCCATTTGTCATCATGATGTACACATGAAGCACTGCCAAGTTTGCCACACTTTATTGGATTATCCCCTGGCATCAGAAATATCAAGTTATGTAATCAAAAGACGTTTTTGATGTGCTTAAAAACGTCTTCATTTCTATTTCTTGACGCACAGAATCTCTTACTAAACACTTGTAAGATCTTGTAAATGCCTTGAAATACTCCTTACTTACAATCTTTGTTACACTCAAATCTTGCCAAAGATTAGAGATACACATTAAGTTCTTTTCTAAGTTGAATAGATTCATTGTGTGAATGCACCATGCCTCTTGGTGTAACCAGGAATAGTAAACTATACTATTCTTGGTATCACGATGAATGAAGGTAGTTCTATGTGTTTAAGTCCTGGGCCCGAATGGATTTCTAGAATGTTTTAGTATCAATTCTGGATAGCAAAGTCGATAATGAGCCTAAATCACTTTGCTAGATATTTAGATTTTTCAGCTTAGGCCCATTTTCCACCACCCAATTTGGCCCCTCTATTGGCCGATAGACCCCTGGTGAATGCTACCGTTGGCCGACAGAGGCCATGCCCCACCATTAGAGCCTATGGCAGCCCCATCGGCCGAGGTGGTAGTGTGGTGCAATTGTCAGCCGATAGGGGCACCCTATCGGGTGGTGGAAAACGGCCCTTAGCATAACTAGGAGAACATTAGAGTAGATCAACTTATGGGGGAGGTGTTCAGCATGGTGGCCTCTTTGTATGGTGCTACTACCTGGAGTAGGATATCTGAACTACTCTCAATAATTTTCCTATCATATTCCTGATGCTGCTAGTGCTGTATATCTTGTATGACTCTGGAGCTTGGTGACATAGAAGTCTAGACGAGTGAGTAGCACAGTCATGTAGCACTCTAAAAAGTATTGTGATGTTTACTATACAAGATTGGTAGTAATACATGTCGGACTCAAGGACTATTAGCCAATTTATAGCTTGAGATTTTATTATAAACAGAGTCAGTTTAATGTAATCGCATGTTAGATAAAAGACTCATTGTAAGATAAGTCACCTCTATCTCATAGGTAAACGCTCATATAGAGGCCATAAAACTTGTTGATTTAGAGCAACCATTATTTGAAATATGTTTTAAATGAAATAAAGCATTACCTTTAAGGATGAAGACCCGAGACGAAGTAAAGCACAGATGTCTTATATAAAGTTGGAGTGTAAAAGCTACCTGTGAGAAATCCCACCTGCACCAAGATCATTATCAACATAATGTATATGTCTTAAAACCCTTTAAGGGTCACTAATACAGGAGAGCATCATGCCCATTGGTCAGTAATGAGGTATGCTGACCATGCCTTTATTGGAGCAACATGCTAACTCTCTGGGAGTATAACAATCCCTTATGGTCCCTTGTGCCTTTAACCCTTAACAGACTGCTGATGCAGTAGTGTATCATACCCATTGGTCGGCATGATGCATGAAGCCTTGCCGTGTAACTCACCAGGGCTGCATTCATGCACCATGACAATAAATGGGCATTATGGATTAATGTATAAGTGGCCTCTTAAAGGGTAAAAACTCTCAAAAGGCTGCATAACGTCTTTAAATGAACATTCTCTGTGTTGTCATACTTCACTAATGCAGTGCTGGTAATCAAACCACCAGCACTGCATTAGTGCATCATGCCGACCCTTTGGGAATAAATTAGCCCTGTAGGTGTTTCATGCACACACATGTATGCATGACAAGATACATTGCTTTAAAGTACTATAGTCCTTAACCCCTAAGGGCCGCTGATGCAGGAGTGTATCAGATGGTCAATGTGATGCACTAATGAAGTACTTGTGAGACTGCATGCCAGCACTTTATTGGTGCATCATGCCGACCCTATGGCACTGTATCAACCCCATGGGGTTGGCATGATGCATGAAAGTAGACCTGGTTAGTTACTCACCAGGGCTAAAGTCATATCATGAGGACGAGTGGCTCTTAAATGGTTAAAGTGTTAATGGAAATCTGATAGTACAACTTAAAGTTAAACAATGGAAGTTAACTTGAACAATCTTAACTTTGCTTATCATTTCCTGAGAGTGTGGCCAACCGTGTTACACATGGATGGTTGAAAATGCCTCCCACGGAATAAGAAGTTCTACACTCAGTTCATTCCCATTACTTTTACTCACTGTTCAGTATAAGGGTTTTACACCAACAATTAATGGGTGTCATGAAGATAAGCACGCCACAAACACAATAATTAAGGTGTCAGAAACAACAAAGGCTTTATTCAAAACCAGCACTGCATCAAAGTCCTTTGATGCCTAAACCTTGGGAATGTAGGTCTATTGGCCCTGTAGGATACTAGGCTAAGGGCCTAAACCCATTAGCCGATTGTATAACTGGCCGATTATTAGGGTACACGTCAAAATCGGTAGCATAATCGGCCATTGTAGGGGTTTAAAAGTGCAATCAAAGTGCCAGGGGATGCACATTGGGTGGGAATCAATGCTACAACAAAATAATACCTCAAAGGATAATGATACAATCCAATACAGTACCTACCAGGATTTTCTAACATGTTTGATATGTTCAAATCGGGAATGAAAAGTAGTGTATTGCACAATCGGCCACAGAATCAGGGACTTATTCTTAAATTAAACCACCAAATAAGATAAAATTGATCATTATTGGTATGCATTATGCAATATTTGGCCGATAAAGGTGCCGATTATTGCAAAATCGGGTAATGGGTTTTGGGCCTTAGGCCCATTTTCCATCACCCGATATGGCAGCTCTATCGGCCGATAGACCTCTTGTGGAAGCTACTGTCGGCCGACACAGCCCATCCCCTCCATTGAATCCACTAGGTGAGGCTCCACCACGCGATTTTTGCAGAGAATCGCAGCTATTCTCACAAAATGGGACACAAACACAGACTATAGAGTATTGTTTGTTATCATTGCAAGGTAGAAATTGTATGTTGGGGGAGCTATTTGTTTATCTGGGAATGTGAATGTGTGTGATGTCAGGCATACTTGTGTTGTTAAAAAGATGTTTGTTTACTAAATCAAACTAATGTTATGTAAATATTGTAACCTTTCATATGGGGAGTCTCCACGGTTTGGTATCAGACAGGTTTGATTTTTACAGGACTGGTTGTTGTTGGACTGCTGTATTGTTATTTATTATGGTATTGTGTTATTGTTTATACAGCAGAAGGGCACCTAGCCCTACCTGATCAGTGTGACATCTCAGTCACAGGTTTGGAGTAGATATAAACAGACCTATAGGTAAACACACTCCCTGTGATTACAAGTGACCTCCCAAATCTCATGTTTACAACTTTAGATCTCATGTTTACAGTTTAGGACTGTCAACAGCCTATACCTTAGGGCCATTTTCCACCACCCGATATGGCCCCTCTGTCGGCCGCTAGACCCTTAGTAGATGCTATTTTCGGCCGACAAAGACCATGCCCCTCCATTGAACCCTATGACAGCCCCTTTGGCCAAGGTGGTAGTGTGGGGCAGCTATCGGCAGATAGAGCACTCACATCGGGTGGTGGAAAATGGCCCTAAGACACTGACACATGAGAATGTTCCAAAAAATCGCGTAGTGGAGCCTCCACTTATACACTGAAAAAAGTCTTCCTGACAAAGTGACATGTATACCCATGTCAACTTGATTTGACACAGAGAGCACACGTCATTGGGACATGTGCACATATGTCACCATGGCAACTGTAGCACACAGTAATCCTCATATGATTTGACATGCCTTTAAATGCCACGTCATCTGTGAGTTGACTAGGGTCACGGCCATGTCGATGGCTCTTGACATGTGATGGTTTGACATACATCATTGTTCTAGGATATTATACTAGATGGGGCAAACAACCATTTTGGTACCAGGATTAATCACTGCCAAGAGGTACTACCAACACTTGAGACATTTGATGTATCTGTGTCATTTTGTTTTCATGAAGAATAGATCACTAAGGTCTGTAAATACTATCAACAAATGGTAGTGAATTCTATTTCATTGTTAAATTTGCACTTGTTATTGAATATCAAAATAGACATCCACAATCCTGAATTCTTCAACTGGAGAGGTTAGACACCTTGTGTGTGGGTCAGTGAAAATACCAAAAGATTGTATGCTAACCCACAGTCTATAATTTCAGTATCTTCATTGCATGGAGACAGATGGCATTGCCATGCACCTCCATGCCCTTGTCTTACGGACTGCATAGAGGTCCTCAGTCAAGTAGAAGTTCTGTAGATAGGAAAAAAAGCCTTGGTGTGCAGGCCTGTGGGACTATGATATCCCCTGCCTTCTATTATAGGCCTGCCTTGATTGAACCATTAGTACATAGCTATTGACTGCTCTTGACCCTTACATAATTGTCTCACAGTATTACCTAGCACTCAGATGAATGGATCAGAAATGTGTGATGTGTCTTCATTACGCATGTCAAGTGGAGTTGACAAACCAAATATGAGAGGGTCAACCTCATTCGACATGCCTTCATACATGTCATGTGGGAGACAAATTTTGACCTGTGCAGTATGCGTCAAAGCGATCAATGTTCTTTTCTCTGTGTACCACTTATGGCAGCCCAAACGGCCGAGGGGGTGGTGTGGTGTACCTGTCGGCCGATAGAGAGACCATATCGTTTGGTGGAAAATGGCCCTTACATAGCCCTTACAATGCTAATGGAAATCTGATAGTGCAGCTTAAACAATGGAACTTTTCTTATCATTTCGTATACGGAAATGGCATACTAGAATCATTCATTCATGGACGGTTGATAAAGCCTGCCAGAAAATTAGGTTGTACATAATCCATTCATTTCCATTACTTCCATCGACTGCTAATCCAACAACCTTTTATTGGGTAAATGTTTAGAAAAATCGTCCATTTAACCATTTTCGCCGCTGCAAAATGTATGGCCTTTCTAGTAGGATACATGACCAATAGAAAAATAACCTTCATTTTACAGCTGAATTTTAGGGATGAAATGATACCCACTGTAATGTTTATTTCCAATGCTTATCTCGCCAGTGCCAGATTCAGTTGACTCCTTCACAGAGGTAGTGACCTTCAGCATACATTTAACAACTGATTCCACTGGTATGACTGCAATAATCTGCAGCCCGGTGGTTTGGAGGTTAAGGGTCCCCTTGAAATCTTAGATTAGTTAGGCTTATGCTGAAAGCATGGGTCTAAAGAAAGTGTTACAATAACAAGTGGAAAAATAGTTGTACCAGTTTATTTGGATTGTTCTGTGACAGTACTAGAGACGAGCCCTTTGGGACTTCAGTTGGAGAGTGGCTGTTATGTATTTTAATCCTATACAGATTAGTTAAAAAAGATCTTCTTTGTTATAATGAAGATATTGAATCAAAAATGATTAATTTTGGTTATAAGGTCTCAACCTTTTAAATCCAACTATTGCAAGATTACATCAACTGTTGAAAGCCAAACCGTATTTAAATGATAACAACATTGATTGCGCGCAAATGTGCCCAATGTTTTCGTACACCATCATATGCCATCGGCATAATCATATTAACCCTTTAGACCTGCATAATGTCAGGCTCGTGTGCTCTTGGTGCACTAAAGTTGCACTGATAAGCGTGCTCATCAGTATACTGCATTGTGATAACCTTTTGAGGCTGTATCAATCCCATAATCAAGCATGATGCATAAAGGATATGCTGGTACCCCACAAAGGCTGCTAATGCAAGAGTGTGTCTTACCCATCTGTTGGCATGATGCATGAATGTAGCTCACCAGGGCTGCATTCATTCATCATGATGGCCATTGAAGTGCTGCACAAATGCATCATTGCAACTAAGAGCATCGTACATTTGGCCCAGTGTAGCCCTTAACTATTTCCATACAGTATTATAGTACATGAACTACATATATGCAGTACAGGGAGGTAAAGGGTTAAGGGGCACATGCGCCATGTGGCTCTTAAAATTAAATCAATGTATAATATGATACGTTACAGTTGGTGTGATATGAGGCAAATAATGGCTGAATTATTAGCTTTACCTATCAGCAGATTAGCTCCTGATAACCATCAATGCAGGCTGTGAGTGTGGTCACCAGCATCTATTAACCCTGTATGGTCAAAACAATGCATGAATGTAAAAGTCATCGGTAGACTCTTTAGGGCTGCATTAATGCATAACATCAACAAGTTGGCTTATCTGACTAGCCAATGTAAGCACAGGTCTTGATTTGGTGCATCGTTTAACAAAGGAGTACTAAAATGGGCCCATATTTATGGGAATCTTATTTTTTTCATTTCTTAAGCCTATAATGGCCCCTAATGTACGCATGTATCATGCCCAGTGGTCATCATAATAATTATAAAATCTGACCATGACTACATTCAAGCACCATGCCAACACTACATTGATACACATTGATACTCTCCCAGGAAATTCAGCTGTACATCATGACCAACAGGCATAATGCAACATCATCTGCCCTTTATGAGTAGAAGATTATCCACTTGATGATCCAGGTGGTGAGCTATCGAGTTGTGTTGGTATCCGCCGGTAGCTGGTATATCTGTAGCAGCAGTAACCAGAAATGCTGAACATTGATTTAAACATAGCACTGCGCACAAAGATTACAGATGATGAAGAAGTTTTTTTTACTGGACATCCACCGTGTGAATCATCGATTACAGACAAGGCGCTGAAAGTAGGAGTAGCAACTTGACTCCAGCCTTAAGGGCTTCATCCACCATAACTTAAATTCATGATTTGAATCTATTAAAGTTGAATCATTGGACCCCGGGAATCCCAATGATGGCTATTATGCATCAATCACTATACACCCGGTAAAACAACAGACTGTCAGAAATAAGCCGTTTTTGGTGTATTCACTGTTGATGGACTTATGGTATGATGCGGCTGACTCGAGGTACCATTGCGGCAAACCAATGGTACTAAAGAAGACAAGATCAAATTTCTGCAGATTCTACTACAAGTTAGCCTACTATAGGGAAGATCCTAGATAGGTGCACAGGGGTCCAACTCATATTCCATTTACACTACCATTTGTTTGAAATGCTTTCTGTTTATCAAAATTGTCTTCTGATGTTCTCTAAAAGCACTTTATTTCTAGGCTAATAAAAAATTGAAAGAAAGAGAGGGGGGAATAGAGACAGACGGCCAGATGCAATAAGAGAGACGAGGAGGATATTGAGCTCATCTCAGACAAAACTTACATAATATTTCAATAAAGTATAAATACACTAAAACCTGGTTACTCTTTTAAAGCTTCTGGGGTTTTTATATTAATAGAGACAAGTAGATTAAACTCATTTCAAGCCTTGTATTGAGGAGGTCGACCTCCGACGATCGGCGTAAGTATTGCACAACCAAAAGCAACTCTAGTTCATGGAGCGTCGTCACACCACAGTTACAACAAATATGTATACCTGCTTTTGTAATTGTATACAATAGTTGGGAATAACCACCTTGGCATTTATAGACTCTTAGAGGTAATCACCAGCATTAGCTCTTACACAGGGCAGGTGCTTATAAGGTCTACTTTTGGATGTTTAAGGCATATGTTATAAGCCCTATACCCTAGCACTTGTACAAGGCCAGTGAGGCCAGTGCACGATTATTCAAATCCTGGTGCTAAAATGCGACAATATGGTATCAACAGAAAACTGCATCCACTATCCCTCCACCATACCCCTCCTCTAGCACCATCCAATCAGAGGATGCCAACGTTGAATTGGACCCATGTGAAAAATTGATTCTCATCACTTTGAGCAAAATCTAACAAAAAACTGTGCATCATATGTATATTTTGTGCTGGACTTTTGTCCAAACCTGTGATAATCAGAACTCATTAATCAGCGAATGACATCAGTGACCTGTGACATGGCACATCCCATATATATATTCAAGCCCTTACTGTGAAATCTATCATTACACTCCTGCTCTGACTGGCACCATTCTGCACAGAGGATCCCCTCACCTATCAAGTCTACCTATTGGGTAAGTTCAAGGTGGCAACACATTTATGTATTGGTTTACAGTTAGGACCCATGCTGCTGTAACATCCTGTACCAAAGGCATGGATGAACTGCATCGACTATTTTACAACCTATGTGTGGGTTAACGGATTTACCCAAACAAGGGGAACAGCTTATAGGCTGGGTTTAATTAGGTATATAGTCCTTGTGACGTTTTTCACCATGCAGGACAGTTGGCACTGCAGAGTTGTTATTCTGCAGGCCCAATCAAATTTTCAAATGAAACATAATGCATACCTCTTCTTCTACTGTAATAATTTAATTCTTAAAATTCTCAATAAAGTTCACAAATGCTAATACTTTTAGTTTTTGTTTTACACAAGAATGGTCCAAATTCAAAGATGAAATTCAAACCATGGGAAGGGGTTCACAGACATACATTTGGGCTAGCACAAGGAGTTATGGTAGCTAGCTTTCAGATTGGACAGTGGGTTGTAGAATTAAGGTCTTTTTTTACATGCAATCATATGCCAACCTTGTTGCCTGAGAGGAGCGGTGGCAGGAGTTCAACTCATTAACATTGCCCACTCCTTCTGTAGCTAATCCTCTCTTCACTGGGATGGAGCCCATTTATTTTGTTCGATTACTTTTACCAATGGGGGTGACGGGTTTACGAGTTGCAATTATATAACAAATATAGAGGAACTGATTGAAAATTGAAAGTCTTTGAGAAAACCATCTTTTTCCGCGTAAAAAGAGTGCCTGATAACAGTTTTGGGCCTACCTTTCACATGTCTAGCTTTTGAAGCTCCCCTGGGAACTGAGATTC
Organism: Acholoe squamosa; assembly: GCA_949317995.1. Taxonomy (NCBI): domain Eukaryota; kingdom Metazoa; phylum Annelida; class Polychaeta; order Phyllodocida; family Polynoidae; genus Acholoe; species Acholoe squamosa. The sequence goes on along the minus strand of OX439049.1, from coordinate 32,608,792 downwards.
CAGCAGTGTGGACCCTCTCCCCCCATCTTATTAGATTTCTTCTAATCTTTACAATTGTCTTGTTTAACCTACAGATTCTACAACATACAGCGACCTCCACCAAGTAGCTAGAACAGAAAGAGAAATGAAGTCCGGTGTCGTCGTCATCACCATGGCTGCAATCCTCCAGCTTGCCTTGGTAAAGGCACAAATCCTTGGTAAAACATGCTGGGGGTCCTGGGGAATTTCGAAGTCCTGTCCAAATGGTCAAGCTGTGAATGGTTTCCGCCTCAAAGTCGAATCGGCTCAGGGTAAAGGTGATGACTCGGCACTAAATGGCATTGAATTCCGATGTACTTGCGGTTCTGTACTGAAATCAAAGGAAGGTAATTGGGGAACCTGGCAAGCCTGGCTCACATGTCCTCCATTGACATTCATGAAGGGGGTTAGCTTCAGATCTGAGTCAAAACAAGGAAAACTAGATGACACTGCTGGAAACAATCTGAATGCACTTTGCACAGATGGTACTGAGCTTGCTGGGAATGGAATGAGCTGGGGGTCATGGGACAAGTATGAGTGCCCAGAGGCCATCTGCGGCCTGCAGACCAAGGTGGAAGACGGACAGGGAAGTGGAGATGACACCGCCCTCAATATGATCAAGGTTATCTGCTGTCAGTAAAAAGTCATATTGTGGTAGCTCACCATGATCAACTGGTGGCTACATGACTAAAGCTGATCCCATCGTGAGCAAGCTATGGCATGTGAATTGACAAAATTGATTTGTCATATCCACCCTATAATATGAGATATGAAACCTGAGATATCTCTATAGTTCTTAATTTTCTTCTTAAATCTATTTGGTTCTATTATTCACAGGTGATGGCTTATCTCTATTTACCATAGTGTTTTGCATATAAGGCGAAGTCATATTTGAGATTCACCCTGGCAAAAGAAAACGGTTTATAATTATTAAGTTAGCTAGGTGCTTATCAGGTCATATAATATGGTGTCAAGGTTTTGTAACACGAACCTAGCTAATAAGTGATCAACACTCTGTAAAGATTCAAAATAAACCTTTACTGACTGAGGGACGGCAAAGGCATATAATTTGTTATGAAGATTCAACGCGGAAACGCAAGCTGATATCCTCTTAAGCTCTTACTTGGTATTTCTTGACACATGAATATAAAGATCCCTTCTTTATTGCAGTGTATTTAGGCCAAGACACCTGTGCACAACATAGTGACATATGTTTAGTGAGAAGGTCCCTCTGCTAGGCATTTTGTCTGCTATTTCTATTTGTCAAAATGGATTATTCTAATAGAGCTAGCATAGGATTTCTTTAGAAGAGGGTATATTTTTCTTAATTTCTTTAAAGTTCAAGGCCATGTTAAATATAAGCACTGTATGCACATAGGCCTGTTTAGACATAAAGTTCTATGTTAGCTTTGGAACGTTTTATCAATAAAAAGGCATTTCACAATCTGCATACTAATATAAACAAAACTGCATACACTGTATCATAAAGGAGTCTCGATCTTCCATGTGGGTATGAGAAGGACATTCCTCATTTATGGTTCATGCTGAGGGCTATTGATTTGCACTTTACAGAAATAAAAGCTTCTTCTGTCTTCCAAAGAAAAGCATCTGTTGTTTTTAGTCATACTCTGAAATTTCTATGTGTACATTATTTTCTTATTGTGTATTTATGGGAACAACATGGAGAACTCATTTATTATAAATTCAGAGGTAGACACTAACCTTTCAGCCATCAGCCATGCACCCGGGCCCGCAGCTTCAGAAATCTACGGGCCCGCACCTATATCTACTTATTTATAGATTCATATTATGACAGGGCAGTTGTGGCTTAGTTTCCTTTTTCTGTACATGTCCGACTCAGGCTGCCCTTACCGTAGTCTATATGTTGGTATTACGGCATGTCTATATGGTTTAATCACAGACATATCTAAAGAACCCGTAATTTCATATTACATCTGTGATTTAATTAATGATTAGCCATGGAGTATTGAATGGTCATGATAATGAGTGCTTACAAGATGGTATTCTAAAGTAAGGTGGTGTTCTTGTTCAGACTCTTGGGGTTGCATTCTTATGATATTACATTTGGTCAAAAACAATTGTTGGTTTCTGATAACATGCTCCAAAGAGTTGAAGTTGGTAGATCGATTTTTTTTTCATCCAAGACCTTACAGAGGCTTACGTATATTGAATTGTTGACATTATACATGTCTCCACTGGTGAGACTTTAGAATAATATGGGAAAGTATGTATATATATATATATATATATATATATATATATATATATATATATATATATATATATATATATATATATACATTTCCGATAGTTTACTTAATCAATAAAATGCACATGAAAGATATTGAAAAAATCCTCAGAAATTCTTCAAAAATCCTTCAGAAAATCTGAGGTCAGCCCTTTAGGCTGAGGCTGGGCGGGGACCTTAGACATTTAGCTGTCCTTACACACTCCAGGGAAATTCACTTTCAAAAACCAAGATGCAGTCAGAAATTCGATATCATGCATTCGAACACTGCCTTTATGTAAAAGAAACCTGTGCTTCATTTTGTTCAAATTAAATCCAGCTCTGCAGAGCTCCAATGGTACTTCATAGAAACCATTAATATCAATGTCAAGATGTTTTTGTGCATATCCATGTCCATAAGACATCAGAAGTTCAGTTCCAGGGGATATATCCTTCTTAGTAATATAGTAAATACGACCATAACACTCCACAGACAGCACATTCACATCTCTATATCTGAGCGGTGCATTGACGTAACGGTGGTAGGAGCTGAGATGGAGGTAATAAGCATCAACATAGTGGTTTCCAAATCCCTTCCTGTGAGCCTGAAACAGAATGATGTGTATGAATAATTCACTCAACTTGAATAAGAACAAGATAATAAACTCCTGGTTATCTAACAATGCATTTCCCACTTCCCTTCAGTATTGCATTGTTCCCCTTAGTTTTCAAGTTTAACCCAAAGTTTTCTTAATAATCTAATGTCGCAATCTTTAAGGTCTTAAAATATCATGCCTCGCCCAAATGTGAATTTCAGGGGGTGAACGATTTTGAAGAAAAAGAAGCTGTTGAAAATTGTTCAGCTTACAGATGAAGTACAATATGTCAGTCTTTGACAAGTGAGCTGAGTGATTTGTCAGCCGGATATATCACTATGCATCTTTATTACGATCTTACTTCAGAGAACCGGGTGATTGATACAGTAACTAAGCAATCAAATTTTGTCAATGTATTGGCTGTAGACTATAAAACAGTATAAGGATGTCAACGAGCAATATTCATTCATCAAACTATATACCGTCCATCAGTACGGTGCCCTGACATTTCTGGCATGTCTCCTCTGACTGACAATCTCACCCTCAAACTCTCCTAGCCAGGTATACCTAGATATGAAGGTCTCTGACAACACACCAAACCTTGCGCCCTTCATCTTAGAGTGTGCGATCACTATCACTAATCCAGGGGGAAGGGTAAGGTCCGGGGGTAAGGTAGGCACGGCCTGGTACTCCCCATGGTACCTGCCCACTGAACAAGATCTCGAGAATTTCTCAGGAATTTCCCGAGTCCCGACTTGTGAATATGACAAGAATAGAATATGTGAATTTCCCCTGAAATTTGGACACGTCATAACATCTTACACTCGAGAAAATTCTTGAGTCTAGATCTCGAGAATTTCTCAGGAATTTCTTGGGAAAGACTCTGGATATTCCCAGGAAAGACTGGGGATATTCCCAGGAACTGGACTTGAGGGGAGGGGAGCCAGAGGGGATATAACTCGTGGGTTTATGGTCAATAATCCACTCCCGCTGCGCGGTCGTGGATTAATATTAACCCATAAACCCACTCGTGCTGTCTCATAACATTGATTAAACGCTACCCAACCCCACCGAATCCTGGGTTATAACATGGATTAATGCGTTTATCACACTTATTCCTCCATTTTTTTTTATTAATTTCTTACCTTATAACCTGAGAATAATTGCAGGAGAAGAAATTTTCTGAGCCCAAGCGATCTCCCCTGTTCACCTTGCCAGGCCTATGGCCATTTTGGTTGTCAGCACTTGACCAACTTTCCACACATATTTTTTTCTATCAAAACTTAACTGAAAAAAAATATCTAGGGGAAAGTTGCCTAATTTGGACCCCCTAAGAACTTTTTCCTGTCCAGTGATTATTTCTATGAATTTCAATGTAAAATTTATACATTTTGTGATGGTACCTTATAGCTTTATGGTCATAGCATACAAATCTAGGAATTTGAATTTCTCTAGTCAGGGTGTGCAATTAAAAATCAAAGCCTAATGGTCCAATTTAGGCACCTGGTTGCCTAAATTGGACCAGTTGGTATCCTAATTTGGACCAATATGCACTATTGTTCTGTATTTCCTTATATTTTCATTATATTGAAAAATATATGAAACTAAGGAACTTTTGATATATGATATCAGATGTCCTCTTAGTGTTTCTATCAATATCCTGTGAATTTGCTCTGTATTGGAGTAAGAAAAAGGTTACACGTTGATCCAATTTAGAAAACTAGGCATAGGCCCCACCGGGTGGTCCAATTTAGGCAACTAAATTGGATCCAATATCTCAACTATGGTCCAATTTAGGCAACTCAAGCTGGTCCAATTTAGGCAACTTTTCATCTTTCTCATTGATAAATTGTTTTCTAAAACATGACAATGGTTTTTATCAAATTTCATTTTAGTCTAAAAGTATAATTTGACATCTAAAAATTTTAAAGGATTTTGAACAAAAAAAATGTTGCCTAGCAACCAGGAGGGCCTAAGTAAGCGGTGACGCAAATAAGATCAAGAGGTTCAAAAACCATTTTCCACGAAAAATGTGTATAAAATTTCAGAAAAATTACATTTTTGGAAGTTATTAGGAACTTTAGTGATATTGACTAAATAATGGCAGCATTGGAACCTAGTTCCTTTTACTGCCACTAGGGGAAACAAGGGTGGTCCAATTTAGGAGCTGGTCCAAATTAGGCAACCTTCCCCTACATGTAAAGTGGTCCAGTTAGGGTAAGAGATAACATTAAAATAGTATAACTGATGGGTTTTGATTTCTGCCACCAGGTGGCTTCTGTGTACCGGGTACCGTTTGTCAACGTTAATGGCAACAGATAGATAAATAGATAGAACTAAACGACCGTGGTGTACGAGGTGGCCGATCCACCACGAGGGGGAGGTCTCCCCCGAGGGCATTAGCCCCCGGGGTTAGCCCGAGGGGGAGACCCCCCCTCCCCGAGGGGTGGATCAGCCACCGAGGACACCAGGGGAGTTTAGTTCTATTTTTATTTTATGTTTTTAGAGTGTCTAATTAACTGAAAATTAGCAAAATCCGTTACCGTAGTCCCCCGTACGAGCGGCGGTCCGCCATTTTGAATGTTTACATGCACCCAGAACGAGGCTGCAGTGGTGGATCTGCCGCTGTGGTGGATCGACACACGTTACGCCACTGGGGGTGTGGCGATCGACCGCGCAATGCTATCTCTACGGGAAGAAGTTATTCACATAAAATAAATAGATAGAACTAAACGACCGTGGTGTACGAGGTGGTCGATCCACCACGAGGGAGTTGTCTCCCCCGAGGGTGTAGTTGTCTCCCCCGAGGGCGTTATTTTCAACAAAAAACTTCTATTTTATTCAAGCTCCATTACGACACTGCGGGACATGCGCACGACTTACGGCATTCATACACCGCTGTTGTGTGCATACAACAAGCAGATACCACAAGTGGATCCGTTGCGTATTCCATGAGCATCGTTAAACGCACACTCCATTCAGTTTTTAGTTAATATGCATGGAGACTCTGTTAAGCAGCAGGGGACAAAACAACCCTAGCCAAAGTTATAAAGGAAAACAATCCCTTCATGATCAAAGGCCTAATTAGAGAGATTACGAAGCAAGGTGACTGGGACTATGTTTATACCTTCCCGGAATTATGGTTAAACCCTGGTGTTCCTGACAAAATCATATATATTCATGGATACTCAGTAGTAAGGCTTGATAGGGTTTGGTCAGAAACACCTGGTTTTTGATTGATTAATTTTATTGCAACGAAGTTACGCGGCTTTCACCATGAAATTTCATCTTGTTGAATAGGATACAGGGGAAGCATTATAGCTTAAAACATAATTATGTACAATAGTTATTCATAAAGTAGTCGATGAGATATGACAGCATGTAGCGGATTTAAAGATTATCAAGTTACTGTAACATAGGCAGTATTTAGTTAAATAAGAAGACCATGAGGGTGAATCTAGTAATTGAGTATGTATGTAGAAAGCAAATAGCTGTAGCCTGGTAGAGGGAGGGCAGGACTGATGGTCTGGACCTATCCCAATTATAGTATGATTATTATGCTAATGATATATGATTGAATGTATGACATAGAAAATGATGTAGTTGTCAGGAAGAGGAGGGGAGGGCCGGGCTGATGTCCTGAACCTGTCCCCTTAATCAGCTTGTCCATTAAACAGCAAACGGGAAGTAGGAGGGCAAAGCTGATCAATACTCTGTACCTATCCCTAGTCATATGCAAAATAAACTTATATGACTTTCTACCTTAGAACTTATATTAAAGGTATACTAATTCGTACATAAAGGCATCAGGGGGTGTTGGTTTGTATGTTAGGAATGATGTTACCATTGATACTCAAACACTAGCAGTGAATAACACCTCCACTAATAAGATATATTTGTCTTTGAAAAGCAAAGGGATATCATTCTGGTTGTTATCTATAGACAACCTTCAGGGATGTGTGAAGAATTCTTTGACAAACGCTCTCTAACATCTGGATTACAGTGATAAAGCAGAGTTAGTTATAATGGGGGATTTCAATATAAACTATAATGACAAAGAAGATGGCAAAAACAAAGCTCTGATTCAATTTGAACAAGAAATTGGTGTTGAACAACTTATCACTGAGAATACTAGAGAAAACAATATAATTGACTTAGTTCTCACAAATTGTCTTATTGTTAAGGAAGCTGGGGTTCTTGGTGAAAGGCTTAGTGATCATATACCCATTTACATGGTCAGAAAAAGGGAAAAAGAAAAATATTATAAAATTGAGTTCATTGGAAGGTCTTATCTTGGTTACAATAAAGAAAACTTTCAACTTGCTGTAGAAAATAGCAACTGGGACAACTTCTATTTCACTCGTTCCCAAAATATATGCTGGGACCACATGTGTGCTGTCATTCATACAGAGATAAATAAAACCTGCCCAGTCAGGAAAATGTCTATAAAAGAAAGGAGGCGTCCATGGATAACTCATGAAATAATTGAGGAAATCACTGACAAGAATAGAGCATGTGTGAGAGCACACAGGTCTTGTAGAGCAGAAGACAAAAGGGACTGAAATAGGCGTATCAATAGAGTTAAAACTATAACCAGGGATACCAAAGCTACATTTATCAAGGATAAACAAAACGAAGATCATTATAGCTTCTGGGACAAAATGGAATATCTTACACCCTCCAAATCTAAGAAGAAACCAATTAATCTTTTTGATTCCGATACAAATCTCCCAGTTCCTCAGAATCAAGCAGCTGAAATCATCAACAAATACTTTGCAGAGATAGGTCCTAAGCTTGTCAGACATTTCAATGAAGTCCAGGAAGCAGACTTTCTCCAGGACCCCTTCCCTGTTTCAAATATGGGTGAAATTATTGCCACTGAAGATGAAGTACATTCAATTTGTAACAAGATAAATGTAAATAAGGCATCATCATTTGACAATAACTCCTCTCCTGGAGAGTTAAGCATTGCACAATACCAGCAGGTCTTGAATAAGGATCCATATTAACCATAAAAAGGTATGAGACACTGTAATTCTCTTCCATTTTGTTATAATCAAGCAGTTTCGATAGCACCGTGAGTCGGTTGTCTCGCTGTCCGCCGTTTTGGATTTTGTTCTGTGTGCATGCGCGACCCCTCCTTGCCGGAAGTAGCATTTTCGACGGAGAAATGATAGATTCTATCAATTTACTTTGAAATTAATGGCTTCTTGAATATAATCCATACATCTTTGGCAATATATATCGAATTTAATTGAATATATCCCCTCAATTTACTGTTAAAAAATAAAATCTGACAACCGGTCACTCTGCGTACATGCATCAAGTCTCCAGACTGGAAGTGAGGCGATAGACATAACAAAATTATGGTGGTCCGATTTACAAATTAGCTCCTATACAAAAATTAACCAACTTTTTCTCAATCTATCGCGTTGTATGAACGGTCTTCCGCCCTTACCTGCTGAAAAAAAAGCGTCTTAATGGGACAATTCCCATAGGAGCCCATGTGTGTTATGTCTATCGTGGAAATCTATCACACAATGCAATCCTATGGAGCCTCATTTTCATGAGAAAGTAAGTCAAACATTTCAGGTTTTTTCTTCAGCATTTTTCAAAGCTAAGGATTTTTTTTTTCCAGAAATTGTGCATGTGCAATGAAAGACTAGATCCTAAAGAACATGTTTCCATGATTTTTTGTTTAATTATCCCCCAATTTTGATGAGCAATTCCCATCTAAAGTTCCAATTCATGATCATCAGTTTTTGACTGATAAGGCACCGCCAATGACCCAGGAGGACCTGGGCCAATAAAGCTACATATCAATTCATAAGTGAGGTTTGCACTCTATAGCAGTGTGCACAGCAACAAAAAGAAGAAAACCCTTCCCATAACAATCATGGATGTCTGAGGTGAATTTTAAGACTGAGTACCTTATAAAGTAGACTTGTTATCTCTTTCATCACTGAGATGATACAACATGAAGGAACCCTATATGAAGGAACCCATGTAACCCTGGGAGTAGAGGCCATTGGCTGAAGGTAGAGCTTACAAGCATCATGGCATCAAAACAGGGTTAGCATGATGCACAGAGCCAAGAATTTTATATCACTGCCACTATTATAATGCGTACCATTGAAAATCAATGTTTTTTGGTTTGAGGATATCTACCAAAAGTATGTGTTAAGCACATGTCTAAGCTCACTGAATAATGAGCAGGTATGAGAAATGTCCCAACCACTGTCATACAGGTAATTATACCTTAACTAATCCAGGTGTATTGTAGGATAACCATCTATCACATTACTCATGTGTATAACATGATTACTTTGTATAGGATGGAGAAAGTTATTCACAGCATCAAAGTGCAAGATCCAGCAGTCTTGCAAAATAGATGTGAGCAGATTAGGAGAAAAGGCTCTCCAAGGTAAAATATCATATTGAAAGTGGAAGTCATCAGCTATAAAATGAGGAAAACCGATAATCTCTTCTGGTGTTTGAGGCTTCAAGTGATTGTAAGGCTCTATTTTCCTTTCCCCTAGACCAATTCACTCTAAATAGCTTCCAGGATGTTTCATCCACTTTGAGTAAGCCCATCCTATGAAACTGCACATTGACAGAAAGGGAATTGCAAGGTGATTCTAGCTATCACTCTAGACGGGAGTCGTGAGCCTGTGGACACGGTCTGAGTACAGGGCAAAATACATATACAGAGGTCCACGATAATCTGTCCTAACATCCAAGTGTGAGACGGCCTCCCACGAATGACGAGACTGAGAGTTGGGACAGATTTAATGGATAGCTGTGTTTATTTCATGTTATCTCGGTAAAAAATACCTCAAAAATTAGTTTTAGAGGCTATATCAATGACGTCACAGTGGGGAATGGGGCCGTAGAGAATGGCTCTAACTATGCTTTACTATAGGAGCTGTTGTTGCAAAACACGAAATTTACCCAGACTAAAAAGGCAGGCTGCAGTTTTGTCTTGAGTGTCACATTATAACTGCATTAGTTTCAAGGGCAGAGATTCATTTCTAATTATCCCACTCAAGTAATGCAACCCCAGCCTCATTTTCTCCCCAATACTATGGAAGTGGGGACTAGTAACACAGGAGGGCGCCACCAATACTGTGACTGCCACAGAATTGCCCAACCGTGTCCTTCGATTAATATTCTTTGCTATTGCAAAAGAGTGTTAATCATAATCAAAATCCTGTCTTTCATGAGAGTAATTGATGTCCAAGACAAGTGCAAAATGACATTAACCTTAAAGGTAAAAAAAAAAAAAAGCATAATGGGAACAAATATTTAGAACATGAAAATGAGGAAATGAGGAAAACCCCTCAAAGCCCTCAATTCCATTAGAATAATGCATACATATCCTTTATGTGATTGTAAATCACCATTTCCCCTCTGTTGATTCCCTATTGATTTTCTTATTCATCCATTACATTACAATCTACATGATGGGTAACCAAAGACAAATGACAACAATAAAACTTTGATGTTAAGAGAAGGCTTTATTTGGGCAAACCACATGACAGCATTTGACAAGTCCATTCCTGTAGACGATTCCCTGACATTCAACATTTTCTTTGTATTATCATTGTTATCACACGGATGGTTGTAGTTTCCTCTCGCTGCCACTTGGTGTCACCACCAGCCACATTACCCTAACTTCCAGCATTCCCCTTCTTTTCTTTATATGATATGTATCTTTTAATCTTTTGGGTCTGTTGTGTTGCTAATGGAAACCACTGTTCATAGAGTACCAAATGACAATGAATATGTGTGTATACTAGTATAGTGGGTGCTACCACCAGCCTAGATGTACACATGGTTATCTACCTTATACATGAGACACATAATAGGTCTATAAACACATTTTCCTCCTCCTTAACAGTAACAATAGTCAATTTGTATAGTACCACACATTAAATGCTGGCGGTGGGTCACTGCCACTCACGATAACACAATGCACCTCTAGTAGTTCAATTCACTGTCAGACACAATTGGTACCAGTGGGCAGCTGACATCAAAAATGCTACTTCAATACCATACAAAAACAACCTTTCAGCTAATAGAATTAATTACCAAAGGTTGATATTCTACTATAGTATAGGTTGGTGTATAAGGAATATACAGGAGGAGTGGGTTTCTCTCAATCGAATCACAAGTAGGGGATGGAAGAAACAGATTTGACTTAGTAACCAAATTGGCATGTGCTATATCAAACTACATATAAGCTCTGTTTGTAAGAGATGAGCTATTATCAGATTGATTTATCAATCAAAAACTACGCAGGCAGGCCAGATCTTAGCCCTAAGCAAATTTGACACATATATGTGATTTGAAACAATTGATAAGAGAATCATCTTTGGCTGTATGAACTAGGTTTTCTTGGAGAGACATGAAACCCCCAATGTCATAAGCTTCAGATGATGGACGCCCAAACTGCTGAACTGACCACTGCCTCTCCCATAACAACTTTTCTGCATTATTTTCTATTGCACCCTTCAGAGTGCCACGATCATGAGCCACTCAGTGCCACAGAATCACTGAAGTGCTCTGGTTATCAGTTTCTTAACTGATACAAGGATCCTTGCACCTCCTACTATATATGCCTGTGAATACTCATGGCCCTTTTGTTCATTAAGGCCCTTGTTAAGTTCCCGTCAATGAAAAGCTAGTTCAGAGGAACTACTTCTCTCCCTTGTACACCACATTGATTTATAAGTGAGGTCTGCACTCCTTAGCAGTGTCGCAAATAAAGACAGAAAACCCTGCCAATGTAAAAGCATGATGTATTTATATCGTTTGTGACACCCTTTACATGGGTATCTGAGGTGTCCAGTGCATCAAACAACTGATTAATAAATGAGGTGATTTTATCAATTTGCAAGAGGGGAATAGCTGAAGAGGAGAGAAGAATGATAATCTTTCTAATTTCTACATTGCCTATACACAACCAATATTATATCATACCAACCTGATGAAACTATGAGACAGCTACAAATAGACTTAGTTCTCTCCTAACAGTGAATTCTAAGACTGATGACCTTATGAAATAAGACTTGCAATCATTGAACTTAACCATACCAAGCAATAGCTCATTTGACTTGAATACATATAAAGCTCCTTTGTAAGAGGATTTTGCAATCTCTTTCATCACTTAGATAATACAATACAACCTGATGACACAAAACCCAGCATGGTGGACACCTGTTCTTACATGAAGGAACCTATGTAACCCTAGAAGTAGAGGCCATTGGCTGAAAGTAGAGCTTATTAAGCACTGGTTTTAAAGCACATTCTTGTGAACAAACAAGCATCATGGCATCAAGGCAGATTTACATTGGTGCACAGAGCCAAAAAGTTTGTATGACAGTATCTATAATAATGCACACCATTGAAAATGGCAGGCTTTTGTTTTCCAGATAGTGTTTGTGGTGTTACTCTTACAATCGGATACAAAGCTTTAGCCTCTGTGACTGCTACAGCGTAGGAAGTGTTTCTGATTCCATCATTTCTTGACCTGTGATGTATAATGATTAAACCCAGCACCCCCTATCCAACACTATGGATGAAACACTCCAAGGAAGAACCAGTTCAATAAGGATACTCAATTCACTGGTAATATTTGTGAAATGGTGGATAAGGAATGAAACTGTAACACAGTCATGTACCAGTAGAGCAGTCCTTACTGAAACAGTCTTAAAGTGTTTAGGGTGCGGTTGAACTGTGACTGGTTGATGACCATATATGTATACCAGAAATGCCACACATAAACAGCAGTAGTCATAACAGGACCTACCTGTGCTAGACACCAACTGCTAACAACAGCCCCAGAATTTCTGTAACAATCTCAAATTAATAAAGTGAAAATTATGAAAGAAATCCCTCTAGACATAAAGCAAATAAAACATTTATTTATTTTTATATTTGGGAGGCTTTTATCTCACCACAAGGCAAATATTTCAAGGAGTTCATTAAATTTTGTATTCATGTTTTTTTTAGGGTTGAAGGTATCTAGCACAAGTAGGTTTTAAGCATATGTCTAAGCTCACTAATAATGAGAAGGTATGAGAAATGTCCAACTACTGTCCTACAGGGAAATTACCTTTAACTAATCCTAGTGTATAATATAGGATAACCATCTATCACATTTATCATGTATATAACATAATGTATAGGATACAGCAAGTTATTCACAGCATCTAAGTGCAACATCCAGCAGTCTTGTAAAATAGATGTTAAAGTTATTTTGATGTTTATGTATACCTTGGCCATATTGGTCTTTGATTTGTTGTAATAATAAAATTGGAACTCGGAAATATAATGAATTCTCAGTTAGACATTCTCACCTCTGCACCTTTTGGATAGGGTTAATTCCTTCCCCTCTTGTCGGGCATATAACTCATAGACAGGATTTGGTGGAAATGGATAGCATCAAAATGGCAATGCTATAGCTACCAAGGGTTGGACGGTTGGAATTATAAGAAGGAATAGCGACAACAAAGTTACTTCATCATTGCTCACAGAAGATCCTGATATATCAACATATTCTACAGGTAATCTATTCTCAAATTTCTAGCTTGTGCATGAAATATCAAATTTTAGCTGGTCTTCCCTACAACCTTACCTAACGGAGAATTCATAATATTTATATACTCTTCACCTTATATTTTCATTTGCTAGCAATTTAAAGCTCTTCATTTCATTCTCTCATATACTTTTGGCATAGTTTGATGACTGAATTATTCTGATTCTTGGAAGACAAGTCCAACATCAGGCTCTAAGTGGTATTTGTGTTGATAAGTCGGTGGCATAAACTTTGCATTTTTTGTTGTTGCAAAATCCTTGTTAAGAGAAGAATACTTCTTTTAATGTGGTCCATAATGAATCTATGCATAATGAAATAACATGATAATTTGAAAGTCTTTTTTTTTTCAGTCGAATGATAAAGGAGTTCCAAAAAAGCAAATTAGCCAAGCAGGAGTGGCTTCTAAAGGCCCAGTGCCACCCTCAACATAGTTTACACCCAGGGAACATAGGGTAGGGCTCTGTACAAGGGAAGCTGACTAAATATGCACAACAGTTGTGTCAATGTATACCAAGTTCACAGATATGCAAGATGTATCAATACAATCACAACCATCATCCTTGGCTGGTCACTACTCCCTTCTGGATAGCAAACCAAAATCACACACATAGCAAAGGATCCTCACTGTGGAAGTACATGTAACAACCATTCTCAGACCATGACTATGTGTACATGCACTGGGGTTTTCAACAATACCCTAGGTGGCACCTGCCTGCTTTCAGCCTATCAGCACTACTAGACTATGGGAAAGCTCAATGCAATATTTTGTCTCTCTGAACATATAAGCATGTGCTAATTAAAAGTTCAGTTTTGGAGCAATCTCAGAGGCCCAGTAGAGATGATTTGCTTCAACTTGCAGGTTAAAGCCAGAATACAATATGTCATCCACAGTATTACCTAGTCAACAACAAGTGCAATATGTCCAAATTTACAAAGTCCAAAGCCTTCTTCAGTAAATAATGTTTTTGCACAAAAGTCTACCATGGTGTATTCCCATCATCTCCCTGAATCACATTCTACTTTTAAGCTTGGAGTAAAAATGTTGGTGACTGATTATAATAGACTATGAATGGATGAAGGATGGTGTAGTCTTTACGGACTAAGAATGGATGGGCATTTACAAAGAGTGACAATGAATGACTAGTGGTCACCAGAGATGTTATTCTATCCACACATTCAATTATAGAAAATAACTTAGAAGAAAACAGTTTCAACATGGATATTAATTGGCATTTCTTTCTCTCCCAATTCACTGAGACAGAAACTCCATTTGATCATCAAACATTGATTGGCACTTTTACTTTTGACTTATTTCACTTCTTAAATGACCCTTTATCATGAGAAGTGATAAGTGTATTTCTAAAAAATAAATCTCTACACCGTTTCTTTTGCCTTACACCCAAATATATGCATACAAAAACAAACAAAAAACTATTCAGTATTTGCTAAATAATACTAATGGCATGCTTTTAGATCAGGTTGATATTCCCAGAATGAGATCAGATATCTTAAGTTGTTGTTAGTATTTAACTGCCAATATATTATTTATTATTACAGGACATAACAGAGAAACGTAAGATCTCTTAGCTACTTACCCTCAGGTACAATTCACCGGTTAAAATTGAAAAACATACACAAATAACTTATCATTGCTGATGCAACTATTGCGTTTATTATTTATTATCATTTTTTTTATCAAGAAAAGAGAAGAAATGAATCTTTTGAATCTAAGATATATAGTTCTAATTTCAGAGCATCCAACTTTCAAGGTCTGTAAATATATTTCATTTCATGCCCATGGCACTTTTTGTAATAATTCAAATGAACCAAAGTCAAAACATAAAATCAAGAAGCTAATATTCTCTCCGCCAGTTGCCTATGCGCCTCAACATAACAACAAGCCTGCTTGCCTCATCAAGCAAACAGCAACGCTCCGCATGGAGTATGTTAAATGAGATTCTTGTGCATACATCTTCACGAAATACAAATAATCCATATGAGAAATCAAAAAGTTCTACTCACACATCACACCTCACATACCATACCACTGACAAGGGCTGTTTTCATGATAAATGTCACGACAATAAAAGCCTTAAACCAACAGAGGATGATGGTCATTGTTCTACCTAACTTATAATCTCCTAATGATAACTGCCAACTTACATTATATACACTATGTTTGATAGAAACTGATTTTCTTCACACGTGGTGAGCGTACCGCTCTATAAATTCCGTGTTAACTGCCTGGCTGATGGCATCAATGTATCACAATTCTTGGATGCGCGTCCACTTGAACCGTCCAACAAAATACACCCATACATTCAGGCTGAGTTTCATCACAGATCACAAAGTTACTGATTTTCATTCACAATTCACCCATTACACAACCAGATAGGATTTACACCCATTGGCTGTGAAATGCTCGGGCAACATTATATTTTACTGTGATGAAATCTCGGCGCCACTTTTTCTCACCCCCTTTCAGCTTCATCATCAACAGATCCCAACAGAAATTGTGTTCCTTATGAGAATCCACATATGTTCAGTAATAAATGTTTACCTCTTAATTCACCCATCATCACTCACTCCGTGTTTGGTAACCATGGTGACCGCCTCTTGTGATATCAACAGCCCACAGAGAGTTGGGGTTTCCTTCTCATAGTTACCAACCAAGCTTCCATCTCCACATCTGCACAGGCAGCCCATAACTGCTGCATGATATCACAAGAGACCGCCCCGGCCACTGATGTCTATTTACAAAAGCTTACTCCTTCCTCAATTAGAAGCAATATTAGTTGTGTTAGTGAGGAACCACCTTGACCAGAAGTGCCATGATGGCTGCCGAGATCCCCCCAGCAATAGGCAATGTGACCAACCAGGCCAGAACGATGTTTCGGAAGATGGACCAGTCCACATTCTCGCGGGCACGGAAGCGGCCAACAAATACGACACTGCCAACCTTACAGTGGGTGGTGCTGATGGGAATGCCAACGTTAGAGGCGATCAGGACTGTCAGCGCTGAACCGATCTCAATGCAGAATCCACTGCAAAATGATAACCATAAGCTATCAATAAATTTCATTTTGTCTACTAAAAAGTAATTTAGTTCTACATCAACATCAAAATGTTGCAAAGAAATTTAATAGAAGAGGGAACTACATGTAGAGAGAAGGCAGGTGGAGAAATATAAAGACAAAAATATAACTCCTAAGAAAAAGCTTGAGTAGTTAGAAAGTTGAAGAGTGAAAAGAGACGCATAACACAGACATACAATAGAGTCAGAGAAAATAGAAATTATCAGAAAGTAGTATTAATTGAACTCTTTGCTAACCTGGACGGTGTAATTTTGGTAAGGTCCTCCCCGATGGTTTTGATGACGCGCCTGCCCCAAACCCAGAGGCCGATAGAGATACCAACACCTCCATAGAAGAGAATCCAGATAGGGGTGGCTGCCTTGGCTGATACCACACCTGTGGTGCCTATCAACCACAGACTGACCAACGGGCCGATGGCATTGCTGTAATATGAATACAACTATGTAAGCTCCGTCAATCAAAATATCATCTATTTTATTATGGGGCCTAGAAACTAAATGGCTGCATTCAGGTAATGGGGTTAAATGAAACTAGGATAGGTAAATCTACGCAGGCTTATATATGCTTTCAGAAAGAGTGAAACATCATCGTAAACCATGAAATAAGTGCAAACGAGCACTTACGTGGGTCTTTGGGAGTTTATCGCACATGCAGGCTGGGTGCCATAGTGCATTCCATTCCACAGGCCTCGTGCAATATGTCAACCAGACTCTCACAAAATTCTCAACTAAAATTCCATGACCAATATCAAATTTTCCATGACATAAAAATATATATATATTTTTTAACACAAGAAGGAAAAAGCCCCAAGGAAAATTTCTTCCATGACTTTCCCTGACACGTGATCAAATTTCCTGGAATTCCATGTCTTACCATAACTTTTCCCTGACAAGCTTTTATTCCATGACTTGCCATTAGGTGTGGAAACCCTGGATAACCCGTATAGTTAACCACACTTGTGGAGCTTTGGCAATGTATACATTCTAAGATATACTAACCTGACATCATTCCCACCGTGGGCGAACGCGCCAAAGACGGCGGTAAGGATCTGCAGGAAGGAGAACACCTTGGCCTGCTCGGGACTGTCTGTCACCATGGACCTCTGGCCCTCCAACAAAACCTGTTGAACAGAAATGGACATCGATGGTCATTTTTAATTTCAGTAACTCTTTAAGAATTAGATTATTCCCAAACGTACCATGTGTGCTCGATACTATTTTGGGTACATGCACTTGTTTGAGCATTATATATCTGCCAAGCCTTTCTATGCAAACCATGTATATCATACTTATTATTGCTTGTACTGCAGCAAATATCTGAGTACATAGGTACCAATTTTTAGCATACCATTACACAGAAGTTTAAAGGTAGATGGTTAAGCACTTTAACTTACATTGGGATCTCCATTTTCCTCCACCTTTTTGCCTGCCTCAACAACCACCGTGTTACTGTTGGCTGCCGCCGCAGCTAAAGACAAACATATAAACAAACATGTCAACTATTCTCACTTTTGGTTTGGTTGATTTTACCTCCATAAATAGTATTTACAAGTTAGTAGAGTTACTTTCTTTCCTATTTGGACAGGTGTTTAAAAGCTGCTTGTCCAAACAGCTACAGAGGTATTTATATGCTGCTTGTCTGACACAGCAGTGATCGCATCTATGGATGGCCGAAGGATAGGATTTTTTGTTTGTTTGTTTAGTTTTACGTCCGGGGGCCATCAAGGAACTCAGACATTCAAGGTTTCTCGGACATTAAGTCCTTTCTTTTCTTTTTGGACAGGTATTTATATGCTGCTTGCCCGACACAACAGTGACCGAATCTATGAATGACCGAATCTATGAGATGAATGACCGAATCTATGAGGAGGGGTGAGGGGGAAAACCGCTACCGGGGCTTCATTCCCCTACTCTTTTCGAAGGATAGCAAGTGTTCTTTTATTTGCCTGGTCCCATAGGCAGGGCCAGACAAACCACGGCCTTTGATCACTCAGACGTGGTTCACTGAGGGGGAATCCCATGGCAAAAGACAAGCATGTAAGCCCAGGCCCGCGCATATGGACACCAGCTGCCCACATGCTCACCCCAAGACACAAGAAACCCCAAGTTTGTCGCCTTTTACGAATCTGGTATGCCCACTGTTAGTATGGAAGGAGATTTCTCCTTGTGGACTCCCAATGAAGTTATTCTGCTCCTTCATGCCCTCACATGAAGGTCCCCACTCCACAGGGGGAGAAGGATAGGAAGATTTAATACTGACTGTATGTTCATTGCAATGAATATGTAAGGAAAATTATTTATTCCCTGTTAAGAATGATTGTGCCTATAGTAAAGTATAATCTACAGAGGTATGAACAAACTAGATCTCAGTTTCCATGGCCCCATCCTCCAATGAGATGTCATGAAATAGGGAAAAACCCTTAGTTAAAAGTCATTTTTGAGTAGGTTTGATTAATGAAATCGTGAAAAATTCTGAGTGGATTTGTGCAAATTACAAAAATGACCCATCCAGCTTTGAAATTTGCTGAAAAATGCAAAATAACCCTAAAAGATTGTGTGTATGCCTGTGCACCCTCCCATTTGGCTGCCTCCCTACGTTTCCTTTATCCCCTATTGGTTATCTCACCTTTAGCTTCCAGTCCCTGCAGGTCCTCTGCCGTGGGGCTCCTCATCGGGGTGGTGGACCCAAGGCGGTACTCATTATCCATCAACGGCGCATTTTCAGCCTTGTTGTACTACACAACAAATCAAAATCAAGTTTGTGTCAATTAAGGCCATGTAATTTAGACACTAGAGTGGATTATACACTTTTAAAGCTGAGATTCTGAATGGCCATCAGTAAAAAGCAAAGAGTAATACTAAAATCTCCCGAGCTTGAGCTCTGTGCTATCATATATAGCGTGAAACCCGACTCGACCTCAGTCATAAGCTGGGGTGGACTATATGCCGATTTTGGAGCCTAATTTGTACTATCTTCTCTTTTAATTTATTGTAATTAAACTCCGGTCATAAGCTGGCAATATATTTTGGCAATAAATTAAAGCCAGTTTTGACCAAAACATTGGTTGGATGAAATCACAAATACTTACCCCGGGCTTGAGGTGGTTGTCCTTTGGTGGTGAGGTTGCTGGTTCTGTAATAGTTAATGTCATTGTTATTAAGTAGACTTTATATTATAGCTGAATGGGTACAATGTACAAAATCAGACTTTCATAACTAATTTTTAAAGATGCAATCTCTAGTATAGATGTGAGTGAGTAATAGGTGTTTAACGCCATTTTGACAGCTAAGGTCATATTCATGGCGAGAACTGCATTACTATTTCACAGAGAAATGTGTTGGTGCCCGCGCATATGTGCACCACACACATCCGAGGGGATAGAAAAGAGGAGACATAGACCCTTTTAAGTGGGCTAGGGAAGCCATTAGTATAGATGTCTAAGCCTCTTTGGTGAGCTACCTTTGGCTAGTAAGGTGACCTGAATCTTGCACCATACCGGTAGATTAGATTGTAGAGGTAGTTTAAACATACTTTGATGCCCAAGGTAAAGAATTAAGTATGTTTTTGACAGGTATATAGAACACTGCGATTGTCCTATACCACAGAGATTCTTTAAAAAATTTAGTCTTTTCTATGAGATGAGAACACATGTGAGGCACCACTAATGGCTTAATTCCACTCATTCTAATGGGTAGGAGATGTTCCTCTATTTGTCTGGTACAAACTCCCAGGCCAGACCCTGTAGAATCAACTTGAAATAATTTCCCATTGATAAAAAAGAAACATCAAAAAGCCTAACACTTACTTGCAATCTCAGTAGGCTGTAGGATAGTTCCATTAGAGACCACCAGGGGTGGGTCATAGTTGGCTGCATCGGGTTCAATCACGTTAATCGGAATCACTGCTTCATTCTCACCCAGCGGCAGATAACTGACATTCTTTGGGGATATGTTCTTCTCATTCTCAGTCTTTTCAAGTTCAACAGCCGTCTTGGTTATGACCTCATCTGCCGGCAGTACAGGTTTCTCCAGGGAATTCTTCCGCGAGTTATTAGCTGTTAATGTATACAATATTGTATGTAAATAGGGTTATGTTGAGTTTGTTCTTCAGCTTTAAGGTTTGTTTTCTAAAGTATACACTCCAAACATTTGTCCATAATTTGAGTACTGGTACCGATTTTTCCCAAAAAAGACCTCTTAGTATCAGAACTGTGCAGCTAAAGGCGAACTGAATAGATTTGGATTCATTTCATGATGAAGAGACTTAATTACACTAGCACTACATTATTTTTCCATCTCCTGCATTTCTCTCCTGAAGGGAAGGTTTCCCTACAAAACCTAATTATGAACTCACATGTATATGCCAGTGTGTAAGTGATGGTATAATGTTCATAAAAATATATAATTTTCTAGAAAATACTACACATGCTAGTATCATGCTAAGTGTATCTATAATCCAGTGGCTCAGCTAGGTCTTCAAATCATGTTCGGCAATCAAAACTGAGATAATTTGAGATTAACTGAGATGAGGTAAATTATTTTTTAATCTAGTATTGATGTCTTTGTTAAAGTATTCTCAGCTGAAACCACATCAAATAAACCAATAGCTGTGTACAAATAGAGTATGTAAATGTGAGAGTAACACCACTAGTTATATTGTAGTTCATTTGTCACCAATGGCAGGAGTAAGACAAGGTAGCACCAACAGAGTGTCAAGACTAAAGGATGTGTTCACCAACTACAGTCATCCATTTCTTCTACAAAGTAACCCAACACATTAGAACTACCACTCAGAACCATAACCCTCTACCACACTCTCTTTGGCACTGATGATAAGGATTTCATGTTTCATTGAATGGTGCCTCTTTTTATTTATCAAAAAAACTAAATCTGCTAAAAAGGCATTCACAAAACATAAAACCCCAAAATGAAAGAAGTTTCATTCACTGCTGCAAATTTGAGATTTTTATATTACAAAAAAGAGAACGACCATTAAAGTTCACAAGATAGATTATGTGAGCTTTTAATGGTAATTTTTTTTTAATTATGATATGTGAAATAAGCCTTTTAAAGGTTTAAGAACTGCTTAAGCCCCAAACTTGCTGCAGTGTTGGTAGTGCTAAGATACTGGTAAGTGATATTGTTATATACATGTACTACGAAGTGTCTGCTCCATGTTGGATAAAACAGTGCTAAGGTGCTCAGTAATAGTGAACCATTGAACCAAGGCCTTCTGTTGCTAGAAACCTAGTTTAGAAATCCCTCTACTACTTGGGCCCTGGTTTAGAAAGCCTTCTGTTACTAGGGCCCTAATTCAGAAAGCCTTCTGTTGCTAGGGACCTAATTCAGAAGGCCTTCTGTTGCTAGGGACCCAGTTCTGAAATCCCTCTACTGCTAGGGCCCTGGTTCAGAAAGCCTTCTGTTGCTAGGGCCCTGGTTCAGAAAGCCTTGTTGCTAGGGCCCCAATTCAGAAAGCCTTCAGTTGCTAGAGACCTAGTTCAAAAAGCCCTGTTGCTAGGGATCTAGTTCAAAAAGCCCTGTTGCTAGGGCCCTGGTTGAGAAAGCCTTCAGTTGCTAGGGCTCTAATTGATTCAGAAAGCCTTCTGTTGCTAGGGTTCTAATTCACAAAGCCCTTTGTTGCTAGGGTCGTAGTACACAAAGCCTTCTGTTGCTAGGGACCTGGTTCACAAAGTCTTTTGTTGCTAGGAATCTGGTTCACAAAGCCCCTGTTGCTAAGGCTCTTGCTCTAAGAGCCTTTGATGCTATGGCCATAGTACAGAGGGTGCACTGTTACCGGTTCTAAGGGACTTGATTCATTAGGGATGTAGCTAGGGCCTTGGTTACAAAAGGCGCCCTGCAGTTCTGTCCCAGTTCTGAGTTACACGATGGCTTGTGCTTAACAGACAAACCCCACACAACCACCTATAGAGGCTCTGTAGTAGTGGCGGCAGGAGCAAAGGTGTCAAGGTGTACCTACCCACTTTGGCCTGTGCCTGCCCTGTAGATGGATAGTGATACAGAGGAAAATGGTAGACTGTGTTACTGGTAGGATTAAGCATTAATGTTAAAGTTGTATCAATGTTGTCATTTAAGCATACACATGCGTACTTCTCCAGAAATGGCACAGGCTGCTTCTCTTGTTTTCATTTTTTTTTCATCATCAATGCGCCTAGGCAATTTTTCCTCTTCGTACAGGAAAATTGGAAGGAAATAAAAGCAATGTCAGAAAAATTATGTTCTGAATATGTTGTACTGAAAAAGGGTACTAAATTTCTTGCATTAAGAAGCAGTCTGTGTGCATTCCTGGGTCAATATGGGCAATGAGAGTTAGCCAAGATCCTTGGTGGTATGTCCTACTGAAAGTTTTGATTTTCTATATGAACAAACTCGATAGAAAAAAAAGCCTCTCAAATATTCTACAATTTTCAATTACTCACAACTTGAGATCAGTTTCCAGTCCCTGCCATATTCTACAAAGTTATTGGGTGATACCCGCTTGTATAATTTAGAAACGCAAAGTTTCAAGGCATCATACCATTCTGAAAGGGGTAATCAACCCAGGCAAACATACCCTAAGGACATTGGCTAGAAGCAAGATGAGAATGTGGAATAATATTGGCGAAAGTACTTACCTGAGTATACAGCGGAATTGTCAGCAAAGGTGAACTTGACCTGGTCCGGGTCATTTCTCTCTGAGGTCGGAGGGTTGTAGGAGCATTGCTCTGCAAGGACAAAACTAGAGAACTTAAAAGAGTAATCAAAATCAGTTAATAGACCTGCACATACCTGTGATGATGGCATTGAAGATTACAAATAGGTGGCAGATGGTTCAGGCAATTTTGTACAAGTCCTTTCTCTAAAATCAAATTACAAGGAAAGCCAAGGTTTATGAGCAAGTCAAATAATTAAGTTGGGGGAACTAGTTCTGCATTAAACTATATAATATCTTACTTTTACATATATTTCAAATAGATGTTGAGTTTCCATTTTAAGTGGTCATCTTTAATATATAATTTCAATTTACACCTTGCTATTTCTGCCATACATTAAGGAACTGGACAGGCACAGGCTACTATGAATTGCAGTTGCCAAAGGTGGCTGTGATAGCAAATTCAATTTTTGATACCATTGTTTGCGCAACAAGCTTTTCTATCTAGGTATACAATAGTAAGATCACATTTAAGGCATTCTTTAGTTAACCCTGTAAAGGCAGCATAGCACTTCTATACACTTTTGTCAGCATGTCTGTGTGTAATACCGATCCTATTGGTAAATTCACTTGAAACAAAATGCTTGGCAATGTACTGGTGAATTTCATGTGTATTGAAGTGAGACTTTTATTACTCATACCGCCTGTAAAGTTTTGAAATACCCCAAGCGGGCCTTGAAACAGGGTTCTCTGAGGCCCTTTTAACCAGGGTCCCTGGAGTTCAGATACCCCTGAATCAAGGCCCTTTGACAGGGGCCCCCTGATAAGGGCCCTTTGACTAAAGGTTTCTAAGCTACAAATTTGGGGCCCTTGGAGTGGATAGGTACCATCTATGATGTCTTAAGGTCTTAACCCATGTACCCACCAATACAAATCTACACATATAAGTTTCACAATGATACAACAAGCAAGCAAATCTATATGGAACAACATAAAGTCTGATTCATATCCATCACGTGTATGGTTCTAACCTTTATATCTCATTGCTATAGGAGGAAGGGCAGAGAGACAAAAGGAACGACATGCGGATTAGTAAGGACGACAACTCATAAATCATACAACAATAGTTGAATGAACATACAATGTTGTATACTCATAGCAATTTAAAGAAAAACACCAGCCAATTTTCATAACATATTTTGATGGCCTTTCCCTCAAATAAATAGATTCTATTATAATTATCGAAATATATGCCACTATAGAGGACAGCAGCAGGTTTATCTGCTGCATCTGATGACGTCACGATTGACAAAATGCATCAGATTCTGCATTGTCTATATATTGAAGGTGTTGCAAAATGTTTTATATCTAGAAAAGTATACAGTACAGGATAATGATACTACACAGGGACCTTCAGGTATGTATAATTCCGATATCTGTCAAGGGAAATCGCAATACATGCCTGAGAAAACGCCAAAAATATCCTCTAGCTGTATCATTACGGTGTTGTGCAAGTACAAATGGAATGCATTTTGTCAATCGTGACGTCATCAGATGCAGCAGATAAACCTGCTGCTATCCTCTATAGTAGCATATATTTCTATAATTATTATAGAATCTTTTTATTTGAGGGAAAGGCCATCAAAAATTATGAAAATTGGGTATTGTTTTTCATTAAGGGCCAAAAAGTGATATGATATCGTTGCCTTAGTGCAAGAAGATTCTAACTACATTTTTCATGTTTTCCAAAAGAAATATTTGCCTACTGTGGGGCTTGTAGGCAAACATGTCCTATTTTCCAGTGCCTTTTTTTCCTTGATATTCCACCATCTGGGAATAATTCAGCTCTACAGCCGTAAACTACGATTTTCCGCCCCAATCCCTAGCACTGTCTGGCGCATCATGCCTGGCTTACAAAGCTCCCGGGATCACAACTATCTGAGCCATTATTCATACACGTCCATACAAATGATAGTAGTTCATTGAGCTGTCTGGGAACTGTTGAATGGCAGCCATGACTCATCAATGAGTGGTTAAGATGGTACCATAAAACCCCGGTCATAAGCCGACCCCAGTCATAAGCCGGGGGTAGAGTTTGAAGAAATATTATAAGCCGGTTTTGGGGTCAAATTTTAACCATTTTCTCTTTATTCTATAGTAATAAAACCCCGGTCATAAGCAGGGGGTAGACTTTGGGAGAAATTTAGAAGCCGGTTTTGGTCAAAAATAGAAACGGTACTTCTCAGTTTTAACTCTAAAAGGGCTCCATCGTGCTTTAGTGTGCAATGATCTTGGGTCAGCATGGTGTATGAATGCAGCAATAGTGAAAACCGGCTGGTGCCGCATTCTTACCACACATACAAGGCATGGCTTATCGACTCATTCAGACCAAAGATGGAGGGGGGTTGTCATAGAAGGCTTTGCCAGCCCCTACAGCTACATAGGGGAGGGGTAAACATCATAGCTACCCATATATATTCTTTCAATTTTAAAATTTCTTAGCAGATCTAGGTGTATCTTAGCAATTTGAGTGTGTCTTTAACGCCGGGTGCATCTTATACGTTGGATACTAAGGCACATCCTGCTGACCATACAGATTTGATACACTAGAGAATTAACTGGCATGATACACCGCCGCAGCAATGGGCAGTTTCTGGGCAGTGCTGCTGTTGTGTATCATGACAACGAACTTGAACAGTAATGACTACAGATGCTGAAAACAGAGAGGTTCAACTAACTGACAAGATGTAAATATTCAAGACAATATCAAATGGTACAACTTTATTGAGGTCAGGGAAGGACAAAGTAAATGGTCAACTGTAAGAAAACTGGTTTGGTGGAAAAGGGCAGTACACCTATCATAAAGAAGTAAAGAGAACAATAACTAATCATTTAACCCTTTAAGGGTTGCTGATGCAGGAGCGCATTACGCTCATTGGTCAACATGATGCACCAGTGAAGTGCTAGCGAGTCTGCTCACAAGCACTTCATTGGCGCATCATGCTGAACCTTTGGGAGTAAGTGTATCAGCCCCATGGGGGTCAGCATGATGCATGCATTTAACTCGTCAGAGCTGCATCCATACATCATAACGACCAATAGGCATCATGTACCGGTACTCCTGCATTAGGATCCCTTCAAAGGTTCAACATCTTGGCGCTAGATTCAATTACATACGTTGCTCCTCTGTGGTTGGCGGTTGGGCTTTCCCCCTTTCCATGTAGGCTGGATGAGAAATAGTGTTCAACTAAACCACGAGGTGGCAGCAGCTCTGAATAAAGCCTCCAGGGGCTGAGAGATGTGAAATGCAGCTCCTAGTGAGGTCATACCCACAAATAACACTGACTGACAACTGCACAGGGGTCTGACATCCAGAAACCCATTTAATTTACTAAGTATATCATACCACCTTGCAAGGATTTTAGTTGATATATTTATAGCATATATAGATAGTCTATTGCACACTGTAAGTGACCTCTTGATTTATAGGAAGACGTAGAATTTGCACTGACAAGTCTGTTCGCCAGCACTTCATTGGTGCATCATGCAAACCCTGTGGGAGAGTATCAAGCACAAGGTTGACTTGATGCAACACTGGCGAGTAAATTCCAATCGCCAAGGCTGCATCCATACATTATGATGACTGATGGGAATGATGCATTAATTCAATGCACAAACAGCCTTCTATTTCAGAGGGTTGTGATATCCAGCCTGGTAACAATCTGCCTGCAGTGTCACTCACTGTCAGATTGATCTCAACCCTGTTATAAGACTGCTGCTTTGTACATGTCTCCTTGTAAAGCACTTCACACAAGAACCTTTATAGAAACCTCATGTTAACATCCCCCGGTGTACTTTACCCTTTCAGGGCCGTTAATGTATTAACGCATCATGCCCATTGGGCTATTCACCAGGGCTTAATTCATGCATCATGCCAATGGGATCCAATGAACTTCTGCTAACCAGCACTTCATTGTTGCATCAGGCT
The DNA here is from genome assembly GCA_949317995.1 of Acholoe squamosa. NCBI lineage: Eukaryota > Metazoa > Annelida > Polychaeta > Phyllodocida > Polynoidae > Acholoe > Acholoe squamosa. The sequence continues at coordinate 32,581,599 of OX439049.1, read as the reverse complement.
AGCCCTCACAGTGCGTATCAGCCCTCAATGCAGTCCTAGCGTCTACTCGATATACATCCCTGGTCAGTAACTCATCAAGGCGGCATTCCTGCATCATGACCACTAATGGACATGATGCATTAAACTACTATATGGCATTTAAAGGCTTTTAAGGAAGCAGTCCTTCTATCTTCTCTTGCTCCATCTAAAATATTGACAAACACCACAACCCTCTCAAGGTTCCCTTTTATACCACCCCTCCCCCTCCTACCAGACATGTGATCGAGACGTGGGAATCATGCGCATGGCGGAACACCGAGCGCACAAGGAGATCTCACAGACCAGGAAATGGAGGAATTAGCATCTGATGTCGTGGATCAAACACCCAGCGGAATAATGTTGGTTCGCGGACTGTAATTTTGTCTTCCTTTTATTTTCCCTTTTCTACTTAGCTTGAAATTGGATTTGCAAATGTTCAAATTAAAGAGCTATTTTGTTCTAATATTCTTAGCGGAGTCAGCTATACAAAATAAGGCTTACTATAGTGCAATTTGTGATGGGACCCCCTTTAGATTATTACAGAAGGATAGCCTCCAGAGTTTCCACTTTTAATCAGTGTTCATTAACCTTTACGTCACCTGTATTAACAGGCCAAAAGTTGATTTGTGGGGCTCATTAAAAAAAAATTCATCCACTTTTCAGCGAGGGCCTTAAAAAAAGTTTGCACATTAGCGCAAAATCTTAACACCACCAGTAATTCATTATAAAAACCTAAATTAGTTAAGTATCCTTTTAAGCTGATTTTAAACTGATCTTTACAGAAAAAATACTCAACTGACTAGAATCTGCTAAATGACCATTATACAATGTAGACCTTACACCCCATCAGCAGTACCCTGGTCAGTCAGTGTTTGACCACAAGTCTACCTTAATCCTTTAGAGAACCATATTGGGTCAGTCAGTGTTTGACCACAAGTCTACCCTAATCCCTTAGAGACCCATATTGGGACATACCTTTGATTCGTCTCCGTTGCCATGGTACCAGTTTATACCGGATGAGGATGGCTGTGATGATGCCACAGCCGAATGCGATGACGAAGGTGCCCCAGAGCGGGATGCGGTCCAAGTAGAGCACTGTAAGGGGAAAACACAGGAAGACTATTAAACAACAACATCAGGAAAATTATTCAGACTCAACAACAGCTTTTGGCTAAATGTTTATGTGTTATGACGCACCATTGTTCGGGCCCTTAATGTGGGATGGGGGTCCCCCATATCCCCTATTAATAGTTACAAGAAATTGACATGCCCATGTCCTCTTGTCGATCTCACTGTTGATTTTAAAGAAATGCCAATGTACCTCTTCAAGGAAATGTGTCCAATTGATATTTATTCCATACCACAAAGGCTCAAAATGCCCCATAGCCGAAAAAGTCGCTACAGGGTTGGTGGGATCAACATGATGACCCCATGCACTCCAGAGGTGCATCGTGCCCACCCTTAAAGGGTTAATGTATCATGACAACAGAATGGCGCCGTGTATGAAGGCAGGCAAGGCTGTGCAAACCAGTTTAAGGCTTAAGAACAACATGGTAAAATAGGCTGACAGTGACTGGGAGGTCCACAGAAAAATATTATTGACGTTGTTATGCTCACCCGGTAGTAGGAACTGGGGGTTCTAAATGAAAGACTTCCTCTTTCTCTTCCTAAGTTAAGGACAATGTGACTATGTGCCTACCAAAAATCATTCTGATGAGTATAACCTATATGCACAGAGACCTGCACACTGGGTTCATTTTCAACAAGTAGCAACAAACTTTAATGGAGTTGGAGCATAAATGATATTCATTGTTCATTCAGTACCTGTATATGTAGAAAAAAAATATCTAAGTCAATCTATCATAGTGACAATGAAAATGTTATTGCCCACATATCATGTTGTTCATGATTAAAGCCATGTAATCAAATACAGTACCATCATCCAAAATGGACTCAGGTTCGTGGGTGTTAAGGTGAACTATGAAGAAAGAGAGGACCTTCATTTCCACTGACAAGTTCAGCATCTATGGATCGATAAACTGATCCTTCCTAACATATGACTCAGTATTCAATTGATATATTTTTATATATATTTTCTCATGTCACATGTCAGTTTTAAAAGGGCCACAATTGTTTCATGTGAAGCTGTTCATTTTATTGTTTCAGTATCACTAATTAATTTCATCTCATCTCATTACCCCCCCTGTGGACATGAATACGTAATACACTTACTTTGTGGACCAGTAACATCTGACCACTTGATATCTATGACCAGACACTATTGTATTAATATATGACTGTCATACGGTATAATGAATTAATATGTTACGATATGGCGGTCGTATGGGCCCTAGCGGTAGCACTGCAACGTGTTGTCAGTAGACCGTTATAGGTATTGTACTTATCATATTTATTTTTCACCTTTGACTCTACCATGTAACCCAGTGTCCGAGTCTACCCACAAGCCAAGCCATACCCATAGACCAAAGGCTGGTGGTGTCAACTGCACTCAGTGACCCCGCCTCCTCCCACTGGAGGATACGCCGTCAATCACAAGCAGCCCACTGCATGCTGGAAATTCCTAGCAGACAATGTTTAGAAACAACTCCTCCTGCTGGAGGACATGCCCATTGATCATGAGCAGCTCACAGCATACCGGGAGTTCCCAGCAGCTATATTTAGAACCACACTGAACTCTGTGAACCCCAGTGCTATGTTCGGGATCCCCCCTACATACCTGCACTGGAGTTCCCCAGTTACTATATTTAGCTCACCTGATACTATTTTTAGGATGAGCTGGGTGAGCAGCTCCTACTACAAATACCTGTGGAGGGAGCAGCTCACTCATCTTTCCACCTTCATACTTCATACCTCACACACTCACGTGAGACCAAGGCCCTTGGCTCAAGGGCTAGGCTTGGACACTGTTGGGCACCTTTACACTGTATCACCATCTATACCTCGTGGACTTCCATGAATAAAGTGGATATCAAACTGGATTCCTGACTCGTCTGTATTCATCCTTATTCATCATTTACGGACTCGTTGACAATGGTGGAAAACCCTCACGTATCATCCCACAGTTACCACCTCTCATGAGCCATGGACAACAGTGAGACCCTACCAAAGGAGCCAGCCCCACAACGTATCCCTACATCTCAAGACAGAGACCAGCAAGAAGCCACCAGTACACAGTACGCCGCCCCGATAGACTCCTCGCCAGACGCGCTCCAGCTGGACCCAGTGCTACCAGCCCATAGACGCACACATAAACAGACACCTGTGAGTTCAAACACCTTACATTTCTCATCTACCATAGTGGACACCAACACAGGTGCACCTACCAGTACACCAGCAGGAGCCCCACCACCAGGTTTAAACCTCACCCTACCTGGCTATTCACCCTCAGAATCACCACCCCTAAGATTAGGTGGTCTTCAAAGTACCACATACAGCACGCCTGAAAATCAATCACATGGTTACCTCCACCTAGATAGCCATCTAGAGGAAAGATCCAATAGCCTGCAGGAAGCCCTGGAAGCTGCCGGACGGTCACCCTCATCCAGCAGTAATTCTGACCCACAGTGTACACCTGACCTAAGTTGGGACAACCTTACTGTACCGGACATCCAAGCCCACCCATCAGTAGCAGACAATTACTGGAGGAGCAGGCTAGACTCAGCAATCCACAGGTGGAGAGAAAACAGACTCAACACAGGACGTGCACAACAGATACCAACCGGAGCTACACCAAGCTACCAGTGTGGTGAGAGTCCCTCTGTTTTTCTAGACAGGATAAACCGTATTCTAGAAGAGCAGTGGCAAGACAACTCCAATCTCGCCAATCTGCTAAGGCCGCACCAAAACCCACAGCCTGATAGCAATCCACCTGGAGGAAACCCTAGGCCTTACTACCCCTACTCTACCTCCGAGGAAGACAAGGCGACACCTCCAGCACCAAATTCATCCCTGAGCACGCCTCCAAGAGCCAGATCCTTTGAAAGGCCATACCCCACCCATAGACCCAGGAGAAGAGTGCAATCATCCTCCCCTCAAAGGCCAAATACACCTGTATTTTACAGACTTCAAAGAAGCTTGGACTCTGCAGCTAGAAGAGGCGACCTTGTGGCCACTACTCCCATACTACACAGAAACAGTCACTTCCCCGCCCATTTACAAACAGAATCCACCTCTGAAGAAGACACAGAAGTAACCTTCCCCCACCTGCACAGAGCACCTGCCTACCCAAACATGGCCACTGCAGCTCCACCTCCAGAGTACAACCAGGATGACATGACGAGGAACATAGTCAGAGAATGCACCCAGGCAGTCAATGACTCCCTCTCCAACCTATTAACAGGACAAATGAACTTATTGTCCGCTGAAATAAAAAGGATTGGAGACGACTCCTCCTGCCAACTGTCAAGAATAAATGACAGGTTAAATGACATGGACACTTGGAAGTCGCACCTGGAGAATGACATTGGCCAAATACAAAGAAAAGCAGCTCAGGACAACGCTGATGTACTGAGAAGGTCTGAAATAGCGTCAGCCAATCTGTCTGACAGAATCAACAGAAATATTGATGGAATGAGATCTGAAATATTCAGGGCCATTGATAGGACAAGAACACCTACCAGCCAAGGCCAAAACAGCCTTTTCTCACCCACCAACACTAGGCTACCCCCTTCAGGCCAACCTTCACATGTTATGGGCACCTCTACCAGAATGCCGACATCTGTACCGGTAGGATACAGGCTCAGCCCACCAAGCCTTTTCCAAAATACAACCCGAATGATAGCGACAGGTGCCACGCCCACCCAACAAGGCGCGACACATGCAGGTCTTGGTAATTCAGCCACAACCCACCAGATGGCGCCCTCTACCACTCGTCCATCACCGGTAGCCGCCACATCACCTTCAGGCAGTGTTTACAACAATGTATACATACCCCACCAGGCACACACGCCCTACAACAACCCTATACCAATGTATGGTTTGTTTACAAACACTCCACCTGCCCAAGCAGCTGCCCACCAGCCTGCAGCTCAGTCCACACCAATGATACCAAATCTAGGACAATCCAACTTCTCCGCTCCTACTGGATATAGGAGTTTTGAACCTGAGCGACTCACATCTGCTCAATTAAGCTGTTTTAACAAGCCAGAACCCTTTGACAAACCCTCGCCCTACAGGTCTGCAGCCAGATTCCTGGCAGAATTCAAATTCTATATAAGAAATGCATACCCCCGCAGCCCAACAATGCATGCATCCTGTATGTATACCTTTTTAAAGGGCAGAGCAGCACAATGGTTTTTCACAAACATTTTTGACAAACCAATCATGTATGACACCGAGGCAGTCTATGCCGCCTTTCTCAGCAGATTCAACCAGCCTGACCCTGCCACAATAATCAAAGGATATAGAAACAGAAAGCAGCAACCCAAGGAGACTGTGGAGGAATACATAGCAGATATGACCTTATTGCTATCCAACAGCAACCTGGATGAATCTGTACAAGTGGACTATCTCATAAATGGCCTCAAAGATGAAATAAAAAATGTTGTACTCTCAGACAGCCCCAAAAGCATTAGAGAAGCCGAGACTGCAGCATTAAAACAAGAATTGATCATGGAAGCAGCCAAAGCAGCCCATGCCTCAAACCAAACCTCAGACTTGTGCGCCATGAACTATAATAACTACAATGGGCAAAGGAACAATAACAACAACAACAATAACAGATCCAGGAAGGACCAGTACAACAACAATAATTATAACAACAAGCCCCCTGGAAATGGCAATATTAAGCAGTATGACGATAAACCTAAATCAGGATACAACCAAAATCAACAAGGTTATAACAACCCCAGACCCGGCTCAAACAGCAGATCAGGCTCCAAGAACAGGTATCAATCGCCAGGCAGAAGCAAATCTCAGGAGGGAAACAGAAGCAGGTCCAAATCCAGCGACACAAGAAACAACTTTGTTTTCATCCCTGTTGCCTCCACCCCCACCAACACCCGCCAGGTGTCCTTCCAGAAACTACTGGTCCCAGCAGATTTCCCAATCCCTGATGATTGGACCCAGCAACAAAAGAAATCCAGGGACCCAACACCAGGCAGAAATGACAACAAAAAGACAGAAGACAACCATCATGACAACCAACCTCCTGATTCTGGACAAGGAGAACACTACAATGACAACATTGAATAGGACACAGGGGAGGGCCACCAAGCATCTTACAGCCCCGCCCCCACCTTGGACAACAAAATTGGAACGTCCCCCACATGCCATATTTCACACACAAATGATGGAGCAGAATTAAATTCGGCAGAACAACAGAACCACGACCCCCAGCCTGTGAATTGTGACGAAGACTCCTCATCAGACAGTGAGGACCTCTATGAGAACCAGAACAAGAGAATTTCCACCCTCCAATTAAAAGTCGAGACCAGTAAGTATGGGCAGCAAGGTAAGACCTCTTACATTAATACTGAATTGACTAAAGGCGCAGTTAATGTTGATATCAATGGCAGTTCTTACAGAGCCCTTGTAGACTCTGGAGCCTCCCTTTCCTTTATCAGCCAGAAAATGGCAGATAAAATCATATCAACCCCCAATTTCAGACATGGTAGGAGATCTCGCATGGTTATCCTACTAGCTGATAAATCCTCAGTTCAGGTCAACAATTCCATCACTATAACTTTCCTAATCAATAACACAGAGTTTAAAACAAGACTACATGTTGTTCCAAAGCTAAATCACCCTATAATTCTTGGCGTAAATTTTATGACCAAATATAGGGCCAAAATTTCCTTTGGGGCCAAGTCCCCTTCACCACACTTCATAAGAGCAGCCAAAGGCCTAACCATGCCACCAAATTCTGAATCCACATTCAATGCAATCGTCATAGGACCTGATTCCTTAATAGGTAAAACAGGCATCACAAAAAATGTTGACACAACATTACCGGTACTAATCAAACACGCCCTTGTTGAACCAAGGTCAACAAGAAAAATCATACCGGTAACAGTGGCCAACCCAAATGATTTTTCCATCAATATCAAAAAGCACATGAACCTAGGCATTTTTGCACTTAACAATCTAGACAAAGCCATTCCCATTGGAAAACTGAACAGCCAACACTCCCTCAACAGCATAATCTCTGACAAAGACATGCTCCCCATCAATTGTGGAGATGATCCCCTAGATCAGCTACCCAAAGGGGACGACCCTCTAAAATATACAATATGTGACAAGCTCTCTGAGGCCCAAAAACAACAAATCAAAAACATTGTTGAATCAAACAGAGAGGCTTTTGTGTTAAATGAGAGTGCTATAGGATTAAATGTTGAAAATGAGGTCAAATTAGAACTGATCCCTGATTTCAAACCCTGCAACAGACCATCCTATAGAATGTCACCCAAAAAAGAGATTTTTCAAAGAGAGCTGTTAGATAAACATTTACAGCAAGGTGTCATTGAAGAATGCACCAAACCCTGTGAGTGGAACTCCCCAGCTTTCTTAGTACCCAAACCCCAGGGAGACAGGTCTGTGGCCTCAGGATGGAGAATAGTCGTGGATTATAGATGGGTTAACCAAAACCTAAAATCTTTTTCCTACTCCTTCCCCAGAGCAGACGACCTCATGCAACAAGTTGGCAGAACAGGTGCTAAATATTTTTTCAAATTGGATGTATACAGCGCCTACCATCAAATTCCTCTAGCTAAAGAATCAAGGCCTTTAACAACCTTCTCCGCCAATGGCACAAGATATATGGCCAAAGTATTACCCATGGGTTTAAAAACTTCTGGTTTGTCATTCATGAATGTAATGGAACAATTGCTCATGAAGTGCAAATACAGAAATGCAGTAGCCTATGTGGATGATGTGGCCATATACAGCCCCACATGGGAAAGACACCTGCAAGACCTAGATGAAGTGCTAAAACTTTTCATCACAGGAAACATCAAATTAAAGTCAGAAAAATGTGAATTTGGCACCACCAAAATGGAATTCTTAGGTTTTACCCTAGATCAACACGGCATCTCACCTTCCCCAGACAAAATCTCACCGGTCAAAACCTTCCCAGCACCTAAAAACATCCACGACCTTAGGTGTTTCAATGGAATGGCACAATTCTATAAGAGATTCATTAGAGGTTTTGCCCATATAATGAAGCCCTTATATGAAGCCACAAAAGGTACCTTCAAATGGACCACTCAATGCCAAACAGCCTTTGAAAAAATCAAAGCATCAATTTGCACTGAGGCAGTCCTAAAATTCCCAGACTATAACAAACCCTTTATCATCTTCACAGACTCCAGCAATTTCAGCTTAGGAGCAGTTATTACACAGGTAGATGAACATGGTTTTTATAGACCCATTGAATTCTCTGGGAGAGGTCTAACACCTCAGGAAACCAGATATGGAATAACTGACAAAGAGCTACTTGGGATAATCTTCGCTGTCAAAAAGTTCCACCATTATGTGGACGGCACTCACTTCAAAGTATATTCAGATCACACTGCCCTAGTCTCCCTCTTCAACAAAAAGGAGAATATCACCAATGGGAGATTGGCAAGATGGATAGATACTGTTATGTCCTATGATTTTGAAGTAAAATACTTACAAGGTAGAGCCAATTTAGTGGCAGATTGCCTGTCTAGAAGAAAATATCCCCCTGGCTCTGATGATCCAATACCAATTAGATCACAAGGAAAAATTATCCTCCCACCAAAGAGGGTACAATTTTCAGATATATCCATGACAAAGGTTTTCAGATCAGACGACCCAATCCCCAATAATCCCATCTGTTTGGGACCTCCTAGATCAATATTAAAAGGAGGCAAAATTTGGGGAAGCACAAATAAACCACCAAAAGGCGTCATAGCAAGAAAGGGCACCCCAGAAAGGCAACAAGGTGTGAATCCTGACCTGTGTGTACTCACTCGAGCACAGTCCCAGTCCAAGGATGACACACCTCCAGCAGCCAGCCAATCAGGGCCCAGTAAAAAGACCCGCCCACTCAAGCCTAAGTGCAGCAGTCCTCGCCCCAAAGGCAGGCCCGCCAAATCTAGGTCACCTAGGGTCTCCATCAAAGCTGCAAACGCCAAGAGAGCTAAGCTCTCCCGCCGTGTGCTACCTCTAGCTGAAAGGGCAATTCAGGAAATCTGTAATCACCAATCCCTGACACCTTCTAGAGAAACACTGATTAAAAGCCAAAAAGAAGACCTTTTTGCATCCTCCATGGCAGACTACATTGAAAAAGGTAGCCTGCCACACGACTCAGGATTAATGAATCAAATACTACGTAACCACGACCAATTCATCTTACTGGATGAAGTCCTCTTTAGAATTACTGATACCAACTTGGGTAAAACCCTAGAGCCCACACTGCAAATTGTAATTCCAGAAAAGTGGACAGAATCTTTAGTGGAAGCAACCCATTGCTCTCCCCTAGGTGGACACCTAGGTCCAGTCAAAACCTATACAGCCATAAGGGCTAGGTATTACTGGAGATCAATGTTTAAAGAAGTTTTTGACTTCTGCGGTACTTGCCATACATGCCTGACCACCAAAAAGAGACCCAAAAACCTGAAAACTCCAATGAAACTATGTGACCCAGTACTCACAGCATACTCTCATGTCACCATGGACACAATAGGCCCTTTTTCCAAGGCCGCTGATGGCTCCCACTACATACATGTGGTGACCGACCATGCCACCAGGCATGTGACTGCCTGGACAAGTGAAGAAAATACTGCTGCAGTTGTAGCACTTGGTTTCTTCCAAAAAGTCATATGTATCCATGGCACTCCCTCAGTACTAAACACAGATAATGCCCAACAATACGTCTCAAAACTATTCAAATATTTTTGTGAAAAGTTCGGCATTAAACATGTGACAGGAAGTGCACATTGGTCTAGGTCTCAAGGTCTCTGTGAGCGCCAACATCAAACCATTGAATCATCCCTCAGAGCTTTTGTATCAAAATCACAAAAGCATTGGTCAACCTTCCTACAAGCTGTAGTCTTCAGTATTAATAATACTATAAGCAGCGCCTTAGGCTACTCACCAAATTTGTTAGTCTTTGGCAAGCAGACACACCTACCAACCGAAGCAGCTTTGTCCTTGATTAAAGCTGAAAAAGACTCAAGCACCAGGGAGAAAATTATGACCAGCCTACTACAGTTTAGGGATGATATTCAGATGAAAGCTGCAGAAAACATGATCTCTGCTCACAAAAAGATGAAAGCCAGACATGACACTTCAGCAGAACTCAGCTCATATAACACAGGCCAATTGGTATATTTACATATACCCACCCTGCTGGTCAAATGCACATCAAAAAAGTTGCAACCCACATACTCAGGCCCCTACATCATAATGAAGATGACTTCACCAGTTACAGCTATTCTAAAAAGGCTACAAGATGGAAAAATACTGAAGAAATCAGTACATGTATCAAGGCTAAGGAGACCAATCACAAGAGCTAGCGCCAAAGCCATTATAAAAAGGCTGCAATCAGGGCCCACAAGCTCACTTCACGACCCCGACCAGGACGACCCCTCCAATGTGAGTCTTACCACTCCAAAAATAAAGAAAAAGAGAGGAAGGCCAGCCAAAAAGGGAACAATCTCCTTCAGCCCCATGCCCTCCAGAAAATCAAGAAAAATTTCTAAGCGTCCATTATAGATCATAAGACGTTGTGTCAAACACCAAGCATCCTATAAACAACCCTCCTTTAATACCTACAGGCGCCACGCGCCCCAACCAAATTAATCAACCATTAATACACCAATCACTTAAACACACTGACAGCAACAGTCACAGACCAACGCCCAACCTATTTATACTAACAGCCATAAAAATTCCTATGCATCTAAAATCAACACCGCCTTGATTAACTGTATATACACACACCTACCCCTTCTATGTGGAACGCCAAACACTGGCAAATGGATTATCAAATAATTAGGTTAGGTTACACACGCCACATACCGACCGCCCAAGGCAGCGCTGTATCCTCGGTTTGTGTATAAACTTCAATACACACATGCGACGGCTTGTTACCACTTCAAGACCACTATTTCCAATGATAAACCTATTGTAGGAAGATGGACCTCTGACACCCACACCCCATGTTTACACCGCTGTCTCTGCCAACCCTTAAGTGCTGTGGTGGCACATATACAAATCAATAACACACTGCCCTCAAGGTCTTTAAAAGCTACAGGGACGCCATAGCAACCATATCACCTTGGCCAGGGATAAAACACCCCCCCGCCAAGCTTCCCAATATGCTATCTTTAGACAATATCTCACCACCAACCAATCCAGGCCAGGATAACCCTAATTTGCATATGGGACCGTACAACCCCACTTGCATCCACCAATAATATTTGGCCTACGCCTCTTTCAGGGCAAGACATACCACCTATGGGAGATCTCAGACTGAGAAATAGCCAAACTCAATCTCAGGTTTATAAGCGCTTGCCCACCCACATCTGATCACAACACAACCCACAACCAATACCACCACACCTTAAGCACGGCAACAAGTGTCTGGGAAGGGACCATGGCAGACCCATCATGCAACCAGCCCAGGTAGGATTATCTTATGGGTCTATTTTAGCATTTAGGATTTTTAACAGTCGTTCTAGCATTGTACATGATAGCACTTTTATTATCATGGTGCCCAGGTACCCCTGGTGTGAGCCTCAAGTGTGTGTAAAATGTGGAAGAACTTCTCCACTATCCTATAATTTTTAACACTGATAATCCAATTTACTAAACCTCTTCAGCCAAGCAAATTCCCCACCTTTTCCTCTCCCCCCCATTCACAGCCCACTTAGACCCTTTTTCCTTTTATGACTTACAGCCTGGACCCACCGGCAAATAAGCACGGCCCAAATGCTACATGGACCATACACAGCCTCCTTGGACCACATGGGATCAGGAGTGATCTCATGGATCCTTTTGAAATTAGGAGCATAATCATGGAACAACAACACCTCATCACCTTCCTCGCCCAGGAAGATATTAAACATTACCTCAGCAGCCCTGTGCTAAGACAGGAGCTGGACATGAACAATCACTCCATAGCAGCAACCATTAAAGCCTTCATGGTCGCTGTAGCTGGGGATAATCCCCGCCGGCCTCCATGGGGCAGGTTTAACCATAGATCTGCATCATACATAGCACTCTTATGTGCTCGCACACTTCTAGCGTCAGAACAGCCCCTCAGGGACTTACCCCGCCAATACTCCAGAATTGGACGCGAACTGGCCATAAGGAACACAGCCAGCCTGGTATTCCAGTTTGCTGTTTTCGAGATAAACAGATTCCATGCTCAAGCTCGTGTGCCGCCCCTGACGGTGACAACAGGCACCAGTCCATCTGCATAAAACCTTTCATGTGACAACAACCCTACCACCCACAGATTCCCCGACCTTTGTAAATACTTGACCATACTAACATCCCATTTGTGACTGAGCTAATGTTATTTTTAAAGTGAACCCCACCATCAAAATTTTCAAAATCCTCAAAATTTTCAATTTTTTTTTCTCATTTTCTAGAGCAGCAGCCATCCTAGCAGTCTGTATATTCCTACATCTGCTCCTCGGCTGCACCTCAACATCAGACAACAATCTGAACACCATCTTCAGACCCAACTATGGCGCACTGTTTACCAAGTTACCCCAAACATTACTAGCCAATTACATGGACTATCCATTGACCTTCAGCCTTAACTTGACCTTTGACCAGAACCTAAGTCAGCCAAAACTACTCAGCCCTCTCATCAGCACTGATGCACCCCAATACATTAAGCACACAGCCCATGCCCTAGATAACATGATACAGAGCCTATTCTCCAAGTCAAAAACAACACTAAAAACCTTGTCAAAATTGATTTCACCTCCAAACGTCAGAAAAGCCAGAAATGCCCCCGGCCAAGTCATTGGTGACATTTTAAGAGCTTCAATAGGCCTCGGGACTCAACCAGAAATTGATATTTTGAATTCTGAGATGTCTGACCTGGATAAAAAGTTAGCCACCAAAATGCACGTGGTAGAATTAGCCACACATTTCTTGTTAAATATTTCGGAATTTAATTACAATTCTGTCAACATCTTCTCAAAATTCCAAAACGACACTGATGATGCTCTATCTTTTATTTCCGGAAAATTAGAGCATTTAAATTCTAACATCTCATTAATATTATTAAAATTAGAACTCCAATCCAGACAAGACACCTTCTATTCCATGTTATTCACAGCAGCAAATTCTCAAATAGAGTCTTTAATTGACCTCCAAAGCGACTTGGAAAATCTGCTTTTAACCATTAATAATCTACTTGAGGGCACCCTACCCCAATCCATCATCACACAAGACGACCTTAGTTTAGGTTTAAACAATTTATCCAGCCTCCTGCACGAGGCACACCACGGCATTATTTTAGAAGGCCTACCCATAAGTTATTATTATCAGCGCCGAGTACACGTGCACTGGAGCCATAACTCGAGCCTGTTAATAACCATACCAGTACCCATAACCAGAGGGGGAAGCACCTTTTCTATATTTAGAATAGAAACCTTCCCCGTGCCTTTCGACACCTCCGACACTAAGTCAGTAGGTCACACCCAGGTGGAGCCACTTCCCGGCTACTTGGCCATGTCCAGGACCCACTCACACTACATACAGTTTACACAAGCTGACCTGGATATGTGTGACCTCGGCCACCTTATCAGCTGTAACCTACCCCTACCTCTGTTGTCGGCCACACACCCCACATGCACTCTATCCCTATTTTTAGACCTACCAGAGGCAGTGCACCATACCTGCAGTTTTAAAGCACACATGGCAGCACCCATACCAAATCTTATCCAACCCCTATCTCACAGCACCTTCCTATTAATAACCGACCATCCCATTTCCATGCTCCAATGCACAGATTCAGGCGAAGTCAAAATTAAAAATAGAGCATACTCAGTCATCTCAGTCCCATGCCTGTGCTCCATTAAAAATGCCGGCATGATTTTAACCAATTCTGATTTATCTTGCACCCAAAATTTCACCCTAGAACCCATATCAAAGGCCTATTTCAATTTACCACTGTGGCGACATTTTGGTCAACCTCCAGCCAATGTTTCCGGCATCACCATGGCAACCACTACCCAGACCCTTCACCTGCCCAATTTTGAAAAATTAAAACACCTACACAATCAAAAAATAGCACCCCTCTTCCAAGACACCCTAACCCTTAAAAGAGCCGCACAGGGACTTAAAGACCAATCAGCCCTCCTATCCACTAACTCCCTGATGCATCTAGGATATCACCTCCAGTTCTCACCCTGGATACATTTGGTATCACCCCTCCTGGCACTACTTTGCTGCGCATTAACCCTTAAGAACCATCTTCGTGTCAATCAATTGGCGCGCTTTATCACACTAGTCTCAGCAACCCGAACACCCAAGATGGCTAATGCGGAGAGTTGGAATCGTTTTAAAGATCTGATACGCCAGGCTAACAAAAACTGGCCGGCCCCACAAACAACCCCAGACACCGATCTAGACTTTGTACAGTCGCCTGACCGCTACCAGGACATGCTCACCTGGATTTTAATAGCAACCCTCCTGTACATCACATGGAGTACCGCCAAGAGGTGCCTGCGACACTGGCCCTACTGCAAACAGGACAGCCACAGGACACCTTCGATTGTGGCCAAGATCCATGCTAATGGTCAAACCTTTGATTTCACCGTTGGCAAGATGATCTATGGACAAAATCTCTGGGCCCCCACCATCACAGCCCCTAAGGTCTCCCCAGCTCGCCTTACGGCACCCCTGGGCAGACACCTGGATCTCCATTGGAAGTCTGACATCAGGACAATAATCGGGGGACAAGTCCGACAGATCCCGCTGCAGCGCTATCCTCCGGTACCACTTCTATGGAGAATACCGCTGTACAGGGTCTTAAAAGGAGCTCACCACATGACAGTGGTCATCTCCTCAGAAGGACAACCCGATTTCCAACTTGCATCCAGTGACACTGACCCTGCCATACAACTACCTTGTGAGTCCTGGCCGGCTGATCGCCATGACTCCCCGGCTGAGCTCACAAAGTACACCCCACTCCGGCATCAGCCAAAGAAAGACAAATACATGTACAAGCAACCGGAGATGATGCTCACACCACCCTCAACATCAACCAGCGGTAAGTTTTCATCAGAAACCTACTTTGATCCTCATGTGGGGATCAATTAACCGCCGGCCACCCCCCATATAACCTGGTAATGGACTCTCCCGGTCGCCCAATCCACCGGATAGCCCAATCTAACACCTTCATGTGGGGATCATCCCCATCCTTAATAGCTCTAAATCCGACCCCACCCACAATTAAAACCCTTTTTAACAACATCTCCAGTACCATAGCACAGTTTCGACCCACAATAACACAGTTATTTCGACTCACTGTGAAGGCCCACCGCACGATGAGACGTCACCATCTTGTTTCTGACGTCGCGTCTGGTTCCCCGCCAAACGCTGCGTCAGAACGCCGGCGCAGCGTCTCACCACTGCCGTCGGCCTCCCCAACGTCAAATCTCTTTCATTTTTCCCATGTTGGCATGACAACTTAACGTCAGTCAATACACCCGCACTCAATATCTGCGTCAAAACAATAACATAAGCACGTGTTAGCAATATCACTAGACTTGTTTTCGACCCAAATTAACAATACCAACCCGCATGGGAATTGAAAGCCCGCCCTCGCCAATTTAGAAGCCCAGAATAAACAACATAACTTCTAACTGGTGGTGGACTTTCAAGTATTATTGGATAAAATCACAGGCAAATCAGGCTCATGGCACTTGTTATAATCATCACAGTCATTTATCACAATCAATTTTCAATCACATCCTCGCATCTGGCCGGCCACCTTCTGGATCTGGTCCTTTTTCCATCTTACTGGCGCACTCAATCCTGTCTACCGGCAGGTACTTCTACGCCTCAGTTTCTGGAAGACACAATTAATGAGCCCCTGTGAGCCACCACTCTACCTAATAAAATCTAAAGTGAGATCAAAATCCAATCTTCTTTTAGCAGACTGATTTTCATTTTCAAGCAAATTCCAACCAACTCACTCAAAATTACACGTACCAGCCAGGGCCTTCAGAACACGACACAGGGCCCACTGGCCCCTCCCTCAGGGCCATCGTGCGGCCTACGGACCTGGTGACAGTGCACCGGTACAGCCCCAATGTTGATCCACAAAAGGATGACCCTGAAATCCAATAAAAAATACACACGCGTCAAAACCACCGGCACCACATCCGACTACCCACCGAACAAATTCAAAGTATCTATTGTAACAACACTTACCCAAACAGGCCAACGACCACCACCACCAGGAACAGGAGCCCTGACGGCATGACCACCAATCTGGCACGAATTATCATCTTGGCCCTTTCTTTTTCGGCGTTGCCAAAGCTCAAAACAGCAGCAATCAGTATGTCCCGTTAGTTTTTCAGTCGCCTTCTGATCCCAAAATAGCCTCCGCTCTCTTTTATATCAGGATCCAAAACGGGAGCATAAAGTTAATTTTTGGACCTATTTTTCGAAAAAGTGCATCATCAAAATTCAAAACTTCAACCAATTAGCCCCACCTTTAGGCCCCAAAACACCTAACCCAACATGGGTACAGACACTTACACATGACCCAACAAGGTCATGGCAAGTCTACACCATTCACCATACCATTTCCCCATACCATTTCATGAACGCCGAACAAACGCCAGCTCAGTGGCGCCAGCCAATGTTTGTCGCTTGAACTAAATAAGAACAGATCCCCATGCAGTGGCGCTACCCGCGCCGCGCAGCAGAACTAACCCGGACCCTGGATATTCCAGTTTCCCGCTCACCTTTTTGCCATAAGTCTACACCGGCTCGGTGACACTGCACATCAATATGCACTGCCTAATTCACTGCCTTACCTGTCAATTTGGTATTTTTGTTGGTCGCCTTGTGATCCATGCACTATGATCGATCCTAAAACTAAAAATCCCCCCTTCTCTTGTTCTGTTTTTTTAATACAGAGGCCAACGACCTAATCGAGGAGGCGGAGACCGTATTGACAGGCCAGCAGGAGTTTCCAGCAGCAGGCCAGGCACGCCCATCCCTACCGGCCTGCCCCATTGGAGCACACGAGTCTGCTCTCCAATAGGGCCACCTACTAGATTTGCCACCCTGGGAAGAAATTGTCCCCACCTAACGTATAGCTACAGCTGCCCATGCAGCATCAACAAAGACAATAGACCAGAAACTTTCAAAACAATTGGCTCGACCCAGGTCTGGAGACCCCTACCCAAAACATACCAAGCTTCATCTGAGGAGGACAGTGACTCTGACACCTCCCTCTCAGCAGAACCAATAGACATGGACCCTGCATACAGTTCCGATCTGAATTTGCAGCCCGACTCAGGCAAGCCTAGCAGAATGCATTTCAGCAAAATTGTAAACTTTGTCCCCAACACCAAAAAATCCAGATCCAGGAGAAGACCCTCACTAGGTCGCTCCCTCAACCCACATGTCTTTAACCACCAAGACCCACTACCAAAGGGTCTTGCAAACCAAAGTCGCCATAGAAGGAGAAAATAATTTCAATAACCATCATTATTTATTTTTATTTATTTTTAAAAAACTGTATTTAAAAATATGGACCAAAAGTGTAGAGACACACTTCACTCACCGACCGCCCATGGACACTATGAACACTGACTCAGTCAGCCTAGTCAACTGATTTTTAAAGCCAGTTTTTCTTGTTTGTATAGGGCTATGATACATAACCATAAAAACACGCTGCATTTTTACATTTATTTTTCCTTTATAAGAACATTATGAAGAACACAAGCCAGGCAGCAGGTTTTTGTGATCTTAAGATGCCATAAAGTTCTTTTTTTTTTTCCTTTTTCACACTGTACCTTTTCAAACCCAACCATGTCAAATATTTATGGGTTTTAGCTAGTTTATATTTTTATAAAATTTTACAAGGAAGCGCTGGCAACCAGTATTTTTGCAGGATCAACTGAGATCCAATCCAAATATCAGCCAGAGCCACCATTTATTTTTGTATTAACCTTGTCCTTTTTCAGCCAATCATAACCCCAGGTAGACTGAAGGCTAAACATGCTAAACTTTCCATTGACTAAGACAAACCTTCTACGAAAATTAACAGAAAACTTCTACAGATAAATAAAGGACCAAAAATCCAATTTTTTTTTTAGAAAATTCCTTAAACATATCACCTAAAAGCCTTCAGACTCCCTAAGCCTTACCAGTATTATAAGGAATGATTGATCGACATTGCCAGTCATCAATTACCTTACCTCTGTTTTTATTTATTATATTGTATTGTATATTGGCTCAAGACCTAAATAATAAGTGCCTACCGGTACTGAAACAAACTTCAGTATTAACTTATCTACCTCAAGGTCTGCCTTAAAGCCAATAACTGCATGTTTTAGGATAGTCTTTATTTCCTTTATCTCGTGTGAACTTTAGTGTTAGATAAATAATCCAGCCCTTGTATCCTACCACGACCCGAATTTTTCATATTCTTCTTGTCAAAATTACAAACAACACCTCTTTGGCACAGTTTCGTTTTGTACTGTTTATAAATTATTCATGTTCAACCAAAAACCAATATTAAATATCTCCTTAATACTGTAAACTTTCAACTTAAATGATAAGATGTAATACCTATTATTACACATCAAACATATTGCCAGTAGACCCTTTTTTCACGAACTTCCTCCTTAAAACCTCGCGTGGAATCGAGTAGGAATGTGGGGATTTGTCAGTAGACCGTTATAGGTATTGTACTTATCATATTTATTTTTCACCTTTGACTCTACCATGTAACCCAGTGTCCGAGTCTACCCACAAGCCAAGCCATACCCATAGACCAAAGGCTGGCGGTGTCAACTGCACTCAGTGACCCCGCCTCCTCCCACTGGAGGATACGCCGTCAATCACAAGCAGCCCACTGCATGCTGGAAATTCCTAGCAGACAATGTTTAGAAACAACTCCTCCTGCTGGAGGACATGCCCATTGATCATGAGCAGCTCACAGCATACCGGGAGTTCCCAGCAGCTATATTTAGAACCACACTGAACTCTGTGAACCCCAGTGCTATGTTCGGGATCCCCCCTACATACCTGCACTGGAGTTCCCCAGTTACTATATTTAGCTCACCTGATACTATTTTTAGGATGAGCTGGGTGAGCAGCTCCTACTACAAATACCTGTGGAGGGAGCAGCTCACTCATCTTTCCACCTTCATACTTCATACCTCACACACTCACGTGAGACCAAGGCCCTTGGCTCAAGGGCTAGGCTTGGACACTGTTGGGCACCTTTACACTGTATCACCATCTATACCTCGTGGACTTCCATGAATAAAGTGGATATCAAACTGGATTCCTGACTCGTCTGTATTCATCCTTATTCATCATTTACGGACTCGTTGACAGTGTAGACGCTTGGTTAAGAATACTTTTACTTTGTAACTGTTTTCTTTTCACTCAATAACCACTTTAAAAGGCCTGTACGTACGAGTTAAATGGTTAAAGAACAACATGGTGAAATAGGCTGAAAGTGACTGGGAGGTCCACAGAGAAATACGTCTGTGTTTGTGCTGCTCACGCGGTAGTAGGGGCTTGGAGTTCTAACCATTGAAGGCTACGGAGTGCTTAAGTCTAATGTGTAGTGTATGATACCATACTGCCTCGCGTATATGCCACACCCGAACTTGAAGGAATCCTATAGGGCACATGGGACTTGATTTTGACAATTTAATACTAATTTAATGTATGATACACTTTGAGTATAAGGCACAATCCCAAGTTTTGCTGCTGGTATATGGTGAATAAGGGGCTCAACCTCCCGTATAGGCCGTTTCAACTCCACCACTCCACCACAGCACGATGCATGAATGCATCCGAGGTGATTTACTCACCAGTGTTGTATTCATGCATCATAGGCCAAGGTGTATTTTAACTATAATGGTACCCATAAGGCGCCTTTGTACTTACTCTAGGTAAACAACTTACCAATTGGCTATCAGTCCTTAGATTGATTGAAAGTCTGGCTAGGCTTTTGTTTTATTTTATTTTTCAAAGGACTCCTATTTGACTAATGGGTCTAGAGCTAAATGAGTTGTCTATTAAATGTTGATCTATCTTTCTTACCACACAGTAAGGCCACCCTTAAAAAATGTTCGTTTCCTGTCCAGAGGCCTGGTGGATTTTTTTGTGAGAATGGGAAATTTTTTTCCTGAGTTCCGGAAAAAGATTTTTTTTTATCTGTCAGCTCAAGAATCTAGGCTTTCAATCACTAAATCTTAGAACGTGATGGCAATTTCATGCCATCCCCGCTTACGATGTTCATGACAAATAAAAATATTTTCCTAAAAAGAATTTCCCCCTCCCTCCCTCATGGGTCTGAAAAATCCCACCCTCTGGACAGGAAACGAACATATTTTTAAGAGTGGCCTAACTATAAATCAATATATTGTACACGTATGAATAAAATATCCCCTTTATTATATCATAACAGTTCTCAAAAGCAGAAACTAACCAAAATCCTTTTTGCTAGGGCAATCTTTAGTTATGAACTTAATACATTGGGATGTGCCATGAGGGCCTCCTATCTCTCTCCTACTAAAAAGGCCCCTTTTATACCGTGAGAGATTTAATCTTTTGTTGTCCAAAGGTTGAAGTTGACATTGGGATAGTGAAATAGCAACAATTTGCAAAAGCGTAAGATATTTTCAGAAATGCAATGTCAGACCCCATCCCCCCATTCAAATGGTAAAGAATCTTCTCAGTGGATTAACACATGTCTCAAGAACTATCTTTATGAAGACAGCAAAAAGTTAGGCGTCCACCTTTTACACAAGGATTATTGACTAAAGATCAGTACTAAACTGTCCAATATATTACTCCAAAGTATGTGACATACACTGTACACACAAGGAATAACATCAGTAATGTAAGATGACTTACTCTCTGGGCCTTCATAGAAGACAGAGAAGAGGTTGATGACGACGGTGCCAGCGTAGAACAGGGGAAGGAAGCGCAGACCGGGCTCCAGCGGGTCCGGCTGTAAAGGAAAAACATGTATAGACATTCAAAACCAAATTAAATCTTATGTGATCAAATTAGTGTGAAAAACTGTCTCTATCCCTCCCTTTCTCTCCCTCTCTTTGGAATCCCAGTCTTTTAACTTTTATTTTCTTTTTCTTTTCATTTCGTTCTCTTGATTTTAACCCCCTGAATTGATCAAAATATTTATGGTAACTGACTTTTTCTCAAAATATCATTATATTACTTTTAACTTACTATTCTGGACACTACAACCCTGCAGTCATTGTAAGTTTCTCACCTTGCTGAGGATGAAGTATTTGCAGACATAGAAGAGGGCGGTGGACACGGCGCCGGCCAGTACAGGCGAGATGAACCATGATCCCACTGAAACGACAAAATAGACACAACTTTAAGTAATATATACTCTGTATAATAAAAATGTTTGGGTCAATAAAAAAAGGATTGAGACAATGCAGAAATGATGTATTCAAATCAATTATGGTACCTCAGTGAGGCCCCTCATGCAGCTATCTTTCACCTCGTTGACTAAGACATAGTTACAATCTTGTTGCACTGAGGTGACGACTTGTTTTAAAAGCTCAACTATTTTTTTCTAACCACAGAATACCATAAGTGAATGTCAATACAAGAGACAATATTAAATATAACATCTGAGATCTACCGAAACTGATGTTTTCTTCTGTTACACAATACATGTGTAAATTGTACTATTATTTTCAACAAAAAGTTCTTAAGTAACCCCGGTTATGACAAATACAACATCCTCATGCCAATCTCACTCTATAATCCCATCCAGAATGTAACCCCTCCTTAAAATAAAATCTTTAACAATATGATGGAACAGTACTTAGTCCCCCTATTCATTTACCCTGGGGCTAAAAGTTCCTGACATCCTGTTCACTTATAGCCTTCTTCACACATTTAAATCCATGGGGGTTGGGGACCAGGGAACTAGTAAAATACCACAGTAATAGTGAGAGTAACCCTTAGCTGGTGGTTCTGACAGGGATGAAATTTATCAAGGACAAATATCCCTGACATATCCAAAAAGAAGCCCCTAAATGAAGCTCTGTATGGAGTATTTTACTTCTTCAGTTTTTAGAGAAAATCCTGAAGACTTCCATCCCTGGTATCGTCTTTAGAGAGCTTGAACACCACACCACCCAACCTAGCTTATCTAAATTCGCAGTAGAGGGCGGCACAAGGCACGTCCGATCTACAGCTTATTCCAGCCTAACGCCGCCATATTGGAAAGCAAGGAATCCCATGCCTTTTTGCTGGCCCCAGCTGCACCATATGTCTATAG
Source organism: Acholoe squamosa (assembly GCA_949317995.1). Classification (NCBI taxonomy): domain Eukaryota; kingdom Metazoa; phylum Annelida; class Polychaeta; order Phyllodocida; family Polynoidae; genus Acholoe; species Acholoe squamosa. The sequence goes on along the minus strand of OX439049.1, from coordinate 32,559,104 downwards.
CCTGAAGATTGAGACAGGTCCCATATGTGCAGACAAAGATGGCAGTTCATTTGCATATCTGGGTCAAAACAGTCTCAGTTTATTGTCATTTCGATTGAATCCCTATGTTTTTTCATTACCAAAACATTGCGTTTTCCATATTCAATAATTGCTTCAGAGGTTTGGCTACCTGATTTAGCCTTAATTGTTCCCTGGATATGAGATTTCCCATCATAATAAAAGGTTGGTAAACCCTGTGCTATATTTAGCAGCCACTGTAAGAGTCCCATCCGTGCAGCCAACCAGTGACCGCGCAGGGTAGGCTGTACCTAACTGAGAATGACGCAATCTCGGTTAGGCCCCCCAACTACACCCAACCCTCACCACTGCAGTGATAGGAAATTTATACAGGCTGGTGAGTTACTGAGGAAGGCTTTGTGGGGGTATACAAACCTTTAACGGCTGAGCAGACCTTACATAAGCTGATACCAGTGTTACACGTGTGTTACACTTAGTCTCAGTTACTCCCTCATTAAGGGGCTTACATACATCTACAGTCTATGGCGGATTAACTTAGGGTCAGGAGGTCAGCTAAGGGATGTTTACCTTCTCACTAGGGGCTCACTTTAACCTTCCCTGGCTACTACCCCGTAAATTCTCTTGTACTAGCCGCACCCTCATATAAGCCACACTCCCTACTTTGGGAGAAGCTTAAAGCCGTAGCCAAGGCTTGAAAATTGGCAATTCAGTACTGTTTTATAGTGTAAAATACCCTGGTATAAGCCCCACCCGAACATGGGGTCATTCCTATAGGCCACTTTTTATTTGGGTTCTGGTACTAGCCGCGGCTTATAAGAGATAACTGGTATATTTCCAGGGAAAGAAGTCTTCGTGGTTTTCCTGATTGTTTTATAATTAACTAAGACCTACGGTATACATTCATATACAAAACCTATATTTCAGGGGTTTTATACAGAAATACAGGGATTTTTGTACTCGGTCCCAATACGAATCCAGCATAAATCGACATTTATTTCGCACAGGTTAGTCCTTTAAGGGCCAATTGTGCAGCAGTCCTGTTGAGTAACATGCCAGGGCTACATTCATACATCATGCCCAGCCTATTTAATCTAGACTGGTGCTGGGTTCTGGCAGTGACATGTATTGATAAGAGCTAATAAGACGGAACAATCTTGTCCCTGGAAGTGGGTGTTATCCAGGGACAAGGTACCATCATGACATGTCTTATCGGTGTTTTGACATTTTTAGCAGAACCAGCGAAATTCAGTCCTCACCTATAAGGCGTACCCACAACTTTGGTCAATCCCTTAAGGTGCACTAAGGGTCCATGCTAGCACGTAAGCTGCACCTTATACGCATGTTATTACGGTAATGCATTATGGAACAGTGAGAGGGTGAGGTATAACAGGTATCTTACATAAGGAGCATCACACATCCTAGTCTCTACCCACAATTAACGTGAATTTACATCCCATAACCCTGAGCCACCGTCAACAGAGGCTGGGAGTCTCAGATGAGTTGGGTAAGTTAGCAGGGAGAAAGGAAAGAATGGTCAGGGAGGATGGACGAAAGGCTTCTGAGGATGGAGGGCGAAAACAATGGGAAAATTGGCTGACAAATAGGAAAAGGGAAGACACTTGATGTCTGACGATTGTAATTTGCAGCGCTGTTAGGTGTTCACCAACGGGCTTTATGAGCAGTGCTAAGAAATCTATTAGCCCCCCCCCCTCCGTCCACAGGCCCAGGCATGCCCCTCCCCCCATTTGTAATACTGTAGCACCCCTCAGGATGGTTCAAAGTTATTCCCCTGCTCAACAACCCACTAGCACCCCCCCCCCCCCACGCTCTGTTGATTATGAGTATCCACTTCCTTACTTGGGGTGTGTCTAAGAGGGTATGGCGGAGAGGTACTGTAGATATAGGGGTGGGGGTGGGGGTGGTAAGCACCCACAGATCCAGGATCATATCTAGGATCTACCAGTACACCATCCAGCCAGACATATTGATCAACAAACTACCCCATCCTACCACCACCCCCTCCTACCTCCTCCCCTCATCTCACACTGCCAATATACCCTGGTCAAAGTGAATACCACACAGCTATAACCAGAAAGCAGAGGCCTTCACCAACCTTGAAGGCCCAGCAAAACCTGCTCGGTCCCTGTGTGGACGTGTGGGGCCTGTTCCTCTATATATGGGTGGGTAGGTGGGCTTATTCTTGTTTGGTTTGTGAGATTCTGCACAGAACTGTTCATTTCAGTTTAAACCTATATTTGTCACTGAATTGAAGTTCATGTAAATTCGTACCTTTGTAGCCAGTCCAGAGAGGGACAAAAGGTCCATTCTATAGCAGCAAAGGCTGGGAACCCTTTAAAATGAAAATGGACTGTCTGGTGTTACCTTAAGGTAGAGTAGAGCAAATCAATCCAAAGCAGCACACTAAGCTAAAATATTCACAACGACCTCATTGACAAGTATACTAACATGGACCCACAAAACCCAATACCTCTTTTAACTGTAATTACAGGTTGATTTTCAATATAGGAGAGACTGACTGTGACTGAATAATGCTGTCTATGGTCAGCCATTACCTGCAAAAGTTTAAACTTATAGGCGGGCATTTTTTTTGTTTAGAGTAGTTCTTAACTGTTCAAAATTTACTTCCATATCTGCTAAATAGGATCGGCCTGTGTAAAGGGTGTGCCTTTACAGGTGTGCGCCTTTGCAGTACCTTACATGCAAGGTGCTGCGGTAGTTAAGCGTGAGTGAGTAAAGCCTGCCGCAAACAGTACACACTGGACTGAGGCCCAACGCAGACGGGATTTTGGGGGGATCTGTGAAGAATCTGAACACTCCTCCACCCTACTCACATTTTCACCCCTTTCAGACTGGATGCAATCCAAGGCTGTTATTAGCCTATCTATGTACAGACCGTCTGTGCTGCGTCTGTGAATATCAAACATGTTTGATATGGTCAGATTCTCTTCAGACTCAGACTGGATGTCTGATCTATCTGCATCCATTTTTGCCGCAAACATCGCAGACGGGACTAGATTTCCGTCCTGTCTGCGTCCGATCCGCGTCCAGTCTGGACTGTTTGCGGCAGGCTAAATAGATGCTTAACGTCATTTCAACAGCTAAGGTCATGGTAATAACTTCATTACACAACTTCACAGAGGAATGCGTTAGTGCCCGCGCATATGTGCACCACCCACATCTGAGAGGAGAGGACCCTTTTAAGTGGGCTAGGGAAGCCGGCGGTAGTTCAGCCTATATTTGTCCAAATGCGTGAGACTTCTGTGTACAATATTAATGACAACTGCTGCCAGTGTCTTGTCCGACACAACATAAAAAAAAAATAACAGGAAAAAAGAGCGCCACATCTAATCAATACCAGATACTAGCCTCACCTCGCAGCCACACCCAAAAACAGACACCCCTTGTGGCACCTGTACTTCACTTCCCTGTTCTATGTCTTTTCTCTTTTTTTCTTATAAACTGGATAAAATATTACCCAGGTGTAAAGTTACTGAACGTTAGTTTTTTATGGCATTTTGTAATGCTATGCTATTTCAGTATATTGCATTCTGAAATTGAGGAGGGCAGAAGAGCATTCTGGTAATCAGCTTAGTAGTTGTTCAACTCTGAATCACAAAAGCAATAAAGCTGTCCTTGCAATGTTAATAATTTTTATGAATTGTAGCTGAAAATGCAGTTTATTACCGTAAACTCCCGCGTATAAGACGCGTCCTCTACGCCAAACAAATGCCTGGTGCGTCTTATAGGATCTCTACAAGTTGGGGGTGCGTCTTATACGAGGGGTAATTTTACAATAGAATAGTACTAAATTTACAAAATTGAGCCCTAAGAGGTGCGTCTTATACGTGAAAATGCTTCTGCTGATTTTTGGGTGCGTCCTATACGCGCACCGCGTCTTATGCGCGGGAGTTTACGGTACCTACTATTGAAATGCTGAAAACCGTATCAACAACCCATAAACCCGATGTTCCCTTGTGGTGATGATGCACTATACAAGTAGCTTGCAAGTACTTAAGTATGGGGCAGCTAATGCAGGAGTGCATCATGCTCACTGGTCATCATGATACACCAATGAAGTGCTGGCGAGAGCCCCGGAGGGTCTGCATGGTGCATGAATGTGGCCTTGACGAGTTACTCACCAGGGCTGCACTCATGCATCATGACGACCAATGAGCATGATGCATTAATGTCAAACAGTACATCATGTAACCTTCCAGGAGTGTGTCAACACATACTATTCAAAAAAATATAAGAAGGCAGTATTATAAAAGTGTCAAAGGTTTTTGTTGTTGTTGTTTTTTTTTTTGCTGAAGAGCGGACAGAGCGGACGGGTGAAATCCCTTGTCCCAAATAGTTTAAAAGTGTCAAGGGAGGGAATCCTCAGTGTTCCCGGATCCTTTTAACACAATTAACTAAAGTGAAAACTCCCATCCAGACGGAATCCTTGCTAGTCATTAATTCTTTGTGGGCTGCTAGGAATGCTTCATGTGCATTTGTCAGCATGATGTACCAATGAATGCTGGCAAATCTACTCGCCCGCACTTCATTGGTCCATCATGCCAACTCTATGGGTGGAGTTTCAACCCCGTGGAATGGCATGGGTGTAGCCCTGGTGAGCTACTTACTTCATGGATGCAAGTCAGGCAAGGGCAGAAATCAGGAAGCCATACATTTACTTGATATAAAAGCCTTCTATTTTTCGAAACAACCCTCCTTACCACTTGTATAAGGAAAATACATGTCATTCAAAATTTTCAGAAATCAGGAAATCCTGATAAATCCTGAAGACTTACATCCCTGTTAATACTTAATGCATCATGCCAACCAATGGACATTATGCATTAATGCACTTGACCTTGAAAGGGTTAATATTCTAATGGAAAGCATGATTTTCAATGTCTTCATGTCTATGTGTCAGCACCAATACATTGCTGGTAACCTCCCTAACCGAACATGATAGATGCATCATGGTCCTCTTTTAGCACTGTAGGGTTGGAAGTAGGCATGCAGGTAATACTAGAGACATTAAATTTCATGGACATGATGCAATTATGCATTTGTGTTGCTTGGGTTAGAGATAAACATGTCACTGAAAGGCTTCTTCCTAATCGTCTTTTATTCATTTTCAAATTTAGCAATGTTTCTGAGTTTCTGAGTTCTGAGTTTCTGAATCTTATTTTCATCTTAATCAGATTTATTTTTTCTAGTGACGATGACACTTAAGCTGGCCTTATGAGGATTAATAGCTATTTTAATTACATTTAAAGAAGGATGGTGGAAAAAGGCGGTCCTTCACATTGTTCATTTCTATTTGTGATTTCAGTTCCCTTTTTCTCTTTTATCTGAAATCTGCTGCTCCCAGTGAATCCCACTTCCCACTTACCCGTGGGCATCCCACCGCTATGAAAGTATTGCACACTATTGCAGTGTGGGGTTTGAACCACCAACCTATTGCATGTAAGACACTAGGCATCATATTCTACAAATTTCAATAGGAAAGCACTGCATCCACCATGGGTGCACTGCCTATATATTCTGCCCTTAGGACACCACAGCAGTGTGGGGTTTGAACTCCAAACCTACTACATGCAAGGTAGGTGCTCTACCACTAGACCCCCACCTCAAGCCTCTATCCTTGTTCTTCCCATTAATTATCAACTGACTTCCTTACTTCCCAGTGTAATCTGCAGAAAATTATGGGTTGCCCCCTACCCCTCATATACACCATTACCACCAGCCTGCTCAGCCCCAGCTGGTGGTTTGTGAGGTCACCGCCAGGGGGTATAAATACACAGCTGCAGCACTGGGAAGCAGCAGTTGTCCCCACCAGGACATGGCCTGTACTCTCTCCAAGCTGAGTCTACAGGGCAGACACTAATACATAGAGAAGTTGTTTTTCTCTGTTTGGAGAGTGAATGAGCCCTGTGCAGGTTCGGCTCCCAGGGCCCCTTAGATTGAACTGGCAGCTTTATGAGTTTGACAGTTTTTTAGCCACACATCAAATCATGTTTACCTCATGATGAAATCAGTTTTTCGATTCATGTATGACATTGTCTTAAACTCTTTTTTTGCTTCCATCATTTCAACTTTGAGAAGAAGCTGTCAAAAGTTGCAGCTTTCAAATTATTGTATCAGATCAAAATATCATAACAAATTTTTAAAAAAAAAGGTGGTCTGGCTCTCCCTTCTAGATTTGTCCTTCTGTACTCTTAGCACTGAAGGCAATAATTAGGATGTTGTGAGAAATAGAGAAACAAAGATCTGGAGTATCCCCTAAGGCATGCAGTAGTCTTGGGGTATTGGTATTGCAGCCCTGCGTCAAGCACACTCAGGGTGCCTGGGATCAGGTCAGGGAGGTGTGAGGTGGTTTATTGATGTCTAACATGGGTGGCAAGATATTCAATATTCATACTGCTGATAGAGAAAGTCTGGAGTGTACAGTAGCCATGTGGTTTAATCCTCTATTTCACAAGCAGTACTATGAGGAGCCCTCCCCTAGCTGTGGCAGGAGCGTGGGTAGGCCTAGGTACCACCAGGACCCTTACCTAGTTGTGGCAGCAGTATGGGTAGTAGAAGGTACCATCAGAGCCCTCACCTAGTTGGGGCAGGAGTCTGGGTAGTACCAGGAGGCTTACGTAATTGTGACAGGAGTATGGGTAGGACTAGGTACTAGGATCCTTGCCTAGTTGTGGTAGGAGTCTGGGTATGGCTAGGTTCCATCAGGACCCTTACCTAGTTGTGGCAGAAGTATGAGTAGGACTAGGTACCATTAGGAGGACCCTTGTCTAGTTGTGGCAGGAGTCTGGGTAGGGCTAGGTACGAACAGGACCCTTACAGAGTTGTGACAGGAGTCTGAGTAGAGTATTCTTCAGATGGGTGCCAAGTTTATATTTTATCAAATGCAATATATATTACAAACAGAAAAAGACAGACAATCTTCTAAAAAAATGATTTTGGCTCTAACCCTAAAAGGACTTGGTGATAAACAATAGAATAGGATGCAAAAAACAACAAAAGTCCCATTGTTGTAAAGGCTTTGTGGTGGTGCGTCACTTCAGACTATATAGTGTGTGCCATCGATTGAAAAGAAAGGGTCTGGGCATTTTACAATACAAGGCATTTCTACTATTCCATTGGGATATGGGCGATCAATTCTTTCTGCAAAGCCAATTACATTTTCTTCTGTTTGACGGCCCAGCTCTTACCCCGATCAGATGTACGCAGACGGGGAACACAAACATACTTTACGTTCTATTATATGAAGTCTCCATGGTTTAACCCATTGAGGGCTAGCATCAACTATAGTCGACACCATGGTAGGCCTAGCATCGACTATAGTCGATGCCCATTACATAGGATTTGTATAGGAATTGAAAATAGGCTTGTCCTCTAGGAACTACACTTTTTTTCAGAGGCTGTCCCCATGGCCAGGGCGACCATTGTTGCTGTGTCCTTAAAGGGTTAATATGGGCTGGAAATGCAACTCGTTTACCCTTTAGCTCTTTTAGGGCTGCTAATGTTGCAGTGCATGGTAATGCCCAATGTTCGTCATGATGCACCAATAACCCTATAGATTAGTACCAAATCATTAAATGTTCTGGTCCCAGGTGCAGCTTATAGCCTTCTCCCAAAGGCAGGGTGTAGCTTATACGCGGGTGCGGCTTATATGTGGAAATTCACAGTAGTACATCATGTATTGATGCATCATTATAGCTACAGCTAAATACAAGACGGCTTCCTAGTACTTGAACTATTTTTTCATGTTTGATTTTTCGCGAGATGCCACTCACTGGTCTACAAAAACCAGGAAAACTGGATTTGAGACACATTTCCCCAGGAATCTAACATGATTTATTACAGAAATCTTAGAATCAAAAACCAGGAAAAGTGGCATCTCTGTTTTTCTGCTCTTCCAGCATTGGTCCCTCAGACAGGAGAGTAATTTTCCTGTTTTCCCTTGTGACCTCGCAATACAGCAGTTCCCATGAGGATAAAGATATTCCGTTTGGTAGAATGCAGGAATATATTGCGTATATTTACCTTAAGTACTGCATACATAGGAAATTCTACACTCACAAAGTATCGGTATGCGATAGCTCTCGCTACTTAAGTGGAAAGTTTCCTAAAATTCTGGGTAAACTGATAGGTATCTCCCTGGTGTAAACTAGAGGAATAAAGGAAATGTGCTAAACCTGATTGTGCCACCCTATGGGGAGCTATAGACAATCGCACCCCCTCACTAGAACCACTACCTGTAAGACTGAAATCGCTGCTTGTAATTCTGGGCACAGAATCTATAACACTTACGGTACCCTTAACATAGGGGTCATGGCAAACCTGGTAATGTTAGTACTAGGGTGTGACTGAATTGTTTCATTACCACAGTAACCTGTGTATAAGGTGCAGCTGAAGTCTGAAAACAGATGGTTTATTACTGTTCTATCGGTTAACCACCGGCCAATAAGCCGCAGCCTGACTTTGGGAATATTCTATCAGCCTCTTATTCATGTACAAGCCACTGCTTATATGCCGGAATTCACGGGACACTTTAATTGCTATATACATTTCTAATAATGAAACAATTACCCCATTTTCACAAAGACAGACCTGACTCATGTTATCCATCACGTACCAGGTTGACAGTAACCTATGCTATATGCAGTGGGTGTGAGCAAGGAGGACTACATAGAACTTATGTACTCTCTCTGGTGTGAGCAAGAAGTGGGTGACTGTGGCTTCTCACCTCAGCCCACCTTAGTCATTGTGACCCACTTCTCCTGCTACCTCTAAGTGAGCAGCTCGTAGGATGCACGTGTAGGCAGTGTAGAGCAGTAAGTGAGCAGTACGTGCAGCAACTCAGTCAACAGGTGTAGGTGTAGCACCCCAAGTGTAAGACCCCTCAGTCAGTGATCTAGTTCTCATCATACACCCACTCCAACCCTGTATTACTAGCGCAATACTTGGAAGTCAACTACCGTAATCTCTCGCGTAGAAGACGCGTCCTCTACGCCAAAAAAATGCCTTGTGGGTCTTATAGGATTTTCTGAAGTTTGGGGTGCGTCTTATACGAGGGGTAATTTTACTATAGAACAGTACTAATCTTACAAATTTCAGCATTAAATGTGCGTCTTATACGCGAAAATGCATTTGCTGAGTTTGGGGTGCGTCTTATATGCGCAGCGCGTCTTCTACGCGGGAGATTACGGTATATAAGCCTATAGTCGGATCTCTGATATCCCACAATGCCTTGCACAGTCAGTTTCCGGTCTGCCTAGTGCACAGGCCTCACCCTAGAGGGTACCACTAGCACATATGTGTAGAGGCAAGGAGAAAGGGTGCTCCGTGCTAAAAGTCAACTTTAAAATTCAGATCACTAGCTTTACAGTGATCTATTGCATGAGAAGATACTCCTGTTAGTTTTAGAGGAATAGCTTCCTAAATATGGGTAGGTATGACAATTTCATGAATGTCAATAAGCCCTACATCTCCATGGTCATGAGATATACTATAATTAGCATAATTTATGCTAATTAGCTAAATTAGCATAAATTTTCATTCTTTTGCCCATAACTTTTGATCTAGAAATGATATTTTCATTCTGTTTTCACCATAGTGGACCTTGTGAAACGTTCCTTCAAATAGGATCATCGATTTTCTCATTTAGAATTAATATGTTTCCATGGCAACAGAAATCAACAAAAATGCCTATTTTGGCCCAAAAACATTCTTTTTAATGCCAAATATGGAACCTTTCCCCCCAAAATAGAACGTTTTATCAAAAATCTTTGAATTCTCCATAAAAAAGTAGCCTATAGCAGTTTTAGGCATATTTTTCTTATTCTAGCCCATAGTGGTACCCACTGGTGGCTAAAACAGGTACTAAATCCCGCAGGAACCCCCATTTCTGCTTGCTGGCTCACATATAGAGAAAGAGGGAGGTCAGAGACACCTATTGTTTGAAAATTAAACTATGCCAGACAGGAACCTGACTCCCCTAGGTGGGCGATAATACAGAATCGGCCCACCGGTGAAGACTCTATGTTTATTGATTTCATGAGTTTTTTTTTTGTTTTTTTTTAATAGTGCACCTCACCAAGCAACACGTTGCCCCTGGCCCTTAAAATTTCCTTCCCCTGCCTATGGGCTCTAGAGCTACGGTCAGTTCCACGTTTCTGAGCCAGGCATGGGACTGGGTCTGAAGAAATATCAAAAATGGCTCCGTCCCTTCGAAATTCGGAAATCATCCTATTTTTCTTTATTTTGAATTTGGAAAGAATCTCTGCTGAATATAACCTGCCTTACCCCCCCCCCCGAGCTTCCCTAGCCCACTTAAAAGGGTCTATATCTCCTCTTTCCTATCCCCTCAGGATGTGTGTGGTGCACATATGCGCGGGCACTGACACATTCCTCTGTTAAATTATCAACCTGTGAAGCACGGGATAGCCACTTAGTGCCGCTAAAGTGCTGTAAAACACAAATCAATAAATCAATTACCCCCCCCCCCACACACACACACACAAACGTGATGATAGCCATTCCTCATAGCTCTTACAACTACAACATTCACCGTCAAGTTCTAGTACCGGTACTTGTATACACTTTAATGTAATTCCAACACCGCCTTACATAGATCTACTCACTTCTACAGATATTGCCAACTAACTGTAGACAAACTATAAGCTGTTTAACCCACACGATGCTAGCTCTTATCCCATCCTAGCCTCCTTGTTTCTACGACCTTCTAAGGTTTCATGGCCCAGCTCCTGTAAGCCCACCAACTCAGCAGTAGCTCACTGAGCAGCACAACGAGCAACTCAGCAAGTACTGTAAACTCTAGTCTATGAGCCAATTGTTCTACTTTTGTGATTTTTTTTTTTTTTAATTTAAAAGTTACAGACCCTCCTACCCCACGTGCATCATTGGGGGAATGGTTGATTGATTGTTTAGTTCAGCGTATCAGTATACCTAAGTACCTCACAAGACCTTTTTTAAATTAGTCCTGGACAGGAATGCTATTTGCTCAGGGAGCAGTGATCGCATCTATGAGATGAATGATCAAATCTATGGGTCAAGAAAAATGCTACTGGGTAACTGCCTCTACTCTTTTTTTGAAGGAGAGCAAGTGTTCTTTTATTTGCCTGGTCCCATAGACAGGGCCAGACAAACCACATTCTTTGATCTCTGATCAGCCGTGTTTCACTAAGGAGGAATTCCATGACAAAAGACAAGCATGTAGTGTTGGGCCCATGCACATATGGAGACCAGCTGCCTACATCCTCACCTCAAGCCACAAGAAACTTGGAGTTTGTCGCTTTTTATTAATTCGGTATGCCCACTTTATTTTCAGTACAGAAGGGAACTTCTCCTTCATCTAGACTACTGCGGGATATTATTTTACTCCTCCATGCCCTCATCATGAAGGTCCCCACACCAGTGGCAAAGGGACCTGAGAGCAGTAGCAGCAGTAGAATCAGCTAGATGAATACTGTAGTGGCCCGTTTAAGCTCCCACACACTTATTAAATTCAACACCTCTATATCCCCAGTCCCCGCAATACCGCTGTATCCCGGCACTTGTGCGGGATGGCTCTTAATTGAGACCCTGGCTTAAACAAGCCAGTACGGTACCAGCCCAGCTTGGTTCAGGTGCTACAGTAACTTGTACTGCACAGGAGTGATATGGCTTCTCTGCTGTCACCACTCTCCCAGCTGATACACTGGGGCCTATACTAGCTACAGTATCTGGGACTGCAAAACATGCGCATGGAGCTGGTGTCAGTGATAGAAACAACTCATCAGCAACATCACCATTCTCACCTAGCCTCCCTAGTCCCAGTTAACCACTCCATGTGTTCACTGTAGCACTAATATTTCACTGTTTAACCCTTTAAGGACCACTATTGCATTAATGCATCATGCCCAATAGTCATCATGATGTTTGAGTAAAACCCTGACGATAATGCCGACCCTATGGGGTTGATACACTCCCAGATGTCGCCATGATGCTTTCACTTCATTGGTGCATCACGACTAATGAGCTGTGGCGGGTTAAGCATCTCGCGTATTAGACACATTGAATTCATATCAAATCTAAAAACTTCACCTGGGGCCATATCTTATTTAGATAATTATCCTTCCTTATTATGAAACCTTGCCACTAGGCCGCTGAGGCTATTCTAGGGCATACCCTGAATTCAGGAGTATTGCATGCGGCTCACCTATAGGTTGTGCCTTATACGTAAGCATTAAGTATTCAGTCCTAGTTTGATAGCGTTACCTTAGTGTATCATACCAATAAGGAACGCATCAGTCGTGTAGGCATTTATGGTTATATTTATGACATTTTATGGCAGAGTGTAGTATTACAGTACTGTGAACGCTGAGGTCTTGACAAATAAACAGGTCTACCTTCCTATTGGGTTGGTCATTCATTAAAACTAGAAACATCAGGCCTAAAATTACAGGGAGCTATAGAAAAATTTACAAAACTACCCCTAGCCCTACCTAGTTTTACTTTAAAGCAGGTAGTCACCTAATGAGGACACGGTGCCTCCAACTGGTGCCTGACAGGCTCATCACTCAGCGCGCTCCTCACAATGAGGTTGTCCTTGACCTCTCTCCATGATGAGGCCTTTTGTCCGCTGAGCTCTCAGCTCCTTAGGTCTCAGCCATGGAAATTCTTTTTTCACTATATTTTAATGTAACATGGCATGCCATAACTAGTGTGCCCCAAAGGTATTGAGGTAAAAAATCCCACGTAGGGGCAACCATGATTTACGACATATAAAAAAAACTGTGCATCGATCACGAAAATCTGGAATGCTGGCCATAAATGTACAGACACCTGTATACTTGGCCTTTTTTGCAGTGAATAAATTCAGTTCAGACCCAATCCAAACAAGCCCAAAAATGAATGGGCATCGCTGCAATAATCATGTTTTATTTTATATCATATGAATAAGTAACTACTCAGGACCAGTTATGAATTTTTACAGAGTTCTACTAAATTAGATAACTATTTTATTCACCCAGAACTCATGTAGTATTCAGTGCAGAGGTCTTCTGTTGGTAAGGATGCACTGAGTGACCCCGGGATTTCCCTACGTGAGACCCTTAGTTCTGACTGAGTGAATTGTCTTGCTCCTTCTCCTTGAGGTGTCTCATTCACTAGGCCAAAAATTTTGAAAAGCCTGTTTTATATTTGCTGAAATTCAAAACCTTCTAGAACTGGTTCTCTTTCAGTGAATTTAGTCCAAGGATGAAAGTGTCTGAACACAATTAATCCCTGAATTGCTAATTAAGAAGCCCATTAATAAAGATTTTGTATTGGAATGTATTGGTCTTGGGAAAATCCCTGAAATCAGGGATAGGCCTGAATACTTCCATCCCTACCACTCCTCTAATTGGGGTTATTTTCGAATAAATCTTTTGGCAAATATCTCCTGTGAAACACAACCTATCCTTCTGTGCGTCACTCAAAGGCAGTATCCCAACTAAATTCCTAATGACTTTGATCACAGTTACCATACTTTTTTCAGTGTCTGCTTTTAATACATAAGACCCCACTTCCCCTGGTGCTAAATTCAAAGTGCGACAGTCCAATTTAACATGACTGCATGGCATTTCCACTACTATCAAAGTCTGGCTCATATAAGTCTATTCTATTCTATCCCATACCCTATTCCATTCCTGACTTGCAGACTACAAATATATTTATGAGCTGTTGCTACATTCTACTGATCACAAATCACTCTCAGAATGGTAGCCACTTGTTCAATCCAATATCTACTTCAGCGTGCTGGGTAATCTGTTATCCACAATAACAGTGTATTAACATCTAACCCTTTAGGGGCAACTATTGCAAGGATGCAGAATGCCCATTGGTCGGCATGAGGTACATGATGCGCTATAATCAAGTGCTGGTGAATCTGCTCACCAGCACTTCATTATAGTGTAACATGCTGTCCCTACCTGAGTGCCTTGAACGCACAGGGCTGCATTCATGTATCATGAATGCAGCCCTGTCAAATTACTCACCAGCAGGGCTGCATTCATGCATCATGACGACCAATGGGAAGGATTAACTAATACACTATCGGCCTAAAAAGGGGGAGAGGGTGGCAAAATGTCTCAATTTGAGTTTTGAATTCATCCCTTCAAGGTCAGAGATGTTAGTTGGGTGTTGGTCGAACCTCTGAAAATTCAAGGACCTTTGAAGACTTCACAAGTGAAAGACTTTCTCAAGGTAAAAAGCTGCACTAAAGTCTAAATTTGAGGAGTCTCTGAACCTCTGAAAATGGATGAACCTCTGGAAGTCTGACATCTCTGCAAGGTGCATGAACACAGTGCCAGTAAGACACTTGCCGGTACTGCATTGGTACACAATGCTATCCTTTAGGAGTGTAGCAACGCTGAAGGATGGCCACGATACACCATACCAAACCTTCAGGAGTGTATCAAACTCGCAGGATGGTCATGATGCACCATGCAAAACACGTCGGGAGTGTATCGACCCTGCAGGATGGGTACAATGCATGACAACACTAATCACCGGAGCTGAATTCATCATGACGATGACAAAAGAGCACATTGTGTTGTCTCAGTGCAACAAGGTTGTAACTGTGTCTCGGTCACCAAGATGCACCAAGGGGTCTCACAGAGTTACCTTTACCTTGTTGAACCAGATGCAATTACAACCTTTTTGCACTGAGGCAAAGGTGGTATCAAAGGATCAAGCGCCCCTTGAAGGGTTAGTGTCCAATCAATAATCACCTGCGGCAATTGGCACAGAGCAAAGCGCCATGAATACCTTAATGTGCAGCAACGCTAATGGTGGCGGCAGCAACACATGCTTTTTTTTCTCTTTTTTTTCCTTTCTTTTCTTTTTGATATATCCAGCCACCTGCAGATTAGGATTAATCTTATAAAGCCGCCATGTTATCATGTTCATTTGATATCATGATGCACCAATGCAGCGCTGGTGAGCAGCACTTGTATTGGTGCATCATAGTCATACCTACCTCATGGGAATGAATCAACCCTGTAGGGTTGGCATGAAGCATCAATGCCTCTTAGGCATTAATATAATTTGTGGCACATCAAACTGTTAGGTTCCATATGGTCTTTGCTTGTCTCCTACTGGCTCCTACTACTGCTTTGTTAGCTCAATATGATTCAGACGACTTGAACTTTAAGATCTAGGGTTAAACCTTTAAGGGCTGCTGATGCAGGAGTCTACCATGCACCATTGAAGTAGGCATGATACACCAATGAAGTGCTGTCAAGCAGACTCGATAAAGATGGCTCTATGTGACTGTATCAACTCCAGAAGGTCGGCATGATGCATGAATGTAGCGCTGGAGACTAACTCACCAGGGCTGCATTTACGGGTCATAATGCAGTAATACATTAGTGGCCCGTTCAATAGTTAACGCTTTTGACAGCATACTGCCTCAATATATTGACAAGTAATCAGCAGTTGTTGCCTTCAAGAATGCATCATTCTTACACTTGTTAAACCCGGGCTCATAACGTGTACAGGTTCATATTTGTTTGGCATGTTCTCGCTGGGAAGTCTGCTTCAATGCCAGCACCGTGTTGGTTCATCATGCAGACCCTCTGGGTGTGTCAAACCTGTACGCAGAGATGCCACTCACAGGCCGACAAAAACCAGGAAAAATGGACTTGAACACATTTTCCCAGGAATTTAACATGATTTAATACAGAAACCTTGGAATCAAAACCAGGAAAAGTGCCATCTCTGTCTAAGTCAGCATGGTGCATGATTCCATGAAGCTGTCCGTGTGAGTTTCTCGCCAGGGCTACCTTCATGTACCATGAGACAGTATGCCATCCTTACCACATTGTACTAGGTGGAAAATACATTAATACATGAGCTACTATCACGTATGTCTATCAGGGGCCCTTCATTTCTGTGGTCTCCATTAATGCAATCATATCGACTTTCCATTTCACATTAAGCCACAAATCTTATCTGATGATTTCCTTTATGTGGGACTCTCTGAAAAGGCCAACCTGATATTAAATCATAAAACACAATCAGCGCATCTTCTAAAATGCGAAGAGTAAAGAACCCAGCCATGACTGCATGCTGCATTGCAGCCATATGGTATCATGATAACTTGACCTTGATGCATTTAATTTTAAAGGACCGAATCCATCAAATGCAGTCATTTTTGAGCTGATTCTCCAACCTTTACCTTGATTTCAGGCAGATTGCGTTAACACTTTCAAGGCTACTGATGCAGGAGTGCATCATGCCCAATGGTTGACATGATGCACCACTGATGTGCTGGTGAGACTGCTCAGGTTAAACCTCTTCATCCTCTTTACTAACCCTTTAATATAGTGAGGATCTCGCTCTGCGTGTATGTCCGATTGGGTCTGGCAATATCAACCATATTTGATGTTCCACGATCGGATCGGCCCAACTTTCCCTAACTAATGAATGTAACCTGGATGAGTTACTCTCCAGGGCTACATTCACATTTTCATGACAAACAATGGCCATGATGTATCAACATATTGGCGGCCCCTAAAGGGTTAATATCTATGTTCTTTTTTTAATGCTTAACAGAACTAGGAAATCCAATGTTATCTAAGGGACAAAAAGGACAAGGTACAGCAATGTACTGGTATTTGCTACCCTGTACTAGAAAAATCCAGGAAAAATCTAGGAAACCCTATAATAAGTTAAAAGAAATCGTACAGACGACTACACAACTACAAAACTGTTTGCACACAGCATCAAAGTATGCCAGTCACGTGGTGCTACTGAACCTCTGTATGGAGAGTGGAGCAGGTGAGCAGGTGTTGGATGATTGTGCTGTGAGAGTGGAGAGGTGCCCTAAGGGGTCGGCGTGGTGATTTATCTCTGTGTGGGTGAAGACTTGAGGTTTAGTAGAGAATAATCTCCTACCTGGGGAAGGTACATTTTCATGAGTCTGGCCAATACTTGGGGATGAAGGATTCGATATTTGGAGTATGTTTCACCAGGGAGGATGGAGCCATAGTGCTTAAGTTGGTGAGGTGGGGGGGGGGGGGGGGGGTAGGTATATGAGGATGTTAGACTATAGAACAGCTTCAAAATGAGCAAAGATTGACCCCAGACCCGCCTTATACGTGTAGGTCCTCCCTGACTCAAGGATTTACCCCATATGCAAGGTGTGACGTACAAGCTGTTTTTTTTTTAAGATGTGGTGTAAACATTGGGCCAGACTCACGAGTTGACCATAAAGGTAGAAGAGGGAGAAAGCACATAAGGCAATGCATGTCCCCCTTAGGCAGCGATAGGTGCAGAAGGTAGGGCTGCTTGAACAATGATGGGTGTCCTTCAATATTACACCTTTCTGTATAACATGGTGCCAAAGTCCTTAGGGTCACATGGTGCATCAGTGCGGTGTTGGCATGCAGACTCATTACGACCAATGGACATGATGTACTCATGGTTTTTGGTTTACCTGTGCGTCTCTTATCTAGGCCCTTCTCCACTGTTTGTGCTGCAACCGTTACACCTTTAACTTCACCCCTCATCTACCTATACCCAGAGATACCACTCACTGGCCGACAAAAACCAGGAAAACTGGACTTTTGGACACATTTTTCCAGGAATTTAACATACTCTAATGCAGGTATCTTGGAATGAAAACCAGGAATTCCTGGTAAACCAGGAAAAGTGGCACCTCCCTCGAAAGTGTTCGCCCCCAACGGTCATGGCCACTCTATGTATTAACTATGTAGCTATGATTTTTTTTTCTTTTTAAGTGCTTCTTTTTTATCTTTATTTTGTTAAAAGAGGCAATATTGTTTATGCCCCCCCCCCTCAGAGGGGTTCAAATTTACCGCCCCTCCACTGATAAAAAATACTTACAATACTAATCAACTTCTTCTATCATAATTCCAAACAGGCCCTACAGTATCCTGTTTACATCAACATGTTTTCACTCGGAGGGCCTTTCTACGCTCTCCAGTTGGACATATTATTTAAGTAAGGCCACACCAAAAAAAATAAGTTGGTCTACGGATTTCCCTCTCCATATTTTCGGGAATACAAATTTTTTTTTTCTTTGAAAAAAATCTCGTCTACGGATTTCGCTCGCTTCACTTTCTACAAGTTATCTCTTTGTGATGTTTGACAATTTTTTTTTAAATAAAATTTTTTTCGCCCGCCTCACTTTTCCAGCAAAGAATCATTTTTTCAAAACCAAAATCCGTAGACCAACTTATTTTTTTGGTGTGGCCTAACAGCCTTTCTCCCCTTCCCGGTGCTCAGCGTTGAAGGTCAAGTCGGAGCGACATGTTATTTATTTGCAGTATGATGAACGGTGGTTAAGGGGGATGGATGGTGGTAAGTTGGGGTTGGTAGGAACTAGGGGGTCTGTACGAACAAAGCAGTTCAAAGCTTATTATAGGCCTGGTTCTGCTGTATCCCATCTACTACTTCACTGTCTGCATGAAATAGCAAAAACACATCTGACATTTAGATACGAGTGTAGCACCTAACTCTCAGCAGGTAGTAACACAATCCTTCAGTAACGAGTTATGGAGTATGGAGTCAGACAAAATAGGACCTGAAATTTGAGAACAATGTTTCACCGAAGTGGAAAATGATAATATTGGCTGCTAGTCAAGACTACACTTTCAGTCACTGATACAACCATTCTGATTCCATCGCTATCCCAGGCCAATTTCTGTTTCCTCAGAATTCATCTTTAGTGTCCTGTATATAGACTTCCCTGAATCCTCCATTTCTGATGACGTCATATGAGCTCAGGTCATGTGATTTGCCTGCAGGGAAGTACCGATAGATCATCTTTATATATCCCATTGTGTTATATAAATAACTACAGCCTTTTATTGAATTCAGGCTATATTGAGACATTTAATCTACTGACAGGTGAAAAGTGGTATACTGTTACCATCTCATCACCATTCAATAGGGTCCATAAACAGCTCATCTATGGACCTTGGTGATTCCAGGTGCCTCTTTAGCCTTCAGAAAACTGAATAAATCACCACCTGGTTATTGGGCTAATTGACTTAAGATGGTGTTGTTGGGTCATTATGCAGATGGGTGCTATATCCTAACAACAGCCTGATAGAGCTGGGCTGGCTCGGTGTGGGATAGAGGGTGTAGAACAGCTCTGGCGGCTTGGCATGTCATTGTTGGCGCTCAGCTTATACCAGCCATAACTTTGTTAGTACAGCCTGTTGTACAACTTATATCACCCAGGTAGTGCAGCTGTGTTAGCTTCAACACCAAAGTGATACCGGAGTCATTTCGTTGCAAAATTCCCTATGTACTGATGTTCAGGCGATTGTTTTCAATATTCATTTCCAAATGATCACACCAGGGCCAGTCCTGGACAAAACCAGACTACCATGTCGTCGCGAAAAACCACTCCGGCGGTAGTAGATTTGGAGAGGTGATTACAAGACAGGTGCTTATTCAAGGTCTACTTTTAAAGCTTAAGAATTATTCATCCACCTCCTTACCCCTGCCACTTATTTGAGACCAGCATTCATTCAAACCCTGGCAGTTAAAAATGACGAGTCGGTACCACAAGATCAAAGTTTTACTCTAACAGTACAGTGCACCTTGTCCAGTACAATAGTGATTGCATCTACAGACTGACCACAGCCAAACTGATTGACAAAATTTATGCCAAACCAGAACCCCTTCCTATTTGTGGCAGTGGTGTGTTTGGCTGGTTGGTGTTAACATAGAGCACTTATGCCATAGACCATAAGACCCCCTGGATGCCATAGGGTGCCCTGTGCCATGAGCTCCGGCACAGGAGCCAGTGTTGTAACCTCTATGGCCCAATATACTGCCCCCCCCTCCATAGAGCCTGTGCACATACACAAGCTCTACCACATGTTTTGATGTTATTATTACACCATGTGGGAAAACTTCTGATTTATATCAGATTTTAGAGAAATAGTTTAACAATAATCAACAGGTTGCATATTGTCTATATATATATATATATATATATATATATATATATATATATATATATATATATATATATATATATTTATATTTATATATATATAGTACCTTAAACCTTCAACCGGCACTGATGCAGGAATGTATCATGCCCATCAATCACCATGATGCACCAGTCAAGTGCTCATGCCGACCCTCCGGGGGTGTATAAACCCCACACACACAAAAAAAAATTCTAAATATCTTAGGCTGTTCGCCTAACATTTGTTGGAATTGCTAAGGCAAGTTGGGAGTTTGCACGTCGCCAAACCACCGAAGTTTTCTTGGGAGTATACACCTAACCCTTAGGAGAAATCAGGCAATTTGGGCATTCTTCCTAACTTGCCTTAGACCTTTTCACTAACTACATGGACTATTTCAATACCCATAATACCCTTTCTTTTATTTTGATTCAAATGATAGGTGTAAACTCCACATGGATTAAGACACCCAGAACAGAGCCTGTCCATTTGAAAAGCAAGTTTAATGCCTCATATCATTTTCAGTTGCAATCCTTGAACTTAGTTGTTTTGGGTTTGACTAATAGGGCCATAGATGGGGATTATATGAGAAAATTGAATTTCCAGAGAAAAAGGTGTTTCCATTCTTCTTCCTTGCTCCATCAATAACATAATAAACCTATAGGCTGTATTCTGTTAAGTCCAATGCCAGGTTGAATGGTGAAGGCTTTATCATGTCAATAGTCATTAGAAGTGCCATTAATTTCACCTTTGTAGGCCTTTTTATGATAGACACTTCCCAAAAAAGTCCTCATGCAAACCACACTGCCACCTGATGTGAAGAAATCTACTAACCCTTAGATAAAACTTCTAACCCCTTAGACAAAAAGACCGCTTTTCTCTCTTGGCTAAATCAAGCCAGCTTGCCTGAATAGGTTAGTGAATACAACTAACATGTTAGTAAAATATTACTGACATGTTGGGTATTTTGCCTAACCAGTGGTTTTGTCTAAGTTAAATTAGTATTTACCAATTAGGATTTTTTTCTGTGCAGGGTCGGCATGATGAACTAATGCATTACTGACCACGTAAGGCTTGAAGACTTTAAGTGCCAAGGTTCTTGCTTATAACAGTACGGTATCTCAGCTGATAACGTTAGCGTCATCATAATTCAATGATAGAATAAGGAGTATAAAAGGCTGAAGGATCAGCTTTTAGATTAATTTCCTGCTCATGCTATAACCAAAGAGCAGAGGAAATAATCATCTCCTACCCTGCATCTATGTACACAGTAATCAGTGCCTTTACTGCCAGCATATATCTTTGAATGAGCACTATTCAACAGAGTGATTTGTTTACTGCCCAAAGGTGCTAACACTTTATGGGACTGCCTCATTAATTTGCTGGCCATTCATTCCTTTCCTTACTCCTTCTGGACAGGTATTTAAAAGGTGGTTGTCTGAAACAGCTAGGTATTATATGCTGCTTGTACATCGCACCAGATCGCATCATTGGATGACTGAATCTATGAGATGAACACCACTATAGGGGCACATTCACTACTTGTTCCGACACCCCTGCATTAAGTCACAAGAAACATCGAGTTTGTGACCTTTTACAAATCCAATATGTCCACTGTTAGTATGGAGGGGGATTTCTCCTTCGTGGACTCCAAATGAAGTTATTCTGTTTCTCCATGCCTCCATTCCTACAGCGCATCTATCTCCCATGAGCACCAGGGATAGGGTGGGACATAAATTGAATAACATACTATAACTTGAAAAAAGCTGGTCTTGAAGAGACCTTGTTGAAAAAAATATAATGTTGGCCACCTCTATACTGGCCACTCCTAACTTATGATTTCTTTTTTTTTTCAGGAAATCAATATATCTTAATAAATAATTCCTCAGAACTGTTCTACCTCCTACATATATAGATGTCAGACCTAAGCTCTTTAAGGGCCGCTGATGCATCAATGCACCATGCCCATTGGTCGCCATAATGCATGTAACTGTTGCTTCAATGAAGTGCTGGTGAGTCTGTATGGTAGTACATAGTATTTGGCGGTTGTCATATTTATATCATCGGTGCATCATGCTAAGCTATGGGCATGATGCACGCCTACATATAGGGTTAGAGAGGAGTAGACATGCAAGGTGTCAGCAGGGAGGGCAGCTCCCTGGATGGGGCATGGCATAACAGGAAGGGCCCTGGAGCACAGGTCAGCATCTAGAGGTAAGAGCAGGGTATAGCAGGTGACTGCATTATAAGACCACTGGCTTTTGCATGGGACTGGATGGTACTACTTCATTTTTTTATCAGATCGTTGCCTTAGTGCAAGAAGGTTCTAACTGGCAATTTGGCAAAACTGAGATTTCTTCTGTTTCAACATCTATTGACCTCTATCTACCTACTGTGAAAGTACTGAAGCTCTGCATATGCTATGTGTGCTTACAGACAGACCAGTCCAATTTTGTTGTTTCTTCGTTGTGCCATTATAGTAAATGGAACACTTCTTTTGCCTCTCTTACAAAACTTGAAATAAAAAAAAAATGCAGATACAACCTTCTCGCACTAAGGCGACGAATTTATATATTACATTATGTGCAAACTGCCAATTACAAAAATCTGAGGGAAAAAAATATCAAAAATCCTAGAAATGTAATACAATGGAAAACTAAATTAAAAGTCGTCTTAAAGAAGGGAATTGATACTTCAAACGCAGTATCAGTAAGTGTTAATAATGGGGTTTGAATAACGTCCTAAGCTCTGAATTTCCATGAATTCAAATCCTTTACTTTCTCAATCCCAATCTTTGTCCTATCACTACGATTAATTTGGAGCATTCTGCATGTTAGTGGCATTCCTTCAAAGTATGACTTCAGATGAAATTTAATATAACAGAATTTCGTAATGGTGGGCCAACCTCTAAAAGATAAAAGTCCTAGACTGGACATTTAATTTTTAAGAGTCTTGCGCTTTCAATTCAATCCACAATGCCGTGTCAAATAATCTCGTACCTATTGCTACCGGTATTTCCAATATTTCCTGCCGGTACTTTAAAAAGGAAAAATAAAAATGGCAAAATAAAAAGAGCTGGCGAGGTGGTAGCAGAAATAAAAGTTAAGTTGTTTCTGGGAACTCTGATTGTGTAGGAAACAATAGACTGTTGAATGGTAGTTTTCTACTTCTAGGAAAGATGTATAAAAAACAACAAACCAGTAAATGTACACAAGGTAATGCTTGTCTATTCTAACCTAGCAACTGGTGGCCGGTGGTGGGAATCTGCATTAAGCTGAGGGCCCACTTCTGTGAGAGGTGTGGTGCGTTTCCATGTGTGTAAATTGGGTTTTATGTAATATAACCTAACTTTCTTTGTGTAATATTCACTTTCCTTTCATTATTTTTTTTTTTTTTTTTTTTGTAGACTTATCATGGGAGGAAAGATACCATAAACGCCACCAATAAGCCGACCTCAATCACAACCTGAGTTGCATCATAGTAAAAAAGCACATAAATAATGCATTGATCAGTTACGCCGCCTCATAATGATTAACCCTCTAAGACTAAGGTGCATGATACCTAAATTGGTTACCATTAAGTTCTATGGCTGGTATAATGTATCAATACAGCTAGTGAGTCTACTTAAAGTTTATTATAATCCGTGAATGCTGCCCTGACTGCCTAGAGCCATATTCCTGCATCATAGCAACAATGGCCATGAGGCATTATGCATTATTGGTCCTTATTGGACTAAAACATTAAGCAGCATATACCCTGCAGTCAGCGGCGCTTAAAGGGTTAAAGCAATATTAAGCAGCATATATACAACAAAACAGGACATCGACAGACCCGGACCTTGGCTGCTGGCATGCAATATGAGCCAGGAGACTGTCAGTGCTCTCCAACCACATAGAGGCTATTTTCATAGTATGAAGTCTTATAGCTCTCCAGAGGCTGTATGTGTTTGGAGAAGGAAGCTGGCCAGGCACGGCTGAAGTCTGGTGGGTGGAAGAGGACGATGGAGGCTTTTATTCAAACGGGAGAATGGTGCTGGTCATTGGCAGGGTCTGAGACATGCTGTAGCCATTTCTCATAAATCCCCTTAAGCCTGACAGGTAAATAAGCTCCAAGTGGTACTCAAGCCGGATCTGGCAACATGCACCGATACAGCTGATCAGATGGGGGTCAGCTTGTCTCTGCCAGTGGGTGTATACAGGGACAACATCACGGGCTTCCCTAGCCCACTTAAAAGGGTCTATATCTCCTCTTTCCTATCCCCTCAGGATGTGTGTGGTGCACATATGCGCGGGCACTGACACATTCCTCTGTTAAATTATCAACCTGTGAAGCACGGGATAGCCACTTAGTGCCGCTAAAGTGCTGTAAAACACAAATCAATCAATCAAGGGACAACATCATGACATGTCTCAGTGTGTGCTGCCACTTTTGGGAGACCCATCAAAACTCAAAATGGTGGACCCACTGGGTATGGGTCTAGACTGCTGTATTTCTTTTCTTCCCTCCCAAAATGCCTTACAATCCATCGCAGTTTCCGGCAACCCATTCTCACAGGCCAGGATAAGTATTGACGTTTTACCAATGAGATTATTCCCTGCTATATACTCTGCAATATCGAGTGTGCAGCAATGCCATTTTCTAATACCTTTAGATGTCACTCACTGATCACTGAAAATTTGGAGATCGACCTAATTTTCTCAATTCTCATTAGGAAATGCCTGTAAGAGTTGCAGCCCAAATCCAGAATTCCTTAAGAGTATCACAAACCTGCACTGGATACCTGCAATACAGACCTTCACCTATTAGTTGTGGAATTGGTCAGGATAGGACTTGATACTCAATATCACGTCTTGGCGAGATCTGAGATAAGTGACAACTTTAATTTAAAAACCTTTTCTTTGGTAATTTTTCAAGGATTTTTATTAAGTACAACAAATGATAAGGAAAGCCCCTTCGAAATGGCAAGCTTGTCGATGGCTGATACAAGACCCCTGAATTAGTATCTTCGGATTCAAGACCCCCAGAATCAGTAATATATATCCTTGGATACAAGCCCCTCAGAATGGGTGTCCTTGGAAACAAGGCCCTCCCAATCAGTATCCTTGGGCACAGGTTTTGGGCACATGGCAGAGGGGATTTGAGCTCTTGGATAGAAGGCCCTAAGAATCTTGAAATTAAAAGGATTTATCCATGAGATGTTCAAAGAGCAGTTGATCAAAAGAGCGAAAAAAAGGTGGTGGTGATTCATGGTTCCTTAAGAGAAAGGGTCTTCAAAAGTCCAGTCATTGGTGAGTGAGTGAATACTAGACGTTTAATGCCATTTCAACAGCTAAGGTCATATTCATGGCGAGAACTACATTACACAATATCACTAAGGGATATGTCAGTGCCCACGCAAATGTGCACCACACACATCCGAGGGGATATGAAAGAGGAGAAATAGACCCTTTTAAGTGGGCTAGGGAAGCCCCCAGTCATTAGTGCCTACATTACAAAGTGCCCCTGGGTCATATACAAACATACCGTAATACATCATGAGGACGAGGGTAGAGGGTGGCTAGAGCTGTCAGTGACAGAGTGATACGGACATAGGTTAGGGCAGCCACAGGCAGAGGTCTAACACCATCAAACATGGGCCTGACAGGAGGGTACCAATACTGTCAGTACCTATATGACCACATATCTGTGGTAAGAACAGGTTGCGGGAAACTGGGTAGAATTGCATTGGGTCCGGCTGCAAGGCGCTATCAGTGGTACCTTGTTGAATGATTTTCTTACTGTGCATTATATCGTTCTGCCTCAATGAGTACAAATTTAGAGGGATGACCACTCTGGCATCTTTACAGGGTATATATTTATCAAAGCGATATTCCTAGTACTGTACTTTAAGAGTTATTTTAAGACTCCCTTACTGTTGGTGCTTATTTGAGACACGTGCTTGGCTGCATGCCCTTATTCCTGACAATACAGTAATTTAGTTAAAATGCTATGAGTCTATAGCCCTGAAAAAGCCATACTGTTTGTTGGCTGTAAAAGCAGTTTCAATAGTGTGCCATTTCATTAGAAGGTATTTATATTTAGACAGAACAGCTTTGTCAACAAGAAATGGATGGAATATATCATTCAGGATTCAGACACTAACGGGAAGTCTTCCTCAGATGGTCATGGCATCTAGGCGACTGTCTGTCGCCATACGTCATCAGATCTGTCCTCAAATTCCCTACCTTCAGATAGCAAGCTGAAAAGGAGAAATCACCTATAAACTACTTATCATTTTCTTTAACATACTGGTATAACTACTCTAAGCCAACGCCCACCCTTGACATACACATTCTCATATTTGGCATAACAGTGGGGATCGGATACATAGGATTTCATTGAATACTGCTTCTACATATTTTCCCTGAAATTTCACTCACTACGTAGGGTTACCTTAGTATCTACCGTAAAACCTCTCACAAAAAGGCAAAGATCTTTGTTTTGGGAAATATGCGACTTACACATTTAAATAGAATGGGAAAGGGTCGGCTTGTTCAGCTGGTGAAATTCTTTGAAATTAGGACTGTCAGCTAATTAGCAAAGTTGGCTTCTGAGAGTTGTTTTACGGTATCTTTATGTCAGCTTCCTCATGGTGCCTTCATCAGGCGCCTCTCTACTATAGCAGCTAAATGTCACTACGATGTGGGATTACTGTGTCCTCAGTTAACGCTTCATATTGCCGCCTCAGTGCAGCAAGGTTGTAACCGTATCTGGGTCACCAAGGTAAAAGTGACTTGTCTGTTTTACCTTGGTGACCCATATACAGTTACAACCTTATTGCATTAAGGTGACACTATCGCCTTCTGTAGCATACAGGCCTCTATCTAATTATGTTAATTACATGTGCATGTATCTACTTATATATACTGATACTATCCTTACAGTACTTTACTATCTGTTAACCGATATTGTAATGTATGACGCGAGTGGCCGACTCGATATTGCGAAAGTAAGATGCCTAACGGCTAAGATGCAATAAAAATGTTGAAACTTGAATTGAATCGTCACGATGCACCAATCAGTCAGGAAGTAACTCACCAGCATTGAATCTCTCTTCTTTAATTCCTTAATCTCCCTCTGCAAGTTGAGTATCCCGTCTGAGGTAAATCGATATCAAGTTTTTTGGAACAATCATTAACCACATTTCTTTCAGGATGTTGTCATTTATTTCATTATGTCAGAACTCAGCAGATGATAAAGGTTACAGCATCTTTCTTCCAAGACACCACTTTCAACATTCCGAGAAGGGTTTTACTGCTATGGGCCTGGTATAACAATCCAGCCCCTCAGCTCTGAATAAGCTATAGTAATCTACTTTTCAGCACTTAAGAGTCCATCTTCCAGGACTCTGCGGCGCCTTGCCATATGTCACAGGGTACATATAATTTCGAAGGACATGGGACTTTTTCTCTCTCCATTTTAGAAGGTGGCTGTTTGGTTTAGAGAATGGAGGTCTTGATGCGGTGCATGCCAAATGTCAGCTGGAATTGGATGGGTTCATGTATATAGAGGGGGTCTGGGGGAGGAGAAGTAGCATCTTAGCTCTTCCGTAGTACTGTAAATTCTCTGGTATAAACCGCGGCTTATACCAGAACCAGAATGAAAGCGTTGCTTATAGCATCAGTCCAAAGAAGGGGTGCGGCTTATAGGAGGGTATTTGGCATTATAGAGCAGTACTAAATCTACTAGTTTGAAGCACCAGATGCACACTCACTCTAAAGTCGGGGGTGCGGTTTATACAAGAGAATTTATGGTAGTGGACATTTTCCTCTCAACCAATGTATTGTCACAATGATTGGATCATGAGCTGAAGGCTGAGCCAGACTTCACTCAGGGTTAGACTTAAGGGGAATTCAACAAACCTTTCATCCCATTGAAGTTTACATTATTAATGTTTGGTACCTCATAGTCGTGAATTCACCTGAACTCCTCATGGTATGCCTTGTAGACAAGGTTATTATTCCATAAATATAGTTTCAAATTACTCAAACCTGCTCAACTTCAAGCCTGGTGTACATGGTCACCTTACTGTATCATTGTGAAAAAAAACATCCAAGAATTGAAGTGGCCATTACTCTCGGCTCTCATACAAGACAGGCGGTTATTAAAGATCTGTTCAGTGCTTAAACGGCAATTCCTGACCCCATGGTGAATATTCAAAACCCGGCGCTTATATGCAACTTTAAGGTATACACAAGATAAGGTAGACGAAAGTATGGCCCACCTTTCAGTAACACCCCCACCTTGTCCTTGACACTGACAGAACAAGGTGAGCAGGTAAAAAACTACACCTACACATTTCTACTACGTCAGTGTCCAAGTACTAGGTGGGTGGTAGGGTGAGGGGTAGATAACTTCTACGGTTTATTCACCACGACTCAAGACACATAAATTGTGTAAGAAGCCTCTATTTGTAATTTTGACCGCTCAATTTGTGAAACACAGTTTATTTACACTGAAACCTCCTTCATAAGTCAGTTCTAATTTGTGAATTTTAACTCAAATTGGTTATGGCATTTTCTCAAAACCTACTGATCAACAAAAACCAGGAAAACTGGACTTTGGACACATTTTCCCAGGAATTTAACATCTAATACAGAAACCAGGAATTCCTGGTAAACCAGGAAAAGTGGCATCTCTGCCCGGGCCAAAATGCAGTAGAAAATCAGTATTTAAACAGTAGAAAAACAGTGTGGTGTGACAGTAGTCATTCAGTGTGAAAGCAGCATTAGAAAGAGTACCATATCAGCATCTACTGGCATTCTACTTCTCAGCACACAGAACATGGCAGCGGTGGTTCAGTAGCAGAACAGTAGTATTAGCAGCAAGCAAGCAGTATTGAATCAGTTGTCCCAATTATGTAAATGAGATGGCAGCATTTAAACAGTATCTACTTATTTAATGCTGCATGACCGTATATGGGGTTAGGGCAGTGTTCAATCAGCACTACTGCATGACTGCTGCTATAGCAGTAGGTGAGCAGTAGATCATACTGAAAACTACTGCTGGGGGCAGGTAGAAGCATAAAAGGAGCAACCGCTGCTTCAGTTCTTGCACTACCAATGCCTTTCTAGGTGGTCCTTGCTTGATTTGAACTTGTGATCTGATTACTGTACCAACGCATTACCCCCCTGAGCCACCACCCCATCAGCTATGTGGAGCTGTTATTACTTCCTAGTAGTGCATGCAACTCATATAGGAGGGGGGCAGTATTGATTCAGTAGTACTTTGTAACTTCTATCATAGCAAGAGGGTAAGAGTAGGCATGTCTGATGAAGTTCTGCTATAGAAGAATACCTTGCATTTTATTGATGTTAAGGTGATAAGACAGCAGCTTTGTAATTATCAATGATACATGTATACTATGTAAAAAAAAAAGTGTCATGATGGTGACCAAAATAATACTTGATGATTCAGTACATTTATGCCCTACATAAAGTCAGTGACTAATTCCTCGTTTTCACAAGCCCCAACATCCATCTGTTTCCAATACTGGCACGCAATAACATAATTATATGCAAAGGTATAATTATGCTTTTCTTCACAAATACTGGATAGTTTCAGAATTTCATTACTGAATCTTTTGATTACTGTTCACAACCATACTGACATTCACACTATGGACTGTCTCAGAAGCATCAGGTCAGTAGCCCAATAAATAATCCATGAATGGACAGTAGATGGTCAGTGGACTACTGCATCTATGCTGCTGCACAGAGTGTAACATTTTTGGTGTCTATTAAGATTTAGTTGAGAGTCAGTAGACTACTGATTCTAGCCTGAAAATGCAGTGCATACTCAGTTGATAGTCAGTACACTACTGAGTCTATACTGAAAATGCCATGTAGAGTCAGCTGTTTTGGAAGTATTTCAGCAGTACCTACTGCAAAATGCATTTGTTGATCAGCATATTCTCAGCAGCCACTGATAGGAGAAGTAGATCCTGCCTTCTGGTCCGGGATAACAATACGGTAATGCAGCAAGGAGAGGCTCATTCCTCGCGGGGGCAGGGAGAAACTGAAAGTCTCCCATGGACCATTCTCAATTATCAAAATAGCCTCAACCCCCTTATCTTAATATGATTTTCTTATATATAATTGATCCAGACACAGGGAATAGAAATCCACAAGAACTACCGTAATCTACCGCGTAGAAGACGCGTCCTCTACGCCAAACAAAATGCTGGGGGGTCTTATAGCTTTCTCTTGGGTGTGCGTCTTATACGAGGGGTAATTTTACTATAGAACAGTACTGGATTGACAAAAATCACCCTTAAAATGTGCGTCTTATACGCGAAAAGGCATGTGCTAAGTTTGGGGTGCGTCTTATACGCGCAGCGCGTCTTCTACGCGGGAGATTACGGTACTCCAAAATGAATATTTCATCACTAATTAGCCTCAGGTGCGCCTTATATAATAGGATTTTCCTAAACTCAGAGTGCATCTTACATCATACATGTGAGGTGGACCTTATACACGAGGTATTACGGTATGGTGAACACCAACTCAGCACCATCACAGTATATCTACAACAACACACATTGTTCTCAATGCTATGTTCCTACTGACTGTGGTAGTCATTAGCTGTACCCTTCTGAGAGTTGAGTGAAAACTAGTACCCCAGGTATTAATATGTGTGTGGGTGGGTAAAGGCAGGCCCTGACACCTGTCAGGTAGTCCACTGTTTATTCCGGTGTTACTTTATAATAAGGCTGGGCCTGTCACTCGTCTCGTAGACAATGGTGGAATCTTCCACTGCTGAATTTGGTTGGTTTTATTTGACTTTACCTTCACTAATTGTAATGAAAATTAGCAGAGAAACTGTGATTCAATCCTTTCTTTTCTGAGTTTGGACAGGTATTTGCTGCTTATCCATCACAGCCAGATCACATCTATGTATGACCAAATCAATAAGATGAATGATCCGCTGCTGTATTTAATACGGGTGTACGTTGCCGCACTTGCGCATAAGCTGGACCTGAACACGAGGCTCGATAGGGCCTACAGGAGCTCCCCAAAGTCATGGTAAGCCTTATAGGTGGGGTACTAAATCTTAAAAAGAAAACAAGCCCACATGGATTTTTTTATGTCCCTCCTATGTATCAAGTGTTTTGTCCATATTCCCCCCTTTCTCTTCAGTGTTGTACAATATTTCAGGGAGGATGAGATGAATGGTTCCCTTTCCCCTTACTCTGTGTTTTTGTCCCACTTACACCCTCACCCCATGTTTATTTACTAACTGGAGCTGAAAATTATGAGCAGTTACTGACCACATGGCAATCACGTGACCTTGCCCCAAACGCACTCACATAAACATTCTCCCAACACATCATTAGCTGAATGCCAATTGTATAGTAATAACAAAAGGTCAGTTTGGAGAGGGGCGCCCCCCCCCCCCCAGTGGCGCTAAGTGTGGAAACTAGCAAACTTGAGATGAGAACAGCAGCAGGGATAAGTTCTTGTAAGATGTTTGTAATAATTAGTTGCGGACAGGTTGTGAATTATATATTATGAAAGAAGAAATGAACAAATGAATGACAAAACGAATGAGCAAACGTACAAATAAATGACAAAACGAATGAGCAAACGTCCAGATGAATGACAAAATGAATGAGCAAACAAACAAATGAATGAACTAATCATACACACATTCAAACAAAACAGCAGCATTCTTATCCACCTATTTTCAGCCTTCAAACCACACCTCACTTACACTAGTAAACATACAGATGTCTTTCTCACCAACGCCAATTTCAGCTTCTCGTTAAACTACCCTTCACAATCGATGAAACACAATTAAAGAAGCAAAAAAGATCCATCTGCAGAGAATGATCCCTTGTTTCCTATTTAAGATTTGATTACTTCCCTCCTTGTTCCAACTCTCCCAGTGCCAGATATTGATTACTTTAGACATTTATTAAGGACGGAGGAGTGCATCATGCACATTGGTTGGCATGATGCACCAATGAAGTGCTGGTAAGTCTGCTCGCGAGCACTTCATTGGAGCATCATGCTTGTCATCCGGGAGTGTCTCAAACTCTGTAGGGTCAGCATGATGCATGAATGCAGCTCTGGTGAGTTATTTGCCAGGGCTGTATTCAGGCATTGTGACGACCATTGGGCATGCTTCATTTATACAACAGTACATGTCTTTAACGGGTTAATCCTTAACGCAGCCCAACCAGCCCTTGTTGAGGACAAATGGTATTTGGCCCAAATTCAGGACAGTGAGGGAAAGCAGGATCTGGTAAAATTACTCTGGTATTAGAGGTTTCAACATAAAAAGCAAGGTACAGTGGGCTGTTACAACTAACCTACCCCAGCCTATTCTGTCTTATTTATTTTTCTTCTTCCCCTCGAGAACTGATCTTTTTTTTATGGGTCTACGGAAGCTTATACCATAAAACCTTGCATATAAGGTGCAACTTGCACATCAGGTGAACCTTGGCCATAAAGAAATGCTATTCATATGCAGCTGGATTAGTACCGATATACCTAAAAGCTCCTGCAACAATTTTAAACCATCAACCATGAGCTGTGGCTTACATCAATTTGAATACTGAAATATGAGACATCATGCGGCTTTTGAAATGTTTCCATTCTTAAGGTGCGGGTGTGTCTTATACGCGGGTGTCTTATATGCGAGGTATTATGATTAGTCAATGAAGAAAGGAGTGGAACAACTAATCAATCATATGCCTCTTTTAAGAAGAGCCTCACCCCTACCTACCCTCACCCCCAAACTCCCAACCACTCCCAGGGGTCCTACTCAGTTCTATTTACATACAACAATAGGAATTGTTTGTATGTATGTTTACACAGTACACTAGCCACAATTCTAGGATGTCTAGTTTTGAGATAGAGAGGACACAATGAAAGGGCAAAACCAAAGGGACATTACTTTTTCCTGAAACACTGCGAGTAATAAGAAGTATGATGTACATCTATCCAGATATCCTGTTATTGCCAAAAAGCACCCTTGGGAGATTTTGAAGATTAATTGTAATATCGCCATTCTCAGGTAGGCTGTCTGACAAGCAGCAAGACTCAGCAGGTAGTTTGACAGGCAGGCAAGCAGACTGACAAGGAAAACAGGCATACTGTTGACATTCAAGGAAAAGCAGGCAGGCAGGCCAACAGCCAGGGGGACAACTGACTGACTATAAGATGCAGGGGCTATTTCCATGGGAGAAGGCAAAGACAGAGCTACAAGTAGCCAGGAGGGAGCTGTGGGTGAGATAAGGGACTAGGAGGGGTGGCCACACACAGACAGCTTCACTCTATGTACAATGATCAAAGAGCGGACTGGGGGGACCTGGGGGAGCCCAGGGGGCTGTGGCCTGGTGCCCAGCGTCCAGCCTGCATCCATGGACGGGTCCCCCAGCTCATAGAGACTGTGAAAGTGGATTAGTGTTCATCTGAGTGTGTATCATGCTGTGTTTTTGAGCTCTGTATGGGTGTGTGGGTAGGGGGTCCTCTGTGTAAGTGTGCCAGGGCTCCATATATACCATATTCAAGTTCTCATTGTGACGCATCATTCCACACATGTATCAGATTTTTGGGGGTGGGGGTAAAACATTTTGCAAAATCAGTTCTTAGTAGGGGGTCCCGATAACTTTTATCATATTGCCGGGGGGGTCGGAAAAAAATTTGCTGTCTGCCAAAATCCATCCAGCCCCTCAGCTGGAAATAAATGACTCCAATTGGATAAGCACCAGTCTCAAATAAGCGCGCTTTAGGGGCCACTAATGCATTAATGCATCATGCTGCATTAATGCATCATGCCGTGCCTATGGAGTTCACCGCCGGAAGGTTGGGGTGAAGTGCCAGCAAGTAGAGGCACCAGCACTTCATTGGTAAGTCATGACGCTTATGATGCACTCTGCATCAGTAGCCTTTAAAGGATGAATGCATCTTGGTCCATAATGCCGACCAATGGGCATAATGAATTCATGCAGTGGCATATTGTGTACAATCCCTAAGGTCTCTGGGCAAAGGAACTATTTTATACCCGTCTCCCTACCCACCCACCCACATCTCCCAGTTTCCTCAGTACTACCGGTATATCTACCCCAGCACCATTTGCCTAGTCTCATATCTCAGCCCAGGAGGTAGAAGTGAGGTCTACATTGATCAAGGAACCATCTCCAGCACCCAGTAATACTGCCGCCCACCACCCCAGGGGCTCAAGCAGTAGCAACACGCAGCCCCTGTTAACCTCTCAGACACCCAGATAACCCTTTATAGGCACATTACTAGTTGGCATGATGCATCAATGAAGTGCCGGCTAGTCTCCTCACCAATGATCCATTGGTGCATCATCCCGACCCTCCGAGAGTGGATCAAACCCGTTGGGCTGGAATGATGCTTAAATGAAGACTTACTCGCTGGTGTTGCATTCATGCATCTTGATGACCGATAGGTATCATGCAGCATGTGGCCATGAATGGGTTAAACTCCTGGAAACCTCCCACCTCATCAATCTCCACCCTGATAGTCCCACTATACCACAAAGAGTACAGTAAGTAAGGCCTTGTAGACTCTGCTTGGAGAGTAGTCGGATTCCTGCCTCAAAGCTATTTCTCGCGTTATCTCGAGCTGCAAACACGTGACTACAAAGCTCCCAGACTCCCGGATGCACCCCCATTGCCCCGACCCCTCTGCCTTTTCCCAACTTATTTCTGCAGTCTTTTCTGACAATTGTATCTTTTTTCTGTTCATTTTGTTTGGATCACTATATATGATGTTTTCAAATTACTGGAGATAGCCTGAACCCATTTTCTATTCATTTCCCCATTCCGTTCCCCTTCCAGAACCATTAAATAGAGGTAAGCATTAAAAATGCTGATAACTCGGAAAGGCTTTCCCCTGTGTGGATCCATGTTTCACTACCCCTCCCCCATCAACAGACATGCTCAAATAATGATAGGTCTAAGCTTCAAAAGCTGACAAACAAGGGTAGTCTACCTTTTAAGCCCAATAGTAGTGTGAAAATGAAAGAGGTGGTGCCAGGTTGGGAATTCATTCCAGAAGTATGACATCAGCTTTGTGTGGTTAACGCAGTCACAAATAGAGCAGGGAAAAAGGTTTCCCAATGAAATGTGTATTCTTCACCATTGGGCACCCAAAGCGTCGCCTCTCTGCTATTACTGTACAACATTTTGTTATCTATCTATTGTAGTAACATCACTCATTTATTCAACCAAAATACTACATATTTATGATCACAACATTTAATTCTAGCAATATATGAACACATTTTTTTTCTTCTAAAATTAGACATCTTTAATGCTTTATTTCCACAAACTTTAGCCATCTCTGCTTGTTTTTGGGGACCCCCAATCCATGGTGGTGCCTATAACTCTTTCCGAGTTAATCATCAACTCAAGGTGTATCTGTATATGGGTCTGGCTTACACATGGGCTTTGACAGTGCATGCCCCCGAGGGGTCACTCACTTTATATCATAGACAGGGGTGTACGGCTGGCAAGGCCACTTTTTGGTCAAAAACCCTATCACCAAGGGTCTAGTTTTGTCAAAATCCCTCACTAAAGGTCTCTATTCTCTGATTTCTACCTCGGGAACCTACGAAGTGTCAGTTGTTTTGTTTTTTTTAAATATCACTAAAATTTCTGCCAAATATGGTCACTTTTGACCAACATTTCTCACACCGAGGGTAGATTTTAAGAACTGATAAGGTACATGTAATTAGGCAGAGACATCTCTTATCGAAATCCCTCTCACCAGAGGTCACCTTTACCCCGAAATCCCCGGGGATAAGGGTTGTCAGGGGTCCGGCCGCACACACCCCCACCAAAAGAAATTCAAGTACCTGCGTATATCCCACAGCATGCCTACAAGCTGCTCTAGGGGCCTGAAATGGTCTATAGGTAATGGCTTATTATATATGTAGGGTTTTACAGTAGGAAATTTGTGTCATATGCCTTAGAGGGCAGCAGGAGATTGTGGACAGTCATTACTGTGAGGCATTGCTCTAACATGGCCGCCCTCCTGTGAGCCCAGGTGCTCATTGTGTTAAGCGGCCCTTGTCATTATTGAGTTAAGGGGCCCCCCAAGACCTCAACCCTCAGCTACTATCACGTGATTAGAAAATAGGCCCTCATATCCCGTCCAGGGTCAATAATGGTATTTCCAATTCTTCCGCCACCAGATGCCCTTCCGCCCCAGGAAAAAGCGCCCCCAGAGCGGCAGTGCTGCGCCCTCTATCAGCTTATTAGTGGGAGATGGCTTTTGAAGCGCAAGGGAGGATGGGATACATGGGGCCTGGGGCATGGTAGGGCGGGGAATGTGCATTTAGTATTGACCGGGTGGGTGCCCCCCCCCGGGTTGTATCTACACACGGTATCACATGTCTGAGCTCTCCAATATCACCCACCTACTGAAGTACCTCGTATATAAGGCACAAACCATTTAAAAAAAATGTTCCCTGAGTTGAGAGAAATGCTTTAAGGCACCTGGCGCCAGATCGTGAGCATTTTAGTACTATTCTTAGAAATGTGATATTGCCCCGCCCATAAAGTATATTTCTTTTAGGAAGTTCTATAAGGTGCAGTACGCCTCGGATTTGCATTGAAGCAGTGGCTTATACGCGAGGGACTAGAGTAAGATATGCTGTATTGTTGGTTTTAAGCATTCATTTCTGTTTAAGATCTGGTTTTCCTACAAGGTCAGACACAGAGGCATATCACTACACACAAACATACACATTAGTTACGGCCCAAACCATTGGTACAGGAGTACAGGGACCACTTCCGTCTCAGAAGGACCTCAGAGCCACTTGGTGGTATATGTATATGTATGTGTGTGTGTGTGACTGTGAGGGGGACGGGGCAGGAGAGAGATGGGCCTAAATACATCAGGGACCCTGCCTGGATGATATGACCACTTCATATACTACTCTGTCAACTTCAGGCTGAGGGGTTCTCGAGGAACTGTCAGGATTTGTTTTTTTTCCCCTGAAAAGGTTGCCATTCATGACTATAGCCAATATAATCATGTAAACCCTCACGTATAAGCTACATCCAGAGTTCGGGGTGGTTACATAAGCCCCACTAAGGGGGAGTAAGCGGCTTGTGTGTATGGATTTACGCTACCCTCAACCTCTCTTTCTACATGCCCTGATCAGTCACACATAATATTAATACTCCTGCTGTGGGCGTGGGTATGGGTGGCGAGAGCCAATTAGCCTCAACCATAGTAACCCCTTTAAGGCCAAGTGATACAGAATGGCTCCAAAATATTTCATGCAGAATTTCCTCTAAACTTCTTCGAGTCGTTTTTGATCAAAATATGAAATAAAACGTTGGGGCCCAGTGTTAGTTTTCCAAGGGCTGGCCAATAATGTATGAAGATGACTTTACTATTGAATCCAATGGGATTATAGAATTGGCCCAAAGTAAGTCAAATGCAAGGTATTACGGTACTCTCCCCCCCCCACCTACATCAGTCATTACTCCACCTCTTTAATCAGTCCTAGGATTAAACCCAATCAGAATTTCACCATCTGCGAAGGCCATAAATAACAAGAGTCTAGATTCTAAAACAGCCATTCGTAGAAGAAGCGGCACTATTTAACTATGGAAGCAATCGTGACTTAATCATATCGGCCGTACTCAGAACAATCAGGACTTACTCTGAAATTATAGTCTGGGATCGATATTACAGATATGGGCAGTGTAATGTAGACGCCCGGAGGTCTGGTCAAGCCCTAACAGTGTGAGGGCCACCAATGCAAAAGTGCATCATGCCAATGCCAATGGATCATCATAATGCATCAAAGAAGTGCTGGCAAGTCTGTTAGCAAGCACCTTATGCTGTCCTTTCATAATGCATAAATGTACCTTGCTAGAGATGCATTGATGCATCATGACGACCAATGGGCATGATGCACCAATTTTCTGCCAAAGTGGGGATTGAGCTAATGGGTAGTGCCCCTCCCTATAATATATGGTAAAACCCTACATAATAAATTATAAGCTGTTTATAGACCATTTCAGAGGCCTACTGCATCTTATAGTCTACCTGTGCTTAAGGGTGCAGTGGCTTACACAAGGGGGGGTTCACACATGTCTAGATAGCCACACATGTCACGTGACTTATTTACATACATAATTCATTGGAGTTAAGAATTTTTATATCAGTATTTATGACATGAAATGAATACATAAATAAACTCGCACACGTACAACGTCATCAATCCACCCTGGGGGGGGGGGGGCAAGGGGGGAACGATGACTACAAATGCCACTGTCGTTCAGTTCTATTATCACGTATGTTTTTGAATGAAGAATAGGAACATGGTATTTCTAGTTGTGAGATAATCTGTGCTTGAAGGCAATGATGCATGAATGCAGCCCTTCCAAGGAACTCACCAGGGCCACCAGCATGATGCACTGAAGTGCTAGCTAGTCTGGAGTCTCACTTCATTGGTGCATCATACCAACCAATGGGAAGATAAACCCCTGCATTGACGACCCTTTAAGGGTTAATCACCTTCCCTCCTGTCCTCTTCTCACAAGTCCATTTCATTTCCATCACTTGGGATACATAAGTAATGCAATAATTAGATTAGAACACATTCACCCTTCCAGGAAGTCTCTTCATCAATGCACAAATATGGCCAATTCTATTAGCCAGCCGCAGTAAATTTTTTTTTTTTTTTCATTTGCGAGCTGGCACTAACCATGCCAACCCTTTTATTTAGCAAATTGCACGACATGAATGAAGTGATTATGATATTTGCTCAATTAGGTCAACCTGTAACAGTATATGTTCGTACTGCTGAAATTTCTAATATCAATCTACACAGTGTTTTTAGGCAATGATGATATGATGAAAATGTGAAAATGAGAGTTACAGAGTATGGTTATCACTGTAAAAATACCATTTTGACACCAAGTAAAAAGGACTAGTATATATATATATATTGATACTTGTTGCCAAAATATGAATAATGCTGCACCCTCGTATAAGCTGCATCCTGACTTGGGTAGAATGCTAGACTTATAAGCCACGACTTTTACATGGGAATTTATGGTATATGGCTTTTGGTGTCATCAGTTATAAGAAACTAGCTTTATTTTATGTGAATAACTTCTTCCTATAGAGATAGCATTGCAGGGCCGATCCGCACACCCCCAGTGGCGTAACGTGTGCCGATCCACCACAGCGGCCGATCCACCACTGCAGCCTCGTTCTGGGTGCATATAAACATTTAAAATGGCGGACCGCCGCTCGTACGGGGCACTACGGTAACAAATTTTGTTAATTTTCAGTTATTAAAAACTCTAAAAACATAAAATAAATATAGAACTAAACTCCCCTGGTGTCCTCGGTGGCCGATCCACCCCTCGGGGGAGACCCCCCCGTCGTGGTGGATCGGCCACCTTGTACACCACGGTCGTTTAGTTCTATCTATTTATTTCAGACTCGCCAGCACTTTCATTGGAGCATCATGCCTACCCTGCAAAGGTGTATTTAAGCATCATGACGACCAATAGGCATGATGCATTAATGTTGACATATAAAGTCTATCAGATTTTTTATGCAGGATAAGTCTTGCTGTGCCTTACAGTATGTCCCTTCAGGTGCATATTAT
Source organism: Acholoe squamosa (assembly GCA_949317995.1). Taxonomy (NCBI): domain Eukaryota; kingdom Metazoa; phylum Annelida; class Polychaeta; order Phyllodocida; family Polynoidae; genus Acholoe; species Acholoe squamosa. The sequence continues at coordinate 32,519,418 of OX439049.1, read as the reverse complement.
AAGCGCTGTATAAGCATGGGTATAATCGCTTAAAATCAAAATCAAACTAGCCTAAATCCACCCCTAGCTGCGCCTTATAGACTTGTCCTCTCCTGTATTTTTTCTTCCTTTTAAAACTTGTTAATGATTAATTTTCGACCATCTCAAAAATCAAAACCTCAGTCGTATTGCCAAATAACCCAAACCCTCTAGTACACACCCTCATTTCTTCTCCTACTATTTACCCCTTGGCTATAGGATCGTAGTATGCTGGCTCGGCATGGTGTTTCCGTCTTAGACCTAGCGCGCTGAGGCCTGATCCATTTTTCATTAACTTCACATTGCCAATCTGTCCTTGACATGCCAACCCATGCTCCAGTGTCAATAAACTATACAGCCTAGTTTAGTTATTCAGGTTTGAGGTACTGCTGTTGATGTGGACAGCCTGGCCTCTACAGAAGCTATTTTATTTGTATTGTAATGATAACAGCATTTACGAATTGAGTACCCTCACACAAAATAGATGCTCTTGTTTTATGGCAGGCGTCTCGGCAGGACTAAGAATCACCAGGGGCCTTGTGTTGTGGAAGGGGTCTCAGCAAGGATAGTTTTGACCAGGACCCTTATTTTATGGTAGGAGTCTTTGCAGAAATAAGTAACATCAGGACCCTTACTTAGTAATGGCAGGAGGCTGGGCAGGACTAGGTACCATCAGGACCCTTATCTAGTTGTGGCAGGTGTCTAGGAAGGACTAGAAAGTTGGCAGACTGCATTTCCTTGTATTATGTGGGTATCTGTTTGTATTTTGCATATAGGGAGAGTATCAAGTCCAAACTGATTCACTGGTATTAATTTTTGAGAATTCAAGAACTTAGAAATTAATGTTAACATTGTGGAGATCTCATCTCTTTTTTTTTCTTTTTCATTTTTTGATTTAAGAAAAGGCTCACATATTATACTCTTTTATTCCTCATTTTCTTTCTATTTAGATAAACTCCAATCTATATACTGTATGTCCAACATTGCCACTGTGTTATAATTCCCATCTCTCTTTTGCTGTATATAATAGCCCTGCAGCATTAAAAGCGCGAGTATTGCCTCACAGTTACCTCACCAAATCAATGACTTTCTCCACAAAGCAGCCATTTCCTGCAGGGTGGGAATTAGGAAAGAACAAAGTCATCAAGTTAACCAGTAAGCCTTTGTTCTCCCCTGATTAATTTTATTAGAAAATTTCAAATGACAACCTGAATCTCTTTGAAAATAGTGTCGGCCAGTTCACTCCTCACCCAATTGGCAGTTAGGAGACCAATTCATATTTTTGTACCCTTGTCATTTTGCATCTGTTTTCTTTCCTCATACTTTAAACAAGTTTTGGGAGTTACTTTTATAGAGCAGGGGTACCCTGGACCCCTTTACAAAGTAACTATTATATAGAATTTACCCAAGATCTATTTTCAGAGATATTCCAACAACCGTTTGACCCCAATTACCTAGAATAAAGTATGTTATTTGTTACATTAATATGCAAATCAGACCTTACAACTTTGATCTACCGGTATCATATGTATAAATCACCTTACCTGGTTATCGTTGTTACAGATGCAGGAAATAGGTACTTACCTAGAAGAAATAGAAATAACAGTAAAAATAAATTAAATGTACAGTGTAATATTCAAATGAAACAGCACTTCATAGCGAGTAGTAACCTGCATACCGGGGTAATAATATTTCAGAACAGGGCAACTCAATATAAACTACCATGAAAAGAGTTTGTTGCAGTATACTATGAAATATAGAAATTATTAGTGGAATGGTTGAATAATATCTCTGTTCTATGCTTCAGAGGTTACAAGTAAAACAGATAACGCAATACCGTAATCTCCCACGTATAAGGCACGTCTTATACGCCAAACAAAATGCTGCTGGGTCTTATATGTGGGAGGTAAATTGCCTTGAGTTTGGGGTGCGCCTTATAGGGGGGTATTTTTACTATAGAACAGTACTAAATTGACAAAAATCTCCCCTCAGGGGGGCGCCTTATATGCGAAACAGCCCCCCTGTGAGTTGGGGGGCGCCTTATATGCGAGCTGCGCCTTATACACGGGAGATTACGGTATATACTGCAGGAACAAAGAAATCCACAAATATATACTGAAAATCAAGTAACTTCCGGTCAAAAGGGGTTTATGGGCCCTTGTAGACTGAAATCTAGTCCTATGAGCTCTGGATCCTGTATTTGTGACCACACATACAGGTGATATATTATTACTAGTGGGAACCCATCTTTAGTCCTCTCCAAATTAAAGAGCAGCTCAGAAAGGCGATTGCGGCGCTTGGGGAGCAGCCAATCAAAACATTGCTTGACAGCAGCTTTCAGAAAATCTGATGTTTATCATCTTGAAGCTATCATGCAAGTCAATGAATCATCTTTCTGACTTCAAAGTTGTTTCATGTTTTATTTTGCAAAGCTTATGAATTATAATCCTGATGCTTGAAAACCCAGTGAGGTTTATCACCCAAAGCAAGCATAACCATTGTGAACTGTGATATGGTCTTTAACGCACATTTTTTCAACAAGAACATATGAAAACTTTAAAATGCCTTTTACTTTAAATCATGTTAAAGTGTTTCAAGTTTGGAAATTACTTTAAAGATCCCAGCCTAAGCAATTATTAGAATTGCCTATTTTGGATACACCGTATGACTGAAATCCATACTAATATACCTTGTAATCACTGTTGCCATTTGCAAGACAGTTTGGTCTGGGCTGTTTGAAATGCTGCTGGTAACTTCTTCCTTGTGCAAGCACTCTTGTGAACAGATCAGGGGCGTGGGAAGCAGTTTCAGAGTGGGTGGGACCGGGGAGGTTTTCTGCAATTTTTGACCTCCCTTTGCTTGACGTTTTAGTTTTGACCTTTTGAGGAGTTGGCCAAAAGTGGGGGGGGGGGGGACATGTCCCCCCCCCCCGTCCCTCCATGCGCCAAAAGGTGAGGTGAGCAGATGCAAGGCATGGTGCTATTCTACAGCATTGATTCTACCAGCCTCGTACAATGCACCTTTGTATAGTGGGCCCAACAGTTATTGTACATGAGGATATATACACACGTTTACCATATCTGATTATAGTCCAGGAAGCCCCAATAGCCTAGTCACAAAGGTATGTTGTTCATGGTTAACAACACAAGGAATCATTTGGTGCCAGAAATATACTGTTTGATCAGCATAAAGGAGTAAATGCGCAAGCAGTTGGGCAGTGTTATGATTCTGTGTGGGCAGTCAGTGTTATTATTATTCTGTGTGGGCTGTGTCATCATTGGGCGCTGAGCTGCTTGAGATTGACTCCTGCTGCTACATCTGAGCTCTTCATGAACTGCTCAACAGGCAATATGAAGGTCGCTGAACTCTTCACCGACTGCATGCCGCTTTAACCTGCTAAGGCAGGAGTGCATCATTGGTTGGCACGTTGCATCAATGAAGTGCTGGTGAGAAGAATCGCATGCACTTCATCGGTGTATCTTGCCGACCATCCAGAGGTGTTTCAATCCGGTAGGGACGGCACCCGGGACGGCATGAATGTAGTCCTAGCAACCAAGAGCAATAATGCAATATTGGCTTTAAAGGGTTAATGAATAACTGTCATTCATGCAGTGTGCTTAAACACACCTGAAATTCAGTTCTAATAGAGTTTAAAGGATCTTCAAAAACTGAAAGAATATCTATCTAGTCCAAAATGTGGTCGAAAAAGAGTATGTGTGCTTACTAGGGTATGTGCGCTTAATACGCCATGTAATACTAGTACATTAATTATCTCTGGAAGCTTGCGTATAAGGGTCTGCATTCATGCATAACAAATTAACACCCTGGACGCTTTATGCCCTGTCGATTGGCATATAATTTCTGCCTAGTTTACACTGGCTCTATATGGGCGAATATAACTTACCCCTATAAAATCCTATGGCTTACAATGTCATGGGCAATATTGGCACCGGCCACAAATGGCACTTCCCCTACTCCCAGTCGATCCATTAAACCCAGGTAAATTGGCAATATTCATGACGTCATGTCTTTCCTAGTGTTCCTCTATATCCTTTCTGTTTTTGAGATGACATGAGATTTCCTAAGGGTCAACCGTTGACGACAGCATGTGGACGAATAAGTGATAATACCATAAATCTCACGCAAAGCTGCTATCTTACATCACCTGCATCTTATATGATTTAACCCAACTTAGGGTGAATCTTGTAAACAAGGATTTTACACTATAAAACAGAGCTAAAATGACTAAGGTTTGATGCAAGGTGCGTCCTATATTTGCGGTACTACCGGTATTTCTGCATGTCTCGCATATAGATATACAATGTACCCTCAGTTGAAGAAAAACCTAAAAGGCGTATACGACGGTTGATTTCTGAGGTTTTAGTACAGTTGTTTAATAAATATCCCGCCCGTGAGACACACCCCATCTTTTGGGAGTTTCTATAAGGCGCAGTAGGCCTCAGATTCCAATATAAGAAGCGTCTTATACGCGAGATTCCGGTAGATGTACTGGATTAAATTATGACTGTACTCTAGACGTTAGAGCCCAAGCCCCATGTCTGATTCAAGTCATGTATGCACCATAGTCTGACTGTCTGAGTGATGATTAGACCACTTTCAGCACGTTCTACAACCACAAGGCATTGGACATAACAGTCAGAGCAATCTGATTAAGAACCGAGTACACCAATGTATATCTCTGACTGCTTACAATACAGGCATTATCCTAGTGGCACCGTGATAGTGCTCAACAAATGACTGACCTTGATACATACATCGGTCAGCAGCGGCTTTAGATTTGTGCCTTTGAGTACTGTAAAATGCTGATTATAAAAGGCGGTTTATAAACCACTTCACACCCCTGGTGCGGCTTATAGGACACCCTAAAATCAGGGTGCAACTTATAGGCGAATTTTTAAAACATATAGACTCTACTAAGGAATAGGAATAGGCCCTAGGTTTGGCTTATAGCATTCCCAATAAGTCAGGGTGCTGCTTTAAATACAGAGGTGGCTTCTACGCTAGGTTTGGCAGTAGGTTCATGTCCAGTGATGTCTCATCTTATTAGCGGTGGTGCTAGCGGGGTTCAAGCTCCTAATCCACGTTGGGATTAGTGGATTAGCTGTCTGGTGGCTAATGGTGCAATGGAGGCTTGATACGTGTCACACATACAACACAAAGTGGTAGTACGGCAATACCTTGAGTATAAGGCGCACCCTACATATAAGATGCTGGTGATGTTGTGTTGGGTCAAAGACCTTATATACAGGGGGCTTATATGCAGGGTTTTACAGTACTGGTGATATTGTGTTGGTTCAAAGACTTTATATACAGGGGGCTTATATGCAGGGTTTTACAGTACTGGTGATGTTGTGTTGGGTCAAAGTCCTTATATACAGGGGGCTTATATGCAGGGTTTTACAGTACTGGTGATGTTGTGTTGGGTCAAAGACCTTATATACAGGGGGCTTATATGCAGGGTTTTACAATACTGGTGATGTTGTGTTGGGTCAAAGACCTTATATACAGGGGGCTTATATGCAGGGTTTTACAATACTGGTGATGTTGTGTTGGGTCAAAGACCTTATATACAGGGGGCCTATATGCAGGGTTTTACAATACTGGTGATGTTGTGTTGGGTCAATGAAATCTTAGTCTACGAGACATCTTTATTTCTGATATGGGCCACATCATTTCTATATTTTCTTTTTTAGTTTTTTTTTTTTTTTTTTTAATTTCTAGATCTGCTTTATCAAAAATTTATCATATTTAGTCAGAGGCTTGTGAATCATAAATGAACACAAAAGAGGCACACCTGGTCTACCGGAGTAATCTATCATTTATAAATATGAAACCAACGTCACCAGCCCTCTGGATGAAATCTTTGCCAAAATGTGAAGGCATAGCTATGTGCCATAAACGTCTGGCCTCTTGCAAAAAATAGATGATGTAGTGCCAATACAAGAACCTATTTTTAAGCATCCCTTTTGGCATTTACTTATTAGCACTATTAGTCAGCTTATAAACCAGTTTGTGCAATCTCTTCCTGTTTGGCCTACCTTCAATACACATGGGTCCTTTAACTACAGGGGTAAGTAATATTCAGACAACTACCTTTTGGGAACATTCTCCTTTTCTAACCGGAAAACCAATCTAAGGTAAGGAATTTCAGGGCACATCCAGAATCCCATGGCATTATGGGCATGCCTAGGACAGTCATCACCCCCAAAACAAGACGGCTGGTTCATCATCCGCTCATGAGCTTGGTACCACATCTTGCAATTGCAAGCATTGAATGCAGATCAATGAAAGACAGGTATTTAACCATTTAAAGGCCGCTTATGCATCATGCCCATTGGTTGTGATGATGGATGAATGCAGCCCTGATGAGTAACTCGCCACAGATATATCAATGTATCAGGGTTGATACATTCCTGGAGGGTCGTTATGATGCTTCAATGAAGTTCTGGCAAGCAGTCTCGCTAGTACTTAATTGCTGCACCAATGAGCATGATGCACTCCTGCATTAGTGACCCTTAAAGGTTGCACAATGTAATACTAGCCACTTGGAGAGGTAGGTTCATATCGATGGCGAGAAAACCATATTGGGCAATTTCAGAGATCGATGTGCATATGCGCACTAACCTTACAGGGAAATGGGAAAGAGGAGAGAAAGGAGTGCATCATGCTCATTGGTGCATTTATGATGCATTTATGCCCTATTGCCCATTTAATTCAAGAGTTAAGGAATCTGTAGTCTTCCTCCCCTTGGTAGTGGTAGTGAAGGTAGGGGGCTGTGGTACCAGACTAGACAGTGATGACGTCAGGAGGGGCTGGACACAGCGTCTGTCTGTACACTGGTTCCCAGGTACCCACAGACTGCTATTTATGTCTGAACTACCTCTACCTGCCTATAGGGGACTAGCGGGACACCTACGTCAATTGTCTCCATAGATATACTCAGGCAGGGGTATGCACTAAAACTGGCCCAGGAGCCAATGGCCCATAGTTTTGGATCCAGGCCTGCAGCTTTCTCAAGATATACCTTCTTGTTGGTCCTGGTGACCAACAACAAGGAGACAATTCATCCATATTAATACAGGCAGGTCAATCGATGGAAAAATAAAATGGGGAGCTATTTTTCACGGGCCCATAGGTTTAGGTGTTGGCCCATAGGTTTCTGTATCTACGGGCCAAGGTGGCCCATGACTGAAAATCCATGAGGAATCCCATGGCAGCTGATTTGGTTTGGTTTGGTTGATTTTTACCTCCACTAATTCAATTAATGTTAGCAGAGACTGTAGTTCCAGACATTAAGTCCTTTCTCTTCCCAGTTTGGGTATTTAAAAGTTGCCTATCCTTACTGCTAGACAGGTATTTGTATGCTGCTTGCCCAACACAGCAGTGATCACATCTATGGATGACCAAATATTTGAGATGAATGATTGAATCTATGAGGAGGGGTGAGGGAGAAAACAGCTACTGGGGCTTCATACCCCTACTCTTCACGAAGGATAGCAAGTGTTCTTTTATTTGCCTAGTCCCATAGACAGGTTTAGACAAACCATGGCCTTTGATCACTCAGACATGGTTCACTGATGGGGAATCCCATGACAAAAGACAAGCATGTAGGCCCGGGCCTGTGTATGGACACCAGCTGCCCGCCACAAGCCACAAGACAAAAACAATTTTGTCACTTTTTACAAATCTGGTATGCCCACTGTTAGTATGGAAGGAGATTTCTCCTTTGTGGACTCCCAATGAAGTTATACTACCTCTTCATGCCCTCATCATGAAGGTCCCCACCCCACAGGCAGAATTCCTCAACCACGCAGGATTTAAGTGACCAGGCAAGCAAAAACATCCCTCTGCAGGAAAATTCGTTATCAAAGTTCATCTCAAGATCTTTAAAATGAGACATCATTTGCTTAAATATTCCCAGTAGTTATGTCAGAACCCCTCCTTGAACATAAGTCGTTATTCATATTTCAAATCGAGGATTAAGCTCTAAATATATTATCAACCATAATAATGTCTAAAAACAAAATAAATCCGCCTTTTTCATAAAAATACATAACAATATGGTGATTTTTATCATAGATTTTGATCTAGAAGGAATTTTCCATTTCTGTTTTCAATTTTGGGTTTTTGGTGAATATCTCCGAAAATTGGCATAAAAATCTGCAAGTTTTGATTATTGGAATGGTTGCCATGGCAATCAGGAACTGGCATATAGGTTGATTTTTCATGAAAAATTTTCATTTTACCATCCAAATATGGGCCATTTCTACTGAAAATGGTGAATTTTAAATGAGACAATTGGATTCTGCATCATGATTAGCTTAACATATTTCTATAATGATTTTAGAGTAATTTTGCCCCTCCAATGCCCCCTGGTGGCCAAATGGGGAATTAAAAATCCCCTGCGGAGGGGTGATTTACTTTAATGGTGACTGAAAACTACCCAGACTCTAGGAGGGCAGAAACTAGTCCATGGACCAGTGTACTTGACAGGTTTGATTCTTCCCATGGCCGACCTTCAGCCTTTCCTTGGGCCCCCATCAGGGTCACTTTCTGATCAGGAAGGCATCTTCCGGACACGGTTGTCAAGGCAACCTATCAGCATCCGGATCAATGGGCCCTCTACATCTAGAGCAAGCAGGGGTCCTTTCAACTTATCGGGCTATACTGATGGATGATTTAGGAGACGCGGAAGGAGCATTCACCATTTTGTTAAGTTCCCTGCGTAAATGACATATCAAGCCAATTTCCTTCATACTTATGGAACAGATTTGACAAGTTAGATTTGAACATGTGTAAACAAGTAAACTTTGTGTCCAGTAAAGAAATCTACAGGTGTGACTAAACCAGGCAAGTGTGTCATTTTGGAAGCTGTGTCCACTGGGCACAAGTTCTAAAAGAAGTTTTGTCTTGAGATACATCCAAGTGCCCTAGGCACAGAAAATGGTCTAGTCCAGCATACCATATTAGCCTGTTTATGCACCCCATCACTCATAGATTTCAATGTACCTCTACTCCCAGCCCTCATTATATGAGACCGGTTCTTATTTGAATACTGTTTTCAATGCTTTAGACTGATTCTAATACCCCCTTACCCTCCGCCCCCACGAATATAATAGAGCATCGCCTTATTGAAACCCTGGTACTTAAACAGGCCACCATAGTATTACCTCGCAGTTCCTGTAGGGTCGCTACCAGCTTACTTGTAGGATAAGTAAGGATACCATAAATCGAATGGTTGCAGTGCAATATTCATAAGGACCTTCATCTAGTGGGAGGAGTCCAGGCTAGGTGGGCTACCCCTCCCCAACTGGCGTCCCCAAAGGGTCGGTACTGGGGTGAGTGTGGTGAGGGACCCAGGTCCATTACAATCAATCTCCGCAGTGCCAACCACATACATACCTTACTGCCCGGACGTCAATGAGAAACCATTGAGATACCCATGAATCTACCAGGGAGATCTCCTAGTATATCTCTACTCATTCGGTGCTTCCTAGCAAATAGGTGGGCTTCCCTACTGCTTCTACAAAGGGCCTTTGCCTCTTCCTTTTGCATTATTGCAAAAATCTGTTTAGGCCAAAGTCTCCTTTCATCTTACACAGGCATATCTTTTTGAGAAGCCTGTTATGAACTCCAATAATACGCTCCAATGTACATGTAAGCCGCCAGTTTATACATTATTGATATAGTCACTCACTCAGTGCTGATTCAGTGAAAGTTGTAGATTACTTAGTAATGAGTCACTCAGTATTGAGTTAGTAGCGAGTGCTGTAGGTTACCTAGCAACCACTTGCTCATCTTAAACACCAAGTTGTTTTTTTTTTATTTGATATATTAAGCTTCCCTCTAACCCCCACAGCAGAATAAGTGCTCTAGGGGGTGCTACCTACACATAGCCTTTTGAATTTTGAAAATCCATTGAGAACAAATGTTATGTCATTTTAACTTTTTAGGGGCAAATCTACAATCTCTAAGTGCATCTTATAAGCAGAGTAGCCTTATACGTGGGGTATAACACTGAGTGCTTAGTGCTATAGGTGACCTAGCAACCATTCAATCATACTGAGTTAGTGTGTGTTGTAGCTTCCCTATTAACTACTGAGTCAGTGTGTGTTGTAGGTTACCTAGCAACCACTCACTTAGTAATGAGTGAGTGAGTGCTGAAGGTTACCTAGCAACCACTTACTCATTACTAAGTTAGTGAGTGCTGTAAGATACCTACCAATGCATTACTCAGCATTGAGAAACATGTTACCCAGCAACCACCCACTCAGTTCTCGAGTGAGTGAGTAAGTGAGTGAGTGAGTGAGTGAGTGAGTGAGTGAGTGAGTGAGTGAGTGAGTGAGTGAAGAATGAGTGAGTGAGTGAGTGAGTGAGTGAGTGAGTGAGTGAGTGAGTGAGTGAGTGAGTGCTGTAGATTACTTACAGCAAGTCATTCACTTGGTACTGATTAAATGGGTGCTGTCAGAGACAATGCTGAGTCAGCTGTTTCTACTATCCCTAACAGTGTCACGCAGGAGACAGTGACAAAGCTGGGAGGACAGGGATGGGGTGTGCTGATATAGACGACCTACCAGCATATCTAAAACATGAGATTATTTACTGAAGGTGACCATATGCTACATCTCTTCCAGGAGACCTCAGTGTAGGTTGAAGTCTTTTCTTCAATACTGTAAACTCTCACATAAAAGCTGCACCTGCATATAATAGACCACATCCAATATGTTGGGGAGACTATAGGCCAAATTGGAGGGCTGCTTCAATTTTAAAGTTTAAAATTCACGCCTATAAGCCACATCTGTTTGGGCTGATCCTACAAGCTGCATTAAGCATCTGGTGTACATACACTACAGTTCATTCACAAGAGTGCACGGTACTGGTGTAGGTACAGGTTTATTGACAGAATATGACCGTCAATACTCTGATAAAAATTTAACTTAGCTTATTCAACATCATTAGCACACCATGTGGTTAAACATATTTCCAGTATTGAAGAATTAAATTCTACTCCAGAAGCAGGCATTGGGTCATTTATCAGCAACATAAAATCTCGCGTATAAACCACACCCAACCGACATATAACCAGAACCCTGACTTTACGAGAAAATTTAGTATTGTTCTATAATGCCATATACACTACACCCTGACTTTGAGAGAAAGCTATTAGCCGCAATGAACGATGGCTTATACGATGTAATTTTTCGCCAACAAAAGGACATTTTGTTGCGAGAAGCTGAAGCACTAACAATAGAAAGTCTTCTACCAAGTCAACAAAAAAACTTTCTGTGTGACTCTTTACCTTTTTGCCTATGTTTCGAGAGTACCTTTTTCTGTTCTTTTGTTATACTGCCCCAAACTTTTATTACTACCAGCGTTTGATTCTATTTTTCAATGGCCTTCTCCACTTTCCTCTTTTTCCTTTTCAGGATGTTCATTGAATCCGGTTGAGGGTATAGATAGCCGTACCATGGCTTTTTACCTGTAAATAGCTGCTGTCTGTCCTCCCCACCCCATCCCATCCCATTAGCTCTTAGCCAGCAGACTGGGCACAGTTATAGAGGGGAGGGTTGGACCATTGACTAGGAAAACCTAGTCTGTCAGTGCCAATCGAACAGAGGCAGTGCGAGCCAATACAAAACAGTTGAGTCCCCATCAGCTTATTTCCTATACTCTCTTTTTCCCCTTGAACCGTTTATATATCAATGGCTCATCAAACACTTTTATCATTGTGGGATATGAGTTTTAATACTTAAGCATAGCTACATTTACCATATTTCAATCTACTAATTGTGGGACTGTTGTAACAGATCGAGTTTGGTTAAACTTAATTTCTCCGGTAGAGTTTTCTTATATTAAATCTTGTCAATTCTAATATGGAATTAATTCAAGCAGTACGAAACATTCAAAAACAAGCGCCAGCTGTCCCTGGACTCAGGTTGTGGGGCTGCCTAAGACACCAGATACTACAGTAGTGTCTCATAGATTGCCGTCCTTACGAGTCGTTAGTCGGCTGAATATTTTGTAGTACATGTACCTCGTGTATAACTCCAGGGCTCGTGTAACTCCAGGGCTCTACAAATCCCTGTCTGGTGCCCGGGGCACAAAATTATTTTTCCTGACACAACTTTATATTTCTAATTAATCTTAGTCAATACAACTGCCAACCAGGGTTTATTCAGCTGGACAAATCTTTGTTTTCCTCTAGTGTCAAAAGGAACACGCTTGTTCCAAACTGCTTTAACAGACCCTGTGCGAGCCAGTGCGGGTCCATACCTCAAGCATTGATTATGGTAATATTACAATCTACTTAATAACTTGAATATGAGGTGTGGCTTATACACAGGGGTAGACCCTTGCTGCACCTCATAGAATGTTCCTAAACTCAGGGTGTGCCTTATAGGCGAGGTGCATGTTATAGACAAGGTATTACTTAATATTTTGTACAGAATGTAATAAAACTGTATACATGTACACGTATATTCATCTGCAGATTCATACACGACAATATTATTAACATCCAGGCTTGTTGATTGCTTGTGTGAAATAATGCCCCATGGGTGCGTGGCGGGGTCTTTCGCTCATTTAGCTAATTGTGTTTGGATGAGTGGATGACCCTTTCTGGTCAGGAAGCTATAATGTAGTTTATCCGCTCATTTCCATAGATCCACATAAACCATAATGGAGATATATGTGGTTATTTGGGTCATACTCATGTCCAGATGATTTCCGGTTCTATAGTACCACCAACACAGCTCAATCATATAAGCTGAGTAGCAGGGACATTTACTATCAAAGGGCGGGTGAATGCAATATTGACAAGTTACTCACCAGGGCCGCATTCGAGCGTCAAGATGACAACAAGAAGCACATCAGGACTGTATGTCATTTGTAAACAAATGTGGAGATCCTAGCAGATGAAATATCTGATTTAGAGCCCACTGCTCTGAATGTCCACTTCTTCACTCACATCATCACAAGAACAAACGCCGTGAAAACATCTGCTGGACACCCAAATTGTATAACATTCAGCCCAAACCTGCCAAATCGGCTTAATCTAGCTCTCAATTACAAGTTGAGGATATGGAGCAAGCTCTAATCTTGGCTCTGCATCTAATTCACAATGGGACATTTTCAGTTTCTGTAATTACTGACAGACATTAACAAAGTGCTGTCAGCTACCGTAATCTGCCTCATATAAGGTGCAGCTTGAGTATAAGGGGCATCCCTTACTCAGACCTGCATGTAAGGCGCACCCAGAGTTGGAAAACTGATACAGCCCAAGCTACCTGCCATGATCCTGCATTATAGGGCTGACCTGGGATACATTATCAACCAATGAGATAATTCCCTCCATTCACTGCGGAATTTTCGGGGTACATTATGTAACACCAGGTACCCATCATGTGGGTTGTTATCAGTGCTTATCTCGCCAGGTTCCAGATCAAGCAATGGCGGACCCACTGGACCTTAGTACTGAGCCCTATACATAGAGCTTTAGGGCTTGCTTTAGTCAAAGGACAACTGTAGCCACAGACAGGGAAAGTAGAGGGTGTTATAATAGCACTTTGACAGCTCTTTTGTTTTGGTAGCTTTAGCCCTTAAAGTCCAACTTGTTTTAGGGAGGGTATATGTCAGAGAGCATCCCTGAGAAAAAATACATCTCTCACCCTAATATTTGGTGTTGGGAAAAATTCAATATTCTGGTCTCACCCAACACCCAGGCTGATACTATGTTAGAGTTAAATTAGTACCTGTACTACATGGACACACATTAAAATCACTTCTATTAAACTACAATGAAGCGCTTTCAATGATTTTTCGGCCATCATGAATATGCCTTATTTTAAATTCACAACAGATGCTGGAGGGGTGCTCGCTGAGGATTAGTTTGTGGTTTGTGAAAATATACAGCACTCAATCGACCTTTGATTCTGTGAGGTGTAAAAAGATTCAATCAAAGCCATTAATTTCAAAGAATATAAAAATCGTCCAATTCAAGCAGCTTGAATTTACAAGAAATCAACATAACTAGAGAGCTAATCTAATAAACACTCAGGATCTCCATAGAAAGCGAATACCTTGCATCCGTTAAAGAAAAATATATATCAGTCTACCTGGTTACCATGGTAACAGATGCAGGAATTGGGAACTTACCTGGGAAAGAGAAAGAAAATGAGTAAGATTAGTATCTGATAAACAAGTATACAATCAACTGTAATCCTCACCCTTCACTTAAACAAATGCTATAAGCTGCACATGGAATTTGAAATAGTATATCTTCTGGTCTAATTGATGCATTTTCACAATTCTAAAGGCTATGGGCTACTAAGGTGGCATCTGACCTGAAACTCCCTCTTCTAAGGCTGTGAAAATCCTAAGAAGAGAGTTCAACTAATCCCACCCCCAACCCTTTGTCTATGAGCTTTTGGTTTGGTTTGGTTTGGTTGATTTAACCTCCGCTAATAGTAGTTAAAATTTAGCAGAGAGACTATGTTTCATTTCTTTTCTGTTTTTCCCTATTTACTTATAGGGCATTGCCTGATAGGATCAGGCTTCCTTGTTTTTCATATTTTGTCAAAGAGCTTGGCTTCCCGCAGGAAATCAAGAATGTCCTTGTTTCCAGTGCTGTGGAAAACACTGTTCATTGTCGTTGGATTTTTCAGGAATTTCTTCCTGCTTCTCTTGGTTGCCTGACAATGTAGCATGAGATGTTCCACACTCAGCTGAGTGTTGCATGCCTGACATACAGGTGCCACTTCACCTTTCAGAAGGTGACTGTGTGTTTGGTTTGGTTTGGTTTGGTTGATTTAACCTCCGCTAATAGTAGTTAAAATTTAGCAGAGAGACTATGTTTCATTTCTTTTCTGTTTTTCCCTATTTACTTATAGGGCATTGCCTGATAGGATCAGGCTTCCTTGTTTTTCATATTTTGTCAAAGAGCTTGGCTTCCCGCAGGAAATCAAGAATCTCCTTGTTTCCAGTGCTGTGGAAAACACTGTTCATTGTCG
Organism: Acholoe squamosa; assembly: GCA_949317995.1. Lineage (NCBI taxonomy): Eukaryota > Metazoa > Annelida > Polychaeta > Phyllodocida > Polynoidae > Acholoe > Acholoe squamosa. The sequence goes on along the minus strand of OX439049.1, from coordinate 32,504,371 downwards.
TTGGATTTTTCAGGAATTTCTTCCTGCTTCTCTTGGTTGCCTGACAATGTAGCATGAGATGTTCCACACTCAGCTGAGTGTTGCATGCCTGACATACAGGTGCCACTTCACCTTTCAGAAGGTGACTGTCTATGAGCTTTGGCTTATACACAGCTAGTTTTGTGGTGAGATTGATGTTTTACGATAGTATTTAAATCATTGGTCCCCACAAGGGTCGTGGGCACAGAGGGTTTAGAATTGAAATTTGATCTAAAATGTCACAGGTGAAGGACTCAGTCCTAAGGAACAGGCTTCAATGTCAAATGTCAACTGTCAATTGACAAGTGGTCAGTGATAGTATGAAGCTACTGACATATTTTGATTAGTTACTGACAAATAGTGACTAAGTAGTGATATATTTGGGCTGATTGCTGACAAATAGTGACTAAGTACTGACATGTTTTAACTAAGTGCTGAAAAACAGTGACTATTACTGACATATTATGACTATTTGCTGACAAATAGTGACTAATTACTGATATATTTTGACTAATTGCCAACAAATAATGATTAGGCACTGACATTTTAACAAGACAGTGTAAGTTCAACACGGGCCTCCCTAGCCCACTTAAAAGGGTCTATTTCTCCTCTTTCCTATCCCCTCGGGATGTGTGTGGTGCACATATGCGTGGGCACTGACACATTCCCCTGTGAAATTGTGTAATGTAATTCTCGCCATGAATATGACCTTAGTTGTCGAAATGGCGTTAAACATCTATTACTCACTCACTGTAAGTTCAACACACATTTTTTACAGTGTAGGAATAACAAAGTACTGACATACCGGTACATTGACTTATTGCCGACAAAATGTGAGTAAATACTGACATATTGACTAATTGCTGACAAATTGCGAGTAATTACTGACATATATTGACTAATTGCTGACAAATTTTGAGTAATTACTGACATATATGGACTAAGTGTTGTTATATAATGACTAAGTACTGGCATATATTGACTGATTGCTGACAAATAGTGAGTAAATACTGTCATATATTGACTAATTGCTGACAAAATGTGAGTAAATACTGATATATATTGACTATTTGCTGACAAATAGTGAGTAATTACTAAAATACATTGAATAACTGCTGGTGAATTCTGAGTAAAAACTGACATGTATTGACTAATTGCTGATAAATAGTGAGTAATTACTGACACTTAGTCCATATATGTCAGTAATTACTCACAATTTGTCAGATATTATTCAATAGTGAGCAATTACTAACATATATTGACTAAATGCTGATAAAATGTAAGTAACTACTATCATTTATTGACTAATTGCTGACAAATAGTGAATAATTACTAACATATATTAACCAATTGCTGACAAATAGTCCATAGATACTGACATATCTTGACAAATACCAGTCAAGGCAGGATGCACAATTGAATCAATGGCTATTTCTCTGTTATATATTGACTATTTGCTGACAGATTGTGAGTAAATACTGACATGCATTGATAATTGCTGATATAGAGTGACTAAGTACTGATGTATATTGACTAACTGCTGACAAATTGTGAGTAAATACTGACATATATTGCCTAATTGCTGACAAATTGTTAGTAAATACTGGTATATATTGACTATTTGTGAGCAATTACTAATATACATTGAAAAATTGCTGGTGAATTCTGAGTAAATACTGACATGTATTGACTAATTGCTGATAAATAGTGAGTAATTACTGACACTTAGTCCATATTTGTCAGTAATTACTCACAATTTGTCAGATATTAGTCAATAGTGAGCAATTACTAACATGTATTGACTAATTGCTGACAAATAGTGAGTAATTACTATCATACCATAGGACTAACACTAACCTGTTATAGCCCTAAACTCAATACATGTACCATAAAAACACAGATTAAAACACAAATTAAAACACATAATGACGTCAACATTTTCAATCAAACACCAGAGAATAGAGAAATGTAAAGATATCCATTCAGTGCAAACAGGGCTTGCGCAGGTATTGATGTGTAAAGCTTATCAACAGTGATAATGCACTGGTAACTAGCATTTGGATTTAAAAGGTTTAAACATGTGATCAAGCAATGGCTGCCTCCATTGAACAACTTGTTTGATGCTATACAAAGGTAGAGGAGGGGTCTATCTTTTCTACTGTTCAGATTCCACTAGTCACTAGGTGCAGTCAGTAGTTTATACTTGCAAGCATATGAATTCTATAAGGGACCAATGGAACATATCTATATTATATTGAACAGTACCAAGATACTGCATAATTATGCTAATTATGCAAATAATATGCACGGATATGGAATGTTTGGTATCAATCTGGGGTGTTTCGTCCCCCTAAAGGACATGCCCCCCTAAAAAATTTGTTTCAGAAAAGAATAAGCGAAATAATTTTTTTGACTTGCGGCCTTTTCTGCCTGAGCTGGTCCACCTGCGCCCTGCCTCCAGCCAAAACCTATCTGTTTTAAGTGTCACCGGCGAAAAAGGGCAGGTTTGAGGAAGGAATGGATCGAAAAATAGGCTTTTTTGGGACGCGGGGGCAGACGCCAGTCCAGGCACTGGCAGAGAGGTCCAAGAACTGGCAGTTTTACAAAATAAATCGTATCTCCCTTAATAATAGGAGTTTCCCATAGTGTGACCTATAGATAAAGGGTAGCTCGAGCTGGCGAACGTCATGGCGGTCTTTATTTTCAGATCTGCACAATGGGGACAAAGTTATCAATGTTTTAAAGCTATGACATCACAAAAATGGCCATAACTTTCCACCAAATTGACGTAGGAAAAAAATTCAAACAGCTATGGACTCCTCTGGAAAATCGTTTTTCTCTCGGAACCCTATTATCGCCCAACGATGTCTCTCTGTCTTCAGGCCTTTTTGGCCTTTCCCCAGCATTTTTGGTCTCTACAGCGATGTTTTGAGGGTATTCATGAAAGAATGATACAGACCTGTTCTCGGACCACCAATGGGGCCGCGCAGCAGGCAGTGTCATGATTTGTTCAAATCGAACAATTTCCTGCAATTTCTCGGTACCATGCGGCAAACAAGGACGAGTTGTGATAATAATCCATGTGTACTGCGACAATAAAGCAAGATTTCTTTCAAATAACATCACATTTGGGCCAAAAACGGACACATCGCTGCATTGTAAACAAACAGCACTTTTGCTGGTGCTGCAGCAGTACCAGCGAACACGTGGCTTCTGGCGCGAAAAAACTGGGTCAGGCCACTACCAACAGCCAATCAAATGGTGAGTATGCATGAGGGTGACGGATCACGCCACTCCGTCAGCCAATTAAAGACGGGGACGCTGTAAACACTTTTGCTGGTGCTGCAGCTACTGCAGCAGTACCAGCGGTACCAGCGAACACGTGGCTTCTGGCGCGAAAAAACTGGGTCAGGCCACTACCAACAGCCAATCAAATGGCGAGTATGCATGAGGGTGACGGATCACGCCACTCCGTCAGCCAATTAAAGACGGGGACGCATGGTCAATGCGTCCTGCGTCCGGCTGGGTAAACTGCCATAAATCGACCATCTGTTTGGGGTTTTGACCAGCGCCTTCGGCGCTGGGATAGTGTAAACGGCCCATGTATAAATGTTAGGGACCCTCCCCCCATCCTGCATATCTTGCGCACACCCTCCCCCACCCTGCATATCTTGTGCACACCCTCCCCCCACCCTGCGTATCATGGGCAGACCCTCCCCCACCCTGCGTATCTTGCGCACACCCTCCCCCATCCTGTGTATCATGTGCACACCCTCCCCCACCCTGCGTATCATGTGTAAACCCTCCCCCACCCTGCGTATCTTGCGCACACCTTCCCCCCATCCTGCGTGTCATGCGCACACCCTCCCCCACCCTGCTTATCTTGTGCACACCCTCCCCCCATCCTGCGTATCATGCGCACACCCTCGCCCACCCTGCGTATCTTGCGCACACCCTGGCCCACCCTGCGTATCATGCGCACACCCTCGCCCACCCTGCGTATCTTGCGCACACCCTGGCCCACCCTGCGTATCATGCGCACACCCTCCCCCATCCCTAAGAGAGTTCAGATGACAGTAATTATTCACTATTTGTCACCAATTAGTCGTGCATGGTAGTAGTTACTTACATTTTATCAGTATTTAGTCAATATATGTTAGTAATTAGTCTACATATGTCAGTAACTACTCACAATTTGTCAGATATTAGTCAATATATGTCAGTAATTACTCACCATTTATCAGCAATTAGTCAATATATACTAGTTATTACTCACTATTTGTCAGTAATTAATCAATATATGTCAGTACTTAGTCACTCTATAACATATATATCAGTATTTACTCACAGTTTGTCAGCAATTAGTCAAAATATGTCAGTATCTATGGACTATTTTTCAGCAATTACTTAATAATATTACCGTAATCACCCACGTAGAAGACGCGCTGCGCGTATAAGACGCACCCCAAACTTAGCACATGCATTTTCGCTTATAAGACGCACATTTTAAGGGTGATTTTTGTCAATCCAGTACTGTTCTATAGTAAAATTACCCCTCGTATAAGACGCACACCCAACTTGAAAAAATCCTATAAGGCATTTGTTTGGCGTAGAGGACGCGTCTTATACGCGGGAGTTTACGGTATATTGTAGTAAGTATTCACTATTTGTCAGCAAATAGTCAAAACGTGGTAGTAATTACTTACATTTTGTCAGCATTTAGTCAATATGTTAGTAATTGTTAACTATTTGTCAGCAATTAGTCAATATATGACAGTATTTACTCACTATTTGTCAGCAATCAGTCAATATATGCCAGTACTTAGTCATTATATGTCAGTAATTACTCAAAATCTGTCAGATATTAGTCAATATATATCGGTAATTACTCACAATTTGTCAGCAAATAGTCAATATATATCAGTATTTACTCACAATTTATCAGCAATTAGTCTATCACTGACTAACTGCTGATAGATGGTCGATTTATGGCAGTTTACCCAGCCGGACGCAGGATGCATTGACCGTGCGTCCTGACGGGAAGCACTGGGCTGTGGTAAACTAACATAAATCGCCCATCTATCAGCAGTTAGTCAGTGCTATTAGTGCTATTTACTGATACAATAGCACAGGTCGACTCATGGGAAGTTGGACTGTCCGATTCCGTGTGCAATCGACGTCCCATGTGAGTGCAATGGAACAGGCTAGAGCCTGTTCCAATAATGTATGTATTATGTCTTGAATAAGCGTCAGTCTTGTACAAGTGCCAGGAGTAGATAATGTTTAATTTGTATGCCGGAGGCGAACGCCCTTGTGGGCCACCATATCTTGATCTGGTACCTGCTAGATAAGTAGTGATAACAGCCAGTATGATGGGTACCAATTGTTACATAATGAACCCAAACTTTCTGCAGTGAATAGAATTTATTATCTGTTTGGTTGATAATGCATTTCGATTGCTTGCTATATGCGCAAGGGCGCTATATAATCTGACCACTAAGGTAAGACACAAGAAAGTCCCAGCTTTAACTCTAGACATCCTGTAGAGGCCACTTTAAACCTTAACATACAATAGAGCCACTTTAACCCTAAACATACAATAGAGCAGCCACTCGTTGCTGCAGGCCTGCAGCAGGCTGCTCGTGAGAGGGGAGAGCTAAGGAGTTGGCATGGCGCCAGGTGAAGAGGTGGTGGCGGGAGCAGACAGACGCAGGGAGCGGTTAGTAATCATACAGCACAGACGCTACAGGGACGCTGGAAGTGGTAGTTATGGTACGTCTCACTAGATGGCAGCTGTTTGTTTGTAAACATGACATGAGATGAGGTAAAGAGAGTATTGACTGTCTGCTATCGGCAGGTGGCAGACGAACAATCTCAACCCACCTACTGTAATACCCTGCGTATAAGGTGCACCTCGCTTATACCTCGTTTACAGTACCTCAATACCAAAGTCAAGAGTGGGGTTTTATGGTTTGTAACCCATTATCTGACCAGCATTTCAGTGTTCTACCATACCCCCATATATTGGAAGCAATCACTTGTAAGTCGCACCCAAGTACACAACAATCCTATAAGATACACATGGGGCTTAAAAATCGGCAGCCTAGTACTGCTCAATCAGGTGAGATACCTATGTATAAGCCACAACCTGATTTTGGAAATATTCTATAAGCTGCAGCAGGAGGCTGATTAAGTCGCATCTTATTAATAAGTGAGGTTTATACTTCAGGTTTTACAGTACCTCGCCTATAGGCTACACCCATGACTTCAGGAATGTCAAAATTAGCCACATGTGAAGTCTGATCTTTTCAAGATATAGGTTCTGTTCAATTATCTTATATGTTGCCTAAAAATCACACCTTGAGCCTACCTAGGGTAGGCACTTACCTAATTTTTAAGACTTGGTTCTATGCACTCTAGCTAGTGATCTATGGATAGATCTTGCAAAACTGATTGATTTTGCTTTTGGAATGAAGTCTTTATGTTGATTTAAAGCAAAGTTATGGCCATTCAAATACCGTAATCTCCCGCGTAGAAGACGCGCTGCTCGTATAAGACGCACCCCAAACTCAGCACATGCATTTTCGCGTATAGGACGCACATTTTAATGCTCAATTTTGTAAATCCAGTACTGTTCTATAGTAAAATTACCCCTCGTATAAGACGCACACCCAACTTTAGAAAATCCTATAAGACGCACCAGCATTTTGTTTGGCCTAGAGGACGCATCTTATACGCGGGAGTTTACGGTACCTGAAATTCAGCCTATTGTTCTGCCAACATTAACCATAGTTAAAAGTTTAATTGTGATCCAAATTTTGTGATCGACCAAGCTGGTTTCAAGAGTCATTTACTTACTTAAATGCCTATTTCTCATGAACTATTGAAGCTAGAAACATGATTTAAAAAGTGGATTGAAGGTCATCACAAGGCAGATGTGACCATGCATGTGATGACCTTTTCCAAGGTCAAGGTCATTTTAAGGTCAAAGGTCAATGTTGCAGAATTAGGTAAATGAGTACTTCAAATGAAAAACTGAAGCTAGAAACTTGATATAAGACATAGTTGAAGGTTTTTTTTCAGTTATTCAGTGAACAGGCATGTAGTGACCTTGGCCAAGGTCAAGGTGACTCAAAGGTCGACGTTATGAAATTAGAGTAAAATCAACACATGTCAGGATATATCAAGGCTAGAAACTTGAGATAAAGACTGGGTCTAAGGTCAGCAAAAGACAGATGACCATGCATATTGTGACCTTTTGGTGACCTTGGAAAGATCAAGGTCATGTCAAGGTCAATTTTATAAAATGGGAGTAAAATTGCCATATCTCATGATATATCAAGGCTAGAAACTTCAGATAAAAAGTGGGTTTAGGATAAGCAAATAACAGAGGTAACCATGCATGTGATGACCTTGTCCAAGGTGAATGATGTATTGCTGTCCTCCCCTCCATATTTAAGGGGGGCTACTGAGATCCTCTCAGTCAGAGAGGTCCAGCCCTAGGCCCAGGCTAGGGAAATGTTCACCTGACTAAAATTCAGCTCACCCTGTCCCAAGGAGCAGTTCAAGGGGAGTCCTCTGCCTGGACCCTTCCCTCCCCTCCCCACCCTATGACTGATGTTCAAACTTCAAAGAAAAGTCCTACTAGTCAGTCACAGAGAAGCCCTGGTAGTCACCCCCCAGCCCCAGCCTGGGCCCAGGGACACCTCCAGGTGGTCCCTCCAGTGGTGCAGTGGAGGAGGCGTGAGTGCTAATCTCTCACTCTCCCTCACAGTGCTAATAGGTCATGATTTTGTTGTTGCATAGAAAACATACTGTTCCCTATTGGAAATACAGAAACTAAACACTTTCTAGACCTTATTTAACCATGGAACATGTGAGTATAATTTTTATTAATGTGAGATGTGAACTTCATGCCATAAAATGCTTGTGAAGTTGAGTTCTCAATTCACCTGGGAGAAATATATTCGTTTTTTCTGCAATTCATTAAACAAATAGATGCATATTGTAGCCATCTGCAAGGCCGTTAAAATGACACCCTATTTGTCCAAACCCACCAGTAAACAGCTTCAGAATCAGTAAGTAAAGATATGTCAGATTGAAGTCTGCTATTTTTGCTCTATTACACTTTCGGCCTCCGCGCACGGCAGACCCACACACGGGAGTTACGTCAGTGCCTACCTAGGGAGCTATTTTAGATTGTATACATGTGGCTTATCGGTTATATAAGGCGCACCAGGGGGCTATCCTTACATATAAAAGCTGCACCTTCTATGTGGGGTATTACTTCACCAGGAGACAATAGACAGAGCATGGTTACACCATCTCTGTTTATTCCTGGATATAAAGATGGCACGTGTCGCTGCCATCGTAGGCTGCAAGCCGGACCTGGCAACCCACCAGAAAAATTGATTCGCCATGAGGCACAAAAAGTCAGTGACATTAACATCGATTATGGCAACTATTTGATCTGAATGTTTTTTTCTCCTCTGCTCTCACACTTGTGTTCCTAATTTGTCACTTCTAGCATCCACTAGAGAGAATCATCCCCGACCACCAATGAACATGAAACCGCACGGCGTAGAACCGAACGCTAATTTCATACAGCGGTGTATCCCATGCACATAGGTTATTAGGAATAGAATGAATATGAACTCATAGTCCTTGGCACTCATCCATGTGTAGAGGCAGACATGTTACTGATGTATAATAACACTAAATTCATACATATAGCTATAACACTTATTGATTAGATATTCAGCAACTACAAAGGGAGCCTATAGGGCCAATCCCGTTTCCTTTTTTTCCCCTTTCTGCCTATTGGGCAATAAGAGGTGACCCTTCATATAGGTTTTGGCATTACGGAACAGTATCACATACCCCAGCGCTTATACCGTAAATTCTCTCGTATTAGCTGCACCCTCGTATATGCCACACCCCCAAATTTGGCGGAAGCTGTAAGTTGTAGCCAAGGCTTGAAAATTGGTAGTTGTATAGTGTAAAATAGCCTCATTTAGGCCACACCCTGCCTTTGGACCGATTCCTATATTATAATTTAATGTGGGTTCTGGTACTACCGTGACTTATATGAAAGAATATACGGTAGATTTCAATGAACCTCTACACCCGGACCTTTTATGAGACCGGCACTTATTTGAATACTTATGATTTCAATGCTTGAGACTGATATCCAATACCCCTTACCCCTGGCGCTTATTCAAGACTGGTGCTTATTAATATTTGAGACCCTGACACGTTGACAGGTAACTAGGATGCAGCCTGAAGCTATTTCATACGAGGAGGTGTAGTTTCCCTCCAGGGTTTTACAAAAATCCCAAGAATGAGATTATGCCATTATCTCCCATGTATAAGGTGCAAGTAACTAATGAGGCGCACCCTGAGTTGAAGCTTGATTTTTATTTTTATTTATTTTTTTTTTTTTTGCATACCGGGCAGGGCCGCAACCCATTGTGGGATCCATTTTGAGGCCCTTCCAGCCTGACACTGGTCTAATTATCAATTACCCAACAGTTGTCTATTCTGGAAACTAATAGTGTATCATCACTAACTAGATATATTGATAATTTATCAGATTATTGAAAATATATCAAGTGTCTCCAAACCTCCTCTTTATTCTCGGTCTAGCCTGAATAATGTACCCCTAAATGATAAAATTCTTTAGGGAGGAACAGTAACAATGATTACATGCCTTGATTTTACCTCAGTATACACCTGATGAGATCCAAAGGGATCGAAACCTTGATCTTCACCCATATTGAACATTTGTTTAATATTCTCTAAGTAACTGCTTGGAGTTCTAGTTCCTAGGCCTGGAGAGTGTCACTCTTCCAGCACCTGGAGTCACCAGTAACCAGCACTGGTGTCTTGGTGACAATATATTTTTGTTGATTGTGACATCATGTAACATGGAGACGCCCCCCCCCCCATCAACCGTAGCTGAGAAGGTGTGGCGAGCATGGCAACCACGCCAGTAGCATCAAGGTAGTGTTGATGTGCAGAGGTGCTGACCATTTGTCCCCTGAGTTGAAGCTTGACTTTTGGAGGTTTGTCTTAACTCCTCACATTCGCATATAAGATGCTCCTTATACACACAAGATCATGAATACATACCATAAACCCCTGTATATGAGCTGCGGCTTACCGTATTCCACGTAATTAGTGCACTGTGACCTTAAAAAATATCCCAAATCATGGTTCAGTGGTAAGTTAAAAGTTTAATTGGGCTCCAAAAATGGAAAATTTTAGGTCATTTATAGTCTAAAATATCACCAAAAACAGGGGGTGTGCGCTTATCAGGGTATGTGCGCTTATTACATCGAATACGGTATTGGGTCTCTAGAAACTCTGGGTGTGGCTTGTTTAGTGCATACATATATATATACATGTAGACTATAGTAAAAATTGGCAAAACTTTTAAACGCAAGGTGCCTTTTATTGCAAAGCCAGCAACTGAGTGTGTAGTATATATACCTGAGTGCGCTCATAACCATTGTTTTACTGTAATTCAATAAGTCCCGCTTACTGACCCGCTTTATGGATCTATAAATAATCACATGGCTTCATGGTGTCTGTCTGGGAGCGCAGACACTAAGGCCACAACAGTGTCAGTGGAAATATCATTAACCCTTTAAGGGTCCTTAATCAAGATACCAAAACAATTCTCAGAGTGAAATTCTTAATCAATTCATGACTTTGCATCTTTTGGCTTTCCATAAATGCTCACGATGGACTTTCCTTAAATCCCATGGCATTCTCTGACAACCTTTCAATTCATGGCATTCCATGACTTTCCATAACAGGTGGAAAGACTGGTTAAGGTTAGTGCATCATGCCACATGAAATCCTGGCAACACTACTCAGCAGCTCTTTATTGGACCATCATGCCCTGATAGTTGACCTGATAGGGTCAGCCTGAATGCAGCCTTGTCGTGTTACTCACCACGGCCGCATTCGCGCTGCATTCTTACAGTGTTAGCCTTTAAATGTTTAACCCTGTAAGGTCCGCATGATTCTTCCAGCTCCATGGCTTTGATGTCATGATGCACCAATGCAGCGGTGATCGATTTATCATGCATCGGTGTATCATTCCGCTGCTTTGGAGGTGAGAGTATCATACCCACCCTATGTGGTTGATACAATCATGAAGGTGTATTACAGTGCTAGTAAGTAGAGTCGCCCACTCTTCATCATGGTGCATCATAATGACAAAATGAACATGAACTTTTAGGTATCATGCAGCCTTTAACTCTGTCAAATCCGGTAATGCTGGAGTGCATCATGCCCATTAGTCGTCATGATACACCAATGTAGTGCTCACCATAACTTCAATGCCTACACGACCCTCTGGAGGTGTATCGACCCCGTAGGGTCAGCATGATGCATGAAAGTAGCCCTGACGAGTTACTCGCCAGGGCTGTATTCATGCATCATGGCGACCAATGGACATGATGTATTAATGCATTAGCGGCCTTTAAAGATCTAGCCACATGGCGACACCAGGACCTCAGAGCAGGAGCAGGCAAAGGTTAATTGCACTGATCGTCCATAATTAACCCTTTAAAGGCTGACCGCGCATTAATTCTTCATGCCCATTCATTGGTCGCCATGATGCATGCAGCCTGCGAGAGTAAGGCTGCATTCATGCATCATGCTTACCCTATGGGATTGATGCACTCCTGAATGGTCAGCATGATGCATAAATGAAGTGCTGATGGGCAGGATTGTCAGGACTTCATTGGTGCATCATGACGACATATGTGCATGATGCATCATTGCATTAGTACCGGGGTAGCTTAAAGATTTAATCTCAGAGGACGATGTGGTCGGCCGTCCACACCTCAAAAAAAAAAAAAAAAAAAGCTTCAAGATTTAATTAATTAACGGACGGCGCTTTTTTGTCTGCCTCACCTTGCTCTGGGTGATTTACACCAGTCGGGACAGCTCAAAACGCTATTACCGTAAACTCCCGCGTATAAGACGCGTCCTCTACGCCAAACAAATGCCTGGTGCGTCTTATATGATCTACTGAAGTTTGGGGTGCGTCTTATACGAGGGGTAATTTTACTATAGAAATGTACTGGATTGACAAAAATCACCCCTAACAGGTGCGTCTTATACGTGAAAATGCCTCTGCTGAGTTTGGGGTGCGTCCTATACGCGCAGCGCGTCTTCTACGCGGGAGTTTACGGTATGTGACAAATCTGCCATAATTATCATCATTATTTGATGCAGATACAGATATATTATTCAGACAGACCACTCCTTAGCACCATAAAAAAAAAGATCATTTTCAGATTTTGATGGCGGATGTGGGGAATGTTATACCGTAAATTCTCTTGTATTAGCCGCATCCCTCATATAAGCTGCACCCCGACTTTAGGAGGGGCTATAAGCCACATCCAAGGCTTGAAAAATGAAGGTTTTATACTGTCCTATAAGATTAAATACCCCCCTATAAGCCACACCCTGACTTGGGGCATATTTTATAAGCCTCCCTTTGAATTGGGTTCTAGTGTAAGCCGCGGCTTATACGTGAGAATTTACGGTAGTTGTGATTTTTTTTTTTTAGTTAAGTTTTCTTTATTGTCTCAGTTCATAGTAAATCGAAACAATACAAAGTATCCAAAGCACGTATCAACGCAGGTCAAAGTGGCCTGAGTCTTGGCATGCTATTGGAAAATATTTGAATATAAAAAAAAATTCACAAATATTGCCCTATTTCATCTCCTAATAAGCCAATTTGAAAAATTCTTTCACATTAGATGGCTGCGATCAGGGCAGGTCATTCTGACCTGCGTCTAAAGTCTCCACACTGGCCATTAAGATTATACACAGGCTAAAGCCGGTATGCCGGCGTCATTTTGGCAACACTTATGTTTAAAACATTGCATTGGAGCACAACCATACTGAAGCCTTCAGGGTGTATCATGCTGATATGGCCCAGAATGATGCACAACTGTAGCTATAGCGAGAAAACTCATTGGAGCTGCTTTCATGAATCATCCCAACCAGTGGGTGTATGAGGCGTTAACAATGTACACTATGACTACTCGACCATTATTAATGTATACTGTGAGTAACACTACTACCGGTAGACCATTGATAACATAATTATGTTGTGCGTAAAACTGCTAGACCACTGATGACATTTCCTAGCTAGTCTGTGTTCATTATCTTTTTTTCTATGTGCATGACTAGTCCATAATAGGGCAGTTAGCCAAATCATCAAGCGTACTGAACACTTGTTACAGTAAAGGCCCATTTCAGCGCCACAGCGCTTATCGATTTCAATATACCTCTCCCACCGGCCATGTTATGAGACTGGCGCTTATTCTAATATTGTTTTCAGTGCTTAATAAGATTGATGTCAACACCCCATTACTCCTGGCATTTATTCAAGACCAGCACTTATTTGAGACCCCAGCGCTTAAACCAGCCAAAAAAAAGATGCCTGGCACCCAGCCACACACGAGGCACCTTCAACAGGTCTATGTGTGAGAACAAGTACTCTATGGCCAATCATGATGGATGTAGTGATGATTGATATATGTGTGTTAATCATGGTGGGAACAGGGCCCACCCCACCATCCCTACCCCGCCCCCAACACACACACGCATGGGCCTTGTATATATTTTTTTTTAACTCACGAATAAGCCATAAAATAGGGAGGAACTAAGAATTGCTCCAGTTTCTTCACATTTTTGTTACTATGGACCAACTCTGTCCATCACTTTTTGACTTTTGGTGACGTCACAGTGAAGGATTAGATGGCTCCATGGAGAATGGATTACACATCTACAGTTTCTTCACGCCCCACAGCAGGAGATTGCACAGGGTTCGTCTTATCTGAATTTAGTTACCGTATGCGGACACGAGGGTTCTGGGACAGAGCCCCTGATTTATATTGACAAAACAAGAAAATCTTATCTGACTAACAGGGAGAGGAAGGGCCACAGCCCTTAATGAACCGTATTACACAATCAACAATTCTCGAACAGCACAGAATACTGAGGTTGATGGTACAGAAAGAGACAGCATGTGTCTCTTTGCATGATATGAGTTCAAACCTTAACCTGCTTTCTGAAGTGCTCTATGAAGTAGCATATGAGTTGTTCTTTGAGTTGCTCATTATTTAGGTGAGGCTCACAGACACAGCAGCAGGCTAATCAGAAGCACCAGGTGAAAACACAGCTCCTCCTCCTCCTACACCATTCCTGTTAATGTGGTTGTTTACTTCATGTATCACCAACACCTGCTCCTACCTGCTCTCTCACCATAACCTGCTCAGCCTGGCATGAGCTGCTCATGTCACTACTAACAGGGATACCGTACTGTCGCATTTAAGCGCCAGCTTTTAAATAAGCACCAGTCTTGTATATGAACCAGTGGTTCTGGGATCATGCAACCTAACTTCAGCACTGAAAAATTGAGTAAGAATAGATCTGTCTAGATTAAGGGCCGCTCCAAATCTCTAAGCGCCAGGGTGGTTATTCAAGACGACACGGTGTAATAATATTGCCCGTATGTGTGCCGCTGTGTGTTATTCTGTGTACCGCTCTCTGTGTGTCTCTGTAAGTTGCTGTGTGAATTGCTCTGTGTTCTACTGTGTGAATTGCTCTGTGTTCTGCTCTTTGACTTGTTGCGCATGTCACTTGGTGATTCATTGAGGAGTTAGCTGCTCTTTGAACTGCTCTATCATCTACATGGACTATCCAAGTTGGCCTCCAGACTAATCTGAGCTCTATGAAATGCCCTTTGAGCTGCCCTCATGGGTTCTTTATTCTTCAAGCTACTCCTTAAAAGTGTTCTTCCAGCTAGAAGGCTACACTGTAGACTGGTCTGAGCTCTATCAGTCGAACTGTGAATTGCCATTTTTGGCGGCTCTATTAACTGGTGTCCTGGTTGTCTGAACTCTATGAGCTGCTGTGTGAGCTGACTCTTGGGGCCACCCTTTTCATTTGATCTTAGATCTGGTCTCAGTTCTTTGAGCTCCTTTGGGTTGTTCTATGAACTAACATGGCTGTCCTCTAAACTCTATAAGCTGGTGTGCGAGCTGTTCTTTGAGCTGCTCTCTACGGCTGCTCTAAGGCAGGAAGCAGACAGGAGTAATGAGTAATGTGCGTGTTGTGTATGAGGGTAGGTGCCAAAGGTGGCGGCCTGTTTCCTCTAACTACATCTACAACTACATCTTATCATGCAGCATCTCCTCTCCTTCCTCTACTACCTATAAGGCAACACTGCATATAAGACGCATCCTGGTTTCAGGGCAGACCTATAAGGCCCACCTGGGGGATATTTTTGGCAACTTAAGCTCAAACTTGATGTTATCATTACCCGCCTTTAACTACAATCTGCACCTCAAACTTGATAATTGCCGTTTTAGTACGGTTCTATAGTGTCAAAACACCACTTATAAGCCGTAACCCTGGACTTATTTAGGCCAATCCTATAAGCCACACAACAGGGGGTGAAATTGTCTATGAGCTGTAGCTCATACGCAAGGTTTTACAATATCAGTAACTACTGAAACCCGATTCTTTGTCACCACCGTAAAGCCTCACACAAGTGTGGTACTGGCTCATACTTGGGTGTAACTTCTACATGGTGGTTTACACTGCAAGCACATGTATACTTTACCATGTGCTCAGAGAAAGGAAGTAGGTCTTCACTAGTGCCCTGTAGACTGTAAGCAGCACTGAAATGGTTGTTAAACCCTGGTAATCAGCTCAAGCATAACCTAGTATACACTAGCAGAGGCAGCCTGGTTTATCATAACTTTTACCTAACAGACCTGCCTTAGACTGGCATAATCCCTGAGTTGCCTTCTCCCCTCTACCCCTGCCTTAGACTGGCTGCAGTCATTGGGTTGCCTTCGTCCCTTTACCCCTGACTTAAACACTCTGTAGTCCCTGAGTTACCTTCTTCCCTCTACCCCTGCCTTATACTGGCTGCAGTCCCTGAGTTACCTTCTCTCTACCCCTGCCTTAGACTGTCTGCTGTCCTTGATTTACCTTCTTCCCTGAGTTGCCTTCTTCCCTCTACCCCTGCCCAAGACTGGCTGCAGTCCCTGGGTTACCTTCTTCCCTCTACCCTACACAAAAACTGGCAGCACTTCCTGAGTTACCTTCTTCCCTCTACCCTAAACAAAAACTGGCTGCACTCCCTGAGTTGCCTTCTTCCCTCTACCCCTGCCCAAGACTGGCTGCAGTCCCTGAGTTACCTTCTTCCCTCTACCCCTGACCAAGACTGGCTGCAGTTCATCAGTTTCCCTCCCCAGCCAGTACCACTGAATGTAACAGCCCCTTATTTACCGTTCACCTGAGCTTCTCGCGAGTTTCTTTTATTAGCCGTGGACAGGTGAGTGAGAAATACATGTGTAGTATACGACACACAAAGGGGACGTCCTTGGTATTCACAGTGGTTGGGTTACTACCGTAAACCGTGCATATAAGCCACACCCAGCCTATGAGTCTAAGGCGGTATCTAGTTTGGTTTGGTTGATTTTACCTCCACTAATAGTAGTTAAAACTCAGCAGAGTTTCTGTGGTTCTCGGACATTAAATCCTTTCTATAGAATTGCCATGAATTCATAGTGCAGTTTATACAATTTTCAGACCTCAGGCTTTTTAATTAGCTCATCTATAGCATAAGAGTCTGGCTAATTCGGAGATGTTATATACATAGGGATGATCCATAAACTACGTCACGGCGGAGGGGGTGGGGTGGTGGGGGAGGGGGGGTTAAAGTGTGAAGGTATAGCAACAAGTCTGACAGGGGGCTGGGGTGTTGAAAATGGCCAAAATTTGAGTGACATACTTTATGGCCTAGCCCTCAAGTTATGCATTTTTAACTTCTTTTTTTTTTTTTAGTTTTTTTATCCAAATATAGAAAGTACACTTATTTTCAGATAAACGGACGTAAAACTAAACAAACAAACAAATCCTAGTAAACAGTTAACTTCTAAACTGCTGGTGTTACACTGGGCTCCTGTCGTGTAAAATACCACTGGTAACCTCTAAAATTGTAGAGTGATAATCCACTGGGCTCCTGAGGTGTTGGCATAGACTACTGGTGACAATCATACAATACGTGTATAATAGAAGGGAGGATATATGGTATTATGAGGGTCCTTGAAATATACATCCTGTCAGGCTATGGGTGGTGGGAGGTGGAGAGGGGGTATAAGGGGAATTGTCATGCAAAGGTAGACTGTGGGAGGGTGGTGGAGTTTGGAACTCGGAAGGGGACATATTACAGTGGGTCTTGGAAGACCTTGGTAGACTTGAGGGAGCTGAGATGGGTATGAGAGCGGGGGAGGGGGAGGGATGGGATAGTAGGGGGTTCCTGTATCCCTTGGTAGACTTTGGGAGGTGCAGTGGGTGGTAGACTTGGGGAGGGGTGGTGGAGGAGAGGGATGGGGAGTCTGAGTGGGAGGAGGGGGTCCTGGCAGCAGACAAACAAGTGGTGCTGGTTTCTACCACTAGGTGTCTCACTGACTGGTGCTACACTGGAGGAGAGGTGATTAGGGCTGGGGGGGGGGGGTGCTGGTAGTCCTGAGTGGTAGAGGAGGATGGGGGAAGCATCACTCGTGGTAGGAGGCCGCCTCACTTGTGATCAGCCCTGCTAGATCACGTGTTTCACTGCTGTCTTCTTTTTATTTCATATGGTCCTACATCAACTTACACTTTATGGGACACACAGTGTATCACCGCAGTAGAACGGTGTATCACCGCAGTAGATTCTTTGCCCGAATGATGTATGAATGCAGAACTGGTGGGTAACTCGCTATGTCTGCATTCATGCAAATTGAAAACCCTTTGGGGTTCATAGGCTTCCCCGGTATGCTTCTAAAGGGTCTGCTTGATACACGGCTTGTGAGTCGCCAGCACTGCATTGGTGCATCATGCCAACGAAGGAACATTCGCTGGAGGCTGCTATGCGGCCCTTAAAGGCTCCAAGTTGGTACAACCAGGATGACTAGAGGGGAGAGCCAGCAGGCTGGTTTTGATTACTCCCCCCTTGTCCCCCATACAGCATCCTGGATGATGCCTTTATAGGGCTTTCTATGAAGTTACCCATTAAAAGGGTAAACTTAGTGTTAGTCCTTTATGGATGGCATATTGCTTTAATACAATGTACACTTTGGTGTCCATGATGAATATGGCGTACTAGTATTTAAAAAGTTTAAAGCAAATAATGCATTGGTGCATCAAGCTAAGGGAGTGATCATTTTTTAACAACAGGGGGGGGGGCCGGTGGGTTTGAGGGGGGGGTCAGAATTTTTTCAACCCCTTGACCGGGGGGATCAGAATTTTTTCAATACCTCTGATGGGGGGGGGTCAAAATAATTTCACCTGTTTCCAGTGGAAAACCCCGCGCGTTACTATAGGCTAAAAGGGGACGTTCGCGCGCGATTTTTGTCCCTTATGGGGGGGGGGTCGAAAAAATTTTACCCCCTTGAGAGGGGGGGGGGGTCGAAATTTTTTTCGCGCGGACGCGCAAACCCACCACCCCCCCCTGTTGTTAAAAAAAGATCACTCCCTAAGCCCTGACGCTATGTACCTGGGCTGCATCCATGCATCAACTGACAGGGTTGATCCATCCACGGAGGATCGACACAATGCTCCAATGAAGTGCTGGCGAGCATACTTGGCAGCACTTAATTGTGCGTCGTGCAGGCCAATAGGCACATCAGTTGCATATGGCATAGGCTGCATCTGTAGCCCTTTAAAGGGTTGGGAAGCTTAAATGTCCGACCAGATTAAGGGGCTGAATGATATTCTGTACTAAAGGGTGGAACCCCGGGGTGAACCCTATCGTGTGTATCTTGGAGGTATCTTCAGGATCTAACATCTACTTTAACCCTCACATGGCCACAAAGTGCTTAAATGCACCTTCGGTTGTCACAATCTATGAAAATTGTAGCCTTGGTGAGTAACTCGCAAGGGGTCCTTAACCCTTCAAGGGCGGCTGATGCAGAGGTGCATTGCTCAATGATAGCCCTGATGCACTAAAGAAGTGATTGCGTGTCTGCTCACCAGCACTTTATTGATGCATCATGCCGACCCTCCGGGAGGGAATCAAACATGGAGGGTCGTCATGATGCATGAATATAGCCCTGGCGAATTACTCATAAGAGTTGCATTTATGCATCATGACGACCATTTGGCATGATGCATTGAAGCATCAACATCCCTCATAGGGACAAAGGGTTACTACACACCCTTTTCTGATATCACCAGCACCTAAGATCTAGTTTAAGTGTGTACATATATATTTGTAGATACTAGTACACATGTACTAGTGACAATGACATGGGGTGACTAGGTGCAGCGCGCTGGTGTGTAGCCTAAAGGGATGTTCCCCCCTACTTTCTTTTTCTTGTATTCTATGTTTTATTGTACTAGAACACCAGTCTCTCTCAATCTGCGGTGTCAAGGCCAGGACAGGAAGGCTATGAATATGTTACACTTCCCTTGTTGCTCTTTGAGGGCCGCTAATACATCAATGGATCATGTCCAGGCTAAACTCATACATCACACCAAAGCTACGAGGACTCAGGTTGTTCCACTCTTGCAGGGTCATTGACACCTGTGCCTATACTTGGGTAAAAAGTGACGATCATGACGCTTCTGACAAAGGAGTTTTTAAAAAATGAGTCGTGACGCAGGAGTTTTAGAAAATGACAAAAGCTGCGTCACGACTTTTAGAAAATGACAAAAGGCGACAATTTCAAAGGTCCCAGTACATTGGCATATACATAAAAAGTGACAGAGTGACCCTCCATCCTTCCTAAAAAGCGTCGGTGTGACATCCTGAAAATTTTGAGCACCCAGTTTAGGCACACACCTCATCCCCAGGATTAGTGACTAATTAGTAACTTTGGGCAGATTTAGACCATTGTCCACAAAGAATGAGCTGCAAATAGATATTCTATAGCAGACAAATAGGGCAAAGGTCATTGCTAAGACAAGATCACACCTGTAGAGTAAAAGCTATTGTAAACTCTTCCCGAGACATACATCCTGTGTATGTTGCAAATCAAAGTAAGTTGTTACATTCATTTGATAACGCAACAAAGCCGAAAGTGTCTTTCACTTTTACTCTCCAAGTACCAGTATAAATTCAGAACGTATGCCTGTGCTGTGGAGATTGACAGGGTACCATTATTATACACAGGGCATTTTCCCAAGATTAAGCCCTGCCAGCCTCGTTCTGATCAATATTGACTTCTATGAGATCAGGATGCCCTCTGTGCCCATCATGTCCTATGATAGAACTAATTCTACACTGAATGGCAGGGTATTAGTCCTCATTGTGTCCATAGACGTCAACTACAGGTGAGAGGTCATGGCCTCAGCATAGGTCTCCTCTCAACACTATCAGATGGAATTATCAGATAGGTATCAGTTGCCCCCTTAGAAATCTGCAGTGAATAGGGAGACTCATTTCATTGGACACGTTTCATCCTGCTATAGCTGGCTATTCTAGGGTAGCGGGACCTAGTGGGAGGAGGGGGGGGGGTGTTATTGCTTGATCTTGTACCTGCTGAGACAAGCACTGATAACAGCCAGCATGTTGGGGACCAGTTGCACCCTGACAATTCTACAGTGAATGAAAGGAAATATTTCATTGGTTGATGATGCATCCCACTGGCTGCCCCAGTGTCGGGCAGCCCAGGACAGCACTAAACAACCACTCAGAGATAAGGACCGCTTGTGTTAAGTAACTAGCCTCATGACTTCTGAGCGTTACACAACGACACCATTAATTGCAGCCCAACATGCTCATCCTTTATTCATGTTTCTCTCCTATCGCGACAATTAACATAGACCTTGAATCGTGTACATACCCTACCATAATACCTTGGGTATCAGGCGCACCTTGCATATTATGAAGCACCCCCTGCGGCTTGATTTTTTGGACCTTTAGAGATTTATACTCACCTGCATTCATGTATTATAACGACAGATGGGCATGGTGCATTAATGCACAGCCTGCCTTCAGTGGGTTTGCATACCCAAGCTGTACCTGTTGTAGAATCTTTGTCTAGACTGGGTAGTCCTTAGAGCACAATATATCCCTCCCTGTCCACCCTGTCTAACCCAGGGTATCGACCTCCTCTTTTGTAACTGACATTTGATCTAGTGGGGCTTTAAACTTTCCATAGGCTAAAGTGTCGATTTGCCAACATTCCATGGTGTACATCGACAGGGCTGCATTTGTGCATATTGTCAAGCCTACAGGGTTAATACACTCCCGAAGGGTCAGTCAGCATGATGCTCCGGTGCAGTGCTGGTGTGGTGCATCACGAAGACCACGGGAGATAAGGTGTCGACGCACTATGTGGACCTCAAATGGTTTAAAAGTTAAGTTTACCCTGAAGGTTTTCCTTTAACTCAGGGTGCGTCTTATACGCGGGATAAAACTTGTACGCAGGAAATTATGGTAGATTTGGAGCATCTAACAATGTGTTTCCCACACCGGCGCGCTTATACCAACGAATAGAGTATGCAGGGTTTTATAGACTTAGCTAAGGAAGGGGTACCATATCAGACTCCTCCCCGGCCTCCTCCCAAAGTCAAGGTGTGGCTTCTATGTAGAATATTTTACGGTGTAACTAAGAGAGAACCCGTTCACCACTGACAATATCCAGGTGTGACTGGTTTTCCTCAGAGGGTGGTATGGGGCTGGCTGACAGGTGACATTGTTCTCATGTTTGGTATATACAAATTACCCTTTCATCTACCCTAGTACCTCATGTAAAAGGTGACATGCACCTTATATTCCAAGTCAAGATGGAATATCGAGGGTACATTTACTTGATATAAAATACTTCTGTTTTTCCAAACAGCTGTCCTGACTACTCGTATAAGGAAAATATGTCATTTAAAATTTTCAGAAATCAGGAAATCCTGATAAAACCTGAAGACTTACACATCCCTGGGTAGAGATACCAAAAATTTTGCAACCCGGCTTCTCTTTTCGTATTATGTATTTTCTCAGGCCTACATTTATTTACTCCTATATTTAATATAAATCATCGGCTAAATGGAGCATATGTAACATCCAAAGGTTTACCTTTTTGTTTTTAGCAGAACTTGAGCCTTCGAAGAATGTAACTTGTTCATTTGTCACCACGACGCTATATAGGACAACAAATCCCTGTGTCCATGGCACAAAAAACATCCACAGGACACAAGACAAATTTGAAAGTTGAGCCCAGTAGACACAAAAGAAAAGTGGGAAAATTCCAATATAAGTTTTGAAAAGCCACTTTGAATATTCACTCTGGATTCGTTCATAGTGAATATATATCAATTGCCCATCTCAGCACAAACAGATGCCTGATGAGTCCCCATGGGATGAAACTGCTTTCTTAGTTACCCAAACTTGTTTGGATAGCAATATCTCCATGACACCCAGTGGCTTGGATACCTGTGTACACTGTCACCTAGTGACAGCAACACATGTGACTGTTGCCATGCAATGGTGTTCAGAGTGACGTCACAGCCCATGGGCCGTTGCGTCATTTGAAGTGGTAGCATCGTGCAGGACGGATCAGTGTGAATTAGCCTGGTCAAAATCTTATATATCAATGGGTGGGGGGAAAAAGTGACCACAGTTCTAATTGCCTAAGTGAGGTACACCTTGACTTTTACCTTTATACAGGGCCCAACTTTTTCTCATCTTGTGCCTTCTCAGATTTCTAACTTGATTTGCCCTTGAATGACTACCGGTAACCTAATGCAGAAAGGCATCATGTCCATGGGTCGTCATGATGCATCACTGAAGTTTTGGCCAGTAGGGCTCACCAGTTGTCCATTGGTGCATCATGCCGAACCTGTGGGAGTGTATCAACCCTGTACGATCAGCATGATGCATGGTTACAGCCTTGGCAAGATACTCGACAGGGCTGCATTCATGCATCATAACAACCAATGCCCATGTATCATGACAACCTATGTACCATCGGCCTCTAACGGGCTAACCAGGTTTGAATATCCCAGACAAAACTAGATCTTTTTGACAGAGTCTCAATAACTGTAATGTTTACTTGTAGACGTGATGTTGTTTGTTGCTTCATTGTAAAAAGATAAGGGTGGGATACATGACTGCTCTCATGCCATGCACCAGTTTGTGTTGTACATGTATTAAGTACACATTGTCACTCATGGGTCTCACTTATGATGCTAACCTATTAACCCTTTAACATGCGCGGATGCAGGAGTGTTTCATGCCGAACCTCCGGGAGTGCATCAACCCCATAGCCTAGGGTCGGTATGATGCATGAATGCGGCCCTAGTCTGCCTGCGCGAACTGATTTTTGCAGGACTGAATATTTCATGTTTATTTTAGTTACCCTGGTATCTTGCGTATATGCCGCACATACATGTACTACCGTAATCTCCCACGTGTAAGGGGATCCCATATATAAGGCGCACCCTGAGTTGAAAGAACTGCTTTAAGGCACAGCTGGGGCTTCACTTTTAAAGGTTTAGTACTGCCCTTACTCTTTTGGCTGCTCAGTGCATACTGATTTGTTGGTTCAAATTTTGTCTGCTGAATCAAAATATGAATATTGTTTGGTACCATTGATAAAACCCCAAGCGGCGAATCTACCACTCGGTAGAAGTAATCACAAACGCTGGACGTCCCCATGGGTAAAATGCTGAGCTCATAATGACGATATCAAATATGGATGTGTGATGGGTGAGGCTGCTATAACCATCTGTTGTTTACACGCCCCATGATTTAATGGGTTATTTTTTTCAGATTTCTATGATACTGCTGGTGGTGAATGATAGGCTGAGCGGGAGTCCAATACAAGTAGACTCCGAAATCTGATTTGGACTTGTCTATTGTTAGGTATGACCATGCTATATACTTTTACATCATGCCGACCCTACCGGGTTGATACGCTTCCTCGTGGCATGATGCACCAATGAGGTGCTGGCAAGTCTTCGCGCCAGCTATTTTGAAAACAGGGGTACTTAAATGGGCAAATCGCTGGCAATACTTTGGCGCATCATGCTGACCCCTTCAAGAGGGCATCAACCCCATATTAGGCAAGTAGGAAATTGAATGTAGCTCTGTAGAGTAACTCACCACACTATAATGACAATAAAGGAGGCACAGTGCATTAGAGCCGATAGGTGGCTGAAAGGGGGCATAGTGCTCTAGGTACAATAGATAGCTGAATAAGTCCTCAGTTCTACTCTCATTTCTTTCTACGTATAACATTTTTCAGTCAAGAGTTGATATATGTATCACAGGTAAGTAGTGTATGAAGGATGTATTGTTTGTTTTCTCAGAACTGTCATAGTTACCAGAGCATAGCCATGCAGTATATTTATAACATTTTTCAATACAGGCACTTAATGCTTATAAGTTGGTATTTTATCATTATGCAGTATCGAGGCAGTACTCTACAATCTATTTACAGCTTATTGCAGCTTCTAGGAGGTTCCTAAAGTTAGGATGTGGCTTATACAAGGGTATCTGACATTATAAGACAGTACTAAACTTCAAATTTTCAAGCCCTAATTGTCACTTATGGTATCCAAGGCTTTTGACAAGGCTAGGGGAGGAGGACCAAAAAAAATTTAAAAAAAAGAAAATCTTGTCCAGTTTAATATCAATCTTTGGCAATTTTTTTTTTTTTTTTTGGGGGGGGAAGGTATAATCTGCCCCCCCCCTCCCTTATGACTAAGGGGGCTCAGGCCCCCCCTGGACCCCCCCTTTTCCTACGCCCCTGATAATGCATCATGACAACCAATGGGTATGGTGCATTAAAACAGTATTTGTCCCTTACAGGGTTAAAAACTTCCTGTTATAAGACTGAGAATGGATCAAAGATCCACCTTAAATAGTGAAGGCTATTAACTGTTGGCACTTCAATACCTGATTTAAGTTGTCTGCTTCAAGATGGGGTTCGGTGACTGAGACATATGCCTGAAATATGTGTCACTCATGGCCAGTGTGTGATTTTAAATATCCCCAATTTTTTTGAGTTTCAAGGTTGCATCGCTGAGGTGAAGAAGCAAACCACCACTCGTCAATCCTAAAAGGTACCTCGGCTCTCTATGACACATTTCTCTTGATTTTCATTCACAAAGTTAGTTTCATTTCTCTTTCTGTACTATATCTAGCAGCTAGGTCATAAACCAACAACACACTTTAATCTTGATGTATGTACTATGGCCTGTATATAATAGGATACTTTTTCACTTTCCAAAAAAGCATTACTAAACTTTTCTCTAATAGTGCAATTTGAGAGAATACCTTAGTTTATAGAACACTTCAGGACATCGGCTGAAATTGAACTTAATCCATTGAGTAGAGAGGGTACTCACCAATTGTGGCAAACTTTTTCCAGTTGATGCCGCGGAGGCCATTTTGGACAAGCGCAAATCCCACGGTGGCTCCTACAATGCTGTGGGTGGCAGAGACAGGGAGTCGCAAAATGGTCGCTCCAATCAACCACACACACGAGCCTGTTGTGGGATGAGGACTTTATTACTTGGTTTATATTCATCTTATTATCAAACGCATTCACTGAAGACAATTTAGTTTCTCTCATTAATTCAAGAAATTTTGGGCTACATTAGGGAGTGGTCATTATTTATCAACAGGGGGGGGTGGTGAGTTTTCGTGAAATTTTTTACGCCCCCCCCTCGACGGCAGTCAAAATTTTTTGTGCCCCCCCCCCCGCGCCACAGGCGCGGAGAGTTTTCACGCCCCTCTTTGATCTATAGTAGCGCACAGGCTTTTTTGCTAAAAAGAGGGTGAATTTTTTTAGCCCCCCCCCTCAAGAGGGGTCAAATTTTTTTTAGCCCCCCCTCAGGAGGGGTCTGAAAATTTGACCCCTCTTGAGGGGGGGGGCTAAAAAAATTCACCCTCTTTTTAGCAAAACTCAGGGTGTAGCTTACTTATATAGACTATAGTAAGAAATGGGAACCTTTTCAGAGCCCTGGTGCAAGTTTAATGGTTATAGTAAAGCTGAACTCAGGTGCAGGTTATATGCGATTCCGGCTTACATGCAGGGTGTTACGGTAATTATTTTCCTTGAATGACCTACCTGAGAGTGCGGCGACATTGCCCAGCATGAGAAGCACTGTCTCGTTTTTGTAAGGCTCTATGTCGATGATGCCCTTTCGTATAGTATCCGACACTTTGGCTCCTGTTAAGGATAAAGCAGAATTATGTTGGTGTAATGCCGCCCTTCACTGGTTATAACTTGTTCTGACAACCAGTATACACCCAACCCCTTTATTTTTATAGTGGCACTTTGTGTGACGTCACAATTGGTTCAAATGCATCAATTGGTGCATTGTTTAAGCTTGGAACCTTGTTATACTAATGTGTTGATCATCATTATATCATATAATATAGATAGGATGGGTTATATACTGCTATTTATCGAAGTGAATATGCAAGCAGTGTAAAAAAAAAAAAAACACCTATGAGTAGCATTTATTTGTAGATGGCCACTGCTGTGCAGTCAATATTGTCATGCATTGAACCAATTGTGACGTCATACCATGTATCAGAAACGCCTGCTGTGGGGCCTGCCGTTATGATAGCAGATTTGACACAAAATCTGGCACAGAATTTTTTTACCGGGGGTATTCAGTATAAAGCCTACCTAATAAAATTGCCATGAAAATAGGGTGGTCTTTATGGTATTTCGCCACTCTTATAGGGATATTTGTACTATTGGCCTAGATCTACATTAGCAGTACATAAATATAGAGAAGTATCAATGTATCTTTTATAGGACTGTTATTAATCATGTCAAAATGCAATATAATTTGAAACAATGTCTAATAATTGGAGGGTATTTTATATCAATTCAAGGCTATAATAGTGTTAAACGATGACATCCCCGTCATAACAAGATTTTATCTTCCTTTCTTTTTCTTTCAGACTTCACTTTTAATAATGGCATGAAAAAAATGTTGATGTCCTTGTTTTTTTCTGAAACAGTCAAACCTGCAGATACACCTCAACAAAATGTGTTTTTTTTTCTATTTCAGTCACTTAATCTCTCTGAACTCAGATACACACTGTTGCCATGGTAACAGATTCCCATGACAGCGTCTACCACGGAGGGGGAACATCTGTGGGGGCTCCTGCAGTACAACTTGAGGAGCATTCATTGTTGCAAGTTGCCCTACAGGCTTTGTCCATATGGAAAGTGGTTGTGCTGTAAAGGGCCCTTGGTGATTGGAACGACATACACAATCACTGCTCCCTGGTGGGCGGGTAATGAATGAGAGCTGCGTCTATGGGTGATACCATATGTTTTCATACCCAGAGGGGGGTAAAGGAAAAATTGATTTGCTTCAAAGTGATTCTGAATTATGTAAATCAAATCTTTTGGTATACATGTATCCCAACTGTTAGCTCAATTTATGGAGGGACATGTACTTAAAGAGATGAGGGCAGGCACTGGATTTATACCTAGATGTGTCAATGCTAATGATATGGGAGGCATTTACAGGACTCACGGGCTGTTCGTTCTGGGAATTTTTAAATGCTCTAGTTCAGGGTCAAGAAACAACATTTTCATAATAACATGTCTTATTAAATGGGAGAAAAGATGCGACTTACCGAGTAATATAGCTCCGAGGGTTTCAAAGATGGATGCGAGGATACAGGCCTGCTTTAGCGTTAGTACCCGCGCACCAACCGACGTACCAAATGAGTTGGCCACATCATTTGCCCCAATCCCAAAGGCCAGGACAAAGGCCACAAGGAAACCGACTACGACCATCCATATTTGGTCTTGCTGTACGTCTATCATCTTGGATGTTACTGTCTATGATAACAAACTAATATAACCGACTGCCACTAGGCAGGGCCTCTGATGAGTCCAGGGGCCTGGCCACAGTGGGCGTGGTCTGTGGTGATTGACAGACAAGTGTGGCCTATGCTCAGTGATAACTCTGAGAGGTATCACCAAATCTATATCAAAAGTCAATTTAAAAAAAAAATTGGAATTCTATAGAAAAAAAAGTCAATAGTTGAGGCCTGTTGGTGTTTTGAGATTACAGAGTACAAGAGCCAGCTACTATTCAGAGTCCATGATGTCAATACAATCTTCTCACTGTTCAATAGTGTGCAATGTAGTATGGTGAATAGTGTGTACAACAATAATGGCAGGGTTTTACTGTCCTTGTCTCTTCTTCTGATTCTAGCCTTAATCCTCTTTAGCAACTGCTCACTGTTTGTATTACTGCTCCTTGGGGTGATAACTGTTTGCTTTTGGTCACCCTCCAGGAATTTTATCTTACTGGATGATGTTTCTCTTCTCTTTTGTTGTTAACGATGGTTTTGTTACTGTTTCACTTGATGTTGGAGGTTGCCAAGGTTACTTGATATTGCTATGACGACGAGCGCTGACATAGGCGGCCGTTGACGATCACGGATCGCAGATGGTACAGAGCTGAAATGAGAAAAAGGGCAATTAGAAATGTAAAACGTTTTTTGAGAGAAGTTATGGTATCATTTGTCAAAGATCTCCCTGAACTCACTTTAGTGTAAAACATAAACCTATCCATAACGGAGAAAATTCTTGTAAACATTTGCTGATCAATGACCACCTCTGCTCAAGGTATATATTTGTTATGATTGTTACACCCTGGCGTTGTTATTCCGAGTTAGCAGGTTGTCCCATGGGCGCCGCCATTGCTGGAGCTTGTTACCAGCGAATTCTACTGATAAGACCTATCAGATGGGTACCAGTGGTGTAAGATATCTATGGAATCACCACCATTCCCCAGTATCAGCAATATGGGGAAACCCCCTGCATGGCCAGAAGGCACTGGATGATCTGCAGTTTCCTACATATTGTGAAATCTCGCACATAAGCCACAGCCTAAGTTAGCACCCTGACTTTGGGAAAAATCTATAAGCCATACCTGGCCGAGGCTTGAAAATTGGTTGTGTAATACTACCGTAATTACCGTAAACTCCCACGTATAAGACGCGTCCTCTATGCCAAACAAATGCCTTGCGTGTCTTATAGGATGTACTGAAATTGGGGGTGCGTCTTATACGAGGGGTAATTTTACTATAGAAATGTACTGAATTTACAAATATCAGCATTAAAATGTGCGTCTTATACGCGAAAATGGTCCTGCTGAGTTTGGGGTGCGTCCTATACGTGCACCGCGTCTTCTACGCGGGAGATTACGGTATATAGCCAATCCTTTATTGCTTTAAGGCGCACTAGAGATCCAGCCTCATGCGTATCTAGGGTGTATAAGCCGTGCCTTATATGTGAGGTATTAGAGTAATACTATGTAAGCTGCTTACAGATAGTTCCCAATATGCTGTGCAGGCTGGAGGCTGGGTCCAGTATTGGTGGTGCTGAGACTGTTTGACTATTAAAGTGCCTGGTACTGGGTGTGTTGTGTGGTGTAGGGTTGGGATGTGACTGAGGAGCAAGTGGTAACTGAGGATATATCCACCTCAGTTTTAGCTCCAGGGTTGTCACCGGTCATGCTGCACAGCATCCTGCATAGACTGGCAATCTCCCTATGTTCCGTCCCTAAACTACAGACAGATATCAGCTAACTGCAGTCCCTCCATAAATGACCAGACCCTTAGTAGGAGCGACCGGGAAAAGCTCATTGGTCAAAGGAGGTGGGAGTGTCAGTCAGAAGAAGGAGGTGGGAGGAGGAGGGGGTAGGCAGGGTTGTCAAAACACATCCCAGTTCAATAAGATTTTTATCTCAGGGATGTGATTTTATTTTGACAAATGTGTAGGAAACAAGATCTGACAACATAGCAGCGGCTCAATTTGTACTTGAGAGCGTCTAAATTCACCCCTCCCCTATAAATGCTGAAAAATTCTCTCATTGGATCTGGAAAAATAATGGGGGTTATCTTTTTAGCCCAAAAGTGTAGGAAATCCTACAGATATAGGAGAAATCACATCCCTGTTATCTAGATCAAAAGGGGCAATAAATTAATTAAGTTATTAGCCTGAATACACAAAGACATGCTTTAGTGTGAAGGCCATTTCAGCAGGGGTTGATACCTGGGTGAGTATACGCTCTGCGAGACTGCCCAGGTATGCCAGGTTTCATCCTGCATGATAAGGGTGAGGCTGGTGGCGGGGGTGGGGGGAGGTAATGGAAGAGAGGGCCTCGATGGAGGGGCACGTTGTCACCATAGTACCCTGCTTTATTATCATTATGTAAGGCGTGGCTTATAGACTTGCAAGGACTGCATCCATGCATCATGATGACCAATGGATATAGTATCAATCTATTTGCCCTCCTAAAAGGGTTATCGCCATATTTGTACCGTTCCACCAAAAAGATATTGTGTATGGTAAATCAAAGCTTCATTTTTCGTTCATATATGATTAATGACTGCTACCTTTTTATTTATCTTTTTATTGATTTGTTAATCTGTCATACTTTTATCTATTTATTCATTCAGTATATTTTATTCATGTAGTTTTGTTCACTCACTTTTCATTTACTTATATTCTTTTTCATTTATTTATTTTCTTGTTGTTGTTGTTGTTGTTGTTGTTGTTGTTGTTTTGCCTCTGGCCTCTGACACTACGTACTTCCCATGGCCTTGTGACAGACGCGGAACTAGGATGTTTCTTAATGCAAAATAGCCCACTGATTTACGTATAGGATGCGTCTTATACGTGGGAGATTGTTGTATTCTGTCCCAATATTAATCCACGACTAGAGGTGTGTTCTGTACATGAGTGAATCTGTCAGCCTCCACATGATGGAGCACAATAAGACACCATCATGAACATGCACCATGGTGTCTGGGTGATGCTACAGGCTTTATCTCTCACTGATAACATCAAACACTGTCACTGACTGAGTGAGTGCGCTAACAGTAACTCTTTAATTGTAATGTTAACACTTGTACAGGCTGCACAATGCTTAAGTGTGGGCGTGGGGAGTGGTAGATAGGCTTCCGCATTAGGTATGCTCAAACGGTAGGGGCAAAGAGGTGTAGTAACGCGCATATTGGCTAGAAGCGGGTCTGGAGCTGGTTCTAGCGATATACACTGATAACAACTGATAAGATGGGACCAGCATGTCCCTGGAAGTGGGTGTTAACCAGGAGTAATGTACCCATCATGGTATGTCTTATCAGTGCGTTTTACCTCAACCAGAAAAACCCAAAATGGTGGATCCACTAGGCATCGATACTGAGTCCTATAGACTCTTAAGCATGATAGGGCCTAAGGGTAGGCACTTACATAAACCAGCGGCTGACTGCACTGCAGTGGTCATGCAAAGGTCCTGTTTTTTTGTTATGCAATCCAAGGCTCTAGGCAGAGGGCCTGTTGGAGGGGCCCTTATTCACTGGCCTCTCCTGACCTTATTTCTCAACATAGAAGAGTGGTTGGGGGCTCATTTTAACCACAAGAGAATTACGGTCAAGATGAATGAACCTATGTGAAGAGGAAACTAATAAATATTCCCATACTATTGGCATGAAAATATTTTTTGCCTAAATGTAATTGAAATAGTATGAAGGAGTGTGATTTGTAAATATTTGACAAGTATGGTAATTGCTTATTGTGTTGTTAATAAACCCTATTAATGGCTTTCCTGTAGCTCAATGAGGACCACTGCCCAAATGTAATTATGTTGGTCCAGCATGAATAGGCCTGTGGTAGGACATCCAGTGACTGCTCTGGCTACCTCCCAGTCACCCTCTCCCACATTCCCTGCACATACCCTCTGCCCCTACTATACACCCTACCCCATACCATGCCCCTTACCCCTTCCTTTGCCCCCTGCTGTATCCCCTTCTCATCCCAGTGCATAATAATGCCCTCTCCCATGCCCCCTGCCACACCCCCTGTCCCTACCTAGATGGAACCATCGCTTAAGGAGCGATGGTAAGCGGTGGCACTGGTGTTGTGGTGGTGGAACTTTCAGAGTAGTTTCCCAAGCCCCCAATGAAAACTTGGTCTCTAGTATTATGTGGGGTTGGTCTTTGATATCTTACCTCTAGGACCTACCTACTTGTTGTGTATTGTTTTGAAATGTGAAATCATATCCATGCCTTTGTTTTTTTGTAACCTGATATCTAGAACTCAGTCAGACATGTTTGGCAAGGTGGCAAGTGCTGGTTCCTGGTCGGTCTGACTGTTGTCTTTGTGGTGGTACAGGTGGGAGGGACACAAGGTACCTCTGGTGAGTAAAATATGAACTGTAAAGGCCTGCCACCTATGCTCGATGCAGCAAGTTGGGAACCTGAGTGTTTTCCAGTTTTGGAGGCAGCTGTGCATGTAAAATGCCTTCATTCAATAGACATTTTTACATATGCTGCAGAAGACAAGTCTTGTGTATGATTCCATCTCAAAAATCATAACAAAATATGAAAATAGAATTATTTGCTATGCATTATTCCCTTATAATACATGTCAGACTAGACAAAAATGCCCTCTGTACGTCCCGTACAGGCTGGAAAAGCACCATGCTCGTAAATGTCTTCATCATTTTCATGATAAGAATATCTGAAACCCTAAACAATATGAACAGGTCCATGGTGCAAAACCCTATTGTTTCTATTAAATTCCATCATCAATTGTTGTTTTGACCTGATGATCCATTGAAAACCATTGAAAACCATTGAAAACCATTGAAATGCTATTAGAACCCCGTATTAGGCATGTGAGGCCTATTATGATGCACTATTGAGCTATTTACCTGTAAATAGCAACAAAGGCGTTGTCGGCACCAAAGACTAGAATCGTAAGATGTGCCTAATTCTTCTCACAATTATTGTATCACTTAGATATTTCACATGCCTTTAAAGATGATCAAGTAGAACATAAAAATTGATAATTCTGGTATCAGTGGGTGATCATGTATCCATATATGGTAATCTATGTGGTCCCACATCAAAACCAAGCAGAAATTTTGCTGAAAATCACAGTTTTTCCAAACTAACAAAAATCACATGTCTCCCATAGTGTAATGAGCCACCATAGAGGTAGGGAAAAAAAGCATACTCATTTATAAACTTGATGGGTCAGTATTATGCACTATCTATGAAAAACTGATGATTAGAATATTTTTTCACAAAATATATAGGGCCAAACCTTGAAAAACAGCAATTTTTTTAAACTAATGATTTTTAAATTTATAATTTGTACTTCAGTGGTAAACTGTGCACTATATTAATGTAATACCATCTACCCTTGCATGAAAGCAATGAGTCTCAGCTTTCATTTTCTGCAAATATTGTGTAAATCGGATAATTTTTGGCTAAACTACAGCATTTCTTAGCGAAAATTCAGGAAAAACTAAGTTTTAGGTTCCCAACTTGCTGCATCGAGTCTAGGGACAGCAAGTTCAAGCCCAAATTGTTGGATGAGATGTTTTGTTGACATTTGAGACATGTGTGATCAATTCCAACACACAGGGAGGATATATTGACAATTATAAATTATCACAGTAAGTAGGACAGCTTCATAAAAGTCAAAACAAGACAGGGGTCTAATTAATGCACACAGGCATCATTTGGCCACAAACTGCCCTCAAACCCATGGGACTTGGTTTCAGTGGACATCAATTGCTGGGCCTCTGAATGAACATATCTAGGGCCCAGATAGCTGGGTGGTCCCTACCATGCTAAAGGCCCCCTCCCGTGCCCCCTGCTACACCCCCTGTCCCTGCCATCTTAAAGGCCTCCTCCTGTAACCCCTGCCACCACCATGCTAAATGCCCCCTTTCATGCCCATTGATCCTATACACCACTGCCATGCTAAATGCCCCCTCCCACTGCCATGCTAAATGCCCCTTCCCATGTCCCCTGAAACACCTCCTGCCCCGGCCATGTTTAATGCCCCCTCCCATCAAAGGTCATCTGCAGAAGGTCAAGTTAATAAGGTCAAAGGTCAATTAATAGGAGGTCAAGGATCATCTGTTAGTAAGAAAATAAGTCTATTAATCTGTCTAATAGTGTACATCTCACACAGAAACTTTCACAGAAAAATAAAGATGAACAGGTCAGTTTTGAAGAAGTAACCTGGTTCTTATTACCGTAAACTCCCGCGTATAAGACGCGTCCTCTACGCCAAACAAATGCCTTGTTCATCTTATAGGATGTACTGAAATTGGGGGTGCGTCTTATACGAGGGGTAATTTTACTATAGAAATGTACTAATCTTACAAATTCCATCCTTAAAATGTGCGTCTTATACGCAAAAATGCATGTGCTGAGTTTGGGGTGCGTCTTATACGCGCAGTGCGTCTTCTACGCGGGAGATTACGGTACTTTGTAATCACAATTTCTGATCCATGTTAACCTTCGGGTGAATGGAGATCAGTTTTTCATACGCTGATCACAATATCTCCGGAACTAGATAAGATAGGAAGATGATTCAAAAAGATCTCAAACATATCTATATATCTGAAATAATACCTTCCTAATTAAACTGTTCTGCACTTTGTATTAAGTGCCTACTAAGGGGTAGGTGCCTTACTATGTATGTTATTAATGGATGATCCCTATGCTGTACGTGGGGGAACAATGTGCAGTCATCCATGACTTCCGGTAGAGCTAAACTTGGCTGAGTGCTGTTTAACCCATCACTAACTGCATGGTGCATCATGTTCCTTTGTCGGCATGATGCACCAATGCAATGCTGGCAAATTCACTCATTTGGACTGCAGAGGTGCATCATAAGCACAACTGACCAGTAAGAACCCTGACCCTTCTGGACTCAACCCCGCAATGATGCATTAAGTCACTATATGGCAATAAGTCTAACATGGTTTAAATAGCCACTGTTTAAGTTGGTTGACCTTGATACAGTCACCTACAGACTATTACAGTGGTGTTACGAAAAGGACCCCTGCTGCTAATCTTATTCTTATTGAGTCAGTTGACTGGGTCGTTGTCCACTTTATAATAGTATAAAGTTAGTCAAAGTTTGTACTCATGGCTTCGGCCAATCCTTATACTTTATGGTGTTATTTCTTGTAAACCCTAAAATATCACCCTACTTTTGCAAAAGTTGAGTGAAGTACCGTAAACTCCCGTGTATCATTTGATGTTGATGACTTTTGAGTGTTCTACATAAGTCAGGGTGCTGCTTATAAATAGGTGCGGCTCATACACAATGGTGGTGATATTTTGGGCAGACTGGTGAGACTTGACCACAGGTGTTACATCAATGCACAATGGGTGACGGCGTGGGAGTGTGTACAGGAGTAAGACTGTATTAGGTGATTTGTTGACTTGCCTCCTGGCCAAAGCTAGCCATGCAAACTTACAATTCTATTTCACTGTAAATTCTTACCATAGTCAGTCACATTCACTGGTGGACAAAAAAGGGGGGAAACTGGATTTCCCAGGAAATTAATATGATTTAATAGAGAAATCTAGGAAAAAACAGTTCCTGGTAAACCAGGAAATGTGGCATCTCTGATGACGGGACTAGCACATTGCTAGAACTAAGGAAATCAGCTAGGTGGCTTATGTAGTCGGGGGCTATATTATCATTTGGCCTCTTTGTGTAGTCTAGTTTGACAACCTGCTAATTAATTACTATCCATGGGATTTTTCTATAAATTATATGTATGGATTCTCCATATTAACAGCTTTAAGTAAATGATCTAGAAATAGATTAAATATTTGAAATAAAAGAGCAATAGGTCATTGGAATTTCTGCTAAATACCACAGGTGAACCACTCAGGCCATTGTCTCACTATCAGGGTTATCACCTTACTTCACACCTGAAACAATGGAGGGGTACTGTAGGTGATTAAGATAAGGGGCAGGATGCAGCTTATCAGTCTTATCACTTACCATTCTTCTGGAGACTGATAAGAAATTCACCCAGAATGCCCTGCTCCTGAGTCGGTGGCCTAACCATGATGGTGGCCTCCATAGCCTAATATGCTACAGTAGTATATTAGTACAGGTAGATATAGGTGTAAACCTTTAAAGATCGCATTGTGCATTAACACCAGAACTGCATCTATCATGTCAACCCAAGCGCCAGCAGCATCGAAATGATAGGGTGCCGGCGAGTTCCCCAAAAGTACTGTATTGGTACACCTCCCGGAGGTCTCTATGATGTATGAATGCAGCTTTGACGAGTTACTTGGAAGAGCTGTATCATGTCAACAAATTGGCATTATGCATTAAGGCCCTTCTGTCCTTTGGAGGGTTCATGGCTGTGTTAGGCTATCTTTAGGAGGTCAATTTAACCCAGTTTTCGGCAGATAGCAAAGTTAGATAGCGGACACACAAACAACAATACCAACGGTGTCACTCTAGTTAGACTAGTAATTACGACGGATATTAAATTTGAGTATTTTCCTTTAAAGGTTTAACACTTCTGAAATGTGACATTAATATCATATGTGAAAATTTCATAACTATAATATGTAAAAATTCCATAACCCATAATAATGAAAGAAACTTCTTTCCTTCCCAAAAAAAGAGCAGACGTTCTTCTTGTACCTTTTATTCCCCTAGGCTAGGGAGCCAGAGCATCCATCCTGTTGGAACTTTGAGAATAATTGAACACATTTTCTCTCTTTTTTCCATTTTGTTGATACATGTATAACAAGGAGCTTTAAATTGTGTTCTTGAATCTTGATATTCACTGAAGCAGTAAAAATGTGAAATTAGCTAACCCAGCTACGGTATATCTCGCTCGATTGCATTCTATGCATACCGTAATGGCCCGTTTAAGCACCGGGTCTCAAATAAGCACCGGTCTTGTATAAGCGCCGGGGGTACAGGGTCACTGAAATCATTCTTAACCACTAAAAACAGTACACCTGTCTCGTATAAGCGCCGGGTGTATAATGGGAATGAAATCAATGAGCGCCTAGGCGCTTATACAGGCCATTACGGTACTCGTCTTGACATATTTGTGTAAATCATATCAAAGTTAAAATACTCCACAAAACGTGTTGGGAAACTCCTTGACTGAATACAGTAAAATCCCATGAACTTTTTATCACTTTGAAGTCTTAACTACACCACTATGACCCTACTATTGTTATCTACTAGGAGATGTACCTCAAAGGATGACAGGAATTTTGAAGGTTGGCTTCAAGTTTTAAAGTAAAAGTGTGGCACAAGTAAACGCTTGCCAAGATATGATACAGGGATACAACAATTGAAAAATTCTGAAATTACACATTGAAATATTGGATTCATTGTGAAATACATCAAAACTTCCAAACTAGGTCACCCTTAAAAATATGTTTGTTTCCTGTCCAGAGGGTGGGATTTTTCAGACCCATGAGGGAGGGAGGGGAAAATTTTTTTTAGGAAAAGATTTTTATTTGTCATGAACATCGTAAGTGAGGATGGCGTGAATTTGTCATCGCGTTCTAGGATTTAGTGATTGGAAACCTAGATTCTTGTCTTTTTTTCTTAAATTCCAGGGAGAGTACCATCTCCTGGAATAACAAATCACCCCCCCCCAAAAAAAAAAAAAAAAGAATTAAGAATAATTATATATCTGAACATATACATCCCTGTGTATAAAGTGACAGCCTACCTGTTTACTGACTGAACTGTCTGATCGATTTCATCACTTCCAGCTCATAAGCAAGATATAGTCCATGTATACATACAGGCACCCAACAACTTGATGTATTGATAAGTGATGTGTCCCTGTCAGTGTCTCAGAGTTGAGTGGTAGACAAGGGAACAGCAAGTATAAGTTCATCCACTCTCCTAGTCAGATGTGAACCACTAGTGCCATTGCCCTCCCTGATTGCTTCTGACTATGGTTCGCATGGTTTTTGGGTAAAAGTTACCATCAGTGAACTCCCAGACTTCACGATCCTAGCAGCTGCTACTGTGACCTCACTGATTATTTACACTTTTTATAGGCCTACATGGGACAGAAAATACTGCTGTTTCTACTAACACTTTCCTATTTCGCTGTAAATAAAAAAAAAAACCTTAAAGAAACTTAAGATTTAAAGATTCAAAACTTTTTGGGCATATTCTATTTCTAACGCACTAACTCTTTCATTGGTAGGGGAAGGGGGGAAAGGATTTTTAAAATATATATAAAGAGGACCCTTCCATAAAGGTATGGGATCCAGAACCCTCATCCCTCTCCACCAATACAGTGAAACATAGTTGTATTTGGTGGTCCTTGTATATGAGCTATCAGCCAGAGTAAGTGTAGATATGATAACAAGTTCACTCGTGGTACGCCAGACTTTGGTCATCTACAGCCCTGGGGTATTAAAGGGTCCTCAGTTCATCTATACATAAAATACATTTTCAATATTCAATGCAATAAGCCCTCATACGGTAATAAGGCAATCTCTTGTTGGGGCTCCAAAAAACCTAGGTTGGGAGGGGGTAAAACTTCTTTTTTTTATTATTATTTTTTTTTTTTTCAGTAAGGCATTGTTGCATATGAGGCAAAGTGTGACTTTCATATAAGTCTCTAGGGCAAACCTGGGGGTTGATTGTAAGCTGTCTAATAGAATTTAAATTCAGTTATATCCCACATATAAGGTGCACCCTGGGTTCAGACACATCCTAGAGGGCATATATGGGCTTGGGTTTCCAGTTAAAGCTGTGGCTCATGTTTGGGGCTCTGTGTACAATCGACAAGTTGACTATTCTTATGCGGTAGAGTGGCACTGTGTATATATAAAATCTTTACACCTTATAGAGTGTCTTGCACTCCATCCTAACAGAGATCTGGTCGAGGAGGAATAACTACTCTAAATTCTTGCTTGAAGGCCACACCTGCATAATTTATAATCCACACCATGAGTGGAAGGAACTATAAGCCACGACTTGGGCATACAAATCAAAAGTTTAGAGTGCTGTTCTAATGTGTTAGATACCCATCCTTAAGCCACAGCCTTTGTTTGGAGCATTCCTATAGGCCATTTACATAGAATTACCGTAAATTCTCTCGTATAAGCTGCAGCTAGTACCAGAACCCAACCCAATTGTTCCAGCACCATAGAGAGATATGGAGGCCCCCTAGGTTCCCATAGCTTTTTGAATTTTGAAGATCCATTCCAGGGTCCCCACTATTTATCAGCCACAGTTTTAACTGACCAGTGGTGTTGACGTGTGAGAAGCAGGAATACTCACTCACACACAACTTGGATTGAGCTTATTAAGGTAGAGCAATTCACACTAATGCTTAATTACATACATGTATATAATTGTGTTATATACTAAGAAACACTGATATGGGAATGCACAGAGAGTACACAGTACATAAGAACATAATTTATGCTGATGACAAGTGCACCAACTGCACCCGATGAACTGCTCCCCAGCAGCGGGAGTGAGTGATGAGCAGAGAGATCATACTGATCGTGTATGAACCCTAGATGACCAAGGGATGACACAAGTACGAACTACTAACTTTGACCTATGAGTTCATGAGTGGGAGCTTTGACCTTCTGCTCCTGGTGAGCTCATCCTGCTTATGTATGAACCCTGAGTGACACAGGTATGACCCAAGTATGAACTACTAACTTTGACCTGTGGGTTCATGACTTGGTGGTTTGACCTTCTGCTTTATAAGCTTAGGGCAGACTGCTGCTCAGAGGAAGGATGTAGTCATTTGCTCTGTGGGACTGGAGGCAGCACTGACACCATGACAGGAGAGGAACTTGGATTATTCTCACATATGCTCACTAGGAACTATATGGAGATAGTGATTGTGAGATTGCCACTCTGTGACTCAACGGCATTGGACACTCTATATGATTATGGAGACTAGTGTGGACTCTGTGTTTGGACTCAGCATGTATTGGGATGAGAGTATAGTAACTGTGCATTCCCCATGGACATTACAGACTATTTGGTAATTATATTATGTTCAGAATCATCTGGTTGGTATTTGTGGTTATGGTAATAAAGATGTGATTAACACTTAACCTCTCACGAGTGCTCTGTGACTAGTACAGATGAGCGCGTATTGGTCAATTAGCTACAGGCACTAGATTCTGATTCTGGTGATATCACTGCCCACTACATTGGTGGTACTGGAGACAAGGTAATCAGATAACACCCTAACTTATGTACATTTATCCCAGAACACAGACATGCTCAACATATGGTGGAGTTACCCAAACAACTTTGAGATTTGCCATGCCACAAACCAACAATAGATACTATGATTATTGACTACAAGGGAACCCATGCACACTCTCATACCTAGACATGCCTTGCAACATAGAAAGGCTCACTTGGTTTGTCCTATTGGAGTCTACAGATATATAACACATTTCACATGACAGAATAGAGCTGGTCAGGTGGTACACAGTCAAACAACTCTATGATCTACCACTCATCAATTGGCTACTTTGGTCAGAAAAGACCAACTTCCCAGATGCTGAATGGTTCACATCAAACTCCATACATGGAGGCTTTGTGTGTACCCAGAGAAAGAGTTGGATTAAGGGAGCCTACTTTGGTGAACACCCATGTCATTCTTCAACTTATAGGAATAATTGGTAATGCAGAACACTTGTAAAAGAGATGCATATCCATCACCTGACTCTGGGGCCATCCGAAACCCTATATCGGGGACCCCATAACATGGGCCAGCAGTGTCTGTAAAGGCAGTAGCTCAGGGTGTTAGGCTTCACTAAACGGTCTATTGATCCAGGGACAAGCAGCAGCACTCACCCCAGGCCTGGGACTCTACAAATGAACAGTAATCAAAGGATACACCTCTACTGCCCTTAACAAATCAAAACCCACTTTAACAGGGACAATGCTAAAAGGTTTGTCCTTTCCATTGTGGAAACCCAGAGGAATATTTGGACATAAGACCTATTCTGCTTGGAGAACACAAGGTCTACTGACAGTTTTGCAATTGATGTGTTTAGGGCATATCACAGGTGATGGAGTGGACCCGGAAGGTTGACATTAAGATGTTGAAAACTGTACTTTGAGAACCATTTTCTGTCTGATCACAGGCAGGATGCTCTTTGTGGAGTATTTTGCAGTTAATAAGAACTATTGAGGGAGGTGTTTGAGAGATGAATGTATTATCTCTATTCTCTGAGTTTCTGTCAGAAACTGTAACACATATTCCTTATCAGGGGTAAAGTTGTACCTGAGGTATAATGTACACATGTATGGGTTGACTGTGATTCTCTACTTTATATTACCCTTACCTTTATATCAGTAATTCCGATAAAGTAATTTTAATGGTAAAAGATAAGGAACACATTGATTTGCATCCTTCAGCAGGGATGTCTGAAAGATAATTTTGACAGCAGTGTAATGGGCTTTTATGGAGATGATGAGGAATTGCCTGAAAGAGTCAAGAAAGAGACCATGAGGTAATGATTTGGTCTGATTCATTGATGCAAAGCTTTTTTAACCATGTAGTATTGCTGTTGCATTTGGTATACCCAAATCAGATGGGACAGAAATACATCAAATGTATGTAATATCCAGGAAGAATTAACCAGTAACTTTCAGAATAATATTCCATGAAAGGTGTCAGGATGATAAATAGATGGCTTTGTAAAGCCAATTCAAGCCAGTAAGTTTTGCACACATGAGAATGTGATACACTGTAAACCATAACTAAATAGAAAGTTGTTAATATTCAAACAACACATATGATTTGACCCAGAGAATCTTAAACTAGTGTTTGAAATGGCACGTAGGGTGTCTCCTGACATCCAACAACAAAAGTAAATCATCCAGACAGGTAGGGTGAAATTTAGCTAATCTAAATAAGATAGAGATACCAAATAATTGTTGATTAAACATGTGATGTTATCAAACTTACATATGATAAAACAATGCATTCCATTACACAGAGCTTAACTTCCACTGCTGTCAAAACCAAGCAGAAAAAAGAAAGAGAGATAAATGAAGTAATAGGAGAAAGCAATTGATAACATTGAAAGGTCATGGTGGTCAAGTCCATCTCTGGTAAAAGAATGAATGATCAACTAAATGAAAAAGTGAACTGTCCCTAAGAATGGATCATAATAAAGATAAGGCATAAAACATGCAACTATCTGATACCTATAATACAGGTAGAAGTGCAGATGATCTCTGTAACAGCCATATTGATGGAAACAGGTTACTAAAACAAGACATCTGAGGTAAAGCAAATAAGCTTCAATCAAGCTAAAACAGTCATGGCCAGACTAAGCAACATAGAGGACCAACATGTGGTCACCCAAATTAAAGCCAGTTCCAATGAGTATTGGCATAGATAGCAATGTTCTATCAATCAAAACATGATTATGGATAGAATCCATAAGGGTGAACAAATCAAAGTGATTTAACCCACAAAATAAAAAACAAACAAACTTATGAATGGGGTGAACAAATCCAAGTGATTATCCCAATAAGTATCAAATAAATAAAATAGGGTGATTACATCCAAGAAATGTAACCCACTTGTTATGAAAAAAGACTGATGGGATGAATAGATCTCAAGAAATTTAGCCCAAGAGAGAAGAGGAAACTAAGACATTTCCAATCCAATCACTGTGGCATCACAACATCTAATAGAATGATATGAAATTTACCTTATGATTACAAAAATAACCTCATGCATAAATAAGCAATTACAAAATATTTACATTCAGATTAACTCAATATGTTTACTTGATCTGTACTCAAGTGCTTCATCCAAAAAGTAATACATGGGGTCATAATGTCTGTAGCATAGTGAGCATATATGTGCCTCACAAAGGGTGCATTACTGATCGAAGATATATTATCACAGAAAACATTTTGACAATTCATCAAACATATTGGTTTTTGAAAAATGACAACCCATGGTATTTTGATATTTGTGATTTCAAATACAAATTTGCAATATTGACATTGACTAAGTAATAACAATATATACATTGCTAAATTTGGACAGAATAAATCACTTCAAGATTGGGGACTAGGGCCTTTAAAATGTGGAAAGTTGCTAAGGAAAGTTTGTTGGGTACATATGAGTAGGTACCATGTTGAGAAGAAGGGAACACTTGATCATACAAAAGGCCATGCTCACATTTGCACAAACTGCTCTGACTTGAGAGTGACTGGTTGATCCAGTTTACAGGAATTGGATATGGCATTCCTATATAAAGAAAATGCAGTATGCCATCTTGCCAGTGGCAGAACTGCGTAATATTGTGACATAAGTCCGGATAAAATTCCATGTGACTATCAAAATATAGACTGTGCTTGAAAAGCAACATGCCGTGTCAGTTTGGAAAACCCTAATTATGACACATCCAGCATGTGCAGTTGTGTTGCAATGCTGGGCTGAATGCCTGGAATGATCAGTGATTCCCCAGAATCTTATTATGCATGCAGATGGAATCTGCACCTTTATGACCCATAAAAGGGTCCTGCTGTGGCAAACCACTGGGTGCAAACCAGGTTGGTCACACTAGTTGTGCATGATTGATGCATCTCAAAATGAATACAAGTTTTGACACAGATGAATAATTGTTTGTCTAGATGAAGAAATAATAATAAAAAAAAAGTATGCAGAAAAGTGTGGTTGTATGGTCCCTTTTCTGCCATTAGTACACATAAAATGAAATGTATTCAGCACTCTCCTTACTAAGTGAGGGCAGATGTTTAATGGTCAGTTATGGTACAGGACTAGAGGTGCCTCATTTCCATAACCCTTTGTGATCTTTCATGATAGGGAAGCTGAAAAAGGATTGACAGAAAAACACTGTTTCTCCATGCTAAAATTATATTAGACAGTATCAAACTAAGAAAACAAAATGCAGTTCAAGAA
This sequence comes from Acholoe squamosa, assembly GCA_949317995.1. Lineage (NCBI taxonomy): Eukaryota > Metazoa > Annelida > Polychaeta > Phyllodocida > Polynoidae > Acholoe > Acholoe squamosa. The sequence goes on along the minus strand of OX439049.1, from coordinate 32,460,574 downwards.
AACAATATGAGGCCACTATGAATAACAAAAATAGCTGAATAAATAGATGATATAAAATAAATGCATAAATGAATAGATAGGAAAGATGAAAAAGGTTTCATGAATCCCAATGTTATCATTTGGGCAAGAGAAACAATTTAACTCTTAGAGTAATTGTTGAACTGAAATTCTGTTAGGTAAATGTCGCATTTGCATTTATGCTAGGACAGGGTTTACTGTAAAGATGAAACTTATTTGTCAAATTGAATTTGGAATTTCTGCAGCTCACATAGGAGACTTGTAGTATAGAACAGGCGATTATAATTGGGCAGATGATATTGATAAGAGGCATTAAAAGCTGACATTAACATGAATAAGGCAGAGGTACTGCTTGTGCACTGCTAACTTCCAAAGGTTAATGTATAATCTGAAATGTGGATTTTCAAGGGGTAGGTTTCGAACCCGAGCATATCTAATTAGAGACTCATGGTTAAAATACTGAAATGAAATAAGCAACTTGAAAGTAACTCCTATACTGGTGAACAAGAAATGGTGTAGATACATCAAGTAGATGAGTGAAAGAGAAATCGTATTGTTATCAGATGAATCGAATTATTATCAGATGAATCGAATAGATAAGGCAATTAAAAATGATTTATGAAATCATTTTTACTAAAAAGCCCACGCATGTGTTGACGTGTGAGAAGCAGGAATACTCACTCACACACAACTTGGATTGAGCTTATTAAGGTAGAGCAATTCACACTAATGCTTAATTACATACATGTATATAATTGTGTTATATACTAAGAAACACTGATATGGGAATGCACAGAGAGTACACAGTACATAAGAACATAATTTATGCTGATGACAAGTGCACCAACTGCACCCGATGAACTGCTCCCCAGCAGCGGGAGTGAGTGATGAGCAGAGAGATCATACTGATCGTGTATGAACCCTAGATGACCAAGGGATGACACAAGTACGAACTACTAACTTTGACCTATGAGTTCATGAGTGGGAGCTTTGACCTTCTGCTCCTGGTGAGCTCATCCTGCTTATGTATGAACCCTGAGTGACACAGGTATGACCCAAGTATGAACTACTAACTTTGACCTGTGGGTTCATGACTTGGTGGTTTGACCTTCTGCTTTATAAGCTTAGGGCAGACTGCTGCTCAGAGGAAGGATGTAGTCATTTGCTCTGTGGGACTGGAGGCAGCACTGACACCATGACAGGAGAGGAACTTGGATTATTCTCACATATGCTCACTAGGAACTATATGGAGATAGTGATTGTGAGATTGCCACTCTGTGACTCAACGGCATTGGACACTCTATATGATTATGGAGACTAGTGTGGACTCTGTGTTTGGACTCAGCATGTATTGGGATGAGAGTATAGTAACTGTGCATTCCCCATGGACATTACAGACTATTTGGTAATTATATTATGTTCAGAATCATCTGGTTGGTATTTGTGGTTATGGTAATAAAGATGTGATTAACACTTAACCTCTCACGAGTGCTCTGTGACTAGTACAGATGAGCGCGTATTGGTCAATTAGCTACAGGCACTAGATTCTGATTCTGGTGATATCACTGCCCACTACATTGGTGGTACTGGAGACAAGGTAATCAGATAACACCCTAACGTATGTACATTTATCCCAGAACACAGACATGCTCAACAGTGGGAATCCTGATAATTCATAAGGAAAAATGTTGTACTATTTTCAACATTTTCCCCACAAACTTAGGGGGTGGCTCATACGAGGGTGCGGCTTATACAAGGGAAATAACGGTACTTAGATTATGGATCTGACAGTGAGATTTGGGTTATAATTATGAGCGTGCGGCCACAGAATAAGTATATATGTCTTTGGTGCGGCTCATACAAGGGAATTTACGGTACCTAGTAATACCTTTTTAGTGCTCTACTTGTGGCTTCGCCACTAGATAGTAGGGGCAAATTGTACTCTCATTGAATGCATCCCCCCCTCTCACAATACCCCCCTCCTACCCCCACCACCACAGCCGCCCAAAGTATGCTTCAATGATTCCTCCTGTTGTTTTATATGAGAAGTGCGTAATTAAGCACCGCATAACGTAGCAACAGTGCATAACTTAGCAACATGAAACAAATTAAGCACTTTCCCAGCAGATACTCTCGGAAGTTGAATTTTAGTTAATTCCTCTGGATCTACTTGTCAAATCTCAACATATGACCTACCATGAAAGATCTCAATGAGTACTTTCAAGGTACTACATAGTTGAGCACATCCTTTTAGAATCGGGGCTGTAATAAGTGCCATAACATTCGAATAGAGACTCCAAAATGGCAGCCATTAATGTTGTGAACGATTCTGAGGCTATAAAGTTTTTCTTTTTGAAATATAACTTAAGAACACTTCAATAATGATCATCAAGTGTAGAAGGAGTAGGAAATAGAAAAATAAATCATGAAATTATTTCTCCTCCAACTATGAATGAGCAGTTCGAGTTAGCTGGTACTTTCCAACATTCTTCACAGCGGAAAAATATTGCTTCATCTGGTACCTCAAGGGTACTGTAGGCTAAAGCAGTCACAAATCGAACATTTCTAACCAGCGAACAAGGAAAGCATTTCTATATATAGGGTAATAATAGCACACAAGTTCACTGATATAATCTCCCATGTATAATGTGCATCCTGTGTATGAAGCCCAACCAGAGTTGAAAGAACTTTGAAATATGAGGGGCAGCTGGGGCTTGATTTTTGAAGGTTTAGTAAATCTACTGTTTTATGGTATACCGTAGATTCGATGAGTATTTACAGGTGGAAGATTTCTCATCTTTCTCATCTTATCAGGGTAGCTAGATTGACTCTAAAATTTTAACAAGAGGCAGCCCCTCCCCATGTACACAAACCCCTGGCACAAACCGCAATCTAAGGCTGCATAAAATTGATAATCAGCTTTGCGGACAGCGCCCTCACCCCTTAAAAAGGGCCTCATGGACACTTTTTATCATCATAGTACAAAAAATGACCTACAAAAATGCACACCCCTTGAAAAAATAATAAAAATATACCCTCACCACCATTGTGGTACTTCTACTTGATCAATTTTCATAATTCAAACGGCTTTGGAATCCCTATAATGTATTCTATCTCCTCCTAAAACTGGCTAATTGATCAAGAAAGTGGTTGATATTCTGCACGATGAATAATTAGGAAACATTTTGCATGGTATTGGAGAGTACATCAAAGCCACAGCAGCATAATACAAGTCTAATTAAACATGAAAATAATAAAAATAAAAATCTACCTTCCTCATTGTTTCAAATAAGGGAAAAAATAAAAAGCTACCTCCCTCATTGACAAAATATCATGGAACAAATAAAATATAAAGCCTCCCTCCCTCACTTCATTTTTTCAAAAAGTGTCCGCAAAGCTGAAAATCAATTTTATGCAGCCTAAATAGAGGGGAGGGGTGTACTTACTTACACACTTATTTTGCCCACCCACTCTCAAAAATAAAATGGTCCTGCCATAAGCCTGCCCCAGTTTCATGGAAGAACAACAGGCCACCCAGCAAACAAGAAACGTTTTTTAACGTGAAAAAAAAAAATTTAAGAGGGGGCCATGTCATTTTAGTGCCAACTGAGGGGGGGGGGGCTTGATGGATTTTGGCGGATCAACAGATTTTTTTCAACTCTCCCGCCATGACAAAAATGATCGTGACCCCCCCCCCCCACACTAAGAACTGATTTTGCAAAATGACCCCCCCCCCAAAAAAAAAAAAAAAATATATATATATATATATATATATATATATATATATATTGGATATGCGGGTGGAATGACATGTCACAATGAGTATTTGATTTGCCCATATTTTGTTTTGACCCCCAGTGTGAAGGTTTATTAGGTTTTGCCCCCCCCCCCCACCAAGTTGCCAAAGGGCTCTTTTTCAAAATGACCCCCCCCCCCTCCCCACCTAGCAATAAATGACTCGGCCCTAAAACACAACACTCAACAGTTCCCAAGTGGAATCATTCCATGTTATCTGCCAGCTTAGGCCACTCCAAATTAAAAAATTGGTCTATGGATTTTCTGTTTTAGAAAAAGAGGCGGGAGGGCGGAATTTTTATTTTATTTTTCTAGGAAAAGTTATATGTCTATGGATTTTGCATGGCCAAAATATGGAGAGGGCTAATTTTTTTTTTGGCAGGGGGGGGGGGTCCTTGCTGAAAATGTTAATTTTTTCCTAAGTGCAGAGTAGGCCTATATAATGAAACCGGTGACATCTTTACCTATCCAATGAGTGGTCTGCCATTTCTGTACTTTTATTGATTGATCCAGTAAGCTCATTGCTTAAAAAAAAAAAAAAAAATCTGCAATTTACCAGAAAATGAAGCGGGCGGAATCCATAGACCAATAAATTTTCTTAAAAAATTAAAATTTGTATTTTGGAAACTAAGGTGCGGGAAATCCATAGACCAATATTTTGATTTGGTGTGGCCTTATTAGAGTTGTCCTCAAATGCCCTCTGGGCAGTGTTGTGGCGGTACTGCTGGGTGGTGGTGGTGGTGGTGGTGGTGGTGGATCGGGGGGTAAACCCCTCTTCGGCACGGAGAGTGAGTGAGTGAGGTAGGCTGTGCTGGGAGTTGGAGAGGGTCCGTCTAGCCGTCAGTCAGAGGACCATGCTGCAGGCATGGCCGGCAACAAACAAAGCAAATCATCATCTAAGCGATGCTCTTTCTCACCTAAATAAAGCCACCCATGAGCCCCTAACTCTGTAAGGGTGAGATGAGGTGATGTCATACCAGTTGCATCATTATTTACCACCATACTCTCTGAGGAAGGGCTGGTTGAAACCAGTTTTCTTCCCACAGCGCCGACCTACGTCAAATTACTCAACACGGAGAAGGCGAACAAGCTACGACTTGCCAACCACAACTCTTTTGTTGACAGTGTAAAATACTATTTTAATATCTCTAACGATCAGTCGTAGGACTTGAAAATTCTTATTGCGTATGACACCAATATAATCTCGGGTCACAGAAGGTACATTTGAAACGCTTCAAATGGCATTTTACAGGGTTTTGTCAGTCAACAATTGGCATGTCGCACCAAAAAGGGCTGGCATGATGCTACCTTCACTCATGTCGTCCACGTGGGTTGCTCCTTAATTTATACATATCGCCACCAACCAGCCAAATATGTCATCAGAACATAGGAAGTATGTCTCAACAACAACTGACAATCATATAAGTGATATCCTGCATCTGAATCATTACAGAATGGCCCCGAGATGAAGTATTTAAGAGCAAAAGGGCACAAAACGTTCGTCTTGTTTATAAATATGCGGAGGTCTTTCCGTCTCTCCAGACTCCACTCACCCATCCCCATGCTGCAAATGTCATCGCCGAGATTTGCTGTTCCTGAACTCACCCTTGCTCCAATCTCGGCTTTGGTAACTTTAAGGAAATCTATATCCACTCTCCTTTGCCTGGACACCCGAAGATAGGCTAAAGTCTGCCTGACTTACCTCAAAACGTAGCTACTCCGGTCGAGGGTTGACTAAGTTTTGGAGCTCGAGCCGCCATGACAGAGTCTGTGTCCAAAAATAGTAGGCGCGGCTCATTCTCAGGGAGCATTTATTATGCAGCAGCGCCAGCAGCTTTTACTCAGAGACGCTAGATGGCGGCCCGGACTCATTTCCCGCTCAACCGTGAGCTGCTCTTACCTTAGGTCACGGGGAACTAAATCCATTTCCTCTATGTTTCTATATAGCATAACACACAAAAAGAGCCGCCTAAGATGTTCGTTGGTAAAAATTTCAACCATAGCACGGTAAACTCGTCCCTCATACACAATGTGACAGAATGTTGGATATAGGCTTAACCCTGGAAATCTTGAATATTAAAGGGAATGATATGTGCAGTGAGTGCCATTCTACCCTATTTTGGGCCTAAAAATCTCCATTGGCCAGATTAACTTTTGCTTGCCTCATAAAATCCCCAAGGCCTGGCATAATATAAAAACTTTTTTTTGGGGGGCACCGTTTTTTTGTGACTATATGATGGAGAAGGTGTTGTTAATCTCTCTTCACATAAACTAACAGATGGAGAGTATAGCCTCTTGCAGAAAGGACTAACATTTGTATGCATCCCCCGCCCACCCGACTCAGACATTCTATTTGAAGACCTATCTAAATTTCATCTTAGCATTAAAAGGAAATTGGCATTTGCAAAACTTAATGATGGCAATACCATCGAACCTCCGCCACCACCACCATTCCCTACCAGTGCAATAGAGGCCCCTTTCCGCAATAACAAATTCAAAAATCCCTCCACTTGGAAACCCCCAGGTCCCGCTATTGTGGAACACATGTGTTTATTAAGTCAAACACAATTAGAAAACACTCTCATCACACCCTATCACAGGTCCAACATTGCTCCATCTGAAAAAGAGGCTAAACTCTCATTGTCTTCCAACGATGCACTAATCATCAAAAAGGCCGACAAAGGTTCTGCGGTAGTAATACAAAATCGATCTGACTATATCAACAAGGGTCTTCGTCAACTTAATGATAGAGCTTTTTATAGGTTGTAGGAAACCAATCTAACCAATTTCTATCAGGCATTGGTCAAAAAACCAGGTCTCAAAAATGCAGAAAGATGGTGAACTCAGTCAGGAGGCAGCTGATTATCTAATAATTCCTAGACCTAGAACAGCCAAATTATATCTACTGCCCAAAATACATAAAAATAAATTGCCTCCCCCAGCAGACCCATTGTGTCAGCCAATGACTGCCCCACTGAGAGAATCTCTCAACTGGTTGACCACTTCCTGCAACCACTACTAGTAGCTTCTCTTCCATCTTACCTAAGAGACAGTAGGGACTTTTTGAATCAAATAAAAGATTTAAAAATCCCCCCAAACTCAATTCTGGCTGCGCTGGACATAATCAGCCTCTATACCAACATCCCTACTGATGAAGGCATAAAGGCTGCTAGACAAATCCTGAATGCCAATAGACACCCATTCCAAAATCCACACACTTATAGTATTTGCAACTTACTACACTTAGTACTAACTTGCAACAATTTTGAATTCAATAATAAACACTTCCTTCAAATAAGTGGTACTGCCATGGGGACAAAGGTGGCCCTGTCGTATGCCAATATCTTTATGGGAAGTTTTGAATCAAAATTTGTATATCCTTACCATACCCAACCTCTGATCTGGAAGAGATCCATAGATGACATCTTCATGATTTGGACCCATGGAGAAGAATCTCTTTTGATGTTTGTGGAACATTTAAATAGTTGCCACAAGACCATCAAATTCACATTAGAACATTCCAGAGCAGAAATCAATTTCCTGGGCGTAAAGGTCATTCATGACCTAAATGGCAATTTAAAAACTTCTCTTTATTGCAAACCAACAGATAGTCATAACTAGTATCTGTTGTATTCATCTGAACACCCAAGGCATGTTTTAAAAGGGATACCTTACTCTCAATTCTTGAGAGTACGACACATATGCTCCAACACCTTGGAATTCAGACGCAATGCTCTCATGCTATGCACCCACTTCCTACGTAGGGGATACCCTAAACAACTCGTAATAAATTCTCTAATCAGAGCTGAAGCACAACCCAGAAATGAGTTACTACAAATCAAAGAAAAGGTTACAGACTCAGCAAAATCATTGTACTGCATTGTCACTCATAATCCAGCCAACCCACCAATGGAGAAAATAATTCGCTTACATTGGGATTTAATGCTGAAATCTAAAAAGACTAGAGTGTATCACAATGCCAGACTACTATTTGGCAAACGCCAAAATAAATCATTGGGGAACGAATTAGTTCGAGCTTCTACGAGCACAGACCCCTCAAATGCGCGTTAACTCCCTCATGTCATCAGACATCCCTGTAAGAGACCCAACACCTGCAATTATTGCCCAAAGCTCAATAAGAGCGGCTTTATTTTCTCATTGTGGGATGGCAAAAGATACAGAAACCTGATCAATGTCAACTGTCAGACTGCTAATCTGATCTACGCCATAACTTGCGGACACTGTGGCATACAATACATAGGCCAAACAGAAAAGAAACTACTGGAACGGTTCAAAGGCCATATGGGAGATATTGAAAATGTAGACCATGACACCACAGTAGCCAGGCACTCGATCTTGCCCAGATAACACCAGACTACCTGAGGAATGCTGGGAAGATGGCCCTATAATTTCAATCTTAAGCTTCATCAAAAACCCTGCCACTTCAAAGGAGGGAAAGCTTGAAAGTAACGAAGAGGAAAGACGATGGATGCATCGTTCATGCACCATCATTCCTCACAGGCTAAATGTTCTTGACTAAAGAATCAGAAAGCCAACCTAGTCACAAAAAATAATGCTACAAGCAGACCAGACCCGTTTTTGACTGCGGAATTAAATAACCCTCATGTTATTTGGACATTGTCCTACCACTCTTACACCACTACTGCTGAGAGTATATTATACCTCCTCATTTATTGAGGAGGCAGACCCCCAGGTATATAAACCCGGGTGTCCACCAACCCCCAGAGAAATTGACCACCTGGGGTTTTTTTACACTAAGAAAATAGACTCACTATTTTCAATAAAATATACTCTCATAAACAACTAAGTGAGCAGCTTATCCATGACACACTCCATACCTAATCACAGACCTAATAAATATTGTCAAAAGTTAAAAACTAACATAATTGGTTTGGATATATTCCCAAATTATCAATCATTTGCATATCTTACACTTACTTCCAGTTATTAATACCTGAATAATCAGCCAATTAACAACTGGGTCGATCACGCCTGATGAGACACTCAGATTGAAACCACACTTACAACCCCCCACTATTGGGTCACACAGTCTGTGATATCCACCCCAACTTACACCAATTTTCAAATTTTGACTCAGATACACTCTCCAACCACTTCTCAGTTTGAGCCTCATTCTGAGTGACAGTGGGGTCACATGAGCAATTTGCTAGCACATTGGTTGCCATGGTATAAATAGTGGATGCAAAAGTCAAATCTGACACTTTGTGGTAGCGAACAGTAGGGTGCACACCTAACGCTGTATCCTGGCATAATATAAAAACACACCTACTATTCCATTTATTAACTATTTGGGAACACCTGTGACTTTTTTCATAATTTTACCAATATTTCTTCTGTCTAATTCTTAACCAATCAGCAGTCAGAACACCCTTTAGTACAGGCCTGAATACCATATGACTCACGAGAGGGCAGCATTTATGTCCACATAACCTTTACTGCATTCTTTGAGACGAGATGTTGATAGAAATGTAGGGGCCCTGTCACGTCGCCATTATCGTGGGGGAAAGACAAACACATCTTCTGCAACGCACCCGTAAATATTGTGTACCCTGTCAAACTGGAGTGGTTTTTGCCCTTTATTTAGTGAAATCCATGAAGTTTCAAGTGTATTTTCCGATTCAAATGACTGAATTTAGTAGATCAAAAGTCCAATTTAGTGATAGAAGTAGAAATCAAATCATGGCGTCATTCAAGGCAGCATTATCTTTCCCCAAAATTAATGGCGGACGTCGTTGTGACATAACACATCGACTGTGATGTCGCTGTAACTAGAATGATAAGAGCAGGGCTCCAGTGTAGTGTTGAAACGGGTAGGACGTGAGTGTTGCCGTTTACAAGAATTGCCTAGGGAGGGGTTGGGGGAGGGGCTCACACCTTGTGGCCCCTTTTTGACCAAAATCCTCTCTCAAAGGGTCAATTTTGCCCAAATCCCTCTGATATATCGCTAGGATCATTTTTTTTTGCCCAAACCCCTCTCACAAAGGGTCACTTTTTTTTTAAGTCCTTGAGTAAGTTCTTCACTAAAGTACATGATTCTACTATAATCTACACCCAAGATACATCACATGTACAATTTTCATCAAAATATTTCACAGTATTTCCAGGGTAAAAAACAAAACAAAAAAAAACACAGAGGCCTACCCCTTCTAAGTAGTCTCCCCTGTAACCTGAATGGTAACTCTGGTAATAAAAAAGCGAATCGTCTGATCTTTTGGGCATGGGGAATCCTGAGTGCCTAATCGCCCAGGATGGCTTATATACTCGGTTTTACAGTAATCATCATGAAGCATAAAAAAGGTCTACCATTCAGCACCTCATTGGTGCAGGATGTCGATTCTTCAGGAAGTGTTTGAATCATGTAGGGTTAGAAATTTACTGCAGGATACATTGACTATGACTATGTTCATAGGGATATGTTAACCAAGGCGATGTAAAAGTAAAAATAAAAGAAACAAGTAAGACAATAGGGGTCTGTCCAATTGTAAACGATTGGGGGAGACGTTAGAAATTACAAACATTCCCCCAGCTGTGTTACTTATATAATATATGTAGCCTCATGAAAAAAGGGGGTGTGGATAAGGGGTCCCCCATGTCACATGTCGATTTTAAAAAATGGTCATGGCACTTGTCACTTAAATCCCCATGTCCCATGTCACCTCTAAGAGCCTATCATGTCCTATGTCGAATTTGAGTAAGCACCTATGTCATGTCACTAGTTGTTTTGCCTCATATCACTAAGGCCCATGTCACATGTCGATTTAAAAAAATGGCCATGTCACCATGTTGAATTTATTGGTCCATACCCATAAACAAGCCACAGTTTCCCATCAGAATAGGACCCAGTTTGCCATGAGAATAGGCACATGCAGTGAAGACAGTGAGGTGGCACCATCTAGTGAGTATTGAAAGAACTAAGTCCCACCCAGGCCCTATCTGCATGCTGCCTATTGCAAAAACAGTCAACTAAAATCAGTACATATTGGATCAAAGAGAGAAAAATCTTTTCAACCAATCACAGCACAGCAATAATTCAGTGCGAAACACCCAAATATTATGCAAATGAGCTGTATTTGAGTGTAAACTATAATGGGAGCTGGACTATGTTATTACTACCTAAGACCTGATTAGGTAATTAAGAAAGGTTATTCATAACAAACCGTCTCCCATAAAAAAAACAGCGTGTTTTTGTGTAATCAGTGTATTTTATTCAATCAATATTATATAAACATCATTTGTTTATCTCTAAACAGTCAACAGTCATACCTTATTATAACACTTGACATAGATTGCAGATTATTGGATGGAATGCATTTGATCAAATCTGCTTGGCACTATGTGGATACTATTTAACATCTAAGGCCACACACTTTACAGAACCTCTTTTGTTAACTTTTAACAAAGCACTACTGATAATACCTCACATATAAGGCAAAGCTTTTATGCAGGGATAGACCCTTTCTGTGTCTTAAAAAAAATGCTTCTGAACTCACCTCGCAAGGTATATGTGGTGTTATACATGTATTAAAGAACAGTACTAAAATCTCACAAATCGAATGCAAAGTATAGCATTTCCAACACATGATGTGGCCTATACATGAGGTGCGCCTTTAAAAAATAAACGCGCCTTTTACGAGATTTATCATGGTAGAGCAAACAATTTGATTTATTCATAAGGTTTTCATACAATATGGAAATACTCAACACTCTTGCAATATATACACACCCATAGTGTTCAGCGAATTTTTTGATTGTCCCACCAGAAATCTAACCAAGCAGTGGCAGATTTAAATGGGGCCAAGTGCCCCGGCCTTTTTACCACTAGGTAAAGAGTATATGTTTATACCGCATTCACCGTTAAAAGTGCACATTGAACAAAAATGTGACCAAAAGGAGGGGGTGTGCAATCATTATGTCACATATGGTATTACATGCCCTACATTTGGCCAAAAGTGAAGCATGGCCCCCTCCTCCTTTTATAATTCTAGATCAACTCCTGCCCAGATCTTTCAACTGTGAAGTGTTCGTGCTACTCTTGTGACTACCTTTGTATCTTGCATATAAGGCATGGCTTATACTTAGTATATATAAGGAAACCAACCCTTGGTGCACTTTATACATGTAGCACTTCCTTCAAGTCAAAGTATGCATGCATATTTAACTGCAAGGGGTCAAACCAGTCCCCTACACAATATCTCACATCTAAAGGAACTACTCTTTAAATTGATTTGTCTATGCACCAATTCACATCACCATATTGAATAGGTCAACATATACTACAAGACTAAATGTGTTATATAGATCACAGATGGCCCAGGGTTTGTAACAAAAAATGGTATTTATGTTATGGTGAGGAAAGTGTTTTCTCTTGTTTACGTCAGGAGGTACTTTCAGCACACCGATATCCCAATCAGTAGACTGAAATGAAATATCTTACCCATAGGGTTCCATGTGCTATATATATTTAATCAAGGGATCTTGCCATAGAGGCCAATGCTAAAGAAATTCAGCACCTAAACAGAAAGGTATGAATGGCCTGGTATAACCAGGAGAAGGTGCACTTGAATTTTCTTTTTTTCTTTTTTTTTAGAGAAAGAGTAACATCTTGACTCCCAATACAATATAAACAAAAGACAAAGGAATAAATAAAAGGTATATTTCAGAGGCTAAAGTTGGTCATGTGAGAAAGGTCGAAAATGAAAAAGGCATCGGCTACATCCCAGGGAGGTATCCCTGGGCCAACAATGTTAATTATTTCAGGACATAATATAACTTTGAGTAAAGTACCGTACTTCAAAACACTGAATATCAAAACCAGAAAATGCTGCCAGTCTAGGATAATAACAGATACTGCAATATAAGTATTCCTTTTAGTGCATTGGCCCATTTAAGTGCCAGGGGTAATGGGGCACTGAGATAAATCTTAACCACCGAAAGAGAATACAAATAAACTTCGGTCACAAATAAACATGGGGTAAAGGGGTATTGAAATCTATATTAACTTGGGTGCTTCAACAGGCCACTACAGTACCAAGTATCTCAGTGGGTAGACAAGTGCTACGCTTAAACCGAGTGTGACTATGGTGATTATCAATTTTCTCTAAGAACCTGAGGTTCATCTTTGGGTGAGGTGCACTGATGGCAATCAATTAATTGATTTTACACTAAGAATCCAATTTTCAAATGAGTGAGAAGTGACTACCCTAAAAATGAGTTATTGACATTGATAGAGATTTTAAGAATGACCACATAAATAAGTAGACTGTATTCTTTGAGGTATACAGGATATGCTTCACTCCACATTTGACATAACCACATTACCTTAAATCCTCAAGTACAAGATGCATCTTATACATGAGGATTACATCACCTGCAGCCTATAGGACTTAGCCCAACTCAATGTGCATCGCATATGCGAGGGATTTACACTATAGGAATGTACTAAAATAACCAAAATATGACCTTGCATGCGTCCTATATGTTTTAGTCTTGGGGTACATCCTATACGTGAGGTGTCTTATACACAAGGATTTACAGTGAATATGATTACAGTATAACCTTGAGTACAAGCCATGACTTATTCGAGCCATATTGCAGCTTAGAGGTATGGTCCAAGCTCAGCATAGACCTTATAGGTGAGGTTTAAATCAGAATCAAGGCCAATTTGCTTCAACTCTGGGTGTACATTGTTTTACACTATGTACTTTTAGGGAAACTATGAGAAAGAGAGAATTTTTTTATATTTAAATTGTACCTAAGTCTATTCCGTACATTGTGTACAACTCAAGGATATCTTTTAAGATGTATAACTGATTGTTCTGTGCATACCATAACACTTTTCTAAAATTTTATATTCTTGATGGAGATCCAGTTCTCAAACTCTTCTGGTTCTTCAAAACACAGGCTTGACCTGTTATCTCTCTGTACCTTATACACATTGAAAACTTGTTACAAATACATCTCTTATCCTACCCCCCAATATTATAATCCTGAATGGCAAATTTCCAGGCACTACAATAAGTATCACAATTTATGTGACATGCATAGTCACATGATATATAGATTAACAAGTCATGTAAACTCACATGATAGATTAACCTATCACAGACACACAATAAATTAGAATCAGATCTGGTATCTTCAAACAGAAATCTGCAAAAATATAAGTGAATCTGTAAAGTCTAGCTGTAAAATTATTAAAAGCTTGAACCTTAAACTGTAAATGTATTTGTGCAAGGAGATGCAGGAGTATATACTTTTTTTCCTGGCCTGAACTTAAAATTCAATGCTATCCGAAAACCATGCCGTGTTTCACTATAAATGCAGTGGTAGTATGACATATATATGGTGTGGTATTCCCCCACTCAAGGAGTAATGATTTATATGCTGACACTGAACCAGTTCCATGCTATGAAAAAGCCTCAATATCCAGCTGTCAATGATGATATATGTTCAGCTGAAAAAAACAAGCAGTTTTATAAGATCATTTAGTACTCCCGCCTTCAGACTTAGTTCCTGGGGTTACTGTTAAAATATTATACTAAAAGTTACTACATGACATTAATGACTTTTTTCCCCAAATATTTTTGCAGATTTATGTTGATCAATTGCTATAGCTACAACTATCAATAATTACAAATGACAAGCACTTACAGGACAACATTAAAATTATGACAAAAAATGGCAAGGAGTATGGCAACAAATTACCAATGGCATTCATGCATAATAGATATGTAGTACTTACAGGGTAAATTTATGAAAAAAGAGAGAATTCTTTTATGCTCAAATTGTACCCAAGTCTATTAAGTATATTGTGTACAAACTCAAGGATATCTTTTGTGATGTATAACTGATTGTTCTGGGCACACCATAACACTTCTCTGAAATTGTCTATTCCTGATGGAGTTACAGTTCTCAAACACCTCTGGTTCTTCAAAACAGAGGCTTGACCTGTTATCTTTCTCTAACTTATGCATATTGAAACTTTGTTACAAATACACCTCTGACCCTACCCCTATTTTATTTAGCACTACACATTACAAAGATTGCTTTTCCATTAAATTTCTGAAACTGTATGTGACATGAATTGCAAATATGGTAGTGCTCTATCACCAGCCCCTAAATCTTTTTTTCACAAGATGGTGCACATCTTGCTGCCCTGTTGACAGCTGCCTCCAGCAGGGGTCATGACCCTTGTGACGGAAGTCACATGACGTGCAGGGGTTGCTGGGATGGAGATGGGTGGTGGTGCTTCTAAGTGGGGCCTGGGAGGGGGATCATCCAAAAACCAGTCTGTGCCCCGACGAACTCCATGATCCGATCTGATAAAACAAGAATGGGTTTTCTATATATGTGGTTAAATGTTACAACTTTATAGATCTGAGACTAGTATTCAAATGATGTAGTCATGCAATTAAACACCTTTAATAAGTCATTAATAAAGACTGAAAAAAGGCTAAGTGATTATCTAAGTAAACATGTAAATAAAGATGTTTCTGGAAGGTGATAATCATTCATGATTGTTCAGGTAGTTTAACATCCAATTGGGACTTTCTAGATAAACAAGACAAAAATAATTCATGAGTACATTAAATTGCAATACAACACATTAGAAGCGACCTATCGGTACATATTGCAAAGTACTCCCCATCTTTTAGTTGTCTTCTTTTTCCCTTATGGTATACAAGTGCCTCTCATGAGAGAAACTTCCAGATGAGCTACTGTGTTACTAGAATGCAATAGCCATTTCTGATTGAATGTCATTAAACAGCTCTAATCATATGATATAGGTATTGATAACGAGAATACAATATATCATTCGGAGAGAGTTGAAGTGTATGAAACTTACCCCTGTGCGGCAGGTAGGACAATGTTGTCAGAAATGCGGCAGGTGGTATGAGGCGGATGGCAGATACTGGACTGCGCCCGTCCAGCATACAGAGTGTTGTTATGGACAGCACCAGATACATCTTTCTCCAGCCCTACTGCAGGGTCATATGGTGCGAACAGCCGATTCTCCTTTACCTAAAAATGAAATACTTATGAATCGAATTCATATCATATTTCCAACAAAGCAGCTGAGAAAAAAAACCTGACAGCAATCTCACTTTTAGCAATTGGACTACCCTACCAAGGTATTCTAAAGCAACATGGGAGATGAAATTTATGTTTGGTTTACATTTTAAAATATCTTCTTCAATATGACCTTTATAAAAATACAAAATTATTTCCCTCTTCTATCTGTGATAGTTCTGTTGATCAAACTCTACTTCGTTGGAAAAACTCTTCACAGTGAACTAGTTACAGGTTTGATTCAACTCACTACATAGAGTTTGTAAAAGAAGATCTTAATGAAATAACTCAAGATAAGACCAAATAGAAGCATGTCTCAACTCAGAGTGCATCTTATTTTTGTTTGTTTGTTTGTTTAGTTTTACGTCCGGGGGCCATCAAGGATCTCAGACATTCAATGCATCTTATAGTTATAGACACAGTGTGTCTTACACATATGGCACTATGGTACCTCATCCCTATTATATATAGACATTTTTGTAAGGTAATGACTGTGTAAAGAGTTATTTAATATATCTCATATTACAAAAGTAATACATGGTTTCAGGGTGTTAATCTACCTCAATGTTAGCTCCAGCCTCCACAGTAATCGCTGACATCTGGTTGTAGAAGATGTCGTTCCGTACCACCGTTGTATCACCTGCTAGGAGAAGCCCATTTCCTATGTTGTCATAGACCCCATTACCCTCCAGCTCTACCTACAATCAAATTATTGGCTATAAAAGCTACTCTACTATGTAACCAGGTCTGATATTACATGTTGCATTACTTACCACTGTTATTAACTATTTATACAACCTGCAGACATGCAAGGACCCTGATTATAAGGATCATCATGTCTTTAGCCAAAACATGCATATTTATTCAATTAAATGAAAACTGATTTTATTAGGACATTTCAGCAGTTTAGGTTAATTATAATCAGCAAAACTGACCTTTGACTGTGCAGTGAGATGTATCCCAGTGCCAGCATTGCATGTGACACTGTTGTCCATCAGAGATACCAGCGCCGCCTGGCGGATGTATATTCCAGTGCTGCGGTTACCATGAAAACCGTTTCCAGAGACAAGCACTGTGTCATTACTGTTGGCCACTAAACCATGGCCTGAGAACACACACAAAGGGTAAAACATTAGACATATATCTAAATCTCAACATTTTATGAATTCAATAGATTGAACTATTTTGTTGTTTCACCAAAATATTTTACTAGGATCTGGAGTTACATTCAATCTGCCAGATGTAGAAAACGTTCATCACGTGTATCTTAGGGTGTTGACATCTTTAAAATAGGCTCTCAAGACTAGTATGGTCTTTTAGTAGGCAGTTCATTTTGGTGTAAAACCTGTACAAAAGACCAATTATTAGAATAATTGATGAGGAGCTGACCTGAGTTATGGTATACAGAGTTAAACTTGAGCTGTGTGTGGTGTGTACTAGGAGTGGTGCTAATGTCAGCAGCCTCTGTAATGTTACTTGTCCTTAACACTAGGCTCTCTGTCCCTGCCTCACTGTCTGATTCAGACTCTGGTGGAGACTGGTTGTCATCTGGGTCCTAGATAACACAACATAGAGAATACATCTAGGTCAGCACAAAGCTCATTCTGATAGTTAAACTGTTGTAAAATAGGGAGGTTTAGCAACTCCCCACCTCACCACTGAATGCGTAGGCAGTATACATACGTTTATAATGTGAAAATGACCCTTCTCATGCCCTCTAATGTATCAGTATAATGACTCAATCCAATGTTTTTTTCCCTTCCATTGAAAGTCAGGTTCATATCTTTACTGAATACGAATTATATGCCTATACAATGCATAATAATCAAGATGTAGATGACAGAAGTGTGCCTAATAAAGAACAAGATTTCAGCCTTTCCATGAAACAGATTTAAAAAAAAAGACACTTCTAATCAAATTATCTTACATTTGAGAGCAGATGTAGTCCTAAAGTACCCACCTTATGCACTAGAACAATGCCTGAGTCTTTGTTGCTGTAAATCTGATTGGACTGAATAACTGGCCGCCCAGACATAACCCAGATACCACAGCCAAGGTTACCTGTAGGTCAAGTCATATCAAGTTAAAACATTGGGGAAATGGAAGTACATGATCAAGACATGAGGTTCAAGATTACATGATGGTCAAATCATGTCAAGCTTAAAGGTAAGACAAATGAAGAATCTGATCCTGATAATCTAAGGCATTTGTATATCTTGAGAAAAAGAAGAATTAAAAATGAAAGTTAAAACATTTCCATACCTTTGACTATATTGCCATCAATGGTCCCACAGCCTTTTGTGCCTATGACAATGCCATCTGCTAAGCCATTACAAATAAGATTACGTGTAACTCTCGGGTCAGCTCCTCGCCGGACATCTATACCACCCCAACGGTTACCACTGATCAGATTACCTGGAATGGAAAAGAAATTATATAACTTGTAAACAGAAAAGATGTAAGTACCATGACACACACCAAAAATACACCATCATTTACAGTTTATAAGGTCGCATATACCAGTATATGCCTCTCAAGGATGGCTCCAGTGCCCTCAATTAAAACAATCAAACAGAAAATACTAGATTCAAGAAGTCCTGGAAGTCTCTAATAATCTACATGTACATGTAGTTGGTCTAGAAGGTGAGAAGATACGTGTATACATAGACTGACCTCCAATATAGCCACGGCCTGACTCTGTGACAGCGATGCCAGCCGCCTCCCCATGGCAAATCCTGTTTTCACTGTAACAGTAAGATAACAGAATTTATTTGTTACTGTTACTACCTGATAGCAGCTGAAGTCTATATCCCATGAGTAAAATAGCTTCTGGTTGAGCAAGAACATAATACCCACCTTGCTTTATTGGCCCATGAAATTATCTCAAAGAATTGAAACCTTTACTAAAAGCTTTTAGGAACTTATATGTTTTGTTCTTTAAAGGATAGCAGGGAGAATAGCAAACCATACTGTCTGGTTGTGTTATGAATATGTGCTTATATCTTTTTTTCTGATCAAAAATAATCATTGCTGGCCTGTAGATTCCTCAGGTACCTAAATAAGAATTAAATATCCTTTAATGGTTTCTCACCTAATGAAGGGGTCCCCCTTGTAGAGTATATAGATGCCTGCCTCTCTGTTCTGATAGATATCATTAGCCTTAGCAGTGCCTCGCCCAGACCCTAGAACCACGATACCAGACCTCTTACTGTGGTGGATGCGGTTAAACTGGATGAGGGGGTCAGCCTGTTTGCGAATGTCAATACCTGCTTCTCCTGTGGTGTGAATATTATTTCCTGAAAACATATATTACAGTTTCTTTTCAATTACATGTGTTAATCTAATGATATGTGTACCACAATGTGCTTATAAAATCAACACTGACAGTGCTACAGTATGGCCTGGAACCACTCTCACATTGCAGCCATATAATTATGTTATGAGGATTAAATCATTTTATCTAAAAGAATTGTAGCTATATTTGGCAATCGTACAAATGTAGTAACTTACATGAATAATTTAACCAAGGATAAAACCTGACGACCCTTTTACCCTCTGATATGATTTTAAAAAGTGTACTTTTGTTGACATTTATAGAGAGGATAATCAGTAAAGTACCACTAAACAGTGCATTAACACATCATGCTCTTACCTGCTATGGTGCCACTTGCTCCGAGGCGCATGAACAACCCTGATGTGCTGCAGCGGTGGATAGTGTTCTCAAGAATAACCACCTACAATATAAGATCACCAACTTAGTGTGTTCATTCTGGCCTCTTGAAAAAAAGATGTTTGTTTTCTACCCCAACTTTGGGCTGTTCCTATAAGCCACATTTTAATTTGGGTTCTGGTACTAGCCATGACTTATACGAGAGAATTTACTACTTTGAACTTATTCATCCATGAGGGTAGGGAACTGTCTTTTTCTACCAATTTGAGAATTTGCAGACATAGAACATTGACCCAATGGAAAGACCTTTTGGAATAGATAAATTTATAGTAAACCTGTATTACCTTAGCATTTTGCAGACAGCGGATGCCATATTGCAGTTCAACAAGGTCACTCTGCTCAATGCGCAGTGCCCCCTGGTTGGCAACTGTTACACCACCCTGACCTTTGGTGATACGGCATTGGCGCAGCACCATCCTGAAAAGGTATGATGATAGTACATGTATGAAAGATTATATCATGTACTCTAATCTTACTTTAATAGAACTTCTTACATGGGCATTAGCAAAGGTGACTTCATTAGATTGCATTTTTTATTCCAACACCGCCCTGATATCCTTACACAAGTAATTAGAGGTACATGAATGCTACACCCAAGAACTAGTACATGGGCAAAATATATCTTAGCCATAGGGGCGGATTCAAGGGGGGGGGACGCGGCGTATGCCCCCCCCCCTTTTGAGGCCAGTTTTTACGGTTTTCAAATCGGACTATTATTAAGGATTCTGCAGCTTAAAACATAAAAGAAAGTAAGATTGCATTAGGCAGGGTATATGATACCATGTGCATGGATAGAGTATGTGAGCTTGGAGGCTGAGGCAGTATATGATACATTATACTGGGGGTGTGGACAGGATATGATACATGATACTGGGGGTGTGGACAGGGTATGGTACATGATACTGGGGGTGTGGACAGGGTATGATGGTACATGATACTGGGGGTGTGGACAGGGTATGATGGTACATGATACTGGGGGTGTGGACAGGGTATGATGGTACATGATACTGGGGGTGTGGACAGGGTATGATGGTACATGATACTGGGGGTGTGGACAGGGTATGATGGTACATGATACTGGGGGTGTGGACAGGGTATGGTACATGATACTGAGGGTGTGGGCAGGGAAGGGTACATGATACTGGGGGCGTGGACAGGGAAGGGTACATGATACTGAGGGTGTGGGCAGGGAAGGGTACATGATACTGAGGGTGTGGGCAGGGAAGGGTACATGATACTGCGGGCTTGGAGCAACCAATACATCTACCTGCATCCTATAAATGGTAATGTGGGCATACCTATAATATAATGCACATTTGGCCCATCGGTCACAAAATGTGCATCCTATTGATAGGATGACCATATGGAACATCTCTGTGCCACATCTTCTGTCTTTCCTCCACTACCCCCTTCCTCCCATCCCTTCCTCCCCCCCCCTTTGCTTCCTTTCTCCTCTTCCCTCCTCTCCTTCCCTTATAATGTACACCCTATTGATAGGATGACCACATGAAACATACCTACCCTTTCCTTCTCCCCTTCCTTCCTTTCCTTTCTCCCTATGAAAAGTACACATAGTAGTCAGTATATGTTCAGCTAGCACAGTCATCCTATAGGGCTGACCCGGGATACATTATTGACCAATGAGATAATTCCCTCCATTAACTGCAGAATTTTTTGGGTACATTATGTAACACCTGGTAACCATCATGCTGATGGTTATCAGTGCTTATCTCACCTGGTCCCAGTTCAAACAGTGGGGACCCACTGGACCTCAGTACTGAGCCCTAAAGGGCATAACATGTAGCACATTCTGCTGTGGAGGCCAACAATTGGTTGGGCCCCGACTCCAGAGCAGGGCATTCTTGGAAAATTTCTTATCAGCCTCCAGAACAATGGTCACTGATAACATTGATAAGCTGCACCCTAGCCCCTATCTTAATCACTGCAAGTATCACTCTATTGTTTCAGGTGTGAAAGGAGGTGATAACCAAGATAGGGAGACAATGTCCTGATTAGTTTACCTGGGGTGTCAAATAGAAATTTCAATGATCTATTGCACTTTTATTTCAAATATCTAATCTATTTCTGGTTGATCTACTTAAAGCTGTGGTTATGGAGAGTTTACACACAAGATTTATAGAAAAATACCATGGATGGTAATTAATTGGCAGGTTGTCAAACTAGCCTATACAAAGAGGCCAAAAGAAGATCTAGCCCCCGACTACATGAGCCATCTAGCTGATACTCTTAATACTAGCAATGTGCTAGTCCGGTATACTAGGGGCATGGACAGAGTATGTGAGCTTTGAGGCTGAGGCAGGATGGGACACCCCCTTGCTGTGTGAAAGTAGTGGAAATTGTGGGGGGGGGGGGCGGGGAGTTTCAAGAGAGGATTGAGAAATTGAAAATAAGTGGCCCTACAAGATAATAAGGGATCCAGATAGGGATATGAGGAGAGGGAGAGGAGGCTGGATTTTTTTTCAAACAAATTCATGAGACAAAGTATATTTCCAAATGAGTTTGAATGGTTATTCATGTTTGTCCGTGTTTGTGGAACCCTAAGAATCCACTAAAATGCACCTCTAGATTTCAAAATTATCATGCCCCCACAGGAAGTTTTTTAAATCGAGAGGGGTTTACTTATAGCTGTATATATACTTAGTCAGGAGATCCCTTAGAATCCACTAGAATGCACCTTTTCCCCATCTAAATTTCTAAATTTTCTGAGGGCTTGCCCCCCCCAGGACATTTCTGAAATCTAGAAGGGGGAAATCCTGACTTATAGCTATAGATAATTTAGTCAAGAGAGCCCTCAGAATCCACCAGAATGCACATTTCCCCATCTAGATTTCAGAATTTTCTGGGGAGCTTGCCCCCACAGGACATTTTTTTAAATCAAGAGGGGAAACAATTCTTACTTATAGCTGTAGATAACTTAGACAGGAGAGCCCTTAGAATCCACCAGAATGAACATTATCCCCTCTAGATGTTCTGGGGGCTTGCCCCCACAGGACATTTTTGAAATCTAGAGGAGGAAAATCCTTACTTATAGCTATAGATTTCTTAGTCAGGAGAGCACTCAGAATCAACCAGAATGCACTATTCCCCCTCAATATTTCAAAATTTTCCAGAACCCCCTAATACAATTGCTATGCTGTACTTGTGACACCACAGTGCTGCACTTGCCCCCCGCCCCCGATGTGCAGGGCCAAAATCACGCCCCCCCCCCCTTTCTGAAAATACTGGATCCGCCCCTGAGCCAGATTTACTTGTACAAGATGCCACATTTATTCTTCATAACTGGTACATCTATACTATATTTACATACCCTACAATTGGGGTAAGTTGCTCCCGCAGAGCTGTGTCATCTCTAAGTAGCTCTCCCAGGTCCGGCCGACTGTCTCGGTCCCACAGTGGTGGAGAAGTTGAATCCTCTGTTAGCCAAACAGGCCCTGGTTTCTGACCAGATGTGTAGGCAGGTAAAGTGACAGGTGCAGCCTCACTCCATCCTGACTCACTGTCCCACTCACCTGTGTCTACAAAAGATTAATCAAACACTATATTCATTCTAATTAAGCACATATGCCATGAGTATAAGCCACACTCTGACTTTGTGTAAAAGCTATGAATTTCTATATTCGGGGAACTGTACTAAACCTTTCTTAGCCCTTCATACCACCATCCAACGAATTCAAAAGCATGAAATAAAAGGTTATATCTTGGGCTTTGTGAGTGCAATACTTTTTTTCTCCAAAGATGCTATGGGTTAGGATATTTAAACCTCTATCGAAAGATCATGTGTTAAATGAAAATTATAACTTACCAGTGGAGGCATCAGATGCTATCTGAGAAGCTGTATCTGTTATATTGATCCCTGCTTCAGGAGCAAGGTATGACTGACTAGCGAGTGATAATGCCCCAAGCCCTGTTGCAACTGTCGCTGTATTTCCTGTTTGATTTAAAGTCAGATTACTCCCAAGATCAAAGTCTGCTATTGAGCACTCCTCATGACAACTCTGAGTCTTTCTCAATGGGTGTGCTCTAAGTTTGTAGGTATCTGAACAGTGCAGTAGATATTTATGTGCCCAGTTGGCCTCCCCCTGCGGCTTTCCCTCCACAACCACTGCGCATGTCTCACATTCGGAGAAGAAGGAGTTCTCGATGACACTGAGACTAACATGGGAACAAGTAACTTGTGTGCGAACAAAGCTGCAGTAGCGGAAGTGGGCGGAGCCTGGAGAGATGACTGACACCTGTCCATCTTCAATTATACAGTTGTCAACCTGTAAGTGCCCATTAACAACCTGTGAAAAGAAAATGATCCATTATTGCTTCTCAAATTCTAAGGTTCATTCAAGGTGTGGAGGATAAATGGTAGTTAAGGTTTTATGCTATATGTAGTCTCTATGTAACAAAGATCTAACATTTAGCATACATTTTAAAATGCACTTTCTGATTTATGGAGGACAGAGGGAATTAAAATTAGATATAACACTAGTGGACGTTGTGCATTGAAGCACAGAAGGCTCAGGGTGCTGCACCATTGCTGCATCCAAACTCACCAGTGCTGCATCCAAGTTGCATCACTACTGCACCTAGTCTGCACCATTGCTGGAGCCGTGCTACATTCATGCTACACCCATACTGCATTATGTGGCACCTATGCTGTATTTATGTTGCACCATTGAAACATCCATGATACATCATTGCTGCATCCATGGTGCACCATTGCTGCATCCATGGTGCTCCATGTGTCTCAAGTCAGAACCATAGTGAGCTAAAGCATTTGAAGATGGCTCCAAAGATGGTCCATAGAATCTCTCCATCAGTGCTATCAAGACCTTGATGATTGCTTTCTCTAATATACACCAGGTGGCAGCACTATACAATTAGCATAGAACTTTGTAAAGATGTGCTTTTGATAACTCAGAAAATGGTGGTTTGAATAATGTATAAATGATGCAATATTTTTGTGCATTCTCTAACATTCCACATCATTGCTGTAATGTTCAAACAGAGAGAAAGAAATAATGATATAATGTCAAAGTAAAGATCTTTTATTGTTCACACCTCATCTGTTACATCTCATATTCTACATACCTTAACCCCCTGCTGTGTTATCTCTCACTATGCCTATGTAGTGACGGATGTTAAAGAACCATTGCCTCGGTAAATGTGTAGGGGTGTGATTTCTACCTTCCCATAGATGCGGTCACCATCATCCCCCCTCCCCATTAGACTAGGGTCCGGGCATGCAACGCCACAAGGGTAATCTCACTTCGGTGTGGATACAACCCGCGGGACCTCTCACCCTTGAGTGTCGGCCGCAAGGAAGGCACGAGGTGAGATAAAATTCGTAAGTAAGTAAATGTGTTAAAGTCAAAGACTTCTGAGGGCAGGGTCCAAACCTGAAGTGGACCATCTAAAAACGTCTCACTTTAAGATGCTTTTGGTGGCCTGGACCAGACTCCAGACCAGGTTACATTAGAATATTGAGAGAAGTCTTTGAGAAGTCCCATTTGTAGTAGGCCCTATTGAGAAGTCTCCCGCAAAAGATTTACAGATTTCAAGGAAGCTTTTAGAAATTTGACTCTAGCACAAATGTATCAAATAATTATTTGTAAATAATCAGCTACATAGTTACTTTAATATCTTGACTAGAAACCTGTGTCAGTGATTTCGATCTGGAATGTGATTTTACGATTTAAAATTGGAAATGAAAAATCAGTGTTGATTTTCTTCTGCACGCCACCACCTTCGCGTTGGTATAGACTCAGGGGAGTCCCTGAGCCAATAACCAGCATTAACTCAAATCCTTTAAATCAACTCATCTGTATAAGAGATCCACTAGGTTAAATTCTGAGACTGTCGATTTTTTTTCTATTAAGGTGGATGGCAGGGATAGACTTAAAGTGGTCAGATTTTTGCCATATTTTCATCAGAGTCCCAAAATGATAAGTACAGTCCATACATGCATTAAAACATGGGGGTCCCAAGCATATTAATGAGATACAGATCTTTAAACCTTATGTAGGATTATATAGCAATATGCAATTTAAATCCACAAATTTATATCCAAAAGTCAGATTTTTTTCTAATCTCAACACTTAAATCATACACATATCTTTGCAGCAAATGCAATACTGACATATGGTCCAAGGCATATTTCGGGGCATGTTTAGGGGCATTAAAAACAAACTAAAAAATTGGCTTTCAACACACAGTGAGGGGGGAGAAGAATGGAGACTTCAAAGAGGCCCATCAGCACAGTTGTTATGGCACAGTGGTAGCATGTTTACCTGTATATCATAAGGTCATGGGTTCAATTCCTGCACAGGGCAACTTTGAAAATTTCAAACATAGATATCTATCTTCGTTTTTTTTTTGGAAAAGGGCTGTCTAGCCTCTTGGAAACGTTTCAATGTGTTCAATATTGTTGTTGTTTTTTCATCATTCAGAAAGAAAATTTTTCAGAAACATTTCAGTTAGATCTTTCCAACCTTTTCATCTTTTATTGATGATAAAAAATATCATTACTGATTAAATTCAGTACAGGTTGCAAATGCAGGGTTCCATCCCCCAACCTTCAGATATGTAGTCAAAGAGCTTACAGAGTTATCACCAACCCTGCTTAACAGGGAAATATTTAGAACTTAGAATACTTATATTCAACCAACCTTTAGTACATGCGCAGTGAACCAGGGAGCACGGAGTACCAAATTGCAGAGGCGGGCTGTAAGAGCATTTTGCTCTATACATGTAAGCAACACCACTGAGCCTAAATCTCCCTCTCCGACCAGCTCAAATGGTATCTTAGACGACATCTCAAACTGTTCATCATACAGCCCGGGAGCAAGGAGGATTCTGTCATAGTCACTGGCCACACTAAGAGCACTCTTTAGGTTGGAGTGTTCATACTTGGGACCAACACGAATATGTTTCCTCTCCCGCTTTTTACTGGAAAAAATATTAAATGATGCTAAGTTCCATTATTGCTGCATTAACTCACTCAATTTGGCAATAAGTTACAATTTCATTATGAGGCACTATTCTAATGTTATCTTTGCAAGAAATCGACCAAGAACATGGAAATGGGTCGCTCATATCAAAGTAAAAATGAGAAGGACATGTTTAGCTGCCAGTATACTTTTTGCTTGCTAACATGGTGAAACCCACAGGTTACATGGTTTGTCTTACACAATTTCTAGTTCAAGATCAACTTCAGGAGAAATCAAAAGCTTCAAATCTTAATGTGAGATGCAGGGCCAAAAGATAAAATGAAGAAAGGTGAACTGCATCCACTATGTTCTCACCTGAAGACATGCAAGCAGTGTGCGTGGTGTGCCTCCTTGTTCCCTAGCGTCCATATCCGACTTGTCAGGTAGTGCTCTTTATATAGTGTCTGCCACGTCTTGGTAGGGTCACGATGTTCCAGCGTTGGCCATGAAGGTTCCTTCCACTCTGTGCTACGCAAGAAGTGACCACGCCAGGATGTGGCATCTAGACTGTTTACCAGGTGCCGCCAACTCTTACAGACCTGAGTTATAGAAATTTGATTTTGGTCAGGGTGATTTTCAAATCATTCTATTCTTTAGGATAAGCAAGCCCCCAGCTGTAACCTGAGGATGTCTTGAGGTGCAGTCAGCTGCAGTAAGTTGCTGCATAAATATGATTACCATATTCATTCTAATAAGCGCACATGCTCTAATAAGCACAGACCCCACCTTTTGGGACCTCAAATCATGCAAATAAAGTGCAAAAACAGAGATTATGAGGGAAAAAACAATGATTTAGAGGGCAAAAACAACAATTTTTAGGCTATAGGGGTGCGCTTATTAGAATTAATTTTGTATTGATGTTTTGAGCATCGAACAGATAAATGTCCGCACATGTGCGCTTATTAGAATGAATACGGTATCAACCAGTACGTATATCAAAGGGACGTGTTTGATTGAGAAAATACCTATATGAGTAACCTTCGATTGTGATAATTAGCCTATGTATAAATCTTTGAAACCTACTAAATTTCTTAATTTTTATTGGAAAAAAATGTAAACTGGGGTAAATCCTCACATACCTGCATACACCTGCATAGTATCGGTACTGAGAGGTATGACAGAACCTCCCGCCAGATCTCCAACGGTAACCCACCCACATCCTCAAGGCTGAACACATCAAGTGTTGACCGATGCTGTCGTAAATTGCACTGCCTAGAAATCTCTGACCTGCTTGCTGATGCAACCGGGCGACGAGCAGAGTAACCTGCTTTTGGTTTTTCTGGAGATGGCAGCCCATCTTCTGTTTTACTTGTTCCTGAAAAGGGAATTCCCCAGAAATTCACATGAAGAACACTTTGTGTCTATGTGTTTTTATTCAGAAAAAGTTTTATAGGGTTGACCCGGGATGCATTATTAATCAATCAGATAATTCCCTGTATTCACTGCAGAACATTTTTGGGTACATTATTTATGTAAGACCTGGTGCCCATCCTGCTGGTTGTTATCAGTGCTTATCTCGCCAGATGCTGGATCAAGCAATGGCCGTTCAACTAGGCCTCCTTACAGAGCCCTATACCCACTAAGCGTTCCCATACATACAATATTCTTTCTATGGTTTTAGCAGGTGTAGTAATTGATCTACTTTGTTTACCCATTTCAGGTTTCTTACATAATTTCCTTCAACTACCATCTAAAGGTTGTAGAAGAATAGTTTGTGCTTTCATATCAATTTACATACCTTTGCGTGAAGACCGCCTACTGCTACTCGGTAGACTAAGGGGTACATTTTGCCACTCGGGATGGGCATTAAGCCCCCCTTGCCACTGTACATCTGCACTAGCCATCTACAGTGCTGTTCACCAGCTGAGGGTCAGGCATGATGTAGTCACACGTGCCTGACGGATGCAAAGCGGGGAGATGCTCGGACGGGTTCCAGGAGGATGTAGCGTTAGGCTTGACTTGCTAGGCATGATGCTACACTGCAGGGATACAGTCATAAACCTGAGGATAAACATAGGCAAATCGAAAACTCCGAGATGCCTTTTTGGTAGGTAACCTTAGGGTTAGGGGATATGGAGGTAGCAGGATGTAGTAACAACGATTGGGAAAATTCCCTTCATTCACGGTGAACATTTTAGAGTTTTCACATGGACACATGGAAATTTGTTATGGACCCCTTCATCAGCGGTCAACATTTTTTGTGACCCCCTTTGATCTGTAGTAGTGCCACATTTTATGCCCCCCCCCCCAGGATGGCTCTAAAGTTTTTACACCCCCCCCCCCGGATGGGTCAAAACTTTTTACGCCTCCTGCCTCAAACCCGCCACCCCTTGTTGATAAATAATGATCACTCCCTAAGAGACTTTTGAGTCTTAACTAGGTGACATCAGCACTGTTATTAGGGTGGCAGGAGCATTTTTTTAAAATGATATCAAAAATCATTCTACACCTACATTTGACGTTCGTGGACTAATTACAGACCAAGCAATACCTAATTATAAAATGTCTCACTACCGAAGTCCTTCATACAGATCTCAGTCTCCATATTAAAAACATGTTCCACATATCCAAGCTATGGCACAGGCCTCCAACCTAGTGATTATTGTAGGTACCATATATCCAGACACTTACATTTCAGGGATGGCATTCGCTGATCCCCAAAAATTCGGAAATCCTCCTAATTTTCTCAGTTTACAATAGGAAATACCTAAAGGAATGAAAGCCAAAAATTCAGAATTCCTAAAAAGTTAGGAAAAGTGGCATCTCTGACATTTACATTTATCTGAGATGTCACTCACTGGTCTCTTAGAATACAGAAATTATCCTGATTTTCTCAATTTACAATCGGGAATGCTCATGACAACTTAAGCCACACATTCAGAATTCTTGAAAAAATAGGAAAAGTAGGATTTATCACTTGTATGTCTGTGCCCAGCCGGTGGAGCACTCTGTTGATACTATAATGCAAATATTGGAAATAGGCTCCCAAACAAACCCAAAAAAGGTGTCTGACGACCTCTGACGCCAGCCTATATCATTAAGGCTCCAAAATCATCCTGTTCTTCTAGTTTAGAACTATTTGTAGCAGTTTCGGTTTTTTCCCCACTTCATTATTTTTCTAATGACCCTCGACCTAAAAAGGGTTTTTTTAAAGCTCTTTTTGTTTTTAATATAGCCTGAAGAGAGTACATACATTAAAAAATGAATCTTGTTAAAATGTTGAATGAAATAGTAGGCATCATAGTTGATAAGAAATAAAAAGAAACCTCACCCCCAGTCACCTGTAAATTCATTTGTGAATGGAGCCTGTTTGAGGACCAGACTGCATGGACCCCTATCCCTGTGCGTATAGACTAAATATTGCCTAGTGGATGTACCGTACCGGCGTATGTGCACAGAACAGGCTCACTTCAACCGCACAGGTTGACAGTAGTATAGAGGTCAGTCACGACAGTGCAAGTGGCAGTGCCTACACTACTGTCACTAGCCTACACTACAGACTGTAGACACAGTGTAGTGTAGGCTAGTGTGCAGTGCCTAGTTCCAAATGTAACCCTGTCAAGTTGATAGGTTGAGTCATGACTCATTGTCTCATGCCCATCAGGCTGATCATCAGTCCCTATACTTAGGCCACTCCCAAAAAAAACAAAAAAAAACTTGTTTCTCATCACTAAGCCATGGAAAAAGTGACGAGAATGGATTTTAATTTTTTTTTTTTTTTGCTGAAGCAGCTCATTAGGGTCTAATATCTACACATCACAGGTTCATCGCGGACGTCACATGTATAAAAACTGCATTTCGAAAGTTATCATTGATATTTCAAAAGTGTTAGGGAGTGGTCATTAGTTATCAACGGGGTGGGGGGGGGTGGTGCGTTTTCACGTGGATGCGCAAAAATTTTTTACGCCCCCCCTCGATGGCAGTCAAAATTTTTTGCGCCCCCCCCACGCCGGAGGCACGGAGAGTTTTTGCGCCCCTCTTTGATCTATAGTAGCGCACAGGCTTTTTTGCTTAAAAGAGGGTGAAATTTTTTAGCCCCCCCCCTCAAGAGGGGTCAAATTTTTTTTAGCCCCCCCTCAGCAGGGGTCTGAAAATTTTAGGCCCCCCTCAAACCCACCACCCCCCCCCTCGTTGATAAATAATGACCACTCCCTTAGGATGTCTATTATTGATAGTCAGCTGCATTCCCTGGACCATAACCTTTCATTTGATACCAAACTTGACTACTTTTCTTTATTTTTTAGTATATTTTCCATGATTTTTCTCAGAAAATTCTAAAAAAATAAATAATAAAAAATTTCAAATGGCGATTTTTTTCTGACGACAGTGATGAGAAACAATTTTTTTTTTTTTGAGTGGCCTTAGGCCATGGGAAGTCAGGTTACAGTTTACCGTCTGAGCCATTTTGAAAAATGATCATGTCCAATGCCTTTTTGAAGATTTTTTTCAAATTTTTTTTTGAAAAAATGAATAATGAAATTTTCCCATGCGGCCCCTTCAGAAGCGGTGCGGCGGACGATAAACTGCTATGTGAGTTCCATTGGCCTTCGAACCGGCTATTGAGTTGGAAAATTCAACAGTAGGCCTACCACCCGCCCACTGGCATGGCATAACTACGTTAATCTCCCGTGTATAAGACGCGTCCTCTACGCCAAACAAATCCCTACTGCGTCTTATAGGATTTTCTCAAGTTTGGGGTGCGTCTTATACGAAGGGTAATTTTACTATAGAAATGTACTTATCTTACAAATTTCAGCATTAAAATGTGCGTCTTCTACGCGAAAATGAATGTGCTGAGTTTGGGGTGCGTCTTATATGCGCAACCCGTCTTCTACGCGGGAGATTACGGTATTAGATCTAGGCATGGCACGGGCACTGCCACTGCCAGTCACTAGTGCCACTGCCTGGGCCTGGCACTGGCCCGTGACTGGGCCGACTGGCACTATAGTGACAAAAGTCAAATGTAAACAGAGTGAGAATATAAAATCTAAGTGAATACCACTTAATCTAAACTACATAATATGGACATTTCCTTCGCTCGACTGTACCTTTGCCATGTGTCATCTATAAACCCATGATTTTCTATGCACATTGACTATTTTCTCCGGCGAGCGCGAGTTGCCGACCCTCTTGTTTACACTCCGCCATTACGGGACGACAAGTACTTTCAGCCGGATGCGTGTTTTACGTCGCGTCTATTTACTGTTGCATCCGCTAGATGGCAGCGACGGACGTTATCCGGCGGCGGCAGCGTGGTTTCCCGCTCGGAAAATTGACAAAGAGATGATTGACACTCAATATGTTCGACCCCTGGCCAAACTGACTTGCGTTAGTTACTTGAGTAACCTGCCAGGTTATCGGATTGGCTACCAGTCTGTGACATCATAAATGGGTCAGGGCAGGTTGTTGAGTAAGTTACAGAGCCTCAGACCTCTGTTTGTATCCCACAGTGCCCCATTCCTATGCTACAAACATATGTCACATGACTAGGATGTTTTTTTTCTTTTTTTTTTCTAATTTTAAAAGCAGTCCACAGAGTCTCATGCGGGCCGAGTTGGGACCAGGAGGGGTAGATTAGTTGATATTTTTTTTTTTTTTTGGGGGGGGGCATTTTGAAAAAGATCCCCTTGATTTTTACACTCATACCTAGCGCCATTTTTATTATACCCGGTATCCTCCATAGCCTACACCTGGACAGTTTGGCCTTTAATACATTAAAACATCGTTATAAGGACCCTGGGAAAAGTGGATTTGCTCCTTATAAGCAAGGTCTCCTTATAAGCAAGGTTCACTCCTGTAGGTGTTTAAAGGACCTATAGGCGTGACTGAAGAAGCCTTGGTATCTCCCTGAGCCCTGACCCCCCTGCCCCCTCGACTGAAGAAGCCCTGCTACCTCCCCATTTCGCCAACCCCCTCCTTTAGACATTCAAATTTCGTGGGTGCGACTGAAAAAAAACAAAAAAAAAACAAAAAAACATGGTGCCTCCCCAGTCTGCCCACCTCCTCCTATAAATGTCCAAAGGGCGTAGGTGCGACTGAAGAATCCCTGCTACCTCCCCAGTCCACCACTCCCATAGATGTTCAAAGGATGTGGGCTATTAGCCACAATTACCTCCTTATATCCGATGTAAATATTCTATAGATGTTCAAAGCGTTAATGGGGGGGGGTGTATTAGTAGACTAGTATTTCCCTCCTTCTAAGAAGATTTCATTACTATAGGAATGTATGAAAATGAATCTGGAGAACAGAATTTGTTCTGTATAAGCAAGTTCTCCTTATAACCAAGCTCCATGTAAAGAAGTTAAATTATTGTACTAGCGTGCGCTGTTTTTTTTTTCGGCCTGCTGTGGTGGTTCCCTGAGAGTTCATTAGGCCCAGCCCCTGCATACTAGTAAGCCCTCAGGGTACCAGAATATACTACATTTGTCTAAAATATATGATATTGTAACAACTTTCTGAACGTATGGAATGACGACACAACAGCTGTCCATATAGGCTTAACAAGTGATCCTTTATTGAAGGTGATTCAAACCAATCTGATCTACATAACGTCACATGCCCCTATTTATACTCTGAACCCTACCCCCCCCCCCTTCCGATTGGACCAGCTGGACCGGTCGGATGGTCCGGTCGGAACCGGCCCATCCGATCGGCTCTTCCGATCGCAACAGGTTATTACAAGTCCTCCTCCGTGACCGATCAGCAGAACAGTGAGCGCTTCCGGCCACTACAATATATTGAATATCAGGCTACTTGATCAAAGTCTGTTGGTGCATAGGTGCATGGTAATGGATGTTGGACCTCAGACTCTGCCCCTATGTCCCAGGCCGCTCCCAGGCCAAGGAAGGAGGGGGGGGGGGGGTCACTCCCCCAACTTGAGGATAGTATGTGCCATGGACTCTCAAAGGCCCTTGATTAGAGTTTTTTGAGAGTTTCACATAATAGCTATACTTTCTGCACACAGATGAACAATCCTAATTTATATGCAAAAATGGCAACTTTTAGGGCAGAATTATTGTTCATTGCATACCCTAATGTGATTTTCCAGCGTTAGTAGGGGGGCTGATCTACTCTTTACCATTTATGAATCGGACTTGGCCCTTGATTAGGGTTTGAAATTTGGCATCTTCTCATAGAAAGTTTCAGTTCACAAACTCGTCGGACATCAGCTTTTGCTAGCAATTAAAAGACTCCCTGAACAAATGTCTTGGGAACTTGGGCTACATTTTGGCTTTTACGGCTTGCATTATTTTTGGTTTGAATTTACTTTATTGTCTCATAATACAATATAAATCCACAATCTCAGTTGTGCAATTCAAATCAATCTTTATTAAGGTATTTACAGCATAAAACAAAAGCATTACAGTTTATTAGGTAAAGAGTTAAATAATTAAAATAGTGAGTTATTTTTTGTTTTCCATTATATCTTTCCTGACAATGATAATCTCGAGGCATTTGGTCCTGCCAGATTCAATCCAGGCCTGCAGAAAAATAAAATCTGCAGGACCGAATGGTCCGCGAGGGGAAAAACTTTTCGTATAGACTAGAAAGGGGCCTAAATTTTAGATGTTTGCTCCCATGATAAATGTACCAAAGCCAAGGGCTTGTTCACAAATGTAAACTACAAAAATAAGGCGAGTGCCCCCCCTAGTGTCTGGGTTCCGTCTGTAATAGTTAGTGCATGATAGGAACAGGTCCTTCATCACTGGAAAGGGGGGGGGGGCTTTAAAAGTTACCGTTAAGCCTGAACCAAAGTAAGTGCTGGTTATGATTATACCAATGTAAAAACAAACCAAATGTGCGGAACGATGCCCTTTTCTACTACATGTACATGTATAACTCCAGTGCCAAAATCAGGCCTAGGGGCGGGGGTGCCCCCCCTCCTTTTTGCTGTAATTTGATAGGCTATATATACTTTGCTTATTTATTACCCCAAAATTTGGTAAAAAAAGTAGGGTGTATACCTTTCTTTTCAAAATCCTGGATCCGCCACTGATCTCACTCCTCCTGTCTGGACGTTTATCAGTCCCAATCATCCACGAAGGCTTCATGTAGGCTATGCCTGGGAGGCTATGAAATTCTATCCTCGAAGTACCCCCTCCCCCCCACCTCCCCGCGTAATAAATGAGTCGTCCCCGACAACATAGGTCACAAACTGTAACGTGTCCAGCTTCTGTCTCCAACTCCATAGGCCCTATACATATTGATCTTAGACTCACACATTATTACAACTATGTTTTCAACCAATTTTCAACCAAATAACCAATAGAGAAACCAATAAAAACTTTTTTACCGTAAAACACGTTTTTAAGTGGGATGGGACAGTATACATGTGTGTATGCGTGTATGTATGCAATGTACCCAAAGATGTATGCATATATGCCTGTTTGTCTGGCTGGTATCCCTCAAATAACGCTACCTTGAGCAGTATATCTGCCTTCCCTGCCTACCTGCCCACATTCTCCCCTGCCCATTCTAGACTGCATACCTCCCTCCCCAACCCACCTCCCACCACGATGACTGCTGGTTTTATGCCTGGGTCTTGTTTTGTGCCTGGGGCTTTTTAACATGACGGTAATATTCCATTAAAACTCATATCCATCATCATCTAGCCTCAGGGAAACCAGTTGTAATTATTGTAAATCTATAAATAACTTCACCAAGGCCACATTGTAGCAAAACTGTAAAAGATAAATGTTACCAAATATCTATAGTTCATGTATAATCTACTGCATGCATTGTTGTAACAGTCTTGGGGACAAGTGGATCGCTTTTAGGTCCACATTCTTTAGCAAGTAAAGAAAGGTATGGATGTGATAATGATTATAATGATATCATATATCATCTAAATTGACCATGAACATCCGTTTTCGCTATTGAAAATGTGTAGTGAGAAAAGCCCATTCATGAGTAAAACCCAAATGATAATGCTACAGAGATCTGATAATTGCTATACAAATGTATATATATATATATATATATATATATATATATATATATATATATACATACATACATACATACATACATACATGCATGCATGCATACATACATACATATATATATATATATATATATATATATATATATATATATATATATATATATATATATATATATATGCATGTCACGTAAGTCTCTAAAATAAGTCTCACTTCTAGAAACTGCCCTTTTCAGGGAAAAAGTCTGCCCCAATGGAGTGGAAAGCTACTGGTATTCTACCATCTGTGGAGATGTATGGAGATGCACACACATCTATTGAAAAGTCCATCATGCATTGGGACTTCGACCCTGCGTGCCATATTAGGGAAAACCAGGTCATGTCCAGGTATCCTCCTCTCAGATTGGCTGCCCTACTTGCATACTAATTGCCCCATAAG
This sequence comes from Acholoe squamosa, assembly GCA_949317995.1. NCBI lineage: Eukaryota > Metazoa > Annelida > Polychaeta > Phyllodocida > Polynoidae > Acholoe > Acholoe squamosa. Next base: position 32,424,541 of record OX439049.1, on the reverse strand, counting down.
TGAACACGTGGCCCTTTGCCCAGCTGGTCCCATCCACCTGAAAACCTGCCCAGCCCACTTTTGAGTGCCCTCTCCCCAGACTCAGTCACAGAGACAGTCATCGCCAGACTCCAGACAATTCTCACTCACCCACTCACAAAAATGGCTTTTCAACTAAAGAGGGTTCTCATCACAGACAAGGTGGATCCTAAATGTGTCACAATTCTCAAGAATAATGGAATTGAAGCAGATGTCAACACAGGTCTGGCCAAGGATAAAGCTCAGCTGTTAGCAGAAATACCGGTGAGTGCTAGAGGTAGTGGGGATGGATGTTGGTATATGGAGGAGGGGCAAGCATGGTTTTACATGGGACCCAGAGGATATTAATATCTAATTCTAAGATATCTATTATCTTTATGAACACTACAGTGCCATAGTTATCTGAAACAATTATCCACAATTCATATATTGTAGCGATTTTGTATTTCTAACATTGTTGTATGTAGACTCTCTCCCTCTGTCTGTCTGTGTGTGTGTGGGGGGGGGGCGGGGGGTCGTTAAATCTGTCGTGCACCTAAACTATATATGTCTGACATGCGAGCACATTGAAGTGCAGCGTAATGCCATACTGGTATTGTGAATATTCAGTATTGTTGATTTGAACAATCCACCCTCAGAGGTATTCAATACACCATCTCTATGGGCGCTGGGTAGCCTAGACTTGACCAAAACGTTGGCCATGGATGGTTGATTTCATAATGCCATCATGGTTAAGGTCACTGAGACCATGCAGGTACAGTACTATGTGTCATGTTGTATGAACAATACTAACCCATTGATGGCCGCGTTTGCAGGAGTGCATGTTGTTCATTGGTCGGCATGATGCAGCAATGAATTGCTGGCTAGTCTGCCTCCCAGCATTTCATTGAAGCATGCTGTCCTCTGTGAGTTACTCACCGGGGCTGTATTCATGCATGGGCATGATGCATAATGCATTAGCGGTCCGTAAAGTTCTCATATACAGTATATGCAATTTACAAGTGTTGTGGAAGTAAAATATGGGCATTGGATATGTTAACTGGGGGGGGGGGATGGGGCCATTTAAAGGGTCGTAAAAAGCATCGAAGTTCATATTTTCTTGATGCATCAATTCAACGCTGGCGAATGAATCACAGAGCTATATTGATGCCCCAAGTGAAACTCTTTAGCAGTGCACTGGTATAATAAAACAGCATGATACATGTATGTAATTCCTGGTGAGTTAATCACCAGGGCTGCATTCATACAGGGCCGAGAGACACGTAGCTTTCAACCCTTTAAGGGCCACTAATGCATTAACACATCATGCCCATTGGTAGGCACAATACATGAGTGTAGTCCTGGCAAGTTGACTTACCAAGGCTATGTTCATGCATCATGCTAACCCTACAGGGTTAATGCACTCCTGGATGGTCAGCATGATGCACCAATGAAGTACTGGCGAGCAGACTCATTAACACTTCATCATGACAACCAATGGGGATAGTTCACTCCTGAATTCACTCCTCCATTAGCGGCCCTTAAAGTTTAGGTATTATAAAGCCCTTATTCTACACTATAGTGTAGGCCTAGAACCAGTTCAATGTACTGAGTACAGTCTGTGCACGTCGCACATGGCTGAGTCCTGTATAAGGGCATATAAGGAGTACTCGTAGTACTGTGTATTGCATCAGCTGAAGGGACTTACAAAAACTGTCCATAATGTACCCAATATTGACCCTGGAGCTCTCATCCCCACCCTCCCCTACACACAAACCAATGTCACCCCCTGTCTGTGGCAATTAAGTTATATGTTTTAGAGTCCGGAAACGTGATACACATATTTGTGTAATTTTGATGACACAGATTCTTATTACCATACATCACTATCAATGCTTTTTGTTTTATCTTCGTTTCATGTTTTTAAAACGTGATATAAGAGCCAGCTCACTATCTAGCTATGTCCCTTCTCATCTCCCCACCGTCTGCCCCCCCCAAACCCCTCTTGCAATGTTTCTGTCTGTCTGTCTGCCTCTCTCTCTCTCTCTCTCTCTCTCTCTCTCTCTCTCTCTCTCTCTCTTTCGGGCTATCTCTCGCTTGGCATGTCTCTCTCTCTCTCTGTCTCTCTCGAGGTCATTGTTATGTTTCTTTTTCTTTTTCTATCCCTCGATCTCAGGTCCCTCTCTCTTGTCTCTCTCTTCTCCTCATCCATTCTCTTTCCCTCTCTTACTCTCTCACTCTGATTGTCACTCTGTCTCAGTTGTGGGACTGGACATGGGCGATTTCTTGAATTCCCCATGGGACATGGTAGGATCTCAGAAGTAACATGCGATATATTGAATTCAAATGATGTATGTGACATGAGCATTTATCAAAATTGACATATGACATGGGGATCCCCATCCAGGACTTTTCTCTCACTCACTCACTCTCTCTCTCTCTCTCTCTCTCTCTCTCTCTCTCTCTCACTCTTTCTCTCCATTTTCTTGTCTGTCTGTCTCTCCATCTCTCGCTCTCTTTCTCTTGTCTCCTTCTGTCACTGTCTCTGTCTCTTTGTGTTGCTTTCTATTCCCCCTCCCTCCCTCCCTTCCTCAGTTCCCATTGGCAGACCCTCTTCTTGGCAAGATCCAGGGGCGCACTCAGACACATGAACGTGCCCCTATAAATGGCTACAGCCTACCTCTGTATACCACACCTTGGGATAAGGCTGTGTGTCTGTTCATCCCCAGGCCCCCATGCTTCTGCCACATAACAGCAGGTGACCACCACCATAGAAATGCTACTGCATGGGGGGGGGGGGGGGCAAACAACTCTCCCTCTTCTGGGTGGGCCTGAACTACAAGTTCCTCTGCTGGCCACCTAGTCAGAAGTGGTGGAGCTACGCTAACGCCAAGATGTGGTATACCTCCCGGGTTATACCTGCATGCACTACATTGACCTGTCCGGCTATATCACTGATGATGTAATTACTATTGATATTAGTGTCCACAGTATACACGCGTGTACTTTGTATGAACAGTTTGTACTTGCAGAATAATTTTTACATAATACCTCTCTCTCTCTCTCTCTCCTTTTCCCCCCTCTCTCTTCATTTCTCCCCCGAATTTCTCCTCCTTATCATCCCAAAGTTACTCCCTTCCCTCTTACTCCCTCCCCCTTCCACTTTTCCTTTCACATGGATTTCTCCCACCCACCCACAAGAACCTATAGGTATAAATCTGCCTTTCGACATTGATATTGCGATACTCACGTGTCACGTGCCCAGGTCCATGGATGTTGAACTGTTTACTGACCCTGACACTGGTTATGTCTATCTCATTTATCCCTAGTAGCCTCCCCCTCCCACTCCCCATCTATTCATTGGACAGGTCGAAGTTATGGGCTGTTACTTTGACATTATATATTGCAAATATGGACAATATATGAAAATGATATACCAGAAATCGAAATGTAACACAATAGCATCCAACAAACTGCTATGAGGTTACATTGTGAAAAGGAATATAATAGAGAGACGTAGGGACGAGTCATTTTTTTCATATTGCCAGATGGAGAAGCATGGTGTATTTGGGGTGGGGGTTGGGCATTTTGGAAAAGAATATGATGGACTAATAGAGTCCTTGAGCCCAAAATGATCTTCTATAGTGTGCAGTATCAAAACCTACTGGTAATGCTTTAGGGATTGCTGTGCATGTATAGGCCTATAGGGTACCGAAATTACTTGGGTTGCCCAGTTTAGCATGACAAGTAGGACATGTAATGATGTAACAGAGCAGTTTCATGAATAGAGAAGAATTAAAGAATGATCCAGTATACTTCTTTGTATGATCCTCCAACCTGGTGTGAGACATCTGCACTACCACTACTTGTAAAGTTAGTCAATCTCTATGTTAGAGAGGGGCCAAAATAATTAGGTCATTAATAATGTATTAGTTTAGATATTTAGATATCATTAGCAGGATTCCTCTGCTTTTGCTCTAGCTTTTTGCTCTAGCCCCAATGGAACCTGAGATTTTGTCCATTGAAGGTGCCCTGTCTGCTCATTTTGGTCTAATAGAGTTCCATGCAATAGGGTCCAGAAACTGTGACCACAGAGTGGACCTTCTTATAACCATTCAAGTGAGTTTAGATCACATTAGTGCAACAGTAATTCACTAGTGCTGGTAAGTCACCATGAAGACCTGTGGAAATTTTGACTCTGAAATAGGCAGCTTATACCTTACCTGGGTACTTGGTCAAACACATACAGCCAAAGAACAATTGCAAAGGCTCATCACTTAGCAATGGCCAGAGGCCTAAACATTTAAACAAAAGCATTTCGAATATCTTGATTACATATTACAAAGTTTTCAATTTTAAAATAGGGATCAAACCAAGCATTAGTAGGTCTGTATGGAAGATCAAGGCAATACACCATTTTTATAGTATTAATGGCTATATACTCACTTAAAATTGAGCTGGGGCCCTAAGATTTGGGTATGACATACATTGGTTCACATATTTTCATGTACATACTCTTTTATTGAGCAGAAGCAATGTTTTCAATGATTCTATAGGACTCAGTATGGAGGCCTAGTGGAGTCGCCATTTTGAAATTTTTTTTTTTGAAAAGGTTTTATTGGGTCTAAAGTTAAATACCAGAATTCGGTCTGGCCGTTCTGCCATCTGGGCCCACATTTCAGCCTCCTATGTTGACAATTGGTATGGCGGCGAGTAATAATATTATCTTCAGTGGACCATAAAGCAGAGAAAATAGCTTCTAACAATCGTATTCTCACATGATAGATCAGAAAAATCAGAAAAGTTCAAGACTCCAGACACTCGCATTATAGTATTGGTGAAACCACTCAGTGTCTTGGGGAAGGGGAGGGGAGTGGGGGGTGAGGGATGAAGGGGGATTGAAAATGAGGAAGGAGTTTAGTATTTTGTCATAGTGTGATATTTTACATCCTGAAGTATAATACCTGCAGCTCATAGAGACTCCAGTACACTCAGGTTTGGCTCGATCAGTGCCGGAAGATCTACATGTATATGTATATTATATTGGGGCTAGCACAGTGACATCAACATATAAACAGAGATAGAAGGAAGCAAAAGAAAATTATCATGAGGAAGAGATCTAATACTGTGCCTGGAGAATTCAACTTAGTATATGGTATTTTGAAAAATAAGATAAGTATAGTGTAATGATATGTAAGTGTGCATAGTATGAACATCTGGCATAGTAGTAAATACTACATTACCAAAAGACCTCTTATCATAGGAGAAAAGCCCATATCAATCTCGAGCGTAAATGTCGATTCACCATAATGACTGTGGTAATACCACATGACATACCCTAGTATGAAAATAGAATGCAATATTAAGGACATAGACATAGATATGGAGAAACAGTAAAACATTGATAATATCATAGATAATACAGCATGAAAAGACATAGATAATGACACAATGAGCAGTGGTAACTACCAGCTGCTGCAGTGGCAAATTATAAGATTATTGTCTAGAAGTGGTAATACCAGCTACTAGACTTACCTGAACCAGTTTGTATCAATTGGTATAATATTTAAAACAGTTTGGAAAATCTTTTTGGATTATGTTTTTGAATATCTTTGAGGTAAAACCAACTGATAAAATATACCATAATGGGTACCTTGTCCCTGGTTAACACCCCCTTCCAGGGACATGCTGGTCCCATCTTATCAGTTCTTATCAGTGTGTGTCACTGGAACCAGTTTCAGACCAGCTAGCGGCCAATAGCGGGCCTATATTAGTACTCCTAGTGCAGTTATTTTGTAATCCCACCTCTCCTTGGACATGAGATTCCTTTAACTGTCTTGGTTTCCCATAATAACGCTTTAAGGTGATAAAGAAATATGACTTTATTTGATCACATCTTCACAGGTAAATGAAAATTTCTTGAGGACCATTTCAGGGGTGTGGATCCTAGGTCAACACAGTTTTGTGCTAAGTGCTGCCCTCTTGTGCATTTGCCCCTCTCTATCTATGTCTCGCAAAGTGATTTCTGTGCTTCTGATATCCAAAAAAGTTGACATCTGTATTCAGTCCTATTTGATATTACATTACACAGATATGATGGATAGTCCAGTCCACCAAGACAATATCTCTATTCATTCAAAATTAATGATCCTTACAATGAACGGATAGTCTGATCCACTGCTAAGATATCTGTATTCATCCCAAATCAATATTACAGAAATACGATGGACTGATAGTCCGATCCGGTACCAAGGTCACCGCCGAAGTCATTGATGCTGCTAAGAACTTAAAGATTATTGGACGAGCTGGAACTGGAGTTGACAACATTGACTGTGTAGCTGCCACAAAACATGGCATTATTGTCATGAAGTAAGTAAGATTAGTAACAGTTAAATCTACATATATTCTATTTCCTATGTATTACTAAAAGTAGTCCAACTAAATTCTACCACATGCACATGTGGTCAGACATTAGCCTTTAGATAACAAAGAAGACTGCCATTGGAAAGGTTTAGTTCATTTGTCGTCATGTGATGCAAATACATGGTTATATGTCCAATCAATTAAATACCATTTGTTGTATTTTAGCACACCTGGAGGCAACACACTGAGCGCAGCAGAACACACTTGCTGCATGGTGCTCTGCATGTCAAGGTAATTTCCACATTTCTCCCTTCTTTTCAATTCCTGCTAGAGCTCCAGTAAAATGTTTTAATATGAAAAATAAAATATTTATGTTTCAGATATCCAACTAAAATGTCTACATCTACTGTAATCATATTCATGCTACCTTATTGCAAGAGTAATCACTAGGAAATTCCAAGATATTGAATTAGAATGAATATACATTTTATTTGGTAGCATGAACACATGCGACGAGTAATCAGATTGAAATCTCCATTTTTATTGGTAAACTGTATGAATATCACTCCATTTTAAGTTCAATATTAAAATAGATCATTTCTTTAATAACTACAGACATATAGCACAAGGTACAGAGTCACTGCGGGCAGGACGCTGGGACCGCAATAAGCTAATGGGTAATGAGGTGTATGGTAAGACACTCGCCATCATTGGGCTGGGGCGGATAGGACGCGAGGTGGCACTTAGGATGCAGGCCTTTGGTATGACGGTAAGTGCATGATTATCTCAATTTCAATTCAAATCACAAGCCACAATGCTTCAGTTCGTTCAGTTTCTCATGCATATATATTTCTTCTTCCTGCCTTCTTTCTTTCCTAAATTAAAAGGGCCATCATTCCAAACAGGAGTAGGTTAAGGGGAGACCTCCTCCTTCCAAGTGTTCCCAATAGTGTTTTATAAATATCTAATTATCTAAATATTTGATTATAGATATGTAAATTCTCCGTATTTTCAGACTATCGGGTTTGACCCTATCGTCCCTGCTGCAGAGGCTGCAGAGTTTGACTGTGAGTGGATGCCAATTGATGACCTGTGGGCACGAGCTGACTATGTCACCGTACATACACCCCTTATCCCTCAAACCAAAAGTAGGTATCTGTTGACTTAAATATGATATTTATGTAATAAAAGCAACACATAATGCGATTTTTCAGCAATTCTCTTCGACCTTTAAAGTATAATGAAAACCACATTTCTCTGTAAAATCCAAAATGATCTGTTACGATTACAAAAGAAATCTAATCTCATTCCACCTATTCAATACAGTGACTGAAACCATTGTGTTTACACCTCTTACAGATTTGATTGGTAAGGATGTGTTTGCTAAGTGCAAGCCCAACCTTCGTGTTATCAACTGTGCACGTGGAGGTATTGTGGATGAGGAGGCACTTCTCGAGGCATTGAATGCAGGACGCTGTGGTGGGGCTGGACTTGATGTGTTCTTGGAGGTAAATTGACTTTTTTATACCTTTCTTCATTGGAATTATCTCAAAATTCTACAGAAATGGTTCCTTCTTCATAAAAAAATAAAATTTATCCCAAAATTTCATGCTAATTCTCCACTAGGCCTATGATATTTTGAAAAGTGATATCTTGCAACAGAGGCATACACATATCTGGTATTTTCTCAATCTTCATTTTCTATATTTTGACCTTCTATGTACATCAAATCACTTCAAAAAATTCTCTACAAAAAATATGTTTCCACTTGTCTGGTTTTGTATGACATTATCAACTCTTTAAATCTCTATATTGAATCTAAGCTGGAATAGTGAGAATGGATATTCTCCTTATATATTGTTTAACTTAATGGCCCCCTCTGAATCAAATTTGTATTTCCTCACATGATAAACATTATGATGATGATTAATTCTACAACACAGGAGCCCCCAACAAACATGGCCCTCCTGAAGCACCCCCTTGTGACAACCACCCCACATCTGGGGGCCAGCACCCAGGAGGCACAGTCGCGGGTAGCCGAAGACATTGCTCAGCAGTTTGTCGACATGACACAGGGCAAGAGTCTTGTTGGTGCTGTAAGTACCTGAAAATAATAGATTTTGTACTTTCTGTTTCCTATATCTGTTTTCCTGAGTTGTTTTCTTAAGTTTTCTACATAAATATTATCTTGATGATAGACTTATTATAATAACATGAATCATATCAGCAGATTAAATTGTTGAGTTTATTTGATGAAAGCTTACATGAATTGAGTCAAGATTATAGTTACCCAGTACTTTATCAAACTTAGGAATTATTCTGCCTCATACACATCTATGCTCCTGTAACAGATGTTTTTGTTTACTTTATCAAACCTTTGGCACTTCTCTCTATTTAACAGATTAATGCCCAGGCTCTGGCTAATGCTATGAGCCCAAGCACCCTTCCCTTTGTACAGCTTGGTCAGGCCCTGGGTAAGCTGGCTGCCAATGCCCTGGGAGCCCTGGACAAGGACACACAGATCTCACTCAACACACAAGGTCAGTGTGGTTATTGACCACTTTCCGCTGCTAAGCGAAATGGTCTATTACAACTGCATCGGCCCATAGACTTTGCCCTGAGCTCTACCCTCCACTGTAAATCAATGTACCGATTGCACCCTGGTTCCATACCCTCAACTGGTCTATAACCCCCTCCCCTCACCCCCTAAAGCGTAGGGCCTGCCAGACTGGACACATGAGTGGGAGGTGTGTGTGTGTGTGTGTGTGTGAGTTGGAGTAAGCAGCAAATTGGGGACATTCATGGGAACACACACATACAAACTGGGGACATCTTGCGTTCCGGGGACGTCTCACTTTGCATGACCTGGAGAAAAGGGGGGCTATGGGCCTGGGCATCAGCGATGACCTTGAAAATGGTTATAAACATGATTTCTAGTGTGTCAACAAAATGTTCCCAATTTGACCTTAAGAGAGTTGTGCTGTGTGTGAAAAATCAGCACAAAATATTTAATATCTTAACCTGTGTGTAAAAGTCCCCAATTTGTTTTACACACTGACAGGTCTGTGTGTCCCCAGTTCATCCAGTAATCTTGGTGTATTCCCTTATTTCAATAATTGCCATTTTTGACCTCTTAAGGACTAATCAAGTGTATTTGTAATAAAAATGTGTTTCAAATTGGAACCAGACATTGAATCTGTGTGCAGGCAAACTGAGGACTTTCCTTAATCAAACCTCCCACTTGGCAAAAAAACATATTTTCAACGTTTGCAAACAATTTTTTTAGGTTTTGTTAAGAATTAAAAAATGTTTTTAAACACGTTTTTTTTCGACCAATTTTCAACAAATAAAGATGTTTGTTTTATCAAGTCACCAAACACACAGCACCACAGGATGTGTCATGTATTGTAGGACCGTCCTGGTTTAAGATGGTCTGAGAGAGTTTATTCGCAGGACTGCGAGGCCATAATAATGATTAATGTTAAGAGGGTTGATTCAAGCTTGTCTTGTAGCATATGTTTTGAGTATGATTTGATTCTTGGTATTATCTCTTGTTTATGCTGAATTTGCTGAAGTTGTTTCGTTTCAGATAGTCCCTAGGTTTCGGAGTAGCACCAATTATCCCTCCTAGTCTGTACCAATGTGTCATCTACAGCCATGTCACTCCATATGCTATTAGATATACAGTGCATAGTATGCTGCCTCTTCATGAAGCCTTCTCTGATATCATCAGGCATTTCATATATGGACCTTGAATAGTGCATTCCTTGCATAATGAATGTTACCAGCACCAAAAGGCATTGGAATAATCACATCTCATTAGACAGGGCATAACACAAAATTAATTCAAAATAGCTGCCACATACAAAATTCTTACTAGCATAAATAGTTTCAATGACCTGAGAAATGTACTAGAGATACCCTTTTCGATATCTTTATAGTATTACACTCATTCAGGGCTGGATATCTTCCCGGAATAAAGGTACAGTAAAATTCCTTTACAACAAATACTGTTACAACGAATTTTCTTTTATAACAAACAAATCACAGTTTCCCAAAACAGCCCCATACATTTCTATAGTAAAATAGTCCCCTAATAACAAACTTCACACTATCTGAAATCGTTTATAATGAATTTTTCTTGACTTTTACAATAGTTTCCCTCGTCTATTAATGGCTTCAAAGGAATTTAGGGCTTTCCATCCATCTTATTGGTACTCTGAGGGTCGTTAGGGGGTGTGATAGGGCTTCTTTACCCTTCTCCATTGAGCTATGGGCGACAGGAGGTGTATGGGAGGTCGGTGGGTGTCAGGGGTGTGATAGGACTTCTTTACCAGTCTCCATTGAGCTATGGGCGGCAGGAGGTGTATGGGAGGTCGGGGTGTGTGAGAGGGTGTGATAGGACTTCTTTACCAGTCTCCATTGAGCTGTGGGAGGCAGGAGGGGTATGGGAGGTCGCAGTGTGTGAGGGGGTTTGATAGGGCTTCATTGAGCTATGGGCGGCAGGAGGGGTAAAGAGGTTTACAACGAAATTCGTTTATAACGAATTTTTTTGCTTGTCCCAAACATTTTGTTATAACAGAATTTTACTGTATTTCTTCCTGGACAGTGGAAAACACCTGGAAGAAACCTATTTTGTATGCTTTCTTCTGGAAGAAACTGGAAGAATCTTAGAACACTCTTGGAAAATAGTATGTAAGCCATGACTTTTGCTAAATTCACCTGCTATGGTGAAGAGACAGACTGATGAGGATCTATGAAAGCAAGACCTGACATGAGAATACTAGTTTCCCTGCAACTGTAACTCAATTGCCTTCAGAATTTGGACCAATTTGGTGTCTGCAACACCCCTCTCAAAAGACCACTCCCATAGTGTTAAAGCGTTAGCTCTAGCCTAGATAAGTGTATCAAATGTGCTGGATGTTCAGTAGATGACATGACAATGTGCCCGTTTTGAACCGATTCTTACCCTCGGACCATATCAAGCCAAGCACCAATTCTAACACTTTAGATATCAGGTGATGATTTGGTATGCAATGGCTTCTACTTTGTTCAGTGTAATAAGAAAAACAAGGTGGAGAATAGTTGAAAGAAATGGGTTGCATCCATCTCAAAGCCAAAATAACTAGGGAAATGTCCTCAATCAAAACATAAGCCCAAGCTCCAATAGGCGGCATGGGGCAGCAGCATGCCAGGCGGCACAGGTATTCCTTTGTTCTTTTTGTTTACATGTGTCACTGAGAACAATGGCTTTTGGTGTGTCGCCTGTAAAGCTGCCGCTCCATACCGCATAGTGGAGCCCCGGCTATAGTCAAGAATGGTATCACACAGTAGATCAGGTCTCGATCTATACAAGTTAATTACCCAATTTCCAGACTATACTTTCAATATCTCTTTGGCTGTTAAGAGATGATGGTCTGTTTTCAGACAAATGTGCCAAACAGATATCGAAAGTACTAGGTTGTAGTTAAGTACATGACGTGACTATGTTTACTGCACCTCTATATTGACCTGGCTATTCATCTTTCACTTTCCATATCTCAACATTTATGTAATGATTATCTAGTTTTTACTCAGAAAAGGAAGAAAAAGACACAAGAATATGGCAAATAGAGGACATGCCCAGTCAACAAAAAAATGTTGCAAAATGTTTCAGAACGTTTCCCTATGGCTCCTTATCAGGGAACAACATTTTAAAATGTTAAAAACATTTTTTTTTACATTAAATAACATTTTTTTGTTGAGTGGGTGGTCTTAGATACACTCCAGACAACGTGTGTAGGCAAACTGAGAACATGGCCACACTGTGTGTGTAGGCAAATATAGGACTTTGTCTTAGATACACTCTACACAATGTGAGTAGGCAAACTGAGGACATGGCCACGTAGTGCATGTTGGCAAGTAGAGAACTTGGGCTGAGATATATGGGTCAGGTCCCCAGAAACCATCAGATTTCTGAATTTAAAGTCAGAGTTTCTTTATACAATCTCACCTACTTAGAAACCCCTTTTATACAGACTTCCTCCAATCAAAGGACATGGCCACACAGTGTGTGTATGCTAATAGAGGTCACTGTCTTAGATACACTCTACACAGTGTGTGTATGCAAACTGAGGACATTCCCACACAGTGAGTGTATGCAAATAGAGGACATGGTCTTAGATACACTGCACACAGTGTGTGTAGGCAAAGTGAGGACATGGCCACACAGTGTGTATATGCAAACTGAGGACATTCCCACACAGTGTGTGTATGCAAATAGAGCACATAGCTTTAGATACACTGCACACAATGTGTGTAGGCAAAGTGAGGACATGGCCACACAGTGTGTGTATGCGAATAGAGGACTTGGTCTTAGATATACTCCACACAGTTTGTGTAGGCAAACTGAGGACATGGCCACAGAGTGTGTGTATGCAAATAGAGGAGATGGTCTTAGATACACTCCATACAGTGTGTGTAGGCAAACTAAGGACATGGCCACAAAGTGTGTGTATGCAAATAGAGGACATGGTCTTAGAAACACTCCCAACCAATAATAAAAAAAAAAATGGTTAAAATAGTTATTTAATTCTGTTTTTTATTATTCATTTCTCATCAAAAATAATCTTGAGGTATTCAGTCCTGCCAAAATCAATCCGGGCCTGCGGAATGATGAGATCTGCAGGACCGAATGGCCTGCGAGGGGAAAAACCTTTCTTATAGACTGCACTCCACACAGTGTGTGTATGCACACTTAGGACATGGCCACATAGTGTATGCCAATAGAGGACTTGGTCTTAGTTAAGGTCCACACAGTGTGTGTAGACAAATTTGGGACATGGCCCCACAGTGTTACTATGCAAAAAGAGGACTTGGTCTGAGACACAGCATGTGTAGGCAAACTGGGGACTTAGTCTAAGATATACTCCATGCAGTATGTGTAGGCAAACTGAGGACAAAGCCATACAATGTGTGTTAAAATAGAAGACTTGGTCTTGTGGAGGCAAACTGAGGACATGGCCACACCTCCCCCTCCCATGCAGCAGAATTTATATAGTCAACTTTGTTTAAGAGTAATTCTATTGCAATACTTTTGTAAATCAGTGTAGGATACTGGTTAATCAGGGTTGATCGATCAGTTTTGATTCAATGTTCTACACCACCAGGCAGGAGTGGTCTCTCCCCACACCTTGTCAGAGTAGGACCTCTCCTAAAGGTGAACACATGCACTGCAACCTAGCACACTGATTAGCCACTTGCTCATATGATACTCCAGCTCAGCATTGAAGGACCCAGTGGGCACATCAATGTTGAGTTAGCATTAAATCAATTTTTGCAGATGAACAGTTGATTCTGGGTTTAGATATTATCAAATTTGAAAGTTGACACAACATAATCAAATCAACTGTGATTCAACATCAAACCATCAGTGCTGATTCAACATTTCTGTTTCTATGTTGATTCAACATTGTTTCAAAGTTGAAACAACACTGATACATGTAGTAGTTAGGCAATTCTTTGTTGACATGTCAATGTTGAATCTACATTAAAATCGGTATCATTGATTTGACATGACATATCAATGTTGAATCAATGTTGAATTGTGAACAATATTTCAGCAGCGATATGTCAACTGCTGATCTGATGTTGAAATGGTGATGGTTGATTTGAAATGATTGAAAAAGTGTTGAAGACAGGTTGATCAAAACTATCAACCAGTTGGTAATGTTGATGAAGTTGTTAATGAGAGCGACTGGTTCCTGACAACTCAAGGGACATCCCACTCAGAAGGTCATGTTCTGTTCCAGCTCTTCCGACATCCTGGTCCAGCCAGGAGGTCCAGGCCCATTGAATCTCTACCGTCCCCAGGACTTTTTCCAGCAAAGACTGCTGTGCAACAACTGACCACCCAGCTTCTAGTGGTTTACCTCTAACCCTAAGTTATCAGCAGCCTCCTTAGTATTCCTCCTGCAGTTTTCGCAAACTTCTCGTTTGTCTGTTCTGTGGCTCCCTGCTGGGGTAGTGTGCTTTTCACGTGACTCTTTGAATTATCGCTCACTACTGGTTGCTTTATAGCTATTCCCTCCTAGGATAGATCAACTAAACTGCCTCTTCTGCCCCTACCTAATATGTCTTTGAGCCTTTGTCTATCCTCAAATTCTCTTCCTCTGTTTACTGGCATGCCTTACCAAATTAGCCAGTTGGAGGTATACACTATCTAGTCAGTTGTCTGGGCACATTCTCAGGAGGCCCTCCCCATGATGGGTGAATGGCATCAGGTTAATAGTTGGACACATCTGACACACATCTTCCTTGGGATAACCTTCTAGTTGTCTGGCCCTCATTTCTGGGCTTAAGCTCTTTTGGGCACCCCTCCTAATGCCAGGAGGCACAGATGCCTCCCCAGCAGCTGCAGAAGCTCCATCGGCCTGTGAGCTCTACCCTTTAATGACATTTATGTACTATCCTTGTCTTTCAATTCTTGAAAGGTCTAAGCACACTGAGCACATCTGAAAGCCCTCACTCAGCCAGGGAGGAAAGCAGCTTGGCAAACTAGGGGATATGATGGACCAAGGTTCATGAGGCTAGCAGTGCCAACGTATGAGGCATAATAATATACAACCCAAAGAAGATGCATACCTCCTTGAGGAAAGTCTGCTCTGGCCACTCAGCTACACAAGAGACCCTCTATGACATACAGCATTTAGAAGGCTTTACCTTGAGCCAAGCATCCCCCAGATGCTGTAGTACCTCCACCATACATTCTAGGAGAGGAGGGGCATTTAGTGCAAAGATGAGAATATCATCTCAGCAGACCAGACAAGGGGTCCACTTAGTCCCCTCATCTCCAAAGATGCAGGGGCCATAGCATAGCTTGAACGGCATCACACTGAACTGATGCAATGACTAGTGAATGCCGTTTTTCCTCCATTTGCCTCTTTTATTTCCACTGGGAAGCCCTTATTTCTTTCTTTTCTGTGACTTCCTTCAAGTGGGAAAGATAATCTCCTGTGCATCTTGCCTTGTTAGCCCAGATGTGGTTGCAGACTTGTTGTACTAGTATGACACATTGTTCAGTTGGCGAGTCAGCCAGTTGGTGTATCATGGGGAGGCTGTTCCAGTCCCATCTTGCCAATGTGTGCTACACCTCTTTATGTGTCTTGAATGAACCCTATGTATGATATTAAAAGTTTCTGTCAGCATAACTATATAGTCCCTAGCTCTTAATATAGGTAGTTTGTATAAGTATTAGTAGTTTGTCACATCATGACACCTACAAAGCATGTGAGTTTTATTTAGTTTTTTGTTGTTGTCGTTGTTGTTGTTTTCATATATAGGCAAAGGTTCATGAGTGCTCCTTTGCATTTATCTCATGGTCAAAAGGGCTGACATTGTAAGTTACAAAGTCTGTGGATGGTTACAACATCTAAAACGTTACGCCTGGTTTGTTTACAACGCCATCTTGAATATATGACGTTGTCAAAAGGTCATGTGACCAGGCAGTGTGATACGACCATGTTGTATCACACACATCCCGTGTGATATGACCTCCTAATGCAACTATGGCAGCCCAATATCTGAATGGATTTACCATATGATAAATAGTTATCTCTACCATGTCCACATTTGTATGCTGTTTTTTTTTATTGTGCAATGGTCAATAGTTAGAGTCTCCTCATTTCATTTTCAGTTATTCCAAGACCTTCCATGGTCAGTCATGTGATTTGTCCAAATCCAATAAGATTCATCATTGATATATTGGGGGTGTCTTTGAAAAATTTTCATCTGAGGGTTTTAGCTATCCTGAAAATGCACCAGGCAGCACCAGTTGGCTTCTTTATATTAAAAAATTTCCTGAGGGAATATACCCCCAGCCCCCCTCAAATTCTTATTCTCTATTGCATTAACAATAAAGAGAAAAATGGCCTGTGTAAAATTGCCAAGACACAGTCTACTTTGGCCTGTGTTGAGAAAAAGATTTCGGCAGCACTGGATATGAATCAAATCTTTATTGGGGTTGCGGCCAAAGGGGACCAAGCCAAACCATCTCGGATCATCTGCTTTTACAAGCTGATGCCCATTTGTTCCTTTAGATAGACAACACTTTGAAGACTGACTGAAGACCCTCCCTGACTTCTTTTCCCTATCTCACTACTGCAATGGTCTAACCCTAGGGATATTGTTTGGGATTTTCATACATTTTATCATCAGGTCATAACAAAATCAGTGGGGGGAAGGTTAGATATATATCTTTTTAATTTTCTCAGATATATCTACTACCAGAGATCACCTTTCTTCTCCAGAGATATTTTCTAGAGGTAGATTTTATATCCATATAGGTAAACATTTAAACTGAGTATGTCAGTCATTTTCAAAAACCTTCATAGTGCACAAATTTGGCCTCTAGTTTTGCAACATGTCTAAGCCCCTGGTGGGATGTCTCCTCAGACCCCTGTGCTTAGATTCACCAAGCCCCTTTTCAAACAAAAAGGGTTAGGTTTTATAGGCCCAAGTTTTTTTTATCATTTGGTGTTGGCAGGTATTCAATGCCCTTGGAAAATGATGGAAAATTTCCATTTTGAGAACATAGATACAGCCCCTCACAGGTAAAAATACTGTTTTGTCCAAAAATGATGTACAAGGCACATCCCACATATAAGGTGCTGAGTTGAGAGACATCCTATGAGGCACAACTGGGACTTGATTTTTGAAGGTTTCGTACTTTTCTATAGTAAAGGGACCCAGCCTATAAGATGCCCAGACTTTGGGCTGATTCTACAAGGTAAAAGGGCCCTCATATTTATGTAAAAGACATGCCTTACACATGGGACATGTCAGTAGGTACAGGGAAAATGCATCCTTGGCTAAATCTGCTGCTGGTGTCCTTGAGTATAAAATGCTAAAGTGGTATGTGACTTGGACTAGCTACTGACAGAATATTGGTTTCGAGTAGTGGAAGCCCCCCTGTTGTGCTTCACTTTAACCATGGGACACATATTGTCAACATCACATTTTTTCACATTTTGTCCACAAAGGCCCAGTGCAAGGTGTCCATAAAAAATGTACTGTCCACAGACTATTTTTACAGTGTCCATAAAATAGATTTTGTCAATAACCAACAACATCATGGTATCCACAAAATACACTCTGTCCACAATCTATATCACAAAGTATCCACAAAACATGGTTTGTCCACATACCTTTGTCACAATAATCATGTCCAAAAACACTCTTAGTCCACAAGATTATACCACAGAGCATCCACAAAAAACACACTGTCCACGTTCAACTTGAGCAATGATGTGTGGTGCACATATGTGCGGGCACTGACATATTCCTCTGTGAAATTGTGTAATGTAGTTCTCGCCATGAATATGACCTTAGCTGTCGAAATGGCGTTAAACATCTATTACTCACTCACTTACTCACTTGAGCAAGGTGTCCACAAATTACAAATTGTCCACAATCTATCAACCCAAATTCATCACAAAGTATCCACAAAACATACTTTGTCCACAGTGCATATTAACAAAGTGTCCACAAATTAAATTTTGTTTTCAAGGTACAGTTTATCTATATGGACATTGTGATAGTTTGTGTGAAGAATATGTGCTCTGTGGATATCTGGTAACACATTCTGTGGTTTTTTGTGGCAAATGCAAATAATGGAAGCATCTATGGGGATTTTATGTAAAATGTGATTTTTGAAAATGGCTACAAGAAAAAGCAAATGATGGATCTGAATGGGGGTAGCTCTAAGCAAGGTCAAAATGAACTAGTCAAATGTCTTGAACAAAGAGGTGTATTAAGGTTACAGCCGTGGGTATAACTGGCACAGGGAATATTACTGTCACCCTAGCATTGTGAAGCTGATTTAGCCATATGCAAATAAGTTTTTAGATATTTTTTTTACTTCAGGCCCATTCTTTAGACCTTTCTCTCCCAGCCTATGAGCAGAAAGGGGAGAAAATAGGGTTTGTAGGTCATGATATTTCCCATTGATTTTGCAGTTACTGATTCACCAACCAGCAGAAATGAGGTTTTATGGCTTTTGCTAAGTTTGTGCTCAACTTCATGCCAATGTTTACTCCATTCAAATTGAATCTCAGAACAACCTTAGGAATATTTCCCATACCTAAGAATATCATTTGCCTCCCAAAACAGTCAATTTGAAATTAATGTCAGAAATGGTGGCTTTGATAGGGGGTGCCAGTAATAACAACAGATCTGCTCAGTCGTTGGTATTAATGGCACCCTATCATTCTGCTGTGTAGTTGGTATTGTTTCAGAGTATGTACTGCATGTTTTCTCTCCATTTGTCACTGAACTGTACATGTTTCATAGATTACCATGGTTCCTTTTATACATTCTTGTTAGCGCGGCGACTAGTGAGTACTACTTGTGAGATGAGTAGACTAGTGTATGGTTCACAGTCGCCACGGTGTAAGGGATAGGGAGGCATTGCAATCTATTTTTGTTTGTGGCTCCTCTGCTATGGACTATTCCTGCTCACTATTCTAATGTAATAACAACAGTGTGTGTACTTTACTTATCAGTGAAGGAATTTTCAGAATATATCTCATACTTTTGATTTTATTCGCAGATAAGACATTTCATCAAATGGAGCCCTATGGCAGATTAGCATTAGTGCATTTTAAGATTCAGAAATGCATCCCTGTAGCCTTTGTTTTAGAATTGTTAGTTTTGAAACTACTATATATATGTAGTACAGGTTTTATCTCAGTGGGTTATGGTACAATTGGATCATATTTTCTGTATTTGAACAAAGTATTCACTGTCAAAGATCTCTATGGAGAAATCAGTGCTAAAGTGTTTGTTGCCATATGTGCATTTTTGTAAATCAGAGGAGGTTGAAGTGTAAGGCCACCTTGTGGAACTGCTACATTCTTTTCTGTGTAAAATTTTTAGTTTACATTGAAATAATGCTATCTCAGAATATGTATCTACTATTGGTGATGAAAAATTAATTTGATTACTCCTTTCATAATATAAACAATTTTGTGGAACACTGAAAACATGTATGTACACCGAGATACTTACACTGTGCTCCCCCTCTACAGAGAGGTGGAGTGATCTGGCCGGTTTGCTGACCACTGGCCCGTGATGAGGTACAGACTATTACAAGTGATTGGCAGTTGGGTGTGTGTGTGGGGGGGGGGGGCAGGGAGGCAGAGCAGGCTCCTGGCAATCTGAGACAGTGTACACTCATAATGACACACCTGTTGACTATGGCATTGAACATTGAATAAGACAGGTCCCTGAGTGAGGTGCATACAGAATGGACAGTCTACAGACTATTAGTACTTAGCTGCAGTGGGTAGTTCAGGTTGAATTTGTGCTATATACTACCAAAAGCCCAGATGATAGTATGCCCTATCTGTCTCACCAACTGAAACTAGACACAAGATTACAAGTCGCCATGCCATGTCTCACAGGACTATTCTCTACTATTGTATTAAAATCTACAACACTATGGTTTTATTTTGTTCTGGAGATATAGGGTACGCAGAAGAGTTTTGAGTTCGAAAATATTTATTGTTCAATCAATCATAATCACATATGTTGTTCATGATGGCCAAAGGTGAATACGACATTAGCAGAAGTAGTATGCAGAAGGGGAGCGGGTGTGCATCTATTACCCAGACCTATTAGAGGTGCTGTGCATCAATTGGACTGCCATGCCTATATAACCCAATATATGCATGGCAAGGAAAAATCCCTGTCCAACCACATCTGTCATCACTATAATTAGGTTTCAAAAATGGCACGTTTCATAATATTTGGACATGATTTCTTTAGTACAACAGCACTTTTCTGAATCTTATGCATATGCATAAACATGGAAAAGCAAGTTGTAGCCATTAGGAATGACCCTGCATTTAAAAACTTCTGAGGCAGCTTCTGCTGCTCCCTACTACTCCCACAAACTCAAGTCTGGGAAATGCCTTTCTGTTATTCCCCTCATGCTATGGTCATTATTTGCTAAGAAACAGGCATTCTTTTAATTTATCTGCCTGGCATGGCTAAATCCATGGGCTTAGGTCCTATATCAACTAATTGCAGCAGGGCTTAAGGTGATATTGAATAAGACAGGTGGAGAGGTGCCATCTAATTGTGAAGAGTGATGTTCCTTGGGCACACAGTTAGAGAGGGGGTTGAGGTCACTTATCCATCCAAGGTGGAGGTAGGGAGATAGTGGACAGCAATGAAGAGCATGTCTGAGGTCTGCAGTTTCTTGTGCCTAACCATTGTGTAATGGTCAACCCTAGGTTAACAATAATTTGATTACTTTAAGAATACTTGACTATTCTATACATCATGTTTACATATAACTAAAGAGAGAGAAAGTGAAACAGAATATGGTGTACATTCAATTAACATGTCCAAAAATAAGTGGACAACTGGTGTGTCGTGTCTTATATCGAAAGTAAAAGAAGGTACAGTGAAATTTCGTTACAACGAATCCTGTTACAACGAGGTTTCGTTTATAACAAATTCCATATTCCCAAATCACCCCCATACATTTCTATAGTAAAAGAATCCCCTTACGAATTCTTTTGGCTAATACAATAGTTTATCCAACCTTACAATGACTTCAAAGGAAGCTAGGTCTTTTGTTTGGCTTGTCCAACCGCTACATTAGTGAGGGTAAGGGTAGGGGAAGCCGGGAGGGGAAGTGAGAGGTGTCAGAGGGTGTGGTAGGGCTTCTATATTCACCTATACTAGTGCTCTGGGCGAGGGTAAGGGTAGGGGGGGGGTCTGGGTGGTCTTAAGGTGTGTGATAGGGCTTCTGAGCCCGCTTAACTAGTGCTATGGACGTAGGTAAGCATAGGAGAAGTCTGGGTGGTGTTAGATTACCCTAAATACTTTCATGATTTGGATACAACGAAATTCGTTTATAACGAAATTTTTTGCCTGTCCCAATCAGTTTGTTATAACGGAATTTTACTGTACTTACATCACCTGTTATCTTCATGTTCATACATCCTGTTCACATAAAACTAAAGAGAGAGAGAAAGCGAAAGAGCATACGTGTATAAGCAAAGAGTTTGGGTCACGGTATAGAAAACACCCCCCTAACATCCAGATGTAATGAAGGAAACGTGACAGTCTTTTGACATCATCGTTAATATTTTGAGAAAACTGAGTTTTTCAACATTATTTATAGGGTGCAGACCTATTCACAGTGTACCTTCAAGCAACACTCTTTTTGGTAAAATAACATGCACATACTCCCTTCATCACACTTTTAAAGAAATTTATAGCCTATATAACCCACACTCCTACTCAAAGCCTACCACACATGACCCTTTTGCCAAACCAAAAGGGCAGGCCTCCCTAGCCCACTTAAAAGGGTTAGTATCTCATACACATATGTGCGGGCACCGACACATCCCATTGTGAAATGTGTAGTTTAGTAGTTCTCGCCATGAATATAACCTTAGCTGTCGAAATGGCGTTAAACATCTATTACTCACTCACTCACTCCAAAGGGTTAATGTGATCTAAACAGCCATCTAAACTCCTAAACCCCTCATGAAAGTGGTCTTGCAGCTTTGCTGCACCCTCTCGACCCCTAGCTTCCTCTTCTCATAATCCATAATGAGGGAATGGTCATTATATTACTTAGCAGCTACCTACCCTAATTGCCTCAAAACCTCCCTTAGAAGCCAACCAAATTCTAAGGCTTATGAGGGAGGTTTTCTTATCAATTGCAGTCTAATCATGTTTTGAATACATAGCCTGAAATTTGAATTCTAAATTTTCACAGTCATTTCTTTATATTGCTAAAAGGAACTTTTCTTTAGATTTTTTTTCATAATCAATACAAATGTCTGAAAATGTACAGACATGAATAGGAACATTATCAAAACACAAATGAGAAATAGAAAATTTGGAAGTAATTACCTGCTAATTCGAGAGGTCTCATTTTTATTCTAATTATATTCAGAAGACTATTACTTTTAATCTTTCCAAATTATTCTTATTTTGATTTTAGGACTATTTATTGAATATGTTGGTAGTTTTTCACAACGAGTGTAGCAAGTGATATACTGTGAAAGGTTTTGATAGATCAGTTTTAAACACATATCTATTTCCCTGTTGTCCGGTGTACAGGGGAGGTGTTGAAGTCAGCAGGAGCCTACCTAAATGCAGCTGTCATGGTTGGCCTCCTTAAGGAACAATCTCAAAATGGTCTTAACCTGGTCAGTGCACCAGCCTGTGCTAAGACACTGGGACTCAAGGTATGTTGGCTGTCTTCATCTATAAAAGATAACATTTGGTCTGCCTTAGTGCATTAGACACCACAATACTACCGGGGGTAGGATACATGTTTACATAATAGAGGTACATAGGCCAAGTGTCATGAACAGAACATTATGGCCCAGATCATAAGATGCAAAACTATAAAGGAATGATAGAAAAAAGAATACTAACAAACTTTTGAAACATTGGTTGCAATTTTTCCTTGGCATTTTAAGGGGGTAAATATATGCATTTTTCAGCCTGGGTACATATTTCTTTCACAATCTACACTATAAAAAGTATGTTGCCAGATTCCACTCTGAAATACTGATAAAACGGTTAAAAACCATGTTTAGTCAATTTTGATTCCAGACAATGTATATTTACCTTAATGGTGAGAACCAATATATTGGTTCAAGTATTGATGTACAGAGGGCCCCACCGTCTGGCTAGTGCCACCTGTTTGTATGTATACATATCAACCGCTTCATTAGGTTCCAGCTGGAGGTCAACACTGCTCAGCAGAGCTCTAAGTGTTTGTCATGAAGTTACTCGGTTTTTTTACATGAACCCCCATCAATCCTCTGCTCAGGATTTATACCGAGTATTAGCAATTCATGGAGGTCCAATTGAGGACCCAGCTGGAATTGGAAGTGCAACTTTGAGGGTGTGTAGATCTGGTTGTGGGCAAAAACATGAAGGGGCCTTGGGGTAGCCAGTGTGTAAGCTTAATAGACAGGGCACTCATGGGATTGACCTGGGTTACCCTGAGTTTACAACATGGACTTTTGCAACTTCAGGCACAACAACAACATCAAGATGAGGTAGCAGCTAAGAACCTTGACCACCTAGTTACACTCAACGTAGAGTCTGCGAGTGGCTCTGAGGTGTCGCTAAGTGGCTTTGTAGCTGCTGGTACACCCGTACTCGTTAGTATGAATGGTTCACACTTCCAAAATGGGGGCCCGGTGCTATCTGGGAATCTCATTGTATACAGCAGCAAGGCTGGCCCTGCTGGATTCGGTGCAGTCATTGGTAAGTTCACATTATACACATCTAGGGATGAGTCATTTATTGCCAAGTGGTGGTGAGGGGGGGGGGGTGCTTTGTGGACTTAAAAGGGGGGGGGGTCATTTTCTGAGAAAAATGGTTTTTGGACTGCTTGATCTTATTTGCATAACTGATTGCTTAAGTGCTCGTGGTTGCTAGGCAACAAATTCTGTTTAGAATCCTTTTAGATATCAAGATATCATATTATACCTTTAGGCTAAAATGAAATTTGAAATAAATCATTGTCATGTTTTAGAAAACAAACCATCGATGAGAAAGGTACAAAGTTGCCTTAATTGGAACACCTTGAGTTTCCTAAATTGGACCATAGTGGGAATATTAGGTCCAATTTAGTTGTCTAATTTGGACCACTAAGAGGGACATAGGCCTAATTTTTATAAGGTAAACAACAGTTGGACCAAATTGAAACCTATTTCTCACTCCAGTACAGAGCAAATTCACATGATATTGATGGAAATAACAAGAGGATATGTACCATTATACATTAAAAGTTCCCTAGTTCTATATATTTTTCAAAATGTAAGCAAACAGAATAATAATGCAGACTAGACCAATTTAGGCACCTACACTGGTTGCCTAAATTGAACCATTCAGCTTACTATTTTAATTACACACCCTGACTAGAGAAAGTCAAATTCCTAGATTTGTATACTATCATCAGAAAGCTATAAGGTACCCTCCCAAAATGTATAAATTTTACATTTAAATTCGTAGAAATAATTGCTGGGCAGGAAAAAGTTCTCAGGGGGTCCAAATGAGGTAACTTTCCCCTACTCACACACACATACACTGTTAAGAAATTAGCACTCCACTAGCTCATTTTGTGTACAGAAAACTGGTGGATTTGGCCCTGTTGGTATGAAAAGAAGCCTGAAGTTTGAGTTATTTGAGTGTTTTTCAAAAAACATTTTGTACAGCATTATTTTAACTTTTTGACCAAATCTATCGGATATTTACCATCTCATTTCATCATGTTCCATCTGTTGTTTACCTTATTTTCCATTCTCTTTTCTTTGATTACAGCCGCCCTGACGACAGCTAATGCAGATATCCTAAACTATGTCGCTTCCGCTGAGGTCAACGGTAGTTCCTGGAAAGTTCTGAAGGTGGCAGAACCTGTATCTGATCTGCAGGTGCTGAAGCCACTTGTCACTTCAGTACAACAAGTCTCACTCTGAGTGTCATATTGTATTTGGTGGAAAGGGGGAGGGGAGGGGGTAGAATCATCTACTGCCAGCTGAGGTGGGATCGTGGGATAGGGGCAGGGGGTGGATATAGAGGCATACTAAAAAAACATTGGTCAAGAGTGAAAGGCCAGAAGTTCCACATGAAAAAGGGAGAAAGAAAGGGAACAAAACAACCTCCAAAAAAAAAATTAAAAAAATCACCTCTCAGCAATAAAAAAAAAAGGATTTTCCCAGTAAGGAGTGACTACAGGACTTGGGAGCTACTCCAAGCTAAAATTATTATAGATATTGTATATTTATGAAGGTGATGAGGGGGGTCTCCTTGGATCCAGAGGTGTGTTATATGAAATAATGGTAGCTAGAATCTATTGTAAGCAGTACTGTGAAGAAGGCAACCTGCACTATGAGTCAAGGTGAAGTGCTATCTGAAAGAGACGTGAAAGTTAGTGTCAAATTCTTCTGAGATGTAATACCTGTCTATTCTCATTTGTAAATGGTGTTGTATTGCTTACTTATGTTAATGCAGCTACATTGGTTTGGCTTTGAAGCAGGGTATGATTTCAACATTGATATCCGGGCATCCCTAGCTCACTTAAAAGGGTCTAATTCTCATCTTTCCTATCCCCTCAGGATGTGTGTGGTGCACATATGCGTGGGCACTGACACATTGTGAAATTGTGTAATGTTCTTGCCATGAATATGACCTTAGCTGTCGAAATGGCGTTAAACATCTATTACTCACTCACTCTCAACATTGATATCTCAGTGTTGATATATAAGATAGTGTCATTTATCACTATTAAACCGCAAGATTGGTTGACATTGTCAAATGTGAATCAGTGTAATATCCATATTTGATATATTGTGAAGTATGGGTGTCTACTGAATGATAGGGGAGAATTGTGAAAGTTACATATCTGTAGACAATGCTTGTCACAACGTTGATATTATTGAAATGCTATTTCAAGAGACTATCGAAATACTCCAGCTATTGGCCAAGCTTTGGTAACATATATCTATGTGAAATAAAACTACTGCCTTATTGTAAACAAAACATATTGGAACAATTAGATCAAACTTGAGAGAGAGCTTGGTATTGAAAGAGCAAAGAAATAATTAGAAAAATGAATAAATTGTATTTTGTGAACCAGTTCATTGGATTGTCTTGATTTATTTCTTACTAAATGAAATGTCTAAATGAAATATACAGATTTTAGCAGATTTGTTGTTTATTGGTCTTCATTCAAGACCTGACCTGAGGCCTGGAAATGCCATGTTTCGGGCGTTTTCACTCAAAAATTAAGATGGCCAAACTTTTTCAAAGAAAGCAAATTTTCCTAGCACCGAGAGGCGAAAAAAAAATAGACCAAGAAAAATCTCTGAAAGTCACGTTTTTGGGCAACACTTTGGCCTGGGAGATGCATGTCCGCGCTATATGTGTATTAGTTAGTATACTAAGGGAGTGGTCATTTTTTAATAACAGGGTGGGGTTGTTGGGTTTGCCGGGGACAAAAAAGATTCAGACCCCTCTTAGGGGGGGGGGACAAAAAAAATTATGCAGGTGTGGCCTTCAAGCAAGAATCTAGGGTATTTATTCCTCCTAGACCAGATCTCTGTTAGGATGGAGGGTAAGACACTCTATAAGGTGTCAAGATTTTATATGTACACAGTGCCACTCTACCGTTGGCGTTTCACATGAGAATAGTCAACTTACCAATTGTACACAGGGCGCCAAACATAAGCCACAGCTTTAATTGGAAACCCAAGCCCATATATGCTATCTAGAATGTCCCTGAACCCAAGGTGCAACTTATATGCGAAATATAACTGAATTTAAATTCTATTAGACAGCTTACAATCAACCCCCAGGTTTGCCCTAGAGACTTATATGAAAGTCACGCTTTGCCTCATATGCTACAATGCCTTACTGAAAAAAAAATAATAAAAAAAAGAAGTTTTACCCCCCTCCCAACCTAAGTTTTTTGGAGCCCCAACCAGAAACACAACATTTTTTTTGGCCTTACATACTTCGTGAGGTGCTATTAGATGTGGCCATCCTAAGTTATCTCCCTAAAAAGATCAATGAATCAGAGAGAACACAACAGTTTTACACAGCAAGTTAATGGTCAACTTTACCATTTTCAGTAATCAAATGAGCTTTTTGGGGGATACAGGGCCTATGTGTAAAATTCGGGCATTGTGTGTCAAAATGTGGAAGAATAATGGAACGTTCGGTGATAACATGGATACTTTTCACAACTTTTTTTTTTTACCTTAGATCTTGAGAATCACGTCAGCCGTCGGCATATTTTGAAAAAGCAAAAAATCTCGCTGCCAGATCCGTAATCCAAGTAAATAGAAAGAAACGGTCTAAGAGTAACACTAAACACGCCAGTTTTTTTTAAGTAAGTTACTATCATTATTAGCGCTGGAAGCTAGGCCTTGTGATCCACTATAACATTTTGATAAACATCTGTGCAACCAGACCAGCATTGTCACTCAATTATCATAGGAAAGAATGCATACCATCAGTTCTTGTATGAATATGGAGATTCTCCTGGGAGGTGCTACCATCTGGCGTTCTTTTCAAGTATTTTCAGACTAGGTCTTGGATTAAATGTAGTAACATCAGTATGCAAGTCTTTGTATTTGTGGATCAACACGGTAAAACCTTTTACCGTGTTGATCCACATTTAGAGAATAGACAACTCCTTTCTTCACATCTTGACTGTCTGTTGTTCTATAATGTACAAATGCATCTGAGTGCAATATAGACAACAGACAGTCAAGATGTGAAGAAGGAGTTGTCTATTGTCTTTATAAAACATTGTACATTTCATTCCGAACAATCAATCACCCAATTAAGGTATGTCTAGACCAATTATTGGCCCTTGACTTGTTTACAGCTATGCTGACCTTGTTCAGGTGTGCACTGTACTCCTATAATGCACTCAAGGTCACTTCTACTGTGCAACCGTTTTATAATGTCTTATCTTGATTATGGTAATGCCCTGCGTATATACAAACAGATGACTGTACCTATCTTGGAATATTGTAGTTTTGTTCTGGGTTGTGGACCAAAGACACTGGTAGACCATATAGATATTGTACAAAACCACGGCCTGTGAGCATGTTTAAGGGTGAAAAATGCCCAGGATGTACACATAAACGACCTCCTGATGCGATATAAAGTTGACTCTTTAGGTATTAGACAGAAAACGACATTAGCCTGTATAATGTATAAGTATGCATAAAATTAAGATCACATTGTAATTCCCCCAAGAGAACTTAGAGGGCATGATAAACGAAAACTCAAAGTTAGTAGACCAAAAATAGAGGCCTACAGATGCAGTCCTTCAAACAGGGAAAATCAAATATGGGAGTTAACATCTGCAGATATACTAAGGAAACCTACTATGAGTGTTTTTACATCAAGTCTGAGAGGTGATATACTTGTGACATTGGGCAGATTTTGAAATCTATAATGAAATGTATGAATATGACAACTGTAATTCTACGATAATTATGTTCATGGAAACCACCTGTTACTATAGCGATTGTTACCCTATTGTAATGACATTAATGGTGATTGATTTACTACTTATCAGGCGACTGATTGTAACAACACTGAAAACCCGCCGCTATTTGGAAGTCATCATATATGACGAGTTTAGGGTCGTCAGAGGGTCGTCAGGGCATTATGACTACCCTAAGTTGTCACACTGACCACCTTGGCTTTACCAGTAGTCTGTTAATATACCATAAGAGGGCCCCACTATGCATTCCTGTAATATATTTTATATTCCATTGGGTGTAGAGAGGCTCAAATATATACATTGTAGATATTGTATATTCTATCATGAAAAGGGGAAAATAAGTATCATTTGATACAACATAATTGTAGAAAGATGGGAATGTTTTAGTAGAAATATAGAAAAGCAGATAGATCATTCGGGTAACGACAACTCTCTTATGGCTAGTGCTAGTGCTTTAACTCCTCACTCATTGAGTGTGCCTAACATATAGTAGATCAGTGTACTCACACAGTTCTATGTATGGTTCAACTAAACCTATGATAGTGGGTTAGGACCCCCCCCCCCCACTGTCAATAAATACTGACTTATGGGTGAGGGGCTGAACCTGAGGACCTAAAGTCGTCAGTATTGACGAGTTTGGGTTCCCGTAGGTTTTTAGTGAACTCCATATGGGGTGTTTTCTTTTGCTAATAAACAGTGTTAAATTTTCAAAATTTTTAGCATTGACCCGAGCATAAGTGTAGTGTAAGTGTCACCAACTCTTAGACACTTGGAAAAATTGCAGCACTGGTCACAGAAGAGCAATCAAGCATGGCACACTAAAATTGTAAATTATAAATCAGGGGTAGACACTAACTTTTTCAGCCACTAGCCATCCGCACCAACAGAAATCTATTGGCACACAGCTAAACCTATTGGCCCGGGATTTGTAGCTGTAACAAAAACATTTGCTCTAAATTAAAAAAAAAGAAAATGTCTCAATGCAAAGGATGTCTGCAAGCATGTTATAATTTTAACATAATCATAAGACTTATGGTTTCCCTGATGCTTTAATGAATGAACACTCACAGTTTTGTTTACCAGATGCAAAGAATTTTGATTGGGGGGAGGGCACTGGCCACCCGGGCCAGTAGGAAGATTGTTTTTGAAAAAAATCACTGGCCCACACTCAAAACTACTGGCCATTGGCCACCGGGCCTGTGTGAGTGTCTACCCCTGTAAATGCATGAAATATTGAAACTTTGAAAGGTCTGTAATGGGGCTAGTAGGGTAAAATTGGGTAGTATGGCGCACCAAGGCACGAAACAACCAAAATGCACGCCCCTACACAGAGCACAGAGGGCCGTCAGTCAGACTTTTGGTGAACAAGTAATCAATGGATAATTCATGACGCGTGTGTGTTAGTGAAGGATAATTACACAAGGGCATAGCCCGAGTGTAATTAGCCTTTGCTAACACACACAAGTCATGAATTATCCATTGACTACTTATTTTATACCATGAAACCAATAAATATTCAATAGAATACCAGTAAATTCAAGTTGAAAACAAAAATTATTCCCCCTCCCCGGTACTCGAAGCCAGCCATAGTGTGTGTACAGATACATACACCTCGTCGCCCGGCAGCGGACAGCGACAGCGCACACGGCGAAAAAAAGACGCGTCCAGGCCGGGACTCCACCCACCCACCTTCGACGGCTGAGCGCAATGCGCTAACTGCTAGACCACCACGTCTCCTCCTTCAGCGGCCGTCTCGGCTTGGCTATGTTTGAATGTGTCCCGCGGTTATGGTAGCTGACAGCCCGCAGTCGTCGCCTTCCCGGGCTTTGTATATCATATCCAGACGTGGTTCGAACCAAGCATTTCTCGTCAGTCCCTGTGGCACAGTGCATAGGGAGTTGGTTTTGGGATGTGAGACTGCTGGTTCGAGCCCTGCCCTGGCAATGAAAATTATCGTAGGTTTTAACATGTAACATATGACATGGAAGGACATGAGAGGCATGCAGGTTATCCATGGATAACCGCATGGTGTGCAGGTTATCTATGGATAACCGCACGCCTTACAAAATTGATGTTACAGCCTACAGGGTGTGCAATATCGACAGGTATGTGCATGGGAATATCCAGCAAAAAGCACTGAGCAACCCAGAAATCGTGGTATAATCTCTAATAATAGAGCGCCGTGTCCTTGTCCATACACAGCAATGAATGAATGTAAAATATGACTGCCTGCTGGTGATAGTGGGTGTTACCAAAGACCCCGGGGGACACTTCATATATTTTGCTGACACATGTGTGCAAGGGCAGTTTTTCATCAAAATCCCCCTAACAAGGGTAATATTTTTAGCCAAAAATCCCCCTAACAAGGTTCAACTTTGACCAAAATCCCTCTAACAAGAGTCAACTTTTAACCAAAATACCAGAAATTTCATGGAAATGCCCATATTAAATGATATTTTGGCAACAAGTTTCCAGGTTTTTGGGAATTTTCTCACATCTAAGGGAACATTCTTGGTCAATTTGCACCAGCAAAGTTTAACAGATAGATTTTTCTTTAAAAACATGTTTTGTTTTTGGGCAAAGGTGCCCCAAGAAGGGTACAGTTTTGGAGGTGAAATCCCCCTAGCAAGGGTAAGGGTTATCATAGGTCCAGCTACACACATGTATCAGAAAACAGGTGAGTGTCTCCCCCGGGCCAAAGACTATTTATAGCTTTAGGCTATATCGTACCCTTTTGGTTGTATCGGGCAATCCACGATACAACCGAAATGAGCTTGTTCTCCCTTAGCTATAGGGCTTATATCGCGCACATCCATTCACACCTTTAGCTGTGATATAGGTGTGAAACAACAAGGGCCAGGGTAAATGCTGTCACACCTCTCAGGCGAGACTTGGATTTCTGAAAATCATACTAGTAGTGTATCATGTCTCTGGCTACCACATCATTTTTTTTTCTTCATCCTAATTGGATTTTAAGTTTTCTACTTTAATCCCTTTCATGTGCGCGATATAACAACCACATATGAGCGATACAAGCCTTATCTAAGTTACTATAGTTTTCAATGGAAAATTGTTACTACATGTAATAAAAACAGCAGAAATGTCGAGTTTGCCAGCTTGAAGTTCACAGCATTCCTGGAAAGTATTTTGATTACTTAGGTAGCAAAACTGCATTTACTAATGAGTAGATATCATTTGTGGATACACTGCAAAAATAATTTTTGAGAAAACTTCAATAGTTTGAAGAAGAGGGCTATTTAACTGCAGGTGCGTGATGCAACAACATGCGCGATACTATACCCAATTTTACATAGCTAATCGTCACAAAAGTTTATTCATGTTGCACAGCAAATATGGTAAATCTCTGAAAAATAAGGTTCAACTTTCACTGAGGAGATTTCATTTAACTATTCATGAGCCCTCTGCATAAACATTATGACCAGGACGATTTTGATATAGAACTTGCTTCATATGTAATCACAGGCAGATTGAAGGGAAAGCAGGTTTTCTAGGTGCCACATCTTTGCAGATATCAAATTCCTGTCATCTCCTTGAAGAAAATGATACCATGGAAGCTCACTAGATGGCAACAATGTAGACACTAGCTTTTTCAGCCACTGGCCCATTTGCTACCTTCTTCAAAGTTGATCTTCTACCTGTCAATATACTTGTTTGTAAAAGGTTGTTTATTGGAAGGTCTAATAAAGTTTCTGAGGTACCACCTTTGTTCCACAGTATACATGAGACCATACAGTTTTAACCTTCATTCATACTATGTTATGAGGACAAACAGGAGATTATTTTTTTGAATAGCTAGTTTTATACGGTGGGCTGGAAATAAAATTTTTGGATCGACCGAGCACTTATGTAGTGACATGATCTGAATAATAATAATAAAAAGAGTGTAGTGGCTATTTGCTTCTACCACCCATGCATGTTCCGATTATTATCTGCTGTTCTATGTATGATATTGTATTAACGGTTCTGAAAAGGATTCAATGTGACCTATAAGATGGCATAAAAAAATAGAATTCTATGCACTGGTGAAAAAATGCCCAAGTACCTACTCAGTGTAGGGCAGCCCATGGTTGGTTTGTTAGTGCAAGTTTTCGTCCTTAGATGGCAGCACTCTAGTCCAACCTACCGTACAGTACAGGTTAGAAACGGTATGATCGGAAGTGTATAACCTACAGTAGATCCTATAGGTAGTTCTCTTATCTGATACTAGGTGTCTCTGTAATACACAGACGACGCCTACTGACTTCAACTCCCTTCATAATAGCTTTTCTGGGAAACAGGCTGCTCATAGACTTTCCCGTTCTTATATTTTTTTTGGTAAAACTTTGCTAAGGAGCTCCATACTAAACATTCCTTTGGCCACCAGTATGATACATTTGTACCTATCAGTGGGGCTTCCACCGTGAGCTTCCCTAGACTCTCTTAAAAGGGTCTAAATCTCATATTTCCTGTCCTCTCCGTGTGTCTGTTGCACATATATGCATGGCCAAAGACACATATATCCATCCATTGTTTGATGTGATTTTCTTGCCATGAACATGTTCTTAGCTTTCGAAATTGGATTAAACAACCATTTCTTACTCATGCCGCCTTTTGGGCCTTACCATATCAAATTTGTACATGTTTTTCTACATCTTAATAACTAAGAAATATTTCTTTTTTGTTTGCAAGTGTTGGCTCTGTGCCTCTGATAATTCAATAAAAGCAAGGTATATAGACCCACTGAAGTCACACCTAGATCACAGTCTTATCATAATAGGCGACAATTCCATTAGAGCTATTTACACCCACTCGGCAGAAAAATATGTTTTTAAAAAAGCGTTTTTTTTTTTCGGGTTGGCTAATTTTGCTAATGTTTAAAAAAAATGCAATTCTGTGCACTCAATAATGTCTTCTAATGTTAATTAAAACGCTTTTTATTTCTAGACTAAATGTTTTCTTCCTGGGCGCTGAAAAAAACAACGTTTCTGGACGTCACAAAAACGGCTCTTGCAAATCTTTTTTATGCAAACCTCTAACAAACATTCCAAATACGTTCTTTCCAAGCGAGGCAAAAAGACATTCAAAATAAAAGGAGAAAATAAACTCTATCGCTACTTATACCCCCTTGACAGAAAACATGTTTATATATATATATATATATATATATATATATATATATATATATATATATATATATATATGTGTGTGTGTGTGTGTGTGTTTCAACTTTATTTTCGGGTTTGTAAGTTTTGCTCTAAAGAAAGTCAATTATATTTTTTCTAATGCTTTTTTAAACGTTTTCATTTACCGGTTAAAAATCTTTCTGAGCATTGAAAAAACGTTTTTGGATGTCACAAAAACTTCTTTTACAAACGTTCCCAATAGGTTCTCGTCAAGTGGAGAAGAATGCTGTTTAAAAGAAAAGGAGAAAATAACCCTTTTTTCTCTCTTTTCTATTTTCAAAATCACAGTCCACATTTATCATTCACAGAAATTATAGAAGATGTATATCACACAAAACCAGACACAAGGAATTAAGTTCAGACATTTATTTTCATATATTGACATTTGAAGCCATTTTTGTAGTTCTTTTGATGTTTTGAAGTGATCCTACTTGTTGCAACGTTTCGAAATAATTTACATTTCTTCTTCAGGCAGTAAGATGCTAAAGGGTACAAACATAGCTACTGAAGTACTAAAAATGATCAGATTTTGGAGTCCATTTTGTAGCTGTTTTGGCATTGTGTATAGTTGGGACAATTGATGTACCTGGAGAGCGAGGATCCTATTAAGGATGCCTGTAGTGTTCTTGTTGATTTAGAACAGTTATTATTTATGACTACAACTCCCTCTTATTACACATTCTCAAGTGTTGGTGTCCTATTAAGGATGCAAGTGTGAGTGGTGATAGAAATTATAGAAGATGCATATCACACAAAACCAGCCAACATATGAAAATAAATGTCTGAACTTAATTCCTTGTGTCTGGTTTTGTGTGATATACATTCACAGAAAAATATCCAACTTAGTAAATCTAATCTTACTTAGTCAAAACCACCAATTAGGCAAAATATCCAACATGTTGGTAAAATCTTATTAATTCTTCTATTTTTTTAAGTCCTATATAATAGAAATTTATTGTAACTACACAGGGTGATTTGTTGTTACAATATGTCATTCTCACGAAAATGTAGCACAAGGCTTGGAATAGGAAAAATGGTGAACTGCTTTTATCATTCCAATTTTCTTTTGACTAAAAGCTATTTAGTAATACAGATTCCTGACAAAATTGGGAACACTAATCTTGTAAATTGAACATTCTATGCCATTTTTTATGTGTATGAAAGTGGACCTACGTACGGTGATGCATCCTTGGCATAAGAGGACCAAATAATAGGCTTTGGTATTAAATAATTAGCATGATATTAAGTATCATTAGTCAATATAGCCTAAATAATAGTTGAAAAATGATACTTTGTGATGGGTTCATTTTGAGTATACAACTCATGGTGAGCCACCTACCCATGGCCATGTACCTATGTACGGTGATAGGAACATGATTTCTGCCTACCATGAGTAAAATGCTTTGGGAAAGTAATTGTTTTTTGCATGAATTGAATAAATGGTCAACTAGCTATATTGAAAAAAAGTATACCTTCATCATGTTTCTCAATACATCAACTTTTAGCCTGAGACAAATCCATGGTGATGTACTTATGTATGGTGATGTTTCCCTTGATTTGCTTTATCAATTGTAGGAACATCACCCTTTATGTCTAATAATTTGCACATATATTCCAAAAACAAAGTATAACTTTGGGCTAGAAAACTTTCCATCAACTATCAACAGCCTTTCTTTTATAATGATTATAGTGGACCTATGTACGGTGATGCCAGTAGGTACACCACATGCTTGTCAGTGCTATAAATTATTTACATGCATATATTGGAAGATTTTCTGTTTGACCCTATGCTCCCCCTATTAAACCTTACAAATTGAGATACTTATCTATTCCTAAGGAGTATTCTCCCTGCTGTCACATCTAATACAATGTACCTACGTACGGTGATGCAAAAGTTACACAACTACATATTTCCTTTCAAACCCCCCATAAATATATTGAAAAATGATTTTGAAGTCATCAAAATTTTCCTTTCATGATTCTACAATGCAACCTTTTGTACTCTCTACTTTATATTCACCTTACATATGGAATCAGAAGTATTTTATCATTTTTTTCCATCCATTAAAACATTTAATACACACATTTCACCCCATATTGGCATAGATATCGATGGTAGACATGCAAAAGTATGTACCCAAGGCAAGGAAATGCTGGTGGTAATGCAAAAATATGCATATATATGCTGTTTGCTTCCTGTATAAAGTGCATGTGGCATAAGAACGATATTGTGACCCTGTGCTCCATTTTTGAGAGAATTGACCGTATACAGAACCGATAAGGTGGTCTTTCTTTGTTTCATGCAAAAAGTATATATTGTTTACATTGATACTACAAAACACTTTCATTCATGCTACAGTTATACATGGTAAAAATGGCTAGTGTTCTACTAGGA
This sequence comes from Acholoe squamosa, assembly GCA_949317995.1. Lineage (NCBI taxonomy): Eukaryota > Metazoa > Annelida > Polychaeta > Phyllodocida > Polynoidae > Acholoe > Acholoe squamosa. Next base: position 32,388,558 of record OX439049.1, on the reverse strand, counting down.
GTACACATAAAGCGAAACAATGGCAAAACGCGTGGTGTGAGCGGAGCGCAGTATACAGCGGTTTAACAGCGAAACTTCATTGCTCGGGCTATATTTCTACAAACCAGCGACGTGGGAAGGATATCTGATAGTGCCTATGGCATTTGTGAATTGTTACATGTCCTTACCTTGGATATTTCGGTGTTTGTATGATCCGTCTTCAAGAGATTGAAGGAAAATCCAACATGGCGGCGCCCATGAATTGTCGCCTACTATGGTCTGTAAACAATCTAAATTGATGTTCTTCATCAACCACACTATATATGATTGAGGATTTCTCTTTTCCTAAGGAGCTGTGAACACTTTACATAATACATTTCTACAAATTTGTATTCTACCCTCGGCTATTCAACTCCGAAACTTATGTCGCAAAAAGCCACTAGAAGTACGAAACTTTCTCCGCACCTAGCTTTACCCAACCCAACCAGAACCAAGATGGCGGCTTCCGGTAGGACCAAAACTAACGTATTACAACCTGAAACTTCTGATTCTGAAGGTGAAGAAAGGAAATATTTACCTAAATTAAATTACAAAGCTAGTACCAAGGATCTGGTAGACAAGGTAAACGAACTAGAGGCTCGCTTAAAATCCCAGGAATCTATAAATCAAAGCACAGTTCGGTTGCTACGCGGAATGGAACTTCGTTTGTTTGGTCCCAATGGCTTCCCAGCGAATGAGTCAATGTCAATACCTAAGATTGAACAAAAAACCACTTGAGGAGTCAGTGTCATCTCATAGTGACAAAATTGAAAATAATGTATCTGAAACAGTGAAAATTCGTAGTATAACTGATAAACATGAAGACCAGTTCTCACGTATCGAGGTAGATCGGAATTCTGATAATCGAAGGTCTAAATGAAGATAAGCCTGCAAGCTTAAGAGAAACATTGGATCAACTCCTAAATGACCTCTCACTTGACTTTAATAACACAGCTGCTGATGCAATATATCGTAGAGGTAAGAGGGAAACTCCAACCCCTCAGCAGAAAAAGAATCCTCATTTTAAACCACCAAACCGACCAGTAGTTGTGGTATTCTCCTCTGCTCAATACAAACTTAAACTGTTTGGAAATATCAAAAATCTTCAAGGAAACCCTACATGGAAGAGACTACACCTTGCAGATGACATTTCACCCGAGGAGAAAAGAATGCAGAAGGACATAAGGGCTATACAGGCTCTTGCCAGGAACAAAGGTATTGACTGTATTGCAAAGGGTACAAACCTGGTGATTGAAGGCAAGTTATTCCCATACAAAGAAATTAACAATCTACCACATGATTTGTCCCTGATGAATGCAAAGACGATAGAAACCCCAGACGGGCTAGCTTTCCAAGGAGAACATTCTATATTTTCTAACCTATACAAAAGTCCCATCACATTTGAAAACCAGCAATATGACTTGGTGGAAAGAGCCTACCATGCAAAGAAATGCATAGTTAGTAACCAGATGAACGTCTTGAGAAAGGTCCTTGCTGCTAAAACTCCAATGGACAGTATGTATACAGCCAAGCAATGTAACATCTCAAATGACTGGTATGATATTGAAGAAGATGTTATGAGCAGATTACTTGAAATAAAGTTTGCACAGCCAACCCTTCTTCAAGCATTGGTCAACTCCAAAGGAAAATACTTATACGAGGCCACCTACCACAGCACCTATGGTATAGGATTTCATCTTGGTCAGCGTGATCAAATAACTATCAAAAATGTGGCCCACAATCAACATGAATGTTCCAATAGACTGGGAGAAATGCTCATGAAAATCAGATACAAGCATACAAATGAAGACCCACTACCAACATCTGAAGAAATTCGGCTACAGGATGCTAGAAGAAACTAATTATTAGTTGTAACACCATTTTTGCCTATGTACCCCGTCTATGTATTTATTTCTTAACTATTTTTTCTTTGTAGCTCTGTTAATTTTCTCTCCTTGTATATATATTATAACCGCTGTCATGCTGTTGTTATGGTTCAACCCACATGTACCAACCTATGAAAATATATTATACCAGTAGAGGGTGCGGCACTAAGGCCTATGCCCCTTTTGTGGTAGTTATCCTGAAAATTGTTTATGGAGTCTGGGGGGCTCTGATTGTAATTGTATATGTAAACTTTATCTGATAGCAATGTACCTTGTATTTTCTAACATGGAATTACTTATGTTATGCAACACACATTATTAACTGATTTAACTGGCGCCAAGGGCTTGCGCTTTATGCATATGAATGCTCGTAGCTTTAAATGTAATTATGCTAGTATTTGTGCTGAAATCTATCCTGCTAATTTTGAAATTTTTACTTTCTCTGAAACATGGTTTAAGAGTGAAGACGATGAATCAGAATACCAACTTTCAGGTTATACACGCTATAGGTTAGATAGGCAAGTCCTAGATGAAAAAGGTAATATCAAAATTGGTGGTGGCGTATATTAAAAACGGTCTGAAACATGATTATAATAAATTTTCTACACTATTTCATTCTGACTCTGACATTGAACTACAATGTATTACCTTAACCAAAGATCATATGAAACCTATTTTACTTTTCAATATATATAGACCCCCTGATGGGTCTAAAATAGCTTTTATAGACACTTTCATTAATACGATTTCTACCATTGTTGATAAGGACCAATATGAAATTATAGCTATGGGAGATTTTAATTTCAATGTATCTGAAGATAATGATCTTGTTCATGATCTGTTGAATAAAATGAAGGGTCTAGGTCTAAATCAGGAAATTAAATCTAGTACAAGAAAAAAATCTATTTTAGATTTAATCTTTACCAACTTAAGAGGGCATTATATTTATACTGGAGTCTGTAATAATACTATAACAGATCATTTACCAGTGTTCTTGGTAAGAAAGAAATGGAAAATAAAAAATGAAAAGACTTATATTACCGGTAGGTCATATTCCAGATTAGATAACGATACACTACTGAAGGAATTTGATGCATACGATTGGACTGAATTTAACAGTACCGATGATGTTAACTGTGCCTGGTCTCATATGGAATCAGCAATAAGAAAAATATTAGATAAATATTGTCCAGTACATAAATTTCTGGTTAATAAATATAGGGATCCACGGATGTCCCAAAATGTGTATGAGATTATACGTGATAAAAATGCCAAACTTTGGAAAGCAAGACGATCTGGCAAAGAGGAAGACTGGATTGCATTAAGTGAAGCAAGTAATAAAGCTAATAAAATTATAGACAAAGCAAGGAAAAACTTTTTTAAAGATCAGCTGGAAACTTATAAGAACGATCACAAAAAATTTTGGAGAACCATTAATAATATATTACCGGGTCACCCAAATCGTTCAAATAAAATTTCCCTGGTAGATCATGAAAATAATAACACCCCAATTGAAGACGAAAAAGTACCAGACTTTATTAACCAATACTTTGCCAATATTGGTCCCTTGCTTGCCAAAGACCTTTTTATACCATGGAAACCTTATGATGACTATGTGATTAACAAGATTGATGATATAGAAACCAATGTCCAAGAGGTGGTAAAACTGGTACATGACATAAACACGATTAAATCCTCAGCCATTAATAATATCTCCTCAACAATATTAAAAACTGTCTTCAAGCATGCTCCTTCGAAATTAGTAAAAATCTTTAACTTGTCTTTTAAACAAAATTGTATCCCAGATTCTTGGAAAATATCAAAAGTCACACCAATCCCTAAAATGGGAGATCAGAAATTAGTAAACAATTATAGACCGATTTCACTCCTACCTCTACCATGTAAACTTATAGAGAAAATTGTACATAATCGTGTTTATGGTTTCTTGATTAAAGAATGTATACTAACATCGAAACAGGGTGGATTTAGATCTGGTTTTAGTACAATAGATACATTGGCAAAATTTACTGATGATATTAAAAGAAATTTAAATGTGGGTAATTCAACAGTAGCTGCCTTTATAGACCTCAAGAAAGCATTTGATTAGACCATTCAGTTCTACTAACCAAAATACATCACTTTGGCATCTGTTCTAATACATACCACTGGTTCAAAAATTATTTAGACAATAGGTACCAGACGACCTTTGCAAATAGAATACTATCTGATCGAGCTAAAGTGATATGTGGCATACCCCAAGGCTCGGTATTAGGTCCTTTACTCTTTTTAATCTATGTTAATGATGTTATAAAATGTGTGAAAAATTGTGAGGTTAGACTCTATGCTGATGATACTGTCATATATTCATCACAAAATATTTTTGAAAATGCGAAAAAAAATTTACAAAATGACCTAGAGGTTTATGAAACCTGGTGTATTCAAAATAAACTGTCTATCAACGCTTCTAAAACAAAAATTATGTTCTTCTCATCTAGTACTAGGAGATTGAATACTTTAACTGCCAACATTAATCTCAATGATCAATTACTACAAGTGGTACCTAGCTATAAATACTTAGGTGTTATACTGGACCCGCTGCTGAATTATAACCTTGAGAAGACAAGATGGCCAACAGCTAAAACGAGGTCGAGGGGGAGCTCTCTGAAATATACTGAATTTACTTCAATACAGGAAGGCTAGGGTGAAACAAATATTATTAATACCCTTGTGAACAGTTAGTAAATATTTGCACCGCCTTTGAATTTACCCAAGGACCGCAATATTCGGCCAGCGCGCGAAATGCTGTAAAGCAACCGGCACCCGAACGGAAGACGCCAAATCAAAACAAAGATGGCGAACAAAGACGGCAAACGCACAAGAATGAAGAAGCTGACAGCCAAATCTTCGCATACTGAGTTGATTGAATATATCAATGCCTTGGAAAACAGACTTACACAGGTAGAAGCAAACATTGATACCATAGAGCTAAATCATGATCAACTTGAAACCAAGGTAAACACACACATTACTCAGCAAAGTGAGACTGCGCGTCTATTGGCAACAGTAACAGACCGACTAACAAGAACTGAGGGACTGTCAAACCAAAATGCCTCAACAATAGTCACGCTAGATACCAATGTAAAATCCATGGAAGATTCAGTAGTGTCAAACAGACTGTTGTCTTGTAACATGAAAGAAAAGTTGCAGCAATTTGATGACGATGACCGCAGAAGAACGCTGATTCTGCTAAATCTTCCTGAGAGTGTCAATGAAAATGTCAAACGTTATTGTGAAGTCTTATTCAGAGATCTTCAACTCCCATACAGTCTCGAAAAGGTAGAAGCTGTATATAGAAAGGGAAGGTATGATCCCCAGCAATCCAAACACAGACAAGTTGTTATCAAGTTGTCAAATAGGTCAGTCAAATCAGATATATACAAAAACATTGCAAAGCTTGGCAACAAAGTGCATTGGAATGGTGTATCACTGGTTGATGAGTTATCCCCAGGGGAAACAAAGGAATACAATGAGCTTAGAAGTCTATACTTCCTAGCTAAGAGAAGGAAAATCCAAAACATTAAATTGAAACAGCGCTCATTGGTGATAAATGGCAAAACGTATCAACACAAAGACATTGCTACTTTGCCACACGGGCTTACCCTGCAAGCCACCATGACATACAAAACAGTGGATGGAATTGCTTTCAAATCAGAGCATCAACCTTTGTCCAACCTTCATCCATGTCATATAGTGAAAAATGACATTACCTACAACAGTGTTGAGCAAGCCTTCCAACATGAGAAGGCAGTGAGTAGTGGTGACATTGAAGCTGCACGAGAGATTCTGTCCATGACAAATCCAATGGATATTATGGCAAGGGGAAAAGCTGTAAAACCCGCAGCTAATTGGAACAAGAATTCTACACTTCTGCTATATGGGTTACTTGAACAGAAATTCTCAGAACCAACAAAGAGAACATATCTCACCAGAACAGGCACTAATCGATTATATGAGTGTACTTACCACCCTGTATATGGCGTGGGAAGACATCCTGGAAATGTGCAATCACTCAGAATTGATGAGGTGAATGGTGGCAATATGCTGGGTCTACTACTAGAAAAACTGAGAAAAGAAATAATAGACAAAGACCCTACTGCGCCAGTTTCACCCATCCCCTCACCTACGGCTGATGCGGGTGCAAGACCAGTGGTCAGTATTGATGATGACGATGGCTTGAACGATAAAGATGTCTCCGACACTGAAAAAAGTGTAGGAACTGGTGCAGCCGGTGATGTTGTTGAAGGTGATGGTGATAAAGGCACTGAAGATGAAGGCGACAGTGATGGTGATGGAAATGGTGATGATGAAACGGTTGAAAATGACCAACCAGATGAACTAGGTGGTACTCCAAATTCAGCACCAAAGAAAGCACTTGGTCGAAAAAGTGTTAGGAACAAGGCCATCACTAAGACCTGAAGTCAACTCATAGACTCCTGATCACCTGTTTTTAACCATAATTATACATGTATATAATATGTTTTTAACACATATATTTATTCTCATTTGACTACTAGTGGAACCAAAAATAACGTTATTTGAAATATGTTCATAAAAAAAAAAAACCACTAGCAGTCCTGTAATTGTATTTAACTGTGGATTATTTACTGAATGGTCGAGCGACAGTCCCCGTTTCTCCCTCCAGTACATCTGTCTTTATCAATAGGTATGAGCCGCCATAAGAGCAGAGGCTTACTACCTGGGGTATGGGTATTAATGCATGGGTCAGTGAATTTAACAATAACAAGCATAACAATGTTACTTGACATGTACCGGTATATTAGGATATGTTTTAGACAAGAATATGATCAGAAATTATAAATTGATACTGGGTAATGGTCAATGTATTATGCATTTTAATGCTCAAAGCATTAGAAATAAGTTTGACACATTGAGTATTGAGCTAGGAGGGCAGGGCATTGGTGTTTTACTCTTTTCTGAAACATGGCTCACTGAAATGGATTACGATGGTGAATACCAATTAGAAAATTATAACTTAATTAGATGGGATAGACTTGTTGACAAAGAGGGAGGTGGCCTTTGTGCTTTTATTCATGAAAGCTTAACATGTTCGCCAACTGTTTTTGAAAACTTTAACATTAGTGATGATGTAATTGAGTTACAATTGTTAAGGGTCTCAAAAGGTCTGTCCAAACAAATGATAATAGCAAATGTATATCGACCCCCCAAAGGTAATAAATACAATTTTATTAATAAATTGAAGCAACAACTAACAAAAATTGATAATATTGAAAATTATGATGTTGTAGTCACTGGTGATTGTAATATAAATGTTTTGGAAGACTCGAATGTAAAGGACTACTTATATGCTTGTATGGCAGACTTTGGATTGATTCAGTTAATACATGAGCCTACCATGAAGAAGAGTAAAAGTTGTCTTGACCTGATTTTCACGAATGTTACCAGTATAAATCACAGTGGTATTGCTTGGGTAAATTCTAGTGACCACATACCTGTGTATATGTCTATTAAAAAAGGTCTTGACAAAGTTAATCCTACCAGCTTTACTGGCCGCTCATATAAGAACTATGATCCTGCCATTTTCAAGGAAATGTTTAGTGCCCTAACTTGGGATGTCTTTGACAATTCTGAAGATGTTGAACATTGCTGGGATCTATTTGAAAACAATATTAACAAAATTTTGAATATTTTATGTCCAATTAAAAACTTTAGGGTTAAACACAAAAATCAACCTTGGTTAACACCAGAACTCACAGCTCTAATTATTGAAAAGAATGAGGCACTAAAAGGAGCGAAATACACTGATGGTATTCTTGAGTGGGAATTAGCTAAGACCCTAAAAAATAGATGTTGTACTGAGGTTAAAAAAGCAAAACAGAATTTCGTAGTGGATGAAATTACTAATAATTATGAAGATGCTAAGAAGTTCTGGTCATCAATGAAAAGGTTGATCCCCTCCAAGGCAGGTCTTTCCAAAAAAATAAATCTTGTGGATAATGGTGTCGACATTCCAACAGATAAGACAGCTGATTTTATAAATAATTATTTCACCAACATTGGTCCTGAGCTGGCAAAGAAGCACACACTAGACTGGTCTTTTAAAGGAACTGCATGCAATAATGTAATGCCCGATTTTAAAATTGAGATTGATAATGTTAAAGATATAGCTAGAAAACTGAATGTTAGCAAGTCATCTACCTTATCCAATATTTCCAGTAGGGTTTTTAAAGATGCTGTTTTGTGTCAGATAGAACGATTCACTAGACTGTTAAGCTTAGTGGTTAATAAAAATACTATACCGGTCAAATGGAAGGCAGCAAAAGTTACTCCCTTACCTAAATCAGGAGATCTAACAGATGTTTCTAATTATAGACCAATTAGTCAATTACCTATTCCTGGAAAAATTTTAGAAAGAATTATGCATACACAAATGACTAATCACTTAAATGTTAATAACATTCTGACTGAAACTCAAGGTGGGTATAGAAAATCATGTTCAACGATTGATACAATATCTAAGCTTACTAATGATATACTAAGAGCCAGAAATAATTCCATAAATACTCTTGCTGCCTTCATAGACACAAAGAAAGCTTTTGATTGCGTTAATCATTCAATTTTATTAAAAAAGCTGGAATTGTATGGTATCAAAGGAAAAAACCTAGAATTACTGAAAAATTACCTTCGAGATAGGAAACAGTCCACCTTAGCGAATAGTTGTGAATCCAAACTCACAGATATTACCTGTGGCGTGCCACAAGGAAGTATAGAAGGTCCTCTTTTGTTTTTAATTTACATTAATGATATATTTACAAAGAGTAAAAACTCTATTATATGCTGATGATACGGTATTATATGCACAAGGTCAAAACCTGGACGATATTGTACCGGTATTACAAAATGGTGTGAATAACTACTTTCTTTGGTCTGGAATTAATAAGCTTACTATGAATGAAAACAAAACCAAGCTTGTATATTTTACTTCAAATATAAAATATAAAAGACTCGACTTAGGTAATGTCAATCTTTTGGTCAATAATACTCGCTTGAATTTTGTACCTACTTTTAAATATCTTGGTGTAATATTAGATTATGAATTGAACTACAATGTGCACGTTAAAGACTTAAAGAAAAGATTAGCTTATAAATCATACTTACTAAACAAACTTCGCTTTTATGTTCCCACTGACATCATGTTACGAATTTATAAAACATTTACTCTACCTGTAATTGATTATGCTGACATAATGTATCATGACGCGAATCAAATACTTTTGAATGAACTACAAAGAATCCAGAATAGATGTCTAAAATTCTGTTTTAAAATGCCTATATTGACTTCAACTGATTTTATTCATCAGAAAGCCAAGTTGCCTATGTTAGCTGATCATAGAGATTACCATGCCAAAGTTTATGGCTTCAAAAAATCTAAACTGCCAATGTATTGTATAGAAGCAAATTATAGAACCAGACTCTTTGAAGGTCCTGTTATGAAATATGATAATATCAATACTACATCATATGCCAGGTCAATAGAAGTTTATATAGCACAACTATGGAATGCCCTGAGTGTTACTAATAGAAAACTAGATAAAATCTCTGATTTTAAAAAAGAAATGAAAATCATTTTGAATGCCACTATACCAACAAATGCAGTCAATGTGTATGCCAATTAGTCGCTCACCCAAATGTGGTATATGTGAATGTTTTTCTGGATTGACTTACTGGTGCTCTGTCCCCTATACAGCTCAATGTTCTTAATAATTATCTGTTTTATAAATATTTCACTTTAAAACTTAGTATGTTTTGATACAAATTTACCCCAACTTGTCTGTGATTATCGCAATTATGACTAAGTGGATACCAAATAACTAATCTAAATGAGTGTAACTGTACCGGTACACAAACAAAGGCACTGTGATTAGATCTGGAATATTTAACCAAAATGAAACTTAATTGCATGTTGGTATAAATCTTGTCCACTATATATTATAAGACACTAGTCAATTATGTGATAATTTACAAGGATGGCACATAACATCAGCAATGCTGAAGTGTCATCCTAACTTGTTTGGTCGAGTAATTTTGCTATAGATTTCCATGCTTGTATATGACAATAATTGATTATTAATTGAATGTGAACTTAGTTCATAGGGTGCGTATGGAACATATGTCTAGATTATACTTTACTTGATACTTATTGAAGGATAATAGTTATTGAAATAACCTGCCAGCAATTAAATGTAACTGTGATAAGAATTTAGACCAAATAAAGTTAAATTGTTTCAAAAAAAAATCTAAGTAACCAAGTTAAAACTATAGCCTATAAGACTTATAAATTATGTCTACTAAGAAGATATCTAGATGTCAAATTGGCTATTCAAATTTATAAATCGACTATTCTACCTTATATGGAATATGCAGACATTTGTTTCATGTCAACTTATGATAAATATTTGGATCCTCTCCAATATGCCCAAAATAGATGTTTAAAAATATGTCTAAAGGTTCCTCATTTAACTAATACCAAATATGTGCACAATACTGCTAAAGTAAATATGCTAGAGGAAAGAAGAGATGCTCATCTACTTAATTATATGTACAATAGATCGAGATGTGACATGTATAGAGATAATAGAAATTTAATTACTCGTCTACATGATGCCCCTACTGTTAAATGTTTTACCCCAAACTGTCTATCTTATGCAAGAAGTGTCGAATATCATGGTACCATTGCCTGGAATGCCTTATCAAAGGATCGAAGGAATACCCCTGGAATTGCTAAATTTAAAAGTGATACTAATATTTATATGAAAAACTTACTGCCCTATGCCCTTTGATGGGGATTTACCGATTAATATTATGATATGTGTATCTTGTGAATCATATTGTATTAATGTTCATTGTTACAGATTTTTTTGCTCTCGAATATATCCCCCCATGTATGTATATTTCTGCTACTCCATTTGTATCATTATATTAATGTGTCATATACTTCAGATATATTCTATAAGTCAGGTAGGACCAGAAGTACCAACCCAACACTACTGTGGGGATGAGTTCCTCTGCCTTCTTTTTTGTCTAATTTGAAACTTATTTTACATTATTATTGTTCTGCTCTGTTGCTGGGTTAAAATCCTGAACACTTGTATATTTAACCTGTAATACCTGTGACTATCAATAATATTGACTCAAACAATATCAGTGTACGATGAAATATGTGATGCATCCTTACCTAACCAGGCACATGTCAGGAAAATGGATTTCATGATTATACTGGTTTCACAGAGACTAGATCAAGAGCTTCAGAACACTTTTTGTTTCATTAAAATATCTTTATTTGTCAATTTTTGCTGAATTTTCAAAATTATAAATTGGCCATCATTCGTTCCGAGAAATAGAGCTCTAAACAAAGGTCTTTTTATCACTGTATACTCATACTGAAAATAGGGAGGCCCCACTGTATCAGTGTCTAGTCTGTATGTACCAAATATATGCCAAGTAAAGCTGGTATCAATTTAAAGAGAAAATGTTAAGCTACATGTGGATATTAATATCTGTTGTCTTTCTTTATTTGATACCTTTCTTTCAAAAGATTCATTAAGATTATATTGTAGATATATCGATGAAAATTGTCGTGGTAAAAATCAGCGACAATTATCAATTTGGCCAATTTTCATCATTTCTACTAATTTTTTGTATTTATTCTTTCATCACATGAAAGGGAAGATAATAATGGAAGCAAATACCCAAAAAGCTCCAAATGACTATAATTAGCATTTTCCACCTTTTGACCTCATTATCTCTGGTCTATGATGGGCGAGATCTGCCTGATTTGGTTAGGATGCATCACATATATACTTAGACAAATAAAGTGAATTCAAAACAAAAAAAAAGCATACAGTGGGTATCTAAAGTTTCCTGTCTGCCATCATAAGAACATTTTTATAATGAACAGTATGAAACATAGGTGAGTTATTTACATTTGATGATGATGAAATAACCAATTGTTTTACGATATATAAAAGCTAGGAAAGAAATAAACGCTCTGTGTCATAGCTATGCACCATGAAATAAGTAACTAAAATGTAGTGGGCATGAGTGTGTTAAGAAATGAATTCAATATCTTCTAAATCCGACTTCCTGCAAATATTAGTCCTTCATAATTGTACAATTCCTTTACATTATCTCTCTTTTAGATGATTCCTTGTTTTCTATGTACTGGACCTCACATGGCAGTTCATTCCATAATTTTATTCCTCTATACAATGGACTCTTCTTAAATGATTGAAGTCTATACCTTCTTTCAAAAAATACTATCTTGACATCTTGTCTTGTCCTTCTGTTCATCCTTGTATACAATTCTTCTAACACAACCTTTTGTTTCTGGGCTTTTCTGTACATTAAAGAAGTTTGTAATTCGTTTTGCCTTGCCTCCAGCATTGGAACCTCACATCTTGCATGCAGTCCTCTAACAGATTCATCTCTTTTCTTTACCTTAAGACATATCCTTAGACCTTGATTTTGCATAACTTGTAGTCTACCTACTTCTGTAGCATTTGCAGAGTCAGTGTGAAAACAACAATAGTGAAATATTGGGAGTATACACTGCCTGTAGATTTGTATGCTTGCTTTTTCTGTCAGGATATACCTGAGTTATATGTTAGTAGTATTCACTAACCTATTCAGGCAAGGTGACTGGACTTAGCCAATACAGAAAATCTGTCACTTTGTCTAAGGAATAGTAGTTTTGTCTAAGGGGTAGTAGATTTCTTCACACCAGGTGGCAGTGTGGTTTGCATGAGAAATTTTCTGGTAAGTGTAAAAGTATATGAATGTGAAAATAGTGGTGCTTTCAATTATAATTAGAAAGCCCTTACAATTCAAACTTGCAAAGTTTTTAACAGAATACATCTAATGAGTTGATATGTTATCGAAGTAGCAAGAAAGAAGACTGGAAACACCTTTTCTGTGGATATTCAATATACTCATATATCCAAACCTGTCACCTTGTGATAAACCCAGAGCTTCTAAGTTCAGGGGTTGTAAATGAAAATGATGTGAGGCATTGAACTTGGTTCTCAAGTGGAGGGGCTCTGTTCTGGGTGTCTTATCCTATCTAAAACAAAAGGAAAGACTTGCTATTTGCTCACAAAAAAAAAAATCTATATATTATGGGTAGTGAAAAAGTCTATGTAGTTAGTGAATAAGTCTAAGGCAAGTTAGGAGAAATCAGGCAATTTGGGCACTTCTCCTAAGGTTAGGCAATAACTCCTAAGAAAGCTGCGGTAGTTTGGAGACATGCAAACTCCCAACTTGGCTTAGCAAGTCCAACAAAATTACAAATGTTAGCCAAAAGACCTGAGATATTCCGATTTGTGTGTGTGTGTGTTGCTATTAACGTATATGTGTTGCTATCAATGAATATGTCAAAATGAGGGCAGTTTTTCAGGCACTACATACATTTGATGCTTTCAAAATTTGATCCAACATTAGTCTTGGCAATATATCAAATAGGTGATATTTTGTAATATGAACTACCCCGGGTAGGTAGTCAAATAGAAACACCCATTCTGTGGTCACCTACAGAAATACAATAGCCATAGTTGCACCTGCAGCTTCTTTGTGTAAAACCCAGAGTAACTTGGCTCATGGGTATTAAATTAAATGTTAGGCATTTTGATATGCTTCCTAATTGATGAGACTGATTTATAGGGAGTGAATCTCATTTGGAGCTTGCACTCACCATTTGAATTAAGCGAAAAGTATTTGATTGAGTACAGTCAAAACCACCAACGAATCCCAGTCAAAATCAGGCAAGCCAAGGAAAGTTGGACATCTTTTACTCATGGTTAGTCATATCTGACTAAGAACAACTTGGACACTTAGACACATGCTTTTGACTAGCTTTTGTTAGAAAGTTAGACTAACATCTGACTAAGATTTTGAACATTATTTTTTTCTGTGTGTATTCAAGCCATTAGCTATGTTGATTAATCATTCATGGAGGCTACCCAGAACAGGACATAGGCCTAAGGGAGTGGTCACTTCTTAACAACGGGGATTTTTTCCGTCCACACCCTCTGAGGGGTCTGAAATTTTTTAATCGAAAGGGGCGATTTTTTTTTGTCCCTAAGAGGAGTCTGAAATTTTTTGTCCCCCCAACTCACCAACCCCTGGCCTGTTCTTAAAAATGACCACTCGCGGGTCACAGCATTATGGGGCCCTAAGGAGGTACCCGTTACTGAAAGCAATGCAATGAGCATTGTGTCAAAATATGAAACAATAATATGTTAGATCTGTAAGAATTTAATTCGATCCCAGTGCAACCTGGTGTGTCGGCAGGAGGGGAAGCCTACGGTATCACTGGCAGTGGCTAATACTATCAGTTTGCCCCTGTCATGTTATTCCATGCAGAAACTGAAATTCAGTGAAAAAAATCCCAGGTTGGCCCGGCCCGTTAATGTATCGGTAGCCTATATGAACGGTGTGATCTCTGAAAAATCCCCAAGGAAGCGGTAACAGCGCTATGAGATATCTCTGATAAGTGTCATTTAGGGTACAAGATTGACTTTTGGTGGCGGGAGTTTCCGAGTCGGTGTGTACATCATGACGTCACGGCGTCTGACCCCGACCCGGAAGCAGAATCAAACAGTGATTCGGTCGTACATAAAATAGTTCTTTACAGAGCTACCATTACACATATTATAAGTGTATCCTTGTATAACAGAACTGGTAATCCATATCGTGGTGGATAATAGAATTCTTCACATGTCTACAATTAAGAATTAAAGTCGTATTGACAGTTTTGTTTACATAGGGTGATAAGGTGCAGCGTACGAATACACTGTAGGAAAGAAAATAGTTCATGGCGGATTTGATCGCGGAGGAGAAAGTGTGAATCTGGACGAACATTTGGAGTATTTCGAGCGGCGATTTGACGGTCATCTCTGACCCTGGGACGGGAATTACCTCAACTCTTAGAAGCCCGAAGTCACCATGTACGGACGGTACCTAATTTTAGGGATCTGCGTAGTACTGCTAGGGGACAGTTTGGATGCCAAGGTAAGGATCCCTCCCCAACATGCCCCCTTGTCATCCCCAAGAAAGGGTTTGTTGTGAACGGGGGTGCCGCAGATTTCACCAACTCAAGACATTCAATCCCCTTTCAAGCCCTTTCCATGTTCATTATCAGCTAACCATAGACACTTTTGAAGTTTCTACCAGTTAGAACCTGATGTCTGACGGTCGTATATTTGGTTTTGACGATTGTGGATATTTTAAGAAGGGTAAAACTAAATGCCCGTAGACGTCCGAGTTGTCCCGTCGAAGCCGACAACAACATGGCGGAAATGGGGTTGTATGTTGGAGTCTGGAGAGGGGGTTGGGATGGACTAAGAAAGTCTGTCCGTTGTTTTTCATAGGGAGCTGTCAATAGTGTACATTCTACTGTAAGTGGCAAGAAATCCAACTGTCCGTGGTATACGAGTAGAAGATAGGTATCAAATCAGACTGACAGCAGGTTGGTAATGGAAATGAGCGTGTCACTGTCAGTGTTTGTCAAGCACTCAAAACTTCAACTTCAGGGCAAAGACAAGCCCAAGCCAAGGCAAATGTAGTGTCAAAATAACCCACCCCCTGGCACTAGGTCTAACCGGGTCTAACCTTTCCTGGAATGGACTGTCACTATAGTATACCGGTTGTGTCAGCATGCCTACAGGCTACACAGCAACACCCCCTCACATAAATGTAATACACATCCTAATATAGTAGTCCCTTCTAAGGCTTCTACCTTATTATACCCCCCATACGATACTGTATAGCAAATGTACAGGATCGCTGTACGCCTACCATGGGGGCATACAGGCAAAATATGCAGAGCAGGGGGCATACGGATAGAGGAGGGGGCATACGGAAAAGACCATGGGGCATACGGAAAAGTAGTGCCAAAACACAACCCTACTCCTGATATAAGCTAGCACTACAAAATATAGTTCCCCTAATTATTTAGGTCTCACATAGGGAAATCCCGGGGTCACTCAGTGCATCCTTACTGCAGAAGATCTCCGCACTGAATACTACATGAGTTCTGGGTGGATAAAGTAGTTAGCTGTGCCCCGGAGGTATTGAGCAAAAAATCCCATGTATATCTTTAGGGGCAACCTCAATTTACGACATATAAAAAAAAAACCTGCGCATCGATCAAGAAAATCTACCGTAAATTCCCAGTCATAAGCCGGGGGGTGAGTTCAGGAAAAAAAAATAAAAGCCGTTTTTTGGGTCAAATTTTTACCATTTTCTCTTTATTCTATAGTAAAAAAAAAAAAAAACCCGGTCATAAGCCGGGGGATGTGTGTGGTGCACATATGCGCGGGCACCGACACATTCCTCTGTCAAATTGTGTAATGTCGTTCTTGCCATGAATATGACCTTAGCTGTCGAAATGGCATTAAACACCTATTACTCACTCACTCATAAGCCGGGGGGGAACTTTGGGAAAAATTTAGAAGCCGGTTTGGGCCCAAAATAGAAAAAAAAATCCGGCTTATGACCGGGGATTTACGGTATGCGTAGGCACGCGTGCTTCGCACTTGTGCCTACGCTGCCCAATATTCATACGCTCGTGAAGCATACGGCAGCCCAGACGCATCAAACGTTATGTTTGTGTTTAGTATTTCCCCTTGTATAAGCCTGGCCCTGCCCCTGTGCTTATAATAAAAGCGAAATAATTGTACAATTGACCAGGCTAATACACGAGGCAGGCTTATACACGGGGATATTTCTTTACCCTGTGGCTGTGGACGATTGTGCGGTACCTGCTTAAACTTTATGCTAGTCTTACTCCATTAGTTAGAAATTTGCAACTATTTAGATCTACTTGCAAACAATGGCATATCTCTCTTTAAAATGATTACCATGGTATATACATGGTGGTGATGGAATGATATTGAATAACTGAAAAAAATTACAATAAGGAACCTTTTCTCCAGGCTAATACACAGGACAGGCTTATACACGGGGAAATATACCATAAACCTCGGTCATAAGCCAGATTTTCTCCCCCATTTTGGGCCAAAACCGGCTTCTAAATTTCCCCCCAAATCTACCCTGGCTGGCTTATGACCGGGGTTTTAATACAACAGATTAAAGAGAAAAAAAGGGAAAATTTGGCTTATAGGATTTCCCTGAACTCACCCCCCGGTCATGACTGGGGCCGGCTCATGACCGGGGTTTTATGGTAGTATGGAGTACTGTATAATAAAGCCTTTATTAAAGAGGTGGACAAATTTCAGACCCCTTGGCCTTGGGGGGGGGGGGGGTCAGGTCGTAGCGTGCACACAGAATTTCCATAAGGTATCCCCCTCCCAGGCTCCCCTGTTGTTAAAAAGCGCTCCCTAATTAAAAATCATCCCTGCATACCAGGGTTCTCCACAGGGTGAAAAAGCACACAGGCGCTTTCCAAACACAAGCACACAGCGACAAATGGGAAGCAAACCGCAAAGAGAATTTTTGAAAATTTAGAAGATAATTGTGCCCAAAAACAAGGTTTGGTTGGGATTTTGAAGAAAAAGGGCCTAACTTCTGTTTTAATAGGCCGATTTGCAAATTTCAAAAAAACATTGAAAGCTTATGGTCAGGTGAAAAGCACACAGGCAGTGCTTTTCAATGAAAGCAGAAGATAGACATAGCGCGTTTCCCGATGCGTCAATGCATGAAATAACCCCAAGTAGGGCATTTCTGATGCCCTTCCACGTACGTTAGCATGGTAATTGCCCTCTGCGTGCACGCGACTCGCTATGTCTGTTTTCCGCTGAAGGTACATGGGCAGTAGTGAAAAGTACACGGTAGTGCCGCCCATGTACTTCCTATGTGTGGAGAACACTGCATACGAGACAAGTAAAATAACTCTGTGATATTGTAGGGCCTAAGTATTAATATCATTAAAAATCCAAAATGAGTGTGATCAGGTCATGCTAGATTCAGATCAAGCTATCCCAATAAGTGGATGACTTTATCATAAAGTTTATGCCATGTAATACTCACATGCTGTGGTCATTCTCCCCAATTTTCCATTGATGGATTTTGGCAACTGTGAGTTTGCAGGTATTCAGCTTCACTCTAGATCCTGTTATATTCTGCGGTACCCCACTGGTACCACTTGACTTGACGCTATTCATTTGGCTTGATAGGCTTTAATAACCGGTCCAATGTGAGAAATGTAATTATGAATGATAAGCCATATTTCTGAAGTGTTGACAGTCGATGGGGCCTACATTAAGATAAGATAGACTTATTCCGTATAGCTTCAAGTGAAGTGTATAGAAAACCCCAACCCAAAGGGGGGAAAAAGGAAAAAAAAAAAAGTATGTGCAAAAATTATTGCTGTCTGGGCAAGTTTCAGTGTCTGGGCAAGTTTCAGTGGAGGCCAAAGCATTATTTGGGGGAGAAAATCAGATTTTTTGGCATGAAAATTACCCAAATGCAGATTTTTTGGCATGAAAATTACCCAAATGCAGCATATTTTAGGCTTAGATATTGATTTTATTAAGGTTTTTTTAAAAAAAGTATTTGAATATAAACCATTTTCACTAAAATAGCCCTATCCTCGCCTTAGAGTAGGTGAGGTTGTACTCGGCAATCTACCAGTGAGAAGCTAGCCTGGAACCGATCACTGTCTACTTTCAATAGTACCGTTAATATAAAGAGCTTAAAAGCTTCATAATGCTCTGAGTAATTAATAACTGTCAGATCACCTCCCCCACACTATGGTCACTACTAAGTACCGTAATCTCCCACATATAAGACGCGTCATATACTAGGGGTTTTAGATCTCCTTGGATCCACAAGGGGGACACCCAAGACATTTCTTTTGATATGTTACATGTCATAATGGTCACAATAGGGCATACAGGGGCCCAGGGGGGGGGGTTCCAGGGGGCCCAAGCTACACACAGGTTTTTAAATTTTGAAAATTCACTCAATAGAACCAAAGTTGTGGATTTTTTTTTTTGAATTTTCCAAAACTCTAGGTGCGTCTTATACGCGCACTGCGTCTATGCGCGGGAGATTACGGTGGTATAGGCAGTAGATTCGATCTACTGTTAACTGCCATGTATAAAGCCCTACATCCACTTGTCTGTTTCTCTATGCGAACTCTGATGTATGACAGAATGTCTTGAGAGATGTCACAGATATCAAAAGTTGTTGACCTGCCATAGCATTGCTGTCTCAGCTCAGGTGCAGCAGGGATTCACTAATAGAACTTTTAAATTGTCTGTTTCCACTTGGACGATAAGAAACGCAGTCTCTGTCGCAGTGGTGGAACCCACCCTTAACATAGATTCTGCACAAAAGCCGAGGCCTCCTAGTCCTGTTCCATTCAACCTCCTACATTCTCAACCAAACACACCCGTTACCCACTTACCATGACTGTAACCTGTTTTCTGTGGATCTCAGATACAACGCAAACCTTTTTTTAGGGGTGCTGCTCTGACATGGGGGGGAAGGGGGGGGGGGGCTTGTGTGACTAGGTGGGGGAGGGGGTGCTGTTTTTTCCCCGTCACTACTGGTGACCTGTTTAGAACTCAGCCAAACACCATCAACTTGGTATCCCCCCCCAACAAAAGTAATAGTAATTAAAAAAAAAACAACAACTGAAAATAAAACACGATAGCACTGTTTATGACCTGTCGTCCTGAGAGAAGGTCGATAAAAAGTGGACTGCTGTGGTGCGTGGTGTGAGTAGATTAAGAATGAGACAGTTACTTAGGGCCCCTTAACCCTTTAAGGACCCATCGTGCATTGATACATCATGTCCATTAGACATCTTGATGCAACAATCAAGTTTGCATAGTGTATCAACTCCATGGGGTCGGCATGATGCATGAACATAGCCATGGCGAGTTACTTGCCAGGGCTGCAGTCTCCACTGGTTATGCATTCATGCACCATACCGACCCTACAGGGTTGATTCAGTCCTGGATGGTCGGCATGCTGCACCGATGATGTGCTGCAGAGTCTGCTGATCGGTGCATCGTGACGGCCAATGGGCCGGATGCACTCCTGCATTTAGTGGCCTTTAAGGCCACACCAAAAAAAAATAAGTTGGTCTACGGATTTTGAAAAACTGGTGCGAGCGAGCGAAACCTTTTTTTTTTTTTAAAGATTTTTTTGGCGACCAATGGATTCCTTGCTGGAAAAGTGAGGCGAGCGAAAAAATTTTTTTTAAAATTTTTTTGCCAAACATCACAAAGAGAAAACTTGTAGGAAGTGAAGCGAGCGAAATCTGTAGACGAGATTGTTTTCAAAGAAGAAAATATGGAGAGGGAAATCTGTAGACCAACTTATTTTTTTGGTGTGGCCTAAAGTGTTAGTGCATTAGTGCTGAAGGATTGACATGATGTGCTTATGCTCTATTGAGGTATACCCTTACATCACAGCAAATGGTCACATATTCTTGAAGTACCAGGTGGCCCACAAAGGGTTCTTTTATAGGAACAGAATGAAGTTTTGACTACAAGAATTCTATGACAGTCCGTCTGTAAGAAACAGCCTACCGGTAATAAGAAGGCCCGTATGTGTAGCCCAGGGGCAAGTCATTTAGAACCTATGTTGCTATTCTAGCTCTTCCCAAGTATTGACAGACGTTTGAATGGAAACTAGAAAAAAAAGACTTCTATACATCAAAGAGGTTGGACTGGGTAAGGTTTGAATTGCTAGGCCTTCATTTCATCTAAACGCGAGAAATATTTTACAAAAAACGTACCTTTAACGGCCCCTTAAACCTTTAAAGATACTCTAAACTCTAACCACATATAAGCCGCACCCTCAATTATTGGGAGAAGCTACTATCTGTACCTGGGCCCACAAAACTTGATGGCGACCTTCAGGGAGTGTATCAGCCCCTTAGTTGGCATGATACATTAATGCATCAAAACCATTAAAGGGTTAATGCACAGAGAACAAACCCACTCATTCATACAAGTCGGAAGTCAGGACACCTGTCACTAAACAATATCTCATGTTACCTTTCCATACAACAAGAGATTGAAAAAATATATTAGAAGGTCCCATGCTACATCTCAAATGTCTCAGTTTGTTGATCTAGGTGATTTATCACCAAGTTTTCACTTATAAATATCAGTCACCATTGGCAATTCTTTTAATCACCATTGACAATTATTTGTAACATGTTCATCTTACTAAAATAATTTCTTGATTATCTTTACAGGTGAGTGGAATCATTATTCAGTTCGGGGATGTCATAAAAAGAGTTAAGTGGATGAACGTACCATCTTATCTGTCAGCTACTGGCGCAGTGGACTGAAACCCTTGTTACATGTATAATCAAACCTCCCTCCTAAGCTCTCCATCCGGCGGGAACTATTTGAGAGCCAGTATTCTTTAAGAAATTGATCCACAACTTTGATAGTATATAATTTATGTATTGAAATAACCCCTATCTGAAAGTTCTTCTGGCGACTTGGGAAAATTCTCCTCATAATCTAGTCCGGTTATAACAGAGGTTTCAGAGTCCATGGTAGCGCTATGGTTCTACCGATCAGCTTCCAGTCAGAGAAATCATCATACCGGTAGGTAAGTTTGGATGATTGGCTACCATAAAATCCTATTCATACTTCGACCTGGGGGATAATCTGGTGTAGAATTTGAATGATTGTATAAGAGGACCATCGGATAATCAGGGAAGTCTTAAATGATTTTCACTACCATCTATTACAATTAATCCCCTGTCATACTAAAACTTGGAGGCAAAAGAGTAGAAGTCATTTTTGACCAAAAATTACCAAAGAAAGGAAAATCGGGTCATGATTGGGGTTATAACAAGACATTTAATCAGGTTAATGTCTCTGAATACTGTGGTCACTGATATAAATTTTCACGAAAATGGCAAAAAGCACTACCGTATTTCCTCGATTACTAGTATAAGCCGGGGCCCAAATATAAGCCTGCCCCCTTTATATTAAGCCTGGTCTTCTGGATCTAATATAAGCCGGGGCCCAAATATAAGCCTGGTCAGAACAAGCAAATTATTTAAAGTCCCATACAGGGGCATAATCCCACTTCTACTGAGAGTATGGGCCTGATAGAATCGGCCAAAAGTCTGGGTGCATCTTTATATAGATCTGGGCGGGGTACTTTTACGATAGAACGGTATGAAACATTCAAAAATGAACCCTATATGCGGGAGATTAAGGTTGCAGAATATACTGGCGTATTTATTTGCAGATGTCTTAAAAGTTAATGAATGCATGTATCTCTGCCATCAGTAACATTCAATAGTATCTCTGTGGACCACATCTGGAGCATAAAAAATAACCGCTGCTATTAAAGTTGAGCCAGAGGGGGGTTTCCTGGTCTGTTAGTTATTCATTAGACACCGATCAATTCTAATGCTACAGAGGCCTCATGAGATATTCAATGAGTCTGCTCTGTTTTCTCCATTCAATGAAGGCCGCTGGTTCCAATCGGAAACTGTTTAGATATAAAAGCTACTAAGGCGCTGCTACTTAGGGCAACCAGCGACCGTGTAGGGTGAATTAGAAAGATTTTCTTCGATTGACGCTTAATGCTATTATTCAGGGGTGAAATGGTTTTAGTTGAACTAGAAAAAGAACTTGTCTATTGAATAAAGGTTTATTTGATTGAAAGCAAAATCTTAGGTCTCGTATATTTGAGAGCAAGAGAATTGAATGATTATTTGGTTGCCAAAAGGATAGTATACTTTTTGCTTATTGATTAACTGTATACCTTCTGCGGAACGTCGTATCTATTCACCTTCAAATTCCTAGCAAATAGGTAGATACTATTCATCCTCAAACAGCAGAACTTAGTTAAAAGAACCCCAACCAAAATTCCCTAATTGCCACCAGGAGGCGACACCTGCTCATTAACCACTCTCCCTGTGCATTGTGGGATGGCTTTATGAAATGTTGCTGAGTCATAGTGTATGACAGCACGCTGTGTCTCTCTCCGTGCGGCTGTCAGACTTAGGGCAGTTAGTAAGGGGGTAATGACAGTAGTATAAGGAGATGATGGGGCAATAAGACGCATGGAGTTATTAACATTGACATGTCCACTCAGCCTGTCTCTGTCGCTATGTAGCACGAAACTGGCGTATTACTCTGAGTACTTCCAGGAAAACCGCCTTAGGGAGTGATCATTTTTTAACAACAGGGGGGTGGGGGCTGGTGGGTTTGCGCGCGGATGCGCGAAAAAAAATTCGACTCCCCCATAAGGGACAAAAATAACGCGCGGACGTCCCCTTTTAGCATATAGTAACAGGCGGGGTTTTCCACTGAAAACAGGTGAAATTATTTTGACCCCCCCCCATCAGAGGTGTTGAAAAAATTCTGACCCCCCCCCTGGTCAAGGGGTTGAAAAAATTCTGACCCCCCCCCTCAAACCCACCAGCCCCCCCCCCCCCCTGTTGTTAAAAAATGATCACTCCCTTATTATATATGTCGTAATACCTCGCGTATAAAGGGCAGCTCACATAAAAGATGCACCATGAGTAGAAGCAGGCACACCCAGGCAAACCTAAGTTTAATGCAGTTGCGATGAGCTGCAATAAGCCTGACTCACAAATAACCTTGGCTTATATGCAAGGCACTATGGTAGAGTTAATTTCATGGAATCATCTTACCCATTGAGACTGTCATCTTGGCATTTACTTCATAGGGGATAAACAGACAGGCTCCTGCATAATCTGAAGTGTATAATTTTGTACGTAAAACTCAGGACTCGCCTTTGATATTTGTTGCGCCCAACCCACTGATTTTACCATGATTAAATACAACCACTTCTCCAGTTGTCTTACCATGGTTCCAGGGCGTGGGAAGTACATAATCTCTTGATTCAGTAACTTGCAGTGCTGAAGGCTTACCATGATTTCCTAATACCGATACTCTAATTAAACTAGAATTCAGTGACAGCACCACCTAACTATTCCAGCATCCACCTTCACCCACTTGATTGAATATTGGCACCAAAATCCATCCTACCATCACCATCCCCACCCCAGGAGGATCAGCATCATTTAAACCCTAACACCCTTACCTCACCACCCCTACCCCTCTATCCCCTACCCTACTTATAAACCCTCAGGACTGCCTCATGGTTATAACCAGGACTATAACAGAGACCCTTCCTATCCCCAGTAGAGTATTATAGTGAGTGCTGTAAACCCTGGGTATATGCTGGAGCTGACCAAACCCAATTTTTACGAATTACCCCAGTACTGGTAGTTAATATCAAACTACACTTCAGTAGGTTACATGGTCAATCCAAGATGTGAAATAACTTGGCTTGACCAATGGACTATTGAAGTGTGGTTAAATCATTTTAACCCGTAGTTCCATGAAATAACCACAGCTTGTTTCTTTTGCTCTAAAGTGTCAGAGTGGGTTAGGCGAACATACTAAAAATGTCAATTTAGGCTGTGGCACAGAGGACCTACAAAATTAAAACTTTACATAGTCTATGCAGCCTTAGAGATTTGCCAAAGTAGAAGATGTGCTGTATACACAGATGTGCCTTATAAGTGAGGTTTTATGGTAGTAGAGTGTTTATTAGTAGAGGCCACCACCAGCCCTAGTTGGATCGGCGCCCAACTCACATACTTGTTGTGAGTTGGGCATACCAAGGCCTCAGTTTTTGAGATTGGATGCGCCATGGTTTTCGGCGCACTCTCCTGCCTTTATTTCTAGTTTAAATTAAATATAACTTTCATTCCTGGATAATTTGAACCCTTAACTTGCTCCACAATTAATTTCATTAAGGTGCGACTTTTGTAACCTGCCTAAATTGAGGTTTTAAAAATCCTGACATGTTTTACTGACGAAATAACATGGCGGCCATGTTGGATTTTCGGAAATTCGATCGGCAACTTGCAGCTCATGTAGCATGTAAAATACCTGGAGTTATGGTGCAATTTTTTGAAAACTTCTAGATATATACCTAAAGATTAATCGACCTTCATGATTTTGATCAATTCTATTTGTAAATGTACAAACCAAGCAGATGTAAACAAAGTATTTGCCACTTCCGGTTCTACTGCACAGTACCACTGTCAGTCTCATCTACTTGAACGGAGTTCACTGAGACCCTACTTCATAGGGTCTCAGATCTGTGACTACACCAGCCCATGGTGGGGTTAACCCCTTAAGCGCCTCTAATGCATGAGTGCATCATGCCCACTGGTCATTGCCCATTGGTCGACATGATGCACCAGTGAAGTGCTGGTGACCACTATCGCCATCACTTCATTGGAGCGTCATGCTGACCCTCCAGGACAGTATCAACTCCATTGGAGTTGCTCACCAGGGGTGCATTTCAATGGGCATGATGTATTAATACATTATCAGCCCTTAAAGGGCCATGGTTTGTCTGTCTCTGTAACCCCCCTTGGGCCTGGGCCTGGTGTTTGTTTGGGTTTGTCTTAGGTTTGCGTCTGTTGAACTCTACACCCAGCCTTACAGCACTTAAATAGCACTTTTACACATGGGGGATAACTAGCATGTATCAACAACCAACCTTACAGCACTTAAATAGCACTTTTACACATGGGGGATAACTAGCATGTATCAACCACCAACCTTACAGCACTTAAATAGCACTTTTACACATGGGGGATAACTAGCATGTATCAACAACCAACCTTACAGCACTTAAATAGCACTTTTACACATGGGGGATAACTAGCATGTATCAACCACCAACCTTACAGCACTTAAATAGCACTTTTACACATGGGGGATAACTAGCATGTATCAACCACCAACCTTACAGCACTTAAATAGCACTTTTACACATGGGGGATAACTAGCATGTATCAACCACCAACCTTACAGCACTTAAATAGCACTTTTACACATGGGGGATAACTAGCATGTATCAACCACCAACCTTACAGCACTTAAATAGCACTTTTACACATGGGGGATAACTAGCATGTATCAACCACCAACCTTACAGCACTTAAATAGCACTTTTACACATGGGGGATAACTAGCATGTATCAACAACCAACCTTATAGCACTTACATAGCACTTTACACATGGGGGATAACTATAGTCCGTTCCTCTATATTGGGGACTGCTGCATTTGCAGCATGAGGGCCTTATTTTTTTCTAATTAATGATAAAATATCCTAGTTTTTTCACAACCCTAGTCTTGTATAGGGTGTTTTGAATATCTATACTGAAAATTATTGGAAATTGGAAGATATTTGATAATTTTTTCAGCTGCCATATTATTACAACAGGGCAAATACTGCCCAATTGCTGCCCATTTGGGGCAAAATAGCTGCATTAATAGCAGGTGGTTGGGTGCAAATTATGGATTTCTCTCTTAATAAAACAACAAAATCTTGATTTAATGGACCAGGGACATCAAATCCAAGTCAGAGATATCATTGACACTTTTCAGAAGTATATAAATCATATTAGTTACCATATATCTTACATTTGTATAAGTAGGTCACTGTCTGACCTTGAATCACAGTTATTGGGGTCAAGGTTGAATTAGGTCACCATGAAGTACCGCAATGGATAATCCCAACAAATGCATGAATATCTAAGCTATCCAGTATATTGAAAGAACTCATAAATGTGATACAAAATCCATGTTTTTTTCTTTTTCTTGCTCCATTTTTTTCTCATATATAGGGATCATGTTAAATGCTATAGGGAAAAATTGTATCAAAGGACGGGTCAAAATGGCGATTTTAGTTAGTTTTCAAAAAAATACATATCTTTTGGTAGAATTTGAACTATTAGAGGCATATAAAATGTAAAAACATATTTAAAAAGCTTGTTTCTCACTCTAAAAGATGAATTAATGAAAATAGGGGGTCATCACTCACTTTTTCATAGTAATTTTAGCCTAAAGATGGAGAAGTAGGTGTTTTTTCATGGTTTTCGCTTCTGAAACTCACACTTTGATACAAGATAAAATATTTTTAATTTTCACCAAAAACTTAATGAGGTATCTAGAAATAATGCCCTAATTGTGTACTTTTACATGGTGAAAGAATTGTGTAGATCGGCCAACTATGAGAGACACAGCACCATTTTGAAGGTGCAAAAATAGGAAAAACTAAGTTTTTGGTCCCCAATATACGGCAATGAGCTATAGCATATATCAACCACCAACCTTATAGCACTTACATAACACTTTTACACATGGGGGATAACTAGCATATATCAACCAGGAAACCTTAGAGCACTTACATATCACTTTTACACATATGAGATAACTAGCATGTATCAACCACCAAACCTTAGAGCACTTACATAGCACTTTTACACATATGAGATAACAAGCATGTATCAATGACCAACCTTAGAGCACTTACATAGCACTTTTACACATATGAGATAACAAGCATGTATCAACCATCAACCTTAGAGCACTTACATATCACTTTTACACATATGAGATAACAAGCATGTATCAACCATCAACCTTAGAGCACTAACATAGCACTTTTACACATATGAGATAACTAGCATGTATCAACCATCAACCTTAGAGCACTTACATAGCACTTTTACACATATGAGATAACAAGCATGTATCAACAACCAACCTTTGAGCACTTACATAGCACTTTTACACATATGAGATAACTAGCATGTATCAACAACCAACCTTTGAGCACTTACATAGCACTTTTACAAATGTGAGATAACAAGCATGTATCAACCACCAACCTTTGAGCACTTACATAGCACTTTTACACATATGAGATAACTAGCATGTATCAACCACCAACATTAGAGCACTTACATATCACTTTTACAAAGGAGATAACTAGTATGTACCAACCACCGAACTTAGGCACTTACATAACAATGAACAAACTTGGAGTCCGCATAACCAAAGTCTGACAGGTCGGAAATGTGAAGTACCAGGTATAATAAGGTATTGCAAACTCAAAGTAGCTCATTTGACTGTGTCATTTTACCCTTAAAGGCCCGCTAATGCAGCAGCTTAGTATGCCCATTGGTCGGCATGATGCACCAATGAAGTGCTGGCAAGACTGCTCGTAGCACCCTTGGATTATATCAGCTCCATTCCTGGTTAGCGGGATCCTTAGTGGGCTGACCCCTGCTGAAACTGATACCTTGCGAGATAAGGACTGATAACAGCCAGTTGATGGGGACCAGGTATTACGTAATGCACCCTAAAAAGTCTGCACTGAATGAAAGAAATTTTCTCATTGGCCAATAATGTATCCCGCGCGGTCGGAATAGGGTTGGCATGATGTATGAATGCAGCCCCTGTAGGTCACTCATCAGGGTTGAATCATTAGCCTGATTAGGATCAGGGTTGAATCATTAGCCTGATTAGGATCAGGGTTGAATCATTAGCCTGATTAGGATCAGGGTTGAATCATTGGCCTGATTAGGATCAGGGTTGAATCATTGGCCTGATTAGGATCAGGGTTGAATCATTGGCCTGATTAGGATCAGGGTTGAATCATTGGCCTGATTAGGATCAGGGTTGATTCATTGGCCTGATTAGGATCAGGGTTGAATCATTGGCCTGATTAGGATCAGGGTTGAATCATTAGCCTGATTAGGATCAGGGTTGAATCATTAACCTGATTAGGATCAGGGTTGAATCATTAGCCTGATTAGGATCAGGGTTGAATCATTAACCTGATTAGGATCAGGGTTGAATCATTAGCCTGATTAGGGCATCATGGTAAGGTACAAGTAATGCAGTAATATTCACTATAAGTTACTGGCAGTGTTAATGTGGTTAGTGCCAACCTCAGGCACAGCTCGCTGCCCAGCTCAGGCTCGCCCCCTCCAGCCCGACAGAGTAGGCTCACCCCCTCCAGGCCGACAGAGTCCGGGCTGGCTTCATACCTTCATCTGGGTGGATCGTCGCCCAGGCGGCGAGCTAGTTCTCCCAGCAGAGGCTGTACTATTCAGTATTGACCAAACATCAGTTGGGGAGTGAATGCACTTCCAAGTTCAATTAGATTCTTATCTACATCAAAGGGGGCAATAAAACAATAAACTGGAATACACATCCAGTGAAAGGTAGAGGTGACCCCAGGCTATTGAACTGAGTATCAATAGCCGCTGGCCGAGGCTGTGCCCAGCTCAGCTACTACCGTAAACCCTGTGTATAAGGCGCAGCTTATACGCAAAGATAAACCCCTGCTTCTCCTTATGTAGTCAGCAAGCGTTAGGGATGTGCCTTATGTGTTAGGATTTATAAGAACATATAGAGCAGTACGAGAAATGAAAAAAAAAAATCATTCCAATTATTGGATCGGTTAGGAGTGCAAATTGTATGCTAGGTGCACCTTATAACCAGGGTATTAAATTTACGGTTCTGGCACTGTCTCTTACTGCACCAAAGGCAGTCTTACTGCCGCTGCACCCAATATCACTACATGTACTACGGTTCTCTAGCCAATGGGTCTTAAATTCCGTGTTTGGGTACAGATATGTGTCTGTTGGCTGTATTAAATTGTAAAGTCTACCTGGTTGTAGTCATATGGACGCAGAGACTCCCAGCGAATATTGGATCTAGGGAGTTGCTGTGGCTTTATGTCTCCAATAAAGACTAGATAAATAAAGGGAGGCCCAGGAAGTGGCCATTCAGGGGCCTCACAGTGCTAAAATGCAGCATGCCCATTTGTCATCATGATACACCAATGCAGTACTGGTAACCAGTGCTGCATTGGTGCATCATGAAGACAAAGGGACAGGGACTTGAGGCCTGGGGACATGATCACCATGTGGCCTGCTAATGTTAACCCTTTAAAGGCTGATTTTACATTTATACACCATTGGTTGGTTGTCATGGTGATTGAATGCAGCCCTGGCTCCATTCATCCTACAGGGTTGATAAACTCTCAGAAGGTGACGATGATGCACTGAAGCTTCAGCAACCTTTAAAGGGTTAAAGAGCGGCCCTTATAGGGTTAAAGTGTAGAGGGTTGGATAGAGGAAGCAGTACAACTGTATGCAGTTGGAGGGGGGGGGGGGGTTAGAGGTAGACATTGGCAGATCGATAACAGACTTGTTTGGCACTGTTAGCACGGCTAGTGCACCCCCCTTCCCCTACACACCTAGGGCACTGAGAAGTCCTTAGTCAATAGTTACAACACACCTCTGTGCTCCCCACCTCTCTAGTCCTGTCCTTGCCCCTGAATAACGCTTTAGTACCAGCCTAATCCAGTGTTGCTGAAATCAGGTCGTTTTTCTGCTGGCGTAGAATCTTGATGGCCAGCATCTATAGGTTCTCTGGAGCCATGCCACAATGACCTGCCGTGATCTCATCCTTTTGACGCTGAACAAATTTTTCAAATCCACCGGACCAGTAGTGAAGACAGGGCTATCTTTATGAAGTTTTACAAGTTCTAAGTTTGTAGGGGTACCCTGAATTGTCAATATTCATATGGCCTGCATGAGAGGAATTCCCGAGGAATTGGCCTGCGTAACTAAGATGCCAAGATCATTTAGATGCAGGCCACTCTGGTCTTTTTGACAACACCGATGAAGCCTCACTATGAGGCTGGTAAAGGAAAATTCTATAAGCTGCAGTACGCCTCGGATGGTCTATATGCTGCAAGTTGTACAAAGTCAGGTTATGGCAAGGTTAATTGGAACTGCTGTCATCGGACTGAATGAAAAATACAAAATGTCCATAATGACTATGTATGTCGTGTATGGTGGATTTTCCCATTGTTTCCCTTTACTTGCACAGGAAATGTTAATGTCTGCACTAACATAATGGATAGAAAACCCTTGTGACACCCGTGCTGAATAGTGTATGTAGACTAGCAGGTCTCTGGTCTAGTCACCCCCCCCCCCCCACCCTCCACCCCCCCCCCCCACCCTGCCTTGTAGCAGTACGTGTAACGGTAAGGTGATGGGAAATCCACATGTGGGTCTGAGCTCTCTGTACTGGGTCTCTGTGCAGGATTCTAACATAACTAGCACTCACTTAGATAGAGGCCACTTACCCACAATAACGCCAGGGAAGTTCAGTCTGCCCCCGCACCCCCACCCCCAAATCAATATCCAGCTTTTCTATAACATTTTGTCATGCATTGTTTAGTCTATTTCAAAAGAGAAATTTCAAATAATTTTAAACAAACCACCTTATGACAACACTAAACTCCAGGAGCGACGTTATAAGTGTGTGTGTGTGGGGGGGGGTGGGGTAGTAGTAAGTATCGTAGTAACTCGCGTATAAGCCGCAGCTTATTGGTGAATTGGAGGCCTACTGCATTTTATAGAATGATCCTAGACTCAGGTTGCATCTTATAGGCGGAGTATATTTACTATTTAAGGAACAATACTGAATAGAGAATAGGCCAAAATCAACTCCTACCACATAAGTTATAGTAATTCCTTGAACTCAGGTCTCATACGCGAGCTGCACCTTATATGCGGGGCATTACGGTAAGTAGGTGATGTGAAGTTGGACCCCACTCCACACTCGGATCTCCTTCTGGCCAAGACGGACGCAGGTTTTGGCAAACCTCTACATTAGTACTGTTTGGCCCTCTATCTGTCACCCTATAGGGGTGTAGCGGGTCAACTAATGTAGTACTGCGAGTATGAGGTGCAGCACGCTCATATTTAGTCATAAGGCATACCCCTCAACTCTTATAGAGTGCATATGGGGCTTGATTTGACCAGCTAAGATCTAATCTAATGCAGAAATACTCTGCATATAAGGGAGTGATCATTTTTTAACAACGGGGGGGGGGCCGGTGGGTTTGAGGGGAGGGTCAGAATTTTTTCAATACCTCTGATTGGGGGGGGGTCAAAATCATTTCACCTGTTTTCAGTGGAAAACCCCGCGCGTTACTATAGGCTAAAGGGGGACGTCCGCTCGCGATTTTTGTCCCTTATGGGGGGGGGTCGAAAAAATTTTACCCCCTCAAGAGGGGGGGGTCGAAATTTTTTCCGCGCGTCCGCGCGCAAACCCACCAGCCCCCCCCTGTTGTTAAAAAATGATCACTCCCTAAGATGCGCCCAGACTTT
This sequence comes from Acholoe squamosa, assembly GCA_949317995.1. Lineage (NCBI taxonomy): Eukaryota > Metazoa > Annelida > Polychaeta > Phyllodocida > Polynoidae > Acholoe > Acholoe squamosa. Next base: position 32,356,573 of record OX439049.1, on the reverse strand, counting down.
GGGAACAACCTAGAGAGGATTTGTTCACCTACACTGTGCGCCTTCTGGGATGATGCTTACAAGTTATACGTGAGGTACATTGATGGCATTTGGAGACAATGAATTAGCATAGTATACAAACTGTACTACCCCTCATATTATATGACCCTCTGAATCACCTTTATAATACGGGAATAATTATGTACACCTTTAAACTTAAGTTCTTATCCCTATAGCAGTTGCAGTAAAGCAGAAAAATAAGGTGACCACACTACAACCAGGTTATGCCCTCTCCTCTCCCACTTTGCCACCCCCCCCCTCCACCCACCCACACAGCACACACAGTGGAGGTGTAGTGGGGACCAAGCAGACTGTTGCCAAGGTCATCTGAGGTCACCAGAGCAGCTAGAACAGAGCTGAGACAAGGTCTCCTCTTACTCTGTACCTTAGACTGGTGCAAGTCATAGCAAGAAAGTCTCTGTTCAAGTTCTAAATAAGGGATGGACATTTTCAGAGTTTCCCGTGATTTCAGGGATTTTCATTTTCCAAATACCTTAACATTTCTGTACAAAACCTATAAGGAGGTAGTGGATTATCCAGTGGGTGCAGACATTGCTGAAGCCGATACTAGCGACATAATCACTGATATACAATACCGGTAGCCATCATGATATTAGATACCAGCTGACCCCTAAGAATTCAGCAGGTAATGAAGGGAATTATTTCATTGGTCCAAAAAGTTCAGAAGCATCCTATTAGGCCGCAGGCGGAATAGGCCTCTGATTTGCATATGTATACATGTAGCAATATATTCTGATCTACAGACACACTTGAGCTTAGCCTTAGAAAACATGTTTTAGAATGGTGTAGATATGTAAAATCATTGAATCAGAGGCTTGAGCAGGTCTAGCCTTCACCCAGTGACATAAAACTACACGTGTGTGAGGTCTAACGGCACAAAGGCTGATACAGGGACAGCCCATGGTGAGGGGGGGGGGGGTATTCTGTGAATTTAGGTTGAAATAAAACTGGTCTAGTGCTATCTAATCTTAACTGGCAATGTACTTCCCCTCCCTCTTTGCCGCCCCTCCCTGCCTGAAAAATCCCACCCCCTGGACAGGAAACGGATATATTTTTAAGGGTGGTCTGGGGCTCAAGGACCCGCTAAACATGTGCGGCTTGATTTTAGGCAGTTTTCTTGTATCCTTTAGCAAAAACCCCACGCCCATAACATTCCTGCATATTCCTCAGTTTTCTCAGGATTTTTTCGACGATCCATGTGGGTCAATTTTGTGATTCGTCCAGATACAATGAGATCTTATCTTATCAATTAGAAGGGGATGGGGTGGACTTTCAATCAACTTTTTTTCGCAACTGGAGTTTTCAGGTGTACTATAAGGTGCACCCTGAATTCACATACAGTCTACAATACGCAGATTGGGGCCATCCTCTCGTACAAGCCGCGTCTTTTATGCAATGATTTACGGTAATATCTGCTACACCACTCAAATTTCGGATTATAAGGTATCGTAGTGTATCCACTTAGCGGGATTGATTATCAGCCAATGAGATCATCCCAATTATTCAGTGCGGGCCTCTTGGGGTGCAGGTAGTACCCATCTGATAACCTTTAACGGTGTTAACTTGCTGGTAACCAGCTCCAGCAATGGCCGCACCCATAAGACATCCTGCAACCTTGGTATAGGCTGTGTATGGTGTATTCATACGTTCCAACTGTACATCTCATATCACTACTAGCCAACTGGGTATATTATACTGTAAATTCCCTCGTAAAAAGCCATGACCTATGGACTTGAGACATGGATGCATGGGCTGCATTCATTTAGAATTCATGCATTATGCCGACCTTATGCCAATACACAGTATATGCCTGCAAGGTCGTCATGATGCACTGGTGAAGTGCTTGTGAGCAGACTCGCCGGTGCATCATGACCAATGGGCATGATGCACTCCTGCATTAGCAACCTTGAAAGGGTTAATGTATGTTTGTGAGGTGTTTGCTAGGACGGGGGGGGGGGGTGTGTGGTCAGGTGGTGAGCCAGGTCAATGTATTATCGCCCACCCAGCGTCTGTTAAACAGATTAAGCGGGGGGGGGGGGGGGCGGCAGGACAAGGGGACGGGGGAGGGTGAGGATCTAAATATAGCCTGGTTTACTTTTGTAACGCTGGTGGCTATAGGAACATTCGTTGTGTAGACTTGTGAATAATTGGGCATCTTAAAACATCCATACAAAAGAGCAAACCTCCTTCCGTCTGCCCTTTCTATTTCCTGTTTCATTCAGCCGTAAAATTAGGATATATCCAGAATGGATGTGCTGTAAAGACCTCAGCTTTGAGCTTCCCTCAACTAAAAGCCAAACAGTAGGAGAGAAAAAGAAAGGCCTGTAGAAACAGGGATGGAAGCCCTTAGAAAATTAGGATATATCCAGAATGGATGTGCTGTAAAGACCTCAGCTTTGAGCTTACCTCAACTAAAAGCCAAACAGTAGGAGAGAAAAAGAAAGGCCTGTAGTCCGCGAAGTACACCTGCCACACCGGACATTTTGGGTGTAAGTCAAAAATGTCCGGTGTAGGCTATTTCCATGCAGGCCATCTTGGCCGGTGTTGAATTTTCCCTTATTTGACAACAAAAAAGCTGTACTCATTAAACTGTTAAGATTTGATTGCCTGATTTCATTTCCTTAATCAACTGCAAAGCTATTTTTTAAAGTTCTCAGTTCTAACCATACATAATACACATTTTTATAACATTGGCTGGTGTATGGAAAAAATGACCTGTGTAGTGGGCTTCAACACAGGCTCAATTGGTCCGTGTAAGATTTTTGACTTTGCAGACGCTGATATTTTAACAGGGATGGAAGCCCTTAGAGCATTCACTTACTTCGGGGATTATAACAGGGATATTTCGTGGGCCGCGCAACGCGCAATACACGCATTTAAATGCTAAATGACACATTTAAATGCTGAATTGTGTGCCCATTGTCCCATATGTCATCAGGGAATTGCCCTACCAAAATTCTAGTTCCCCCTCCTCAGATCCAGATATGGTGTGTAATATATCATTGGAAAGCTAAAATCAACAGGAACACAGTGAATTACATATCAGGAATATGTTGTGTGAATCGGAATTTTCTCTCTTTTTAAAAAAAAAAAATTGAATATTTCTTTTCAAAATTAAAATGCATCTTGGCTAAAATTGCAAAGGGTTCTCATATCATCCATACAGGATATCATGAAGCTCTTTAAAAGCACTTATCCTGAACCCTTGAGCTTCATCAATGAAGAGGTTTTGTGACAAAACAAAAAAATAACCAATGATCCATTGTCAAAATATGAAATTGTTCCTGTTTAAAATTGTTTTTGGAAGAAAAGTTTTAGATGTGATGGATAGAGCCTAAATATCTGAGGAAATATTGGATCGATGCTCGATTTCAACAGGGTTTTTGTTATTTACAACACTTACCGTAATCTCCCGCGTATAAGACGCGTCTTATACGCCAAACAAAAGGCTGGTGCGTCTTATAGCTTAATCTCAACTTGGGGGTGCGTCTTATACGAGGGGTAATTTTACTAAAGAACAGTACTGAATTTACAAAATTGTGCCCTAAGAGGTCTTATACGCAAAAAGGCCTTTGCTAAGTTTGGGGTGCGTCTTCTACGTGCAACGCGTCTTCTACGTGGGAGATTACGGTAATTTCATTTTTGAAGATGATGGGGGGGGGTATTTTTTTTTATCAAGATGGCCCATAAATCTTGAAATGGCGCATTATTTTCTCAATTAGTGCGCCATTGGCTCATTCCAAAAATTCCTAGCAATATCCCTGTTATAAAAGTGAAAATCCCAATCCCCCCTCTATTATGAAGGCCCCCTTCTACCGTGAAGAATTACTTGCCCGTCCTGCATATTAGCATCATCCCCCTTTACGAACCGATAGTGGATTAGTGCATCATGCCCATTGGTCGTCATGATGCTTGAATGCAGCCCTGGCCAGTCATGCACCAGTGACCAGGGCTACATCCGGGGGCTACATGCATCATGCTGACTTCCCCAAGCTGACGTCCTGTGGACTTGAGACACCCCGGGAAGGTCGTCATGATGCACCAATGACTCACGAGCACTTCAACTGTGCATCATAACGACCAATGGGCATGATGCTCTTATGCATCAGCGGCCTTTCAGGGTTGAGGGGTTACATTTATATCGTGCGGCCACCCTGTGGTATCCGCTATGCGTTTACCCCGTCACGTACGTCGTCATGGTGACGTGCCGTCACTGGTTCCCCCAGACGTGACGTCCTATTGAGGCAGTGTGAAAACGGTAAAAGTGCACATTGTGAGCTGGTTTTATCGGGTCATGGCTCACTTACTGCGTGTAGAATGAGAAGTGTGATTTGTGAGCCATGTAGCCGGCACCCGGGGGTTAATGGGTGAAATTTACCCTTTCTGAACCAGCTATCCCCAGCTACCTCCTGTAAATACATTTCTTGGATCCAATTTACTTCTAAGTCTTTAACAAGTGTAGGAATTAGTACTACTTCCCCTTCCCTAAATTCTTGGTAAAGTTAAGCATGTCAAATGATTTTTTTTTTAGGTGAAACACCGGTACATGTACCATCACCATATGCAACTTCCAAAAAAGAAGCGAATGATAAAGTAAAAAATAAAAAAATACAACAAATAATAAAGTAGTATCGTACATATAAGATGCACTTGTGTATAAGGCAAACACTGACTTCAGGTTCATCCCACATGGAAAAGCTAAAGCTTTTCAGTAGTTTAGTATTACCAGTACTGGCAAATTTGATATAGCCCCACCTATGAGGCGCACCCTGCGTTACAGTGCATCCTATAGTATTTGGTTCAATGTTACCGGTATCTCCAACACACATTGTGACCTCTCTGACCTCTGAATTCAAGTCAGCCATGACACCCATGTCATGTGACCTGTGGTTAGTCATGTGGTCAGTCACATGACAGGATGTGAAGTCAACATGAGGTATTGGATTGTGGGTATCGCCGGTATCAATACTGATATAAGACAATTTAAAGATTAGACTGAGAATACGAGCTAGGCCACCAAGGAAACGCCCACGTTCATGATATCATCCTTAACATCCATCTCTGGATTGTCAAGTCCTGGAGTGTGAAAAATGATGCTTAATACCTTGTGTATAAGGTACATGTACAGCTTAGATCCCAATGGACAAGATGGCTGCCACCAGAGGCTGATGATAAACCTACCGAAATGCCTTGCGTATAAGGCACACTCATAAATAAGATTGAGGGAGCGGCTTAAACGGCGAAGCTAGGGCTTATTATTAAGGGCACAAGTCCAACTTTACTTGGTCGTATGAGGTGCACTAGGGGTCCACTCGTGAATACAAGCAGTACCTTGTACCTTTGGCCCATACCTGCTCACCTGCTCACCAGGGATACATGCCAATGCCATGTCCCCTGCCCCCCCCCCCTTTGTCTTTACCTCTAGGAAAAGATGGCTGCCCAGTAGCTCCAGGACACGATGGCTGCCCAGAGGCTGGAACCTGTTACAGCCCTATATCATGATCCATGCAGAGGTCGTTCTTGTACCCCAGTTGTTTCACCCTGTGTGTTTTTTTGATAATGCCCATAACTAGTACCCATTCTGTTTGCTATATCTTATAAAAACCCACCAATCCAGAACCAGCGCAAACAGGCCCAGTGGCGTCCCCATGTCCCTAGCGGATTTAACCTTAAACCTAACTTGGACACAAACAAAATGGCAGAGAAAAAAAACTTCAAAGTGAAATCACTGAAATGGAAAAATCTGGTGCATTAAAAACTGTCAGCTTTGTGTTTAAGTTAAGTTCTGACGAGGCGGTATTAACGTGATGTTGAACGCAGTGTTAGGCACAATGAAAACACTGGTCTTAAAAAGGTTGTAGGAGCTTTAATTAATTTAAGGTTGTGTAATTAAATGAAACATTTACAAGGTTGTGTTAAGTTTACAAAATTACCGGTAGGGACTTGTCTTTGGTAAAGGACCTTCTAGATCAAGATCAATTAAATGAACAGAGTTGAAAGACTAAATGCTCATGTCGTCGGCCAAGTGTATGAAGGTTGTAACTGCAGTACTTTTCTGTCAGTTACAACTGTATTGCACTAGGTCGACGATATGATGATATACCGACCCTATTAGCTAAACACTAAAACAGGACCCACTTAGTCTCCTTCAATTTTGACAAGAAAACAAAATCCCCCACATATTTGGCCTTAAGACTTTTGTGTCGCTGGTCCTTGAGTCTAATCCCACAGATACATTGTATACAAAGCCGGGATGCCACTTTTCCTAAATTTTTAGGAATTCCGAATTTCCGGCTGTAATTTCTATAAGTATTTCATATCGGGAACTCAGAAAATTAGGATAATTTCCGAATTTGCAGAGACTGGTGAGTGGCATCTTTGATAGAGAGCATGTAGTGTTTTAGTGAGTGAGGTGAGTGAGATCTGCATGACGTGGTTCCACCCAGTATACTCTTACATACTATAGTGTTACAGTATACATGTATAGGATTAGCATGTATCGTGATGGGGCTCATATATCAAACCCTCTAATGGCAACACAATCTCTAGTCGATTCATGCACATTTGTCCTTATGATGTACTGCCAATTGCAGTGACTGTCCGTTCATGGACAGCACTGCTTAGGTGCATCGTGCTGACATTTCTAGAGTGCATCAGCGATGTGGAGTCGCCATGATGCATTATTGCAGCCATGGCAAGTTATCCATGCACAGTGATGGCAAGGGGGTATAGTGTATGATAAAGTTGTAGGTCATGCTCCCTTTAATAGCTAGATGTAATGCCAGTATACTCGTAGTGATGGTGCAGGGGGAGGCAGCACATGGCTACATCATGCCGCTTCACATCACAATTACTGTAAAACCTCTCACATAAATCACAACTTTTACAAAAATTAGTTTGTTATAGTAAGGGTTGGAGAAGCTTTACAAAGTCAGGGAGCCAGCTATGACACAAACCTAAGTTTACAATTCCAGGTATGTTGTCAGTTCTACCAACAGGCAGTCCGGTATAGCAGGGACGGATTTCTGGGATCAAAAGAGCTATATAAAACCTATATTTCATGGGTCATCGAGCATTTCAGGATTTTTTTTTTTACCTTCTTTCTCAGCCACTTTCTTCTCTATATAGATCTTCACCCGTCCCATATAAATTTAAGGCATTGACCGCTTACCTCACACATGACCGATAATACTGTCACATGACCAGACCAATCCTTCAGTCACATGATCAGTCCTCTCAGGTTGTTCCCAGGGGGGCAGGGCGAGTGGCTCGGGTTGCAATGCATCATGGGTTGGCAAACACCCATTTCCCGCACTTTTGTTTTAGATGGTAACGATCCAAGTACAAGTTGTGGTAGGGTTTCCCCTGGCCCTAGAGTACTGGGGGTGGTGGAAATGCATTCAACAGCCTCTGTAGTTTCATAGTAAGAACTAGGGATGAGTTGGCTAAATTAATTATTTTCATGTGGATTTCCTATAGAATTGGTATAATCGGATCAGGGTACCTAAGAGTATGAGAGACATGTGGGGTCAAGATTCAGTCGTTTTTGATTAAATTTTGACAATTTCCTTATAAAAGCTGCACCACTACTACTCTGGGGACCCTTAGGTCTCAGTGAAGGAAATCCCGCAGAAAACGGGAAGTCATATACGATTGTGGTCAGAAGTGAATACTGCAGGCACACTGAATGGTCAATAACCATGTTGAAAATAATGCCAATAAATATAAAACCACTACACATGTTGTTGAACATTTGCTGCTTTGAATAAAATACCAGGAGGGCATTTCTCAAAGTGCTTACCTATTTTTTCAAAGGTTAAATTGGAAAAAGTGAATCTACATTTTATTCAGTGCAGATTTAGGCAGAATCAGGGTGTTTTTACGCTATAGTCCAGTGCTCAAAATTTTCGTGGTCAATTCATATTTTAAGTCAGCCTATATTATGAAGGAAGAATGTATCTATTAATTCTGGGGTGATTTTTAGAAAATGAACATGTTCCAATGGGTGCTATCGCATTTCGCGCTACATTAAATTATAGTGCGGAACCAATTCCTTCTCTGAGACCCTTACTTATAGTTGTGGAGGGACATGAGAAGGTAGTAGGGTAGAGGAAGTGGTCTCAGAGGGTGGCTATGGTTGGGTAGGGGGTTGGGGGTTGGGGGGGTGTGGTGCCTGATGATTGATGAGGGGTAGAGGTTTGAGTGGTTCTAGTCTCAGTCAGTGTACCTACTGTCTGGCTGCATACATTAACCCTTTACAGGGATGTAAGTCTTCAGAGATTTCCCTGATTTCGGGGATTTTCATGTTCCGAAAACCTATACATTCCTATACAAAACCTATATTGAAGGGTTCTTTTCGAGCATTTCAGGGATTTTGGTGTTTAGTAACTTCCATCCCTGCCCTTTAAAGGCCACTACCGTAATCTCCCGCGTATAAGGCGCGTCTTATACGCCAAACAAAATGCTGCTGAGTCTTATACGTGGGAGGGACATTGCCTTGAGTTTGGGGTGCGCCTTATAGGGGGGTATTTTTACTATAGAACAGTACTAAATTAACAAAAATCTGGCCTTAGGGGTGCGGCTTATACGTGGGACAGGCCTCCCTTACTTGGGGGTGCGCCTTATACGCGGGCTGCGCCTTATACGCGGGGGATTACGGTAATGCAGGAGTGCATCATGCATATTGGTCTTCATGGCAGTTAGACTCTGACACCAGCACATCATTGGTGCATCATGCTGACCCGCTGCTAGTGTATTACCCTTGTAGGGTCGTCATAATGCATGAATGTAGCCCTGGTGAGTTACTCACCAGGGCTACATTCATGCATCATGACGACCATTGGGCATGATGAGGGATTATAAGACCTGTCACACAGTGACACTTTGTAGCTGATGCTCACTTACCAAGTATGTTAACCCAATATATATCACTATCCTAACTATGGGTGCTTTGTATTTTTCAGGTGAGCGAAAATACAGGATAGATTGAAAATGGTGAACAAAATCAGATAAGTCACTGCTAGAGCCTAGCAGCCTACTTTGAAAATCTTAATTAATGCACCTATAATCTCCTCCCCCTCCTAACATTTTCAGAAGAAAATGCCTTAGTCATTGAAGGCCATTTTGCAAGCAGTGCTAGTACTGTCAAGTAATTATATAGACTAAAGATTCTGCTGTCCCTTTTTCAACTCTTCAACGACGGCAACATTTTCATGAAAATTTACGGTATTTGCTTCTGAATCACATACTGATATATATATATATATATATATATATATATATATATATATATATATATATATATATATATATATATATATATATATAATATATAAGCCTTAGCTTAAATATGAGAATCTACAGTAGGTGTATTTTCTATCTTCTATGTGAATGATACTTGCCCACTCTCCGCCTGTGTGTGGGTTTTTGATGTGAGCTGCCGGGTTGTCGCGATGATAAAATCGTGTTTAATGCTTGAATTGAGAACCCAGATTGATATCGCTTTACAATGAATTCCATAAAACCTTTCATATGTACATGTACCAAGCACTTTGTTATAACGGAATTTTACTGTATATGAGGCCACTTAAAAAAAAATTCACAAATAAAAAAAAGAAAAAAAACAGGCGTGGGAGAGAGGCCCCTTAATTTTTATTATTATTTGGGTTATGATTGATGTCAGAAGAATTTTGTTAGGAAGTAATATTTCTGTGTATTTTCATCAATGAGTACATTATACAAAAATTATACCTTAAATATGGACATTTTGGTTTTGGGAGGATTTTTCAGCTGATGTAGAAATAAAAAGCACTATTAAATGGACTAATTCAACTGATGCGGATGTGTCTGCAAAGCAGATAATCTTTTTAAGGTTCCTAAGCTACACATCTATATAAGCTGCAGCCCCAATTTTATGTAGACCTCTGAAATGGTCTGCGGCGGTATGATAACACTTTGTATATATACGCTGCATCCAGATTTCTGAAAACACTTAGTCCATATGTATCAAACATCTCTCCTGTGCCTCAACCGCATGCCATGAGCTGCGATAAGCTGTACATATGTAATGGTTTATATAATATGCATGCTTTTTGTGATAGTAGGTTTTCTATTCATAGGGGTAGGAGTCTCATTCATAGCTTAAAAGGCTAGGGCCCCTTAGGCATAGATATGAGCTGATTATGGGCCTGTTGTTTATACATGTATTCACAGGCCTTTATATAAAGGAGACTGTCCTTCTATGTATTAGGCGTGGTTGAGTCTGTACTCCAGTATTGCATAACTGTGCATTATGTGAATAAAATGGAGTACTACTATTGCTTATGTAAGTCAGATACTGATAGTGCCAACTGGATTCTTGTCAAGTGAGAAGGCTTCAAGCAATACTCTATTGTATGTAATTAGCACGCAGTGAGCTTGACCCTTTAAGGGCCACTGATGCATTAATGCATCATGGGCATTGGCCGTCATGATGCATAAATGCAGCCCTGGAGAGTAAACCTCCAGGGCTATATTCATGCATCATGCCGAGCCTTCGGGAAATGGAAGTGCTGGCGAGTCTGCTCACCAGCATTTCGTTGGTCATCATAATGTCCAATGGACATGATGCACTCTGCATCAGCAACCCTTAAACAGTTTAAGTGGGCTTCAAAAATGGGGAATTTTTGGTCATTTCTAGTCTGAGATACGGGCAAAGTAAGGTGGTGTTTGCTTATCAGGGTATTTGGCTAATCACATAACATTGAATACGGTATGTCCCCACCACCACTGGTACATTTCCCATGAGCTTCTTGAGGTTCAATAAATGGCTTTTTATTGCCTGCAGCAAAACCCAATATCCTGTTACGTCTCCACTATATTACAGTACCCATGCGTGTATGAAGGCTAATATCAAGACACGCGGTAGGTGATGTTATCATAATTAAATCGTGACGAATAAAAATGCTACTAACCCAATAACTGCTCCATATACATGTATAACCATTGATCAATGCGTTGTTTTTAACACAGAATTTAAATGTAGACGTATGCATACTGTAGATATTTCAGTACCATGATGATATTAGTTGCAAAATGAGGAGCTACAGAAAAAGTCACACAATGTATATATATATAAGCTTCATCTATAATATGAGCTATGAACACGACAATATTAGCAACATCTAAAAAATAAGCCACCTGCTTACCATCCATGTCCTAGAATGCAAACATGGGGTTTGACTTTTTAAAATCTTTCTAGTACTATACAATGTACTTAAATTCTGAATACATCCTAGATACAAACTATGAATTTCGGAAAGTCCTTTATGCTACAATGTGCCTTTGATTCGTGAATGATAAGCCATAGCCTGAAGTTTAGATTTGCCTTATCTGCAAAGTATATTCTTAGTATTAAGATGGTTGAAAACTGACCTAAAACTAATTGTTTGTGTAATACTCACTGTGCGCATTATGAGCGAGCTAATGAAGCCATGTTCCCCGCACCCACACCCGCTCTACATTAGGGGGGCAAGATGGCTGCCCCCATACCACCACATATGCTACATGTCCATATACAAATCAAAGACAGAGCTTCCCTTAGGGACACATACAACCAGAGCAGCTGTCCTGGCCGTGCATAACATTGCTGTAGTAATTGCTCATTAAGCATGCATTGTTTGGAGTCATTAATTAGATCAACATTCTCTATACCTCACCAGCTGTTTTCTCAGCACACCCCGCTGTGGTTGCCATGCTACCCAGGGTATCTGTACGCCAAACAGTCTGGGGCAGTATCGTGATATGCACTTGACTACCACAATCTGACTATGGTTGGACTCTGTGATGCTTTTTTAGTTGATTCCCAACAGTGTGATAATGATTTCATGCATTGTAACAAAGTACCCTTACACAACCCGAAACTGCCCTACTGATAGATCATCATACATACGAAAAAACAGCCACACATAATACACACATTCTGATGGAGTATAAAGTGTTACAGTGGACGTTTGGCAAGTATTATGGACTGCACAGTATATTGCTTCAGTACATTATGTTGCCTTAACTTAAGCAGGGTTTACAAGTACCTGAAGGCTCCGGATGGTGCACCGATGAAGTGCCAGTAGGTCTACTCTCTCCAGCCCTGCATTGGTGCATCATGTTGACAAGGGAACAAGAATAGAATCTGAGGACTCCAACCCTTATAGAATCAGCCAAAAGCCAGGGTGTGTCTTATAGGCTGGGTACTTTTACTAAAGAACAGTACTAAAACCTTGAAAATTGACCCCCCCCCCCACCCACAGATGCGCCTCATAGGTTTTCCTTTCACTCAGTCTGGATCTTATATGCAGGATGTGCCTTATACGCGAGGTATTACAGTACTACTTTCATACATCAGTCGCTTGATGAGATTGGCCACTGGCTTCAGCTACAAGAGCTTGGTCCTGTGCCAGACATCTCACCTGAGTCCCTGTGCACCGATGTGTATGTCTGTTTCTATGTAAGTAAGACACTCAGGTTACCAGGTATATAATATCTGTCTTACACAATGCGATCGGTACATTTTACCTTGATCTCCCACATGCTGTCCGATAGTTGACCCCAGACAGCTTGTTGGCTAATTAGCGATTGTAAACATTCAAAATCCTTAATTTCTTATCTGCCCAACTTGCTTCTGTTCCCTCTTTTTCTCTTGCTTTCCCTTTCCTCCCTTTCCTCCCTTTCCATGGATCTAGCTATTTGCATTGAGATACCCATTTACCCATTCTACCTCTTGATAGTTTATAGGCACATATTTTAAGTCTACTTTCACTACCCCTTGTCCTCAAATGTTGTAGTGAAAAACCGTAATGATGGTGCTCCTATCCTACAAAGAAAACATAATTGCTGCATTAATGCATCATGCCAATCTTATGGGACTGATGCACTCATTGTGAGGTACACACCAGCACGTCATAGGTGCATCAGAATGCAAACATAACCCGCTTTCACCTTGCAGCCTGGAGAGGGGTTGTTGCACTACTTATATAAAACGGCTACCCTGGAAGTCGTCGGCTTTGACGTTGGATGTTCCCGTAGTTGGCAACTCATACTCTATCTGACAGCAACCAGCGAAAGTGACCCAGGGAATTAGAAAACAGTAGAAGTTGTGTGACAAGCACAGAGTTACAACAGTAGGAGTTGCAATGCTTTTGGTGCGTGGTGGCGCCACTTCTTTTCGTGCGAGCAGGGCCGCAGGCGCTGGTAGAGTGTAGTAAGGTGGTAGCTAACTGCTATAATGACGGTGCCTCCACCCTTTGCTGGTGGCACTAAATCAGGCATGACGACCGTACAGGTGGTAGTTAGTGAGACAGCCCCCAGGTGTAAATGTCCCCTTATAGGTGGGACCACACCCATCCTGACTGTCAGGACCAATGTACGTCACCCGTTAGTCCAAATACATCGTTGAGCGTCACCTAGGACCCCATCTTGGCCTAGATGTCTTGCCCAGTAGCCCAACTAGGCTGACATGATTCACCCAGTGGCCCATCTAGGCCACTGTGTGTCGCCCAGTTGGCTGAAATGTGTTTCCTGCTAGCCCAACTAGGCCTATATGTGTCACCCACTAGCCTATCTGTGTCAATACCTATAACTCATCAGCCCAACTAGGCCTATGTGTGTCACCAGTGGCCCAATTAGGCCTGTAACCAAACTAGGCTGATATATGTCTCATGTTACCCCAGCTAGGCCTATGTGTCTCTCCCAATAGCCCATCTAGGCCGGTACGTGTTGTCCATTAGCCCCAGTAGGCCTATGTAGGGTGCCCATTCGTAAATCTAGGCCAATATGTGTTACCTATTAGCCCAAATAGGCCTATAATGTTACCCAGTAGCCAATCTAGGACGATCTGTGACACCCGTTAGCCCAACTAATCCCATATGTTTTGCCTATTTGCCCATCTAGGCCCATGTGTGTCGCCCATTAGCCCAGCTAGACCTGTGTGTGTCACACAACTAGCCAACTTGGCTTATGTGTGTCACCCAGTAGCCCATCAATGTTGTCCAATAGCACAAATATGTGGGTAGCCCGTCTAGTCCGATAAGTCACCAAGCTCATTACATTTCATTATCCATAAAAAATTCCCGACAGAACACATGCCCATCAGATAGTGGTGCAACCATTTTTGAAACTGACAAAATCATTATATAAGTGAGCGATAATAGGGGTGGATGCCCACATCAGGGACATGGAGATTGATTTTGGTCTCAGGGCGTGCAGAGAGATTGGAATTGTTGGGCAGTGGGCGGTATTTTATTGTATTGTCAGGTGTTGATTGTTACCGGCGTGTGTGACTGCAGTTTACAGATAATGACGCTGGGAACCAGCCAGCAGCTCACCGTTACCATGGTAATGAGTGGATGGCATGAGGTATTTTGGGGGGGGGGGGTAATGGGTGCAGTAGCGTAAAATCCCACATGTAAGCCACACCCTGACTTCTTGGTTGTGGCTTATATGCAGGGTTTTGCACAGAATTATGGTCAGCCTGTACTGAGTCAAAATGTGGCTTAATACATGTATAACGTGTTTTACATACATAAACTTCAGTAAGTAATCTGGATCATTTTAGAGCCCTTCTATGGCTTACAGCTGCCCCACAAAGTCAGGGGCGGCTTATACACGAGCTACTTCGGTACTTACCTGTCGTCTGGAGGTACATTCTATCATGTGGCCCTCATTACATAGAGCAATCCACCCTACCTTTTCATTCTCCCACTCTCTCCTTCCCCTCGCTCTTCCCCTCTTTGTCTCACATTCTTAATGTTTTCTACCCTCTCTATGAGACACTTCACAGTGCAGTACTAAATATATATACCCTGCCCCATCGGAAATGATGATTCTTTATTTGGCAGTACCAGACTCGGAGTGCCTACAATAACAGGACCCCAAATAGATTGACCTAAATCATGCCTGTTTACATTAATGTGTTATCATGTGGCACTGACGGCCGCCCTGTTTTGAGGACCGGGATAGATTTTAGACCAATCATATTATTCACTCCATTTGCTGGCTGCATATCTCCATTCATCATCAGCATGACACACCAATATAATGCTGAATATCAGCTCACCGGTAGTGCATTTAGCGCATCATGCAAATCCATTCGAGTGTATCAAGTTCACATGGATGGCATGGTGCATCAGTAAGGCATCGGCGAGTATCGCAATGTAACTAAAGCGTATAAAATAAATATTGTGCATTAAAAGAGCTAACATTGAATGATGTCAATCTGTCTTTTTTTCTGAAAATAAGGTAAGAAAAAAAATTGTATTAGGCCTCTCCATGTGAAGAACAGAATGCTAAGAAAACTGAATTTGGTGTGTCTTACTTTTCCCACTTTTCCTTTTTTGGTGCTCAAATCGACGTTATAATGTGCTACAATAATCTCCTGTATATAAGGTGCATCCTGCATATAAGGCGAACACTGAGTGAAGGAAAACCCGTAAGGCATGTCTGGGCCCAATATTTTGTATTACCGTAATTCCTTGCGTATAAGACGCAGGCTTGTGTATAAGACACATTCTGAGTATAACGCATCTGGGGTTACACTTTGGTCATTTTACTACTCTTCCATTGTGTATAATCCTCGCATAGGAGATGCATCCTGAGTTGGGCCAAATCTTATAGGATGCAGATGATGTAATACCTGTATATATGCATCTTATACGCGAGGATTTACGGCAGTACTGTTCTATAGTAAAGGTACCCTACCTTTGGACAGCATGATACATAAAAGAAGTCCTGGCAAGTCAGCAGGGCTGCGTTATGTTGACCCCTTGTGGTTAGTTTATTATACACTCGAAGGGTCGGCATGATGCAGCAATGCAGTTCTGGTGAGTAGACTCAACAGTTCTGCATTGATGCATCATGACGGCCAAGGATCACAGGGCTCGACAAATCAGTTTGAGGACTGTGTGCCCACTGGGCACAAGGGCAAAAAAAAAGTTGTGCCCAGCAGGCAAGTTCTGTGCCCAGCACCTAACTTTGCTTTTGCTTTCTATACTCAAAATTACACAATATTCATTAAGATAAATGAAACACACATAATTTGGATATAAATAAAAACAATTTTATTTCATTACATCTCGGGTGAAAAACCTTCATTTAAAATTTCAGAGACCACTACACACACGACTCAGCAGCATAGCATTGTGCTGAGATCGTCTTTAGTAGTTTTTGGACAGCTGTGCCCATTGGGCACAACTTGAAAAAAATTCTGTGCCCAATGAATTTTTTTTGAGTCACGGGCATTGGGCACAGGGATTTGTCGAGCCCTGGATCATGCATCTGTTGGCATCATGCTGTCCTTACGGTGTAAGATCGCCTGGTGGTGCTTAAATTAATGGTGAATATTTGATGTGCATATAAATGAGCCGACCCTCTGCAGCGTACAGGGAAAACAGCTTTGTCAATCAATATCCATCAAACCTCACTTACAATACACTCAACTCCAGCTCCCCAAAACTGCACTGGTTATACAGCTCTACACTAACCTGACTCTTCTACCTCTGGTCTCTTATATCCTGCCCTGCCAAACCCTGCCCTGTCTTGGTTTGCCCTGCCCTGCCCTATCCCATCCTGGTTTGTCCTGTCCTTACTTTGCTACCCCTGGCCTCTTTTATCCTGCCTTGTTAAACCCTGCCTGTCCTGCCAAACCCCTGATATACATTGGCATGATTGATTTGCTCTACTTTTTTTCTGCAGCTTTTCTGTCCTGGTTAGTACTGTGCCCTAACATGACATGTCCTCCCTCCTGGACTGGAGGAGCTATGAGTGTATTCAACCGTGGTACCATGTCAAACTATCTCCTGTCTCTACTCCAGCTAATAGTGACAAATGTCCAAGTTGGTTAGTTTTAACGTGGTGTTACTGTTCAAAGCTTGGGGTGAGTCTATAAAAGTCGCTTCGTGTTCACCACATTATCAACTCGTCCTATCGGCATGCCTGCCATTGCATGACAACCAGACCGTCTAGCACTGTGCCTCTGGCTATGGGTGTAGTAGGGGGTGGGGGGTGTTTAGGGTGGGATAACCCTTTCTGATGGCACGTTAACCCGTTAATGACAGCTAATTCATCAGTGCATCATGGCCATTGGTTGTAATGCCATGATGCACAGCTAGCACTTCATTGGTGCATCTTATGTGGCATGGTAACAACCCCTTAGTGGGTATAAGGGAGAGATCATTTTTTAACAACGGGGGGGGGGGTGGATTTGAGGGGGGGGGGTCAGAATTTTTTCAACCCCTTGACTGGGGGAGGGGGTCAGAAGTTTTTCAACTCCTCTGATGGAGGGGTCAAAATAATTTCACCTGTTTTCAGTGGAAAACCCCGCGTGTTACTGTAGGCTAAAAGGGCACATTCGCGCGCAGTTTTCATCCCTGATGGGGGTGTAAAGACCCACCAGCCCCCCCCCCCGTGTTGTTAAAAAATGATCACTCCCTAAGATTCTTTGGAAGGGGTAGGCAGGTGTACTAATGACTGTACGTAGCAGTGCGCAAGGCCACTCTATGTAAGGAAGACAGGAAACGAAACTTGAGTTCTTGTTTTAAAGTACATAATTGTATACAGGTGCTCTAGATATAATATCAGATAAGAAAATAGAAAGGGGAAGGGGAAATTAACTATCAAAGAAAGATGTAAAGAAACAACTAATTAGAAGAGATCAATAGCTGGGGGTTCGGCTTTAACGAAATTAATGACAAAATACCTCGCATCTCTGAACAATGCCAGAGATTAAATTGCAATATCTCCCGGACATAATGAATGATAGATGGTGAATGAATGGGGCTTGTTGATTCTTGGCTGAAACAGTAGATGTTTAATGTGTGAATAAAAGAGTAAAGAGAAAAGAATGATATCCGGCCCTCTGCCCTTCTCCATCTAACCAACTGTTGACATTATGTGAGTATTTAAACATGGATATGATGGATGAGTAGTTGCTACCTTGCCCACATGGGGGCGCCATCCCTGGCAGCAGGATGATAATGCGTCAATATGATTAGATGAGTTTAAACATGAGTCTATTAAAGTTAATCAATGTCATTATTTGGGCACGTCACATGGTGTAATGAATGACTGGTGCATCAAACCCACACTGACTATGTGTCATATAGGGGCATACATCTTTTTAAGTGGCATTTTAACAAGGGTGGGGGTCAGGTGGAATTACCCCACCCCTCCCGTCTGTCATCTGGAAGGGACGATCTTCTCATATCCTGTACAAAAATAGAAGAAGATAATAAGAAAATACACAAGTCTTCGTTTTTGAAATCCCAATCTATAGGTTTTAGATACTAGCATCATAACATCAGATGTACTTAAATTAATACCCAATCGAAGCTCAGGTTTTCAAAGAATTCAATGGCTCTAGACCCCTAAAATCGACATGGCGACATGAGCATTTTTTGGCCTAGTGACATGTGACATGGCCACTTCCTTAAAATCGACACAGTGACATGGCAATTTCTTAAAATCGACATGGTGACATGGCAATTTCTTAAAATCGACATGGGGACATGGCAATTTCTTAAAATCGACATGGGGACATGGGGACCCCCCATCAAGGGCCCCAATTCAAACCTTGTGACCAGTCATGTCAGGTATAGGGGAAAAAGAAAATACAACTCATAAACAATGTAATATTTGATAGATCTTAGGGTGCAGTAAATTTAAGAGAGAGTCTGCTCAGTGAGGTAGAATAGAGAGGTTTAGGTGTAAATGTATAGAGTGACTGAGTTACACCACGTGCTTTGTACTACAATGTATATAGCCGGAACTCGGCATTGTCACTCTATGAGTCACTTCTATACATCTAACCTATACACACTCAGGGGGATAAGGTCAGGGGTACCCCATGATATAAACACACTACCGTAGTACCTCGTGTATAAGCCGCTCCTGCCTGCACTTTATCGTAACAGGAGCTCTCAAATGACGGTGTGTGCCTTATAGGCGGGGTATATTTACCATTGAACAGTACTTTTTAAAAGTACCAAAAAAAAAAAAAATACCCAAAAAACAAGCCTCAGCGGCACATTATAGCTTTCTTTATAACTTGAATGTGCCTCATATGCATAATGCGTCTTATACGCAGTATGCTCCTTTTACGCTGTAGATTCGGGCACTATCTAATATGGTATCATTGAGGGGGTGGGGATTGGTCAAGTGTACCGTGATGCATGTGTTTGTGTGGGTGTAAGGGGATTAGGTATGGTCAGTTCCAAACATACGGTAGTGTAATACTTCACATATAAGGCGCACGCCGTGTATAATTGCACACCGCACCCTAAGTTCATGCAAGACCTATAATGCGCACATTGGGCCACGTTTGGGCGTTTTAGTATTGTTCTACATTATATTAAAAATCCTCACCAACAAGGCACACACTGGGCTTATTAGGAAGATCCTATCCCAGTTCAGTTGTCCATCCTCGCGTTATTAAAGTACTCTATCCTATTTACAGTACAGTCCCCAACTACTGTTAAATACCTGGTAGTTCCCAGCATATTTCTCATATGAACATTCATGTTATTTGACCTTTAAGAGATGGAAGCAGGTTTGGTCTGCTCCTGGAGAATCCTAAAGGCAATACTCAGCTAATCTCACTCGTGTGGCTAGCACCGCTGGTGGTCTCAACATCAAAAACATTAACTACCGTAGGACCTCGCATATAAGCTATGGCTTATGAGCAAGTCTGAGGCCTACTGCACCCTATAGAACTTCAAAAAAACAAAAAACAAAAAAAAACAACAAAAAACAGTATGCGCTTTAAAGGCAAGTTAAAAATTACATTAGAATAGTATTTAAGGCCTAAAAGCAAGCCACAACCGTACAGCTTTTCTTTCAACCCAAGGTATGTCTTGTATGCAGGATGCACCTTATACGCTAGTTATTACGGTACATCAAAACTACTAGGAATAACTGGAGGTTAGTAGAGGCAAGTTTCACATGTCCTGTCAACCAGGTTTCACAGTAATTACCTCATCACGGAGCTACATGTGACATGGTAATGGAAGCGAAGCTGGGGATCTGAAAATCATGCAGTTAGGGAGGAAGGAACTACCAGTGTAAATGACAGAAATTCTCAGGCATAAGTCATGTTTCTCCTATAACCAGGGATGTGATATCTCTTAGATCTAACCAACTGTTGACATTATGTGAGTATTTAAACATGGATATGATGGATGAGTAGTTGCTACCTTGCCCACATGGGGGCGCCATCCCTGGCAGCAGGATGATAATGCGTCAATATGATTAGATGAGTTTAAACATGAGTCTATTAAAGTTAATCAATATCATTATTTGGGCACGTCACATGGTGTAATGAATGACTGGTGCATCAAACCCACACTGACTATGTGTCATATAGGGGCATACATCTGTTTAAGTGGAATTTTAACAAGGGTGGGGGTCAGGTGGAATTACCCCACCCCTCCCGTCTGTCATCAGGAAGGGACGATCTTCTCATGTCCTGTAAAAAAATAGAAGAAGATAATAAGAAAATACACAAGTCTTCGTTTTTGAAATCCCAATCTATAGGTTTTAGATACTAGCATCATAACACCAGATGTACTTAAATTAATACCCAATCGAAGCTCAGGTTTTCAAAGAATTCAAACCTTGTGACCAGTCATGTCAGGTATAGGGGAAAAAGAAAATACAACTCATAAACAATGTAATATTTGATAGATCTCAGGGTGCAGTAAATTTAAGAGAGAGTCTGCTCAGTGAGGTAGAATAGAGAGGTTTAGGTGTAGATGTATAGAGTGACTGAGTTACACCACGTGCTTTGTACTACAATGTATATAGCCGGAACTCGGCATTGTCACTCTATGAGTCACTTCTATACATCTAACCTATACACACTCAGGGGGATAAGGTCAGGGGTACCCCATGATATAAACACACTACCGTAGTACCTCGTGTATAAGCCGCTCCTGCCTGCACTTTATCGTAACAGGAGCTCTCAAATGACGGTGTGTGCCTTATAGGCGGGGTATATTTACCATTGAACAGTACTTTTTAAAAGTACCAAAAAAAAAAAAAAATACCCAAAAAACAAGCCTCAGCGGCACATTATAGCTTTCTTTATAACTTGAATGTGCCTCATATGCATAATGCGTCTTATACGCAGTATGCTCCTTTTACGCTGTAGATTCGGGCACTATCTAATATGGTATCATTGAGGGGGTGGGGATTGGTCAAGTGTACCGTGATGCATGTGTTTGTGTGGGTGTAAGGGGATTAGGTATGGTCAGTTCCAAACATACGGTAGTGTAATACTTCACATATAAGGCGCACGCCGTGTATAATTGCACACCGCACCCTAAGTTCATGCAAGACCTATAATGCGCACATTGGGCCACGTTTTGGGCGTTTTAGTATTGTTCTACATTATATTAAAAATCCTCACCAACAAGGCACACACTGGGCTTATTAGGAAGATCCTATCCCAGTTCAGTTGTCCATCCTCGCGTTATTAAAGTACTTTATCCTATTTACAGTACAGTCCCCAACTACTGTTAAATACCTGGTAGTTCCCAGCATATTTCTCATATGAACATTCATGTTATTTGACCTTTAAGAGATGGAAGCAGGTTTGGTCTGCTCCTGGAGAATCCTAAAGGCAATACTCAGCTAATCTCACTCGTGTGGCTAGCACCGCTGGTGGTCTCAACATCAAAAACATTAACTACCGTAGGACCTCGCATATAAGCTATGGCTTATGAGCAAGTCTGAGGCCTACTGCACCCTATAGAACTTCAAAAAAACAAAAAAAACAACAAAAAACAGTATACGCTTTAAAGGCAAGTTAAAAATTACATTAGAATAGTATTTAAGGCCCAAAAGCAAGCCACAACCGTACAGCTTTTCTTTCAACCCAAGGTATGTCTTATATGCAGGATGCACCTTATACGCTAGTTATTACGGTACACCAAAACTACTAGGAATAACTGGAGGTTAGTAGAGGCAAGTTTCACATGTCCTGTCAACCAGGTTTCACAGTAATTACCTCATCACGGAGCTACATGTGACATGGTAATGGAAGCGAAGCTGGGGATCTGAAATATCATGCAGTTAGGGAGGAAGGAACTACCAGTGTAAATGACAGAAATTCTCAGGCATAAGTCATGTTTCTCCTATAACCAGGGATATGATATCTCTTAGATCTGTAGGATTTCCTCCACTTTTAGACCAAGACGTTAACACTTTTGATGTCCTCAGGCGCATTAACAATATGTTAAGTCTTTTGGCGTGGTGATTGATCATCTTATAGATCCTGTCTTTCCTAGATGCACAGCTGTTTTCAACAAGAAGCATAGCAATACCTATTAATCTGTTTTGGACAAGCAGCTTTTTAAATACCTGTCCATATTGAGAAAATACCTTATGCCTGGAAAGGAATGAGGCAGTCCTTAGTGCCTTTGGACGTTAATCCAGTCAACCCAGTCCCAGGTGCTTACCAGGATTGTATAAATGTATCATGCTGACTTATAGGCATGATGCTTTGATACACTAAGGCAAAGGGACTGTGAAAGGTGAAGAATAATTCCTTGGTATTGGGAAGAGCCATATGGTTGAACATGCTCCTGCCTTTAACCCTCTTCCTCACTCGACCACCTCACACCCGTCCGACTTCCAGAGCACACCTCTAATCCCATTTCAAGAAATCCTTGGAAATTTCCTTAATTTCCCCTCAATGACAACACCAGATGCGGCCTTCCTGTGTTTACTGCTATTTCTCCTTTCTCAATTCTGGGGTGTCCATTGCCATGTCGGGCAGCGAAAGGCTTAAAGTAGGGGAGCAAAAGGCATAAACGTAATGTTGAATAATAGGTATCATTCAACCTTACGTTTATAGGTGGGAAAATAGGCTTGGATGATAGAAAGATAGTAGGGATAAAAGCAGGGTTCAGTGATGGTCAGGAACAAAAAAAGGGAATGAGCATTGAAGCGGGATGGGTGTGTATGCAGGCATTGAATAGGGTAAAAGCGGCTTGGGTGATTGGAAGGAAATGTATGCGAGGATAGGTAGGAAAAGGCGCAAAGGTAGATAGATTGATAGGCAAGGAAGTAAAGGGCATTAAGACTATGCGCCTTTCTCTGTCTATGTACAGAAATGTTGTGCTGGATGATGGGCAATGAAAGGCCTAAGATGAGGTTGTTGATTTGTGGGGTAGGGCCTGGGAGGAATGATTCTGCAAGCTAGGTTAAGGCCTGGGAGGGGTGATGCTGTGCCAGGGTAAGGCCTAAGAGTTGTGCCTAATAAAGCATGAAAACCTTACCCTCTGCTTGATTTGATCTATTCGCGGGTGTGGCTGGAACTAGAGAGGCCTAGGAGGGTGTGGGAAACATTAGAGGGGTTGGTAATTACTGGGCTCTGTAAAATGGCAATCTGTAACACTGGAAGAAAATTGCCTAAGTGGAGTTGGGTGTTCATGCATCTACCGTAAACCCTCACAAGAAGCCGCTACTGCATATAAGCCACACTTTACCCGGTGCTTTGTAACAACCTGTACGCCGCACATGGGGTTATTCGGCTCTGACCTATGGTATGGTCTCTAGGCTGTGGCTGATATCCAGCAAGTTCAATTTCATGTCCCAGAAATAGACTTTCATATAAAGTATTCTAAAGTACTCTTCGTATTGGACTTCAAATATGTTTGCTTGGGTATTGTCATGTTCAATTTAGCGTTACATTAATCTGATGGAGGTCTTCTGAGGCTCAATGGCGAGGATGAGAAATCCATAACATTGAATGAGAAAACATTCTTCATAATCTCGTATCCGATATTGGAGCTGCATTAAACATCTAAGGCAGCACAATGCCTTAAACTTCCATATTCATCTATCAGCTTGATACCCCAATTAGCTTGCCGTAGCTCAGTTGGAACATCTTTTATCAGTGTATCGGCATGATGCATGAATGCAGCTCTGGTGAGTAACTAACCCATCAGTGCTGCATTCAGCTATCATGATGACAATAGGGATATAGTGGCACTATTGTGTTATCAAAGGGTGCAATAAATTGGAGGCTGATGAGGAGCAATACCCTAGGGTCAGTCGACCCTAACTCGACCACTATGCATGTGGGCACCTAAGATCAACCATCCCACTTTATTACAGGTCATTTCCTCAATCCATGAATACCGGTACTGTTTAAAGGCAAGTGTAGGTCTTCATATTGTAGTTGATTATGCACAGTTGAGAGATGCCAATTTTCCTGGTTTACCATGAATACCTAGGTTTTGGTAGGGATTTCTGTATATGTATTAGTTAACGGTATGCTAATTTTCTGGGAAAGGTGGTCAAAATTGTAGGTTTTCATGGATTTCTGCCACCTCCAGGTGGCATCTCTGACAACCAGTTCGTAGTTACAATGTATATGCTATCTGGAAGAAGTTAACATAGGCAAGTCGACTGAGAGACAGACATGTCTAGTGGTCGAGTCAGGGGGGACTTACCCTATAGATGTGACATAATACATAGTTGTAAGTGTTCAGCCGTGTGGATACATGACAAATGGTGCGTGGATAAAGGTGCCAGGTTAGCACATGGCAGCACCACCTCCATATCGACTCTACCACAATCGATTTACCCCGTTTTCACACTGCCACGCTCTGATGACAATAGGCAGGGTTACATGGCGGTACACAGTAACCTATACAGTAGATGTATCACACATTGTGTGGTATATAGTGACCTACACTGGCTTTATAAAACCCCAACCCTATTCTCGACTGGGAAAAGTTGAGTAGAAAAATAACAAAAAAAAAAACTGAGCTTCGGCTATGTGTATCAATCCAACCCTAACCCTTCTCTCTAAGTTCATCCCCCTTTTCCCAGTTTTGGAGTGGGGATCTTCTTAACGAGGGAATGAAGGAGCAGAATAAATTCTGGTCCTGTCTATGGAACCAGGCAATTAAAAGAACACGAGCTATCCTTGGAGAAGAGTAGGGGAATTAAGCTATGTTAGCAGTTTTCTCCCTCAACCCTCCTCATAGATTCGATCATTCATCTCATAGATTCGGTCATCCATAGATGCGTCACTGCTGTATCGGGCAAGCAGCATATAGATACCTGTCTAGCTGTTTGGACAAGCAGCATATAGATACCTGTCTAGCTGTTTGGACAAGCAGCATATAGATACCTGTCAAGAAAGAGAAAGAAAGGACTGAGCGTCTGATAAAACACAGTAACTCTGCTAACTTTTAAGTATTATCAGTGAAATAAACCAAACCAAACTCTCTACTTCAGTGGTAAAAGGGTAGAAGAAAAGTTAATAGAAGAATGAATTCTTTTTGTTTACATCCTTCTGATTTGTGTCTACTTATTGTAAAACAGGATACCAACTACCACACTCTCCCAGCCATGAAATAGTCACTCACTCTCCCTGCCCAGGCGTGTGACATGCCACTACCCTCCACATCTTCCCCGTTGGTGTTGGAGTTCAGGTAGACCAGCACAGCCTGAGATCACACCAAGGTGAGGGTCCTGATGGTATGTAATCCTACCCAGGCTCCTGCCACAACTAGGTATGGATCCTGGTGGTATCTATTCCTACACAGACTCCTGTCACAACTAGGTAAGGGTTACGCTGGTACCTAGTCCTACTCACTCATGCCACAACGAGGTAAGGGTCCTGATGATACCTAGTCCTACTCAGACTCCTGCCACAATGAGGAAAGGTGACATCTATATTATACCTCTGTTGTCATGATGTTCACGGAAATGGTTGTTTTGCAACATAGACTTTACACACCACTAGCACCTCCTGGTGGACGAATGGTGAACCACTTGATGAGTGTCCGGGTGTGAAGTAGAATATGGGTAGTGCGGAAACAGGGGGAGACGGGGGGGGAGGGGTACCATGGGTGGAGAGTGTGATTGTGATAGATGGTGGACCGGAAACACTGACCAGACGCCCTAAAGTGGTTCTGCAAGGTCTGAAGGGAGGGCAGTGGTGACACGTGCGCCGCCTGGTGGCATTGGTGGTCATCAGCATCATGAGGGATGGGGCACAGGGGAGGGATGGTATACCGATTTTATTTCATGGTAAATATCATGGACATCATAATAGATTTGTACAAGGAAGCAGAATCACAGACCTCCCATGAAATACGATATAGCCGTATCACATGCCCCAGTCACAACCCAATGAAGATGCCATAGATTCAAAATGACGTAGTAAACGTGCTGTTTGAAATTCAGTAGGATTTTTTTATGTTTTAAATTTATAAAGCCATGAAATAAATGCAGGTCTACTTAAGGATTTAAGCACTGGGTTTGAATTAAGCACTGGTCTCAATTGCCAGGGGTAATAAAATGCATCGTACGCACTAAAGCGAGATTTGGTTAAGTGTTGATATTGCATGAGGCTCGGAGATAATCACCCCCCCCCCCTACCAAATCCATAGCTTGATAGGGACATGGGCTTAGAAATTTGGGATGGGGGGGGGCAATCAATCTATAAGCAACAAAAGGTCTGATATGGTCTATAAGGCGCAGCTTGTATGCAGTTTTTTACAGTAGCAAGTGGTTGGGACCTGGAGGTTTACTGAAAGATGAGGGATGAAGGGATTAAAGGAGGGCTAGCACGGCTAAGACGTACCCGCGTTAGCAAGTCACGTGACCACGGCTTGACCAATGAGGTCGTCGAAAATTTTCCGCTGGGTCACGCGAGTTTATCAACTGTCTTTGAACCGGTACCCATGTTGAAATTGGCCGTGCTAGCCCCCCTTTAATTAACATGAGTGCTAGAATTTCTATAAGCAGAATTAGAATTTTCAAATATTTCTTTTCTTTCTCAGGCCACACCAAAAAAAATGTTGGTCTACAGATCACCCTCTCCACATTTTCGGAAATATAAATTTTTTTTTCTTTGAAAAAATTGTAGAGGTACACTTTACTAAACCATAGGAGTTGGGTACCGTCTGACGTGGCGGGTGAGTCGAGTCGTCGGACGTTCCTCAGGTTCCGGATAGGTGGCAGCACCGATCCGGGTCTGTGGGGACATCTGACGACGAACACCTGGGTCCGTATATAAAGCCCAGGGCTCAGCCGCTGCGTCAGAGGCCCTTCTGGCCTCCACACTATGTAAACCACTGCCTTTTAATATTAGCTGCCTCTTTGATATCATTCGGCAGCCGTGAGTGTGCATTAAGTAATAAACCTAACCGTTGGCATACACTTGGAATACTGTCTTACTCTTTCTTTCCGAATCGTAAGACCCGAACCCCCCAGGTCCGTAAGGCCACAAACCCTTACACTGGTGCCGTGACCAGTTAATTCTGGTGTATAGCCCGGACGTTATAACGTCCGAACGGCTAGTACATGGGTTAGACACCCTTAGGGAAGCTAACCCAGCAGGGCAATCACTTGCCCAAGAGAATGGAAATGGATCGCTAATGCTCCAAGCCCATTCGGACTCACAAGATGCAGAATCAGCATCCTGGAGAGATCCCGGACCCCACTATAATGATAGTGAGGAGAATCTGCCAGACTCTGTACGACGCGAACAGTCCATACAGAGACATAGTAACTTAATAGGCCAGCATTCAATTGTTGACGAATTATGTGATTCGATGTTCGAAGTCGGTGGTAGTACTAACCCAGAACATCCGGCACCAATGCGAAAAAGGGTAACATTCGGAGAACTACCTTATAGGTTACCCAGGCCCGAATTACCAATATTAGATTATAGCGCTATAGATGGCGACTTAACCTATGCGGTACCGGAAGGTGAAGAATTAAAACGACCGGATGTCCTGTTGTTGAATGAAACTTATGTAACTTTGAACGAGAATTTAAATACCTTGGTCAAAGCTAAGGATGAAGTATTGCATGAAAAACTTCAAATGGAAGAGGACCTAACTGGCATGCGAAAGGAATTCGAAGCCAGAAGGAGCGAGTACATGAAAGAACTCGAGAGTGAAGAACTAAAACTTCAATCTATGAGAGATTCATTCAATAAAGAATATGACAATAGGCACATTCGTATCCAAACATACATAGATACGAACGACCAACTAAACCTTGATAAGACAAAATTCGAATCCGAAATTCGCCATTATCAGGAGGAGTTGGATAAATTGAAACTTCAGTGCAGTAAACAAGCTGAAGATAATGAGACCATCCGGGTAGGCATCATAGCTTACAACAAACAACTGGAGGAGGATAGACAGAAACTCACGAATGAGCTTCAGGAATTGCAGGCCACTGCAATAACTCTAGATAAATATGTAGAAGCAGCCCAGTTAACTATAGGTAATATAGACCCAGCTGTGGTATCTACAATGTTGGGCAGGACATCTAAAGACGCAACCCCAATTAGATACAGCCCATTCGTTGATGATGGGGCTGACAAGAATGTGGTATCCGGAATCTATAAGAAACCGGATAATGCTGCAGTAAATGGAACCGCATCTAAACCAGTAGTTCCAATGCTGGATACGATAGGACCAGCACCACCCATACCAGATTTGAGTCACAAAATCAAAGCGACTCACGATGGTGCTACAGGGAATAATAATAATTCACCCGTGGCACAACCAAGAGCACCCGGACCAATGAGACATATGTTGACACCACCTTCATATTTCCCCCAACCCGGCCACAGTACACCAGCAGTACCAAGATTACCGAATCCACCCCCAGGTTCTGGTAATGGTCCTACTGATGGACGTTTTCCGAGACCAAATCCGCCACAAAACAATATCAACGGCGGTACGTACCAACCGAGAACATCTTCCTATGGATATAGAAATAATTATAATCCATCGGGAAGTGGCAATTATCAGAATGGTAATAGCTATAACCAGGGAGGGAATCAAAATGATTCTTACCCTAGATATGCTTCTTCTGGAAACACCGGTCACAATAGTGGATACCCTGGTGGTTCATCTGGAGGCTATAATAATAATGGTCCACCAGGAGGAAACCCTCCAGGCGGCCCAGGAGGATCCGGATTCGGAGGATCAGGATCAGGAGGAGATGGCAGGAAACCTAACAGGAGAACTTCTATGCCTGCAGGGATGCAAACCATCTTTGATAGAAGCCAATGTATACAAAACCTTGGCATTGACTGCTACCGAAAGGGAGCAGACGGCATGGAAGTCATGAACTGGAGCATGCGAGAAGCAGATAGACTACGCGGATGCAATAATCCGGCACGTAGGCAGGCACGGATACCCCCTCCATATGATTCTAATGATCCATGGAAGGACAGGTATCAAGCTTTTGTTGACGAAGTCAATTGTAGTGGCTGGACAAAAGAAGAAGCTCTGCCATATTTGATTTGTTGGTTAAATAAAGGCGGAAAAGTAGCTCTCAACCAATGGAGAGCAGCTTACAGAATATATGGTACCTATGATCAATTGGTCGAATGTGCCGCATACCTTTTCGGATCAATCGTTAGAGAAGATCCGTGGGTAAGCTTTAAGAAGAGGACACAAAAACCTAAAGAATCACACAAAGTCTTTGGTTTGGAGCTACAGGACTTGCTTTCGAAAGCACGTCCAAATTGGGCTCATGATGATGATTGTTATCTACAAGAATTGTTTATACAATTCTACAGTGGATTGCGTGATCCGGATCACAAGCAAGTGGTCTGGGACTCTTGGAAAGATGACACTTCCTTCAGTGATCTGTTCATAGCAATCGATGGACATGACATGAAGAAACGTCTGGTAGGTCTCGGACCTAATCCAATAAGAGCAGCTCCATTCCAATACGGAGGTACACCTGCTCCGGTATATGATACTTCCCAATTAGCTCCGGTTGAATCGAATGAAGTTGATGAGAATGATGAATATGTCTCCGATGAAAACGGAGATTATATTGGTTCAGTGCATGTAGCTGGAAAATATTACCGACAAAAGCGGTATAGGAAAGTACATTCGAGAGGGAGAGGAGGATCAGTTGCTGGTAAAACAGCTTCCGGATCAACTCAACCTGGCAGTGTAGCCTCTACGGCGAACCCAACTGTAGCAGCCACTGTTGCTCCGACTAACATGATGGAAACATTATTAGCCGGATTAACAGAAGCTCTAAAGAGACCGAGGGTTGACAAATCCCAGAGGAGATGTTTCAGATGCCAGAAACTGGGGCATTATGCTCCAGAATGTATGGCTGAAAAACCTGTCCCTCGTAGACAGGAGAGTGTCTCTGGAGTAAGTACAGAGGAAAACTAAGGAGGGGTCTCCCGAGGGGCAAAGAAGGGGATCCCAGTGACAAATCTTGCCATGATATCACCATCCGTGATGATAGTTCACATGAAGTAACAAGATCGCCTAACACCGAGGTGGTTGTAGACACCCGGAAGGTTAGGGAAGCTGATATAACAGGTGCTATGGGAGCACAGGGGAAACCCAATATCAGTAACGAGGCAGGCGGCTATTCGTTAGCCAAGGTCTGTGGTGCCCACCTGCCCCCGGGTCATCCTTGTCTGGAATTCTTAAAAGGATGTGGATTGACTCCTGGTGTGAAAAATGACGTTCCGATTGTCACGGACATGCCCTCTGTTCTAAACGGAAGGCGGTGGTATGTTTGCCTTACTGTTAACGGAAGGTCTGCCGAATTCCTTGTGGATACGGGAGCTAGCCACTCTTGTATCTCCAAGGGGTTCTACGACCTTATACCGGATGAACATGATACTCTCAAATCGGGAGGAAGTGCTCAGACGGCCGACGGCAGTACCTTGCAAACGTATGGTAGAACTTGTGTGAGACTACAGTTAGATGGTATACATGACTATGTCATGAGCGCCACCGTTGCGGATATAGCAGATGAGGGGATACTCGGGTTGGATTTCGCATCCCTGTATGGTGCTGTATTGGAACCCCAAACAGGAGTGTTGAGTGTGAGATACCCGTACCCGGTGAAGGTTAGATGTGCACTGAGACAAGTGAGCAGTATGGCTAGTGTGGCACACACTGTGCGAATCCCTCCGGGAGTAGCCTGTGATGTGCTTGTAAGAAGTGATCCTGCAATGCGTAACAAACCTGCAGTGATAGAACCGGATGTAGTTACTTTGTCAGGTATTGGATTAAATTCTGTAGACACGATAGTAGCGAATGCATCCTGGTCGGTAGTACCTGTCTCCAATACTGGAAACACTACTATCTACTTGAAAAAGGGACAAGTTTTTGGAAACGTGACCCTTTCGGAAACTGTAACGGATAGTAAGCTAAGCTTACAGAAGGTAACAGGAGATGATGAAATTTCGGAAGACTTACTTAAGTTGTATGAAGAAACTTCATTAGAAGATCCGGAACACCGGAAAGAGTTCTATGATATGCTCTGTCAGTATCATACTGCCTTTGCCAAACCTGGTGAAAAACTAGGTACGACAAATAAGGTATTACATAAAATAGATACTGGAGATGCCGAACCCTTTAAGATACCGTATAGACGGTTACCCTTAGCAAAAAAGAGAGTAGCTGAGGATGAAATAAATAAGATGTTGGAACAGGATGTAATAGTCCCTTCCAATAGCCCATGGAGTAGTCCTGTGTGTATGGTAACAAAAAAAGACGGTACTATCCGTTTCTGCATAGACTACAGGAAGTTGAATGGAATAACGAAAAAGAATTCGTATCCATTACCGAGAATAGATGAAACCATTGACTCCTTAGGAGGAAACAGTTGGTTTTGTACCCTAGACTTGCAATCAGGCTATTGGCAAGTGGGAATGAACCCTTCAGATATGGAGAAAACTGCATTTTCAAGTCATATTGGATTATTCCAATATAATGTAATGCCGTTTGGATTGTGCAATGCACCTGCAACATTTGAAGCAATGATGGAAACAATTCTAAGTGATTTATTGTGGAAAAGATGTCTTGTATATCTAGACGATGTCATTGTCTTCGGAAAAACATTCGAAGAATGTTCTAATAACCTAAAAATGGTACTAGAACGTATTATTTCAAATGGTCTCAAATTGAAACCTAAGAAATGCCACATGTTTAGAAAGTCCATAAATTATTTGGGCCGCATCATCAGTGATGAAGGAATAAAGGCTGATCCGGATAAAATCGAATCAGTTACGAATTGGAATAGACCTAAAACACCCAAAGAAGTGAGGTCCTTTTTAGGATTCTGTTCCTATTACAGGGAATTTATTCCGAATTATTCTAGAGTCAGTTACCCATTACAAGCAATAGCTAACTGGACTCCAGGAAGTACCAAGGAAAAATTTCCTTGGACGCATGAACAGGAAACCGCTTTCCAAAAGCTAAAAGACCTGTTCACGAGTACTCCCGTATTGCAATATCCGAATGAGACGGATCATTTCATACTGGATACTGATGCTAGTAATGATAGCATTGGTGCAGCTCTCTCGCAAGTCCAAAATGGGAGAGAAGTGCCAATTGCCTTTGCCAGCAATACACTGAGCAAGACCCAGCGCAATTACTGCACAACCAAAAGAGAGTTGTTAGCAGTAGTCGTATATACCAAGAAGTTCAAACATTTTCTATGGGGAACGAACTTTACTTTGCGTACGGATCATTCCTCTTTAAGGTGGCTACTGAACTTCCGAGATGCTGAAGGCATGTTAGGCCGATGGCTAGCCCATTTATCCGAATATGGGCTTGAACATCAACAGATTCAGCATAGACCCGGAGTTAAGCATTTAAATGCTGATGCTTTGTCTCGAATACCAATCCGGAAATGTGATAATCCGGATTGTACTGATTGTGGAGCTCATAAGGCAGTGTTAGCAGGGATTCGAAGACCATTCGTACCCCTAGTTGCCAGTATACTGGATTGGTCTATGGATCACATACGACATTTCCAGGAAGCTGACTCGATAACTGCACAGCTACTGCAATTAGTACCAAAGGGTATACGTCCAGTTAGACCAGAGGTCTCTCTGGAAAATCGAGAAATGAGAAGGTTTCTTGCTCAATGGACAGAGCTTGAAGTCCGGAAAGGCGTGTTATACCGTTGGAAGCCATGTAATAATGGTGATAGAATCATGCAAGTGGTGATACCACATGCCATGAGACATGACATTATGTACTTTTGTCATGGACATCGGACCAGTGGTCATTTCGGAAGGAAACGCTCGCTAGCACGACTTTCCAAGAAATACTATTGGCCTGGCATGACACGGGACTTGCAAAGATGGATAACCACCTGTCCGGATTGTTGTAAAAACAAACCCGGACCCGGGATGGGCAAACTTCCCCTATCCCAAGAACTTTTCGGAGTTAGATTCGCAAGAATCGGGGTAGATATTATTAGTGGATTTAATACAACCGCTAATGATAATACCTGTATGATGGTAGTGTGTGATTATTATACGAAATACACTAAAGTATTTCCACTACCGGATCACAAAGCAATTACTTGCGCCGAAGCTTTTGTAAAAGGTTGGGTACTAAGCTTCGGTGTACCATTAATGTTACACAGTGACCAAGGCAGAGAGTTCGAATCAAATCTCTGGCAGGGTATGTGCGAATACTTGGCTATTTGCAAGACTAGAACCAATCCGTATAGACCACAAAGCGACGGATTAGTGGAAAGGTTCAATAGAACCCTCATCCAAGTCCTAAAGTCACTCGTTAATGAACATATGGATGACTGGGATGAGCAATGTCATTTTGTGACACATGCTTATAATAGTACAGTACATTCAAGTACAAATTGTTCTCCGAACCTTTTAGTATTCGGAGAGGATTTGATAATGCCTGCTGACCTAGTTTTTGGAGTCGTAGGAATGGACCCTGAACTACCTTGCCATGTAGTTTTTGTGGAATGTTTAAGAGACAGATTTAGAAAAGCATATGAGTCTGTCCGAATTGATTTGGAGAAAAGTGCCAAATGGCAGAAAGTAGGATACGATACCGATCTAAAACATCGGAAATTCCAATCCGGAGACAGAGTCCTTAGATTACATGAACCACTTAGACACATAAAATTAGCGTCTAATTGGGACGGTCCCTTTACTATAACACAAATTATCAGTGATTGTACCGTAATTATTAAATCTGACCTTGGTCGACTCTATAAGTCAAATGTGGCTAGATTAAGGAGATGGTCTGGGAGGGAGACCTCCACAGAAATGTATGGTGAAGGTTCCGAAAGGATCCTGAATCAGAATCGCATAATAGACCAGGTAAAGAACACTACAGTGAAGCGTGGTCAAGGTAGACCCAAAAAGTGTTCCGAATCAGTAACACCCACGCCAACACCGATTAAGCGTGGGGGAGTTAAAAAAGTCTCGGCAGGTGAAGACAAAAAGAAGAGGAAAGGTGTTTCTAAGGCTAAGAAGCACCTAGAGAAAGCTCTTCAGACTGTCAGGTCCGATAAAGAACTATCCGAGAAGGGGAGATACGTTCGCCGCAGCCCCCGAATTGCCCAGAGGACTGCAGTGACCTAACCTGTATACACAACGAGTGTAATGTTTACATTTAGAGGAACGGATGACAACTGACCCTAAAGGCTTATTTGTCGCCCCCGCATGATGTACCAATGGGTAGTGGACGGATAATCCGGTGGATTTGCTTAAGCTTTCCATAATCTCCACTTAAATCCCCAGTCGAGTCATCGGGGTGAGCGATAATTACCTAAAAACAATCAGTTTGTTGATGTACCGCCTGTAGCACGTGCGTTTCCGCATGACGTCACCGTGTCCAGTCTCGGCTGACCTCTCGTGACCTCGCGGACCGCGGGGAAATGACGTCACGAAAGCTGGCCTGTCGCCATATTTGTTTTCGGTAACGTTCAAGACGGTCGAGCTCGCTCCCTTCTTGGATTTTACCGGCTAAGCAAACCCCCCGCTGCTCCTCCAGAGTCTGTCTCCTGGTAGACAGACTCCGTTTGTGCCGGCCCCGGCGCCGTAAAAGCCGGAAAAAGGAGTAGTTTACTCCCGTGGTCGATTCCCCAGTCATGGCTGAGGAATCCGTAGCTGCAGCCAAGCTATCCGGTGACCCGGATAAGCTGACTCCGTCCGCAGAAGCTTTTCCGGAAGCTTTGTCGCCTGTTACACAGGAAGAGAGCGAGATGATGGACGTGGAGGAACCCACGGATCGCTCGTTCGAGGAGAAGCTGGCTTCATTCTCACTCAATGAGCCAGAGAAACTGCTATCTCCACTCCCAGCAGAGGGATCCGGAGCGACTGCGAGTGCTGAACCCGCAGCGACAGAGTCCGAAACTACCCAAGTCGACGGACAGAAGGATGAGTGGAAGCCAGCAGTGGCGGAGCCTTTTCCAGCTAGTTATGATGGTCGCTACCTGTATGTCCACCCGGAACTGCAGGCACAAGTGACCTACGCGGACGGGACACCAGTCAGGATGGACCCGAAAGTCAGGATAGCTATCGAGGGCGTCATGGCTCCCGAACAGCTAACCAGGATGCCTCCCGAGTGGCTTCGAGACTGGCCGTGGTTCCAACGGGGACTTATGGTGGACGCCGGTTTCCGTGAAACCGTGTACGCAGCTAACCGAGCCTTCGAGCTCGGAGCGTATCCGAAGCCTGACAAGTCCCTGTGGAACGTCAAGGCTACGAACATTAACTGGGTAGGCTGTGTCTGGGATACCGATGGCCAGACCTACCCACGCCCTAGTGCTATCCGGACGCCGTGCCGGACCACTAAGGAATTCCGGGAGGCCGCTGCTAACTTCGAGCAGTGGGACGACGGTTACTACATAACCGAACAGGAATTGGTGGATGTCCAGAACAATTCACTAATCGGATTGGACCGAGCTGCAGCCCTTCGGACGGTTATTGTCCGCCGCATGACTGCCGAACAGGAGGCACAGGAAGAGGCTAAGAGGGCCGCGGAAGCACCCGCACCTCCTATCCCCGACCTGAAGCTTGCCACCAGAAGCTCCGCCAGTGCTACATCAGCTACCGGCAGCACTACTACTCCAGTAGAAGCCACGACCTCCAGCACATCCGGAACCCAGGAACCGGAGGAAGACTGGAAGGTCAGTAAGAACCGACGATCCGCTGCTCGGAAGCTCAAGAATCTCCCGGATTCTGCGAGAGCCGAGCCGAAACCCAGCACCTCAACCACTGGTAGTACTGCCATGGAGGTTGAGTCGTCTGACGAGGAGTCGGTGCACGAATCCTCGGTTGAGTATGATGAGAAGGCCACTCCATCAACTCAAACCGAGGCCGAACGTTGGGCTAACGCCAAATCCGGATTCAAAACCCGGATCCCGACGTGTTTCTCCGACTGTGCGTACGGAGTTAAGAAGGACGGCTCTACCCTCTATGCCTGTCCAGACTCAATCAATAAGAACGATGAGTCGGATGATGAAGATTGGATGCGCCTTTCGGACGAGGACCCCAATCCGAGCAAAGCCTATCGAAAGATGTGGCTTATGCTAAACCACACCGAAGGGTATTACACTTATACCCAGAGGAGGAAGCTGCGTTGGGCTTTAGAGAAGTGGTACGGTGACGATCAAAAGTCCTGTCCCTTCTCTATCTGCCAGGATGCGAGTGATGTCTCGATCCGGACCTGGAGTACTCCAGCCCGGTTCCAAAGGCATCTGGTAGAGGCCCACTTCCACCATCACCCGGTTTACATTTGTGATCCGAGTTATGGTAAGAAGGGCAAGAAGTGTACTACGAAGGTGCAATACAACCGACGTAGTGATCTGGCTAGACACCAGAAGAAATGCCACGCAGAAGGTTTGGACGGGGCCCGGAAGCGCATCATGGAGCTTCATCAGGAACTCATGAAGGAGTTCGATAGCCTGAGCGAGGATGCTTGGTCTAAGATCCGACCAGGGGACCAAGTCCTCTGCGAAGTTCCGAAGACCAAGGATTCGAAACTCCGAGCAAAGATAGTCCTGACTCCTGGAAAGGGTAAATTGGACATGCACGAGTCTCTCTGGCAGAAGTGCGAGGAATCCGGAAAGGATGCAAAGAGAGCTCGTGAAAGGAGCAGGAGAGACCAGAACCGTGGCGGCAACGGTAATGGTCAGAGCACAACAAAACCAAAGGTCAGAGCAGAGGACCGTTCCAGGTCCCCTCTGACAAGGCACCCCGCAGAACAGGCTCAGGGCACTCCGGTGTTCAAGAAGCCTGAACCTGCCGGATACGCTGGAGCCGTATCTAAACCTGGGAAAGTGAGTTCTCGAAACTTTCCGTCCTTAAACCAGGGACCTGGACCTGAGAGCCAGACCTTGGTGGTAGGAAAGGATGGTCGCCTTATGCCAAAGAAGACCACCGCATCTGCTGCCGCCGGATCTGCATCCGCTCCAGCCGCCCCACCAGTTACCTTTACCCAGGAGCAGTTAAACATGTACCTGCAAATGGGACTGAAACAGAATATACCACCTGCCTTCTGTGTACCAACGACAGGTGTGTCCGGGAGTCCTAAACCCGGAAGTGGTCCACAGGCCGCCTCGACTCCTCCCAAGGCTGTCGCGGCACCTGAGAAACCGAAGGACGCCATTACCATTAAAACTGGTAATGCGGAAGTTTGGTTTGAGAAGTCTCGCCAAGGGGAGGCAGATGTCCAGAAGGCCATCTACACCCATTGGGAGAAGACCGTTCGTGAGAAAGCGATCGAGTTTCATCAGGGTCTCCTAAACGAAACCCTGTTGTGTATGAAACAGGTGGGCGACGCTGAAAAGCAACGTCTCGAGACTCTCATCCGGGACGATGTAAAGGCCCAGGAGGAGGCTGCCTCAGCTGCTCAAGAAAAAGCAGCTATGGATGTACACGTGTTGGAAAAACGTGTAAAGGAGGAGATCACTCGGAACACCAACCTGAACACTAAGTTCATGAGGGTGTTCGGAGTCGACTTGGACGAGTGGGACGGCACTCCCGAGTCGGCTTTAGCTCTTCTGAAGAAGAAGCATGCTAAGAAATCCGTTTAAAGCATGCTAGGGTTATTTCTTCCATAATTTTTTTTCCAACACCAAATGACCAGATATAGTCTTTGCGGAACCCTATAGGTCTGCGAATGCTTTTTCTAGTGCATGAACACCTATGCTATGTGTTCCGGGTTCCTTTGACCAGTCTATTATTCAGGTTGTATAACATTTATTACACCCTGAATAGCCTATTCGGATTTATAATTTCATCCATGAACAATCCGATAGTAGACTTGCTGCTGTGAGACGCATCCGGATGCCAGTTCCAGACTCCTGCTGTTACCCGTGCTAACCAATTACTAGGATGGACTTTACGATTTACCTCTACAACTCATCTGTACTCCCGAATGGACTTATATCTCTACTACTATTACTTCCGGATCAACCTATATCGGACTATTATTTTACTTATGTCAACTAAAACTTAAAAAGGATTACGTTCTCTACACAGTTGACACATCCGGACTAATATTCTACAAATCTACACCATTCGGATATACTATAAACTTTAGCACTACTAGAGGATTGTGGGTAGCTGCCCCAAATCAACTACCGTGTTCACTCAATATAAGGAAACTATAAACTTTAGCACGTCCATCCCGTGGTTAGCTGACCACACCTACCTACTAGTACCCGGAGGATACAGCAGAAGACTCCAGCAGCATTTATAACTCCTGTATATTGTATATAATGTCATATTTCTATTTTTCTATAATATTATATGTATGTACATATCCACTAGATACATATTATAATACGGGTACATGGACATTTCCTGATACGGATCTCTAATCACTACTAGTATTTATATTATAAGATCCGTTAAACTTCACCAGATAACACATATTATTGTCCTGCGAGACAAATTATATAATAAGTATAATGATCTGGTGCTATAAAAGTTATTAGGTACACGGTGATAATATATTATTATATTCATTACCACACCGTGATGTTTTTTCTTTTTTTTTTTCTCAAGTGTATGTTATAAATAATCCTATTCGTACTACTCACGGAATCCTTAACGGATTCGTATAATATTAATATACGACATGTCATTAGATAGTGATGTTACTATAACAGTCTTCTTTAAGACTACATATTCAAATGTGGTGTCAATGACTACAAACACACATACGGATGTTATTTTGTGATATGTTTTATTATCGACAGTTCCGTTACATATAGCTGTCATCATCACATGTATACGATTCATATTACTTGTCTTATTAATTATACCTAAAATATAATACAATATTATGTGGTATAATAATTAAATAGACAGTTCCGTTTCACATAACTGTCTCTTCTTCAAGTAATTCGTATAATATTTCAACATCCTAATCGTTATATGTAACTAAATTTCACTATCGAATATATATATATGACATCTGGTTCACAATTTATTTAGTGTTAATGTTATACCTATGGTTGTACCTCTATTACTAAAGGTTTAGACATGTAGAAATGTTATCCTAGTAATATTATATGTATAACACCCTCCTAAATGTCTGGGGGAGTGGTGTAGAGGTACACTTTACTAAACCATAGGAGTTGGGTACCGTCTGACGTGGCGGGTGAGTCGAGTCGTCGGACGTTCCTCAGGTTCCGGATAGGTGGCAGCACCGATCCGGGTCTGTGGGGACATCTGACGACGAACACCTGGGTCCGTATATAAAGCCCAGGGCTCAGCCGCTGCGTCAGAGGCCCTTCTGGCCTCCACACTATGTAAACCACTGCCTTTTAATATTAGCTGCCTCTTTGATATCATTCGGCAGCCGTGAGTGTGCATTAAGTAATAAACCTAACCGTTGGCATACACTTGGAATACTGTCTTACTCTTTCTTTCCGAATCGTAAGACCCGAACCCCCCAGGTCCGTAAGGCCACAAACCCTTACAAAATTCTTGTCTACGGATTTCGCTCGCTTCAGTTTCTGCAAGTTTTCTCTTTGTAATGTTAGGCAAAATTTTGAAAAAAATTAAAATTTGTTCCCTCGCCTCAATTTCCCAGCAAGTAATCCATTGGACGCCAAAAAATTCTTTAAAAAAGAAAAAAAATAAATTTCGAATTTGCAAAGCATACAGCAACTGTTCACAGCAATCAATGGCTCGTGAAGCGATTCTTTCGGCCGACTCCGGGCAAAATCTGTTGATGCGATCCAGAAAATTTACTGCGGAACTGATGATAGTGTTAATAATCCCTTAGGATTGGTCTTAGCAGGGATAGGCTGTTGTAGTGAAAAGGTCAGAGTATGGTGTAAAACCCTGTTAGGGCAGTGTAGCGCTTTGGTACCCTGTCAGTGTGCCCCTTTGTCTGCATAATGCATGGGTATTGACTTGCCATGGTTGCTTTCATGCATCATGTCGTTCCTATGAGTGTTGATGGGCTCGTAAGCGTGAACATGGCAATATAGTGCTAATAATTCTGGGTCTACTCACCAGCACTTGATTGGTGCATCATGCCCATTGTTGGGCACAATGCACCAATAAAGTGCTTGTAAGACTACACATCAGTACTTCATAATGCAGACCCTTCAGGAGTGTATCAAGCTCATAGCGGCGGTATGATGTATTGCATATTGTTACTCGCCAGCCCTCTGGCCTTGGGGTACTCATGTACCATGCAGACCTATGGGCATGATGCATTGATGCACTGTCACCCTTTAAAGAGTTAGAAGGTGAGCTGTAAAAGACAGTCTGAGGGTGGATAATGGCTCAGGCTTCTTAATGCCACCAGGTTGTGACTCACAGGAGAGCGGACAGGTCGTGATTGGATCGGTGATCAGAGTGGTATCGTGGTACTTATACACCACTGCCTTGTAGTAAGGCTTATTGGTGGAAGATTTACCTGTGTTATGCTGCCATTGATACTTGAACACCACCGTGTCATTCTGGTACATGCACCATGCTATGTTAACATTTCAAATGTACTAACGTTTTCAAGGAGAAAGATTGAAAATAAAAGAAGAATGACTGAAATGACTACAACATTAAATGAGTAGGAACAAAAAGGGGCTAAAATCACTTCATCTTCAGGAAGCTCTATTCCTGCTGCTCTATATTCCACTTGTGTACATACTTCATCATGTGGGATGATCACAAGGAAGGGTGATAATTTTACTGGAAATGCTTCAATCATTATAAGATACAACCTAAGATGGAGAGAATCCCATTTGATGCAGTTCTGTTTTACATTGCTAAATACCTCACATATAAGCCACTCTATGCTGGACTTATCCATTTGACATGCACCGTGTACAGTTAGGTTGTAAATATTCGCTGATCGGCTTGCCGATACGGGAGCATATTTTATCATGACACCTAGTCAAACATTCAGTAAATGGTGCGTAAACATAAGGCTGTATGTGGAGTGGGTGGATTGTACACATACACACATCCTAAAGCTATACATGTGTAATGTGGATGCACTCAGAGAGAACTTAGTACCAAGCAGTACACATAGAAACACCTGTTAAACTAGCTACCCATTTTTACCTGGAACCTGAAAATCTATATATGGCAAAATGACCTTGAGACTACATATATCCATGTATTCAGAATTGTCCAGTGAAAATTCAAGTAGACCTGTCTTGTGGTTCCGAAAAAAGAAAAATTAAAATTCTTTAATATTTTTATTGTACTTCATTATCACATACCGGTACTGTAAGGGGATATAGAATAAATACGTGTGTAACCAATTTTAATGGTTCCCATATATCCAGCAATGAACAGTGATTCTGATCATGAAAGGACCATTTTGGTTAGTGACATTTGAAGTGCAGAAATGGAATCGCTGATTTGAAAATTATATAATGGATTCTATTGAGCACTTTTCCCAGACAAGTCTAAGGGATGAGACAGAGTGGGACTTCACCAGTAACTAGCTCTATTATGGTGAGGGCTCAAAGTAGTATAAAGAAAATGGAGGAAGGCCTAGCCAGACTGACTATAATCCAACCTCCTTCCCTCTGGGGAACTGCACTGCTTGAGGATGAGCATCTAAAGTCTGCATGGGTATTTCCTACTGTAAGAACTCACATATAATAAAAAAGATAAAATCTATTGGATGTGGTAATTGAAGGATTTGCAGTCTCTGGACTCTAATATGAGCAGAAACCATGAACATGAGTGGAGCTGGCAGTGGCAGTGGCAGTGACAGCCTTGACACATCTTCATAAATCTAGAAGGGAAAGAGTTACAAAATAGAAAATAGGCCGTGAAGAAAATATAAAATAGGTCAGGGGAACCTGCCAAGAGAATAGGTGATCTTTCATGAAAAAAAGAATTTTTCCCAAGTAAAATAACAGGTCCATATTTTGCTCCTTTAAGCTTATGATAAATGCCACAAAAAAAGAAGTATAATTTGAGTTAGCAATCTGATTCATAATAGCTCGAGGCATTTGAGGAGGGTGAGGGTTAGCTCAGTGGGGTAGAAGTAGCATTAGTAGTAGAGAAATGACGGCTATAGGATGGCAATGTGAGTAGGAGGAGCACAGACCGAGCCCGGCCAGACAGGGTATCTGATTGTAGATAAGGACACACTGCAGTCAATAAGTCTCCCTGGTTGCTATAGCGATCTGCTGAGTCATCCTGCATGGGCAGCCATCTTGTCTGCCATCTTGGTTTAGTGAGACGTCGCTGGTTCCTGCTAGTACCTGCAAAGTGCTAGATAACCTGGGGGCTAGCAACATTTCACACCATCAATGTGAAAGCCCTGGGCATTTAAAACTTGTTTAGGTTTCAGGAGGAACCAGCTGGTAGGAACTTCAAATGTTTCTTAAAAACACAGATCTTATCATTTCCGTATTTTGGCCGGTGTTGGGCACAGCGTGATTGGAATGTTAGACCCACTATGCCTACTTCGAAGCTGACAAGTTTCAATTTAGCATGTGGTTGCTAAATGAAAATGAAATTAAAAGAAAAATATAGAACCCATTAAGCTCATACAATCAGTGGAGATTGATAAATTCAAATGTAAGAGTGGCTACTATGCGCTGATAATCAATGCCCATTTAGGTAGTTATACAATAAAAGCATCGCTCTACCCGAGGTGTGAAATCCTATTCCACTGAATGCTATTGTAATGTGATTTTAATTATTGGCTGGAGGCCTAACTTGGCTGTTCTATTACTGAGGTGTTGTTCATGCTTTTGTATTCTTAAATGTTAATTAAGACATTAATTTACTTTGGTAGGATGTTACCGTAATCTCCCGCGTATAAGACGCACTGCGTGTATAAGACGCACCCCAAACTTAGCACATGCATTTCCGCGTATAAGACGCACATTTAAAGGGTGATTTTTGTCAATCCAGTACATTTCTATAGTAAAATTACCCCTCGTATAAGTCGCACACCCAATTTCAGTACATCCTATAAGACCCCCCAGCATTTTGTTTGGCGTAGAGGACGCGTCTTATACGCGGGAGTTTACGGTAATTTAAATGAAGGGGTATTTTGTGTGCTTACTGAGACAGTCACTTCATGGTGCTGTGTAGGAATGAGGATGTGATATACAAGATGAAGCCTTTTAAATAGTGCTAGTACTCAGTGAGTATTAGATTAGAAAGAGCTGTAGAACACTTAACAGGTTTTCTTGCGAAGAATTGAGACCCATCCGTAAGACAATATAACAAGTACCGTAATCTCCCGACTATAAGACGTGCTGCGCGTATAAGACGCACCCCAAACTCAGCACATGCATTTTGGCGTATAAGACGCACATTTTAATGCTGAAATTTGTAAGATTAGTACATTTCTATAGAAAAATTACCCCTCGTATAAGACGCCCCCCCAACTTGAGAGAAAGCTATAAGACTCCCCAGCATTTTGTTTGGCGTAGAGGATGCGTCTTCTACGCGGGAGATTACGGTACAGTGATGTTTTAGTATACAAGTACACTTTCACTTCCAATAGGGTGATGATAATAAATTGGGAGGGCAGTAGATGTATCAGGCAGAAAACGTTTGAGATAATTTGTGCATCAGGGTTTCCAAAACAGGGACAATGGCAAACCAGGGAGGCCATTGAAATTCCGGTGGGAACTCTGGTTAATGTAGTTTAATTTTAGTAGAAAAACTAATTTCCCCAAAAAGAGAGCAGTGTGCCCTCCCTTTGCCCCCTCTCAATCCACCACTGAAGCAGACTGGTCTAAGTTAGAGTAGACAAAGTTATGCACCCATCACATTAACCCACCCCTCGCAGACTTTTCACAGATGACCTCCAGGTGCCCCATCACCAGTCGCAAACACTCTCCCTCCTTTAGTATCTACCCAATCACCCTCTCTGCCATCAGTGTGTGCCCAGCCAGCCTCCCCATGCACCATTGCCCCATCATGGTGCCCCACAATAGACCCACTAACTAGCCCTATAGCCCACTGCCTGATTTATTACCATATTTAGCGGTTTACCCTCACAAGCT
The DNA here is from genome assembly GCA_949317995.1 of Acholoe squamosa. Taxonomy (NCBI): domain Eukaryota; kingdom Metazoa; phylum Annelida; class Polychaeta; order Phyllodocida; family Polynoidae; genus Acholoe; species Acholoe squamosa. Next base: position 32,312,233 of record OX439049.1, on the reverse strand, counting down.
AACAAAGCTCATGATTAGCTCACTGCGGCTTTTTCTATTAGGACCTTCTTTTCAGTCCAGGCGCCTGCTGAAAAGATGTTGGTCATTTGTCATCTAGTATGGTACTAAGTAAGGATGAAAATACACAGATAGGATACAGGCCGCTTATGAAATGACATTCTTTGCCATTTTGGTTCATACTCATCATTACCCTACATCATGTTAAGCTTTGCGATTTATTCTCCCTAGCCCAAATCATCTTTACGAATAAAAAATAATGAATTTATTATTCATGAGTGTGCTCTTGAATACAAATTATGCCTTAAATGCCAATAGATCATTCACGTTAATACTCACTGTAAAGGCTGATTAATTATAAACATTAATACTCATGTTTATCCTCTGTTTGCTTACAGGTGAGTCCGGATACTATACCATTTATTAAGTGTCCAGTGATGCAGTAGGTAACTATACAGTAGCTTACATAAAGCATGGTTACAGGAAAACTAGCAACCATGTGAACATGGAGCTTGTAACCATAGACCATGGTGACAAGAGAACAGGTAAGCATAGTAAATGTGTAATCATGTAGCTGGTAACCCCACATCATGGTGACTGCACACCGGGTAACAATGGTGACCTCAATATGGGGCTGATAACAGAGACCATAGTGTCTAGAGAACAGGTGACCATGTGAAAGTGTAGTTGTTAACCACATACCATAGTACCTAGAGAAAAGGTAACCATGTAAACATGTAGTTGTTAACCACATACAATAGTGTCAGGAGAAAAGGTAACCATAGTGACCATGTAAACATGTAGTTGGTAACCACAGACCATACTGTCAAGACACCAGGTAACCATGGTGACAATGTAAACATGTAGTCGTTAACCACATACCATAGTGTCTAGACACCAGGTAACCATGGTGACCATGTAAACATGTAGTTGGTAACCACATACCATTGTGTTTAGAGAAAAGGTAACCATAGTAACCATGTAAACATGTAGTTGTTAACCACATACCATAGTGTCAGGAGAAAAGGTAACCATAGTGACCATGTAAACATGTAGTTGGTAACCACAGACCATACTGTCAAGACACCAGGTAACCATGGTGACCATGTAAACATGTAGTTGGTAACCACAGACCATACTGTCAAGACACCAGGTAACCATGGTGACCATGTAAACATGTAGTTGGTAACCACAGACCATAGTGTCTAGAGAAAAGGTAACCATGGTAACCATGTAAACATGTAGCTGGTAACCACAGACAATATTGTCTAGAGAACAGGTTACCATGGTAACCATGTAAACATGTAGTTGGCAAGCACAGACCACATTGTTTAGAGAACAGGTAACCATATTAACATTTAGTAGGTAAGCACAGACCATATTGTGTAGAGAACAGGTAACCATGGTGAACATGTAAACATGTATTTGGTAACCACAAACCATAGTGTCTAGATCGGACAGATAACCATGGTGACCATGTGAACATATTCTTGGTAACCACAGACCATATTGTCTAAGAGAACAAGTAACCATTGTGACCATGTAAGCATGTAGTTGGTAAGCACAGACCATATTGTCTAGAGAACAGGTGACCATGGTAACTATGTAAACATGTAGTTGGTAACCACAGGTCACAGTAGACCAAGTATCCATGGTGACCATGTAAACATAAACCTGGTAACCACAGAATAATGGTGACTCCAGACCATGTAACCATAGAGCATAGCATGGAGTCAGGTGAAATCTGCATACAAGCTGATACAAGTGGTGGTCTGTGTGTGATTCATACTACCTGCTACCTGGTGACTCACACTGTTTAAGTGTCTGCATGCTCCTAGTCATGCCTCCAGTGCCTTTAGGAGTACAGGTGATACAGTGGTCTGCACAGGTCTATAGATAACTTAGATGACACGGTGGGCACATTTGGGCTTTGGGTGACAATGCTTGAAAATTGATTGCATGATATTGTGTTAAATACCAGACACGATAGGATCATGAAACATTTAAGCATGTGATTTAAGTGGGGGTTATAATGAGTACACAGACAAGCTAAACATGTTAGACTCAAGGCCTGAAAGAATAACAATGGTTATTGGGTATTCATTACGTACCGTATTTCCCCGTGTATAGGCCTGGGCCAATACAAGCAGTATTTGGAAAATTGACCAGGCCTATACACGGGGCAGGCCAGTACACGGGGTGGGCCTCTATTTCCATACCTGGAAATCACCCTAGCATCTTTTAATAATATCTGCTTTTATTTTAGCATTTTCCCCCCATATTTCCAGTAATTACTTAACTAATCATTGTTTTATTTCTCTTCTAATATATTTTATGAACAGGGATGTAAGTCTTCAGGTTTTATCAGGATTTCCTGATTTCTGAAATTTTTGACTGATGTTTATTTTCCTTATACAAGTGGTAAAGAGGGTTGTTTGGAAGAATAGAAAGCTTTTATATCAAGTAAATGTATGGCTTCTTCATATTTGCCCATTCCTGACTTACATCCCTGTATGAATAAGAGATATGGATTGGCGTTATATAGCTGAAGGAATTGTGTAAATAGTACATTTAGAAGTGGAATTATGGCCAAAAAGTACAGTTTTCCTTGAGTTCATATTGGCCCACCCCCCCCCCCCCCTATATATGGGGCAGGCCTATATACCACTAACTGTATTTTCACCCAGGCTAATACACGGGGCAGGCCAGTACACAGGGCCCGGCCTATACACGGGGAAATACGGTATATTGGTCGAGTTCTTTTTACTACCTTAGAGCAGGTAACCCTTCATTTTACCTGGGTTACTTTGAGTGGTAGACGGAAGCAGTGGGCGAGTGGCAGCCATACCTACCTGAATGACACAAGATGTGCATTGATTGGATGCCTTAAATAATAAATCGCTGCACTTAGCTGCAGCCATCGGGCAGCCATTAGTTGGTGGCAACAGAATAGCAATGCCCAAACGCCATCTGTGTCCCAATTGTGTTGATTTGTCATGGCAGTTTGCGACATCTCTTTTCAATATGCCGCCCGTCCATTCCATCAACTGACCGTTCGGCAACTGTGTAGTTAAAGCCTGTGAGATGTCACCCAGGGCTGTCTTGAAAAGAAAGCATGAAATTCCCTACCCAAGCTGGTCCCAGCCTACCTCAACAAAAGACCAGTTTAAAGATTGTGCATTGCTGACATCAATAACAGCGTGACTAGTCCTCCTGGTAGATATAAGGAGAACTAAGCCCCATGGAGTGCTCGTGTTGGAGCCACTAGTCGACAAGTTGAGGAGAGGATGAGGTCGAAGGTCAATGTCAATATTAATGCAGCTATGACCTTCGACCCCTACAGTCTCCCTGGAGAAGTGGGCGATTCCTCCAGTGCTGAGTGGTATTGACCGTCTGCTGGACTAAGTCACAGGTAATCAAATAGGGCCGAAGTGGTTGGCCAAAGCCTGGAGGAGTTGATGTGGTATGGAGCGTAGGCCCCATGGGCATAGGGCATACATATGGTCCTACCGAAACCCCTTCTCTGATTAAGCTCAAGGTCCTTCTGGTGCATTGGCCATTAGTGACTGGTATCAGGAACCAGCGAGGACTACAAAGTATAATGCCCTGATTTGATCCTTCATCCTGCTTTAATTTTTTTGCTCACTTGGTACCATGCTGCCAGGGGCTAAATCCAATAACTCGCTGTGAGTAATTCGTGACTGTTGGATTCATACGTCATGCTTATTTGGTTAATAGACAATCAATCAAAGAATTGATGTAATGCGCCAATACTGGCGAGTGCTTTCCGGCACTGCATTGGTGCATCATGTTGTAAAAGGAACATTTTATCTGGTGTCCCATTCAACGTTGATATCCATAGGGAATCCCAATAAAAATGGCTGTGGTGATATCTAGTCCATACAATGCCAGGCACAGTGCCAAGTGCACTAAGTACAGAGTATTATGTCCTAGGTGTAGTGCAGAGCAGGGGGTGGCCTGCTGCCAACTGACCAGGCACTGTCCACTGTCACTGCCTGCCTGTGTAATAGAATTGACTTGCAGCTCGGCACATTCTACTGTCCACCCATAGGGTTTTCTCGCCCGACCGTTTCAGCCCCCAGCAAACCCGCAGGATATTTGTGGCATGAAGCCTCAAGGTTTCATCCTAATGCCTTGTCATGATATGCCCGTGCAGCTTATGCACTGGGACTGACTTATTACAAAATGCTTTGGGAGAATAACAAAAGTGCATTTAAATATAACTGCACTGCCAGGGTGAGGGACTTGCAGCATGCCTATAGCCCTGGTTGAGCACTGATGAGAAAATGATTTGGCTTTGGGCGTGGCCGCCAGAATAGAATAGCAGCCTCTACATGTCAATAGGAAATATCCATACATATACAGCCACAGTCACTGAGAGATTTGTCTGGGTTATTCAGTGTATATTTTCAGAAATAGTATAAATATAGTGGCATTGATTCACGTGGTTCTGTACAGACTAAAGAATCACCAGGTAGAAACAAACTAGCCAACATATGGCAGGCATTGCATTTTTGTATATGATCAACTTTAAATAGAGATTTAGTGAATGTGCCTCTCAATTTAAACAGGCCTTTGTCTCTCATTTTCAGGGTTCTCTACAGATTGAAATATTAGACCGCAAAAATCAGCAGTGGGCAGCTTGATTTTTTTTCAGGTGATAAATATCTAAAAATATATTAAACATTGAAAATGACTATAGTAATATTGACTGAACATTTTGACTTTTTTTTCATGAAAGTTCTTATAACTTCTGTTCTTAGGGTCGACTTTCAAAATTTGAAAACTAAAATGACGCCGGTTGTGATTCTATGGTAATTCCACATCGACAATTGTAAAAAGTATTCCAGCTGCCCCTTGGGGGTCGTCGCAGTGTAAGGAGAAGCCATAGGTTGAACGCGGTGAGAATTCACAAGCCCTGTCATGACCACCCTCTGTCTGGGAACCACCAGTTGGTCCTATCTGCTTTTATATAGCATTAGACTGCCGCCATTGTGACAACCATATTGAGCTTTATCCTTTTTAATCCCTTTCAAATGGTCAGATTTTATAGCACATCGATGCCCTTTTTACCCAGCTGTTCATGCCATGTACATAGAGGATTATGTGATAGCTGTAGGGCGGGGTATTTGCGAAGACTTATTTTAATGGGTTTAAATCATGCTATACACCCTACTCCCAAATACCGTAAATACCCTGCTGCATGTGGAAATTACCTGTACTCTCACTTTAGGGGAAAGCTGGAAGACAGGTCTTGAGCTTAAAATGTCGAAAGCGAACCCCCCTGCACACACAAATGCGATGCACCCCTTCGAGTTTTCAGAACATGCTATACGCCGCAATAGGCCCCTTAACTGGTGTATAAGCTGCGGGTTGCATGAGGGGCCTTACGGTATATTGTACTAGCCGATACATCCATAGAGAACAAGGGTTATGGTGTGCACACTGTGTGATAAAGACACATGTACTACAGTTGTCGCACCCAGATTTCATCAACATATGGCATTGGACATGCAAACTCCATACACGTGTCATATAATCTGAAAGGATTGTATTGTGTCACGGACGTGTTTTAGGTCCGTGATTGTGTGCATCAAGATTAATATTCTCACTGCTATCACACCTCAGACAATGTCAGGTGTTTCATGGTGATATATTTCATTTACACACATTTGATATCTCTATGCTGTTTGTTCTCAATGCATACTGTCGCATTCATCTCGATTTGTATCTTATTCAAGGCCAGAGGTTTGCTAATATCTGAGTCGTTCATCTTGCAGTTTGTATGTTTGATGCATTTGCTACAATCATGTAACACTAGATAAGACACTCCAGGTCTGGTATGATGTATGTTTGATGTATTAATACACCCTTGCAATGCATATGGTAGTTACTGTGTTGTCGTGAATAACAATTACCCGCCCCGGCGCTTCTAGATTTGTAGAGGGCATTGTCCCCGGCCCTTATTGCCGTTCATTCTTAAGAATGAACGGCTATAGGAGGGGACCCATTCTTAAATACAAGCTCTCATAGTGGTGCTTCCTCGCTCTCCATGTATAATCCTGTCATAGGTACAGTATTGAGTATGCCTATACCTGGATTAAAATCTGCAAATCAGTCAAGCATAGAAGTGGTGGCAGTGGTGGTGTTGGTGGACCTGTTATTGTAGACCCTGGGGACAGTGGTGGTAGCCCTGGACACCAGGCAGAGCCATGGTATATAGTATATAGAGCCCCCCCCCCCACCCACCTCTGAATGGTGGTGGTGGCTGTGCTCCTGGGGTGGCCCCATACCTGCCTGCCACCACCTCCCCCAGCACCATGTGGTTCTCTTCTGCTGGTGGTGCGTTTCTCAGCACCACTGACTATTAACCCACTAAAGGCCACCTACATGTATATTTATGTATACATGTACACATAAGTATGATGCACTTTTTTAGGAGTTTTAAGTGGCATGATGAATTGATGCACATTTAAACCTTTATGGATGGCATGATGCATTGATGCACACTTAGACCTTTATGGATAGCATGATGTATTGATGCACACTTAACCCCTTAGGGATGTATTGATGCACACTTAACCCTTTATAGATGGCATGATGCATTGATGCACACTTAACCCTTTAGGGATAGCATGATACATTGATGCACACTTAACCCCTTAGGGATGTATTGATGCACACTTAACCCTTTATAGATGGCATGATGCATTGATGCACAATTAAACCTTTATGGATGGCATGATGCATTGGTGCACACTTAGACCTTTATGGATAGCATGATGCATTGATTCACACTTAACCCTTTATAGATGGCATGATGCATTGATGCACACTTAACCCTTTATGAATGGCATGATGCATTGATGCACACTTAACCCTTTATAGATGTATTGATGCACACTTAACCCTTTGTAGATTGCATGATGCATCGATGCACTCTTAACCCTTTATGGATGTATTGATGCACACTTAACCCTTTGTAGACTGCATGATGCATTGATGCACACTTAACCTTTAGGGATAGCATGATGCATTGATGCACAATTAAACCTTTATGGATGGCATGATGCATTGGTGCACACCTAGACCTTTATGGATAGCATGATGCATTGATTCACACTTAACCCTTTATAGATGGCATGATGCATTGATGCACACTTAACCGTTTATGAATGGTATGATGCATTGATGCACACTTAACCCTTTATAGATGTATTGATGCACACTTAACCCTTTGTAGATTGCATGATGCATCGATGCACTCTTAACCCTTTATGGATGTATTGATGCACACTTAACCCTTTGTAGATTGCATGATGCATTGATGCACACTTAACCCTTTATGGATATCATGATGCATTGGTGCACACTTAGACCTTTATGGATAGCATGATGTATTGATGCACACTTAACCCCGTTAGGGATAGCATGATGCATTGATGCACACTTAACCCTTTATAGATGGCATGATGCATTGATGCACACTTAACCCTTCATGGATAGCATGATGCATTGATGCACACTTAACCCTTTAGGGATGTATTGATGCACACTTAACCCTTTATAGATGGCATGATGCATTGATGCACACTTAACCCTTGAGGGATGGCATGATGCATTGATGCACACTTAACCCTTGAGGGATGGCATGATGCATTGATGCACATTTAACCCTTCATGGGTGGCATGATGCATTGATGTACACTTAACGCTTTCGGGATGGCATGATGCATTGATGCACACTTAACCCTTTATAGATGGCATGATACATTGATTTACACTTAACCCTTTAGGGATGGCATGATGCATTGGTGCACGCTTAACCCTTTATGGATGGCATGATGCATTGATGCACAATTAACCCTTTATGGGTGACCTGCTACATTGATGCACACTTTAAGCATTATAATTAACCATGACAAAATAAATCACCATGGCTATGCCGTGCTTAACTGATTTCCTTAATCCATCAAATACACGCCTCCTAGTTGTTTTCCATGTGTGTCGGCCATCTTTGTTTTAGGAAACACAGGGATCCAGCTCATATATTGTCAATTTTAATCTTCAAAAGTTATCAGATGGATGTTAGTGACCATTGGGACACCTCAACTAGCTAATTTTATTGTTCTCACTATATATCGGCCATCTTTGTTTTAGGAAACACAGGGATCCAGGCCATATATGGTCAACTTCGATCTTCAAAAGTTATCAGATGGATGTTAGTGACCATTGGGACACCTCAAGTACCTAATTTTATTGTTTTCCATGTGTATCGGCCATCTTGGTTTTCGGAAACACAGGGATCCAGGTCATATGTGGTCAATTTTGATCTTCAAAAGTTATCAGATGGATGTTAGTGACCATTGGGAGACCTCAACTACCCAATTTTGTTGTTTTCCATGTGTGTCGACTATCTTTGTTTTAGGAAACACAGGGATCCAGGTCATACATGGTCAATTTTGATCTTAAAAAAAAAGTTATAGATGGATGTTAGTGACCATTGGGACACCTCAACTACCCAATTTTATTGTTTTCCATGTGTGTCGGCCATCTTTGTTTTAGGAAACACAGGGATCCAGGTCATATGTGGTCAATTTTGATCTTCAAAAGTTATCAGATGGATGTTAGTGACCATTGGGAGACCTCAACTACCCAATTTTGTTGTTTTCCATGTGTGTCGGCCATCTTTGTTTTAGGAAACACAGGGATCCAGGTCATACATGGTCAATTTTGATCTTAAAAAAAAAGTTATAGATGGATGTTAGTGACCATTTGGACACCTCCACTACCCAATTTTATTGTTTTCCATGTGTGTCGGCCATCTTTGTTTTAGGAAACACAGGGATCCAGGTCATATGTGGTCAATTTTGATCTTCAAAAGTTATCAGATGGATGTTAGTGACCATTGAAAGACCTCAACTACCTAATTCTATTTTTTTTCAATATGTGTCAGCCATCTTTGTTTTAGAAAACACAGGGATCCAGGCCATATATGGTCAACTTTGATCTTCAAAAATTATCAGATGGATGTTAGTGACCATTGGGAGACCTCAACTACCCAATTTTATTGTTTTCCATGTGTGTCGGCCATCTTGGTTTTAGGAAACACAGGGATCTAGGTCATATGTGGTCAATTTTGATCTTCAAAAGATATCAGATGGATGTTAGTGGCCATTGGGACACCTCAACTACCTAATTCTATTGTTTTCCTTGTGTGTCTGCCATCTTGGTTTTAGGAAACACAGGGATCCAGGTCATATGTGGTCAATTTTAATCTTCAAAAGATATCAGATGGATGTTAGTGACCATTGGGACACCTCATCTACCTAATTCTATTGTTTTCCTTGTGTGTCGGCCATCTTGGTTTTAGGAAACACAGGGATCCAGGTCATATGTGGTCAATTTCGATCTTCAAATGTTATCAGATGGATGTTAGTGACCATTGAAAGACCTCAACTGCCTAATTCTATTGTCTCCATATGTGTCGGCCATCTTTGTTTTAGGAAACACAGGGGTCCAGGTCATATATGGTCAACTTCGATCTTCAAAAGTTATCAGATGGATGTTAGTGACCATTGGAAGACCTCAACTACCTAATTCTATTGTTTTTCATATGTTTCGGCCATCTTGGTTTTAGAAAACACAGGGATCCAGCTCAAATATGGTCAATTTTGATCTTTCAAAGTTATGAGGTGGATGTTAGTAGTCATTGGGAGACCTCAACTACCCAATTTTATTGTTTTCCATGTGTGTCGGCCATCTTGGTTTTAGGAAACACAGGGATCCAGGTCATATGTGGTCAATTTTGATCTTCAAAAGTTATCAGATGGATGTTAGTGACCATTGGGACACCTCAACTACCTAATTGTTTTGTTTTCCTTGTGTGTCGGCCATCTTTGTTTCAGGAATCACAGGGAGCCAGGTCATATGTGGTCAATTTTGATCTTCAAAAGTTATCAGATGGATGTTAGTGACCATTGGGACACCTCAACTACCTAATTCTTTTGTTTTCCTTGTGTGTCGGCCATCTTGGTTTCAGGAATCACAGGGATCCAGGTCATATGTGGTCAATTTTGATCTTCAAAAGTTATCAGATGGATGTTAGTGACCATTGTGACACCACCACCACCAATACCACCACCACACTACTCCCAACCCTCACACACATTCCTTATTTGCATATTTTAATCCAGGCATAGGTTTACTCAATACTATAGCAATGGGACAGGATTTTACATGGAGAGCGAGGAAGCACCACAATCAGAGCATATATTTAAGTATAGGTCCATTCCAAAGGCCATAGAGTTCATATATAATGATCTTTTTTCCTTGGATCATAATAGGAATATGCAAGGCATTACAGCATTGCTGTGTTTACTTTCCTGAAAATATGTTATAGATTAATAAATTGCAAAACACACAACATATGAAGGGCTTTTATATTCCGTATTAAAATAATATTTGTTCTGAAAATTTTGATCTAAGATCATATTAAAAATGTTGTAAATCAATTCTATACTTCTTAGAACATGATATGAATATGCACGGCATTACAGCTTTGCTGTGTTTACTTTGCCGAAAATATGGGATAAATTTCTAATCCGGGAAACGCACTGCAATTTAACTGCTTTTAGAATTGATATTAAACTCAGAATTGATCGTCAAATTTAAATATGAAATCCTAATATCTTGATCATAGATGACAGATCCTAAATTCAATCCTCTCAATTGCATCCTTAACACGGGCCTCTTGATCATAGATCTTAGATCCTAAATTTTCAATTGAATCCTTAACATAATCTCCTAACCATTGACCCCTTGTACAAAACAGGCACTTATTCAATGTTTAGTTTTAGTGCTCAAGATGTTTCAAGGACCTTGTACCTTGGCACTTTTTCAAATCCCAGTGCTTACAGCAATATGGATGTCAGCATTGGTGTACGGTGATGAGAAATGGAATTGAAATCTGATGGCATCCTTACAGGATCAGACTAAATTGGCAGCTCCTTAACCTATATATTGATATGATTATCGTAACATTGAATACCATAAAATCTTAGATAACCTGCTCTGCACTTATAGATTTGAAGGGGTGATTATCCTTGGTTTTTTTTTCAAAACATGAGCTGTATTGTAGGAAGGTGTAAACACCCCCTTACCAATCCTACTTTTACATGACTGGCACTTTTTCCAAACTTGTCTTTTAAGATGTGACATTACCGTATATGCTATTCTTTATGCTACATGTGTCCCCTGTATGTAGCGTTTAATCAATATTATGAGACAGCACGAGCGGGTCTATGGGTTAATATTAATCCACGACCGCGCAGCGGGAGTGGATTATTAACCCTAAACCCACTTAGATTAAATAAGAATCCAATGATTTTACATAGCGATCCAACGCACACGGCCATTTCGTCTTGTTGTCAACAAAGCAGGTAGGTGCCCGGATGTACCTGACCTACTTTCGGCTGAAGAACTGGGTCAGCAAGCCCAGTGGCAGGTGCCGAGACGTATCGCTATGGAAAATCATTGGATCCTTATTTATTTCGAACAAAATGGCGAATTTAGGCATGGCATGTTCATATAGGATATCTAAGGATGTTTCCCCGTTAATAACTCCACCTGGCACCATTGGAATCTATGCTAACGAGGTGTACACATCAGGTATGTCGGAAAACTTTTTCAAATCCTTCATGTACATTGGGTTCTAGCACCGGTCGGCTTGGTATAGTGGACAGCGAGCTCGTCTCCTGCCACAGCGGCCAGGGATCGATTCCCCGTTGAACCCTAAACGGTTTTAACAGGAAATCAATGGCGTAGTTGACTTTGTATGCTTCGCTAATTTATTAACATGTCCAAGTTGAAACCAGCACCTTCTTGAAGACGAAGAAAAGGTCTCAGAGTGCAGTTATTTAGAGAATAGACAACGATCTTCTTCACATCAAGACTGTCTGTTGTCCTATAATGCACGAATGCATCTGAGTGCATTATAGGACAACAGGCAGTCGAAATGTGAAGAACCAGTTGTCTATTGGCTTTATAAAACAATGTACATTTAATTCAAATCACTTAAGTACCCAATTAAGGTATGTCCAGACCAATTAATGGCCCTTGACTTGTTTAGACCTATGGTGACCTTGCTCAGCTGTGCACTACACTGCTATAATGCACTCAAGGTCACTTCTATTGTGCAGCAGAGCACTGCCAGCTGTTTTATAAGGCTTGATAACGCACCATGAGTTATAACAAAAAAGAACTGCCCAAGCCCAAATAGTTGTATACATACAACTATATTACCTCTCAGGGTTCCTGCATATCGCTCTGGGTAGGGGGCAGCTCTCACATTTCAAATTGGCAGTACCGTGAGCAGCTTGCCCGGGGCATACACAGTAATGGGATCTACCCGGACGGGCACATATCAACTCTTTAACGCCAGCATGATGCATTTGTACAACATGGGTACAGTAAAACCTCATGTATAGGGCTCATGTGTAAGGCACACCTCCAACTTGATAGAATTTTGATTTGGACCAGTTTAGTAGTAATTCAGTGTGAATCATCCCTGCCTATTTAAGGTGCTCCCCCTACTTTTGCCGATCCAATAAGGTGCACAAAGGGTCCATCCTCACTTATTATAAGCCGCACCATATACATTGGGTACAACTCACTGCCACTACACTGTTATCTATGTATCATGTTTACGCTGCAAGGTTCATATACGCTTCTGATGACTCAACATTAAACATTTGCAGGCTCTACATTGGTTCATCTTGTTAACAAATCAACATGAAGCCTTGAGGCATCATACAGTCCTTATAGAGCCAAGCTGTAATGTCCCTGTTCCATCCCAGATTGGATTCTCCTGGTATGGAGACCACAGTCTCAGTAAAGCGTCTTTCATCCTATCTAGCTCTACTTGCAGCGAAGACCTGTTTTGATCGCTCAATATCGTGGAATGGACCTGATTGTATTTAGATTGACAGTGTCTATATTTGGAGAGGTTGCTAGCTGCTGATGTTGGTTTCTATATATGTCGATTGAAACAGGATGTTCAGAAAAGAATATCTAAATTCAGTACAGGGCTAGCTATTGAAGTGGAGGCCCACGTTTGTACTGACAACCTTGAAGGTCCCTGATACTGGGGCCTCATGAGTCAGTACCGTAATCTACCACATATAAGATAGGTCTTATACGCGAATCTGAGGCCTCCTGCAGAATCATTCTAAATTCGGGGTGCATCTTTAGGCAGAGTACTTTTACTATAGAACAGAACAGAAAAAAAAATAGAACAGAACAGAGCCTCCAAAATTCAGGCCCTAGATGTGGCCTATAGATTTTGTTTTAGCTTAGTGTGTGCCTTGTAGGTGAGGTGCACCTTATACGCAGGAGATTACGGTAGTAGGGTAGTCAGTAGGGCTGTACAAGTTGATCTTGTATCAGGCAGTGGGGATCAGGAGGGATTTATACGCAAAGATGCCATTAACCCTTACTTGCCCCTAGTCATCCACTGTCTACGCCTCCCAATTAACCCATAAAGCCTTCCACCCACCTTATCACACACATAAGGGACTGCCCAACTACTGTAATACCTTGTGTAGAAGGCATGGCGTATACACAAGGAGAAAGACCCCTTGTGTGCCTCATAGAATAGTCTCCAAGTCTCAAATGGGTTATTTCACCTAATATTAGTACCTTTATCTCTCGCATAGAAGGTGCAGGCCGCGTAGAAGGCGCACCCCAACTCAGAGAAGGCTGGTTCACATAGAAGGTGCAACAACCTCCTCTGAATTGGTATTTCAGTAAACCCTGCATACAAGGCGCATGCGTAACTTATGGGGAATGGTTCACGTAGAAGGCGCACCTTCAACATAGGGAACTTTCAATAAGACTGTATGATGCTGACCATATATTTTTTTTAATGCCACAAATGAAGTGTAACCAGAAGTAGAACTTTTTTCTAACAGTGTAGCATCAGTCTTTTTGGATTGTTGAATCATGTGAGGGAATGAATTTAAATCACAACATTATCTAAAGATAGTTTGAACATCTGTTCTAAAGTTAAACATTTAGCAAGTGTATATAAATGGTATACTGGGTTCATCTGGTAGCACTTCTAGGAACCATTCCTTTTGAATACAGGATTATAAATGATCATGATCAAGATACTGTTTGCATTATTATGTGTTAGATTGTATTCCCAGTACTGTGCATGGAGTTGTAAACGGATTTTAGGTTATCCATGCTTAGATCACTGGTTTACATGATAATTTCATGTTATCATGTCAATAGGTCATCATGATGTGGTTGATTTGTCAAAACTGTCAGAAGACAGTTTACAATTGAAATTTACCTCTAACTGTACTTTGATTATGATCATTTGTAATTGTAATTATATTCAATAGGAATGGATCCTAGAATTGCCACCAGATGGAGCCAGTATACCATTTATATACACTTGCTATATGTTTGACTTAAGAACAGATGTTCAAACTATGTTTAGATAATGTGATTTAAATTCATTCCCTCACATGCTTCAACATTGATAGAATATATGAATGTATGAAAAGAAAACAAAAGAACTGATGCTACAATGTTAAAGATAAGTTCTACTTCTGGTTACACCTCATTTGTGGCATTTGTTAAATATTGATATGCAGTGTTTCCCTGACAATCTTGTCGGGAGGCGTGGCGCAGTCGGTAGCGCGTCCGCTCACAGGCCGTAAGGTCGTGGGTTCGGTTCCCGGCCCGGCTGGGGCACAGTGGTGGTTCCAAACGTCGCCGTAAGGTGTCGTTTGAGTTCCTCCCTGCTCTGGCTAGGCTGTGCTGGAAAGTCTCTCGGCGGTCATGGCAGACAAATGACTTGAAACAGGCCTGTCCATCTCTCACTATGCCTATGTAGTGACGGATGTTAAAGAACCATTGCCTCGGTAAATGTGTAGGGGCGTGATTTCTACCTTAGCTCCCTCTAGTGTACGGGTCCGGGTTTCACGCCACGGGACCTCTCACCCTTGACGTGTCCAAAGGGCACATAGGTGAGGTTAAAATTCAAAGCAAAGACAATCTCTCAGCGGACCCGCCTATTCGGACTATGGGTCCTGCCCGTACACCCTCCGAGGGGTGTCGGGTTTTTAAAGCATACTTACTTGCAATCTCTCAATTGAGATATCGGAAAAACCCACATATAAGACGCGCCTTATACGCGGGAGATTACGGTACTAAACTGATCAAAATCGAGTCTCAGATACACCTTATAGCTCTTTCCTTTCAGCTCAGTATACACAAGGTGTTCCAAATACACCAAGTGGGGGATTTGGAAGAGGAGAGGGGCAAAGAAATACCGGTATGAAAAAATGTGAGGTCATATTTTTGCCATTTTACTACTGTTCTACAGTTATAAATCCTCGTGTACAGGGTGCACCCTTAACTTGCTTGTCCTATAAGATGCGGTTGGGTTCCAATTGCAATTAGGTGTGCCTTATACATAGTATAGAGCATATTTTGAAGCCCGTTCCATACATAATCCTTTCAAGTTCAGAAAACCTATCACTTATCGGCTGCCCAACTCAGATGTCTGGATTTTATCCAGCGGACTTGTCAGACTTCCAAGTTCCAGGACCTGACAGACAAATTCTCAAGACAGACAACCTTGCGTCAAAAGTAGAAAATTGGTGAATCAAAGCCATTGGTCTTATAAAGCAATAAAACTGTCATCCGCTGATCTTTATAACGTGGGTTTTAGATGTGCTGACATGCCTGATTCGGTGTTCCAGTCAATCAAACAGTCTGTCAAAAACACCCAGACCGTTGGCGTTCAAATGGGGAAAATACTTTCCTCCTCACATAATTCAACTACCACACATCAATCAGAACTCGTACTGAAATCATGTTGGTAATACAAGAGGGGAAAAATTGAGCTGTGGCACCAAGTACTCACCAGAACAAAGAAGTATTGACAGGACCAATGACTGTGTTTTTAAGATGATAGTTAACACTGTAAACATTTAAGGGACGCTAATACAGGAGTGCCTCATGATTGGTGTAAGTTCTTATGGTGCATCAATGAAGAGCCTATGGGTCTGCTCACCATCACTTGATTGGAGCATCATGCCGACTCTGGAGGAGTTAACCCATATGGTCGGCATGATGCCCGAATGTAGCCCTGGCAAATTACTCGCCTTGGCTGCATTCATGCATCATGACGAGATTCATGCATTGTTGGCTCGGTTAAAAGAATGGTTAATCCTGTATGGTGCTTCCAGACTCATCGTTTTCATGATCTAGCAGTGCCGACAATCTTATTATTTTATGTGAATAACTTCTTCCCATAGAGATAGCATTGCAGGGCCGATCCACACACCCCCAGTGGCGTAATGTGTGCCGATCCACCACAGCGGCCGATCCACCACTGCAGCCTCATTCTGGGTGCATGTAAACATTCAAAATGGCGGACCGGCGCTTTTACGGGGAACTACGGTACCGGATTTTGATAATTTTTCCTTATTTAAACCTCTAAAAACATAAAATAAATATAGAACTAAACTCCCCTGGTGTCCTCGGTGGCTGATCCACCCCTCGGGGGAGACCTCCCCCTCGTGGTGGATCGGCCACCTCGTAAACCACGGCCGTTTAGTTCTATCTATTTCTTCCAGCCTTAATGGTAGAAATAAAACTAAAAAAATGCTTATTAGGTAAATAAACCTGCAGTGTAAGCAAATATCGCCTACAGTCCCCCCCCCCCATCTCTCCAACTCTGCAGCAATCATTCAAAAGCTATGCCCATGTCTACAGGTGAGATTAAGGGGCAGCAGTGGCTGTAGGTCCCATGTCTGGGGGCAGCGTTTACAGAAAACCCTTGTCGCCCACTTGAATCAGCGACTGGAATTCATCACTTCTGAGCCAGCTGATGATGAAAGGCTGGACCACCCGGAACACCCGACAAGAAAAATCCCATTGATTATTTCCTTTAAAACACCAAACGAAAAAGAAGTGACAAGCTTTCTTTGGGAAGAAGGCAGAAAAGCCAAAAAGGGATTTTCATTGGGAGCATGACTGTTTATTAATATTTAAGGTGCGGCAAGAATGGCTGCCAAAATGGGCGTGTTAAAGCGGTGCCAACTGGCGGGGTTGGCCATCTTGTTTGCCCCCCCCCCGGGGGTGGTTGGTAAGGTGATGGTAGATTATATCGCCTGATAGTGTGCATGAAGTCTTACAGTCTTAGAGTTTTAAAGTGAATTGAATTGTTAACTATAATGTTCTTAGATAGATTGTTTATCCCTATAACTAACATTGTACTAGGTACCAAAGGTATCAACATTTCCACAATATCTCTACAAGTAAAAAGAAGTGATATTTGACAGCAACCTTTTTGTTGTCCACACATTGGAATCCATTTTTTGGCATTAAGAATGTTACTGTAGAACATCCTAGCAGAATTCAAACTAATAGGACACCATGCAAAGGAATTTTGAGTACAAGCCCTTTCAAACTGCCATAACACACTCTCCAAATGATGCATAGTCCTCTATTGTGGCTGAAATTTATTCTTCATATTAAAAATTTAAACAGATAATCCCACTAAGGATTTTGAACCCTTCACTAGGAGTAAGCCGATATTTTTTCTTTTTACACTGAATGCTTATTATTACGCGGTTAGCTGAATTAGGCCTTACCTCCCCCCATTTGCCTGGCTTATGTGATAGTTTTTTATGACATGCCATATACAGGATATACAGAGAGGCATCCCATTATACGCACCTGATGCCCTTATCACGTCCCACCCGGCCTCCCTGTCACCATCAGCCTCCACCAATCTGACGGCCGCTTCTTTGACTGATGTCTTCATATCGCTTCTTTACCTCCCACTTTTAAATGGCGTCTTCCGCCGCAACTCCCCCCAATTTTCCGGCTGTTTAGCCCCCTGGTTTTGTGAGATCATGCCCCATTACACAATCCTCAGTGAAATAGATCACAAATAGGGGTGTGGTAGGGCAGTCGCGTTCCCAGACTGAACAATTGGAGGAACAGTTTAGTAGTGAGAAGAGCTATTGTAGAAAATGAATTTGAAAGTAAAGTTTCTGTTCCCAGGGAGGTGGGTCTTGTAGCCCCTCGCAAGCAATGATATCACAGGGTGAGAAAATAGGTTTTCTCCTACCAAAATGAGGGGCAGGGGTTACTATTGGGTCTGTTCTAGAGGCACAGCTGTCACTGATCAATCTTTGTAATCGTACTTGTTGTCAGCAGGCTAGGGCCTGCTTGCATTTTGAATTCTGCTTTCATATGACACATTGTTTTAGAGAATACATACAAGATGGCTGCCAATATATTGTGACCAGTTACACCAATATGCGACTCAGATAACTGCTGCAGACAGCAGTTGAGAGTTTTGGCGGGAAAACTCAAAAAGCAGACCACATTTTAACTATGCTGGTTTGTGCTGGGTCCCGGCAGTCAGTCACTTAAGGCAGCCCTGCAGGGCATCAGGGTGGAAAAACAGGCTGGAGTCTCACTCAGACCTAAAAGGGTTTTTACTCTTAGTTGGGGTCTGAGCATTTCTACACACATAATGACCAACGTTAGCCAAATTGAAATTTGCATACAGCAAGATGGCTTCCTACTTAGGTGGCTTCCAAGATGGCTCCCAAGGTTGCAATGGTGTAATGCGGCCGGCATAAACCATACGGCCGGTTCAGGTTATGACCAGCTTTCCTTAGACCCAAATGCTTTGGAGTGTTGGCATAAGGCCCTTCTTTGGGGCCAAGTCATGAATTGCAAGAAATAGCAATGACCCTTTCTGTGATTTCTATAGCTGGTTGACAAGGCTGATTGATCAGAATCCTACGGTATTTGGTAGAAGTGGGCTTGGCATTAATCGGATGACCACCTCCCCCACCCTCTCATGGTGGAACTGGGCTGTCTGTTACCATAGTGACATTTGTCTTGGTATGCTATCCCAGGTTCACCACCGAAGGAAATGCAGTTAAGAATCGGCAAAGTGAAGAAAAACAGGTTAAGTAAGTTAAGTTTAAGCTTCTCAATAATCTGCACTAGAAGACCTTTTACCCGGTAGTACCCAGTACTTTACGTATTTGAGGATGACGCGATGCATCGTGCTGACTTTCCAGGAGTGTTATCAACTCTGTAGGTTTGTCATGAACTTCAAAAACACGGGGCTGTGAGGGACAACCTTCTCCTTCTGTGCTACCTTGATGACTGAGATATCAAAGTCAGACCAGACCCGGTCTCTATAGTAACCTGTTGTGACATCATCACTTCAGGTGTTGTCACCATGGATGCAATGACATTATTACATCATTACCTTTTGTGTAGTGCCTTCCACTCTCACAATATAGATTAAAACTTCAAGCATTTATTTTGCATGACATGAATTTAGTCACAATCCAGGAGCCCTGTAGGAGAGATTATTCAAACCAGGGTGTGGGCGCCAAACATATTTCTAGCATAGTTGTCTGAGTATTTTCAAATCAGCGACATTAAATAACAAGGTTTCGATCGTTAATCTCATCAGGCACATTAAAATACTAAATCAAGGTCTGTAGTTTATCTACAGTCTCAAATGAGACCTTGTGTCATTTGGGAATAAATAGAAATCTTAAGATTTCACCACCACTATATATCACAGACTGAGTCAAGTAGTGAGGTGGTGGGAAGGGGCAACACTATGGTCTTTCATATGTGTTTACTGAGGGTTACAAGAGTTATTAGGGTGAGAGTTGCAGTAAATTATTATTTCAAACCAGGTCTCTGCCTAGTACATCGGTGCGTCAGTCAGTAAGGACTGAAATTTTCTACGTGGATTAGGGGTTGAATGGGCTTGTCATGAAGGACGAGCACTTACAAGTTTCTCGTCGAAGTGGCTTCCTGATGAAAAGTGGTATAGTGCTTAGTCAAAACCCAGCAGTTACTGTAAACATGAGGGTTTAAGCCAAACCCTCCATTTATCAAGGATCTGGGGCAGGTTTAGTACAAATATACTGTTTATCTATCTGCCTATAAGCCGCACCCCTTCTTTGGGTTCATCCTATGAGCTTTGGGGGTTGGGGGGGGGGGCATTCAGTTCGCATGCTTATATACGGCAGTGTACTGTAAATACCCTGCCAATTTTGCCATGATGCATTAATTCAGCTCTGGTGCATCTACTCACCAGGGTTGCATTCATACAAATGTATATATCATGCTGAACCTGTATAGGGTCGTATACAGCCAAATAATGGGCATGATGCCCGAATGCAGCATCATCATGGCAATGGAACTGAAAACTGGAGGCGGGCCTCCCCAGCCCCAGGCCATCTTTAAAAGGGGTCTATGTCTTGCTTTTCTATCCTCTCTGGGTGTGGGTGGTGTCCATATGCGTAGGCACTGGCACATATTCGTTCCTTGAATCTCCTCTTTCCTGTCCCCTCTTTCTTACATGTGTCTGGTGTCCATATGCACGGGCACAGGCACATGTATTCCTTTGTGACGTGATGTCTAATGTACTTTTTCCGCCATGAATATGACCTTAGCTGTCGGCTTGGCGTTAAACAACCATTACTCACTCACTCACTCGAAAACTGGAGGCATTAGGCGAAAAAAAAAGGATGAAAAAACAGTGGAGTTATCTTCACAAATGAATTCCTCCCGTGTTGAAAGGTTTGAGAGGGAACCTTTTATCACATCCCCTCCCTCAATGACCTGGATTGAGTCTTTTAAACCACCAGCATTTCTTGGCATTCACTCATTAAAAACATTAGTGAAAGAAAATATTGTTAAGCACAAGTCATTTTGGAAAACATGGTGCAACAAAACATCCTGCTTGTCATGAGAGGATAGGGAAATAAATAATAATTGACGTTGAAAACACGGACAATCACAAAATGGCTCCAAGAAAGGTCATGATGATCAGGAAGGATCAACATGCTTGTTAGTGCACTGAAATGGGAAAAGCATAACCTTATTGGAGTCTTGTGTCTGAAGAGTCCACGGGTTCAATGACAAACTAAGGTTACAAAAGCTCAGTGAGTGAAAACCGGGAGAAAAATATGGTTTTCCAGGGCTGTTTGATGCTTTAATTTAGCAATTGGACTTTTCATAAAGCCATGTAGATGAGCCACACGTGCATATAAGTCGCACCTCCAACATGGCTCTTGGTATAACCGAGAAAGGACCTCTCACTAGCCTATATATAACTCTACGTAGTTGGTGTAATTAGTGCACAGTGCACTTAAAAAAAAAATAAAAATGTATGTCTAGTTTTAGTAGTAGTTAAGAGATAAATTGGACCTAAAATGCGAATTTTAGGTTATTTCTAATATATAATTATAATGTGGCCAAAAAAGAGGGGATGTGCGTTCATTAAAATTATCCAAATACGGTATATGAGTCTGGTTATAGCGATAGCCACGAAGAGCTTTATGGTCCTTGATAGGGTCAGGCGGCCTATACTGTGAAGAGGGTATCGCTTAAGAACATTGGAAAACAGCTCATGAACCAATAAGAACAACTTCTAAAGACTGTTATTGAACAGGTCACACCTGTACCCTTGATCCAATGGCTGAGTGACATTATCTCAGGTTTTAGACCCTGTAAGTTTAAGCTATGAGGGTCTTATATAGAGAACTACCCACCACCAGCCTCCGTCCAGTCCCCTCCACACCCCCCAAATACACTCACTCCCCTAAGGTTAGAGATGGGGATTGTAGTGTCTAAGAACCTGGAGAGGTTTACAGGGCAGTTGGGGAACACATCTAAGCCCCAAGTAGGTCTGGGGAGACTGGTTTTAGCCCTTACATGCCCATATAAGGATGTGTGGGGTGGGCTGGTTATAGCACTTACACGCCCTTATAATAGGGGGGTGTAGGGAGACTGGTTATATCCCTTACATGCCCTTTTGGGGAGGCTGGTTTTATCCCTTACATGCCCTTAGAAAGGGATGTAGGGAAGGGGGTGTATGGCCCTGTCATGCCATCATAATGGGATGTAGGGAAGGGGGTTTATGGCTCTTGAATGCCCTTATATGGCGGTCTAGGGGAAGAGGGGTTATGGATTTTACATAAGGGGGTGCAGACTAGTTATAACCCTTACATGCCCATATATGGGGGTATAGGGGGAGGCTGGTTATATGCCTTACATGCCCATGTAAGGGGGAGGCTAGTATGGCACTTGTATGGCCTTATAAGGGGGTGTGGGGGGGTGGTTGTGGTCCTTATAACTTATAAGCTCTGGGTATGACAAGATGTGGCCTATTAGTGAGGTTTGTACTACATACCCTAAATTTCTCGCCCATCTAGAACGCACCCTGAGTTAGATTAAACATTATAGGACACACCTGGGGTCAGATTTCGGTAATTTTAGTTCAATTCTATAGTGTAAACCCCTGTGTATTTATAAGAATCACATTGAGTTGGGTTTGATTCCATCAGACGCAGGTAATGTAATCCTCGTGTGTAAACCACACCCTATAAGCGAGGATTTATGCTATTACAGCATTTATATTGCCATCGGGTAGAGGTAATTGGAATCAGGCAGGCTTCGATGGTACCCTTTCAAATTTATGTATCCTAAGCTTGCAAATGAGGTTTGGAAGACACTTGCCGAGCTATATTTCACACCCATGGAGAAATTAATGGTATTTTGTGAATATTGATGCCCTTCTCACAAACTGTGAAATTACCCGAGCGGCCAGAGCCACTCTATGTCATTGGGGGGGGGGTGCAATCTCTAAGCAAGACACATTCTAGCCAAACTCAAGGTGCGTCCTAAGCAGGTTTTTTCCACTATAGAAATGTTCTAAATTTACCAAAATCTTCTCCTTTCAAAATTGTAACACTGTAATCCACGAATTACGAATGCTATTGATATGTTTCTATAGAGCAACGTACTAAGAAGATGTGCACCTCATAATTTCTGGTAGGTGAACTTTTTGTACCATGCTCCTTGTAACGAAGTTTCAATGTACTTTAATTCTTGGAACATGATAAAATAATAGGTCAAAGTAATTATACATAAACCTTAACAGGACTGCATTGCGGTCGAGTGTATGTACATGTATCGTCATTACATATATGTCTCACCCCTGCACTGCTTCCAATTGGCAAAGGAATTATCATTAGCTAAACCAGAGCCACTCCATGCCCAGGCTCCTAAATAAAGTACTATAATGAGGACAGGGATCACAAGGTGACATGGGGCAGGTGCGGGGCAATGGGTAGGGTGGGATAAATGGGGCTGTAAGGTACTAACTCTTTCAGTACTACCAGATTTACACCAATGCCCTGCCTACCCCTACCCCTTATCCCTTATTCCATACCCCTAAATCGTATCCCTTCCCTTGTATTCATTCCCTTCCTTGCCCTGTAATTGGCCCTGCCTTCCTGTACTCCTGCCGCCACCTCCTAGTATCCCCTCCCCTCTGCCCCCCTCCCCCCATTCTCTTCAGTTCCCCCTTCTCTCCTCCCCTTACCCCGTTTACAGAACACGATAGTTTAAACTGCCCAATGGCAGGGCCTTATTGGGGGACGTCTATGTGCCTTACCCTCCTTTGTTGGGCATCTAGTATGGGTTAGACCACCTTAACCCAGTGTCTACTATCCCATAGAAACCACATAAATGTTTCTATCCTTTACTTAAATATGACGCTTTTATGACCCAGGTGTCTACGCCATAGCGATGGCCCTAAAGCCATCTTTCTCAATGATCATCAGTGCTGTAACATTGGGTGGCCCTGTGTGATAGACGCACCACCATTTGTAGAGTTGCTCAAGTCTATTGATTTTAATATGAGAGAATTAAAATTAAGACAGTGGGAAATGAAAATTGAAAACATTTCTAGTGGATCTTATCATCTATTTCTAGTGAGCACAGCAGACACAGGAGGGGAGGCATGGGGGGTATAGTGGCTTTGGGAGGAGAGCTCAGGGACTGCAGTCCGTTTACACCGTTTGTAGTAAAATCCGTACCCTGTGCTGCCTGTAACTGTGCTATAGTCCAGCCTTTATACTGTATTTCAGTGGCTCATTTGCAGATAAATATGTTTGAGCCTAAAACTGAATACACTGATGATTGCTATATATCTGTGCATTTATTGGCAAGTTATTAGAACATTTCCTGCAAAGTTGGTGTTAACAAGGGCCTAATACAGTATCAACTTGCCAGTTTGACCACAGAAGAAATAAAGTAGCTTCGGTACCACCCAGACCCATTCCTATTTGTGGCAGGAGTCTTTAATACTGTACTGTAGCCCTTAGGTAGTGATCCGCTATGTATACGTATACACACATGAGGCAAGCAAACCACCAGTCCTAAGAGGCTTAGTCCTTCCTCAGACTCTCACGCCCATATACTACTGCCGTTAGACATGTGCAAATAGCGGCTCTAAGGGGTTTCTGAAGACATGGGATGAATAGAATTACTGTGGATGTATGGCTCTAAATGCATTGCCCTTTGGAGAAAGTCTATTGAATTATCTTGCTTTTATAGCGATTACAACATCTAACTGTGAAACAAGCTATGTTGTACTTTTACATGTCTGAAACATATAGTCCCACAAGTTGCTATGCCATACATATGGTGACAGTGTAATAAAAAATCATCTGCACTGGCCAAGCAAATAAGTAAGATCATATATTTTGAGAGCTGCATAAAAAGAAGGGGGAGGGGAGAAAGAAAAACAAAATCTAAAACACCTTACTTCACCTGTGTCTGTTGCCATGGTGACCAGTCTCCTTGGTGACATAGGATGCTGCTGGTTCCTGCAGATAGTGGTATGAGTTATGAGTCCGGGCGGGTACCAGTGGGTGTCATGGCCGCCACAGGTGTCATGGCTGCTGCATGAGACCGAATATATTATACATGGGGATAGGATTTTAACAGTGAGGTGCCCTCACGTTAAAAACTCTTTGACTTGTACAGGATGTTGATTTGTTAATGCATGGTTTTAGCCTTAACAGATAATGAGCTGGGGCTGCATATAAGTGCCACACTACCTGGTTAGGGTTATTAACTCGAAAGAGTTATAAGAGTCGGGTAAAAATTTGATAGATTCAGTGCCTCTTAACAGAGAGAAAAACTAAGACGCTTTTCCTGTCTATGTTAAATCCCATAAGAGGTGCGAATAGGTTCAACGTTCCCACGCTTTTGGTCCGGAGTGGTGCAAATAGTTGATGAATGTTGATGAATTTGCCATCATTCGATCCGTTAGCGCGTCTCTATTGTCATAAAAGTGGGCGTTATTAATTTTTTTTTCAATTATTCACTGTTATGATATAGAAATATGATAAAGAATGGACAAAGGATATGATTTGAATCAATATGTATTATTGAAAAGATAAAATAACTACGTGTTCGCCCTGTTGTTAATTCGCATCACAAAGCCGTGGTCGTGCAAATTGACCCAAATAACCATCAAAATTGGGTCGGGCATGCACAGATAGAACCAAAATCCAACATGGTGGACAGCGAGACGATCGACTTGTGGGGCTATAACAGTAAATAGATAGGGTATATTCAATTCAATTCAATTGATATTGCCAAAGATGCATGGATTATATTCAAAAAGCCATTAATTTCAAGTTAAATCGATAGAATACATCATTTCTCTGTCGAAAATACTACTTCCGGCAAGGAGGGGTCGTGCATGCACACAGACCATCAAAATCCAAAATGGCAGACAACGACATGATCTACTCACGGTGCCATGCAAACTGCTGGATTATAACAAAATAAAGGAGAATTACACTGTCTCATGCGTTTTTATGGTTAATATGGATCATTATTCAAGACCTTCTGGTAGTGTGCAATGCTTAACTCGCCAAGAGAGGAGTTATTCGCCAATGAAACATACAAGCGATAATGGATGCATTCTCCATAGGCTTAACCATTGACAGTGATAACGCTCGAAGAAAACATGAGGTTAGTATCAGAAGGGGCCTAAAAGAAGAGATTAAGTGCCCTTTCGAGTTACTTGCATTGCAAAATGCTGTCCTATATTTAAGGGTTAAAAGCCAGAATGCTGCGGGTAGAAGCTGAAAAAGTGAGGAGGTTGGTGGGGGGGTGAACTACCTGGTATGTACGTTCAGGAAATTTTCACTATGATTTTATAATCTTGAAACTTGCACTATGATTATATAATCTGTCGTCAACCTGAAATGGTGTGAGGGGGATTCATCCACTGTGGTCATGATGCGAGGTACTAGCACAATAATACAAACCAGTCTATAGATTTGGCTTGCCATGAATAATGGCAGCAATAAGCCAGATCTGTGTTTTGGACTTGTGGGTTCATCCTCCACCCAGACATCCAACCCCTCCATCCTTACATGGAGTCAACCATCGTGTATCTGAGATCGATAGGATATGGAGATATATCGGTTATAAAGAGTGCCCAAGGAGTTGTAGAAGAGAACAGGGACTTGGCAAGGTCATTGGGAGGGCAGGAACGGTGAGTCATGTTATAGGCTAGTGCTCTAGTGCCTCCAGGAGGGACGGGAGGGTATAGTCTATGGGCATCTAGTCCGATTAATAAAGGTTCTCCACAAGTGTATTGGACTAGCCCCATCCTGCAGGCCGAGTGAGTTATGTGAAGTAATTCTAGTGGGCACCTTCTAGCGATGATTCAATAGCCAAGAGAGAATGTATTTATGAGGTATTTCAGTGTTGGTTTCTCCTGCTCGCAATCTACTAATACCCAGCCATTGTCATGGAACCTGCGAAAGCCTTGTTTTGCACCCAATATGTTTTTGCCGAAAATCAGGGAGTGCGCTATTGCTACTGTAAAACCTTGGGTGTAAGATGCAGCTCTCGTACAACTTACAAGCCGCATCTAGAGTTCAATGGAGATATGAGCAGGTGGGGCCAGAGTTTAGGGTGATTCTACCCCTATCCGTAATATACACTGGTTCACCTTATATGCGAGGTACTACGGTAATACATTGTGATGTCTACCAAATGAGTTTCATATATAGAGTAGGGTTGCTAGGATGAAGGACAAGGTGGGTGCGGGGTGTAGAGTCTGTAGGTGGTGTGTGTGGGTGGGGGCAGGAGGTCTTCACCTCAATCAATACAGCCCTGCTCTATGGCAGCCAGCCGGATGTACATGACTCCTTCACTGGAGGATACAGACTAACCGCTACACCGGTCTCACAGGGGTCCCTTAATAACCTCAGAAAACACTCAATGCTAGAGTGTCACAGTCCCAAAAACTATTAACTCTTCAAAGGTGGCACAGGCCCCGAAAAATCTTACTCTCTAAGGCCAGCATAGACCCCCAACTCCCTGACAAAAAAGGAGCGCTTCCCTAGCCCATTTAAAAGGGTCTATATCTCCTCTTTCCTATCCCCTCAGATGTGTGTAGTGCACATATGCGTGGGCACTGACACATTCCTCTGTAAAATGGTTGTGTAATGTAGTTCTCACCATGAATATGACCTTCGCTGTCGAAAACATCTATTACTCACTCACTCTCAAAAAAGGACAAGAAAAGAAACGAAAGGACAGGAAATGTGAATAAAGGTAAAGAAGACCTTAGTCGTTCCAGGGCAGCATAGTCCCCCAAAACACACAACTCTCCATTACCTTTATAGACGGCAAACAAGAAAGGAAAAAAAAGAAAAGAACATTGTGTGCAATCGCTATGGGATTCTGTATGGGTTAAGAGGACATTTCCATGCATTAGAAAAGTAAGATGTGGAGTTGCTAGAAGGGGAGGGGACAAGATGTTGTGTATAGCTGTAATTGTGGCAACAATGGAAGTAACCATGGCAGTAGTATAGCTGTAATTGTGGCAATAATGGAAGTAGCCATGGCAGTAGTATAGCTGTAATTGTGACAATAATGGAAGTAGCCATGGTAGTAGTATAGCTGTAATTGTGGCAATAATGGAAGTAACCATGGTAGTAGTATAGCTGTAATTGTGGCAACAATGGAAGTAGCCATGGTAGTAGTATAGCTGTAATTGTGGCAATAATGGAAGTAGCCATGGTAGTAGTATAGCTGTAATTGTGGCAATAATGGAAGTAGCCATGGTAGTAGTATAGCTGTAATTGGGGCAACAATGGAAGTAGCCATGGTAGTAGTATAGCTGTAATTGTGGCAACAATGGAAGTAACCATGGCAGTAGTATAGCTGTAATTGTGGCAATAATGGAAGTAACCATATTAGTAATATAGCAAGAACGATATTAATTCCCATTGTACAATGTTATAGAATAGTACCATTACAGTATCAGCCATAGAACACTGTAGGTAAATGTTTCCTATGTTCACCATACCTATACCGAGGTTGCAAGTGTTCCCGTGTGCACCGGTACCATACATGCAGGCCATACAGGTGTGAGTGCACTGAGGTACCAGCTCAAGCCTCATTAACATGCATTATCGCGAGATTTGCAGCTCCAGGGGTCAGAATCCACTCTGTACATGGGGTGAGTGTCCACAACTGTAGGTGTGAAGACTCCACACCTGTAGGTGTGATGGGAGATAGGCTACACTAACCATACCTTTGAAGTAGTAATAATATATTCTTAACCCACCATGAGCTACTTTATGAATCCTAGAAGTACCTTTGTATGTAGGGTGGAACAAAGTGGATTCCCACCAGCTATTACGTAACTGACCCCTAAAACCAGTGCAAGGCACATGCTGGTGACCAGCTTCAGCTAGACACTATGGTGCCACCCCTATCCAGCTTGGTCGAAATAAACTAATACTGTAGTGAACTAATTACACTAATTACACACACTCGTCATGAATTATCCATTGACTACTTATTTTATACCACGAAACCAATAAATAATCAATAGAATACCAATAAATTCAAGTTGAAAACAAAAATTATTCCCCCTCCCCGGGACTCGATGCCAACGGCACACGGCTAAAGCGCACACGGCGAAAAAAAGATGCTTCTCGGGGTTATGTTTGTGTATAATACACCTTGCCACCCGGCAGCGGACAGCTAAAGCTTTGAATGCGTCTCGCGGTTATGTTTGTGTAGTAAATACACCTCTTTGCCCGGCAGCGGACAGCGACAGCGCACACGGCGAAAAAAAGATGCGCCCGGGCCGGGATTCGACCCGCCTACCTTCGACGGCTGAGCGCTAACCGCTAGACCACCGCGTCTCCTCCTTCAGCGGCCGTCTCGGCTTGGCTATGTTTGAATGCGTCCCGCAGTTATGTATACACAATCGGTACACACGCCTCGGCGCCCGGCTAGGCTTCCTTTGTTTGGTTTAGTTCTAGCCAACCACTTCTCGTCAGTCCCTGTGGTGCACTGCATAGGGAGTTGGACTAAGGACCTGAGAATGCAGGTTCGACCCCTACGATGGCAATGAAATATTCCGTAGGTTTTAACATGTAATATATGACATGGAAGGACATGAGAGGCATGCGGGTTATCCATGGATAACCGCACAGGGTGCGGGTTATCCATGGATAACCACACGCCTTCCAAAACTCATGCTACAGCATTCATGCTGTGCAATATCGACAGATATGTGCATGGGAATATCCACCAAAAAGCACTGAGCAACCCAGAAATCGTGGTATAAGCAGAAATAAGTTTCATCAGGTCAGTGGTCAACGCTCCTAAGGTGAAGGTCATGTGTGAGGTGTTTCCGTGCCACCAGGGGGCCTGACATAGAAGGTTACAGCAGGTGGACACTTTCACCACTTTTGCACATTAAGGTCTCAGCGCTACACAGAATGGACTTACCTGATCTGTATATGAGGTAAAGGTCTGTCATACATGCAATACTGTCTGGCGACTTAACAGGTGTTTTGGTCTCCCTAAAACACATTTTGACTATTGAACAACTTATTTTAGGGATGAGACAAGTCAGACGGAGATCACAATGCCTATTACATGCACATTGAATCCCTACGACCCTAGCAAAGTATCCTGTTTCAATAAACATTTGTTCATGTCATGTACGTATTAACATTGATACCATGCCATTAACTGATTTACACACATTTGGTATTTTGCAGGTGAGTGTCATATGACGCCATAGTAACTCCATGATGACGTCACTGCAACGTCATTTGGCAAGATCAGTAAGTCAGTAATTGCAGCAGTGGTCTTTCTTATTGTCAATCCGGTATTTTTGAGAAAAATGAAGAATAAAAAATGCCCTCTATTAAATACTAAGCCAGGGTCCACTTTCAAATGGCCATCATGAAAAACCAATGGGGTGCTGGCAATTTGGGGAAAAAAGAGAAATAAAAGTCAAGGGTGTCGGGAGCAACTTGATTAAGAAGGGGGAATAAAAAGTGTCCCAATGTGATACATTTTTAGGTTAGTTTTTGAGTAAATTCTGCTTTTCAGAGAACTAAATAGTCTCTGAGCATGTCCTTTCTCAAATTTTTTTTTCTATTTTTTTTTTTTTTTTTGGGGGGGGGGGCAAAACATGCCATCCAGATCCAGTTCATCCCACCTGGAAGTATTGACGATCCTGGTGCCCTGAGAGGATTAATGTGCGTAATGTTAACTGTAAACTACCTCCCTGTTATCAGCTCTAGTAATAACAAAAACTAAAGCTGAAAACACATAGTCATGAGATAAGAGGTTTGTCCTGTTTGTACCTCTTGTTCACAGATAAGGTGAATGATATTTGGGTAAAGTGATAAGAAGTAAATGTAGTTTGCCTATAAATGATGAAGATAAAGGTTATCAGAAGCCAAGTTTGGTAAATATAGAATGATAGAAATGAATTATGTAGTGAATAAATGAGAAAAGTTTCTCATTCATTTATTATATTTCCATTAACCTAATTGATAATAAACAGATTACTACACTATTAAATAAGTCTGGAAAATTACCTCGTATATAATTTGTACCTCCCGTAAAAAGTGCATCCTGTTTTCATCTTGCGGACCTAATTTACACATGGAGCTATCTTTTGGTAACTTAAGTAATGTTTCATACAAAATATACCCTACGTATAAGGTGACCCCAAACATAAGGCGCGCATAGATCCAGGTGCGGCTTATATGAAGATTGTAGGAACCATGTGGGGTGAGTTTAGTACAAACACAGTCCACACTACAATGACCCACCAATGCTATTTCCATATCAAACCATTCATTGTATAGATGTGTGGCCAACTGGCCATGTTCTACTGACCAGGTCTATAGTGCTATACATTACAGCAATAAATGTGTATACACACATATACAAATAAAGGCCAGCACTATCAGTCCTCTAGGTCAGGGCACTGCTAGGGTTGTCTGGTGCAATACTATATTTTACAGATGCCACTTTTCCTCGATCTGCTGGTTTCGCAGTGATTTCTTTCTTAAATGCCCACTTTGTTGCATAGAATTAGGCCAAATCTCAAACAAATTTTACAAAAGTGATATAGGCCTAAGCAATATAAACAAGAAAAATGTGGCAAGGACCACGGATAGGAGTTGTCACCCCTATCCGTGGCCCAAGCCATTGCTTAAGCCAGCAACCTCAAGCAGTATCAGGCAATATCGTCAATAGCAGATGGGGTAGGTATAGATTTGTAGCTTAATATAATGTATTAACCATGAAGTTCATCTGGGAACATGAAGCACCCTGGCTCCACAATTGTGGTTAGTCAGGGAATGATTCTGAGTTATTCAAAAATGACTCGGATAATCAATCTTGAATGGTAGAATTACTCCGATCTGGGAGGGGGTGCATTGCTTTTAAATGACTCGAATACTTAGGTTACTGACTGCAATGGTGGAATTAATACTCTGATCCGGATGGGTTGCTCGGATGGTTGTGTTGGACTCAAACTTGGGCTTCCCTAGCCCACTTAAAGGGGTCTATATCTCCTCTTACCTATCCCCTCAGATGTGTGTGGTGCACATATGCACGGGCACTGACACATTCCTCTGTGAAATTGTGTAATGTAGTTCTCACCATGAATATGACCTTAGCTGTCGAAATGGCGTAAAACATCTATTACTCACTCACTTACTGGACTCAAACCAAGTGTGAAGGAGTACCTGCATCTGCTAAACAACACTACAATACATGTAGCCAAATCGGAAGTGGCTTTGGACATGATGTCATGTCATTCAGAAGTCAGCTGAGGTTAAGGATGTATATTTGGATTGTGGCTTTTGCTAGTTTGTCAGAAAGCCACATACACTGTATCTACTTGACACATGTAGAGCAGGGCCATATCCTGGTTGGATGGCACATTCAGTGAGGGCCATTGATGAAATGCCAACAATCAAAGCCGCCCCAACACATACTCCACAAAAAAGGAGAGAGAAAAGGGGAAAAGAAAGTGCTTAACCCTCTGAAGGCATATAGTGCATTAAAGCATCAGGCCACCCTTAAAAATATGTTCGTTTCCTGTCCAGAGGCCTGGTGGAATTTTTTTCAGAATGGGTAAATTTTTTTTCTTGACTTCTAAAAAAGTTTTTTTTGTCTTATTAGCACAAGAATCTAGGTTTCTAATCACTGAATCCTAGAACACGATGATAAATTTACGCTATCCCCACTTACGATGTTCATGACAAATAAAAATCTTTTCCTAAAAAAAAAATTTCCACTCTCTCCCTCATCGGTCTGAAAAATCCCACCCTCTGGACAAGAAACAAATATATTTTTAAGGGTGGCCTCATGTTGGTCGTCATGTTGTATGACTATACCCTTAGTCTATGCATCATGCCCACACTACATCATAGCTGTGGGTGGTCATGTTGTATGACTGTACCCTTAGTCCATGTATCATGCCCACACTACATCATAGCTGTGGGTCGTCATGTTGTATGACTGTACCCTTAGTCCATGTATCATGCCCACACTACATCATAGCTGTGGGTCGTCATGTTGTATGACTACCCTTAGTCCATGCATCATGCCCACATTACATCATAGCTGTGGGTCGTCATGTTGTATGAGTGTACCCTTAGTCCATGTATCATGCCCACACTACATCATAGCTGTGGGTCGTCATGTTGTATGACTGTACCTTAGTCCATGCATCATGCCCACACTACATCATAGCTGTGGGTCGTCATGTTGTATGACTGTACCCTTAGTCCATGTATCATGCCCACACTACATCATAGCTGTGGGTCGTCATGTTGTATGACTACCCTTAGTCCATGCATCATGCCCACACTACATCATAGCTGTGGGTCGTCATGTTGTATGACTGTACCCTTAGTCCATGTATCATGCCCACACTACATCATAGCTGTGGGTCGTCATGTTGTATGACTGTACCTTAGTCCATGCATCATGCCCACACTACATCATAGCTGTGGGTCGTCATGTTGTATGACTGTACCCTTAGTCCATGCATCATGCCCACACTACATCATAGCTGTGGGTGGTCATGTTGTATGACTACCCTTAGTCCATGCATCATGCCCACACTACATCATAGCTGTGGGTCGTCATGTTGTATGACTACCCTTAGTTCATGTATCATGCCCACACTACATCATAGGTGTGGGTCGTCATGTTGTATGACTGTACCTTAGTCCATGCATCATGCCCACACTACATCATAGCTGTGGGTCGTCATGTTGTATGACTGTACCTTAGTCCATGCATCATGCCCACACTACATCATAGGTGTGGGTCGTCATGTTGTATGACTACCCTTAGTCCATGCATCATGCCCACACTACATCATAGCTGTGGGTGGTCATGTTGTATGACTGTACCTTAGTCCATGTATCATGCCCACACTACATCATAGCTGTGGGTCGTCATGTTGTATGACTGTACCTTAGTCCATGGATCATGCCCACACTACATCATAGGTGTGGGTCGTCATGTTGTATGACTGTACCTTAGTCTATGCATCATGCCCACACTACATCATAGGTGTGGGTCGTCATGTTGTATGACTACCCTTAGTCCATGCATCATGCCCACACTACATCATAGCTGTGGGTGGTCATGTTGTATGACTGTACCCTTAGTCCATGTATCATGCCCACACTACATCATAGCTGTGGGTCGTCATGTTGTATGACTGTACCCTTAGTCCATGTATCATGCCCACACTACATCATAGCTGTGGGTCGTCATGTTGTATGACTGTACCCTTAGTCCATGTATCATGCCCACACTACATCATAGCTGTGGGTTGTCATGTTGTATGACTGTACCCTTAGTCCATGTATCATGCCCACACTACATCATAGGTGTGGGTCGTCATGTTGTATGACTACCCTTAGTCCATGCATCATGCCCACACTACATCATAGCTGTGGGTGGTCATGTTGTATGACTGTACCCTTAGTCCATGTATCATGCCCACACTACATCATAGCTGTGGGTCGTCATGTTGTATGACTACCCTTAGTCCATGCATCATGCCCACACTACATCATAGCTGTGGGTCGTCATGTTGTATGACTGTACCCTTAGTCCATGTATCATGCCCACACTACATCATAGCTGTGGGTCGTCATGTTGTATGACTGTACCTTAGTCCATGCATCATGCCCACACTACATCATAGCTGTGGGTCGTCATGTTGTATGACTGTACCCTTAGTCCATGCATCATGCCCACACTACATCATAGGTGTGGGTCGTCATGTTGTATGACTGTACCTTAGTCTATGCATCATGCCCACACTACATCATAGGTGTGGGTCGTCATGTTGTATGACTACCCTTAGTCCATGTATCATGCCCACACTACATCATAGCTGTGGGTCGTCATGTTGTATGACTGTACCCTTAGTCCATGTATCATGCCCACACTACATCATAGCTGTGGGTCGTCATGTTGTATGACTGTACCTTAGTCCATGCATCATGCCCACACTACATCATAGGTGTGGGTCGTCATGTTGTATGACTGTACCCTTAGTCCATGCATCATGCCCACACTACATCATAGCTGTGGGTGGTCATGTTGTATGACTGTACCCTTAGTCCATGTATCATGCCCACACTACATCATAGCTGTGGGTCGTCATGTTGTA
This sequence comes from Acholoe squamosa, assembly GCA_949317995.1. Classification (NCBI taxonomy): domain Eukaryota; kingdom Metazoa; phylum Annelida; class Polychaeta; order Phyllodocida; family Polynoidae; genus Acholoe; species Acholoe squamosa. Next base: position 32,277,285 of record OX439049.1, on the reverse strand, counting down.
TGACTGTACCTTAGTCCATGCATCATGCCCACACTACATCATAGGTGTGGGTCGTCATGTTGTATGACTACCCTTAGTCCATGCATCATGCCCACACTACATCATAGGTGTGGGTCGTCATGTTGTATGACTGTACCCTTAGTCCATGTATCATGCCCACACTACATCATAGCTGTGGGTCGTCATGTTGTATGACTGTACCTTAGTCCATGCATCATGCCCACACTACATCATAGCTTTGGGTCGTCATGTTGTATGACTGTACCCTTAGTCCATGTATCATGCCCACACTACAGGGTTGATACACTGCCAGAGCGTCAACATGATGCATCAATAGGTATTATGCACTCCTATATTGGCGGCCTTCACAGGCACTTACCAGTCCTAGTGGATCCTAGTGTACCATCTAAAAATCCTAGCAGCTTACTATACAGCAAATGACTGCCTCGCTCACTGCAGCCCCCTTTGTGGCAGCCATAGTCTTGATGTATGGCCAGTTTTGATTGGGTGTGAGGTATGTCGGTCGGCATGGACAGGACATTCAGGATTATATGTGTGTTAGGGGGCCCTTGTGTGTCGTGCTCACTCCCTGAAGGATGTAGATTTCTGTATCGGGTTTAAGCACAGCATGCTGTGCAAGCTGCCATCTTAGAACAGCATGCTGTGTGTGCTGCCATCTTGTCCCCCCATCTTTGTATAAGGCTTAGGTACAGCATGCTGTGTGTGCTGCCATCTTGTCCTCCCTCTCTGTATAGGGTTTTAGCATAGCACGCTGTGTAAGCTGCCATTTTGTCCTTCCTCTCTATCGGTTTTAAGCATATATCATTCTGTTCATGCTGCCATCTTACCCCCACCCCCTGGGCTTGCCCTCCATCACGGTTTTTCACCTGCAGGTGTGTATGTTAACGGTTTCCTAAGAATCAGAGCTGATCCCTGCAGTCTTTTGTGATATGCAGTTACCAGTAAATTTAACTTCCTGCAGATTGGTATACAAATGTGGTAAGCAGTGTCGCAGTGAAAGGGGCCAGCTTGTTCTCTGATAGAATTCTGATTCCTGCAGTGAACCATGTATGCCAGGAACAAGCAAGAGGAGGCCATAATGTTCTGGATAGATGGCTACTAGTTTCTGCAGTGCATATGATTATCCTATGTATCATACATAGCCAGTGAAAGGCAGCCATGTCTAGTTAATATAGATTGCCCAGTGAAATTCCACTATCCTGACCCCATAAGTGATAGAGATTCTCACACTACATGTACTCCGATTATCATATACAGTTGATGTACGGCCATTGCTGTTACACCCCTATACAAACCCTTTACATCATGTTGTATGCATACATGGGTTTATAGACATGGCAGGAATGACAGGAGGAGTGAGTCCCTGGATACCGAGCCAACAGGCAGATACATCAGTCTACCGCTGCTGCTTCCGTAGTTACTACTTTCTATGGAGGCCCAGTGGGTTTTTGCCATTTTAAATTTCGCTGCTTGATGTAAACTATTCAGAAGATATACCCACTTCCTAATCCCTATCATATCAGCTCTTTCCTTGCAGGGTCCCAACCCCGGGGGGGCCACTCTCAGATTTATGGATACCAAGCGTACATCATCTTGGCTCTGGTACCCCTTTTAGAGGGGTAGAATTTATAAAAAATACCCCCCTTTTAGCGGGATCCCACCAAAAATTTGTAAGAAATCACACCCTATTTTGACAGGACCCCCCCCTATCATTTACAAAAATGATACCCCTTTTGATGTGTTGCCCTTTAAAATGTTGAGGAAAGGAAGTAGGTGAGCCGTGGAAAATCAATAAAATGTGCCCTCTTTTCACTTAAAGTTTTTGAAAAGTTGGTTTGATTTTTGGGGTCTAAAAACATACCCCTTTTTGCCCAAAATACCCAAAAATGTACCCCTTTCAACGGATCCGGCAGGTGGGAATCCACTCTGTTCCACCCTACATACAAAGGTACTTCTAGGATTCATAAAGTAGCTCATGGTAGTCACTTACCTAATATTTCAAGACTTCATCCCATTAAACCTATCTAATGATCAATGGATGGATCTGGAGAAATGAAGTGGATTTGCTTTTTAAATGAAGTCTCTATGTCAATTTTAAGTGGAATTATGACCGGTCAAAGGTACCAAATCAGACCCAGAATTCTGCCATAGTTAAGAGTTTAATTTGGATCTAATTTTGTGATCAAGCAAGATGAATCCAAGGTATACTGGATCACTAAAATGATTATTTTGGGCAATTTTCTTTTCAGATAAGCAAGATATACCCTCAAGAATGTAAATAATGATACATTTTATCATAATCAAACAATGTAAAAGCAAATTTTTGATGTCATCTTTTCCCTTGAACTGTGCGCTCTGACAGAACCACGGCAGAATATCGTCTTTGACTCAGGACGTTTGAATGATCATAACTTCCATTTAAATTGACATAATAACTTCATCTAAAAAGCAAAACTACTTATTTTTATCATAGCTATCAATTTCCTACCATATAAAATACATACAATAAGGTCTTAATTGATAGGTAAGTGCCCAACATTGGGGAGGTTGGGATAAGTGTCCAGAGATAATCTCGCCAAAAAAGTTTGCAGGGTCTGTCAAACATACTGCAGCCCCTTAGAAAAAGAAAATGAAAACATTTTCTAGATCATTTTTAACCATAGAACAAGTGGGAACTATTTATTTTTAGGTGCTCAATGATCTTCTCATAATAAAATAGTTCTAAACTTTTAGTTGAACTTTGATGGAGTCAAAGGCAAAATTCCCTGCATTCAACCTTGTAGAAAAAATAATCATTTTAAAGGTCTAACCAAGCCTGTTAAAATGAGCCCTTGTTTGTAAAGATCCTCCAGTAAATAGTTTCAGAATAAGCTTGCAAAGAAAGGAGAGTTTAACACTACCCAGTTTCAGCTTTATCACAGTTTCACACCTCTCCTGCAGCAGACTCACACAGTGGAGGTATTTCAGTGCCTACTCATGGTGGGTTAAGAATATATAATTACTACTTCGAAGGTATGGTTACTGTAGCCTATCACCCATCACACCTACAGGTGTGGAGTCTTCACACCTACAGGTGTGCCCAGCCTGTATGGTACTAGCACCCACTGGTAAACATGCAACGTCGGTATATATCAAAACTTCAATGTCAAAATATAAAAGCTACTAACGGAAGAGCAAGGGTCACACAAAAGCTTTTCGACCCTGTTTCTTCCTGCTGTCGCTCTTGTTGCACAGAATGTCCCAGGGTAGGACAGATGTACTATCCCCACACAGTGCTCACGAAGGCTACTGTTGGCCAGCCTGATGGTAGAGTAATTAGTGCACATATACAGTCCCACCCTGCTCTGTCGTCTAACCATTCTTTTCTCTCCATCTGCGCAAACAAACTGTGTATTACTTACTTCCCCGGCAACATTCGCATCACTCATTGATGTTCATAACAGGCAGTTGATCCCCCCCCCCAAACTAAATATAAAATAAGAAGAAATAAAAGCACATCATTTTGATCAAATCAAAACACATTGTCTTTCAAACCTCTTTCATAATAACTCCTCTGACTCCTCATAGATTCCACCACTAATCCCGGTCCCCGCACTTCCATGGTAGAATTGGCATTATCCCTGTTATGGAAACGCAGAGGTAAGGGCCGCTTCCTCTAGCTTTGGATGTTTGTGAATACTGGAAAAAGGGGTGTTTTTTTCAGAACATTAAATGTGAGCAGTGACTCTGTATTTATTGTAAAAAGGGGTCACTATCTGCCTGGTTCATCCAATGCCCAACCTCAGGTGTTTTATGTGATTACAAAGAAGCCTTTTTGCAATGAATACCTTCATGCACATACAATTTTATACATTATTCTATTATACGGGGAATGCCTTTATCTCATATTCCAGATATGGCAAACCCTGCATAAGATTTCCATGATTTAGCAGAAAAAGGGGTGTTTTAATACCCTAGAAGTTTGTGCTTTTCATGGAAAAAGGGGGTGTTTTAGAGCCAAGATTTGTGGAAAAGGGGTTCATTTTAAAAACCCATAACATGGATGGTGTCATTCTCCAATAGAGAGTGCGGGGACCGGGCCACTAATGCTGCCTTCAGTAGGTACTCCCAGACGGAAAAGCAGAGTACATGAGATTTAATTGCCTATAGAGGGTTCATGTTGGGTTCAGGACCTTTGGGACCCAGGTCCATGTCGGCCTGTCAGGTCAGTGCTACATGAAAACATGTGCTGGGGGAGTGTACTGTTGATAAAGGATACCAAAATCACGTGACCCATGTGCTCCTTGCACAGAGCAGAGTTTAGGTCAGTCAGTTCTTTCCTGGTAATACAAGGGATCTGTTAGGAGATTGGATAGCATGGTTACAGTGCTGTAGAATGCCCTCAGTGCTCCTTTTATCGCCCACTAAATTAACCCCAACCAGAGCCTGTTTGATGGGAATGGTGGGCGAGTTGTTGATGGCTGTGTGTAAGGGTTGACAGGTGTAATGAAATAAATGGACTCTGAAGGATTGACATTTAGAAATGGGTGAATATAGTACAGACTGATCATCCGGCTGCAGATTTCACCAATCTCCAGGCCTGCATTGATTTTGGCCGGACCGCATAGTTAAAGAAAGAAATATTGAAAAACAAGATTTAATTCACTATTTTAATCATTGGCCCAGGGCTATACCTAGGTCTTTAGCAGCGGGTTCGAGGCCAAATTTCATGATTTCTAATCACCAACTTTACAGTGTAATCATTGGTGAATCCAGGCCTCTTATCAATTTAATTAAAAATACAAGGGATAGATTGGAATCTCATCTCTCCAACAATACATCTCTCTTGTCCGTGAGCCATGTCTTTCCATGTCAAATGAGCTGCCATATTTGACTCACCTTTTGAAGAGCCATATGTATAACATGGCTTCAACATGGGGCCTAAGGTAGCGATCAGTTTTTGCATTTTCAAAAACATCTTGATTCCTATGGAAATTGCTGATTAAGATGCTGAAAATTCAGCAGGTGTAGAAGTAATCAGGCATGTCATATGTGCTACATCCTATATCAGGGGAGGGTAACGCCATACCTGTACCGCCATAAGACCACCATAAAACTGCCATATTGTAGTTTAAATCGCTACCTGTCCATTTCAACAGAATTCTTACGAAAAAACTTGGACCACTATGTTTGCAATAGCACTTTCGGCAGGCCTGACGCATGAGCACAGATGGACCCGCCATTTGAAAACTGCCTTACCATAACTTTTTTTTTTCTATGTTGAATCTGGGGGGATGTTCTCCAGTCAAATCAATTATTATTTGCTAAAATGCATGGATTAGATGTTAAAACTCATTAATTTCAAGTTAAATCGATAAAAATCTGTTGATTTCTCCGTCAAAAATGCTACTTCCGGCAGGAGGAGTTCGGGCACGTGCAGAGAGAACCAAAATCCAAAATGGTGGACAGTAAGATGATCGACTTACCATGCTATCAAAACTGCTTGATTATAACAAAAATGGAGAAATACAATTTCTCAGGTCATGTATGGTTACTATGGATCCTTATTCAAGACGTGCTGGTATTCTGCAATGCTTAACTCGCCAAGAGACAAGTTATTCGCCAATGAAAATTATGAGCGATAATGGCTGCATTCTCCATAGCCTTAACCATTGACGACTCCGACACACTGTCACTATATTGACAGGCCCCTACAATACTAGGTTTTGGATCACCCTGGGCCAGTCGTGCATTGCACGCGTTAAATCTTTGAACTCTTTAATCCTTTAACAAACAAAGACACCTTTTGATCTAGGCTGTAAAAACCTTAATAAATAATGGTCCAAATTGCAAGCTGTGAAAAACGAAATGTAGCCCAAGGTCTGAGATTAGAGATAGTCGGTCTCACAGTCTGGCAATTTCCCCTAGCCCGGCAGCGATTTTTGCCGGCAAAAGCCAGTGTCCTGCTAGTTTTCGTCTTGACTGTGAAAGGGTAGAGAGATTTATTTTGAAGGATGGAGGAGGAGAGGGATTGATGTGTTTATATGTAGGCACTGTAGTTCAGGATGTAGCGCAGAAGATGTGAGTTGGGGAGTGGAGGGGTTTAGCTGTGTGTGTGTATGTCTTCTTTTTTATTGGAGGGGGGGGGTGTTGTCAGGCAGTTGACTCCTGACCTCTGTGGTGGTGAGTGATAGATTGTTGTAGCCATAACAAAACCTCCTCATGCTGCCTTCTCACACACTCACATAGAAGACAACCGTGTTTACTGTCAATGTAACAAAACTATCACTGTAAAACCTCCTCATGCTGCCTTCTCACACTCACATAGAAAACAACCATGATTAGTGTCAACTTAACAAAACTATAACCGTAAAACCTCTTCGTGTCGCCTTCTTGCACACTCACATAGAAAACAATCATGTTTAGTGTCAACGTAATGAAACCATTGCCACAAAGCCAAATACTACCCATAGCCTTATAGAATATGGCTTAAGTCAGGGTGGAGCTTATACACGGGTGCAGCTTATACACAGGAGGCTAATAGTAACCATTGAAAGGCCACACAGAGAATTTAGGCATCATGCCTGAATGTAGCTCTTGTGAGTCTACCTGTAGAGGTACTGTAAGACCCAGCATATAACAGCCCCCTCCTTTTTTAAGACACATCCTGAGCTCATGCTGAATCTATAAGGCGCACCTGGGGCTTAGTTTTTTAGGTTTTAGTACTATGGTATAAAATCCTTGCCTATTTGGTACACCATGTGACTTCAGCCAAAAAAAGAACACAAAAAACAAACATAAAAAAGCCCACAGGATTTATCCAAGTTAAAGGTGGTTAGAACTGAGGTCTATTGTTGTCATGGATACAGGGCATTATGTCAGTATGTAGAACAAGCTTCACAACTGCAACTACTCATTTCTAACAAGAAATACACATGGACTTATTACTCATAAGTATAAAAAAGGCATAACTCTTGTGACACAGGGCTATCTGTTAGCCTGTCTTTCTAAAGCCTCAGTGATGCTGATAGTGCGTGTGTATGACAGAAATGGGACAGACCATTCATCTAGTTTCATAACATAGTCTGGGAGATAAATAGCTCAAAAATGATGAGATGTGAAAATGTTGGTGAAAAAGAGAAAGATAAGATTAATGACATATAACTTTGTGTAGGGACAGTAAATTCCTGGCCCGTGGGTATAAGCCGCACCTGCTAATGAGCTCCACCCTGACTTTGGGAGAAGGAAGGCTTAAAGCTGTACCTAGGGCCGGAAAATAGAAGGTTGAGTACTGATCTATAATGCTAAATACCCATCTATAAGCCGCCGCCTTCATTAAGTTGATTTTATAAGCTTATGTATGCGAATTTACAGTACATGGGCTTCTTTCCCACTGACAGTCCCCGTGTGTAGGGACAACCTGTTTATAAGGCAATTTTCCTGACATGCAGTGACATTAAGGCATACACTCAGTTCAAGAACATCCTATAAGGCGCATCCTGTCCTGGAAAGGTTAACAAATGGCAGTATGTGTTGTACAAAAGAGACTATTTTTGATGATGTCTAACTTTGGACATAAAGCAACCATATACACTTGTCTCCATAATGAATACAAATGTCTCTACCACGCCTCACTATACATTTATCTCAAAGAGTTATCCCACTAGGTGGCAATAGTGTAGCAGTTCACAGGAAGTGCCCTATAATGCATGGCTAGCAGCTTATAGTTAGACTCAGCCCACTACTGCCTGCCTGCCACTGTGTGTCAGACAGACAGTGGTAGATTTATATTGATCTCAATCAATACAACCCCACATACCCATCCTACATCGTCCCCTCACCCTTCCCACATTGGCACACACTCTCAGTCAAATCCTATTTCCCTGAGTTTCCTCCCTCAGTCCTGTATAGAGTTTGTCCACAAATGGACAGTCATTTTGAGATGAGCTGTATATGAATTTATGTAAATATGAAGAAAAAAAACCCACGAATATTTAGATAGAAGAAGAAGAAAATCAAGTCTAGCAATGATAGCTACATGTATACAATCACTGCAACATCAGCCCTAGAAGGTTTGTGGAACTTTGTATACTAAAGAGGCTTGACCAGCCACCAATGTAAAAGATAAACATATCAACTAACAAACAGTGATGTTGTGTTTGCTCGTGGTAGGGAGAAATGTCAGTAACAGATGGAGTAGGGTTAGGATGATAGGTGGGGGCTGACAAACGATTGGTCTTCCTCTGAATTATTGAACATCTCTAAAATAAACCCTCACCTTCTTTCTAAACAATCCTCTCACTGGCCCTCTACAGGCGCCTGCCACAAATAGGTAAGGCTCCTTATGGTACCTAGTCCTCTACAGACATCTGTACCGAGTTCTGTCCAGACTCCTGCCACAGTAAGCTAAGGGTCCTTATGCCATATTCCTACCCAAACAGCATCTACAACTAAGTAAGGACCTTGATGGCATCTAGTCCTACCCAGACTCTTGCCACAACTAGGTAAGGGTCCTGGTGGTTACATGGTCCTACCCAGACTCCTGCCATAATTAGGTAGGGGTCCTGATGGTACCTGGTCCTACCCAGACTCCTGTCACAATGAGGTAAGATTCCTACCACCAAGCAGAGTTCTCACTGATGGCTGCGTCTGGTGGAGAGGTTTTTGCTGGTTCAAATAATTTGCATTGAAATGAGGCCAGGAACAGGAGGAAGTGGACCGCATAATCTAATGAAATATTCGTCATTGTTCTACAACAAAAAGTAACACCGCAGGATGGTCATCGCTCACCGACCAAGAATGAAACTCCCAATTAAACCAGAAATGGAACCCGGCCCGAATAAATACATGAAATAATGAGGAAAAAAAGGACGGGAGGAGAAATCAAGAAGAAATGAAAATGGTCACAGAACCCACAATCTGGAAATTAAAGATGAGTTGAGGTACTGCATTCCAATTTGTCCCCTGACCATGTTCTTCAGTTGGTTTTTAAAATTGAGATTTAGGTGATCAAACAGTGGGGGTGGAACAGCCAAAAGTTGTGGGGAATGGGGGTGTAAATTTTGGTTATTTTCTATAGGGCCACTGTAAAAAATTCTAGAATTTATAATCTCCTGAATTAAAATTTAGAATCAGTGTAGGATCTAGGAATTAGTACATTAAATTTTAAATGGTATTGCAAATAAATGTAGATATGAAACTATTTTTGCTGTCAGATGTGGCCGAGGCGGATATTGTGCGCAGGCTATGTTGATAGCCTGGGTGGCAGGCACTTGTAGCAAAAGTCAGTAACGCCCTTGGTGCTAATAAATGACGTGAGAGGTTATCAGGGCTGGCTGGGTGTGATCGGCCCCTGGGTACTTCACTGGTTGCTGACAGTAGGCACTCAGATGAGACTGGTATAAGTGCTGTTAGCTCCTTTACACACCCACAAGGGGTATAAGGCTGCCTTATACAGAACATTGTGCTGTAAATCTCCGCATGTAGGCCCCAGCTTATAAGCGAGGACTGAATCCTACTGCACCTTTTTAGTGACGGTTACTGGTGTGTCTTATACATGAGGATGTTTGGGGTGCCATATTTGACTTTAAGTTACTGTGGTGGTGAGAATCAGGCCCCAGGTGCACCCTATAGAATTTACTCAAACTCAAGGTGTGCCTTATGCACAAGGTGATCCTATACATGAGGTATTATGATAGGTCTCCTTGCATTCTGTCAGTGCTGAACCTCCATACTGATCCTTTCTGCAGGGTGCATGCCAAAGGGCATGATGTGCCAATGCAATGTCAGCTGCAGCCCTTAGCAGGTGAGCAGCGGGATGTTAGGCACGTTTTACAATTAGCTCTATCAAGTATTTTTAAATCAGAAAGAGTTATAGGCACCACCATGGATTAAGACGCCTTTGGGGGTCCCCCAAAAAAGGCAGATGTGGCCAAACTTTGCGGAAATATAGCATAAAAAATGTGTAATTGTATAAAAATATATTCATATATGGCTAGAGTAATATGTTGAGATCATAAATGTGTTGATTGGTGATTGAAAAAATCTGTGATGATTGCACAATTGATGGATTACAAAATGTTGTCTATAAAGAGCAGAGAGGCGACGTTTTGGGTGTCCAATGGTGAAGGATATACATTCCATTGGGAAACTTTTTCCCCCGCCCTTTTTGTGACTTGTTAACCACAGAGGAGTATGTTAACCACAGATGCACCATGATGATGTCATACTTTTTGATGGGGTACACAAGCTGGCACCACCTATATCAGTAACATGTACACTGTGAAGATTGAAAACCTCTGAACTATGAGTTATCTAGTTATTTGTTAATATGACATAGACCTATTATATTTTTTGTGGCGTGAGGGGGAGGTATTTCACCTGGATATAAAAGGAAACTGTCTTTCTGAGTTAACAGCGTTTTAACGCTTTCCTCTAGTTCTGTCACAGGTTTAAGTTTAATCATTGGTAAGAAAGTATACTCCTGTAAATCCGTGCATACAGGGCGCACTTCATGTACAATACAAACATATAGTTCAAGAAATTGCTATAAGGTGCACATAGGGCTTAATCTCTATCTACAGTACTGTTGCACCCAATATATTCCTTGCGAATAAGATGCAAACTGGCTTTGGGCTGATCCTATAAGGCACAAGTCAGACTCGCAGATAATCTACGTCTTACATGCGAGGGTTTACGGTAGGATGTATGTGATCACATGTTGGCCGATAGAAAGGGTCAGTGTGATTTAGGACTGCGGCCAGGTGATATTTGGAGGGCACACTATCCCACACTAAGGTGTCACATTGACAGATGGATGCAGTGTCACATGTTGTAGACCTAAACTGTCAGCAGCAATATATAATAGATCTGCCACTGTCATACCTTGTCTTCAATATGAAACATGATGAAGAAATACAGCTTACTCGCAATTCCATTGGCGACTAACTCGAGGGCACCGATGCAACACAGTTTTTTTACCGTAACCCTGGTTGACAAATCATAACAACTATAAAGCATTATTCAATTGTAAAAAAAGGTTTTAGATAAATTCCAGGAAATGAAGTCTTAATTCATTTAGCTTGAAAATTACTTGTGACCTTTTGGCCTGGATTGAAAAGAATGGGTAATGAAAATACCTTACTTTAACCATAGTTACCGAATTTTATGACGTTAGTTAGGCCTCAAATAACCTTTCAATATTTCAATTCTATATTCATACATAAATATAGACATACAACGGATGAAGTTAGATATACACTGACACATTCAGGAGATGCCATGCAAAATGGCAGAGACACGCCAATCGCCTGTTGGCAATTAAAGACCTCCGCCCTGCTATAAGACTCCTACCTTCAAAACGACCTCCAGGGCACACTCAGGAAACAACAGCTAAGACCTTTAAGCTGCACATAATGCCTCCAGGTCCATGTCCCTTTGTCATCATAATACACCCATGGTCAGTCTACTAGCCAGCACTGCATTGGTGCATCATGCTGACCCTTCACTTCAAGATTGTCTAACCCTATAGAGTCAGCATGGTACATGTATGTAGCACTTGTGAGTCACTCCTGCTTTACCATGACCAATGGGCATTATGTGTTAATGTGTTAGGCATTCAAAGTGTTAATGGTGGTTGCATGTCTTGTGGCCTCTCAGGGACGGTCCCTTCCTGGCCCTTATGCTGACCTCACGGGCACCATTCCGGTCAGTGAGGGCAGCCAACTGCTGGGTGGAGTAGTTTTAAGACGGGTAGAGAAGGCCAGTTAACTGCGAAATGGGAAATACAAAGTCTAGTGGGTATTTTGGTAAAACTAACATTTTCATTTACCAGTGGTTTCTTGTAAACTGTGCAGTTAACATCCATATTAATGTAACAATTTTACTTTATTCCAGGTGAGTGAATTGTGATATTTCCATGGGGATCATCCCGGTCATAACCAGTGTAAGTACACTAAAAACATTGAGGTCAGTTGAAATGACTTTTTGGCAAAGGCTAAACATTGTCTAAATGGACCTCAGGGGGTCAACCTTGCAGTCTCACATTATGATGTTCTCTACCCTTTTGTCTTTGGTGGTCAAGATGCATGAATATTCACCAAAGCTGCTGTCAAGCATTTTAGTGACCCCTACATTGCTAGGGAGTTAGTTAAAGTAAGTACATCCGAAAATGGGATTTTCTAATTTCTGCTTAAATCTCTTCCAAATACTGTATTAATTTCATATTTAACTCAAAAAGAGTTATAGGAGACACCTATGGGTCCCCTCATTTTCAGTCATTTTGGTGGTGCGAATAAGTTTAAAAAAAGATGGAAATTTTATATATAAGACGCAGAATTACTTAATGAATTTGTAGTGTCATTAAAGGAGGAGATGTAGGGGTCTTGCAGGAAAAGGTATTTCAGTACCAACTATTGTAAATTTTGAGTAATTGTCTATATTCTACAGAGTCAGTTGGTTGGCGGCCATAAGATGCTTTTTGCCTGCAATGGTGAAGGTATATGATGTTGATCCATGTATCAATTTTCCCGCCTTTTTTGGAAATGTGGTGCGAATAGGGCAGTTTTGGTGGGAGTTATGCGAATAGTGGCTTGGTGGTGCCAATAACCTGGGTGAGGGAGTGCTGATGTCAGACCACAAGCTAGACTTGCTCAAGGCTATTGATTTATTTCTTTTTGAGTTACGAGCAATGCACATTGCTGCTGTATATTAAAAGGATAAGTTATGATACAATGTGGTCCATGGGCAGAAGAGGGTCGGGCCTGGGGAAGCATACCATTCAGCCTCAGGCTTCCTCCAGTGCATTTCTAATGGGAGCAACTTAATTCGTGCCCTCCAAAATGTGCACCTTAGGCTTAAATCTATCAATAACATTGACATTTTAATGGAGTTGCTGAGAAAAAGGATGATTGAAGTATATGATTGAGTAATAATATTTTTGAGAACATTTATTTTTGAGACCCAACCATTGGATATACCGTATTCGTTCAAATAAGCGCACATGTGCGGAAAATGAATTGTTAGGTGCTCAAAACCTTATAAAACAAATAACAAATTAATTCTAATTAGTGCACCCCCAAGAGCCTAAAATCGTTGTTTTTTTCCCCTAAAAACTTAATTTTTACACTTCATTTGATTGATTTTACACCAGGGTGGGACCCAGAAAGGAGGGATGTGCGCTTATTAGAGCATGTGCGCTTATCAGAATGAATACGGTACTAACTTTAACTTTGATGAGAAGGAAACATGAAACTACAGGAAGTGTGGGTCCTATTATAAACGTTAAACACTTGGCAGGGTAGGTACCTGTCAGTCCTGTGGCTGTAGGTGTGAGGTGTGTATACTGAGGTTACGGGATGCCAAATAGTCCTAGCCATTGCCGAAGCTGGTAGCCAGCGAGTTATTAGATGGGTACCAGTAACATTGGCTCCCTGAGAAGACCGCACTGAATAGTTGGCATCATTTCATTGGCGGATGATTGATCCTGCTCAGTTACTATACGCCCATAGCCAGTGGATCCACCATTTTAAATTTCATTGGGTCTGCCAAATGAGACAAAACACACTGATAAGACATAACATGAAGGGTACAAGCTTGTCCCTGGATAACACCCATTTCCAAGGACAAGCTTGTATTCATCTTATCAGCTTTTGTAAGTGCATGTTGAAAGAGCCAGCTCCAGTCCTACTTGGAGCTTATAGGATGGTACTAAGGTAGTGGGATGTGGGGTCATGTCAGACAGGTAACCTTTATCCTGCATTCCCGATTACACATCTCCTTAACCATTCCTTGAAGACAAACCGCAATACCTTGGTATATGCGGGATATTACAGTACTCATCCTGGGAGTTCAGGGAAACACTGTGTGTACTCTCAAGTATTTTTAAGCTTATTCCATTAAGGCAAATGTTATGTAAATAAAGATCAGGTAAATTTTACGATATCTATGTTCTATGTTTCTAAGTTGAAGCAAAAAGGTCTGAATAGATTAAGAATTTGAAAGAAAATGAAGGAAAATGTTATTAACTCAAAAAGCGAGTTATAAGAGCCAGGGGGGAAAAAAACTGATTATCAGTGCCTCTGGTTGGAGGCAGATGGGGGACAGGAAGTGGAAATAAATGTCTGAAATAAAGCATGAAAGGAGGTCAAAAATTGCAAAAAAATGTACATAGTGTTTGAGCTTAGAATGTTTTCTTTAAGGTATTGAAAGATCTAAGTTTTTCTATTTTATGGTTTTGGAGATATTGATGGGAACAACCAAAGTAGTCAGTCACATTTTCAGAGGAGTAGAGTTAATACACTTTTGGGCCTAATGCTAAGCCTATCAACATTCCCACCCTTTTTGACTGAGGTGGTGCAAATAGGCTAAGGTGGTGCAAATACATGCAAATGAGGGTCCACATTAAGGCAGGTGGTGCGAACAGGAGGAAGAGGATGGATGTGGTGGGGATGACATCAGCATACAGGCAGGAACTAGCTCCAAGCAGATATCAATTAGTGTAGCCTGGTTATAATGTAGTTCTTATACTATAACACATCTGCTTGGAGAGCCATTTAATGTACATGGTGGTTAACAGCACCACAAAATGGCAGGAAAAAGGTTTCCAAAGGTTTCCAACTGGAATGCATATACTTTAACATTGTAGCAAAGAAGCGTCACCTTGCAATGATGGTTGGCATGCCTTAACTTTCTCACTGATACCAGCTTATCTAAGGGAGGCAATACAATAATATATATACAGTTTCAATTTTCATGATATTTTTGCACCCCCTATAAAGTCTTATTTCAAGGTGGCTCCTATAACTCTTCTTTCTCTGAAGCAAAAAAAAAAATCCGCTTTTTGAGTTACCTGCAATGCACATTGCTATCCTTTATTTTGAACTCCAAATAAAGAATATAAACTAGATGATTACGTTAGAACCATGTTTCTGTGTGTCAGGTGAGTTGAGGCCAACACCTTTTGTGTGTGAATTTTCAAGTTGGCTGAGCATTCAGCATGAGGAAAAAAAGATTTCAAAACGCATTAACGCACCGCCCCGTGCATGCAGAAATACCTAGCCACCCTGACATAATGCCATCTCACCGGTGACTTGGTTCTATGTATCACAGAGTGACAGGTCTCTATATGTTGCATTAGTTACGGCTAATTTCATCTCAAGGTGCGTGTTAGGATAGGGGAAGCATGACAGTTAAGTTTTGTAAATATTGAAATGGTTTATTGAAATTTGTCTTGAAATGTAAGGGGTGAATAATTATGGTTAATTGAGTGAGGAAATAACCAGTTACATATTTCTGAATCACTTAAAATTTTGTCATAGAACAGTGTTAAAGAATTTGGTCAAAATTGTATGCATGTAGGATGTATATAAAAATACATGATATAGAATAACTGCAAAATCCGGCCCGACACCTTAAAAGTGACTTCATTACAAGTACAAAATTTCCCGTTTGCGATGGGAACATATTTGTTAAGATTCATTAAACCCCAAACGGCAGTCTCCTTATGAATAAAAAGAATATACACCAGATTCAAATGTGTTTTACTCAAGCTCACATATGGCCACGTGTGGGATTTTGAGAATCTATATAAAAAACGAATACAGAGTTGGGTTAATATACAGGTCTTTCATGGTAGCCCTGCCTGCCACCCCTCCCCCACCCCACCCATACAAACACAGTACCAAGCTTGGTGCTCCTCCTGCTTCTGCTGATAAGGAAGTAAAGAAGGTACAGCAAGTTTTCTTTTTTTCCTACTCCCAAGACAACATGCAAGCACTTGTCCTGACCTGTTTTCAATTCAAATACTGCACTGTAAGGTAAAAAAAAAAAAAAGAAGCGGTGTTTCCGGTAACACGGTCCAAAACGTTGAGGTACCGTAATTGCTTGTTTAAGCGCAGGGCTCTCAAATAAGCGCAGGTCCTGTATGAGCGCAGGGGTAGGACCCCTCTGAAATATAAAATTCCTCTTTAAATGGATCTCAAATGAGCACAGGTCTTGTATGAGCGCAGGGGGTAACAGAGAGCTGAAATTTATGAGCACAGGTGCGCTTAAACAAGCAATTATGTTAGGAAGGTCGGATTTTTTTTTTTTTTTTTTTAATTTCTTTTTTTTTTGGTCCAATGTTTTATATGGTCATTCTTTGCTGGTTTTCACTAGTGGGTGTTAGAAAAGTTCTTTACTGTATGGATATTAGAAAACCATTGGAAAATATGTCCCTACATGTCAAATAACAATATTGGAAAAGAATATTCATAAATTTTGAAAAAAAAATCATCAAAAAAATCTTTAAAAAATCAGGAAATGTTTGAAAAAATCCTCAAAAATTTCTGAGGTCGGCCCTATCTAGCTGAGGACGGTCGGGTGACCGGAAACAAACTTTCCTTTTTTGGCCCAAAGACATTTTCCGAGTTGCTCTGTAAGCAGAGGTTTTTTGTGTTGGTATGTGAGATGGTCTAATCCTGATAGCAGTTCTCTCATAGCAGGTCTACCTTTGATCAAATTTGTCTGTGTAAGTTCGGCTCGCTTTGTAGAGAACAGCTCTTTGTCAAGATCAGGCTTTAGGAACTCTGTTCTATAGGTCTAGCTTAAAGAACAGCTCTCTCTGTAGGTCAGGCTTGAGAACAGCTACATGTGTAGGTCAAGCTTTGGGAACTGCTCTGTGTGTAGGTCGAGCTTTGGGAACTGCTCTGTGAGTAAGTCAAGCCTTGAGGACAGCTCTGTGTACATGTCAGGCTTTGAGAACAGATGTATGTGTAGGTCAAGCTTTGGGAACTGCTATATGTGTAGGTCAAGCTTTAGGGACTGCTCTGTGTGTAGGTCAAGCTTTAGGAACTGCTCTGTGAGTAAGTCAAGCCTTGAGGACAGCTCTGTGTACATGTCAGGCATTGAGAACAGATGTATGTGAAGGTCAAGCTTTGGGAACTGCTCTGTGTGTAGGTCAAGCTTTAGGAACTGCTCTGTGTGTAGGTCAAGCTTTAGGAACTGCTCTGTGTGTAGGTCAAGCTTTAGGAACTGCTGTGCGAGTAAGTTAGGCCTTGAGGACAGCTCTGTGTGTACATGTCAGGCTTTGAGAACAGATGTATGTGTAGGTCAAGCTTTGGGAACTGCTCTGTGTGTAGGTCAAGCTTTGGGAACAGCTATGTGAGTAAGTCAAGCCTAGAGGACAGCTCTGTGTGAAGGTCAGACTCTGAGAACCGAGAACACATGTCTGTATAGGTCAAGCTTTGAGAAAAGCTATATTTGTAGATTAAGCTTTGAGAACAGCTCTGTGTGTAGGTAAATCTCATGCTCTCTGTTCTGTTCACTGATAACAGTTAGGAACCCAGAAGGCTTCCCAACGCTGTAGCCTGCAATGGCATAGGTTGTGTGTGGGGGAGAGGGGGTGCTCTTAGAATTCAATTTAAGTGTTTATTATACTGAACACCATTGTCTGTAAATATAAAATACAGTAATCAATAATGCGCTCAGTGTGAGGACATCAAGAAAACATTAAATTAGTCCTATATTTACAATTAAACTGGACTCCAGCAGCGGCTTATAGAGCGACATATTAATACGGTAGGTCTAGCCTTGAGACAAGCCCTGTGTGTGAGTCTGCCTTTGAGAGTAGCTCTGTGAGCAGTGCTGTGACAGTGGGAAGCAGGTGCTGCAGTGTACTCCACCTGGCAATGTGTGTACAAGAACTGTGTGTGTAGCTAGGGGCTGGTGGGGTGGTAAGGTTAGGTGGTATATTTTGTTTCTACTCTGTTGTTGAAAATGGCAGAGGTTACCAAGATAAACAGTACAGACAGGAATGGGAGTATGGATAATGGATTGTATAACTCAAACTGCCACCAATATATGTCAAGCACGAGATGCCTGAGATGGGGGAAAAAAAGATGAAAATGAGATAATAACAGGTATTTCAGTACCATAAAGCCTCGCGTATAAGCCATGGATTAAAGACCATTTCAGACCCTAGTTATGGCTCATAGGATCACCTATAATGCACTCAGAGGCATTCATGCATTATAGAACAACAGACAGTCTCGATGTGAAGAAAGTCTTTGCCTGTTCTTTAAATAGAAAACTGAAAAAATAACTAACTCTTGTAGCTGCACAGCAAAATGAACACTGTCATCAGCTTAGATATGAAGAATAAGATCAGGATAATGTGGGAGACCCTGCCACTCACTGACTATCGGACCATGAAAGAGCACAGAAATCAGACACATTAAAGGAACAGGTAGGAGTGACACTGCACGAGTTGCTCACTAATAAAACACTCAGGAGCGACATAGAGTGCATGCATTACTCACCTCTCTAACACTCAGACATTGAATATAGAAGCAGGGAGAGGTGACAGATAGGTGAGCTGCTCACTAATTAAACACTTAGATGCAAAGTATTGGAACAGGAAGGAGTGACAGACAGTGCATGAGCTGCTCACTATTCTAACACTCAGGCACAGAGTATAGGAACAGGGAGGAGCGACAGACGGTGCACGAGGGGTGCACTACTAAAACAATCAGCCACAGAGTATAGAAACAGGAAGGAGTGACAGACAGTGCACGAGCCGCTCACTATTTTGGCATTCTGCCGGCATTCTGCCCACATCTCCACTCTGCTTCACTCTCCTAGCATACCCAATTACACATTGGAGAGTGGCTGTTCCCATATGTTGTAAGTACCTCTGAGGCTGTGGTTGGAGAGTGAGGAGTGGCTGAGACATGCGCAGCTGGACACCCACTTGTGCTGGTTTCCCAATCAGGTTATCACTAGCCTACACTAGAGTGAAGTCTATTCAATCATTTATTCAACCAGGCTTTACCACTGATGGGATATGTACAGGCCATTGGGCCACCCTGTCCATTTTATTGGCACTGTATCATGAAGGTCAGCTTAGCCCACTGTACTTATACTCAAAATGCTTTACAATCATTGTGGATTTTCCTGCAACCCCGACAAAAAGTGATGTACCATCAGGACCCTTATCCCATTGTGGCAGGAGCTGGGGGAAGATGAGATACTGTTAGAACCTTCATCTAGTTGCGGCATGAGTCTAGGTAGGCCTAAGTACCCTTGCCTAGTCATCGCACGAGTCTGTACAGGATTAAGTACCATTAAGACCCCTACCTAGTTGTGGCATGAGTCTGTACAGGATTAGGTACCATCATGACGCTTACCTAGATGTGGCAGGAGTCTGGATAGAATCAGGTACCATCAGGACCCATAAGTATAGTTGTGGCAGGAGTCTGGGTAGGACTAGGTACTAGCAGGGTACTTACCTAGTTGTTGCAGGGTCTCAGTGGGACTTGAAGTAGCTGTGTGTCTGTAGGGTGCCAGCCATGTGGCTTCTCTGCATAGTAGAGTGGCTTGCTATTCAGTGAGTAGGGAAGGGTTGGCTATGGCTTCATGTACTGTGTAGAGGGTTTTAAGTGGGGTTGGGGGGGGCAGGCATCTGGTGGTTAGATTAAGCTAAAGAGCCACCAGTCTGTATGCCTCACACTCCCTGCACACACATAGTCTAGACCAGAGGGGAATTGTTGTAGACTGAGGTGTTCTAGCAGGGATGGAGGTCTTCGGGGAATTTTCATGTTTCAAAAGATTCCTTATATTCCTGTACAAAACCTTTATGTAGGGGGATTTAATTCAGCATGACAGAGATTTTTTAGCTCAGTCACTTTTGTCCCTGGGTTTCTCCTGAAGATAAACAGAGTGGGCCATCCTATATTTTTTGCCAGGAAGAAAGGGTTATGTATTTAACAAAGATATATGTATCAGTGATAAGCAAAGAATAGAGAGAAAAAAACGAGAATTAATACAGGTCCAGTAAAAATTTAAAAGGATGAAATTGAAAGGACAACAGTTGTAGATTCAGCAGGGCTGTCAGTTTAATAGGTGTATGTGGAGTTTATCCCGGGTAAAGTCAGGATAAGGATGATCAATTATATGAGGTACTGGATCTCGGGTTGGGAAATTGATTTAGAATTGAATGTATGATAGACTGCAGACATAGTGCGCTGTCACTGCCAGCCTCAGCAATACTGCTGACTTGATCTGAGAGAGGACTGTGAGGGGTTCCCTCACTCAGTGCTGCAGTTTGTCAAACTTGACATCATGCAGCCTCCAATGTTGGTACTTTTCTTTAAAAAAAAAAGATAGGTGAAATCTGACCATCAGGGCTACTACATTCATGCATCATGCCAAGCCTATGGGGTTGATACACTCCCAGGGGATTGGCATGATGCTCCAATGAAGTTCTGGCAGACCAAAGTATCTTTTTTGCCACCTTATGGACTCACTGGGTATGGATCTAGACTGTACCCACCCACCCCACCTCACCTCAACTGTACCAAGCTGTGAGTTCAGGTATAGTCAGTGCAATCCCCTCACCTGGCAATAATATCCGTCTGCAGGACGGGCCAGTATGTGGGAGGAGGATATCACGGGTTGGAGGAGGGGGATATCATGTTTATACATGAACCTATAAGCTCTATAGTAATATTGCCTTCCCTGACGGTAAACCTAGAGTGTGGAGCCAAAACAGGCTACTTAGCTGTCAGGCTGCTTGATCAGGGAAACCAGATTAACAACATCATTGATGTTGCAAAGGGACTGACTTTGGAAGTTTTATACTGAAATATGAAATGAATTAGCTGGTCATTAAGAAGAAAAAGAATATTATCATTATACCTCGAGTATATGGGGCACCCTGAGTTCATACAAGACTTATAAGTTGCACCTGGAGCTTGATTTTAAGCAGGTTAGTGTTGTTCTATAGTAGAGTATGATTTCCTGACTTGAAGCAGATGCCTATCCTAAATTACATGATCCATATCCGCAAGATACTATATGTAGCACATATAGCTGCCTTGCCAGTCTCATTTTGCGCTTGCTGTGAAACTTTGAGTGAGTAAATGGTGCATATTGCCTTCTATATCATAATACCTAATTGGTATATGCCTACATAATATCATATAGACGCGAGGGGTGGGGTCTATATCACATGGTATATTATAGTCGTGGGTGAGTCGCGTCTGGGAGAGGCATGAAATGTTAATGACACATAGCTTGTAGCATTATTAACCGCCCCAACGTCCATGGAGGAAGGGGCGAGTGGCCCTGGCGAGTGGCTCTATCGAATGGCTGGCCAGCCAAGGGTATAGGTTAGTGACAGCAAGCATTGCTGTCTGGGAGAGTAGACATGACTAATATATGAGCGTATTCAGCTGGGCCCCCCCAATCATGAAGGAGGTGGGGCCTGAATATGTCTGGGCCCCCCCCCCAATATTGGCCAAGAACTCAAACACAAAATGGAAAAGAAGCTCAAACTTTGCATCTCAAATTAGATTTATATGGTGATGGGATAGGGAAAGTAGGGGTATGAGCCTAAGTCAGATCCAAGATTCAACAAAAATTACTTTTCTATACAAATTCTTTATATGTATATGTATAGACGTCATCGACAACTCAAGGTGGTCAAGATGGGGCCCTGGCTGGGCCCCCCCCAATGAAGATTTGCTTCCTACGCCTCTGAGTATTGATGGTGAACTTAGCTCTCAGGTAGTAGCACTGGGAGTTAGGGGATTCGAGTGGCTTGTGAAAATGTAGTTGCCCACTTTCAATGCCAACTGCAATTCAAGTGAATATTAGTCTTGACTTTCAGTTTTACCTTGTCCACAAAATAAGTGCCCGCTAGAGGATTAGGGGTTCTAACACTCGACTGCTGCAGGTCTTACAGGTGCACCGGTTAAGTGTAATGCATTGGGCTCAGGACCGAACAAAGTCTTGAGAAAATTTCCAGATGGCATCTTTGTTGCTGTCTTCTCTTGAATGAAAATTCAGTGAAATTCTGCCTTTACTCACCATATGCTAGAGTTAGACACTTCCCAAAAACCCAAGTGCCCTCAGTCCTCAGCCTTGGAACAATTTCCTTCGGTGTTCATGCAAAGTCCATAAACCTCTAGCATTTGGGTTTCTCCAAATAGTGAACAGACATAACTCATCGCTCTTCCTGTTTATGTCAGGGAGAGTTGCAGGTTTTTGCTGGTCACTGGCAAATGTGCTATGGTAATCACATTCACAGTGTGCAGCAATTCTACTGGTACCCACTGGTATACTGAGGTCTGCCCTGCTTACCAAGGGAACCAGCAAGAAATCAGTCAACGGGACAAAACAGCGAAGGGGGATTATGGAATAATGAATGAACGGGTTGATGGATGCAGAAGGTTCTCGGATTAAATATTACAAAAAAGGAGAAAAAGAAGGAAGGAACGTCAGCATAACTGTCAGCTAGGGGCTTAAAAGCTGTAGAACTTAGAGATTATCCTAATCATTCTCATCCATCAATGGGCCCTTTTTGAATGTCACCTTTTAACTCGCCATAGTTGAGCTCTTAACCACAAGACCTTATGATTCCACATGTCACAGTGGGAGATTGTGGAGTGGGTTAGTGGTGGAGTATTTTGTATCTATCTGTTACAATTTCATCAGTGGTAGCAGACCATTGTCGGATGTCAATGGTTGAGATAGTAGACCGGGGCACCACTCTCTACTAAGGGAATTACTGTAATACCTCGCGAATAGAATAATAGTCATGGGTGTGCCTTAAATGCAAGGATTAAACTATAGCATACTAAAGCCACAAAGATATGGCCACCTTATAGGACCATCTTTAGTGGCAGTGACTTGAAACTTGTGCATTTATACGGTAATAACAAAATGGCTCAAGTTGATAAAAAAGAACATGGCAGCGAGATAAAAACATTTTGCCCCGCCAACTTTCTCCTCCCCATATGAACACACTCCTTCACAGCTGCCATTGGCCCTGATGGATTAATGTCCATTTAGATTTATCCCGTTCCGATCGTTCACTCGCATTATGGCTGATTAATCATGGCCGCCCATGGAAAGCTGGAATACTAGATTCAGAGAAGTAACTGGGAGTGCCCCTTGCACTTAGCTGACTAAAGCCTATTATGGTCCGGGGATGCATTTATGCATCATATCGACCAATGGACAAGATGCACTAATGCGCTCTTAACCTTTGAAGGCGGACATGATTTGCCAATGTGCACAATTCCAAGTACTATATTTAATGTAACAAGTGTGCATACCCTCATAGGCACACGCCCCATCTTTTTGCTCATACCTCAAACTAGAAATTATCAAAGGTTTACCGTTTTTTTGAAGCCCAATTAAACTGTTAACTACTAAGCATAATCAGATATATTTTAAGCTCGCTGTGAGCCAATTACGTTGAATACAGTATTTGCAATTGCTTTGCGCTGTGAAATTGCAGAGGTTTATTGCCACGCAGAATACAAACAGTGGCGGATTTAGAGGGGGGGGGGGTGCCCCCCTTCCCAGTACTTAAGAGTTTACCTAACATTTTTTACCCTAGAATTTAGACAAAATGAGGGGCGCCCCCCCCCCCTTTTCAAAGTTAGTGATTATGTGCATAGATATCCTACTCGTAATGATAATGGGCATTCTGTGCAGAGAATACTGCTCTAGAACACTGAAAAAAATAGAAGAAAGTCAGTTGCAGGACCCTCCCCATGTTATGGAGGCCAGTATGGCCTAAGAGGTCCCCATTAGGTATAAGGACGGTCTAAGTGCTAAGGGTCCAGGCCCACTAAAGGTACTCCTAGTGCCCCCGCTCTTATTTTAGGTCCTTGACTAAAAAATAGACACCCACAACCGGCAATGTGAAAACACAAAGATAGCTGGACAAACATTAGCAGTGGCGGATCCAGGAATTGGGAATGAGGGGGCTTGATCCAAAAGGAAAGGGGGGGGGGTACACCCCATGTTTTTAAAAGTTAACTTTGGGATCAAAAGTAAAGTAAACTTTGGGATCAAAAGTGAGCAAGTAAACTCTTCAAGTGCTGACAAAAATATGGAAATCCGCCACTGGTGTCAAAATTCCTATAATATTTTCAGTTATAACACACATTCAATACAGAACCAAGTATTTTCAGTTAGCAATGTATCACACTATCGTCTTGTATGTTTTAAACCAGCAGATTGCCAGTGATAAACCATTCAGTGTGTACCAGAGGAGTCCAGTGTGTTCCGGGTAACCTGCCACTCGATCATAGATTTGTCTGGAATAGAATATCTGGTACATTCTTCATTTACTGTTGATGGAATACTAAAAGTTGTGCGTATATTTCTTTTAATTTTGCATAACAGATGCAAAAAAGAGAAGATGTCCTTTGCATAATGCACCCATTGTCTCCAGACTTTGTGCCATTAAGTTAAGACCCATTAATGCTTATGTGATATGAGGAGTAGAACATGCCCAGGGTTATTAACTGTATTGAATTATCCTCCCATTTTGTACATTTATTAATGAGTGACACTGAAAAGTACCAAAAAACCCCAGGTAAAAGCCACACCTGTGTTCAGGGTGGTCCTGTATGCAGCGTGGAAGGTCTGTGATTGGTCTGTGAGTTGCGGCTTGTACGCAGCGTTTTACATAACAACAGTGGTTTAGTAAATAGTCCTACAACAGAGGCATATAGGAAAGAAAGACGGATAGATATATAACACAGTGTGTTTTTTTTGTCGTAAAGGAGGCGAATATCACTTCTGTGAGTAATCTCGATAACATAAGAGAGTGCTTATTATGTATGCTGGGGGAATACATGAATAACGCTTTATAAACAGCATAGTACTTTACTGTATCGTGCCCATAAGTCAACATGATACATGAATGCAGCTATGGTGTGAGATTCTCCATGATGGCATTGGTGCATCATGCCGAGGATACTGGGTTTATTTGCTGTCGATGGGACGGTATGATGAACCAATGCAGTTCCGGCAGATGGACTAACCAGCACTGTACTAGTTCATCATGACCATCAAGAAATATGACTGGGAGGTATCAAGTGATGGCTAGTCTCCTCAGTACACCTGTTACGGCCTCAGTGTTGTTGCTATTCTCTGAGTTACCAAACGTAACAGTACTCAGTCAAGTTGACTAAGTCTCCTCACCAGCACATTATCACTGTGTGCTGGTGAGTTACTAACCAGGGCTGCATACATGCATCATAACGGCCAGTTGATACATTAATGCATTAACAGCCCTTGTACTTGCAGCGTTAAAGAGACATCATGAGGCTGGGTGGTTACAGGTAGATTAGATCTCAGTAGGGAGCTGTGTATGGTATAGAGTGACTAAGGGAGGCTGGCAGCAGCTGTAAAATGATGACAGTAATCAGTGCTGATGTATTAACCCTTAACATGATAGCATCTGTGTATACATGGAGTGGCATGTCGTAATCGGACATGTGTATCTCTTAGCGAATAGTCAGGCATAATCCTTGTACATGTATATGGAAGTAGCGGATTGTCCCATGGGCGCGGCCATTGTCGAAGCTGGTTCCCAGATCTTATCACTGATAACAGTTGTCTGATGGGTACCACTGTCCCCCCCCCCCCGAGAGGACCGCACTGAATGTTTGGTGTTATTTCATTGGCTGATAATTAAACCAGCTAAGTTGGTATATCTTGCTCTCCATGTTGTAATACCATGTAACCCCTGTATGCGACTGGCCAAACCTTATCAGCTTATACACAAAGTCATGCTGTAGCTCATTAACGTACCATATACGGATAGTTTGCCTGAATTTATCCTTTATATTGTTAAAAGTAGTGTCACTGTACACGTTCATCCAGTGCTTCAAGTCTTAAACTAGCCTTTCTATGCATCAGCAAGTTAAGCCACGTATATATAGCCCATTACGTTTTATTTGACATCAAGGGTTAAAACCAGTACTGAAGGCCTCATGCGCCATCTCAATAATGCAATAAGAAACAAGAGATATCAAATTTACGAATGGATGGCAATGATTTTCCAATGGGGTGACTCTGAATGGAGCTTCAATTACTGTATTTGATGGCCTTAAGTTTGCCATAGGCAGTTTGAGCAGCTGTGACTGTGAAGTGACAGCACAGAGCCTGATCGCTGTATATACAAAAGAATGAATTTAATTCGAGAATATGAATACTGGTATAAGGCAGCTAGGGATCAGTGAGATAGTTTGCTCTATTCATTGCTTAATTCAAGGGATGGAAGTGTTCAGGGGATTGTTTCCCTGATTTTAGTGATTTTCAAATTGCAAAGGCCTATACATTCCTTCACATGACCTAGATGTTTAGGTTCTGATTAAACATTTAATGGATTTCTGTGGTCAGTCACTTCCATCCCTGTAATTCATAGCCTGTTAGGGTAAAACTGGTTACCAATACGATAACTGTTATCAGGGGTTAGCACTCCAATGAGTGCGTTAAACAAACAAATCAATCAATCAATCAATCAATCAAACCACCTCCTGAAATCTGCCAATCAAACCGCCTCCTGTAATCTGCCAATGCAAAGAAGAAAATATATGCTAGGACCTGCCATATTTTGAATTCCGATACTTTGAAGTCTTGCCCTTGGGCATCTAACCATGACAGTAACATCGAGCAATGCCCCAGCACACCCGCCGTCTTAGTAATGTCACCTTAGCTCTCCATTGCACTAAAACAATGGCTGTCCTACTGCACTAACCAATCAGATCACTGCTCTGACACTGACGCCATCCATATCCGGAAATCACCCAGCGCAGTCTTGGGCAGTACAGTGGCGCCTTCTACAGGGATATACCGTAATCTCCCGCGTATAAGGCGCGTCTTATACGCCAAACAAAATGCTGCTGGGTCTTATACGTGGGAGGTAAATTGCCTTAAGTTTGGGGTGGCCTTATAGGGGGAGTATTTAGTTACTATAGAACAGTACTAAATTGACAAAAATCTCCCCTCAGGGGGTCGCCTTATATGCGAAACAGCCCCCCTGTGAGTTGGGGGGGGTGCCTTATAGCCTTATATGTGAGCTGCGCCTTATACACGGGAGATTACGGTAAGGTGACATCTCCTCCGGGGGGGGGGGGGGCAGAGTAGAATAGGTGGGAGGAAGATTGGATTGGAAGATTTGGCATTTGGCTTTTGGGAATAGAATTGAGTATTGGAGATGAGGGAAAGGGGCTATTCAAAAGAAGCAAAGTTGGCCAGGCAATCCGTACTGTTTTAACTCAAGCCTTTTTTAGGTGGCACCCCTTCCTCTGTATGGCAGAGTAAGGCTTATAAAGTTTATACGTCAGGTACTAAGGTAGGTGTAGGGATTAGTAGCTGTATTGCAATTACCCTTATTTATACAACCACACTGTGTTAGAATAGGGCAGTGTGAAATACCAAAAAATGCTGCAGTGTGGAGACTCAGCAGGCCCTATCAAGCAACACCAGACCTCCACACATTATAGTAGCTATTTGAGCTTCTCAGCAATGTCTCAGCACATTGCAATAGGTTCTTTTATATATATATATATATATATATATATATATATATATATATATATATATATATATATATATATATATATATATATATATATATAGTTCAAAATTTGAAAAATGACCAAAGTCTTGCAGAATATCAGAGTATTTGGATCAAATAGTAGGCCTACATAGCTGCAACATGAAACCAGTGGCATCCCTAGATACCACAAAGGAGGCAATAGGTTGTAGACAGCAGGATAATGGCATGAGGAGGGTGTGCAGCTTTTCATGGTGCCCACAAAATGGGACATGACAGAAGACCAGCATCTTTTTGTTGTCGTTGTCGCTGCAGATTACATCACACTGAGCCCTAATGGTAATCCTGTCTCCCCACAGGATCTCACAGTGTCTACTGACACCCTGGTCCCATAGCAACCGGGCTGCCATGACACCCTTGCTGCACATGATAGATGACAACCAGGCTGCCATGACACCCAGGCTGCTATGACAAAATGTTGGCCATGACAACCAGGTTGCCTTGATACCTCCACTGCCTTGGCAACTGAGTCACCATGACAACCAAACTGCTGTGACAGCAGGGTTTTCATGACAATCATAGCTTCTAGACAACAGAGCCACCATGGCAACTGGGCCACCATGGCAGCGAGACTGCTGTCATTAAAGGCAAACGTTACCAGAGACGCCATGATCCATGCCTTGTGGCAAGAACAGAAGAATATCTCTTCCAGAATCCTTCTCAGATTCAAAAGCTGTTAACCTCCAATTGTCATTGATCATCTTGGTTAAGATCACCTTGCTCCTCATACTCTTATCACATTTTGCTAGAATTACAGCAGTTTGGCCTTTGGAACATGAACATTGTTAGGAATTTGGATAACCACAAAGTGATCTGGTTTAGGCATAATATATCAAGGGTGGCATAAAGCATTCACACATCATGCCGACTGGTTATTGTGATGCATTGATACCGCTGTGATGAGTAGACTCACCAGCATTTCATTCATATTCATCATGATAAACCTACTGGGTTGACGCTTCCAAAGAATCAGCATGATACTCCCGATACAGCACTACATTGGTGCATCATGACGACCAAGGAACATGATGGGACACATGCGAGCTTAACAGCAGCAGCAATTTTAGATGCTAATCTATGCATGTTTCTAACAATGCCATGACTGTAAATCCTCGCGTATAGGACGCGGCTTTAACACAAGAACAGCCTCAGATGCGTCCTAAAGGATTAACCTATACTCAGGGGAGGATTTTAAACTAAAGAATAGTACTAAGATAACCAAAACTTGAGCCCAGGTGAGTCTTATATATGATCAGGGGTGTGAAATCTCCGCGGAAATCCGCGTTTTTGATGCTCAGAAGGACCTTTCTTGAGATCTATGTAAATCCACTGAGATAATAAATTAATGTTTGTAGGGGGGGGGGTCTAACTTAAATTTCTGCCAATATTATTCCAGATCGAAATATATTAGCATCCCATCGGTAATCCTGAACATCCCTGTACATCACAGGGTGAATATTCTGCCCAAATAACATTTAGATCACTTTTATCCTTCTAAAACCATTTACCAACAAGACGATGTAATGCACTTCAGAGGAAATGCGTTTTGGGATTTCACACCCCTGATGATTGAGCGTAACTCAGGGTCTGTCCTATACGCAAGGGGCGTCCTATACGTGAGGATTTACGGTAGTTTCTGATTACATCAAAAGGGTATTGATTTGATTGTCAATTTCGGAGTATCTAGAGACGGAATGAATACAAGATCATTGAAAATATTATTACTGTCTACTTTGGTTCCATTCATTTTTTCCACAAAATACCCCGAGTCCATGTAATTCATTTAAGCCATAGTATGATAGATTATATGGAGAATTGAGGAATTGGGATTTATCAGGTTTGCTTATTGGCTGAATCGACAGTCGAATCACTCCCTGGGTGAATGGTGAATTCTGAGCGGTATAAGGTATAATGAGGCAGGCGGTTTAGGAGGATCCAATGAGAATAGTGATGATAGATGTACCGCTGGGGTTAGGGTATAAGTGGCAGTGGGCACCTCTGGGGTTTGGGCATAGAAGGAGGGGGTTCTATTGTGATTGGTGCAAGCCACTCCGTCAGTCATCTCGAGTTCCAGTATTCACTGAATGACTGTTTAGTGACTAGAGGCAAGAAATACCATTTTTCCTGTTAGGTAGAGGGGGACATTACGGCACTTAGAGAATAGAAGTAGGGTGTAGAGAGGCTAGGTACAGTCATGGCCCTTCCATGTTTGGTGTTTGGGGAGGGGGGGCAGTACAGTAATTTCAATATTGGAAGTAGGGTATAGCGGGTGTGTGGATACAGTCAGAGCCCTTCCCTGTTACGTAGAGGGGGACATTACGGCACTTCCAGAGTATAGAAGAAGGGTGTAGACAGGGTAGGTGCAGTCAGGGCCCCTCCATGTTTGGTATTGGGGGACAATACAGCACTTACAATATAGAAGTGGGATTTAGAGAGGGTAGGTACAGTCAGGGCCCTTTCATGTTTGGTAGAGGGGGGGGGGAAGTACAGGACTTACAATATAGAAGTGGGATTTAGAGAGGGTAGATATAGTCAGGGCCCTTCCATGTTTGGTAGAGAGGGGGGGGGGGGCAGTACAGGACTTATAATATAGAAGTGGGATTTAGAGAGGGTAGATATAGTCAGGGCCCTTCCATGTTTGGTAGAGAGGGGGGGGGGGCAGTACAGGACTTATAATATAGAAGTGGGATTTAGAGAGGGTAGGTACAGTCAGGGCCCTTCCATGTTTGGTAGAGGGGGGGCAGTACAGGACTTACAATATAGAAGTGGGATTTAGAGAGGGTAGATATAGTCAGGGCCCTTCCATGTTTGGTAGAGGGGGGGGCAGTACAGGACCTATAATATAGAAGTGGGATTTAGAGAGGGTAGATATATAAGCAAATGTCAACGACCATTGAATATTTTTGCATCGTATTCCCCGAAGTGAGTCTGCCGTATTCAACAAGGCCTTATAGGCCGAGTTGAATGCGGGCAGACTCACCAAGGGGAATACGATGCAAAAATATTCCATGGGAGTTGACATTTGCATTTATGTCATGGCCCTACGGGGTTAATTTGCTTTAAAATAGAGAAACACAGCTCAGATCTGTTCAGAATCCAAGATGGCGGACACCCATTGAATACGGCCACATTGTATTCCATCCCCCCCATTGAATATGGCATGTCCAGTACTATTCTATAGTAACGGTCGTATCTGCCATGACATAAAGTCAGGACCCTTCCATGTTTGGTAGAGGGGGGGGCAGTACAGGACCTATAATATAGAAGTGGGATTTAGAGAGGGTAGATATAGTCAGGACCACTCCATGCTTGGTATTGGGGGACATTACAGGACTGACAATATAGAGGTAGGGTGTAGAGAGGGTAGGTACAGTCGGGGCCCTTCCATGTTTGGTAGAGGGGGACAGTACAGGACTTACAATATAGAGGTAGGGTGGAGAGAGGGTAGGTACAGTCAGGGCCCTTCCACGTTTGGTAGAGTGGGACAGTTCAGGACTTACGATATAGAGGTAGGGTGGAGAGAGGGTAGATACAGTCAAGGCCCTTCCATGTTTGGTAGAGTGGGGCAGTGCAGGACTTAGGATATAGAGGTAGGGTGTAGAGAGGGTAGGTACAGTCAGGGCCCTTCCATGTTTGGTAGAGGGGGAGAGTACAGGACTTACAATATAGAGGTAGGGTGGAGAGAGGGTAGGTACAGTCAGGGCCCTTCCATGTTTGGTAGAGTGGGGCAGTACAGGACTTACGATATAGAGGTAGGGTGTAGAGAGGGTAGGTACATTCAGGGGCCTTCCATGTTTGATAGAGTGGGGCAGTACAGGACTTACAATATAGAGGTAGCAGCCCTTCCCTGTTATGTAGAGGGGGACATTACGGCACTTCCAGAGTATAGAAGAATAGAAGTGGGATTTAGAGGGGGTAGATATAGTCAGGACCACTCCATGCTTGGTATTGGGGGACATTACAGGACTTACAATATAGAGGTAGGGTGTAGAGAGGGTAGGTACAGTCGGGACCCTTCCATGTTTGGTAGAGGGGGGCAGTACAGGACTTACAATATAGAAGTGGGATTTAGAGAGGGTAGATATAGTCAGGGCCCTTCCATGTTTGGTAGAGAGGGGGGGGGGGCAGTACAGGACTTATAATATAGAAGTGGGATTTAGAGAGGGTAGGTACAGTCAGGGCCCTTCCGTGTTTGGTAGAGGGGGGAGGGCAGTACAGGACTTACAATATAGAAGTGGGATTTAGAGAGGGTAGATATAGTCAGGGCCACTCCATGCTTGGTATTGGGGGACATTACAGGACTGACAATATAGAGGTAGGGTGTAGAGAGGGTAGGTACAGTCGGGGCCCTTCCATGTTTGGTAGAGGGGGACAGTACAGGACTTACAATATAGAGGTAGGGTAGAGAGGGTAGGTACAGTCAGGGCCCTTCCACGTTTGGTAGAGTGGGGCAGTACAGGACTTACAATATAGAGGTAGGGTGTAGAGAGGGTAGGTACAGTCAGGGCCCTTCCATGTTTGGTAGAGTGGGGCAGTACAGGACTTAGGATATAGAGGTAGGGTGTAGAGAGGGTAGGTACAGTCAGGGCCCTTCCATGTTTGGTAGAGTGGGGCAGTACAGGACTTAGGATATAGAGGTAGGGTGTAGAGAGGGTAGGTACAGTCAGGGCCCTTCCATGTTTGGTAGAGTGGGGCAGTACAGGACTTAGGATATAGAGGTAGGGTGTAGAGAGGGTAGGTACAGTCAGGGCCCTTCCACGTTTGGTAGAGTGGGGCAGTACAGGACTTAGAATATAGAGGTAGAGTGTAGAGAGGGTAGGTACAGTCAGGGCCCTTCCATGTTTGGTAGAGTGGGGCAGTGCAGCACTTAGGATATAGAGGTAGGGTGTAGAGAGGGTAGGTACAGTCAGGGCCCTTCCACGTTTGGTAGAGTGGGGCAGTACAGGACTTAGAATATAGAGGTAGAGTGTAGAGAGGGTAGGTACAGTCAGGGCCCTTCCATGTTTGGTAGAGTGGGGCAGTACAGGACTTAGAATATAGAGGTAAAGTGTAGAGAGGGTAGGTACAGTCAGGGCCCTTCCACGTTTGGTAGAGTGGGGCAGTACAGGACTTAGAATATAGAGGTAAAGTGTAGAGAGGGTAGGTACAGTCAGGGCCCTTCCATGTTTGGTAGAGTGGGGCAGTACAGGACTTATGATATACGGCACATGGCTATTGTATTATTGACCAATGGGAGGCATCCCTGGCATAAACTGCGGAGTCGGGGGCTGAAGGTGTTAGTCATAGTGGAGTTGGGATCTAATGGCGGCCCCCAGCTGATAATGGCTATGTGAGCTATAGAGGTAGGGTGTAGAGAGGGTAGGTACAGTCAGGGCCCTTCCATGTTTGGTAGAGTGGGGCAGTACAGGACTTACGATATAGAGGTAGGGTGTAGAGAGGGTAGATACAGTCAGGGCCCTTCCATGTTTGGTAGAGTGGGGCAGTACAGGACTTACAATATAGAGGTAGGGTGTAGAGAGGGTAGGTACAGTCAGGGCCCTTCCATGTTTGGTAGAGTGGGGCAGTACAGGACTTACGATATAGAGGTAGCGTGTAGAGAGGGTAGGTACAGTCAGGGCCCTTCCATGTTTGGTAGAGTGGGGCAGTACAGGACTTACGATATAGAGGTAGGATGTAGAGAGGGTAGGTACAGTCAGGGCCCTTCCATGTTTGGTAGAGTGGGGCAGTACAGGACTTACGATATAGAGGTAGGGTGTAGAGAGGGTAGGTACAGTCAGGGCCCTTCCATGTTTGGTAGAGTGGGGCAGTACAGGACTTACGATATAGAGGTAGGGTGTAGAGAGGATAGGTACAGCCAGGGTAGGAGGAGATCCACCAGGGACTGGAGCACCACAAAGAGCACTGGAGGAGATGGCATCGATCACCCTCACCACAACTCTGCTGGGTGCAGCAGGCCGCCTGGGGATAGAGAGTGGAGGGAGGGGGAGGGGCACATGCCCGAAATGATCTTCAATTTCTCTTCATAACATGGGCAGCGACCCAAACCAGGCAGGAATCCCCAGCACTGCCGCTGCCGCTATAGGGCGCCCACTATAGCCATCCCTATTCCATTCCAACTTAACTCATCCACTTGATTCTATTGAACCACCTTGACTTGGTACACACCGTCCCTAACTGTTCATCCACTCCTACCTCTTCCATTTCATGAATGCCCATAGTAAACCTAATCTATTCTTGTTTCCTTTCTTTCACCTCTTTAATTGACAGATGTCGTTTACCTTTGTGCCCATTTTCGACCCCTGTGATTAGTGGATACCAATTCAACATTGAATCTGCTCATCATTTACCCCATTAACCCATTGATTAACTATGATTGTAAACATTTTGCCTATCTTATGCACTTAAAACCATCATGATTCTGGTTGGCATCAAAGGGTTTTTTCTTAAAAAAAAGAAAGAAAAATCCCTCGCATATTGTTATCAAAATCAAGATTTAACTAACCATAATACCTTGCGTATAAGGTGCAGCTTATGCGTGAGGATAAGCCTTGATACACCTTATAGAATCAGCTTGAAGTCAGGATGTGCCATACATGTTATGGATACACAATTGAACAGTACTAAACTGCTCAAAATAAGCTCAAACTGCAACTTATAGGTTTTCTTCAGGTGAGGGCGAGCCTTATACACAAGGTATTTTATGGTATGAAAAAAAGTCGATATGTTCAAATCTAACCTTCAGTCTATTGATCTTGGGTGTTTCCCTGTAATAATTCACCAAACACCAGCCTCTCAGTCAGGGCCATCCCCAATCCTCACTTACGATCCAATCCTACCCCACTCCCCCACCCCACAAAACACTCTATTGCCTGGCGCCTTCAGGCAAGAAACCCCACCAAACGCTTTCAGCCTCAGCCCGATAGCGTCTCTGCTACCCTCACCTCCCATCAACCCCATCCTACCATTGAAGCAATTCACTGTTCACGCCCGATTGGCCGCCTTTGTTTTTGCCCATTCCTCAATTGGTTCTGATTTTATGGTACCCAAGCGGGTGGCTGTGGCCCTGCCCCCGTGTTCCTGAGATGCATGAGATAAAAGGATGGAGAAGTGCTCCTGGTATTGAACTGAGCATGAGCAGCTCAACAAGCGTCTTCAGCTTAACACATAGCTTCAGCTCAACAAGAGCGTTCAAGTCAATGACTGCCTTCAACTCAATGACTGTCCTCAACTCAATGACTATCTTCAACTCAATGACTGCCCTCAACTCAATGACTGCCTTCAACTCAATGACTCCCCTCAACTCAATGACTGCCTTCAACTCAATGACTGTCGTCAACTCAATGACTGCCTTCAACTCCATGACTGCTTTCATTTCAATGACGGGCTTCCCTAGCCCACTTAAAAGGGTCTATATCTCCTCTTTTCTATCCCCTCAGATGTGTGTGGTGCACATATGCGCGGGCACTGACACATTCCTCGGTGAAATTGTGTAATGTAGTTCTCGCCATAAATATGACCTTAGCTGTCGAAATGGCATTGACTGCCCTCAACTCAATGACTGTCATCAACTCAATGACTGCCTTCAACTCAATGACTGTCGTCAACTCAATGACTGACTTCAACTCAATGACTGTCGTCAACTCAATGACTGCCTTCAACTCAATGACTGTCGTCAACTCAATGACTGCCTTCAACTCAATGACTGCTTTCATTTCAATGACTGCCCTCAACTCAATGACTGCATTCTGCTAAAAGACTGATTCAGCTGCCTTCAGCTTGATAGAACCACTCTGAGGCATATCTTGCATATGGGACAAACTAAAAACGAAGAAGAAGGCAATATGATAATAGCATCGGATTCTGTATTCGACACTGTAAGCTAATTACATTAAATGCGATACCTCTTACATAGGGCATACCCAGAGAAAGCTCTTATAGCTTCCTCCCGTTTTTGTTCACATATAGGGCCTAAGCCACGTCATAAAAGGTTTATGATAAATTGTCATTTTAACAGTACCAACAAAATGGCCGTGTATACACCAGTCCTACATACCAGCAGTAAGTGGTGGTGGTACCCGGGGTGTACAAGACGTGGCAAGGTGTAATCGGCTTAATGTCCAGGAGTCAAAGTAAGAGTATCTGTCAGTAGGAGAAGGGTAAGCGGCTCACCCGGTAAACCCTGACAAAGACTGTGGTCAGTCTGCACAAACAGGCCAAGATAAGGGGAACCAGGGCACGAAATGAAAGGTGAAATGCTAGCAATGGGCATCATTTGATGTAAACAACACTGGGTAGGGATGCTATTGTCCTCAGAGGAATGCATTTTTCAATGGCTGAAATATTCATTTGATGCCTTTGTATCGAGAAATCAAGATAAGAAAATACTACATGTATATAGGCTTATCTATAAAGATTCCCCACTTTGGAGAACATAGTTTAGGTCACTGTCACGCTGCAAAAGGAAAGGGTCTAAAATACAGTTATTATCAGTAGATATAACCATACAAATGCTAAACCCAGTTAAAACTTAAACCTTGATTATTAAAGTTAATTACACGTTGTAATTCCCAAAGTTTATGTCGTGTGATAAGGACCTTTTCAGCAGGATGTAGGAAAATGATAGAGATCTCTTATTTCCTGTGGGTGGGATGAAGCTATTATAGAATGCTCCTCTAGCAATGAAGCCATCTTGAAGCAGGCAGCTTGATAAGATCGATGTATTGGGTAATATGCTAGAAAATTAAGTCTTTGAATTTATGGGTAAATAAGATAGACGGTTGGTGTGGCCTATTTTTGTCATTATGTCTATCATGCTGCTTAGAGGGAGTGATTTACAGGGATGGAAGTCTTCAGGGATTTCCCTGATTTCAGGGATTTTGAAGCTCCCAGGCCCTATACATTCTTATAAAAACCCAGGTTTTTGGGCCGATATTGCCCCATTCCAGGGATTTTCATGCTTTGTGACTTTCATCCCTGGATTTACAAGAGTTGAAAAGAATGCTTATACATGCGGTACCAGTGTAGTGTGAAACACATGTTTTAGTCACACCTCATAGAAAAGCTCTCCTCATTTTGCTCTAAGCAGCACTTTGAGGGCTTGAAATTACTGTTAAGCCCCACGTGTAAACCAGGAT
Source organism: Acholoe squamosa (assembly GCA_949317995.1). Taxonomy (NCBI): domain Eukaryota; kingdom Metazoa; phylum Annelida; class Polychaeta; order Phyllodocida; family Polynoidae; genus Acholoe; species Acholoe squamosa. Next base: position 32,240,748 of record OX439049.1, on the reverse strand, counting down.
TTATAGACCCATTTCAGAACCCTAGCTATAGCTTTTTGGGCCGCTTTTTGTATTGGCCTAGTTATAATAGGCGGGGATTTAACACTATAGAAAAATACAAAACCAGCAATTTTCAGATCCCAGATACAGCTTACCGTAATCTCCCGCGTATTAGGCGCGTCTTATACGCCAAACAAAAGGCTGCTGGGTCTTATACGTGGGAGGAAAATTGCCTTGAGTTTGGGGTGCGCCTTATAGGGGGGGTATTTTTACTATAGAACAGTACTACATTAACAAAAATCTGCTCTTAGGGGTGCGCCTTATACGTGGGACAGGCCTCCCTTAGTTGGGGGTGCGCCTTATATGCGGGCTGCACCTTATACGCGGGAGATTACAGTATTTATATCTTGGGTGCGGCTTATGCGCAGGTGTTGCTGACATGCGAGGTTTAAAGGTATGTTATTCATTAGCATTTTACACTCTTATATTTGTAGTATTTTGTGTATAAGCTGCACCCAGTTTTGGGAATGAGTTAAAAGACAGTGCTTGCTTTCTTTTTCCATACAATCAGCAGCTTATACGCTAGATTTTCCCAATAGCCGCACCCAATCTTCAAGCCACAATTGATGCTAAAGCCTGAGAATAAGTGATGGTCGATTGCTGTCATTCTAGCCCGCACCCATCTCAGCAGTCACTAATATTTGATCGCGGAGATTTACGACAGACGAGCCGAGGATTAAGGGGCAGCCACTTGCAATGGAAAATCACAAATTGGGTAGAGACTAGACGAGGGGCTGGTCTGTAGAGATCTCATGAAAAATTTAAGGGGTGCGTCTCGCGGAGAAAGCACCATAGAAAACCTCCATCAAGACTTAAGGAGCTTGGGAAGGCACTTAGTGACATCCGGTTTGGCACTATTTCGGTGAACGAAAAGGAAGAAAAGAAACAAGATAATAAGCAATATTAGGCAATCGTTAAGAGTTAAGCTACTTAGGAAATCCTATTGAAGGGAAGGTGCTATGGGTTTAAAATGGCTCAGATGCAACAATCGATTAGAAGGATAGTTAGAGTGGCCTGCAGAATAAACTATAAAAGTTCTAGGCCATAGCTACCATAAAACCGTATAAAACATGCATTATATACCATTTCATTGGCATAAAACAAGGTATGCGGCTTACAGGCGGGGTTTTGATACTGTAGAACATTACTCAAATCACAGTTTTCAAGCCCAAGGTGCAGCTTTTAGGGTTCTCCTTTATTCAGTGGGCTGATATGCTGATGTGGCTTAAGCCGTGCCTTATACGCTGGATTTTATGGTACTCGCTAGCATTAGCAACACTGCATGAAACAGGTTTACCATGATGTGGTATAGGGAGGATAATTGTATCAACAAAAAAAAAAAGGTTTTTGCTCCATTTCAAATCAGTAAATTTATAAGATAAACTTCATGGCAAAAACCCATGAGAATACTTAGACGTGGATAGATAGGTTATCAGAATGCAAACACAGAATTTATATAATTTGATGTTTTCAATCTGAAATATCAAGTAAATGTAATTTGTTTTCATTACTATGTCTATAGGATTCAGTTTCATGTATTCTATATTAGTGGGTGATAACAAATGTATTCATTGATAATGACCGTTACAGCAATTTCTCCCCAGTGCAAACACCTTACATTTATCAACATAGAAGGGGGGGGAATGTTCTTATACATAATCTAGAAAATGTTCACTAATAATCACTCTGTTCTCTTGTAGGTGAGTTGACATTTGTGATGTTGTTTCCATGGTGACCTGCCAAACATAAACCAAAATCTGTAAGTAACCATAACAACTGTAAAAGGGTGAAATCATTGATATTATAGCCTATTGAATAAAATGAGAATACAGCTGTGTACTATAGGAAAAACAGCTGCTGACTGCCAGTCTATTCACCTGATTAATATGAACCGCATCATAGCTCAGGGCTGGGACTGGTGCAGGGATGATGCAGCATTGAAGGGTAGGTACGACACAATGTTTCAGTGCGAGACCATAATAGCCTGCACACAATTCTTCCTCGCATATAAGGCAAATCCTGAGATGAGTTAGGGTAGCACTGAAGAAGATTTCAGTTTATGAAAGGCATCAGTGGCAGTGGATTTCAGACAACTGTAAAGAATTTGTAGCTATTCAGCACTTTGTGCTGCTTTTATTTTCGTCTGAAACTCAGTTCCTTTGCACTACTTCAAGTAACTTACTTTTTAAAGGTTGAAGACTTTAGCCTTTTTTTCTGTGCTGGAAGAGAGTATATCGTTCAGCATACTATTTTGCGCCCTGACTTAAAAAAAACGAACAGGATAAATTCATGAAGCATCATTCGTCTTGGTGGCCCTAATGTGATGGGTGATCCCCGCGGGCTGATCCATCACTCAATTAGTGAGATAATTGAGTGAGTTAGGTAACTGAATGTAGCCACTGCGAGCAACTCTGAGCTGCTCACAATGAAGGGCATTCAGACCCTGAGCGGCTCATGAGGAATGAGCCTTAAATTAGGTTTAACCCTTTACACCCCTGTAGAGTCAGCATGATGCATGGATGTAGCCCTGGTGAGTAACTCGCATTCATACATCATGGCAATCAATTGACATGATACATTAGTGATGCTTAAAGGGTTCAACACTTAAAGTTTTGTATTGTACTTTAATGTGCTCTGCCCTAGGATCCTTGCAAGTATACTTGCCAGGCCTGTATCATCACGATTTACGCGTCATCCCATCCAGCAGGGTTGATACACTCTTAGTGCTTGTTATGATGCAACAATTCAGTGCTGGCGGGTGACCGGCCCACATGGTATTAGTGCATCATAGTGACAGGGGAATATGACCTTGGAGGCATCATGCAGTCTATAAAGCGCTAGGTGTGAATTGCTGCATTATATGGTGTTATGCCATGTTAGATACAAGGGCTGGTCTAATTGTATCAGCATGTCTTAGTGACCAGGGGTTCAGAATTATGTAGGCAGTGTACAGCCTCTTATAATAATGGGTTAGGCATTTCGCACTTTAACCCTAACAGGTCCTCATGATGCATGAATGTAGACTTGGCGAGTTACACGCTAGGGCTACTGCTTACTCCATGGGTTGATACACTCCCGGGGCGGGTTCGGATTTTGCACTAATAGGCATGGTGCACTTAAATGTATCAGCAGCTTTTAAAGATTTAATAAGAACTACAGACTCCTGGCCTCCATCCCACACCACCTTCAGTTGCTATTGGTTGTTGGAATGCCTTATGAGGCATTGTTACATAATTCCTGCTGATTATGGGCAGCTAAAGTTAGCTATCTATATCTGCCATTCTGGCCTTCAATTCAAAAGAGCAGAATAGGGTAGTAAGCTGTAGGAGCTATATCCTATGAGGCAGCCCAGTGCGGAATGCATCAAGCCCCTTTGTCTGATCGATACATTAATGCAGCAGCAGTCGCTTCGGTTTCTGCGATGCTGAGTTCATGAATTACATGTATACCCATAGACACTAAAGACCGGAGAATTGAATCCCTGCATTTGTTCATGCTTTCCTTCACATGCTGCTGTCGCATGTTCTATTATCACCACAATACTAGTTGCCTTTCACAGTTAACTTTTTTTAAGACCACGAAGACATTAATGAAAGGAAGTTTTAATTCTAGGTGGAGTAAGCCCCATATGGTATGGATTTTGAAGCTTGTGCTGAAAATCATGGCATTCAATAATGTATTCAAAGATTATGTTACCAAAGTCTTCATAGAGTATGGGTTCACATCTAATGTCAAGGACACAGCTTTGTATTGCAGTAGCTAACTTAGGCTACATTAACCCCAAATATCCAACATCAATTAGAACCCCTACAATGTCCTCTGAAGTGAAAGTTATAACCCTTTAGCTCTATGACCCTTATAGTAAGGCTTCATCAGACGTCTTGATGTCAGAGAGCATGGTGATATTAAAGACTTATTAAGTACAGCATCATGAGTTCCTTCAACTACAGCATCATGAGAAGGATGGTGAAAGTGGGGGCTAACCATATATTGTATGGCAATGTTCTTCTTTTCCCTTTTGAAAGTTCAGGTGCTTCACACTCAAGTTTACTAGTAAGCCATTAATGCTTATTCCTAAGCCTAACTTGGAGTAGTGACTTTTCCTGGAACAAAAGGTGTAACGAAATTGCTTAGTAGAACCCTGAACATGGATGCGCCAATGATGTATTATGGATGCTTCAATGATACAACATGAATGCAGCATCGGTGCAGCAAGGTGCAACATGGATGTCAGCAATTTCTTAAAACTGCTCCAATGACAATTGGATGCAGAGCCAAGTTTAGAGCTTGCTCTACATCCTCAAATTCGTTTAATAGAAACTTAAAATGAAGCTGAAACTGCCTACAGAACATACGGGACTATACAGTGAGGCCTTCTCAGTCACAGGTCCTGCTGATAAGTCTAATAATAGTTGCCTGTTCAGAAGTCTCAGTTGAGAGAAACTGCTAGAACATCGTGTGTGTGAGGGAGGTATATATGTATTGGGCGGGGGTGGTGGATAGGACAGAGAGGCTGCCCACAAGAACACCGGCCACCAGTGTTCAATCATGTTATGATGTAGAAGTCAGGAGGTTCTTATCCCTTTATGGACAGTATGATACCTCAAAACAACATTTCTTATTTTGATGCTATTAATGGACACCCTGACTTCAGATAGATTTTATGAGCCACATGGGCTGTCCTTGGGTATAAGCCGCACCTCATACGTTAGGTATTAAGTACTGTATTATGCTCTGGAATGTTTATAGAAGGCAAACATACTGCTGACACTCGGTAGTACTGAATTGTGGCTGGTTCTGGGAATATTCCCCCAGTTTAGCTGGAAGTGCTAGAGGAAGTAGATATGTATTTGCGCAGGGTCGGTTCGGCTGGTAGATGGAAGGGTTTACTGTGCAGGCATACAGCGGTCAGTCATGTAGGGGGTGGTCAGCACTGGTTAGACGGTCCCTGGATGACGAATCGACCACCAGATGGCGATAAGGTCTCAGGGTGGGTGGAGTTAGTTCTGCCCACACCACCAGGAGGTGCATACTCAGTGAGGGGCTTTAGAGTTAAACACTGGGTCTCAAATACCTGCTGTAGACATAAACACTAGGTATTAGAGGTCTTGGAAAATATCTCTAGTGAAATGCACTAGCAAATAAGGATCAAATCATACTGACTAATCATCACTAGGTTTTATTCCATCTTTTCAATTTACAACTACTATAGAGAAAGATTCAACTTTGAACAGCAAAGAACCCCATATAAGTCTTAAGAAAAATGTTCAGTCTTGGGACAAATTCTTTCATTGTCAGAAATAAAAAGGCCCTGCCCAGGGTCTGTGTGTGGAAGTCAGTGTGTGAATGGTGCCCGTTATTTGGGTCGGCTAATTAGGTTAATCTTCAGACCACCATTGTCTCAATTTATCTAAATTACTCTTGGTCTTCTGCTGAGCGCCTTTTTCTTTCGGTTTGAAAATAATAACTGCCCATAAAAGGTGAATAAACACAGCAAATGTTGATTAATCCAAGTCGCTGAACCATGATTCATGTCGCGATGTGAGTTATTGTAGTCAAAATAACAGAGAGCTGCATCAAGTTGTGATGGATAATGATGAATCAGATTTCAGGCTTTTACATGAATTTTGTAAAAGCTGGAGTAGAATCAATAATATCTCATTATGAATTTGTAAGGGTTTGTTTGAGGGGAACTTGTGAGAAGTGTAATAGCTAGTCCTTCTTCCAGTCACTCATCCCATCGCAAAAAGTTTGGTGGCGACAGAGAGAATGGTAGTCTCTGTTGTATTGTCATGACCATTTTACCAGCTGGGTCTAATCATGTATGAATTTAGCTTTCTCCCTGCCCCTTGTTATTGATTGATAAACTAATGATTGTGGTTTTGACATAATAAGAGACAATACAAGTACATCTCTCTTTGGATTCTTAAGACAGTTAACATTTTAAGTGCTGAACACTCAAATGGTAAGCAGTTGACCTTGTATACCTACTGCCTTCCCCTCAGGGTCAGAGCATTATTTACATATAGCATGTAGCATGTAATACTGGTGTATAGCATGTAAGTGGAGCTTAGCCTCTCCAGACACTGCCTCACCCTGTAAGGGCTGCTGGTGCAGGAGTGCATCATGCCCATTGTTCAGTATGATGAAGACTCGCCAGCATTTCATTGATACATATGCTTACACTCTGGGGGTGCACTACCCCTAGAGGGTAGCCCTGGCAAATTAGTTGCCAGGGCTGCATTCATGCATCATGATGACCAATGAGAATAATCCATTATTGCACTAACGGCATCTAAAGGGTTAACCTTCAAAGGTCCTATAACAACACTCCCAGCAACAACCAGTTTTTGCACAAGTCAGTTTGTGGTGTTTGTTCAATATGGCCTGCTTTGTTTGGAATGTGCACTTCTTTGGTATCTAACTACCCAGGACTGTGGTCACACTGGCTGACTTAAGGTGGATGGCAGGGATAGACTAAAAGTGGTCAGATTTTCGCCATATTCCCATCAGAACTCCAAAATTATATACATGTACAATCCAAATATGCAATAAAAATGTGGGGTCCTAGGCATATTTGGGAGATATATAAATTTTAAAGTTATATATCACTTTTATCTTTGCAGTAAATGCAAAACTGACATATGGTCCCAGGCATGTTTCTAATGTCTTGGGGCTTTGAAAAAAAAAAGCAGAAAGTCAGCTTTCAACACACAGTGAGGAGGGCTAATAATTTGAGACCTCAAGTGGAACACATCAGCACAGTCATGATGGTGTAGCGGTAACATGTTTACCTTTATATCAGAAGATCCTGGGTTCGAATCCAGACCAGGGCAACTTTGGAAAATCTTTTTCAAACAGAGATATTTGTTTTGCAAAGTCGCAGTGTGAACGGACCTCATAGTACTGTGACACAGATGCGGCCATCCAGGTTAACTGTGTTTGAACTGTTTAACCACAGCCATGTAAGGTCTTGACACCCACTCCTGTCACACACTTTGCTCTCTGTTATACACACTACTAGCTCCCCAAAAAAATTACATGGAATATATAGTAGTTACAAAAAAAAAATCCCTGAAAAATACAAGAAGAATGCTAGCTCAGTAAATATATAATAGGGAAACCACAAACCTAAACTGAAAAGGAAAAACACAGGTGAATACAAGCAATTGATAGATATCACTTACTCTTCTGACAGTTAAAGTCTAGAGGAAAATACAGAAAGAAACATGCACTTAACTTTGTTAAAGTTAAAGAGGTTTGTTGTAGAGTACTGTTACAGAGCAAAAAGCAGTGAAAATAAGAATGTGAAACACTAAAAAAAAACAAAACAAAAAAAAAACGATGAATCTTCTCTAGACAACTTTGGAAGACGTTTGAGGTTATGCAAGTGAAATCGTTCATCGCTGAAAGAGATTATTTTCAGTTATTCTTGAAACAACTTGCTGTCCCAACAGCAGTAGCCAATTTATGAAACCCTCAGGCTCAGTCGTATTAAAACCAGTACTGTTGCATTCCCGGGGTTGCATTTAGCACGAAATCCTCAGTGTAAACCACATCACAAAAGTACAGACAAGGCATATAGTGCCTTTTTATGAATATGCATACATACAAGTCTAGACTGACAAAAAGGTATCTCGATAAGAGCATACTAAAATAAAGAGTCTGTATGCTGGCCCTTCTTTTTTCATTCATGAAAATAAATCATTTACATGTATAGCCATGTCATCAAAATTTTGACCAATAGCTCATCACTGAAATCAATGGTGCATGACGTAGACTGCTATGAACATGGGCATTGACTTACTAGATAAATTATTGAGATATGCACACAGTGAGGCACCTGGTATATATTAATGCAATATAGCATAAATATGACAGCCCATGGTTTGTATATTGACGAATATTGCACGAGCCGGAGTGCAATATTGTCAATATACAAACCATGGGCTGTCATATTTATGTCGTATTGCGTTTATACCACCCTTTCCTCCATTTTGTATTAATTCTTACCTGATATCCCCAGAATACAGCCAGGAGAAGACATTTTGTAAGTGCAAGCGATACACCCCGGGTCGCTCTGTGCGAAGCCATTATTATTGTTCCTTGCCGGGAGAGGTACTGCTGTGTTTACACACACTTTTCGTATGGAATCCAACCATGACATGTCGATATATTAAAACTTAGACATCCTTAGACATTCTAGATGATCCCTCCATGCTTGATATGTCCAATATATTCAAAATAAAGAAGAATCCATTGATTTTTCCATCGTAACGAGTCGCGGTCCGACATTCTCAGCGTCTTTTTTAACTGCGGCGTGTTGACCTATATCTACATCCTGGCAACTGACACATATTTGTTGGACAAGGAGGGAGACGCGAATGGCGGACCGCGACTCACTTACGATGGAAAAATCATTGGATTCTTCTTTATTTTGAATATATTGGACATAATAAGAATGGAGGGATCATATAGACTATCTAAGGATGTGTACGTTTTAATATCGAGACTTTTCATGGTTGGATTCCATACGAACAGTGTGTGTAAACACAGCAGTACTGCTAGCGGGTAGGTGCTACAGGCTTCTTATATATATTAACATTGGAGTTCATCACCGTTCAGTGTGGCGTTATGGCTAACGTCCTCGCCAACCAGCACTGCGGCCGGGGTTCAATACTCCTACGAGTTGGGTCAATTTTTCACATTGAAACAATGGCAAGACTGAATTTGTATGTCTCAACACTCTCCCAAAATATTCTAAGTCCAACTTGACCTCGAAAAAGTATATCCATAAATCCCGAAAATTAACATAACAGTAAGGCAGGTGGCAGAATAGTGGTATAATAGATCATAGTTTACAAGGTGTTAACATAAGCCTAGCCAATTTATGCCCATCAGCCTCGTAGGCTGGAGTGTTTGCTAAGTCTCGTGAATTGTTATTGTCCTAGAACATACTCATAGCTCTTTCACCACTCCAAGTCGCCTCTAAGTACCAGTAGTATTCAGACTTTCAACTGGCTTTTGTGCCTCATGTACTTATAATAGCCCCTAGGCACACCACACTTTTGTTTCTGATGCCTACAGCCCTCAACTACATGTCACAGCTTTACAAGGCACCAGTAATGAAATCAATCAGGTGGATCTACCAATGAAGTGCTGTCACCTAGAAATGATGGCTCATTGAGACTGCTGAGCCCTAACCAAGCAGTGCAGGCAGACCTCAGGCTTGGTACAAGTATATGTACTGCAATCCACCTCCCCCCCCCCCCACCACACACATCCCCTTATAGGACCTTATACACCATAACAACCAGCCCGACACACTTTCCCATTGCCATTGGTCGTCATGACCCAAGGAGCTTTCAGATTGGCATCAGATTGAATTATATACTGGTATATATATCATAGTGCATAAATGCATGAATTAATGAAGAAACATAACCATTAACCATAAAATAAATCACCACAGCTATGCCATGCTTTACTTGACATTTCCTTAACCCATCAAATAAACGCCTCCTTGTATGTGGGTATTTAACCAAATAGAACAGTATGACACCTGTCATTTTCAAGCCCTTAGATACAGCTTATAAGATCGCGCTTAACTCAGAGTGTGGCTTATGTGCTGTTGCAACTTACAGTATATATACGAGAGTTTACAGTAATTATTTAACGTATTAGAATTACACCCTACCCATCACCCTCCGGAAACAATTAGAAGAAAATTGTGAATAAACTACAGAAATGAAATTAACTTTAGAATACTAATTTGCAAGATACATTATAATGACAAAGGACATGGTGCAATGAAGCACTATGCAGACCTTGTAGAGAGTTAAATACCTTCCTAAGAACACGAATTTCCTTACATGAAGGTAAGCTGGTTAGACGGAAGTCTCCATACTGCTGCCGGAAGTCCCTAAGGTCTCCTTATATAGAATGGTTTAAATGTTTCAGTAGTAGAACAGACGGACGGGCAGACCAGCACATCAAGGGGGCTGGTGTAGGGAAAGGGGAGATCTGGGGTGTAGGAAGCCATCAGTTAGCAGAGCTGCAGTTATGTATCATGTCCACTCAGTGAGGTTGATACTCTCCCAGAGGATCGGCATGATGCATGGTTACTGTCCTGATGAGTAAGGTTGATACGGCCATACACAAAGCCGCTATTCATGCATTATAAAGACAAATGGACAATACAGAACTTCCAAAAAGAGTAGGTGAGCCATATAGGTTGGCAGTGCATCATGTCAATGAATGCATCATGCTGACCCCACAAAAGTGAACCTACCCTGAAGTTATACTTCCGAGGGCTGCATTCATGCATCATGGCGACCAAAGGATTAAAGAGGGCTTCAGTGAGCTGATGGCTGGTAGGAGAGGTGACCTGCTGTGGGAGACCCCTATCATTCTGAACTGCTCTGAGCAGCTCGCTTAGTAACTGACTGGTCTAACTATACTCACAGGGTAAGGCCTTACTGGTAGGGGCCTAATCAGTTGGAGCACACGGGTGCCGACTCTTTATATGGAACGAACTTCCTTTACCATTCCCAAGGAATTATCTCTATGCGAATTTTCAGGTTTCATGGATGAATCTACATTGTGATATGCGACTTGTCCAAATATGGAAAGATCCCTAGGAAAAGATCTGTGATTTTCCATGATACGTGTTCTTCCAATGTATGTGTTAGGGTGCAATAGTTTGCATGGGAGAGAGTAAACATCCTTATTTTAAGAAAGAAAAAATAGCCAGAGAGAAAAAGGACCCAATTTAGTCTGGATCATATGATGTTTTCAGGATAACAAATTGCCTATAAGCACACCCCTGGCTAGGAGTGCTTCTGCAGGGATGGAGGCTCTATCAGTGGGAAACACACGAAAAATATAGGGTTACTAGTGTCTTGAAAGTGAGCAGCATAAACTTAACAAGTTCAGTCCCTCTAAGTTGTTGAGCCGAGCACAGTGTCTTCACCTTTAGAATTTAGAGGGCCAAGGCAGGTGGCCCTACCTGACGAACCTTGAGTGAGAGACCCTGAAGTTTTCAACGTGATAGGTCATTGCCAAGGATTGCAAGTTAGATCTGACAGGACAAGGTTTTGGCTTGATTTGATTTATGCGGCTCCCTTTGAAAACCCTATTTTTTCAGTGTAATGGGGGAGGAGACTTATTTCTGTCTACGCTGGGCGCTGATCATTTTGTGTGCACCCAATCAGTTCACTGAGCGGCCAAACCCTGCTGTGTGGGATGGAGAGATGGGGCGGGGGGTGGGGTGGGAAATGGGGCCAAGGTAAGGTCTTCACCTTACTTCATTTGGTAATAGTGACATGGCTAGCCCTGTAAGGGCCGCAGGAGACCATCAAGCCCAGTTAGCTACTGTAAATCATCGCAATAAAGACACAGCTTATATGCAAGGATAAACCTGTGCCTCATAAAATATGCCTGAAGTCAAGGTGTGCCTTCAAGGCAAGGAAAACACGCCCTAGGTCTGACGTGAACTCATGTTATACACATGATGCGCCTCATATGCAAGGTATTAGTCTAGTGGCCAACGCTTAATTTAATTTAAGAGGCAGTGGGATGGAGAGATGGGGCGGGGGGTGGGGGTGGGAAATGGGGCCAAGGTAAGGTCTTCACCTTACTTCATTTGGTAATGGTGACATGGCTAGCCCTGTAAGGGCCGCAGGAAACCATCAAGCCCAGTTAGCTACTGTAAATCATAGCAATAAAGACACAGCTTATGTGCAAGGATAAACCTGCGCCTCATAAAATCTGCCTGAAGTCAAGGTGTGCCTTCAAGGCAAGGAAAACACGCCCTAGGTCTGGCGTGAACTCATGTTATACACATGGTGCGCCTTATATGCAAGGTATTAGTCTAGTGGCCAACGCTTCATTTCTTAAACTCAGTATTTTCAGGCAAAGCCAGTTGCATGTTTGAAGCCAGCATTGGGTGTGCTGGATATACTGCAATATATGGGTCAATCCACTGAAAGTGGGCACTTGTCCATGGTAGAGGGTCATTTTTAAAAACTAAGAATTAGATCATGAAACTTAATTTTATTGATAGCCCTATATCTTGGCTCTTAGGAAAGGTTCATTCAAGTCACTAACTCCCAAGCGGTCAGTTTTTATTGCAAATATTCAAAATTATGAAAATGTAATGGGCGTGAGCAAAATGAATTCTTCTCTACATCACAGAAATATTTGTGAGAACTACATGATTTTCAGTTAGGATATTTGACAAAAGGTCCCAAAGACACACTATGAAGAAAATAGGAAAAAAAGATGGATATTTACAATACATAAGGAAATAATATGAATGTAATGGGCGTGAGCGAAACAACTTTCCCAGGCTTCAGACAGCAACTCAGCAACATAACCTCACCCAGAATTAATCTAGGCAATAAAAATAATCTAAGAATACTTATAGGATGCATTTGGAATGCATCAGGCCTGCCAACATGCTTGCAGTGCATTTTACTCACGCCCATTACGCTCACGCCCATTACGCTCACGCCATTACATCTGTCAGTTAACCCCTCTTTTTGGCATAACCAAGGCATGTAGAGACTCCAGTCTTTTTTTAAAATGACTTATTAACAATAGATCTTCAAGTTAGACTGGTTGAAAGAAAGAAAACTTTGATAGTATTTGTCCTGGATGCAGAAATTTGAATGTAATGGGCGTGAGTGAAATGGACTTGTAAATACTTGAATATGTACTGCACAGTCATGCCTGCAAGTAGACCCTAAGTTTCTGTACCAGAAAATCCCCTATGATGACCCTAATCTTGGTGGGAAATAAGAAGATTGAGGGTAGTGTTTTAGTAGGCCTACCAGTGTACTTTCATTTTGCTCATGCCCATTACAGCACCTGTATTTGGTTATAGAAATGAACAGGGGAAAAGGAATGCCAACCAGAGCACCTCCAAACAACATGAAAATGTTAGATAGGACCCCCCACTAAGGAATAGATAAAATTATATTGGTCTGTTGCTGTTTGGCTTGATGGTATAGACCCTGGAATGAGGTGGAAATTGAATAAAAAGGCAATTTTTGGCCATTTTTGAACTTTGGGCCACCATATCTAAAAAAATAGCAGGCCGACATATATAAACTTGCCCTTCTTTTGAAGCCCAAGGTGTTTTCTTTGAAATGAAACCAGAAATAAGAAGAATGGTTACTTACTTCTTATTTTACAGCCCCATATATCCAAAAAAGACCAAAAAAGACCCAGGTGCCCACTTTCGGTGGATTGACCCATATAACATGTGGCATGTGTTTGGGGGTAGTTAAACCCACCCAGCCAGTACCTCTGGCTACATCTCCTCTTATCACCCATAAATCCTTACCTTGATATCAGGTTATCAGAGGGGATAGATTGAAGGAGGTAGTCTCTGTGAACTTTAGCTCTGGAGCAGAGTTGTCGCACAGTCTTTGACAAGGAAAAAACCTATTTTCAAAGAAAAAAAAAAAGAGAAGAAAAATCAGGGACAGAAGTGGCGTGCCTACACATGCACATTTTTCAAGTAGAATGTAGTCATTTTCATTAAATCCTCTATGAAGGTTATCAGGTTTGCTTGAGAAAGATAAACATTTAATAGTTAACTCGAAAAGGGAGTTATAAGGAGACACCCTGGGGCCCTGCACTTTCAGTCATTTTGGTGGTGCGAATAAGTTTTAAAAAAAGATGGAAATTTTGTATAAAAGAGGCAGAATTACTTAATGAATTTGTAGTGCCATTGAAGGAGGAGATGTAGGGGTCTTGCAGGAAAATGTATTTTATTACAAAGTTTTGTAAATTTTGAGAAATTGTCAATATTGTACAGACTCAGTTGGTTGGCAGCCATAAGACGCTTTTTGCCTCCAACGGTGAAGGTATATGATGTTGATCCATGTATCAACTTTCCTGCCTTTTTGGGAAATGTGTTGCGAATAGCGCCGTTTGGTGGGAGTTATGCGAATAGTGGCTTGGTGGTGCCAATAACTGGGTGAGGGAGTGCTGATGTCAGACCACAAGCTAGACTTGCTCAAGGCTATTGTTTTATTTCTTTTCGAGTTACGAGCAATGCAAATTGCTGGTTTGTATATTTTATCTTGATACGCCAGTATGTTTAAAGTGCACATCATAGAGTTGACAAAGTTTATAAAACTTGAATACGTTTTACCTCCCCCCCCCAAAAAAAAAAAGAGTAATGAAGAGGTACATTGTGTATAGATAAATTTTGGCCAAGCTTGGGAGAATGAACTTCCTTCACTGACATGTGGGCAGAGTCACAAGCTGACAGATAACAGCTGATAACAGTTATAACACCTGTCATCACACCTAGGTACTGAGGCATGGTAACCAGTCCTGACCTCTACTCCACCCCCTCCTCCACCCCTCCCTTCACACCTTTCTAAACCTCCCTCATACCTCCCAACACCTCTGCGCTGAACCCCTTCAAGGCCGCTGATGCATTAATGTATCATGCTGACCCTATGGGGTTGAGATACCCCTGAAGGGTTACAGGATGCTCAAATAAAGTGCTGGTGAGCAGACTCACCAGCACTTCATTGGTGCATCATGCCGGGCATGCTGCACTCCTGCATCACTGGCCCTTAAAGGTTCATTAAGATACTCTCAATGTATCTTGCGTATGAGTCAAGGATGCGCCCTATAGGGTTTACGTGGGATGAATTATTGACCAATCAGATCAATCCCTGTTTTCACTGCAGAATATTTTGGGTACATTATGTAACACTTGATACCCATCATGCTGGTCCTTATCAGTGCTTATCTTGCCAGGTGCAGGATCAATCAATGGCCGTTCCACTAGGCCTCCATACTGTGCTTTATAGAGAGAGCATATTTACATCTAATTAGGATCAAACTGCTCAAAATCAAGTCCTGCAAATGTGCCTTATCGCAGTGTGTGTGTGCGTGTGTATGTGTGTGTGTGTGTGTGTGTGTGTGTGTGTGTGTGTGCGTGTGCGTGCGTGTGTGTGTGCGTGCGTGCGTGTGTGTGTGTGCGCGTACGCGCGCGCGCGTGCGTGTGTGTGTGTGTGTGTGTGTGTGTGTGTGTGTGTGTGTGTGTGTGTGTTAAAGTGACACTTTAAACCCAGTAGCAGAGTTCCCTGTGATATTGAATACCACAGTGTCTGTCAGCATTGAGCACTCAGATGTTTTAGTCTACAGTGTGGGTGGGAGTGAGTGTATGTATATTTTCTGGGTTAGTAAGCCAGCACTTTGTAGGCCAGTGTGGGCCTACTTCATCACCTTGAACATCTTTGAAAAAAATGTTTGTAATGTACTACTGCAACCGATAGTGGGAAACCTGAAAGAGGGTTTTATCCTAAAGAACAGTACTAAAAAGTAAACCCCCAGGTGCATCTTAAAGTAGTTAACCCAATGCAGGCTGTGCCTCCTTATGCCTGAGGTCGCCTTATGCACAAGGTATTATGATAAATGATAAAATGCTGCAGCAGAAGAGGCTTAAAGAACTTGGTGTGTAGGTTCACAATTATAAAAGATGATTAAGTGAATTAAAAACCTTATGGTGCGAAATAAAAGTAGCTTTAATGATTATTTCTCTTAAACCCTGTTAAGTGCTCCCCGAGTTACCCCCAGGTGACCTGATAAGCACCCAGAAGTACTTTGACGGTTTCAGAAACGAGGCAATATTAATGTCTTTTGAAATCCCACAAGGGGGATGGTTAACCCAATTTTTTGCTTTTTAAGTGGAATTTATTTGCAAGGAATTTTGTTTTTAAGAAACTTGGCATTAAGAAAGAGAGCAAACAATAAGTTGGCATTTGCCGTTAACGTTGAAACTGTTGTTGGTCGATTTTTTTTTTATTAGTGCAAGATTATTATCTTTTCGCCTTGAAAATTTCTTATTTTAGAAGCACAGACATTGATTGGCATTAGAACTGATGTCTGTGGTTGTGTTTAGGACAGGATGTCTGAATGTATGGATAGGGGTAGGGTTTACTGATGCAGGGATGTAAGTTTCAGAATTTTGTCTGGTTTCAGAATTTCCTTAGTTCAACATACCATACTCAAAGTTCTATTCCTGGATCAAAGTTTTGTAGTAATATATGATGAATTCAGACTTTCTCTTTGCAACTTCATAATGTCTCTTTCTTTTTTGAATTTCAAGTTTTCTAAAGTCCTGTGTATGTCATTACTCATAGGGCATCCCTATGAAGATTTTTTTAGTGATGTCCGTAGCATAGCGAAAGGAAGTTTGGCTTTTGGCCATGCATAATGACACATTTTTGAAAATAATGATTTTAAAAAGAAAAAGATAACAGGTTGGTCATCATGAGAATTTAATCAGGATTGCGCTCAAAGAATTTCAAAAGCCATTATCTGTTAGTAAGTGGCAATATGTCCAGTCCTATATAGATACATACTCAGCCCATCATTACTTGTACAAGAATGTCCAGTCCTATATAAGAGTAAGATACATACTCAGCCCATCATTACTTGTACAAGAATGTCCAGTCCTATATAAGAGTAAGATACATACTCAGTCCACCATTACTTGTACAAGAATGTCCAGTCCTATATAAGAGTAAGATACATACTCAGCCCACCATTACTTGTACAAGAATGTCCAGTCCTATATAAGAGTAAGATACATACTCAGCCCACCATTACTTGTACAAGAATGTCCAGTCCTATATAAGAGTAAGATACATACTCAGCCCACCATTACTTGTACAAGAATGTCCAGTCCTATATAAGAGTAAGATACATACTCAGTCCACCATTACTTGTACAAGAATGTCCAGTCCTATATAAGAGTAAGATATATACTCAGCCCATCATCACTTGTACAAGAATGTCCAGTCCTATATAAGAGTAAAATACATGATACATACTCAGCCCACCATTACTTGTACAAGAATGTCCAGTCCTATATAAGAGTAAGATACATACTCAGCCCATCATTACTTGTACAAGAATGTCCAGTGGTAGACGCAGTGCGTATACACAAGTCGCTGCTGGATAAAAAGCAGCCACAGAACGACAGCAGAGATGATGGATGGATGGTTAGATGGAGGGATATGGAGAGAAGGGGGCGTTTTATTTGTGAGACTTATTTAATGTTAACCCTCTAAGAGCCGTGTAGTGCTGTAGTAAATACACCCATTGGGTGTCATGATGCATGAATGCAGCCCTGGTGAGTAACTTGGCATAGGAGGGATGATTACCCCTGGCACTTAATCAACATTGGTGCTTTTCAATGTTTTCAGTGCTTAAGAGATGTTTCAAAACTCCCTCACTCCAACGCTTACACAAGACCGGCACTTATTCAAAATCTGGCAAATACGGTAATCGCAACTATATGGTACTTCCCTATGGTCATGCGATGCATCAAGACAGTGAGTCTACTTGCCAGCACTGCATTGGTGCATCATGACAACAAAGTAACCGGAACTTGGAGGCGTCACATGGCCCCAAGCAGTTAAAGTTTTCATTCGCCCTTCTACTCCTATTCTAACTGAGGACGTATTCCAATTTAGATTCAAACATAATACAATCAGTACGACCGACTGGCGCCGAGACCATAGAGCGATCAATAATATAGATATTGGTGCCACTGGGTGAGCTGGTGGTTGTAGAGTTAGGGATGGAATAGAGGATATTGGGGTAAAGAGTCTGGGGACAGGGATGTAACTTGTAAGGTTTGTAGATGGTAGCTTATAGAACTGCGGGATAAATGAAACAGTCTAGACAGTGTCATCTCTGATCTGAAGCCTCCTGTGCCTTGTAGAATCATGCCAAAGACAGGGTTAGTCTTACAGGCAGGGTCTTTTTAATATAGAACGGTACTGAACCTTCAAATGTCCAGCCTCATCTGTGCCCTATAGCAGTTCTTGCAGCTCAGTGTGTCTTATATGCGAGGTATTAATATACTTAAATTTGTACCACATTACAGAAGCCTGATTAGTAAAAAAAGAACTAAATGCTCGAAGTACCAGGGGACATCCCGTCTACCATGTCTTGTAGCCATTCTATTCAACCCACTCTTCCTTTACACCCCGTGCCCCACTACTGCAATATTACCTCGCATATAAATTGCACCCCGAGTATAAGACACACCTTGGGCTCAGAAATATCCTATAAGGATAACCCCCAGTAATATTTTGGCCACTTTGGTGTTGTTCTAATAAAGTGTAGAATCACGTATAAGACGCACACCTGACCTAGTAGACTTACATCCTTGCATATTAGCCATGCCTTTAAAATGCAGGGTATCAAGGTATATAAGAACAATGTGTACAATTCAAGGAAACTATATCAAGACCGCTGGGCCTGCCTTCCGCAATTCTAAAGAAACTGTACAGAGACACCCCAACTTGCCTGTCACAATGCTATACAAGTTATAGTGAGAACCACCATGAGAAAAATCAATTCAACAGCTGCAAACAACTGTCAGAAATATCCTGAAAACATTGATTGCTTTTCGTGAGGGCAAAGAAGATGGCACACACATCGCTACATATTTTATTGACTGTGTCACGAGTTTAAACAGTTTTTTTTTGTGTGTAACAAGACATTTCACAATACAGTGCAGGCTTTTTAAGTATTAACCCTGGAAGGTAAACCGAGCATATATATTCAATACAATATACCTGCTTGTCATGATGACCTATGGATGTGGGTCCGACTACCATGGTTCTCAAGACACATTCAAGCAACCTACTAGATAGAGATCTAGCGCTTTCATTTTCAAAACTTTGAAGTCCTGGAGATTATGATATAAGTTAAACTTGAGGCCTATGGTCCCTTAAAGGTCGCCAGCATTAAGTACTTAATAGTATCCCCTCTTGCGCTTAAGCTGCGACCACTTATAAGCTGCGCCCTGACCTTGGAAAAGGCTGCGCCTGGGGCCAAAAAAAATGATGGCTTTCTACTATTCTATATGCTCAAATACCTCCATATAATCTGTAGCATGTCTTTGGGAGCCAGAGATGCCACTTTTCCTGGTTTACCAGGAATTCCTGGTTTTCGTTTTAAGATGCCTGTATTAATCATGTTAAATTCCTGGAAAATTGTGTCCAAAAGTTCAGTTTTCCTGGTTTTTGTTGGCCAGTGAGTGGCAACTCTGGGGAGCGTTGACCCAGATCCTGACCCCGATCTTTGTTTCAGCCATGGCTTATACGGAGGAGTTTAATCAATTAAGAGGTCAACTGGGGAAAAGGACCGTTTCTATATACTACTTAGTACTCACCCCTGTCACAATAGGTCTAGGCTGGGCTGGAAGTGTGACTTGACTCCTGTGCGTGGGTAGAAACCAAATTCTGCAAGTGGAATGGAAACTCTCACTCTAGAGAATTATCAGTACCTAGAGATTGATTACCCTGAATTCAAGAAGAGAAAACAGAATTGGCATTCTTCTTTTACTCTGCGTAGTGCGTGGATTATGGCATTTCCACACTCAACCTTTTTTTTTCACATTCAGAGTTGACAAAGTACATATTTTGGTTTAGTCAGTATCCCGATCTGAAAAGAAGTACCCCTTTTAGGACCTTCTCAATGTCAGGAAAGGGAAGGAAAGACAAAAAAGACACCAGATACAGCTTGTCTCATCAGGAACAAACATGGTCATTACCCATGGATAGCTCAGATTTAGTGTGTCAACTCTGCCATTAACCAGACATCCTACACATTATACACCCACTCCAGTAGGTGCTCTGTTCTACTTAAACCATTTAAGGGCCACTGGTGCAGGAGTGCATCATGCCTATTGGTCGGCATGATGCATCAAAGGATAGCTGGCAAGTCTGCTCACCAGCATCTCATTGATGCATCTTGCCAACCCTCCGGGAGTGTATCAACCTGGAAAGGTTGGCGCGAGGCATGAATGCAGCTTTGGCAAGCAATGCCAATGGACATGATGCAATAATGAACTATCAGCCTTTAAATGGTTAAACAAAAGCTGGACAATAAATTGGGCAGTTAGGAGACGGATGTGTTCCTGTGTGGGTCAGTAAAGTTAAACCAGCGGCTGATGTAGTAGACCTGCTTTTACCCCTGCGGTAGGCGCTCGGTATGGTTGGGAGAGGCTAATGTGTCTTAATACCAATGACCTGTCTCCTGTGGGCAATTCAAACCTAAGGCATCCTGATTTTGGCAATGGGGTATAAGCTGTATCTAGGGCCTGAAAAGTGAGGGTTGTAAGCGGTTTAAAAAAAAAACTATAGGTCGCACTCTGAATTAAGAACATCTTATAAGCTGCAGGTGTCCTCCTGATTCAGATATAAAGCACAACTCAAACATGGGAGTCTATGGTACGCAACTTTAGAAAGTTGAACGATAGGCAATTCAATCCTTAAAAGTTGGCATGTAGTAATAAAATGAATAAAAAAGAAGCCATTCAAATTGAGAAATAGAGAAATTAAGAAACAGCAGATTGAAGCTTGAAAAAAGTTCAGGAAAGGCTACTAAAGCCTGAGAAATTTGCTTATCCAAATTTGAATGTAAAAAAATCGGTCGTTCGCACCCCAAAGTATCAGGCTATTCAAACCAGGAAATGTAATGCAAACCAGAAAAGATGGCAAAAAGGTGTCAGCTGTATAAATGCAACTGTGTACCCCCAAATGAAACTTGACACAGTAGAACTTCCCCCCTATATAAGGAATATATTGCAGCATTAACTATGGACACACTATAGCCTCCTTCCTATATAAAACCTATATGGTTTACCCTCAAGGTGTCCTACCCATGTTCTTCTATGTAAACACTGATTACCTTCCTCCTCAGTCGCCTGCTCGAGCTGCCCCGATCTGCTGGATCTGCATATAAATTGATACCATCACACACAATTTGCCCAAATCCTGCGTGCAGCCCGTAAAAACAGATAAACCTTCGCTTCCCTGCTCTGCACGCTGGGGCACTACCACGGAGTGTCCTTGTTTGCCTTTTGCCTTGCCCTGGGCAGAGGGAGACCATGTCTAATGTACAGGAAGAATATCAATATAGAGCATTGCTGAGGGAGCTATACTGTATTAGAAAAAATAGTGGCTTCTTTAAAAAGAAATATATTAGAGTCTGTCACCCATTTGACTTTTGTGTCACTGGAGCAGCAAAAAAACGCCCTTTGGCATAGGGGGGTCATTTTGGTGAGCTCAGTATACATATCCATGTTTAGGCAGCCTCTTTATCTTAGTTAAAGGGGTAAATTCAGATAAGGCATACTGTGGGCAAACGCTTGGGAGTATACATGTTGAGCTGAGTAAAAGTATGGTTGCTCCACAACAGTTGCTGATAAAGACTTGTTAAAGATGGGATTTGTGGATGTAATGTCAGGCTGGTCCCAGCCTATCCTCAGGTAGAAAAGGAGCTGACAGAGGGGTGGGTTGCTGCAGGGGTGTTGAAGCAGGGAGAGCCATGACCCCCAATCCCAGACATGGGAGGGGGCAGACTATGCAGGATTGTGGATGGAATGGCAGGCTGCGCCTAGCCTATCCCCATTTAGAAAAGGAGCTGACAGAGGCTAGGTTGTGGATGGGATGGCAGGCTGAGCCTAGCCTATCCCCAGTTAGAAAAGGGGCTGACAGAGGCTAGGTTGTGGATGGGATGGCAGGCTGAGCCTAGCTTATCCCCAGTTAGAAAAGGGGCTGACAGAGGCTAGGTTGTGGATGGGATGGCAGGCTGAGCCTAGCCTATCCCCAGTTAGAAAAGGAGCTGACAGAGGCTAGGTTGTGGATGGGATGGCAGGCTGAGCCTAGCCTATCCCCAGTTAGAAAAGGGGCTGACGGAAGCTGGGTTGTGAATGGGACAGCTGTCTGCGCCTAGCCTATCCCAACTTAAAAAAGGAGCTGACAGAAGCTGGGTTGTGGATGTGACAGCAGGCTGCGCCTAGCCTATCCCAACTTAAAAAAAGGAGCTGACAGAAGCTGGGTTGTGGATGGGACAGCAGGCTGCACCTAGCCTATCCCAACTTGAAAAAGGAGCTGACAGAAGGTGAGTTGTGGATGTGACATTAGGCTGCGCCTTGCCTATCCCAACTAAAAGAAAGGAGCTGACAGAAGCTGAGTTGTCGATGGGACAGCAGGCTGTGCCCAGCCTATCCCCAAGGTGGAATAGGGAGCTGATAGAGGCTGGGTTGTTGACCCGCCGGGGTTGTGGATGGGATGGCAGGCTGAGCCTAGCATATCCTCAGTTAGACCTGATAGAAGCTGGATTGTGGATGGGATAGTAGGCTGCACCCAGCATATTCCCAGGTGGAATAGGGAGCTGACAGAGGCTGGGTTGTGGACCCGGGGTTGAGGATGGGGCAGCAGGATGCGCCAGCAGGATGCGCCCAGCCTATCCCTAGGTAGAAAAGGAGCTGACAGAGGCTGGATTGTGGGTGGAACAGCCAGCTGCTCCCAGAATAGGTTGTAGATGGGATGGCAGGTCGCTGCCAGGCTATCACTATAGGTAGAACAGTCAGAGGAGTTTATGTGGCAGTTTGTATTCTATACATGGCACCCAGCTGTCTGCGTCCACTACCTCCCCTCACACCTACTATGTACCCCACACTGTCCTGACAGGAACCACTACTGGGCTAGGTCTTAAGTCCCAAGGCTAAACGCAAAATTGATGAAAAAAGAAATGTTAAAAAATCTCCATAAAACAACTTATGGGTGTTGATTATGAATACCTTAGCTTCTAATATGAATATTTAAGGAAATAAATCTTTCCCCGCTTGAAGGCTAGCCATTCTTGCTGGGGGCTAAGGGCCCGACAGCAGTATTTACAAATATACACTGCCTTCTTATGCCAGTGTGCTATGTCATTCACTGCCACTGCTTCATCCGGTGTCATCGCAATCTTCCTTGCTGGTACCCATCTGGCAGAGTGATTGAGCTGTTAGCCACTGTGCGTATACATATAAAAACACCATAGGATAATTCCCTATGGAACTTAGATTATCCCCTATAAAATGGTGGTGTTTTGGGCTAGTCCTATATCCCAGCAGTAAGCCCTACTGTTGAATGAGCGAGCTATATGTGCCCCAGCAGCCACAGCCTAACAGTACAGGGGAACAAAACCAGGACGTCAATACTGCCTCATTAACAATTGATGTTGGTGATACCTTACTGTGGTGTGTCCCCCCCCAACAGGCACCCCACAACAGCAGCAGCAGTCACACTGCCAGTACATACCTCCCACATACAACACAGGGACCGCATTGTCACATGTCTACTGTTGCCAAATAAATGTAATGCCTCGTTTATAAGGCACATAAGGCTCATGTATAGGGCGCACCCTGAGTGAGGTCGTTCCTGACATAGAGCAGACACCTGGGACCAAATTAGGGGACATTTTAGCACTGTAGTATGGTATTCTGGCCTATAAGGCGAACCCTATGATTAGAAAGATCCTATTGTATACATATCCCTGTGTATATTTAGCGCCATCCTTGTCAGTGCTCCTGTCTATATATTGCGCCTTATACCGGTGGTATTACTGCAGTGTGAATAAGTGACTGCTGCTTATATGCTAAACATGTCGTTGCCCTTTGAGCCACACCTTGCCTATACGGAATTAGCTGGTTTGATTATCAGCCAATGAATTGACATCAACTATTCACTGCTCGGGGGCCAACTGGTACCCATCTGATAGGTCTTATCAGTAGAACTCGCTCGTAACAAGCTCCAGCAATGGCTGCGCCCATGGGACAACCTGCTAAATCGAAATAGGAAGCACTCATGTTTTGGGAACGTCCTAAGTATATAAGCTGCACTGGAGATCAGGGTTTTTGCTGGTTTAGTAATATGGTATGCTGTTAAGTGCCTTTCAGCTATAAGCAGCATCCAACCATTGGGAACATAGGACAGGAATTGGCTCATACTGCATTTTTACTGTTAGATTCAGAACACTGATTACACTGACTTCTGTAAAGGATATTCAAGGTCTATTTCTTTGCTTATAAGATGGTTCGCGACCGCAATTTTCGGGTACATACCTTGACATTATGGTAATCCTTCTCTGTGAGCTGATTTGTTGTCCTTTTCGCAGCACCTTTTCTGCACGGCTTTGTGTCCTAAACCTAATTGTGTCCGAGTGACATGTTGTAGCATTCAATGTATAGAATTTGTATTTCTGCCTTCACGACCCTTTCTTACATAATGCCCTTTTCTACATGCTGAATTGACTGTGAACATATTCAATGCTCGAAAACCATATATGGGAACAAAAAAAAACAAAGCAATGCAAGACGAGCTTGGTGCAAATATAGACTTTATGACTTAGAGGTGTAGATCCTGACTTACATTCATGCAGTTGACTCCCTCAGTGTGGGTTCTGTATGATATAGAGTATGTCCACACACAGACAAACACTTAGAAGCACTCTATACACATATCTATTCATACAGACAGTGGGTTAGGGTAGAGGCCAGACAGCAGAGTCCTACCATATATGACTGCATGTATAAGGTGACCTCGCATATAAGACACACGTTGACTCTGTTCAGAGTCCATGAGAAGCTCCTGCCTTGGGGATTGGTTTAGGACATTTTAGCACTAATTCAATGCACACCTTATAAGACACATTAGGGGTTTTATTTTGTACATAAGTTGCAGTACCTCGCTTATTGAGCACAGTTACACCCATGCACTGATGCCAGGTCCGCCTTATTGACAAGGGGATATATTTAGTTCTTTTATGTATGAAATTTCCTAAAAGATCAAGCTCAATTGCCATTCCTTAATACATCTTGTCTTGCATTGCAGGTGAGCTTGTATGATGAATGCGGGATAACGCCATCCAAAGATAAGTCTATGGGATGAAAGTCTTCAGGGAATTCCCTGATTTCAGGGATTTTGAAGTTCCAGGGCCCTATACATTCATATAGGAACCCAGGTTTATTGGGGCAAATATTGGACCATTTCAGGGATTTTCGTGCTCTGTGACTTTCATCCCTGTGCTTCAATGCATTAGTATTGGATGTCTTTTTAGAGAGTTAACAGTATCACTGGGTTGTACCACTGTTACATCATAAGAGATAAGTATAAGTCTATATGGTTATCTAAGTATTAGTATTATAAATACCTTCCTCCCAAAAAGGGAGTTTATTTTAATGTTTTCATAGATTTGAACATTGTGACGTTCCGGATTCCAAATACCTAGCATAAAACATCCTGGCGGAAGCACAATAAACAAGCCGTTACCATGTTATTTTTTTTTTTACCTGCAGTGTTATGAATTCATCAAAATTCTCAAGCCTTTTTCATTGAGCTCAAATCAAAGTTGACATAAAAAGAAATTGATTACTTTCTTTGATTTTAAGCTGACATTTTAACTCCTCTGAAACCAGGTGTTCATTGCTTTCGCTGATGTGTTTGATATCAGAGCATTTCTTCAAATCTGAGACCCTTTAAAGACCACTAATCCAGGAGTGCCTCATGCCCATTGGTCATCATGATGCACCAATAAAGTGCTGGTGAGAGTTCTCGCCAGCCCTTCATTGGTGCGTCATGCCGACCATCCGGGAGTGTATCAATTGGCCCAGAGGGTCAGCATGATGCATGAATGTAGTCTTGGTGAGTTCCTCAACTAATGCATTCTTGCATCATGCAGAAATGGCATCATGCTTTGATGCGCGATGCAGCCATGAAAGTGTCAGATACAGAAACTGGGAAGACAAGATGTAAAAAAAAGTTCCTTGTACAATGCTATCATCCCCAGGCAGGCACTGACCTCCTGTCATGGGACCTTTTACAACATCCCCTAGTTCACTTCAGGGCCCCAAGGCATGAGAGAAAAAGAAAACAGGGCATTACAGACACAGATAAGGGAAGACTTTTGTGATCTGGTTTATAAAGGTGGATTGAAAAAGTAGTTCCACAAATGAAGATGGAATGGAACATTCAGACATAATGAGGGCGGATTATAGCCGCAGTACCCTGTGTTAAATCATCCGGGTTCTACAGAAAAATTTTCCCTCAGAAAGAGTTTTGGCCTGGAGTTTTAATCATTTTGATGCCCTGATAATTGAGTTTCTTGCTTTTTCATTTTCCTTACAAGTACTATTAGTTATCCATCATTAATTTTCCACTGGGTTTCTTGCATCTACAGTCTCAAACTATCTGTCAGTGTAGGAGTGCGTCATGCCCAATGCTGCATCATGCCGACCCTCTGAGATTGTATCAACTTGGTAGGGTCCTCATGATGCATGTTAGTCACCAGGACTGCATTCATGCATCATGGATAATAGAATAGGCATGATGCTTTTATGCTTTACATGTAGTTGCCTTTCAAGGGTTGAGAAAGCTCTCTGGTATCAGGTATAAACAGAGATGTTCACCAGTTGGCTTGTCACACTGAATTACATGTTGGACTATTTTCTGAAGGGCTGCTGCTAAATTATGAATAGGATTTTAGGTATCTACCCATCTCTAGCAGCCTCTCCAGCATGCAACAAAAAGTAATTAGACAGCTAATCCATTTCAATCATGTTATCGCGTGTTGAATGCTGAGCTTTCTTCACTGTAATTTAGAAACTTTAATATATTTCTGTTTAGTCTTAGATGTATGGCATATCAAATAAAGCAAGGCATAAAATCATCAGAGTTCTGGAGTTATGTTAATATTCTCTGAAGCTGTACATGGAAATAATAAAAAGTCCCAATCTAGACTGTATGTGGTTGTAGCGAGTTACTCACCAGCACTACATTGTGAATGAATGCAGTGGTAGCGAGTAACTCGCCAAGGCTTTATTACCGGAAATGGACATAATCCATTATAGACTTGCTGAAGTCTGTTTTAAGATCAAGGAATCTTTTTTTCTAAAAGAAAAAAAAATATATATATAAGGGTGTGTGGTGTGGGTGGGAAGCTTTGGGACTGAAGCCAGTCTAAATCTTTTATAGCACCATTCAGCACTTATAGAGTTAAAGCTATTTCTGTGAGAATGTTGCTGCATGTTTGAACTCTATCTATTCTGCAGCACGTTTGTGAACTTTACACATGGAGATTGTCAAAAACAACAACTACAAGACTGACTAGAACTTGAGGAGAGTTCAAGATGGGCAATGCTAGCTTCTGCACACTGTGTCATTCTCTTACAGGTGTGATATAAATAGTCCATTATTAATTACAAACTACTGTGGCATGATCTGGACCAGTTTAGTACTACATGTACTAATCTAATGTAGAATATCCTCCCACATAAGGTATACATCCTTGTGTAAAAACCAGTGCTTCATCTTCACGTAGAAGCCACACCATATATATGCCAAGTATTACGGTAAGGCTCTTGAAATGAAAAGAGGTAGTACACCTGCTATAACTGGGTCTTATAAATAGATATTAAACGTGAAACAGACTTTCCAAAGTTTTGAGTTGAGTGAAAAAGTACAATGTTAAGGGACTACAACTGCTTTAGTGTGCCACACATAATATATGTAAAGGGCAATACCCCTTCAACGTGTAGGCATGATGCATAAATGCAGTTTTGCGTGCTTCTCAAAGGCATTGTGACAGTACATCATAATGATGAGCGGTTATTACCCTATATAAAAAAGCCATTATTTCGTCGCTGGTGCCCACCTCATTATAATAAGCTTGAGTGCTTGCCGGGAAAAGATAAACCTAAAGTGGCTAGATATAAAATATGTACTTTTTTCAAAATTAACTCGATTTTTTTTTTAATTTCAAGATCTATTGTAATGAAGGGTTCCTAAATTAAATAACACTTCATTCTCTACCAACAAATCTAATCATTTATATGGTTCTTGAAAGAAATCATCATAAAAAAAGAAAGACATACTGTCCCGAGATTACTTGACAACAGGGCTACAGAATATGCTGATAATTCCGCCATTGCTTCCCTCTACAAAAACGGCCTCAAATAATGGATGTACAGCAAGATATTACAGAAAACAAAGCAGAATATATCAATTATATATGAGTTAATTATTACCCAGTGAAATATAATCTCAACAGGACTTATAATAAAGAAGAAACGCCAGCCTAAACTTCTTAGCTGGTGTCGTATCCCAAAAGTTGGCGCATCCCAGAAGTTGGCTGCGCATGCGCAATCCATGTTTTAAGCCTATTATCGCTCATGGGCCACAAAAATCAATGAAAATAAATAATTTTTTGAAAACATAAAAACCATGATAACATCCCTCTCGTCTTATAGAACTTGAAAGGACAACAACCCTAATGATACTGTCCCTACGCCGTAGAATTATGAAACGGTTAAAGTTCATATTAATTATTTGAAAATTCCGGCCGACTTCTGGGATGGTCCGACTTTCGGGATACTACACTGGTACGTCCGATAATATCTGCTGGGAGAGTGACGTTGCCTGGCTGTAGCGAAGGCCGCGCTGATAAAATCTGGGTTAGACAGACGCTGCACCACTTTCCCGCAGGCATGGCCACTAGCTGGTGACCTGCTGCAACTCCCATACCCATACAATCAAACAGACTGTTGTCAGTCTAGCATGGAAACAAGTCACATTTCACATAGTTCGCTGGCATTATTGATGCTAATGTAGCAATCTCTAGTGCCGAAGGCACTAATGAAGTTTTAAAGCATTATCCGGTTCTTAGATGGTTAAGTAATATCCACACAATGTATTAGATAGCAAAGTAATATCCTTACAATACAAAAACAGACCTGTATGTAACAGCAGTAAAGGGGGTTGATGCCGGTTTTCTATAGATGAACATTTCATTAGTGTAATACTATAGCAGAATAAGCCTCCGTCCCTGTGCCACATTACATGGGACATTTACACATGATTTAATGTTGCTGCAGCACCTGCAGCCTGCACTATAGGATCTAACACATTATACTGTGTAGGCAGCCATCTTGGTCCCTGTAAGGCAGCCATCTTGTCCACTTGTGTAGACAGCCATCATGTATCCCTGTGTAGGCAGCGATCTTGTCCCCCTGTGTTGGCAGCCATCTTGTCCCCTCATGTAGGTCAGTGTTGTCGCTTCACTGCTAACTTGTGTTTCAAACCATGGATATTGAATACAATGATATTCTGTGATTCCTTGAAAGATTAAATGACCCAGACTGTACTGGCAATTCTAGGGGAGGGGTATAGTCAAGATGATATGCCCTCCTGGCCGATTAGAGATGGGGTCCACCTCCTTCCCTTCCA
This sequence comes from Acholoe squamosa, assembly GCA_949317995.1. Lineage (NCBI taxonomy): Eukaryota > Metazoa > Annelida > Polychaeta > Phyllodocida > Polynoidae > Acholoe > Acholoe squamosa. The sequence goes on along the minus strand of OX439049.1, from coordinate 32,211,604 downwards.
CTATCTTCTCCTCACTCACATATTACTTTAATGGATCTATACAAACCTAAGTGGATTGCCTTCTCAGATTGAAGTTGTATCGGCTTATAAATGACAGATTACATTCTACAGTAGATAACAATCGTTTTCTCAAATTAAACATATACGTCTGGCGGATTCAGCATCAAATTTCCGCCTTCATTTGTGTTGTGTTGTCATAAGCTTCAGAGAATAGTATTGGCAAAACATTGTTTGCTGCAGATGTAGCTGTTAGTAGTATCACTGATTAAATAGGCCTTTAGGAGCTGATGTTTAAAGTAAAACTGTTACTATTGTGTGTTCTGTTCATCACAAGCGCTGCTTTAATGCAGCATACTGACCCTTACTATGATTATGACCTTAGCTCCATTATTCCCTCACTCGCTTTTGTACCATAGCAAATCTGAGGGGAGATGATACTCTCCTGAAGGATCAGCATGATAGAACAATGCAGTGCTGGCTTGTAGCAGCACTCTATTGTCACATCATGGCAACAAAGGGACATGGATCTGAAGATATCCTGTGGCCCTTAAATATCTTAAGAGGTTTTTTTTTCATAGAAAACTACATAACCTGGCGTATAAGGCACACCTCGTATTTTTTTGGAAGACTTTTATTAAGGTTGCCTAGCATGGTATATAAAAATATACAGCTAGGGCACCGGACTACAAGTAGCAAAGCGGAAAAGAATTGAGACAATGAGACACTAAGACAATGATACACTGGCAGTATTACTAGTATAATATACACTATCGCTAGTAAGATATCAGGATGTGGATAGCCCAGTAAATACAGGCAGGTAGATAGCACACTTAGTGTGTGTGTGTGTGTGTGTGTATGTATATATGTATAAATATATATATATATATATATATATATATATATATATATATATATATATATATATATATATATATATATATATAAAGCATGGATTAAATTAAAATGAGGTGTTTATTTAAATCCTCGGGAATAATTTGATAGCATTTAGGGTAGCACTCACTTATATGGACTTTAAACAGGTGTAGCTCATTTTCATTTGTAAAACTAGGTTTCAACTTATTCCAATAAGATTTTATATATACCCTAATTTGAATGAAAGTCTATAAGGCAGAGCTGGGCTGACATTCTCTTAGTTCAGTACAGTTCGATAGTGTAACTACTCCCACCGATCAGAAGGGACACCCTGGCCTCAGACATACCCTTAACTAAGGCCCATCTATATGGACCATCCTCATTTGTCATAGGTAGGCTAGACCTTATATGTGCAGTGCTACAGTCCTACTCTTCTCCATCACCTGAAGCAGGTCGTCTATGAATATTGCAGTAGGTGTATAACTGATAGCAGTCCAGTAACCAGAAACCCCAACAGAATTCTTCAGCTACTTACATGTATATGTATGAAAATGTGAAAGTCCTGAAGAGAAGATGCACCAATGCAGAACATGTAGGTGACTTGTCTGGCTGCTTCAGTGCATCATGGAGACGAGTGAATACTGTAAAAGCCCGTGTATAAGCCACACCCATGTATAAGCCAAACCCTGACTTGAGGAGCTATACGCCTCTGAGGCATGAGGTTAACATTCCTTACTATGGTCTGTATCGACAAAACCCATCATATAAGGCACACCCTGAGTGGCCGTACCAGGGTCCAGGGGTCTGAAATAGTCTATAAGGTGCATCATATATCTGGGGTTTTGCTGTACTTGATGAGTATGTAGTGGGGTTTGTAGTCAATATCTTGCTAAGCCTTTTTAAAATACTGTGACATTCTAGCTCTTTTAAGCTGTAAAGCGAGGCCAGCTGTTGCTGAGTCCCTCCAGGGAGACAAACCAGACAAAATAAACCACCACTGACAGCATTTATTTAGGCAGGGATCCAGAGTAAGAGACTAACTATAAATTCACATGTAACCCATAGAAGAAGGGGAGGAGGGTATTAGGTGTTTGGAGCAATGGTGTCTGCTAAAGAGGAGCACCGTAAATACCTGCATATAAGCCACCATGAACCAGAGGCCTGCTGCTGCGTATGAAAAAAAGTCTTAAGTTAGTGCGTGGGAGCGGCTTATACACGGGTATTTTACCCTACAGAATATTACAAAAACATAAATTTTCAGGCCCTGATTGCGGCTTATACCGTAATCTCCCGCGTATAGGGCGCGTTTTATACGGGGGGGTTTTAGTTCTCATTGGATCCACAAGGGGGACACCAAGACCTTTCTTTTGATATCTTACATGCCCCCTTGTTCAAAATAGGACATAAGGGGGCCCAGGAGGGTCCGGGGTGGCCAAAGCTACACATAGGTTTTTGAATTTTGAAAATTCATTCAGTAGAACCAAAGTTATGAATTTTTCATTTTTTTGAGAATTTTCCAAAACTCTAGGTGCGCCTTATACGCGGGCTGCGCCTTATACGCGGGAGATTACGGTAGTATTCTGCTGAAGCCAGGGTGCGGCTTACATGCAGTCCTGTGCAGCTTTTACGCTGGGAGTTACGGTACTTGTAGTGGAAATAATGGGGAGGGGAGAAAAGGTCTTCATGGTCACAAACCTGATATTCACCTTAGCAGATGATATGCCCCATACAGTCGGCATGATTAACCCGAGCAATCGCTGCGAGTTTCTCATCACTTTTACACCTGCATACTACATGTATAACAATGAAACGACCATCAAGACATTATGTTATACTTTTAGATTTGGGCTTATTGGAACACTGGGGTCTTGGTCAGTCTTGTCAGAAAATGTTGTCAACATGTATTTCGGTACAGGGGCGTTACTAGTGGCTCGAAGCACTATTACTGAAGACTTAAAAACTGCTCCCATCTAAAATCCTAATTGGGTTCCGTTTACATCCTCTCTAATTGATGCAGTTTTAATGTGGACCGTGGGTTGACGGTAGTTGGGGGCTCTCTGACGATGTATTTATTTCTATGTCAGAACTCTGAGCTCTTAATTAAGCTTACCTTGGCTGCTTTGCTGACAAAGACTACCAGAAGAATATCTTGAAACTTTTGGTGAGCTAACAAAGGCTGCCAAAAAAACATTTCTGAGCTGTAGGTGGGGCTGATGAAGGCAGTCTATGATAGACAGCCGTAAGGGCACTCTATACTAGATCTCTTAGCTGTAGGTAAGGCTGGTCATACTCGGTCTCTGTGCTGCTGTTAAGGCTGGGAAAGGCTCTTAGCTATTGAAGGTCAGTACCCTGGAGATGTAGTATAGCACTGATGGAGTTTGAGCAATAATAGGTCCTAATGAGCTAACATTTAGTTAAAATTCCCATCCATGTGTGTCTGTACTTATCTAAGCACTGCCCAATGAAGTCATGTTACTGCTCCTCAGTATAAGAAGATGGAATTGAATAGAGACAGCCTTGAATGGAGTTAATAGAACAGCAGGGGAACAAACGAGTCACAGAGGGAGTGAGAGGGTGAGTGAGTGAGCAATAGATGTTTAATGCCATTTTGACAGCTAAGGTCATATTCATGACACGCAAACTAGAATTCCGCAGATGAAAAGTCCCTTTTAAATGGGATTGGGATGCCCGATGAGTCGCAAAAGGAAGAACGAACAAGTTGTGTGGCAATAATTTGCGGGAACACTTAGGCAGACCTTGATCGGAGGATGAGTAAAAATGTGGTTAGGTATGAAAAAAGGGTAGGAAAAGTAGGGAAGGAGACAAGAGCAAGGGTGAAGCGAGCCTGGAGAAGCTGGGGAAGAAACATATATGATGTTTCCCTTACCCGTCGTCATATTCTGCTCTGGTCTGAGCAAGGAACCCAATGGAAACAATGCCTACAGAAAAAGAAGGCAGCCCAGGCTTGCATGATGCATGCAACACTGGTTGTGTTTCATTGTGTGATCTTACCTAGTGGCAGAAATTAGCCATATCTCACTGACTTTATCTCTCTAAGTGGTGTGCAGTGCCTGGATGCAGGTCGTATGTCCAACTGACCAATTAATGCAGCATTAATGACGCTATGGGGTTGATATAATTTCTACGAGTTTCCAAGTGATGATTATTCTTTGCCATAAGGTCATGAAACCAATCACTTATAAAGGTTAGAGACATTATATAGTCCTTAAAGGATTAAAGCTCCGGGAATGATAATAATTTATCAAAGGGGACCTAAAACAGCATCCATGTTTACATGGAGGTTAAATGACCAGAGATGACAATGTAAAATGTTAGCAGCTGTTTTTAGACTGAATGAGATGGAGTTTTAATGTCTGCATGTGATGACTCACCCCCAGGTTCTCACTTGACTACATTCTGACTGCAGACTGTGCCGCTTGTATTGTCAGGCCTAGACAGCACCTTGACCATTTTACTGATACTCTCATTGAAATATCTTTTCTTCATGTTATTTCTTCTGGAAGTGATTATTCTCTTTCAGATTGAGAAATGGCTTCAGTCCATATCCTGAATTGTTTTGACTCCATTTGTTTGGGCCCTGCAAAGTGGGACAAAGTGTTATTTCTCAATGTGTATGAGATTTCCTAAAAAGTAATATTGTACACTATTTCTCAATTTGTTGGCGATTCTCTAAATTGCGGTGTTTCCCAATGTGTTGGCAATTCCCTAAAATGTGGCATTTCCCACTGTGCTGGGGATTCTGGCCGGAAGTGGCTTCATTCCATTTGTAGGGAAATGGCTTCACTTTAATTCACGGGGATTCCCTCTGGAAGAGGCATTTATACTTGGAACATTCAAGCTCCCTGCAAAAAAAAAAGGAATTCCTTCTAAAAGTTCCCCACAGGTGTCCACACTGCTTATCTTGGTGAGATTTAGTTCCATACTGCAAACTAAATGACCCTTATCAAAGTGTGAAAGGAGTCTACTGTAGTGTCTGGGTATTGAGTCGACTCTAGGAGTGAGTCAGTGGTCATAAAACTGCTCAGTCATTTAGTCGTGCACTCTGCATCAAGATTGCTGCTAGTTTTACTTCAGGCTAACAGACCCTCAAACAATAGCTTTGTTGTATAAGAGGTAGCATGTAGGGTATATTAACACGTGCAGTGTGAGATTTGATAGAAATGAACTTGCTACCTGTTTATTAATGTCAAAGATATAATGAACATGTGCACCATGACATCTTACAGTATCACATATGTGTAAAAGGCATTTAATCTTGGTACAAGCTACGATCTTGAGAGAGGCTCATCCGGATGTTTGTAGATATCCAGAGAGACAGACAACCAAGGGAAACAGCAGATTTACCGTAACTTAATCATGTCCCTCCACCACTATTTGCCCCCAAACACTTCCCACCTCCAGTAGTCGATAGTTCCTTCCTCGCCCCCAGGTGTGTTCGAGCCTCCTCCACACACTGTCCACATCCGGGTCGTGCTGCTGCACCAGCGTCCTTGGTTGCCATGGTGACAGGGTAGGAGTGCCCTTAGCACCTAGTATAGTTAAAAAGGGCTTCAGTGCGCTAACCCTGTACATACTGCATACTACCTCTATGCCCTTTAAGGGCGGTTAATGCATTAATGCATCACGCTCATTGGTCGTCATCATGCATGAATACAGCCCTGGTGAGTAACTTCGGGATTGACACGCCCGAAGATTCGGCATGATGTACCCGTTAAATGCTGGCGAGCAGTCTTGCAGGCAATTCATTGGTGCATCATGCAGGCCAATGGGCATGTGAGTGATATCTATGATCTGGAGGCACAGTTTGGTCCTCAAAGAGGTAAAAGGGCCTTACAGGGTGTTAATCGATGTGAAGGTCCTAGGTGCTGCTAGCGCCCTTCCACTGAGGTCATTTAGCATGGAGGAGGGACACCGGTTCTATGCCCCTTACTAAGGGCCTCTACAGCTGATATGGTGTAAGGGCAATTTGTGAAAGGCATTACTTGTATGTGTCATTAATGAGAATTCAGGGCCTCTGCAAAGAGCATTAAAAGGCTTTGGTGTGAAGCTAATTATGGGTATATGAGCCGATATGTTGCTAAGATAGATCGTAAGGGTATTTGTGTAAAAGGGTCTTTATGACGATGCTTCCTATCAGAGCAATGTAGTGTTGGTGAGTGGGCGTGTCAGCGTCTGTGCACCACGCTGATATTGTATCGAATCATGACGCTTTTAAGCAGTACATCGTATACAATTCACACCATATGAATGTGTGGTTCACTGTGCCGTAAAGAATCTAGAGGGGATGCAAGAAATTATGCATGATTAAAAGTTGGGGAGATTATTATCTTAGTGATCATATAGCTAATGGTCTTACCTAATAATAGTGACCATAGTAAACGGTCTTACCTAATAGTAGGATGTTGGCAAGGGATTAACTCTGTTTGCCTTGAAAAAATAAGAGGAGAAATAGATAAAAGCTCTTTTATGAGAAGGATAATTTGATAAATAACCAGTTAATGTATCCATGTGGGTTACTATATGGGATGGCGTCAGTGACTCCTGGCAACAGTGCTTGATAATGCCAATAATATGTGTATCCTGGTAAATGTATTTGTAGTATAGTAAAAAAAAAGGTAATAGATCATATGCAATTCTGACAATGCACTAATAGGTCACAAGGGGGGGGGGGGTCAAAATGCTTTGGTGCAGGTTGAACCATGAAGCTGCGAGGTATCATACCAACCATATTCCAAAGGGTTAAGGCAGTGGCAGATTTAAAGGGAAGTTAGGGGGCGTACCCCCTCCTTTCTTCCCCGTAGCTTAGAGTCCATTTCAGTGATTTGCCTATTTAAATCCTCAAATTTAGCCAAATATTGGTGCTAAATTGAGGGCACGCCCCTCCTTTTCAAAACCTAGATCCTTCACCGTAGGAATTAAGTTAAAAAAAAAAAAAAAAAAAAAAACGAAAAAGAGAAAGCCCAAGTCGATTGACCCTGTTCTGGATGACAGTTTGACCCCCTCCAAGAACACACTCCTTAACTCCCAAGCCCTGCCTGGCAGAGGTCAATGCTTAAAGTAGATTGTTGGTGTTGAGTAAGTCTGAAGGCGGGTAGATTGCGGTAGGAAGGATCTCTAATCCTCTCTACCACCCTCTGGTAAGCAAGTTACATGACCCAGCCTAGTAAGTAATTCGCACATCATGCCAACCCTTCACGGTAGAAAAACTGGTAAAGGCTCAGCGCGATACTAGAATACAGCATAATGTCATTGGCGAGTTACTCCTACTCGATTGCGGCATCATGGCGACAAATGTTACTGAAGTTGAACATGTCAGGTGTAGGGGTATAAAGCAGATGGTAAATGTTAACACAATGGTACATCATGCCCACTAGTCATCATGACACGCCAATGATGTCCTAGCGAGCAAGTCTACTCGCCAGCACTTCATTGATGCATCATGACCCTGTGGAACCTTGTAGAGTTGTCATGATGCATTAATGTCAGTCTTTAAAGGTTCAAGCAGGGTGTTGGGGCGGTCGGGGTAGATTGGTAGTTTCTCATGGCAAACCTAATTCCATCACTTAGCACTAACCTCATCATGGGCTCACTATGCCGCCACTTACTGCTTCCTGCTACCATGAACCGTACTTATAAACCACACCCACATATTAGCCACATCTTTAGATTATAGCGTTGGTAGTTGCGCCTTGGGACTGAAAATGCTGCCATTTCTTAATATATAAAACACAAATTTATACAAACCCCACACTGTTAAAAATCTTCCGTAGAAAAAACGAAGAATCATTGGCAACAACAGGTGCCATTCTTTCATCGTTTTTTAACGGTCACCGTTTTTTTAAAGTCACCGTAATTTTGATGGACTTTCACCGTTATTTCTAAACAATGACTCACCGTATTTTTGACAGACTTTCAACGTTATTTCTAAACAATGACTAAGGATAATTAATTACACATTGTTTTGGCTTAAATGTCATCCAAAATTGGCTTTTCATATGAATATTCAGCATATGATATGCCATTCTAAGGATTTCACTATAAATCCACAATGGACTTTATTATCTTCATATATGTTTTGGCTCCACATTCAATTCATCAGGATATCTTAGTGCCAGGACAACAGAATCATTATGATCATGAATGAGTCTTTGGAAGACACATCATTACATCGATAGAGTCACAATCTAAGAACATAAATTACCTCTTACTTGTGATATAGTTTAAGAACTGCAGTGGTATGCCTATGTATCTTTTTCTATTCTCACTAAATCGGTGTCTAAGATACCTCTGCTAATCCCCTTTGCTCCATTGAGATAGATTATAGTTACACAGATTTCTCATAATGAAAATAATGAAATATACTTGCAGTTTAATAACATGGTGCATGAATCAAAGTGAAAGCTCTTTGAATTTTGTGACAGTTTGGTCTGTTTAGTATCTATGACATTGTAGAAAGTCTCAAAGTAAGCCTGAGGCCACCTAGTGGGAAGATATGAAACTTCCGAAAAGACAAAGATTCACTGTTAAAGAAATAACCATACTGTCCTCTAGTGTTTTACACAGATTCACTGCACCATCACTCAATCTAAGTGTGTTTCATTGTAATAGAAATAACAGTGAAAACCCATAAAATTTAACAATGATTCTCTGTAAAATCTATGGAATCTTTTAACAGTGCACCCTTAAATCCTAGAGACACTCTTAGCTGCACCAATCCCCTGAAATGGTATGTAAGCTGCGGCTTATACGTAGGTTTTTATGGTCATAGTGTTTGGCTCCAAATCCTCTTCTTATCCTGCACCAATCTGGCTGTATACACTGAAGAGTTGCCAGACTTTAGGGATCTTGGTAAAGATACTGGAACTGTTTTCAGGTCTTAGCATATAGACAGAGTTGCTGGTTGAAATATGAGGGTTTAGTATCTTGTAAGAATAAGTTCTTCGGCTTTGCCGTTTTAGCACAGTTGTGAAGCCTAAAATACTCTTCCTTCTTCCTATTTCCCCGTTTCTATTTGATAAAAATGTTGTGTCTAAGTAACACAGTTCAGGAGATTCTAGGCCTATTTTTGGATTAAATTTCAACTTTAGTAAAAACTAATGCAGGAGTCCATTAGTATTAATGTTAATGCTCCCACTTGCCGAGGTTTGATATACCCTGGGATGGTCGGCATGATGCACCAATGAAGTGTGGATGAGCAGACTCACTAGCACTGCATTTGTGCATCATGATGACCAATGGGCATGATGCACTCCAGCATCAGTGGCTCTGAAAGGGTTCATTTCAATACTACACCACCAGAACCCAGTACTTCTTTCAGTTGCCTTTCAATGAAACACAAAGAAGTAAAGAACACAACATGAGAGAAAGCTTCCAGCTAATTAGTTCATCTTGGAGACAGGATGTGTGCATTGTGCTGAAGACTCCAGGAAGTGAACACTGAATTTGACAGGGTGACTTTGTCAGTGCATGACAAAGGAACATTATGCACCAAGCATCATGGTACACCCAAACCCCCCCCCCCCCCCCCGTGGAGTGGGGACCTTCATGTGAGGGCATGGAGGAGCAGAATAACTTCATTGGGAGTCCATGAAGGAGGAATTCTCCTTCCATTCTACCAGTTGGCATACCAGATTAGTAAAAGGCAACAAACTTGGGGTTTCTTGTGGCTTGGGGTGAGCGTGTGGTCAGCTGGTGTCCATATGTGCAGGCCCAGGCCTACATGCTTGTCTTTTACCATGGGATTCCCCCACAGTGAACCATGTCTGAATGATCAAAGGCCGTGGTTTGTCTGACCCTGCCTATGGGACCAGGCAAATAAAAGAACACTTGCTATCCTTCGAAAAGAGTAGGGGAATGAAGCCCCGATAGCGGTTTTCCCCCTTAACCCTCCTCATAGATGCGGTCGTTCATCTCATAGATTCGGTCATTCATAGATTCGGGCACTGCTGTGTCGGGCAAGCAGCATATAAATACCTGTCTAGCTGTCTGGACAAGCAGCTTTGAAATACCTAAAATCCAAACAGAAAAGAAAGGACTTAATGTCCATGAACAACAGAAATGTCTGCTAACTTTTAAGTACTATTAGTGGACGTAAAATCAACCAAACCAAACACCCAAATCCTGCTGTCAGTCTCTCACTCAGTCTCCAGTCTCATCACTCACAGGCCTACTGTAGGCTGTGCACGGGGGAAACCCTTTGTACATGGAAATACCTGGCAAAGACTGCTGCCTCAACTTTGATAACTGGCAAATCGGCATTGGTGTCACATTGACTTGTCTTTTGCAGTATGGCGGTAATATCTACTACTGTAATATCTCTCATTACTTGATTGACTAGACGTCAATCAAGTATTTACATCTATCTAAACCTTACCATATTTTGCAGATACAGTGTCTCCATGAGCATTGCAAAGCTGTTACCTTATAGAACAGGGACCCTGTATAAATCTATTGTGCTGACAAGGCATATTAGGAGGGCTACCAGCAGATTATTTACACATGGGAATAGAGTATTGATGTTGTCACACCTCGGGGCAATCCTTAACCCTTTAACAGGCCACCTTCATATATATGTACAACCATACAAAGGCCTTATTGCCCGAAGGTTGGTATGATGCACTAACATTCTGTGTCCCTTGAGGTACCCAAATAGTTCAGCTCTACCCAATCTCAAAATGCCACTACAAGAGTGTTGTTCAGTCCCCACTGCCACTCTTAGCCCCCCCCCCCCCCAAAAAAAAAAAAACAAAAAAACAAAACAAAAAAAAACAAAAAAACTTCCAAACTCCCACGCCTGGCCAGGTGCCTCTCTGAAGGGAACCTTTAAACCTTGCACATATGCATCACTGACTTTTAGCCCTTTAAGAACAGGATCACTTACACAATCTTATTATCTCATTGACTAGACATTAATGTCTAACATTGCAGCCCTGGTGAGATATGGCCATAATACATGATAGTCAATCATACTTGTGCCTGTGGCACAGCCTTAGACATTTTATATTAAACGGGATGAGCTGGGGTGCGCCTTTGGGTATATAAATATGAGGTATGCGGGCAGTAATTGCTAGCATTGGCTGGCTCCTTGCAGTTGTGGTGAATGGTTTCAGATTCTGAAACCTGGAATTGAACAAATCTCCAGAGGTATCCAATCAAAAGGAGAGTACTAGGCGTGAGAGACCAATAGTAGCCATGGACAAGTTAGTGATGTACAGGTCCAGCAGTGCTGAGTGTGGGATAGACTACATACAGCCTACTGTTACTGCAGCAATCACTGTAGCCCCTAGGTGATGGTGGATTAGGGAGATTACCAGCATCACCTCACACCTTCAACCACTCTGCTAGGAGAGTGAGCCTGGATTACCACTTTAACCCAGTGCCTGGCACTCCAAGCACATTGCTGTATTGATTTCACAGGCTCTATTGGCAGGGATATATATAAAACTGTACAACATTTTTAAGGGTAGAGAACAAGACTGCCAAAATTGGAATATAGGTGTCAGATTTCTTTAGAATGGAAATTATTTAACCCCCACCCTATTATGTGTTTTGTGATACCCCTAAGTGTGATGCGCCAGATGCAAATATGGCAAGTTACTCACCAGCACTGCATTGGGGTATCATGACAAAGGAATAGATCCCTGAAGTTTTAAGTGAGGCGTTTAAAGGGTCTCCAGAGACCCATCTAAAGTCCCGATTTACCCTCACAAATACAGGCAGTTTTGACATTGAAATCACTATGGAGATGATAGGCTTTGAAATAAGTTTTATTGAGGGGTATCAAGGGTTATTGATATCAGTGTGTCTAGTTTCTTTTCCTCTGTGACTGCAATTCAGTGAACCAGCATTAAAAAGGTCTACCGTAACAACTTAATACTTAAACTTTTGCAGTCCCTAATTGTTATCTTTTCATTTCTCTTTCAGAATCAAAATAGAAAACAGACATATACAGAACAAAATGGCAACTTTTTGGAATCGAATTCCGCAGCAAAACCTTCAGAGATGATCAATATCGACGATAATCCTCCACAGGTGAGTTCTGAATTAATTGATTTGTTATCGATTGATTTCTTCACTCTCAGTATTTGGTTAAAAGTTTTTAAAGGTATACAGGTCGAGAAATTCAATATTGATTCCACAATGGTTGCCTCTTGAAGAATAGCCCAAAAAGACTGAATGAGCCTGGAGACAGGAATAGAAAATGGAAACTTTGGTAAAAAATATGTTGAGTGTGCCATATTTCTTGAAGGTGTGATAGTTGATAAAAGGCTTCACATTTTTGAATCAGCATTTTCTTGAGTACAAACCATGATTCTAATAGTAGTGCTAGTTTATGGTCCTGTATTCCTTTAAATATATGTTGACAATTCGTCTATATCCTATTGATCTATCATTACTTGTCCGTGAGACTTCCAGCCTAAAATAGCATGTTTTTAATGCTCCTCCAGTTGGAGTTCAATAAGTAGTATTGAACAAACAGATTTTAGTCCTAGGTGTTGCAGGGATTGTACTTAACATTCACAGGCTTTGGAATTGTCGATTCTGTTTAGTGTGCCATTTGGTTACATTCGAGTGTTGTAATGGATCCCATTGTCTAACGGGGCGTATAAGGCACTCCTTGCAGGCGCACGCCACACCCTTAAGTTAAAGGGAAGCTGGAAGATGCTAGGGCTTTTGAGCAATTTAGTACTGATATCCTCATCCAGAAGATGCATACTGACCTCAGGTAGAGCCTCTACGGCACAACAAAGCCTTTAAGGGTTATCCTGGCATATAAGGCGTGGCTTTGAAGGGTTCAGCAGTGCATGTAAAATGCCAACACACTGCAGGTCTCTATTTGGTAACCATGACAACCAGAAGGCAATCATGCAGGGCGGGCGGCATGCTGCTACAGGCACATTAAAACCTCATGTATGAGCCGCACCTCTCCTCGGATCTTAAGATAATACATTGAGTTTGAAAATATGTTGATGGTAGGGTAGTCTCTATATATGTAATACAAAATGTACTTCCCATAGAAACCGCATAGTGACTACAGGAGGATCCTATGATATTAAATCACCTACAGCCTGTTGGGTTTTCCCAGATTCCAGGGAACTCCAAAATCATCCATGCCCAGAATAAGGATTTGGTTCACGGCCAAACCTTAGCATATATGTGAGGTTTTACGGTAGGACAAATGGCAGTTTGTGTCAGGTACGCTGGGCATCTGCGGTCTGTATAACTACCGCAGGCATAGGGCTCCACCCCCCAACCCTCTCCCCTTATTCCCTCCTGTGTCAAGGTCAGGTCACAGACAGGGAGAGGGAGGATTACAGAAATATAATCTTGTTATATCAAAGAGATTCTTATCTTAATCCCTTAATTGGGGGTGATTAGTGGATGTTTATTCTGCACTCTGTCTGTCCCAGTCTCATTTCACACTCTTCCTCACATATTCAGATAACCTATCAGTGATAACATATGCTGGTAGAGTGTGCTCACTCATGCACATCCAACAGTTTCCAACAAGTTGTCCAAGGCTTCTACCTGCCCCTTATGTAGTGGGAGAGAAGCGGGAGCGGAATTCAGGGGTAGGTTTCCAGCCTATGTGTCAGGTTATGTTCCCTTGTCACACACCAGGGGGCGTTTTAGTCCTTCCCTAGGTCACGTGACTGGTATTGGATGTCATGTGATGTGCTAGAACCCACCCCATGTTGGTAGACGACAATGCATTAGAGAATAGGAAAGATGTTCCCTGTTGGGTGGCCTGTTTGAATCGGATACAGTCTTGAAGTGTTCCAAACATGATAGTACCTTGGACGTGATGAGTGCATGTAGCCTTGGTGAGTTGCTCGCCATGGCTACATTCCTGGGTCAGACGGACACTTGAAAATCGATAATATGCCAAACGATTTGCATATTTTGGAACTTTGGACAAGAATACTAGTATTTCTTGCTTTGGGTATCAAATTAGTCGGCATGGAAATTCACACATATCTATTGAGAAGAATCTTTCAATATTTGTAGAGGGTGAGGTTAGATATTTGAGGGGCCCATCCCATACAATCCACCTCAAATACCACATGCTGAAGAAATGTAGGCACCCTCTTGGTAATTTCGTTAAGACCCAGTCCTGTGCCTGAGCACTGACAACTTGTTTGCCAGGGCTGCATTGATGCATCATTTGTGACACATGGACATAGGCACGGCGTGTTTAATACAGTTTATAAAACATTCAGGGTAATTGATCGTTAGTGACTTCCACCTGTGTGTTGAAGCTGTGCAGCTCTGTCAGGTGAGCTAGATTAGATCAATTACACTTAGTGATACTATGACGTATCCCCTCATGTTTAAGGAGCACCTTACGTATAAGGTGCGCACTAAGTTGACAGAAAGCCTATGAGGCACAGTTGGGGGGGGGGTAATTTTGGACGCTACACAACTGTTCTATAGTTGATGTGATAAACAGAGATGCCACTTTTCCTGGTTTACCAGGAATTCCTGGTTTTGATCCCAAGATTTCTGTATTCAATTATGTTAAATTCCTTGGAAAATGTGTCAAAAGTCCAGTTTTCCTGGTTTTTGTCGGCCAGTGAGTGGCGTCTCTGGATAAAGAGCATCGTAAATCCTGGAACATCCTCAAAAGTGCAGTACTGTAAGCATTACTAAATTTGTGTATAAATTATAAGCTGCGGCTGATATGCGGGGTATTACGGTTCAACAAGTTTGGTAATTCAGGCTGGCCTCTTAAATGACCATTTACAAGTCAAACCATGTGTTGTGACGTATGCTCGTCTTCCTCAACGTAGACAAGTACAATGTAGCTCGTTAGTACTAACAATGCCCACCCACCTGTACCATGGAAAGTGCAGTTGAATAACATTTGAATATTTAATATCAGATGATGTTGTAGAACAGCTGAGTCAAAACCGAAAGTCACCATTATAGACTTGGTAGACTTAGAAGTCATTACCAGGATGGGGATTTAATGGGAACTTGCTTCAGCACAAACTAGACAGACTATCATCATAACCTTCATACAGAGCTATAACTTTGACGCAGCTGGTAGTGTTATGATGAGTCGTATATATTGTCTTTGCAGACAATCTTTAAGCAAGATAGGATTGATTTCTTGCTTTAATCCCATTAAGCCTGCAGCACTGCAAATATGCAATAACTCATCGATTGGACTGGCACATACCGGTAAATGTAGCCCCGGCGAGTTACTCACCAGGTGCATTCCTGCATCATGACAACTACTTGTGCATTTTGTAATCAAGTTCTTAGCATCCCTGAGAGGGTTATTTGTTGTACACTTACATTAAAAAAAAAATCACACACATTGGGATTGATCCCATAAATATCCACCAGACTATTTTTCATGAGTTTGCCCAAAATTTGTAACTCTTTAAGAGCATTGTCTAGACCTCTTTTCTCCTTTGCCAAATTTGAGATTGTAGCAATTATGGAGCAGGGGTAATAAGATGGGTGCTAGCAGCTGGTGTGAGGACTGGTAATATTAGGAGGAGAAAGGAAGGTAGTACGGCAGCATGAATTAGTAATGATGGATTTAAATTGCACCTACTCAGTTATTACTTCATGCAGGAATTCCTTACAAGACTCTCTTAACTCTGCATGCATAATATTTGATACTTTCCATAAAAAGGAAGGCTTATTTATACTTGAGGGCTTACCCCTAATGTACCTTATGACCAGTGAAAGTTAGGGTGTGCCTTATACGCAAGTATTAACAATTTGAGAATACTGCCAAGTTAGCCTTATACGTGAGTGTGCCATAAACTTATGGGCCTGTTTTACAGATGGTCGCCTTAGTGCAAGAAGGTTGTAACTGCATCCGGGTCAACAAGCTAAAGGGCACCTTGGTGAGGCCTCTCACGGAGGTACTTTTTACCTTGTTGACTGAGAGGCAGTTACAACCTTCCTTGCATCTAAGCCACTCCTTATTGGGAGGTATTACGGTATAATATAGGTTTATGTGTGTTGAGTAGTTATACCAGAGGAGGGGTAGGATCCTGCACTGTCCTATGTGGGCGGATATATATAGGTAATGTCTGGTGTGAAATAAGATAAGTGCCCTACACGGCCAATAAGAACGTCATGTACATCACGGTTTTACCGCCCCGTGCAGCAATTTCACACACGCCACCAGACAAGGCCTTTGTGGTCCCCTCTTTTCTTTTTTTTTTTTAAAATCTTATTTCTCACCCTATGTATTGTTTAAAGCAACGTTGCCTGACAGCCACATTAAGCACCGCAACATTGTTATATCGTGTAAGTGAGAACAGATTCCCTTTTATAACAGCAAAGGGAGGGGGGGGGATTAGCAAAGGGTAGCTGTTTATGTGGGCCAGCTGATAGTTTTCTTTTATGGTATTTTAGGATTAATTCAATGAGACAGTGCTAATCTCATTATGAACAGATTCAATCTTCTGCCAATAATTGTGTAATAGAAATAGCAAAGATGTCTTTTGAAAATGGAAGCCCGGTCAAAGAACTATTTTAATGTATGTCACAAGGTGTATGGTCTTGGGAGGATAAACTATATGCGTAATTGAATTGAATCATATTTCAGTTCGCCAGCATTCACAATTATACAGTAACCATAGCAACATGAACATCCGCCATTGTTACTGAGGCATTGTGGGAGGATTATGAAGTGGACTTGACGTTAGGCTGAATTTCTTATGAATGTGTGGGGGTGATATTGATTAATCTTGTCAATATAATTTTTAGCGCGTGCTTATCAGTGATGGCACATGGGGGTGGGTGGGAGGTGGAGTATAACGGCCTGCCATAACTCTTCAAGGGCCGCTGATGCAGAAGTGCATCATGCCTATTGATGCACATATGAAGTGCTGACGAGTCTGCTGGCCAGCAATTCATTTTGCATCGTGCCGATCCTCAGGGAGTGTATCAGTGCCATGATACGGCATGCTGTATTCATGCATCATGAAGACCAATGTGCATGATGCAATAATGCGCCATCAGCCATTCAAGGACTAAGTGCTGATGGCAGGGTCCTTGAATGTTATCAGTCTAATAGTGTTCTGTGAATAAAGGCCCTATGGAGGATGGGTACCGTAAAACCCTGCAGATAAGCCGCTGCTTATAGACAATTTCATTCAATAAGCAGCTTATAGCGCCTCCGGGAACTCAAGATGCATATATATGACGGTTTTACATTCATAGACTATACGAAGAAATGTTAAACTTTTCTCGCCCAAAGTGTGGCTTATACCCAGGTGTGGCTTATACAAAGGGTTTTACAGTAGGGGAAGGGTTGATTGGTTGCAGGGTAAAGTCGACTTACCGCACAGCCAGCCACAGGCAGTGTATTGCATACGATAAAAGTGTTCAGATTTAATCCACTTCCAGATATAATATCATTGTGCAAATTAAGTCCCATCTTGGCAGCCTGTCCTCCATGAAGAGGAAAAGGCATAAAATTCTAGAAAGTACCGTTATTAGACGATTTTACCATAAAGGAATGGTCAATATCAACAAGGGAATGGTGGGATTTACGCCTGAAATCTTTTTACCCCCGACCCCTCTCGGGCACTCAAGATTCTTAGCACCCCTCCCCCCTCTTTGAGCTGTATCATTGCGCAGGCTCATTGCCAAAATAAAACTGCAAAATTTCTTTCCTTCTGCCCTGATCAGGAGGTGTCATAGCCCCCCTCCCTTCCCGATTTGATAATAAATGACCATTCTCGCTATGTTAATTGAATATCCAGGGATGTAAGTCTTCAGGTTTTATCAGGATTTCCTGATTTCAGAAATTTTTGAATGGCATTTATTTTCTTTATGCGAGTGGCAAGGAGGGCTGTTTGGAAAAAGAAATAGAAGGCTTTTATATCAAGTAAATGTATGGCTTCCTGATTTTTGCCCATTTCTGACTTACATCCCTGAATATCTACAATTTTGAAGTTTATTCCAAATGACAATTCGCATAAAAAGTCTACAAGTAAAATGTCTTGGATATAAACGAAATTCAACAAAAGAGATATGGACAAAAAGGATAGTTTTAGCACGGACTTTTACAGTAGTAAACTATTGTATAGTCTATGGTTGTAGATATAAATGAGTTGTATTTTCCCAGCCCTTTCATCCCACCTTTCCCCATCACTGCCACCACCCCCCTCCCCCAGGGCACCCATCACCACCGTCCACCCTCCTGTACCACCTGTCTGATGCCAGACTCACATCCCCTGGAGGCCAATCAAGGATCAAAGTCTTCCCGAAAGGATCCAAAAATAATCCCCGGGCCACAACCCCGCTGCCAACCCTATGACCCGGCTTTCCCAAAATGGGATCATAAAAGGCTCGTCCGTCATTGTTTTCCCTGTCTAAGTTTAGCAGTCGGTAGGTAATCCAGGGTTTGACATGTGAATTATGGGAAGCCTCCAACCCCTCACCCCTACTTAAGTCTTTGTGTGTGTGTTGCTGGAGAATGAAATTATATCTGTTAGCTGCCTCATTTGAAGCTAAATAAAAACATTGTTTGTTCATGATGGACATTCTGACCCCTGCTACTGCAAATGTAAAGACATTTTAGGGGGCACACATAATAATTCCTTGTTAGAAGACAATCATGCCAAACATGTAGAAGCAATGTGCTGAGAAATATTTTGGAATATAAAAGAAAGGCAGTCCAAGATCAGTACTTGTTCGGTCCCCCACCTGGCACTCCTGTCATTCTTGGAAATTTCTTCAAAACCCAGTCCCATGCCTGTTAAGACGCCTATGATCGAATAGTCCTAATTGCAGCATCTCTGCAGGCCTCATAGAGCGGTTTCATAGAAAAATTAAATAATTTCACATTACTAATTCAGATATTTGGCCTCACGTGTGAGGTGTTCAGGTGTTTGCCTCTGTAATGTGACACAGATACTTGCATGATGGGGCTTATTCTGTGTGTATCCATAACTAGCAAAAAAAAACTTCTTATACCTGAAATAACAAAAAAAAAACACTATCATACGACAGAGAGTAGCATGCCTGATAAAATATGTCGAGAACATGGATGTTTCGTATGTCATTATCCTATCACCTTTCAAATTCAAAGAAAGAAGAAAAAAATAAGAAAAAAAGAGGTCACCCTCATTTCATGCATGCTTTGGCATTCTAGAAAGTATTTAACACTATACATAACAGTGGTGGATTGAGGATTTGCAAAAGGGGGAGTTGTGCTGCTTCCTTGAAATGAAAGTATTGGGCACAAACCCTATTTTCTGGCTGATTTGAGGACTAAAACTGGCAAATAATCTCTTCAATGACAGGCAAAAATGAAGGAGGCAGACATTCCGTCCAAATCAGCCACCGCAAAAGGTGTCTGAATCTAGCAAATACGACACTGAAAGGCTGGCATTAATTATATTTTGTTGAAATCTAGCAGTAGCAGGGTTGAATTATCCCGATTTTGGTACAACCAATAAGCTTATGATGGCTGAGCGCAGGTTAATGTATTTATCTCAGATTATAACCTCAGTGTCTCCTCCAATCAAAAAACACTTCTCTTATTACTCTGGCAGCTAATCTAGGCCAATGAGTGTGGGTCTTAGAGGGTGGAGGATTTAGGCAGCGTGCGGGTGATTAACAAGGTAAACGAAGCCGGTAATTATGGCATCAATCAAGGAGCTACTTGATCATATGGTGAGATGAGGGCAGCAATGTAGACCCACTCAGACTCCTGCCACTACTAGGTAAGGGTCCTCGTGTTATATATAGTCATATTCAAGACCCCTGCCACAAGGTAAGGGTCCTGATGGTACCTAGACCTACTTAAACTCCTGCCAGAAGTGTCCTGGTGGTACCTAGTCCTATGCAGACTCCTGCCACAACTAGGTAAGCATCCACATGATACCTAGTCCTATGCATACTCCTGCCACAACTAGGTAAGCGTTCATATGGTACCTAGTCCTATGCAGACTCCTGCCACAAGTAGGTAAGCGTCCACATGCTACCTAGTCCTACGCATACTCCTGCCACAACAAGGTAAGCGATCATATAGTACCTAGTCCTATCCAGACTCCTGCCACAACTAGGTATGGGTCCACAACTAGGTATGGGTCCACAATGACATGGTACCTGGGCCTACCGAAACTCATGCCACAACTTAGTTGAGGGTCCTGGTGATACCTAGTCAGGGTCCTGGTGGTACCTTATGTCTTGTCACAACTATTTTAGGGTCCTGATTAGACCTAGTCCTACCCAGATTCCTGTCACAACTAGATGAGGGCGTGAATGGTCCTCTTCTGCTAGACTCCTACTAAGAAGTAATAGAGATCTTCCTTCCCACAGGGCATGCAGGCCTCTTAGGGCCAGTTGCTGTGTCGGGAGTTTGACCATGGAGGTATGGGTAAACTCACCTCTCCAGACAGAGAAGAATTATCACAATCTAAAATTCATGGACTGGGATTTTGGGGATACCTTTGACCCACTGTTTAGTCAGCCATCCATTTGCATGTCAATCTGGAAGGGGATGTTGCTGACTCTGCCATTAGTGAGTCCTCACTGTTTTTCACCCTTGTAACATGAAACTAGCCTCTTTCAGCATAGTTTTAATCTTTTAATGACTAGTTCATCAGTGCCAAATAGCTTGCAGGCACTGCTTCGATGGACGATACCTTGCCTTCAGGATTTCTTTAACCCTTTAGGGGCCGCTGATGCAGGGCTCATTGGAGCATCATCCTGACTGTCTGGGAGTGTATCAGTCCTGTGTGGTTGTCGTGATGTTGAATCATCATGCTGGCCCCAGCTGGCTTGCTGTATCATGTGTGCTGAGATTGTAAGAAGGGTATTGCATAAATAGACTAGCTGCACTACTAGTAGGGTCTGCGTTGGCACGACTACTTCAGGCCCCATTTGAAGTAAGTGCCCGGGTTGTTATTCATATCAAGTAGAACAAAAAGGCCCTTTGTCGAATTAATGTCAGCGCTTTGCTGTAATGTGGTTCGTCTTGAAAAATGAGAGAAATAATAGGATGTGAGACACAGTCTAAGAAGTGGCTGATTACATGGCATGGCGGGAGGAAAGCGCCTCGCATTGATTCACCCTGAGTTATCTGAATGTTTCAATGTTCTACATCAATTGCTAATAAACTCAACGCTTAGAGACGCGGCACAAAATGATGCCTTGGTCTGAAATCTCTGAAATGACTCAGTTTGTACCCAGCAACTATCAATAATTTCTACTTGGATTATTGTGCTAACCATTTGTTGAAATGCTGGCCATTTCAAATTCATTAGAATGAATTTGTCATTGAAAACAAGGTTGATCCATGGTTCTGAAATGAAAATTACAGTGAATAATACATGTTAGCATCCATGGTTCTGAAATGAAAATTACATTGAATAATACATGTTAGCATCCATGGTTCTGAAATGAAAATGACATTGAATAATACATGTTAGCATCCATGGTTCTGAAATGAAAATGACATTGAATAATACATGTTAGCACCCATTCATGGATACACAGCCCAGTGCACAATGATATTGATAATGTCGCATAGAATGTCTTAGTTAACTGGCTTCTGTGTCTGATTCTATGTATAGCTGAAATCCCTCAAAGTGTCTGGCACTATAGAGCTGTAATACTTATCTATATGTAGCATAGAAACCTTCTTATAACATGCACATGAAACATTAAATAGCCATTACACATCTATATCTGATCCTACCCGTGTACAAAACCCTGCTTTGTACTGCTCGCGGCTACAATTACCAGCCATAATGTACCCAAGCTTTATATATGAGGCATGTATTGCCAAGTCGCATGTCGATCCATGTTCTCCGGTCTCTATTTCAGGCTACAGACATGCGCGCTGCTAAGCCCCAGGGGTATTAAGGCCAGTCAATAGTAGGCTGTTAATAAATATATTAGTGGTTATCATTGATTTTCTTGCAGCTGCTTAGAAGTTATTCCTTCCATATTGGGAATTATCAGATCCAATGTTACTACTGGAGAGTTAACACTAAACTGACTTAGCCTAAATGCATACTGAATACTCTTGAGTGATAGATAAGTTTATAGACCCTTCACCGGTTGTAAGTCCTTTGCCGTATTTCGTACATTCATGCAGCTCTCAGTCAGGTTCCATGCACTCTTTCGTCTTATGTTTGAATTTTCCTGGGCATGCCAAATGTGGCAAAACACATTCATAAGACATGCCATGAAAGTTGTCCTTGGATAATAGTCACTTTTAGGGACAAACTGGTTCCCATCCTATAAGCTCTTATCATTGTATGTCATCAAAACCAGCTGCAGTCTAGTTTGGAGCCTATGTAAAAACACAAAATTGGCAAATCAGGATGAAAAATGAGGCCTCTGTAAACAGAAATGTATTTTAGTTTGAAATAGACAAAGATAGATCTTAAATTGTAGCCAATGTCCTATTCATGTACATTGTATCAGACTCTCACAGATGGACTCAATGCACAGGAAGTACCTGCTGCTGCTCTCTACAGGTGACCTCTACAACTAAAACAACAACCTCTTTAAGTGGCTCACTCTCCTGACATAGTCTTACTGCATACATGTACAAGTAATACATAGGTTATGGGCCGAGGAGGAGTGGGATGTCTAAGCACAGACCTAGAGCAAATCCTGAGTTTGTGCCTCACAAAGACTGTGGGTAGAGAGGAGGGGGTGAATGTCCACGGTTCACTCACTAAGCAGAATCCTAGTGTTTGGAGAGACTCTGGGGGGGGGGGGGAGAGGAAAAGGTTAATGTCTCAATAAACTACTACTAGGGGTGCTGAACTGCTCCCACCCTGTGACAATAAACAGTTAATTTACTTATCTGGATGTTGCCTCATGTTTTAGTACTGTCACTCTGTTTGGAAAGACGTCTGCAGTTAAGGGAAAAGGAAAATAGAATACGTGGAAATGCTGTGTAATAGACATACAACAGCAGCTCTTTTAAGCATGCAGAAGATTGTCGACTTCAATTGCACTCTATCCTCAGTGCTTCGAATAAAAGATATATTTGAGATGCAGGCAAAATAGTGTTTGATATATCTTTCAATATCCTGCTACCTTGGCATTTTTTCAAGACCAATGCTTTTTAAGACCTTGTCGCGTATATACCAATCTGTTTGTCAATACCTGGTTTAATAGCGGGATCCTTAGTGGGCTGACCCCTGCTTGAGCTGGGACTTTGTGAGATAAGGACTGATAACAGCCAGCATGATGGGTACCAGGTGTTATGTAATGCACCCTAAAAAGTCTGCACCGAATGAAAGGAATATTCTCATTAGTCAATGATGTATCCCGCTAGGTCGGAATAGGTGATAAGCCGCACCTGAGGTTGCCATTTCTTACTATAGTCTTATTATGTTATTGGCTAGCCAATAACATAGTCACATAAGGGGAGTCGATGCAATGGAATGTGGCAAAATGGGTAGACTTGCCCACATAAAAGTCCTTAGTTTTCACATAGGATTAGACTGAGACAAGTAGCTTGGACAAGTCTAAGGTACCTGGATCTAGGGGTTGAGGTAGCTTCGTTAAAAGTTTTAAGGACAAAACCCAGTTTAATATTTCAAATCTGAAAGAGGTATTTGTCATGTTACAAGAGGATTTTAGAATATCAGGATGTGGTAAAGTCATTAGTCATTATAATGACAAAACTCCTTTGTTAGATGGAAGTTATACATGTATTGGGATGAAAAAGTAAAATGCACAGATTGTC
Source organism: Acholoe squamosa (assembly GCA_949317995.1). Lineage (NCBI taxonomy): Eukaryota > Metazoa > Annelida > Polychaeta > Phyllodocida > Polynoidae > Acholoe > Acholoe squamosa. The sequence continues at coordinate 32,188,014 of OX439049.1, read as the reverse complement.
TCAAGGTGAGTTTAGCCTTAAGAGAAATAGCCATGTACATGCTCACACATCTGGATGGACCAGTTATAATCCTCTTAATTAGGTAGTAATTATGTCATTGGCTTATTGGAAGAAGGAGAGGTTCCAGCTTGCTGCACAAGGGGTTGAGTGGGTTGTACTATTTACCTGTGACCATTAACCCCTTCAGGGCCACCTACATGTATAACTGTAGCTATGATGCAGGATGTGAAGTGTTGTATTATATTTGCATGTAGCATACCACTTTTGCATGTACATGTAATTTCATATAGAGTCTAGCCCTTTGAACATAGAAACCAATAACATCTTAGGGCTGTGAAATAGCCCTAACCTTAAACATTTTGTAAAACCCCTTGTATAAGCCGCTCCATGGGTTCAATGGGTCATATAAGCCGCAGCAAGGGTCTGAAATGGGCCATGAGCCATGGCTTATACAGCCTAAAACAAAAATTGGCTTATATGCAGGCTTCAGTGGTTAATTCTCAGCATGTCGGTGTGTCTCATTACACCAGGTCACACACCCACGGGGAACCAGCAGCAACACGCCTAGCAACCAGCCCATAACTCTTCTGTAAGGGCCATTCTGATTGGTCAGCTGCACTCAGTGTGACCGGATATAGTATGACCCTGCTGGTTACCATGGTTATCCAGTCCCTACAGGAACGCGGGTAAATCGGGCTGGGACTCAGGTCCCTCGACGTATATATGGACAAGGGACACCCAATCTAGAGTCACCAGGGCAAGAATAAATAACTCCCATAAAATGGATGTTGGGAACAGGAAACACTCATAAATGGAGTTTGAGATAGCCAAGGTTATAAGGCTGTAGGATTGTATTAGCTGTCCCAGCTGGATGGACCATAATCCATCGCATATAAAGCAAATCTCACATATATGTATTAAGGTGCATTCCCAAGTAGAGGGACTCCTTTACGGTGTACCTGGAACTTGACTTTGACGAGTTTATAGGGATGTAAGTCTTCATGTTTCATCAGGATTTCCTGGGGTACACAATGTACTACAGTCAACTGAATTAGTTACCACGGCTACATAAATGCCTCGTGATAGCCATATGAGATTGCTACACCTGTTCTGATCTTGAAGTTGTACATGTATTACTCAAGTACTTCAGTATTTTGAATCTTACTTCTCCACCTCAGCACATCAAGAACAGGCCTATTCAGTAGATGCAGCTTTTGGTGTGGACAGGGTTTTACACAAAGACAAATCTGTAATCAACTTCAGTGCACGCCGGTCTGCCATTTCCTGATTATTTATGGACAACTTCATCACGCCTTTATGGTGATAATAAAGGAAGGCAATATCCCTTAATTACTCCTTTCTTGTTTTCTTCCTCAAGATATATTTTTATTCTGTGGTATATATCAGAAGTTATGAATAACAGGTGGAAACTCAATTTCTTTCGTGTTGGGAATGATAGTGCATAATATCAAAGCAAAGGGAGATCCATTATCAACAGGGGGGAGGGAAGAAACTCACCACGACCCCATTCTCCACTGCAAACAAAAAATCCTGAAAGAGTCACATTATCGTAAATTTGTTCTATCACATACATGCGAACTCCTCAGTTTTCTCAGTTTTCCTATGAGCTGTCAGGGTCATTCTTGTGATTCATCCAGATCCAACGAGATATCATTTTACCATTTATATAGGGGGGTAGTCTTAGAAAATTTCAGCCATCCATAAAAAGCACCAGCATACAGCATTTGGCTTCTCGGAATTCAATTTTTTCTGGGGGAGGCCTCCAAACCCCCCTAATTTTCATGATTCAATCTGACTTCTAAGGAAAAATGTCATCACTTCCATCGCCTCAGTTTTTTTCTCGTCCGCTTGGATAGCAGCAGGCTGAAAGTTTCTTCACTTGGTAACCTAGAAGCAGTAAACTCGTTGGATCTACCTCATGCAACACATTCGAGGCTTACCCTACAGGAAACACCCAATTTGGAGCAATTTTCATGAACCTCTATGTAGATCTCTTGTGGTACCTGGTAGATTTAAGATTCACAGGCCCCTCCAATTACATACACTATTCTAGGACATTAAGCGAAACCAACCTCACTTCCAGGGTATTGATTGTCACAATGTATTTAGCACTCAATTAGTAAGTATCTCCTTTTTGGATAACTGATCCCTGTTGGAGATATGCAATTTAAAGAAACCTTGGAGTGAGGCTAGTTGATTTTTATTTCAGTAACGATAGTGGTGTTCCGAAAAGCTGTTTCGAGCATGAAACCTGATAAGGCGTGGGGAAGGCAGTATGAGATTGCAAAACTGAAATAGTAGTTGTAAGCATCGAGTAGTTGTTTAAAACAACCAAATGTTTAATTCTTATCCTAGGTAACATTCTGATATATATCCCTTAAGGATAGTTTCTCGAAGTCAGCAGGCAGAGGCATCACTTGTGTCAACATTGGAGCAAAAAAAAGGTCAACTGATCTGTATTGTGCCTTCAGGGACTTAACAAAAGTTTTTAAACCCGGCCACTCATCACCTATTTCTAGAGAAAAGAGGTCACAAACACAGATAGTACTTTTATATTGCCTTAGGTTAACCGAATATCATCAAAGGCAATTGCCTCAGTGAATTCAAAGGTTACTAGAGCAATGGCATCTGGACTAACAGAAAGACTTTCCTTTAGAATCGAGCACTACATTGTGGACATAATTGGAATACCTCACATATAAGGTTCACCTTACCTATCAGACGCACCTCACCTTGAGGGAATCCTATAGGGCGCACCTGGGATATGGTTTGGTACAATTTAGTTCTAATCTAATGTAGAATATCCTCTCCCATAAGCTGCATTCTGACTTCAGGCACGTTCCACAGGGTGCAATTAGAGGCTATCCTTCTAAGTTATAGTTTATACGCGAGGTATTACGGTTAGGGCTGGTATAGGCCCCGGCTGTTAAATGACCCAGGATGACGCTTTCAAATTGATAATGATGAAAAACTGAAAACCATCCGATGCAGAGTCCCCAAGCAGAGCCTCCCTCTGAGTTATGTGCCGCCATGTTTGTTGGTGGACTCTTGGAAGGCATGTGTGTAGCAGATAAGGGCATCATGGGAAGTGGTGGCGGCCACTGGTGGCAGGGGGGAAAATTACCATGTCAAAATAAGCCATCTTTTACCAAAGCCAGCAAAAATTGCTGTATGCCCCCTCCTCCATGGTCTCCTCCATCTGCTGATGCGACATCCCTCGCACCATGACACGACAAGGTTTTCTGCTGTAAAACGTGCATTCAATATTACAGAAACAACCTGACAGCACTGTCAATATTACAAAACCAGGAAATTTGTTATGTTTTGTCATTGTTAGGAAACTAGAAGAAAATGATAGACCTTGACGGAGGTCCACCGTGAAGAGAGAAGGAAACCGTATCGATTGACGCCAGAAAGTGGGGAGCCTACTTCTGTATCAAAACCAACTGTGTTGTCTGTTGTTATCTTTAACCTAATAGATTGTTGGCCCAGCCCCTGCTGGGTCATTGGAGGCGGGTTTTCAATATTTTTGGTCGATCAAAATGGCCAACTTTAAGTGGGAATTTCTTATACAAAGAAGGGGTCTATAAATTAATGGAAAGTTGATAAATTTTCTTTAGATCTTTGTCTTTCTGTAGATGGTACCAATTCCTGGAAAAACAATTGTTTACCTATGAAAAAAAGCTGAAGGAAAAACTTTCTGACGAAAACGAGGCTCCATAGGTTAGCATTGTGCAATAGATTTCCGCGATAGACATAACACATGGGATCCTGTGGGAATTGTCCAATTAATTTCCTTTTTTCAGTATGTCAGGCCGGAAGACTGTTCATGTAATGTGATAGATGCAGGAAAAGTTGGGAAATTTTCCGTTTAAGACCGTTCATAGACCAACCTTGTAAATCGGACCGCCATATGTTTGTTATGGCTATCGCATTTCCGGCAAGGCGAGTGTACGACTCTATGTACATAGTGGTATACACAGAGGATGCAGGCTGTTATGATTCCTATCTCTTAGCCTTTACACCGGCTACTATGTGCGCCCTCTGACATAATATATATGTACCATATGTACTAGTCTTAACACTCTCCCTCCCACCCAGAACATCCGTGTGCGAGTTCGCACATGCGCACAGAGTGGTGCGTCATAAGGTTTAATTTTGATATAAATGTAAATACAGGCAATGTATTCGATTCAATTCGATTGATATTGTCTAACATGCATGGATTATATTCAAAAAGCCATTAATTTCAAGTTAATTTAATATAATCTACTATTTCTCCGTCGAAAATGCGACTTCCGGCAAGGAGGGGTTGCGCATGCGCACGGAACATCAAAATCCAAAATGGCGGACAGCGAGACGATCGCCTTACTGTGCTATCGAAACTGCTTGATTATAACAAAATAGAGAATTACAGTGTGTCATGCCTTTTTATGGTTAATTATTCTATGGTCTTAGACAGACCATAGAATACTTACAAGAACCATGTTCACCGATGTTGAATCGCCCTTCTAGTGTAGACTTGCTATAGCCTAGCCACATATTGCCCTTTTTTACTCATAGGATTACACATAGGGTTGCACAGGGACTAACCTATCCTTTTAATATTGGCTGTTAGTGCTTGGACAAAGAAAGTCTACTCACCCTGGATATAGCTGTGAAAACCCATTTTAACCCTTTAATGCACTGGTGTCTGTTTCTATAGGGGTATACATAGGGCAGTGCATAGGGTTTATGATGCATTGATTCACACTGTAATCCTTACAGGATTAGCAGGCTGTCCAGGGGCCGCACATACTTCCCTATGATGCATTGATGCACTTTAACCCTTTATGGATGGCATGATGCATTGATACACAGTCAACCCTTTATGAATAGCATGATGCATTGATTCACTTTAAGCCTTTATAGATAGCATGATGCATTGATGCACATTTAACCCTTTTTGGATAGCATGATGCATTGATGCACATTTAACTCTTTATGATTGGCATGATGCATTGATGCACATCTCACCCTTCATAGATAGCATGATGCATTGAGGCACATTTAACCCTTTATGGATAGCATGATGCATTGATGCACAGTTAACCCATTATGAATGGCATGATGCATTGATGCACTTGAACCCTTTAAGAATGGCATGATGCATTGATGCACTTTAACCCTTTATGAATGGCATGATGCATTGATGCACAGTTAACCCATTATGAATGGCATGATGCATTGATGCACTTGAACCCTTTGAGAATGGCATGATGCATTGATGCACTTTAACCCTTTATGAATGGCATGATGCATTGATGCACAGTTAACCCATTATGAATGGCATGATGCATTGATGCACGGTTAACCCCTTATGATTGACATGATGCATTGATGCACTTTAACCCTTTATTGAAGGCATGATGGATTGATGGGCAGTTAACCATTTATGGGTGTCATGATGCATTGATACACAGTTAACCCTTTATGAATGGCATGATGCATTGATGCACATCTAACCCTTTATAGATAGCATGATGCATTAATGCACATTTAACCCTTCATGGATGGCAAGATGCAGTTATGCACATTTAACCCTTTATGGATAGCATGATGCATTGATGCACAGTTAACCCTTTGTGGATTTCACAAAGCATTGATGCACATTTAACCCTTTATGGGTGGCATGATGTGGTGATGCACAGTTAACCCTTTATAGATAGCATGATGCATTGATGCACAGTTAACCCTTTATGAATGGCATGAAGCATTGACACACTTTAACCCGTTAAGAATGGCATGATGCAGTGATGAACTTTTATCCTTTATTGGTGGCATGATGGATTGATACAAAGTTAACCCTTTATGAATGGCATGATACATTGATGCACTTTAACCTTTTATGAAAGGCATGATGCATTCATGCACTTTAACCCTTTATGAAAGGCATGATGCATTGACACACTTTAACCCGTTAAGAATGGCATGATGCAGTGATGCACTTTTACCCTTTATTGGTGGCATGATGGATTGATGCACAGTTAACCCTATCTGAATGGCATGATGCATTGATGCACATTTAACCCTTTATGAATGGCATGATGCATTGATGCACATTTAACCCTTCATGAATGGCATGATGCATTGATACACAGTTAACCCTTTATGAATGGCATAATGCATTGATGCACATTTAACCCTTTATGAATGGCATGATGCATTGATTCACTTTAATCCTTTATGAATGGCATGTAGCATTGATGCACAGTTAACCCTTTATGGATAGCATGATGCATTGATGCACAGTTAACCCTTTATGGATAGCATGATGCATTGATGCACAGTTAACCCTTTATGGATAGCATGATGCATTGATGCACAGTTAACCCTTCATGGATAGCATGATGCATTGATGCACATTTAACCCTTTATGAATGGCATGTTGCATTGATTCACTTTAACCCTTTATGAATGGCATGTAGCATTGATGCACAGTTAACCCTTTATGGATAGCATGATGCATTGATGCACATTTAACTCTTTATGATTGGCATGATGCATTGAGGCACATCTCACCCTTTATAGATAGCATGATGCATTGAGGCACATTTAACCCTTTATGGATAGCATGATGCATCGATGCACAGTTAACCCATTATTAATGGCATGATGCATTGATGCACTTGAACCCTTTATGAATGGCATGATGCATTGATGCACTTTAACCCTTTATGGTGGCATGATGCATTGATACACAGTTAACCCTTTATGAATGGCATGATGCATTGATGCACATTTAACCCTTCATGGATAACCTGATGCATTGATGCACTTAACCCTTTATGGATGGCATGATGCATTGATACACAGTTAACCCCTCAGGGATAGCATGATGCATTGATGCACAGTCAGCTTCCCTTGTGTTCCACAGATTAGATAATAAAAGTAGTATTATCATGCCTCAAATGCAACTCATCAACGACTAGTCGGGCCATTGATGTTGCATAACACCGTCTAACAAATATGTAACAGGTTGTACATATCATACTTTCCCGTCACATCCACCTGATGAGACGCCATAAGGGTCGAAACCACAAAAGCCGATGGGGATATGGATATATCCCCAGAAAGTAGAGGGGAAGGGGACGTACGGACCTGAGGTCCAGAAAATAATCTACTCAGTTTTTTGGGGGATACCTAAAAACAAACAATAACTCCTTACCCGCACCCTACCAATTCCCACTACACCAATGTTAATACAGTATTTTTCCAGGAAATAACACTGGTTGTTATTCCCTATACTTTTCTCTATACCCACCATCCCTGACCTGATTTCAGCCAGTGAGGGATTTTGACACAGGGACAGAGGATCTGTCAGTGTGCATGGGGTGGATCTGGGTCAAATAACAAATATGAACCAATGGGATCACAGATCTGGTAGTTGAGAAAAGAGTGGGAACCCAAATAGAGGCTAGACTGGTAACTTGGGCTCACCAAGGGGGTCTTAGGGCGCTTTTGTGGTCGTGGTCAGAGGGAACACAGACGTACTTCCTTGATTTCGCACAGTCAACCCTTTATTGATAAACAAGGCATTGATGTGCAGTTAACCCTTTTATGGATGTCATGATGCATTGTCAGCAAATATGTCAGTAATAATGCACTATTTGTCAGCAATTAGTCAATTACTCACTTTTTGTCAGTAATTAGTCCAAATATGTCAGTAATAATGCACTAATTGTCAGCAATTAGTCAATTACTCACCATTTGTTAGCACTCACTTTTTGTCAGTAATTACTCAATTTTTGTCAGTAATTAGTCCAAATATGTCAGTAATAATGCACTATTTGTCAGCAATTAGTCAATATAATTTTGTTAGTTATTACTCACTATTTGTCAGTAGTTGTAAAAATATATAAGTAATAATGCAGTATTTGTCAGCAATTAGTCAATACATGTTAGTAATTGCTCATTATTGGTCAGCAGTTCATCAACATATGTCAGTAATCACTCACTATTTGTCAATATCTGATTGAATATTGAAAATTGAATTGAAAATAGCATTGAAAATTGCATTAAAAACTCGGGTCTTTTAGGTCTTAGACCTAACCTGCTCCATCTTATAACAACACTTAGTCCACATATGTCAGTAATTACTCACAATTTATCAGATATTAGTCAATATATGTCAGTAATTACTCGCCATTTATCAACAATTAGTCAATATATGTTAGTAATTACTCACCATTTGTTAGCAATTAGTCGAAATATGTCAGTATTTACTCACAATTTGTCAGCAATTAGTCAAAATCCATCAGTACTTAGTCATTCTATATCAGCAATTATCAATACATGTCAGTATTTACTCACAATCTGTCAGCAATTAGTCAATATATAACCAAGGAATAGCCATTGATTCAATTGTGCATCCTCCCTTTCTCACAATTTGTCAGCAATTAATCAATATATGTCAGTACTAAGTCACTCTATATCAGCAATTGTCAATACATGTCAGTATTTACTCACAATCTGTCAGCATTTAGTCAATATATAACAGAGAAATAGCCATTGATTCAATTGTGCATCCTGCCTTGACTGGTATGTGTCAAAATATGTCAGTATATATGGACTATTTGTCAGCAATTAGTTAATATAATTATGTTAGTAATTATTCACTATTTGTCAGCAATTAGTCAATACATGGTAGTAGTTACTTACATTTTATCAGCATTTAGTCAATATATGTTAGTAACTACTCACTATTTGTCAGCAATTAGTCTATATGTCAGTAATTGCTCACTATTTGTCAGCAATCAATCAATATATATTAGTAATTACTCACTTTTTGTGAGCAATTAGTCGATATATGTCAGTAATTGCTCATAACTTATCAGAAATTAGTCAATATATGTCAGTAATTACTCACTTTTTCAGCAATTAGTCAATATATGTCAGTAATTATTCACTATTTATCAGAAATAGTCAATATATGTCAGTAATTACTCACTCTTTGTCAGCAATTATTCAGGATATGTCAGTACTTAGTCACTAGATATCAGAAATTAGTCAACACATGTCAGTAATTACATACAATTTGTCAGCAATTAGTCAATAAATGTCAGTATTCTACTCACTTTTTGTCAGCATTCAGTCAATATATGCCCGTACCTCCTCCTATGTCGGTAATAATGCAGTATTTGTGAGCAACTATTCAATATATGTCAGTAATTACTCACTATTTGTCAGCAATTAGTTAAAGCATAGTTTAGCATAGCACATAGAACACAGTTGCCCATAGATCATTTTAAGGCAATGCCCTATCCTTAGACATTTTATATGGATCCTTATTCAAGACCTGCTGGTATTGTGCAATGCTTAACTCGCCAGGAGAGGAGTTATTCGCCAATGAAACATGTGAGCGATATTGGGTGTATTCTCCATAGCCTTAAGCATTGAGTCTTCGACACACTGTCACTATAGTACCAGTCACCAACGGTAGGTCTTGGACGCTTTAACTAGCCCTGTCAGAATTTTTAATCTTTTCTTTCTATACATTGTACTTCAACTCATATGTGCCAAAACCTGGGCCATATGTGATGTATATCACATGTTCAATTTTTTTAGTTTTCATATCGATATCATAGGCTGGTCTATCGTGAATGAAGTCTTCACTTCTCAATCTCTGGGAGTGGAACTCATAAAATAAGTAAGGCGCTGTCTTCCTTTTCCTAACATGTCTCCAACACCTGGTGTGTTCTCAGCTCGTACTGCTGGGCTGTGTATGACAGCAGCCATAGAGAGAATCAGGACAAAACCTGCAGACCTGTCAGGAGGAGTCAAATGTGGATGCAGCATTCCTCTTAATTCTTTAATCGCTGCTCAGTGCTTTAATCCACTATGCTGTATTAGGCCTATTTCTTCTCATACTACATGATGCATTATTGCAGCACTGGTACTCGCCTGGACTGCCTTAATGCATCATGCTGACCCTAGAGAATTCAGTGCTGTGAGGTCAGCATGATACATAAGTACAAAACTGGCGAGTTAAACGCCAGAGTGAGCACTCCCACGTCATTGTGACAAAGGAATGCAGATCTTTCGGCTTTAGGCATCCTGCAGCCACAAAAGGGTTTCTGCGTTTTACATAGGGTAGGGAATAAAGGTTTGTAAGGGCGGTAGTCACCGATGGTCTTCTAAGGAATGTGCATGGTGTATGTTAAGGGAAGGTTAGGGTGTCTATTGGCTGGCGACCTGCCTCTATGTTGGGGACATCATAGAGGCAGGCCATGTCTAAGAAGTTACCAGTCAATCATCCCCTGTTTCAACCCTTACTCACAAGAGGGCACCCTAACACCCCAATGGTCAACCTGTCTCTCCTATACAGATGTTTGGATACAGTCTGTGGTTGGAGAATAGAAATACTCCCATCTAGTGGAGTTCAAGAGTACTTCTCCCCATGATCTGGGGAGAATGTCATCAGACATGGCCGGCGGGTATCATGCCCTCAAATACTTGCGGGGACCAGCGTAGTGTGTCTATAGTTCTGTATGGATGTACGAGCCCATTGTATAGTACTGTATGAACCACATACATAACGTTCTGCTAAGGGATATAATATTTTTTTATATTATCTCTCTGGGGGAATGTAAAGTATGCAAGGATTAAAGACATTTTGTTAGATATTTTAAACAGACAAGTATTTTGATATCTAAAGAAGTCGGCCAGGAGAGAGCCTAATAAATATACTGGCAGGCGTACAATATGTACAGTACCCTACATATATGGCGCATCCTAACTTGAGGGGATCTTGTAGGGCAAACCTAGACCTGGTACCTGATTTGGACCAATTTGATACCAAAGTTGATATATAATATCCTGGTACACTCCTAACTTTGGCTGCCTCTATACAGCATACCACTAGTCCATGGGTATAAGCCATGCCTCAAATGCAGGGACTTAGAGTAGTATTCATCAGATCACTTATGTCTGCCAGTCGGTCGTTCAGACCATTATGCTATCAATTTACAACTGTAAGGACGGGATCATGATATAACCATTGATGACGTGATGCCGTCAGTATTGATGACTTATCGGCTAGTGCTGCTGCCTGCCGGTTGTTAAGGTACTCGAATGATTAGAAGTCCAAGTCTTATCGATTAACTACCAGCAGTGCCACACTGTAACTACTGTCACTCCTGCTGGATTAGAGGCAGCCTAGGTCAAGGAGGGATTAGACCCTTTAACAGATACATGGTGTATTAAAGTATTAGGCCATTTTGGCATCTTGATGCATGAATGCAGCCCTGGTGAGTGCTCGACTCATGCATCATACAGACCATACAAGGTTGATCCGCTCCCACATGGTTGGCATGATGCACCGATGCAGTGTTGACAAGTATGCTGCTCATCAACATTGTATTAATATTGATGCATCTGGATGACAAGAACCTGGGAATTTTAAGCGACTTATCGGGTTAGGAATGTAAGACCTGGGATTCTGAAAGAAGAGTGCTGGAACTATAGGACCCCTAGCCATGGTCGATATCCAAGGAGCTCCCTCATAGGTCCGAAGGAAAAGGGGGTTTAGGGCCACGTGCATGCGCCCCGACCCCCGACCCTCTGAAAATAGGCATTCATGTGACTTTTAAAAGAAAAACTATATGCACTCGGCCTATGTACCCCCATTCCCATGCCATTCGTTCTGGATCCACCCGTTATCTGCAGGTGTAACAAGGTATTAAGTTACGTGCCACACAATAGAAAGGTGTTGATTTGAAATAAATGTTTACTGGAAAATGCGTAAATATCCTAAGCTGTGGGATTCCTCCCCACTCTCCTAGGGGAGCAGCCATTGTTGTGAGGGTTCTAGTCAGAGCTGTCAGACCTTCAGAGGTCTCTCTATTTTCAGATGTTCAAACTTTTCTAAAAATCAGACACATCTCAGAGGCTTCTTCCATCTTGTGGTCATACTATGGATAGAGAGAATTACATTAATCATAGATACCCTTCCTTTCTTTTTCTAGAGAGCCTAAGGCTGAGCATAGTTTAACTTCAGGCTTCAGCAGCTGGAATTAAGCATGCCTTGTGCTGCCCTCTAGCTTTTTCTAGACTAACTATCTTTCAGAGTTCAGAGGATCTCTGAAATCTCATTTCAGAGGACCTGAATCTAAGCTGGCTGCTGATTGGCTGAAATTCTGATGCAGTGTTTCTAATTGTATTTCTATGACCACCCATTCCAGAGAGGTTTAATGGTTTTGAGTGAGGGGAATAGGTTGAAATGAAGACAAGATGGATGCTTTTAGCATAATACATTGGGGGAATGGGTGCTTTGCTAACAACCAAACATTTTCAGAGGTTGAGCCCATACCCAACTGACATCTCTGTCTAGTTGTGCTTGATGTGTAAGTCAGCTGTCCCTCTGTGTTAGTGGGTGACACAGGGAGTGGTATTAGAACCCTGAGCACGGTATGTACACATGGGGCACATAGTACCCACTGACATCTCCCCTCCTCCTGTAGACGTCATATAACCCCTACACTGGACAGCTGCACCCTGAGAATACCACCTTTAACCCTGCAAGGGCCGATTGTGTATTGATAATTAATGCATCATGTCCATAGGTCGTCATGATGTACCAATGAAGCAATGCCGAGGTCCGAGGAGTCTTCTCATCAGCACTTCACTAGTGTATCAAGCTGACCCTCTAGGACTATATGAAATTACTATTCACCTTGTAGAGTGGGTATGATGCCTGATGCCTTGTTGCAATAGCGACCTTTGAATAGTTCAGGAATGCGCTATATTGCGCATTGGTCATTGATGGCATGCTGGATGAATGCAGCCCTGATGAGTGACTATCCTGAGCTACTTTTATGCATCATGCTGACATGACGCATCACCAAAGAACTGGCAAGATGCACCAATGCACGATCTCACCCAGTACTGGATTGGAGCATCATAGCGACCAATGAAAATGACCCTTTTGTTATCATGGGACCCCTGGAGGTCCACCTACGTGTACAGACAGATCATAGACAGTCTGCCACCTATACTACTACCCCCTATACTACCCATACAGTGACACTAGACTCTGTGGTGAGACTGTAACACGCTATTTTTTTTTTTATTGTAAACGTCAACACCGTCCCATAGGAGTTATGGAGAACTACCGTGGTATCCTTCACGTGACATCTTCACAGTCTCTGTTGGCTTATTAGATTGTGGGGGTGCCAGGGACAGCTTGGGTTAAACAAACAGGGATAGTCCTGTTATAGCAGAATTTTGCAGTAAAACTCATTGATCAAATTTCATCCCACTTAAAGCTTCTGGCCTATTCCAACATGGCCCTCTGCAGCCAGGCACAGGTAGGAAGTAACATAGATCTAGAGCTGTTTTGTAAGAACTATGTCCACACTGCCTGCCCCCTGCCCAGGGCCCCAATCATGCCCTGCCCCCCTGCAAAGGTGAAGGGAATGTTGATGGGTGAACCAGGATACTGACTGCTATAGCACTTACAGACCTATGGATGTCAAAGGCAGTAGGGGTCTCACTGAAAGTAGAGATTGGGCACGCCGTTCATTGATGCCAAGTGTATTCAGGGTTTTACCTCAGTATTATAGCATTTCCTTGATTACATGCCGTGGATGCCAAGTGTATCCATGGGTTTTACCACAGTACTATAGCATTGCCTTGATTGCCTTTCATAAATTCCTAGGAATTGTACAGAGATGTTTGCAATGGTTACAGGAGGTCTGTGGTTCAACCCCGAGCAACGACCACAGGACAGTCCAGAATACTGCTCTGTTCGGCTCTAGTATTAAATGAGGAAATGGCAGTTCTCTGTGCAGTGTTTCAAATTCCTGTCAGAATCCATCAAAAATACAAAGGACAAGAAATCGCCATATATATGCTGATCTCCAGTGAATGAAATCACCTTCCTATCAAAGAGATTTTCCATTTTCAGTCGCCTTTATATCTCCCCATGCCTTTAGCCGGGACGGGGCGTACTCCTTTGCTGATTAGTATTCAGGTAGTGTGTAGCTAATAGTGCGGAGGATATTAGAGCTCACGGGTAGATTACTCTCCCAATAGTTGCCTCGTGTGCTGCTCACACCACACTGAGACGCCAGGGTGGAGAGGGCATGTTGATATTCATCACTTTAAACCTTTACAGACTGATAACACCTTAATGCGGCATGCCCATTGGTCGTCATGATGCATGAATGCAGACCTGGTGAGTTACTTAAAAGGGCATGCATCACGCTGACCATACAGCATTTCATTGGTGCATCATGCTGACCAGTGAGCAGAATAACTTCATCGGTAGTCCATGAAGGAGTAGTCAGTCCCCTTCCATACTAAGAGTGGGCATACTGGATTCGTAAAAGGCAACAAACTCGGGGTTCCTTCTGACATGAGGTGAGCATGTGGGCAGCTGGTGTCCGTATGCGCGGGCCCAGGCTTACATGCTCAGTGAACCACCTCTGAGTGATCAAAGGCCGTGGCTTGTCTGGCCCTGCCTGTGGGACCAGGCAAATAAAAGAACACTTGCTATTCTTCAAAAAGAGTAGGGGAATGAAGCCCCGGTAGCGGTTTTCCCCCTCACCCCTCCTCATAGATTCGGTCATTCATTTCATAGATTCGGTCATCCATAGATGCGATCACCGCTGTGATGGACAAGCAGCCTATAAATACCCGTCCAGCTGTATGGACAAGCAGCTTATAAATACCTGTTCAAACTGACAAAGAATGGACTTATGTCTGCAAACTAATGAGGCAGTCCCATGAAGTGGGAATCCCACTTTTTTATGTTAAACAAATCAATCAATCAATCAAGAGCCCTTTAAAGGGATAAACCTTTAATGGCCACACAATGCCTTCAAGTTCAGTTTCATGATCCTTTGGCATCAAAGTCTTGGTGTATCATACTTAACCTGAAACATTTGTTGTGATGCTGAATGCAAGCTTTCTGCCATGGTTACATTCTTGAGGAATGGGCATAATGTAGGATGAAAGTCTTCAGGAACTTCCTTGATTTCAGGGATTTAGAAGTTCCAAGGCCCTATACATTCATATAAAAACCTGGGTTTTTGGGCCGATGTTGGAATATTTCAGGGATTTTCGTGGTCTGTGACTTTCATTCCTGTTGACAGAATCAGCCACTGTTAAAGCACTACGTAGCCCTTAGCCAGTTAAAGATACCCTGACTGGCACTGACACAATACTCATAGAACGAGGAAACTGCCTCAAGTGCTAATTCACCCAGAGGAAAAAAAAAAGTATTGTGAGTGTGTCAAGTCAGATTGTTGTACAACAACGGTAATGTGGCATTGCCTTTTTCCTGCATAATGGTTCACATGCTGCAATTTGTATGATCAAAGAAGCATTCTTAAGCATCTCAAGGAGATATTACTTTGTGAGGTATCTGATTTCCTGAACTTAGGAATGCTATTCTGATGATCAAGGTCAACAACCCATCTCTTATGGTTCTCCTGTCATTGAATCTGTGGTAAAGCCCAGGTCATAACCCACCCCAGTCACAAGCCGGTAATAGACTTAAGATGAATATTACAAGCCAATTTGATAGCAGTTCTCAATGGTTTTACTACAAACTGTTATATGGGGTTCTATGATACTCAAGGCAGTCAGCTCTGTGATTTTCCTCACAGATTCAATCACCAGCACTGCCCATTTAATGGACCCTTTCTCTTGAACAGGTAAGCCACCATAACCAGCCATACAGCACCAGCTATATTTCTGTAGGAGTTATAAACCTGACTGAAAGCATGGCCGACATTGCTAAACCCAGAGGCCCTGAGGAATGGTGAATGGTTTACAAGGGCAGATGGAGTCGCTGAGAGCTGGGGCTTCTAATGTCTAATAGAAGCGGTGGGTGTGGTGACGGGCCCTGCCTGTGGGACCAGGCAACTAATGTCGCATGTAGTGAAGTATTCATAAGGCACCCTGCTGCCTCTAACTACTACCCTACCACCTACTGATTTATACCTACCTCTCCTAATGTATGGCCTAAGCAAGGCGGCCACACCTGTCCACTCGTCTCAGCCTATTATGGCTCTATGGATGCTGTTAGCTACATAGAGGTCCATGACTTTTCATCATGAGTTAACCTTGAAGCTGTGTTCCATGAGCCGAGTGGAATACAATGAGGTGCTCGCAATTGAATCGCTAACACTGTGTCTGTGTATCAATTATTTAGCCCCAGGTCTGACTTGCAGCCTTTTTCCAAAGTTAGAGTGATGCTTATATGTGGATGCGGCTTCTAATTTGGAAGTTTACAGTAGATTTGGCATGATGCAATAATGCGGTCCTGGTGCATGGTCTAACTACAGCTCCAATCATGCATTATGAATCAGAATGCACTATTAAAGCATCAGGCAACCCTTACAGGGTCAGTCCTCTGTGTTCTTCTGTAAGTATAACCCACTGTGTGTAATAGGACCTTTAAATTGCCCCAAGCTGCAGTCATCTACATGCACCAATTCATTTCAGTTTTAGGAATGGAAACACACAACTAGGCCCTCCCCTCCCTTCAGGTATTAAGTTCCTAGGCCGTATATATATACCCATCCTTCATTTAGTTTTTCTTGGCCTCCTAGGGATCCCCCACACTTTTTTCAGGATGAACCTATAGATCTTTATAGAAGATAATCAAAATTTACACCCCGCCCCCACTGTTAACAGATCTTTATGAACCATATAGAGTAGGCAGTCATCCAAGTTACTATAGGCCTAACCCCTGCTTCGACCCTCATCTTTCTGGCTCCTTTCCCCTTTCGCATATCACCCCTCCCCCTTTCACCTTTTAGTTCCCCTTTCATCAATTACAGAGCTATCTCATCCAAACCTCCATCCGCCCAGACCTTTTCAACTAACTACCCTATTCCTA
Organism: Acholoe squamosa; assembly: GCA_949317995.1. Classification (NCBI taxonomy): domain Eukaryota; kingdom Metazoa; phylum Annelida; class Polychaeta; order Phyllodocida; family Polynoidae; genus Acholoe; species Acholoe squamosa. The sequence goes on along the minus strand of OX439049.1, from coordinate 32,171,105 downwards.
TTTCTCTATGACCTTGTTCCTATTCCTGGTGTCCCCTGAGGAGTATATGGCGGGTAGGATCTTCCTCCTAAACTACAGTCTGTACAGATCAGAAATAGGCCTACGTAATACCTAGCGAATAAAGTGCACCCTGCATATAAGGCGAACCTGAGTTGAAAGACAAGCTATTAGGCGTACCGTGGGCTTGTTTTTAAGTATTTAAGTATCATTCTACAGTAAAAGATTCTAGCCTATAAGGGATACCCCCAACTTTGGCAAATACTATAAGGCCCTTTAGAGAGTCGTGACTGATGTATACGCCGTGCCTGATATGTGAGGTATCATGGTAGCACCATACATGCAGGGGGTGTCTGTCATCATCTAGGAGGAGGTAATATTTGGGTCTATTCCTTCTACTGTGGTCTACCATCTATGATCTCACAAACAAGTAGCTGTGCCAGACAAGTAGGAGGATATATCAAAGCTCAGTCCTTCTCAGATCAGGATTTCGGATTGGGATTTCTAGGTGTACAAAAGGCAGGTGTCAGATAAGAGAGCAGGTAGTTCAGACAAACGAACATACGAAATAGATTGTTATGTAAACTTTGACGTGATGTACACATTTCTAAGTATTTCTCTATATCAATGAAAATATCATGTGAATGTCTTCAAACATCATGTGAACAGTCTTCAAATCCAAGGAAAATATTTTGGATGAACCTGAGATTTTTAAAAATAAAAATCACCTTGGCAACACTGATCGAAATGCAGAAGAAGAAACGATATCCTGATTTTGTCTTAGAGCTTAGAAAGAGAGCATAGAGAGAGATTTTTATAGAACTTTGACTTAAGTTCTAGAGGCCTAATCTAAGCTGTCTGATTTCCTTCTAGTATGCTTTAGTCTTAACCCCTCCGAGGGCGCATTTGCCATCATAATGAAAACATGCAGAAAATATGATAATTACATACAATATTGGCCCACCTATGTGCTGGGGTATCAAATAAGCGCCGGTCTTGAATAAGGGCCAGGGGTAGGGGCTATTGAAATTTGTCTTTCTCCTAAAAAAAACAAAAAACTTTTGTCTCAAATAACCAGGCATGGAAAGGGCTTTTGAAATTTAGCATGTGCATCATGGCGCATCCACCTGGTTGAGGCACTGAAGGGTCAACATGATATACACTCCTAATAAACTTGATGCATCATGCGGTCCCCATGGTGCTACTTGGAGGGAAGAGTCTGGCTGTAATAAGCTAAAAGGCTGAAGTGGGGACTGTAGAGGACACATCAGGTCTGGTGAATGTAATTGATTGGGAATCGCCTATTACTCTTGTGTTAGACTGTAGGTTTGGTTTTACCATATTCTACCTACTGTCGAACCTTACTGATAGGCACATCCCGCATACACAAGATGCACCCAGAGTCAATAGAATATCTATAAGGCGCACCCAGGGCTTGTATTTGGGCAATTTAGTACTAATCATGTAATTCTACCCCGTCTCTTTTGGAAAGTTGGGCTCACTCCCATGCAATAATCATACCTTGTAGTTCATGGCCAGTTGCAGCATCCCAAAAGGCCAGATAACTATGAATAAATCATAATTCTATACCAAACGAATGTAATTTTGAAGAAAGTGTATTGGTGTTGAATCATTCATAAGCTTACATTCTCCAGCAGTAGAGTGAAACTGCACCCGGCAGATCACCGTGAGTTTAGGAGCCCTTCAGTCAACGGCCAGTGAAAAAAAAGAACATGAAATTGAGGCTGTGTTCATTCCCTCAAAATAGCTTCTCACAAATGAGCGAAATGAGCAATTTTGCCATCTGGCTGTTTTCTACTAACATCTGCTCGAAATAAAACCGAGGCCATGGAATTGTTTTCCGACAAGTTATACTGTACGAGTGTTCTTGGAAAACTTAGTTAAGTTCAATTGAATGTGAGGAGAACTTAAATTCAGTACGATTAAATCTGAGCTGGGTTCTCACCAGAGATTTAAGAAGCTGAACTAAAGAAAAGAATGAGTGTGAGCTTTGGTTCTGAAAAGTCTTAGGCCGATCCACTTTGTTCAACAGCCAAAAGGAGTGACAGAGGGACAGGATATTAATAAATAATCTCAATTTGCAACCTGAAAGTACATTTGTTGTATTACATATGGCTAGACAGATTCCTCAGATATCGAACAGATAAAAAGGATGCAACTGTTGGGCGAATCTTGGAAAATATAACTTATGGTTGTTTCCACTAGAGATAAATACTGTACATACATGTATTAGCTAGATAGATTTGATTTCACTAGTCATTCACATTCTCTGTGCAGAAAAAAAATGAACCAAAACAATATAACAAAGCGTCAGTTTTATTGGCCAAGGTTTTATTTAATATGATATATTACAGTCCATTCATTTTGAAACATCAAACCCACAATTAGTGAATTGAGTCCCATTACGATGATTAAACACCCACAGGATTCCATCACAATAATGACAGGGCAAACCCTCTCAATCTCCTCTCTTTTAATCCCACACTTCTTAACCCCTTAAGTGCTGGGGTGTCAGATTTTAGAGGTATCCATGAAAATAGAGATTTCAAAGTACTCTCCAAGTACTAGGATATGTATTTTCCAGGTATTTAGTTAAAATATGGAATTTCAGAGATTCCATGAATACCCCATTTACACCTCTGTGAGTTCCACACAGTGTATTCATGAATAATGTCCATTTGTCCTCATGATACATAAATGCAGCCCAGGCAGCTGGTAACTCACCAGTGCTGCATTCATGCATCATGCTCACCCTCTTGTAGAGATGCATTCACTAGGCTGAAGGGTGGGGAAGATGCCCCAAAGGAGTGTAGGTAGTACAACCCAGGAGCATGGATCATTTCAGGCATTTTGCAGCCGTTAAAGGGTTAACCCTTTTAGAGCGTCATATTGATTTTGCCGTCAGCCGCCTTGTACCCTAAGCTCTATTGACCTTGACCCTTTAATCCCCATTCTCATGGGTAACATTCGGCAGTCCTATGCCATCAGTGGTGGGTATACGATAACCCTTAATGGGGCTATGGTGCATCGGTGCATAATGCCCATTGGTCGTCATGATGCATGAATGCCGCCCTTGTGAGTTACCCGTTTGGGCTTCATTCATACTTCATAACAACTCTAAAGGGGTGAAACACTCCCAGTGAGTCGGCATCATGTGCCGATGAAGTGCAGGTGAGCAGACTCACCAGCACTTCATTGGTGCATCATGACGACTGATGGGCATGATGCACTCCTTTATTAGCAGCCCTCAAAGAGCTTTAATCAGTTACTTTGGGGTTCCCCTGGATATATCAAGAAGTGCCCGGACCTGCAGGTCATCTTATAATTAATTTGCACAATCTTATAGTCTTAACCCTTCAGAGATGCTACTTCTGGTATACAAGGAAGGCCAGGAACTTTGTAAAGACTGTTGTATTGTATTATGCTAATATCTACAAAATAAAGATCAAAATGATTCTGTTTCCCTTTTTACTGCGTTAGACAAAATTAATGCAGTACAAGTATGCCTGGTGTATATTAGTCTATGATAACACATACTTATATTCTGTTTTATTTTTATCTTTACAGTCCGATGTGTACATGGGGAGTGGGGACCAGATGTTGGATGATGATTACTCTGGGGCCGGAGTCGATGATGAGGACTCCGAAGGATCTGCTGGTGAGTAAAATCTTGAAACCCCCTTTAGGACCGCTTATGCATCATGCCCATTGGTCGTTATATTGCACCAATGAAATGCAAGCATAATGATCTGTTTGCCAGGACTCGATTGCAGCAACTAGCAGGAATGTACTTATGTATCATTGCGACTAAAGGCATAATGCAATTTTGCATTAGCGGACCTTAAATAATGGTAAAACAAACAATACTAAACTTTCATGTGGATATTTTTATTTAACTACTTAGATTTATAGGTGGGTTGTGCAGCGTGTTATTCCAAGCAAGCTAATATGATGTCTACCGTTATTTACACACTAATGTCCCTGCTAGCCATACATGGATTGTGTAAATTCATGACATCTGGGGCGCTTTTATTCAACAGCGAGCGACTCCTTGCAGATTCAGCCACAGTCAATAACAGAAGTCATCCAACAAAAACACATCAAACACTGACATTGCAACATCATATTTGAAAGTCATATTCTGTTAGTTTTTATTATTTCACTATATATCTGTAAAAATCATTTGCTATTTGATAGAAACCTCGGTTTTGGTAGAGCGCATTGCGTTGATTCATATAACTACCTTTGTTGAGGCCGTTGCAGGAACAGGTAAGTCTGTTCATATGTACACTTTGACACCTGGGACTGATTGTGTCCCTAATTTTATCCAGGTATCAATTACTTAAATTGTTTATTGGCCATTTCCAGTTACTGGGTACCTAGCAGTAATTGTGTACCGTATATCATGGCCATTCCTAGCTCAACTGGAAGTCAAATTCAGAAATGTCACTTCATGGATGTTTTCCTCCATCATGATTTCCTGCTCATTATTGAACGAAATTGTACAGTGAATCCCCTGTGAAATAGTCATTCCATTTTTATTAGCTTGAAAAGAGTTATAGGAGACACCCTGGGGCCCTGCACTTTCAGTCATTTTGGTGGTGCGAATAAGTTGGAAAAAAAAGATGGAATTTTATATATAAGAGGCAGAATTACTTAATGAATTTGTAGTGCCATTAAAGGAGGAGATGTAGGGGTCTTGCAGGAAAAGGTATTTCATTACCAAGTTTTGTAAATTTTGAGAAATTGTCAATATTGTACAGACTCAGTTGGATGGCAGCCATAAGATGCTTTTTGCCTGCAATGGTGAAGGTATATGATGTTGATCCATGTATCAACTTTCCCGCCTTTTTTGGCAATGTGGTGCGAATAGGGCAGTTTCAGCGGGAGTTATGTGAATAGTGGCTTGGTGGTTCCAATAACCTGGGTGAGGGAGTGCTGATGTCAGACCACAAGCTAGACTTGCTCAAGGCTATTGATTTATTTCTTTTCGAGTTACGAGCAATGCACATTGCTGCCCTATATTCAAATTGCACGTCGCCATATAGCTGACATTGAAATAGTATACAGGTATTTATGAAAATCATTGCCAAGCAGAACCTAAGTTCTGGCTTTGCAATTGGCCTTTTCATATTTCACAGTACACAGTGATTGATGATATTATATGTGTGAATGGGTGAGATTATAATCATGCTTGCAGTATGGTAAATATGGTAAATACCTTATGGTGAAACTATAAAAATAAATGGTAACAGAAGCAGAATCCTTCTGCATCTACCATATGAGCTTTGCACCTAATTTAGAGAACCAATAAGGCGACCAGCTACTTTTGACAATAGAACATTTCTACTGACGTGCATTGTAAGGTAGGTCTGATTATAAAATACCGTGATACCCTGTGTATAAGGCGCAATCTGCATATAAGGCACACCCAGACTTTGTGAAAATGAGAGTGAAAATAAAAATTGACATGACTTCTCTTCCAATCAATGGATTCCTGTAATTCAAAGACCTATGACCATCTCTGACCTCCCCGATTCCACTAGAGTGGTAAAGGGGGATGGGGGAACTATTGGGGACATCAAAATATTTGTAGGAAAAAGTCCCCTCATTTTTGTTGGTCCTGTAAGGAGCAATAGGATCTTATACTCGAGTATAAGACGCGTCTCATACGTGGGGTACTATGGTCTTCTGATAATCAAAGAAAATGAAAATAGCAATATAAGAACTGGTTTAGTAACAGGTGATGTATTTCAGTAAACTGAGAATATAGCACCCTGGTTCCCTCATCATCATACTTTGGCAATTGATAGGTAAGTTTTGATGTGTTTCTATGGGTGCACGAGTGCACACTTCCACCATGGTAGGATGACTCACATTTCCTGTTTTAGTCATTTTCATAGTGGTGCTACTTTTGCTTCTTCATTTTTAGTACTTTCAGCAATTCTACACTGTCACAAGTCACCTGTGTGTGTCAGCTTTGCTTTTCCATTACTTCTTCATTATTCTCATTGGTTTTATTTACATACATTTGTATTTGTTTCCATGTTTGCTTGAATCAGTCCTTGTATGATTTGACCAATATTTTAAGCCCCCAGATGAGTGTGGGAAAGCACCCTCAATTAAACTTTGTACAATGCCTAGAGAAGTTTACTTTTCATTATTGTTTATTTTATTTCCAATCATGTACTGATTTTCCTCCGTTTCTCCTTTACAAATATTTTTGAAATAAATGATACACATATATGCCTTTATCCTCGCTATTGATAGATGTTGCACCAGCCAATAGAGAAGAAAAGTATCCTCAGTAGAAATCTGAAGCCAATGAATACAATGCTACAAAATACACTTTTGGAGAGGTTCATATTCAAACACATTGAGAGATTCCCTAAAAAAAAAAAAACATTATTTTTTATTAACAAAACCCTCAAGAGCAAACCATATTCCGTTGTAATGCAATAGTTGAAGTCCAAAGAGATCTTAGCGATTTCCAAAACTTAGTGAAATTTCATATTTGCCTTTTAATGCTGTTTGTATAGAACGAATCAGACATTTGAACAAATCCATACCCATTTTGATATTTTGTAGCAGTGTGATGGTATTGGTTTAATTCACAGAAGTTAAATGCTAAGCCGACTCAATGTTTCCCAATTCACCTTAATTTTTACCTGGCGGCATGCCTCGCTTTATTCATATCGTGCTGGTGATAGACAATGTTTTGATTGGTCGGTGATTAGTCTTTGTGATTAGTCATGGGTATTAACTTGCTCTCCCCATGGCTTTCATACTTAGGGCCAAATTCAGACGACGAGGATGCCGAGAACGGCTCAGGAGGTCAGTAACCATAGCAACAGTGGTGCCATATATGGGGATAGCTCAAGGTCATTTCCAAACATCTCTATAAACCCCACCTCCAAAAATTCATCTGAATAACCAATGAAGTGTTTTAATGTGCATACAAAGTCGTTTCAGTTCTGATGAGGCCATGAGGGATATGGTACTTGTGTTACCCTCAATTTGTGGGTTTTAGTGGAGGTAATCGGATATGACCTATGCGCATGGAACCCTCTATATGGCATCAATGTTCACTCAAGAAATGACTAACGAGAACGTGACGTAGATATTAAGCCACGTTTTATAAGCACGCCTCACTACACTTTGGCATGCCTTGCACACGAATATGATTAATTTTCCTTATTTAATTTCACTTTTCCTTTTTAGCACATGCGATTTTCTTAGCAGACTCATACCTTTACAATTCACTCTTTGCAACTTTGTATTTCACAAACTTGTTACCTGAACAATAGACCTTTCCTTACTAAGAATACGTTTTAAATATCTATAATGCACACATAAATCCCATCCCCCTCACATTTGCTCTTAATTAATGTCACATAAAAAATATTTCCTCCGAGTACTCAGTACCACGGTAAGTTTTATGTGTAACAAAATCATGGAATTCTTAAGTGTGATGGGAACAAAGGATAAAAAAATAAATATAAGATTATTGAAATGAAAATGCTTGAGAATCTGTAGGATCCGATTGAGAGTGTGTTGCATAAGTAACTAGTCGTAATGCATGGCGTATGAAGAATGATAATTCTGTGTCAGGTGATTGTGCTTGAATTGTCTTCAACTTGTAGAACTGTAGTTGCTGAATGAAAGTAGATGTAGAAAGGGAGTGGTACTAATATTAAACTGAAGCTGAAGTCTGCATTTTGGGCCCTTAAGGATAAAGGCCTTTAAGCCCCCAGGATAAAGGACTTTAAGTCCTTAGGGTAAAGGCCCTTAAGCCTTAGGGCAAAGGTCATTAAACCCTCATGGCAAATGACCTTAGGGGAAAAGCCCCCACAGTAATGGCCTTTAAGTTTTCGGGGTAAAGCATTGAAGCTCTTTGGGTAAAGGACCTGAAGCCCTAAGGGGAAGCTACATATGGCATCGCATCTGGAGCCAAGCCTGTACTAGTCATTAACATCAACAAGTAGTAGTAAAGTTGTTGTTTTTATGATATACATAGTCAACTCTGTGTGTATAATTATTGCACCAAAACTTTACAATGGCTTTTCTTCCTCAATATGTATCTGATAAATAGCTGGGGAAATCCAAATTTTCCATTCTAATTGTTGGGCTTGTGAGGGAAAAAGGCTTAAACAGTTGTGTAGTATGCTAAATACAGAGTTGACTTTGTTCTAACATTAAGGTAGGTATCAATATGCATCCCCTGGCTATGTTACATTACTTATCATAGAATTACTGTGCTTTAAATGTGATTTTGTTCAGTTTTATTCTACAGAGACTATGTAAAGGGACTTTCCCCCTGGCCTTTTGTAGGACATACATACTGACCAGTTTTATTGTGAATGAAATTTATCGAAAATTGCCTTGTCTGATAAAACTGGATGTTATGGTTGAAGCTGTATCGAAAGTGTTGATGTCTAATCTAGATATAGGACAACAAATGGGATTTGTGCAACAGCGTGATGGTTTTCAGAATTGATTTTAGAGGGATAGAAGTCCAAAGAAGATGTATTGCTGCAAAAACCTTGATGGATACCAAAATAGCACTGGGGAGGTGCTCTAAGCTCATGCGTCTTAATCCTTTATTTAACTTCAGGGGGAGATTAACCAAGAGCTACAGAACCCCAAATCTCTATTTCTCCTTGAATCTTGACCTATAACTCCAAATATGGATTTGAAATTACTCCTTTAAGTCTGTAGGCGGCAGTGGTTAATTGTAACCATGGTAACTGTGATAACACTACCCCCTGGATACTGTCTCATGCTGCATTATGTATGATGTGGAGTAAGAGGGATTAGAACACTAACCCAAACCATTAAATCCCACTCTAATTGCATACTGCAGAATGGGGCGATTGCGATGTAGACTTTGATGGAATTTCCAGTTATTTACTGTAGAATCTTTATGTGGCTGTGGTCCATGCCATACATAACAAATCCGAAAAGGAACATGGCATGGCTTATTAATGGGGAGTGAGAAAAATTGGTCCTGGCTAGTTCTGGATTCAGGGTACAAATAGGACCCTTACCCAGATGGGACAGGGACCTGGGTAGGATCAGCCACCACCAGGAACCTTACCTAGATCTAGGTAGCGCCAGAGCCCTTACCTAGTTGTGACAGGGGTCTGGGTAGGACTAGAGACCATCAGGACTCTTCTCTAGTTGTGGTAGGAGTCTGGGTTGGGCTTTAGCTCAGTTCCTGAACTCTCATCTCCGTTTCTCTGGGAGAGGTCAAGGAATCTCAAGTATAAATGTGGGAAAATCAATATACCATGGTCAGCGCTTTGCTGATCTGACTTTCGTCCCCAGTGACAGAAAGTAATCCTATCACACGCTGACAATGGTCACTGCGCCAGTGTGGAATTGATAATACATTACAAAACCAGGAAGTGCTTAGAAAAAGTGATGTAAAATATTTGATTTCAGACATATGCTTTTCAAATTGGGTTGGTTGGAAAGTAGACAAGTTTATAGGCTATTTGTGACAGTTAAAAAAAAAATCATTAGTATTAGTGGTAAAAGAAACTGTTCACAAGCCCATGTGAGGAAACCTTTCCCCCGGTTTTAGACTGCGGCTTTCTCTGCCTCTGTATGGGAGTGAGGGGCAGAGTTCCTAGGTTGGGTTAGGTACTACCAGGACCCTTTCCTAGTTGTGACAGGAGTCTAGATAGGACTAGGTACTATCGTGACCCTTACATAGTTGTGGCAGGAGTCTGGGTAGGAATATAGGTACCAGTAGGACCCTTTCCTAATTGTGGTATTTGTCTATACTAGGGGAGGGTGTGGTCCCTGATCTATAACCCTGGATGTAGGCCCTACTGGCGCCCCCTACCAGTGCACACTGTTTTAATGTCGCCCCCACCCACCACAAGGGGGCTCTACCGGTTACCTACACGGCTGATCGCTCAGCATCACGCTCTGCTGACCACACCCCTTATTGACCAACTATTAGGTGCCATGCTATTGATCACATGACCAATAACCTTAACTCTGACCCCATTAAATTCAGCGGGTGTGTGGGATATGGATGTGGTGGTTGGATGGTTAGATAGGGAGCATCAAATAATGGGGGTTAAAAGTTCTATATATGCTAAATTCCTGCCTCAACTGCTTATCCTTAGCTAATAAAATGTCAAATGGGCATTAAGTAAAGGAGATAAACTAAACTAAAGTGGGTAACGAATAACTAAGTACCGTAATCTCCCGCATAGAAGACGCGCCGCACGTAGAAGACGCACCCCAAACTCAGCAAAGGCCTTTTCGCGTATAAGACGCACCTCTTAGGGCACAATTTTGTAAATTCAGTACTGTTCTATAGTAAAATTACCCCTCGTATAAGACGCACCCCCAAGTTGAGATTAAGCTATAAGACGCACCAGCCTTTTGTTTGGGGTATAAGACGCGTCTTATACTCGGGAGATTACAGTAGTCAGACTGGCAACATTAGGCCCTAAATAGTTGTTTTTGGACCGGGACTTGTACATGAGGTACATGTAGTGGCATATCCAGGAGTTTGAAAAAGGAGGGGGTTTAGCCCTAAAGGAGGGGCGCACCCCCTATTTTTGAGTAAATTTTGGGTCCCAAATATGAAAATAAACTCTTTAAGTACTGAAAAAATGTACTTGACTATTTGTAAAGCAGTACTTTAAAGTCAGAAGGTAAAACCCCATTTCCAAGAAACATGCAAGCCTATTGGCGGTAAAGTGGTACCTTGACCAGAAGTTAATCCTTTAAGGATCGCACAGTGCTAAGGATCGATTTGTTATCATGCGGCATGAATTCATCCCCGGTGAGTAATGCGCATCACTAGTATAATTCACTTATGAGGTTGATACACTCCTTAAAATGTCAGCATGATGCACTGATACAGTGCAGATGCCTTGATTATCGGCAGTGCATTTGTGCATTAGAGAACATAATGTCCAGAGCATGTTGCTTTCTGGATAATGCTTGCACCCCTCCCCCAGCAGGTTGAGTTAGTAAGGTTGGCTTCCTGCAGAGGGGCGTGACAGTAGATTATAGGGACACACCCACAACAACAGGAAGCAGGCATCAATAATTCACCCAACCACCACTGGGGCTAGGGGCTGGGTGTTTTGCCAATTCTATGGGGAATGCATTGTTTTAGACAAAAATGATGAATTATTTGTCAATATTGATTCAGGTTTGGCCACCATCCTTGTTTCACCCCTGCCAGTTTCTATTTTTGTAAGAATAGGAATATGACGAAACCACATCAAATGCACACCCTTACTAAAGAATAAGGTGTAGCTGGTCTTGAAACTATTCTAAGGTGAAATAGCCTTGCTTATAAGGCACATCCAGACTTAAAGACAATCTCTATAGTGCAGCTTGGGTTATCCTCCCGTATAAGCCGCAGCATCTACGTGCGAATCAGGTTGACGGTAGAATTTTCCTTGTTCAGTATCCTGGATGCAGATGTGCGACAACAAAGTACTGAGATATATAAGGTAAATGTAGCATTAATATAGTGGAATACAGTTACATGTTATTACTGGCAGTTACATGTTATGTTATTATTGTAAGATGATTCTGGCTTTTTGTTTTTGAGATGTTTCACTCAAGTTCTGCATTAAACTTCTGGTACTTTAGGTAAATAAAGGTTAAATTTCTCAACAGAAAAACCCGCATATATACCAACGTATGAGGATCCTGCATCACTGGCACCAACTCGCCAACAATGTATGGATGCAGTAGGAAACATGCTAAATTTCTTAATTCTATCTATCTAATCTTCTTTTTTTTTTCTTTTGGTGGGGGGGTATTGATCATGACCTCCATAACCTATGGCAGGGCTTCTCTCCTGTAGTCTTAATAAGTTTGGATAAATCCCTCACAGGCCTCTGTATGATTTAAGAAGATAGTAGCATGCATGCTATGGACCTATATGTGAAAGTATGCCCAGTGGCGTCGGCTGTCTGGGCCTTGGGTTAATGGGGTTCAGTCCATACACAAAAAAATCCTTTGAGAAAAGGCTGTCACGGACAGCTATACTTGACACATAACTACTGTGCTGGGATACAGATGTCAATCAATTCACCAAAACCATTGATACGCCTATATCAAATTTCATTAAATGAATGAAAGATAGTAATACCATTAGTGTCAGGTATTATCTCTATTGTAAAATGAAAAAGATTTAGATAGTGAATAGGCTACACCTAGCAATCAGCAGTGGTGCTTTTTGATTTCAAAACGTGAACTATTATTCCACTATTAAACCTGAAAGGGGGGGGGGAGAAGAAAATGTAATATTTTCTGTGGTTGAAAAGCAGGAGCAGCACAAGAGAATGTTGTCTATGAGGGGAGATGGCACTCAGATATTGACCCTAGCACCTTGAAGTAGTAAGGGGACCAGTGTAGGACTCCCATATACCTCACACAATTGGTCCTCTCGCAGTCTAGGCACCTGCTTTTACTCTGCCAGGTACACATACTGGTGCCATTGAAGGCCTAGATAGTGTAAGTGATACCGGTACGTTGATTTCTGGTATCAGTCACTGACATTGGGTTGATGAGAACCAGCACATGTTTTGGCAAGAAGGGGTGACAATTATGGTCTTTCTGTAAGGCATAACCCAATATTTTCCCAGTATGACATAACTTCTGTAGGGAATTCCTTGTATGACATCATTTGTATCAGGAATGCCCCAATATAACAACACATCCCCAATATGATGTCACTCCCACAGGGAATTTCTGCAGTATGATGTCACCTTCACCAGGAATTTCATAAGTATGATGTCCACTTCATGGGTAATTTCCCCAGTGACGCTTCACTTTCATCAGGAATTAACATCACTTCCACTCCTCCTGTAGGGAAGTTGCCTGTTTGGTAATATCCCATAGAGAATTCCACTATATGAAGGCATTTCTAAAGCGAATTGCGCTGTGTAGTGTCACAGGTTCCCACAGAGTCGCATCACTTCCATGGGGAATTCCTTCAGGATGACATCCCAAATATAGGGAATTCCCCCTTTATGACATCACAAGTACAATGTATGGGGAATTTCCCTGTATGCCATCACAATCATATATAGCGAATCTCCCAATATGACAATTCCATAGGGAATTCCCCCAATATCACATCACTTCCATAGAAAAATCCCCTAGTGTGACATGAACCCTTCCCTATTTGCACAGGGTACCTAGGATGTGGAGGAAGAATTCTTGTGCCTACTGCTGTGTCCTCTCCTCCCACGGCTCCTCCCTCCCTGGGCCCTACAGCGACCTGTGGTGGGAGGATATTGATTGGAATTCTGTTGTTTCCAAGGCAGGCCGTGTAAGTAGGAACAGGAAGAGGCACTGGGCAGCTTGTTCAGTGTTCCCAATTCAGGACTTCATCCCACCTCTGATTGTTTTCGAGCGAACTATATCCATACAAATCTACCTCGATATATTGAGTACATTAATGAATTTCTGATATGATGCATTCTACATGCCTATCCAAACTTTACCAACATTATCCAAAATAATATATTTAAGTTTAATGATCAGACATGTCAGAGTTTCAGATGCCTGCAACATTTCAGATGTTTGAGGTTGATATTTTAGTATAGAAAAAAAAATGTATAAAGAATTTTAGATGATTATTTCATAGTTTTCCTCATTGTTAAAGGTGTGCCCTATCCCAAAGCATCCATCTTTAGGTGCTTTGTTGAGATACATAGGGTATAAACCCCATTTATGAGTCTCCCAAAATAATCTTCAGATGTTTGGCCAATACTGAACTGACATGTCTGTTAATGAATTACCGGGGGTATATCAATTAGACTTGAGGAAACTCTAGAGGAGGCTGTGCTTGAAATGGGGCATCAGAACCATTGGGATAGGTAGGACTGGTGGGGAAAGCCCCTTCCCAACACACCTGAAGTTTGACCAAAGCTGGAAAGGCCAAACATTTGACGTCAAGTAGGAAAAATGAACATTGCTAAAAAAGCATTGTTATGGCACCACCCATAAACCACTCATGTGTTAATATGTATGCTAGGTTCCCCTGAGACTGACTATGAGCGGTTCAGCTGATACAATGCCTTCTCCCTGAGTTGCTCAGTTGACTGTGTCTGAGAGCTGCCCCACCCAGACAGCATAAAAAACCTAGACTATAAGGACTGTCTGCTCCGTCCATCCCCCAACCTCCAAACCTCATTAGACAAAGTTATACAATCCTGGGACAGCTTTCATTGTAATCCAGTGCTGCTGAACTTTGGTAGCCATTTGGAGGAAAAGTCTACTCTAAATTGCTGATGGGGTAATGAATTTGTGACATAATGCGGACAAAGTTTACTGTAGGTCAGCATGGGCCCTTAATCCAAGAAGGGCTCCTGCACCAATGAGGTACTGGGTGCTTGTGAGCAATTTATTTGTATATCGTGCTGACACTCCTAGGAGTATCAACTTGAGAGTGAGAGGTATTTCTTGTTCCTTCTGACTGGAAGTGGTGCATAGAGGGAGATCCATGACCGCCATGCACCTGGAATAACCAGCATGACCAGGGTTTCCTGTTACAGGCGTTCCCTGTGGGTTTATAGAAAACCGCAGGGCACCAGAGTGCCAAAATACCTTCTCACATGGCCCTTTTACTCTTTGTAAAATGTGGCCAGGCAGTGACAGAGGACGGTAGTAAGGGCAATAGTGGTGGTACGAGTCGTTTTACTACTAGATAAAGTAGGGGTTTTATAGTGCATCCCTCAGCCCCTCATCTCCCAGCCCCTTCACCATCCCCCTAAGGTCTCCATTCATCCCTCATCCAGTGCCCATGCCCCTTTCAATTCACCAGGCCCCCAGATCCACCATTTATATGTGAGTCAGGCCCTGCTCGCTTGGTGCAAATGAAATCCGTTGTGTGGTACACAAAGGAGTGACCGGCATGTCCGCTAGCAACAAATCTGGTAGGGTGGGTACCAGCAGGGGTAATGTTGGGGAACCAGTGAGTAAGGTGCTGGTACCCCATGTGTACTCTCCTTTAGATCTTTAGCAGACGCATAGTGTTTAAACGCCCTTCATCTCACCGTCAAACCTCGCATATAGGTCACACCTAGTGTATAAGACACTCCTTGTTTTAGATTTTCAAAGATGTGTGAGTTGCTTGGCCATTACGTTGCGTCCCCATATGTTTCTGTAGACATATGAGTTCCTGCCCTGCTATGTGTCTACAATGTATAGACGTGTGATTTCCTCCCCCATTTATGTTATGTCCACATGTGTCTTTACACATTTGAGTTGCTCGCCAGTTATGATACATTCCCATGTGTCTATAGACCTGCGAGTTGCTCGCCCACTATGTTATGTCCCCACGTGTCTCTATAGACATGTGAGTTGCTCATTTGTTATGTCACTTCCCCATGTGTCTCTATAGACGTGAGTTGCTCGCTCAGTATGTTATGTTCCCATGTGTGTCTATAGACGTGTGAGTTGCTCACTTGTTATGTTACATCCCCATGTGTCTCTATAGACAGATGAGTTGCTCACTCGTCATGTCTTGTCCCCATGTGTCTCTATAGACGTGTGAGTTGCACACTTGTTATGTTACATCCCCATGTGTCTATAGACATGTGAGTTGCTCACTCGTCATGTCTTGTCCCCATGTGTCTCTATAGACGTGTGAGTTGCTCACTTGTAATGTTACATCCCCATGTGTCTCTATAGACGTGTCAGTTGCTCACTCGTCATGTCCTGTCCCCATGTGTCTCTATAGACGTGTCAGTTGCTCACTTGTTATGTTACATCCCCATGTGTCTATAGACATGTGAGTTGCTCACTCGTCATGTCCTGTCCCCATGTGTCTCTATAGACGTGTGAATTGCTCACTTGTTATGTTACATCCCCATGTGTCTCTATAGACGTGTGAGTTGCCTGCTTGTTATGGCAGGACCGGGTAATCCATGTTGCTCATTAATTGGCAGGGTCTCACTACCACCTCCGGGCCATATCATCAACACAGCCGGCACGGGTCAATAACGCCAATCAATACACACTATACCTATCAACAACACTGCCCCACCCATGGCTATGCCATTCACAGCCTTTTCTGACCTCCCCTGTCGACACTTCTCAATCGCAGGCTCAGCCCTAACCTTACTTCATCTCACCCTCCACCCTATCCCATTATCAATCTTAGGGAACTTTCATAAAGTACATTATAACCAGGTGGAAGGGATAGAAAAGCACACGTGTGAGTAGGAAATAGCTTACTCCTCAGCCGGTGAAAGGAGAATTATGAGGAATGTGAGATATAGACAGTTGAAAAAGATACAACTGGATTATTAATTTTAAAGGTAAAAGTAAACCACTTGATGTATTGTGGGTGTGCTAGACGTGCATACAGGCCTAGTTCTTCTGCCACAATATAGATGGCGTTGTAATCCTCCTAATCTGGGTACTAAGCTGCTTCGTAAAACTTCCGCGGCCGCAGAGTGCTTTAATGGTCTACCCCCTTTGGTCTTTATGATGCAAGAATGCTTCCCTGGTGAGTAACTCGCCATTGCTCTATCCATGCATCATGCCAGCCCTATTGATTTGATACAACCCCACACGGTCGGTATGATGCACCAATGCAGTGCTGGGTCTCCCACACTGCTGCATCTACCACATTGTTAAGTAGGCGCAACCGTTGCTGAAGCTGGACCGGTAAAATCCATCACAAAGGGTACCAGTGCCACCCTGAGAATTCGGCAGTGATTGGAAGAAATCATTTTTATTGGTCAAAAATCTATCCCACCAGACTCACCAGCACTGCATTGATGCATTATGATGCCCAAGAAACATGAAACTGGTAGCAACGAGCAACATGCCGACCTGAAAGGGTTAATAGGACTAACTACCCCGTTTGTCTTCAGCCCTCAAAAAGTGAGAGAGACAAATTACATGGTCCCTGTAGTGTCATATGTTGTAGCTGTGTGGTAAAGAAGTGAGCGTGTGCTAACTGACAATAGCATTGTAAATCCTGAGACTGAATGGGAAAAAACAGGGTTCTTAGAAATATCAATCAAAAGTAACTGAACGTTGGTCAACCCAAGCTCTATCTCCAGATATGACCGTAATTATGGTGAAAAAAAATACATTAAACATCAGAAAGGGGTATATACAAATGAGCAAGCCCACGCATATGTACACTAGACCTGGAGAGGACAGGAAAGAGGAGATAAATACCCTTTTAAGATGACTGGGAATCCATATCAAGTCAGAAACTGGCTATCTACTTACCAAAAGAATAAAGGAACCCGCAATAGCAATATGGCACTGAGATGGGTTGTAAACAGACTCTTTATACAAAAAATTTGCTACCTGGTTGTCTACCCCCTGCTAGTCCCTGACTAGTCTTTCACAGTCTGGTAGAGTTTGTATTCTGACTGGGGCGTGGCCCCTAGGTTCTTGAACCCCACCCCACCTAAGAAACTAGCCCTTATCTGATACCACGCCCAGACCCACCACAAACTACACTTCACTTACACTGCAGATAAAGCAAGCAATGGGAAACTTGTATAGTGAAGTATTTGGCGGGCTAGCTTAATTCAATGATAGGACATCATAACCGCATATC
This sequence comes from Acholoe squamosa, assembly GCA_949317995.1. NCBI lineage: Eukaryota > Metazoa > Annelida > Polychaeta > Phyllodocida > Polynoidae > Acholoe > Acholoe squamosa. Next base: position 32,153,506 of record OX439049.1, on the reverse strand, counting down.
TGGACTGTCAAATGAAGCTGATGGGGTACCGGTACCTGTGTGGTTTTAACTACAAAATTAGTGGCATTTAATGTTGTCACTACACACCACTGCATTCACTCACCATGCCAGTCCTTAAGTACTTACAGCAACTTATGCTGATCAATAGGCATGGTACATCGATACATTAGTAGCCCTTATATTAGAACTTTAAAATGTGGAGGATCGGGCCAAAAAAAAAAAAATGTTGTGTTTCTGGTTGGGGCTCCAAAAAACGTAGGTTGGGAGGGGGGTAAATTGATTTTTTTATATAATTTTTTTTTTCAGTAAGGCATTGTCGCATATGAGGCAAAGCGTGACTTTCATATAAGTCTCTAGGGCAAACCTGAGGGTTGATTGTAAGCTGTCTAATAGAATTTAAATTCAGTTATATCCCACATATAAGGGACATCATAGAGGGCATATAGGGGCTTGGGTTTCCAGTTAAAGCTGTGGCTCATGTTTGGGGCCCTGTGTACTATCGACAAGTTGATGATTCTCATGTGAAACGCCAACAGTAGAGTGGCACTGTGTATATATAAAATCTTTACACCTTATAGAATGTCTTACACTCCGTCCTAACAGAGATCTGGTCAAGGAGGAATAACTACTGTAAATTCTTGCTTGAAGGCCACACCTGCATAATTATATTCCACACCATGAGTGGAAGGAACTATAAGCCACAAGTTGGGCATACAAATCAAAAGTTTAGAGTGCTGTTCTAATGTGTTAGATACCCATCCTTAAGCCACAGCCTTTGTTTGGAGCATTCCTATAGGCCATTTACATAGAATTACCATAAATTCTCTTGTATAAGCCGCAGCTAGTACCAGAACCCAACCCACAAGGATAGAGCAAGGGTGGGGGGCAGGGGTAAGGTATGACATATTCCCTATATTTCCCCAATCGTTCCAGCACCATTAAGGGATATGGAGGCCCCCTAGGTTCCCATAGCTTTTTGAATTTTGAAGATCCATTCATAAGGACAAATGTTGTACTATTTTCAATTTCTTTCCCACAAACTTAGGGAGTGGCTCATACGAGGGTGCAGCTTATACAAGGGAATTTACGCTACTTAGATTATGGATCTGACAATGAGATTTTTGGTATTTTCAACATTTTTTTTTTTTTTTTTTTAATTTTCTTGGTGAGTGACGGCCAATGGGATTAACAAGATATAACGCTGAAAATAAAAAAAAATTCTGTCAGGGACCTGCAGCTTGGCTGTGAAAGCCTGCATTCCAATTATTCAGATTAAAATGGCCGAAGCCCCACCTTGACATTTGAGCCATTGTTTATATGCCATAGTTCATACCAAGTGTACAAGCAGTATTCAGTAAGGCATTGTTACCATTGCAGAATACAGATCGTAATCCCAATCTTTAACAAAGAACAATGCGATGATTGATAATTGTAGATGAATTCTGTTTAGGGGTTATTCTGGAAGCACTCTAAAAGGCCTAGTTTGTACAATTGATCAGACACTGCTTCTGGGTACTTTACATTGTGAAATAACTTTCATATGCGTTGAACTTCCATTTAACTTTATTTGAGCTCAGTCATATTTAGATGCTCATTGTAAGATCGACCTTTTAAAGTACAGATCAAAATCGCATGTGGACTAAATTTAAAAAAAAAAGAAAAAAAGTTCAAATATGAGAAAAAATGTCTAGGTAGGGGGAATTTCTCAAATTAGGTAGGGCAACCAGAAACACAAGCTTTTTTTTTTAGGCCTAGGGTGAGAATTACCATAAGACCTCATGTATAAGTCGTATCCAGTGTATAAGGTGCACCCTGAGTTGAAGGCAGTGCTATAATGTGCAGCTGGAGCTTGATTTTGAGCAGCTTAGTACTGTTCTATAGTATCACATCCTTGCCAATAAGGCGCACCTCTAACTTTGAACAATCCTATAAGGTGCAGTGGGTCCATCATTCCATAATACCCTCCTTATATGGAGGGTATTATGGTATAATTGCGGATCAGCACATGAGGTCAGCACTAGTAAATAAGGAGTGAGGTAAATATCAGCTTAGTACTTCCAACCTTCTGTACGTACGATAAAGTCTGAGCTGATAGCCACTCAGTTAATCTGCTAACACCAGTCTTACTGCTTCCCTTATCTCCCAGTACTACATTGTATTAACCCTACAAGTGCTACTGATGCATTGGCACAGCATACCCATTAGTCGTCATGATGCACCAGTATAGTTTAAATATTGGTTCTAACAAAACCATCACCACCTAGTACTCATGTGTACAGACTGCCTTAAATCTTTCTTTCTTTCTTTCTTTCTTTCTTTCTTTCTTTCTTTCTTTCTTTCTTTCTTTCTTTCTTTCTTTCTTTCCTTTTCTTTCATGCTAATTCTTTCCCTCCTTTCAACTAAATTCCTTTCCCTCCTTCCCTTCCTCACTGTTCACTCATTCTCTTCCCTCTCTCTCCTCTCTTTTCCCTCTCACTGGTTTTATCTTAATTTCCCTGTCCCCAATCAGCTCTATCTGTATACAAAGTAGCTTCTATATATATTTTGTTGCACAGCATAACAGAGTCAGTGGGGTGAGTAGAGTGACACACTAAATTCAACCCTCTCACTTTGTATATATTTTCCATCCTCACACATCGCCTCAAAGTAAACAAGATGGAAAATAACTGACAATGACAGCAGAGCACATGATAGTCATTTATGTCATCGTAAATACCACAGATAGTGAACATTTATTTGAACACCTTTCTGATACCAATACAGAAAAAAAAACATAATTGGAAAATCCATTGGATATTTTTAATCATGAAATTTTGACAACGAGGTTGACATTTTATAGTGTGACCATTACAAGTGGAAAGTGTCAAGAGGTGTAAAATACATGGGATGTAAATAAATTCAGATAGTCAGTGATTGATTGAGATCCAATGAAACATCGAGCCCTCCCCCTGGGGACTATTTAGCCCTGCTTTAGTGGCGTATGTGAAACCTGATCTGACCTCAAATATTACACCCTCCATTCACCCCCCCCCCCACCACCATCCACCTCCCCATTCAGTTCTCCTAGCCTCAGGTACCCTTTAAGGACAAATGGCAGTGCTTTAATAACTCCAGACATCAGATCCTTCCAGATATATCTATATTTTAGATATATTTGAAGACTAAATTGGTAGTCCTTATTACTTGTACATATCTAGTAAGATAAGTTGATAACAGGGGTGGATTGTAGACCTTTTATGGTTCCATCCAATAGAATTAGGGCACGTGCCTAGTTTTGTTTGGTAGTGGGACAAGGTAAGACTTAAAGCCCTTACATTCCCCCCCCCCCACCACCCACACCACCACCACCACCACCACCACCAATATGTCAGTGCTGATGGATAGGCCCTATTCACCTGTACACCGGTCCGACCACATCACCCCGCGTGCTGCAGAATTAATTCTATTTCCCACCTATTGAATGGACTGACATTGAAACCAGTCTAAATGGCTGCCATGCATGGGCACAAAAAAGTGTAGACCGAAAGGTGGTACCGTAAACTCCCGCGTATAAGACACGTCCTCTATGCCAAACAAATGCCTGGTGCGTCTTATAGGATCTACTGAAGTTTGGGGGGTGTCTTATACGAGGGGTAATTTTACTATAGAAATGTACTAATCTTACAAATTTCAGCCTTAAAATGTGCGTCTTATACGCGAAAATGTATGTGCTGAGTTTGGGGTGCGTCTTATACGCGCAGCGCGTCTTCTACGCGGGAGTTAACAGTAACAGTGATATAGTTAAAGTGATTGATGGATATGTACACTGCACATGTACCGTATTTGACCGTACAACAGTGAGTGGGTCTCTTAAGTAAGCATCGCTTTTACGTAAGCAGTGGTACAGTATTACTGAAATTGTATTAAGCGTTAAAACTGTATCTCAAGTAAGCATTGATCTTATATATAAGTACCAAGAATAGAGTGGTATTAGAATCTACATGTGTCCAAACTGTTCAATGAACCACTACAGTAGCCTGCAGAGATGCCACTTTTCCTGGTTTACCAGGAATTTCTGGTTTTGATCCCAAGATTTCTGTATTAAACATGTAAAATTCCTGGGAAAATTGTGTCCAAAGTCCAGTTTTCCTGGTTTTTGTCGGGCAGTGAGTGGCATCTGTGAGTAGGTGTATGTTGCTATTCCACTCGGTTGCCTGAAGGAAGGGAAAGATCTTGTTCTGACATCAAAATCTTGATTCCCCCCCCCCCCACTTGCTGCACAATCCTAGCCTGTATCCCACCACTGAAAATAAGAAAAGCTATATATACATACCAGTGTTACTAAGAACTAGTTGTAGCGATGGAATGATGGGAGCTGATTGCACAGCAGTGAATAGTGCCGCAGTGTGCCTGTGTGGCCATCTGTAGTGAAGCCATCGTACTACAGCCAGTACTTTACTGCCATCTGGTGTTGTGGAAAGGAACTATGAACTATTTTTGTGTAGTCTCTTGGTATGATAAATATTATAAGAGAGTTTGCTCTAACATTTCAAGGACGTAGCATATTTGACATATAGTGCTTGATTTCATGATGAAAACTTTTATTGTAGGTGGCTGATATTTAGAGTGACCTTCAGATGAGACAACTCGATGATTACAGCAGAATAAAACCTGATCGCAACTCACATTATCCTTCATGTTGACCTTTTTATGAGGATATGTTTAAATGTTAAAGTTTTGACAATGATTTTCATAAGCTACTTACTGCATGGGGTCGGTTAAACTGTATGAGGAGTAATCTCCCACTCTGCTTTTACCGCTGGGTAATGGCAGAGTTCGCCATAAAAATAACATGCCAGAAATTGCATGACTTTGTATACGTGGACATACTGTAATACTCTGTATATAAGACACGCCTAGTTTTTATGGATCTGCTTGAAAAATTTACAATGGATAAATCAATGAATTTTCGAAATTCAAAATCCCATGGATAGCTAGGACGTCCCCCAAAGGACTAAACCCACTCATCGCCAAGGGCCATCCTTGCATATAAGCCACAACTTTTATGTGCAGTATTACGGTATCTCTGCATAATGACATAAAGCCTCGATGACAAAAGTCATGCAACTTGTGCAGCTTTTGTAACCTGTCTACTCAGGCATGGGAAGAGATATTTTTTTTTAGATATTTGTCAAATAACTAATAAGAGGTGGGGGGTTATGTTTGAGGTATTTTGCTGTAAGGAGATTCTGATTGAAATGTTGTGGAAATGAATTATTCTGTTGTCTGCACCCCCTTAAACATCGATCCAGTTCAAAACCACCCTGTTCGAAAAACGTTTAACGTTGGAAAAGATGTTGTTGAATCCCGATCTTGCATTCACTCCCATACTTCCATGTTTATTCCGTGTTAACTTCCACAACCAAAGATTTCCTAAGCAGTTTTCCACAACCTCATGAATGAAATCAGATATGCCGATTTTTATGCCTTTATAATTCCCTCGTGTATTTATCAAGAATCCAAAATTAGTCAAAAGAAAAGAAAAAAAGGGATTCTTTTGAAATTCCAATATAGCCTTTATAAACAATAAAATGAATCCCAAATCTATGGTGTCGAGGAAGTTGCATTGACTTAACAGTGATGTCACCTTCCTCAACTGTATCAAAATTTAGATATGTTGATAACCACCTTTAACTTTCTTTGAAAAATTATATGGACATTTTGAAAGAAAAATTATCAAAGCATACAAATATTGAAAACAAAAACAAGACAAAAAAAACCTATGGCTTCAGAGTGGCATATCTGAACTGACCATATTAATTAAGTTATTCACCCTTAATGTTACACAGCTTTAGAGTTAAACTAACCGCCCGCCTGCTCTGTTTTCCCGCTTGTTTCAGCCGGCATGTACAAGTCCCCGTGCCAGAAACTTAAGGCTAAGCTGGAGACACATCAGGTGGTGGGTGCTTTCACCCCACACTGCACGGATGATGGAGCCTTCGAGAAGATGCAGTGCTTTGGGAGTACTGGGGAATGTTGGTGCGTTAACGAAATGGGGCGCGAGATAGAAGGCACGAAGACACGAGGGTCCGAGAAACCCGACTGCTCTATTACTGATGGTAAGTCTGTGTGTTGTGGATGTAGGACGCCCATAGAGTGAGTTTGTGGGATGTCCAGTGGGTTATCAATGTCCGGTGAGTTATCAGTGCGTCATCACTGATGAGAGTTCTCAGATGCATGGGTACCAGTTGCCCCTAAGTATTCCGCAATGGAGAGGGAGATCATTTCATTGGCTGATAATCCATTTCGCTAGGCTGGTATAGAATCTGTCTGAGGTCAGGGTGCACGTTATAGGTAAATATTTCATATTATAGAACAGTACTGAAATTGCCAAAATTATGCACAAGTGCACCTTTTTGGTCTAGCATGGAGTCAGGGTGCACCTTATGTACGTGATGTGCACCTTTTATTCTACGTATAATAGTAGTCTCTAGCAGAAATAGGTCTGACCATCAAATGTAACTGAAAAAAAAGTAAACCGACCTGAATCAGTGAATCATGTTGACCATTTGTGGGTGAATCAAACCTGTTAGTTTAAAATGATGGTTGAATGTGAGTTATCTGCAATTATTCAAGTGTGAAAGGCAGTATTTAGAATGAAATTTAAATTCATTATGATAAAGGCCTGGTTGGGGACTATAATGCTTGATCTTAGTTGAAGCGGAAGTTTTACTGCATGTTTCTTAGCATGTCTCCACTGTACAATCCAGGACCTCCTAAAAACATACCTCGCCTATAAGTCGACCCCCCCCCCCAACTTAACGCCAGAAAGTAGAAAAAAGTAAAACCTCGCGGACCCCCCCCCCCACTTCAGAATTTTTTTAACACCTCCAATGACTTATTGTCTTTTTGTTTACATTAAAAACATGAAGAAAAACATTGAGTAATGTTTGAAATAAAAGATAATCCCTTGATATTAGCTATAAAGATTTAAAATAGAAAACACTGAGAATGTTAATGAGAGTTATCATCCACGCTTTGGAACATGGCTAAAAGGCTAAAATAATTATTGGGACCACCTTCATTGATATAATGCTTTTCAAAACCTCACTTATAAGGTCTCGTACCACCAAAACATTTCTCACTATAATCTTTTAGAGCTCAACCACCGATAAAAGCCGCCTACAGTGATTCAAATCACCCAAAATGACCACAAATCTTTTATCCTTAATCTGAGATGAAAAAAATATAGGTTTGACCAATCCAGTTTTTTTTTCTATTGGCCTGCATACGTACCTACCTACATTTTGACCTATTCTGCACCTAATAATTCAACAGTGCTGACTAAATTTTTTAATGCCACCCAACAGTGCCTAACCAAAGTGCCAGTGTGTCACAATTTATATTCTATGGATCAGTACAGTTTAGTGATTTGATGCCTTATAGCAAAGCTGGTAATAATTTCCACACACTAATATCTATAGACCAATCAGGGGCCACCATCTCTTAACTGCCTACATTTACTGTATGATCGCCGTCACTGCGGACCTCTATGGTGGAGATCTATAATTCGACACCCCCCCCCCCAACCCTTACGTGGAGAAAAGGATTCGACTTATGCAGTCCTATTCAAATGGGCTCTAATTTAGCATTTCAGGTATTTCTGTATAAATCTGAGATACTGATGCTACATGATGTGAGTAGGAGATTGCTGTGCCCATAGTAGATGTATCTTTATCTATGGGGCAGGATGCCTTAAGGATAAGGACAGTCGGTGCTGCCATCTGGTGTGCAGATGAACAACTACATGTTACATGCTGCAATAGTAGCAGCAGCATTAGATGCGGTATGCAATAGCTATGAATGATGTGTCTTACAGAGTTCAGTGCAGCCCATTCAAAACACCCATGTAATGATCAACAGAACATATATATCTTTGATATAATGGCATTGTAGATTTACATACAATGAAATTTCAAATATAGCAAGGGCACAAAGAGCTCCTGGTCACCATGGACACATAACCTTATGCAGGTCCAGAATTTCATGTTGTTATGTGTATAGTATTAGTATTCAGGACCTTTATTTTCAGGCAAATGAATTGTTTTAACAGAGGACTACGTCTTAGAAGTATGAGAAGTGTGAATAGTATATGGACATGGGGGAGTGGGTGAGTAGTACCGTAAACTCCCGCGTGTAAGACGCGTCCTCTACGCCAAACAAAATGCTGGTGCGTCTTATAGGATTTTCTGAAGTTGGGGTGCGTCTTATACGAGGGGTAATTTTACTATAGAACAGTACTGGATTTACAAAATTGAGCCCTAAGAGGTGCGTCTTATACGTGGAAATGCCTCTGCTGAGTTTGGGGTGCGTCCTATACGTGCAGCGCGTCCTATACGCGGGAGAATACGGTATATGGACATGGGGGAGTGGGTGAGTAGTAAATGAACATGGGGAAGTGGGTGAGTAGTAAATGGACACGGGGGAGTGGGTGAGTAGTATATGGACATGGGTAAGTAGTATATGAACATGGGGAAGTGGGTGAGTAGTATATGGACATGGGGAGTGGGTGAGTAATATATGGACATGGGGGAGTGGGTAAGTAGTATATGGACATGGGGAAGCGGTTGAGTAGTATATGGACATGGGGGAGTGGGTGAGTAGTATATGGACATGGGGGAGTGGGTGAGTAGTATATGGACATGGGGGAGTGGGTGAGTAGTATATGGACATGGGTAAGTGGGTAAGTAGTATATGAACATGGGGAAGTGGGTGAGTAGTATATGGACATGGGGAAGCGGTTGAGTAGTTTATGGACATGGGGGAGTGGGTGAGTAGTATATGGACATGGGGGAGTGGGTGAGTAGTATATGGACATGGGGGAGTGGGGGAGTAATATATGGACATGGGGGAGTGGGGGAGTAGTATATGGACATGGGGGAGTGGGTGAGTAGTATATGGACATGGGGAGTGGGTGAGTAGTATATGGACATGGGGAGTGGGTGAGTAATATATGGACATGGGGGAGTGGGTGAGTAGTATATGAACATGGGGAAGTGGGCGAGTAGTATATGGACATGGGGAAGTGGGTGAGTAATATATGGACATGGGGGAGTGGGTGAGTAGTATATGGACATGGGGAAGTGGTCGAGTAGTATATGGACATGGGGGAGTGGGTGAGTAGTATATGGACATGGGGAGTGGGTGAGTAGTATTGTAATGGGGGAGTAGTATATTGATATGGGACTGAGTAAATAGTATATGGACATGGGACTGTGAGTAGTATATGGACATGGGGAGTGTGTGAATAGTATATATGGACACCGAAGTAAGTGTATGCGTGTAAGTAGTATATGGACATGGGGGGGGGTGTAAGTAGTATATTGACATTGAGATTTTAGCCTGGCACCATTCCTGTCTGTGACATATTACATTTTTCAAAGCAATAGATTCAGTGAGTCCAGAAGACTTCTAGTTCCTAAAACATTATAGATTATCATTGCATTGAAAGTAGAAATAGAGTCTTGTCTTTGGAGTGATGAAATTGTAGGGGCTGCTCTATGCAGTGCTGCCACTCAGTGGATGCAGCTGAAGGTAGAATGAGTGGGAGTGACTCCCAAAGAGCCACCTAGTGGACGATACTTAAACTACTTATGCATGTAGTGACAGACAGAGCATAACCAGGTTTGACCTAGCCCAGAGCAGGCCGTCAGCTGTGTGGGGTTACACGTTAGTATAGTACTCAGTCGAGAGTTGGCTAGGTTTCACCCAGAAGCAAGACCGAATGTCGAGGTAGTAGCTCTGCTGTGTTAACCTCGTCAAGATACGCAAAGATGTGGATTGATAAGGATTTCTTGTCTCACATTTCTTCCCATACAAAGTACGAAATAGCTTGCTTAATAGCAAGTCCTATACTAAATATTCTTGTAGACATCTCATCATAATACCAAATCAATGTCTGGCACTGCTTTCCACAATATTCAATATATCCTGAAGCAGCTTTTCACAGGGTAGATCAAAATCCAAGTCACACAGTTCTCAGATTTCTACCACTGACAGACCGGTCCTAACCGTGGCTAGAGACTACCATAGAGTTAGCCAGACTGCAGTCTCTAATGATTTACTGCATAAGAATTCTTCTGATTTTGCAACATTGAACATCTGTAGAAACCCATTTTACCAACGAGTGAGGGCCAGCTTGTGTAGGCAATAGCCTCATCTTTTAGACAACCTTAAGTACACGCTAACAGCCTCCAGCTAGACCCTTACACCCTCTGGTGTGTTTGAATAGAACTGAAGTAGCCTCAGGGTGCTGCCCTCTAGGAGCGTTATGTGTCACTAAGTGTGACGTTAACTTGGGTAGAGAGCATCATGGTGACGTGAAGTAGACTGGGCGGGATGTGAGGCGGGTAGCTAATGAGTCCAGGACAAAGGCACCCAGTCTCAGAGACTATGGTAATGGGCATCAACTCGCACTCACTGTCTGGTTGGAGGAAAGGACTGTAATACCCAGCGTATAAGCCGCAACCTGAGTTAGCTATAAGCCACACTTGGAGCCTAAAAACATTGCAATTCCTTAATAAAGCCCATATTGAAAAACCGTGACATAAACCTCACATTGAGTTTGGGATAATTCTATATTGAGTGTGAATTGGTCCATAAGCTACGGCGTCTTCGCAGGTTTTACGGCACTTCTCTATTCAACATTTGTGTCTCACCTTGAAATGTTCAACTAAATATTCAATGAAATAAAACATATTTAACAAAGACCTTTCCTGTCCACATCCTTGGGTGCCTTGTGGCTGTCTAGTACTTCGTAAGATAGGCTGAGGAATTGGCCCATGGGGGTTTGAGGCGACTGTGCCATCTTGGCATGTGGTTGTTCATTAGATTCCTATCTACTAATCTCTTCAGATTCCTCAACGTGGAAATCATATCAAGACAATTTTATTTATAGAATACTGTCATAGTCCATCAGCACGAAATATGATATTGTTTAATTCAGACAGGAATAAGCAGTCTCTCAGCAATGAGCTTATGACAAAAAGTTTGCTGAAACTATGTTTCTCATTTTGATATGACAAATCCTCTTTTGTAAGTCTGCTTGATATAATAGGCCCTAGGCCTATTCTTAATGGAAGAAATTCCTTACCCCTCTTTTGAGACTGTGTTGTCACACGAAGAGGCATTCTTGGCTTGCCCAATGTTTAGGTGAAGAATCCCTACCCTCAATACCTAATGTACTTTTGACAAACCCTTGTATCTCAAAGATGTAAAGCTGCTTAAACCCTCATAAAACCTGTCAGGATATTTCAGGGCAGAGCAGGTAGGTCTAAGATCATGCACACTGGTCTACTCCCGTATAACCCTGTGTATAAGCCGCTCCCATGTATAAGCTGCACTCGAGTTAAGAGCTTTTCTTATAAGCTGCACCAGAGCCCTGAAATGGTAGGCATTCCTTCCTTTAGTCTATATAAGTAAAACCCCAGTATAAGCTGCAACCGGAGTTCCGGAAGATACTAAGAGCCGCACTAGAGGCCTGAAATGGTCTATAAGCCGCACTTTGTGTTGTGGTATTCAGAGATGCCACTCTCCTGATTTACCAGGAACTCCTGTTTTTTTTTTGTTTTTTTTTTTTTTCAATAGATATTTCTGTATTGAATTTTTTTTTTCAATAGATATTTCTGTATTGAATTATATCAGTTTCTTGGGTAAAGGTGTCCAAATTAATAAGTTTTCTTAGTTTTTGTCAGAAAGTGGGCCCTGCCTCCAGCCTGTCTTGTCTGTTCTCCAGGCTGGCCACAGACCTTACCCTAAGTCATAGAATATTAGCTATCTGAGCAAAAGAATTCCAAGAATAGGCATCACTATTGGAATGGGGTGAAATCATCACTCTCTGCGATTCAATGTACATCAGAATATACCTTCAATCAGATTCATTTGTAGTTCAAATGCCAGCAATTTATTAAAGAATCCTCTGTAATACACATCAGTCTATTAGACTGGTATTGATAGCCGCTGACCGAGGCTGCTACTATTTGGGTCACAGATCTGTGCAACAGGCATTATAGAATGTGGAGGCTGTGGAAGTTGCAGAACAACACCCATCCATCCTCTGCCTGGCCGGTTATTATGGACGCCTGGCCGATTGTAATGGACAGCTTTTAGACTAACTCTTTCACACACCTGTGCGCACTGCCAGATACTCCATCACCCCTATTCCCTGTGCTTGTTGTCGGGGGAGGGGGGCACTTGCTTTTCTTGTGGCAGGCCAAAGCGCGGACAACCCTTACCCTTGGCAGAGGGGGGGTGGTGGAAAAAAGGTGACCCTTGGTGGGAGGGATTTTGGTGAAAAACTAGACTCTTGGTGAGAGGGATTTTGGCCAAAAAGGGGTCTTCCTACCCCCATACCCCTGCCTATGACAAATGGTGAGTGCCCCCCACCGCTCCGTGCTCGCAAATGTCCCTTCAACACACTGCTCCCACATGCTACCACTTTGACTTACTGTTAACTCTGCAATAGGCAGCAGACTGCTGTAGGTTTCTGTAGCTACCATGGTGCATGAATGCAGCTCGGGTGAGAAATGGTGCCGCATTAATATGTGATTCCATTCAGAGTGAATCGATGCAATCCCAAGAAGAGTCAGGATAATGCAGCAGTGTACTTTTAGTGACTTTTTGCAACTGATACATCAGTGTATACAATTGGCGATGAACATGAAGTGCCAATTAAATGTCATGCAGCCCTGCCAGGTTAGCATTTACTCCCCAATATGATTGTTCGGTACCTAATGAATTTGCAGTGTTATGATCCCTTGTATCAATAGAACAGGGACAACTTACTGGGTCCTGGCTGGTATACTGCTAAACGGTACAGGCAGTGTTGTGAGGATCACCAGTTATCTTGGTTTTACAGAACCATTTATTAAGTCCCATGGATTGGCAGCCATTTTTGATTTAATGAACCAGCTACAAAATTCCCAGGATTGCCTGTCATCTTGAGTTTAGTGAACCAGCTATATATCCCAAGGATTACCAGTTATCTTCTTCAAGTGAACTGGTTACATAATGCCAAAGATCACCAGTTATCTTTGTTTAGTTAGACTTACATAATCCGACAGATCAGCAGCCATCTTGGATTCAGTGAGCCAGTTGCATAATCCAAAGGATTTATGGCCATCTTGCTTTTAACTACATAATCCCTTGGATTGGCAACCATCTTGGTTTTAGTGAACTACTGATATAAGCCCAAGGATTGGTAACCATATTGGTTTATGTGAACTAGTTACTAATGGTGGCCATGCATCTAAGCACCTTGGTACAAGTGGGTCTAGTATACATACTGCAGCTCTCTGTTCCATCTTACGGACAACAGCCAGGGAATTACTTCTCAAGTGACTCCGTTAGACCAGTGTTGAGTAAAGGTAATACCGCATTGACACATATTAGTGAATATTTATGTCATTGCCTACGGGGTATATGCAAATCTGAGAGCTACTCTGTCTTTCAGAACTTACCGAAAGGTAAAATTACATCAGTACTGAACTGCCCAAAACATGCCCTAGGTGCACCTTATAGCTTTTCTCCCAACTCAGGGAGCGAGGTACTAGAGTAGGTGTAGCATAATGTATGAATGCAGGTTCATGAGTTGCGCGAAATGGCTGCTTATATGCATCATATTGACAAAGTGACCTAAGTGGAATAAAGCACTATACCATCCTGAAAGGTTTCCCATAATAGATTATGGTCATGACGGTCATACCGTAGACCTGCCGTAGCCGCCATGTTATGTCCCCATGTCTGTGAAATAGAACAGCCATTGCCTAGACACATTCATCCGTGGCGTCATCCATTCTGGCCGCCCGGCCTCCTGTAGGTGCCTTATTAACGACAGTTCAGCACCTCACCCTCTTAACGCTAAATTGATTCTCCCACTTGCAGCCAGATGGGGTTAGTAGCTGTGTCGGCGGGTGTTCAGACAGCTTTATTACGTGATGTAGGAGGCGGAGGTACAATGTAAAGGGAATTTTGTCTCTTCGCCTCTCCTTACTCTAGCACCATGTATGGAGGAGATAAACAATGTCTCCTTATCCTTTTTCCTGCTTAGTGATGTAGAACAATTTGGTTGCCATGGAGAAATAGCATTGTGTTAATGATTTAAGCAAAAGTTCTGTCTTTACCTCTAAGATTTTTATACTATGCACAAAGTTCTCTCTTAAATCTTTCTCAAAAGTTTAACCTATATGCATCTAATATGATTTATATCATAGTAGAGTTAAATGGCTTTCTTAAAGCAGGTTTTATCATGGATTGGCCTGGAGGCATGAATTACCTAAAGGCTTTAAGGTAGCTTCTGTTGTCTATCACCTAATGAAAGATAGGAAGGCGGTTAAGGGATTGTGCGACTAATATGGTCCCCACTAGTAAGGGGAAAGCGAGATACTGGTCAAACCTTTAGCAGAGAATGCTATTTCTGCTTTACCAGGAATTCCTGGTTTTGGCCTGTCCAGATTTCTGTACTAAAAAATGTTAATTTTCTTGGGAAAAGGTGTTTAAAATCCAAGTTGCCCACATTCTCACAAGTCTATGCTACTGGTCCATGGAAAGCTTTGGTAAAGAAAACGCCACAAAAAACTCAAGAATTCCAATTCGCGGCCGGCGAGTGGCTTCTCTGAATTAGATGCATAGATATATGGGTATGGGGAGTTCCAGAAGTGTCAGTTTAAAGGCAGTGGCCATACAGTCAGTTACATTGATACATTTGTTTGGGGACTAGCAGATGGGTGAGTTTTTAAAGCACAGTCCAGTGATAGGCTGAGGTTTAGTCCCAGAACACCTTCCTTAGCGGCATATTAAAAGAGTACACGTACACATTGCTGATTTATGCTTTGGAGACAATAGATGAATGGTCAAATGCAATATTGGATCTGTGTTTATGGCCTGACAATATAAAAAAGTTAGGATAGTAAAGTGGGATTGCGGAGTGTATAGGAATGACAGATTATACTAAATTATGCAAGAGAAGTACTAGAGGCACAATTGAGTGGTTGAGAGGAGGGAATGTACAGTCTAGCTTTTAAAGTCTTATATAGGAGCAGTGGTAGTCAAGGTAGGGGAGGGCAATATAGGCACTAGTAGTCTAGGCAGGGACAGGGTAATATAGGACCTAGTGTGTAGACATTACATAGAGGCAGCATTGGTACTGGTAGTCTTGGCAGGGCAGGCATGCAAAGAGAGACCCTGGGGATGTGGCTGCTGGCTCTAACTATTCATAATAGGGCAGCCTATAGCCCCTGGAGACTGTGTCTCGTCCCACGTCTGATCTCCCAGACGCATACGCTCTGATCTGCTGCTGGGGTGCTCAGCATGTGTGGTTTATATATGTTGCAGGAATAGGCTAGAAACATGGTTGATTCTCATGTGTCATGCCAAAATCAGACGGGGAAAATGTATTGAGTAGGCGTGAATGTTTTGGGCTTTGTAAACTGTACATCAAAAGCGCTTAAGAAAGATAGGCATGGCATACTAAGAGTGAAATCTCTGACCACATGAAAAGTGAGGGTCTTAGATAACTTCTTTGGCATAAATATTTAATGAAAATTGCCTAGTAAATTAGACTAAAGGGGTGTTACCGCAGGAAGTTGTTACAGCTGATTCTGCCAGTGTAACTGACTCTCTTAGTACCTTCATTGTTTAAGTGCGGAAGTTAAACCCTAGATAATATCAATAATTACTGTGTTGATTAGACAGGCTTATACTGTACTGTAAGCCCTTCTTCTCTCCTCCAAATCGCCTCACTACCTATAGCCAGTAGGCTTTATGATGATAACATCTTCTTCCAGATAACCAGTTGCTGACCCCTATCCCCCTGAATAAACACACCACCAATAACCACTGATTTGCTGCTGTGCTAACGGTCCCAATTCATTACTCCCTCATGGCACCACAAACCAGCCATACGTAGGTACCCCAAAGGTCAACACCATCAGTACCCATTACCAGCAAATGGGGGCAGAGCGCTTACCCAGGGCTACCAGAAGTAAGCATTTGACAGGTTTATACTGGACTGCTCTGCTGGTACATATCCATTTGTAACTGCAGGAATAAAGCTGAGAAGTACTGCAGTACCGCACATACATGGCAAAACTGTACACAAGGCGCATCCTGAGTTTGAGTTTTATGTAAATAATCTTTTATGAGGTACATTAATTTTGAAAATTTTTTTATTAAAAACTAAAAAAAAAAAAAAAAAAAAAAAAGGGTCACAGCTAGGGTTATCTTCACATGTAAGCTGTATCTTTTATACCTGCAACTATGTTTTCAGTTGAATATTTACAGATCCTCACTGCACTTTGCCACCCTTCAAGGGTTAAAAAGAGCAATAAAAGCACAGCTAGTCTCAGCCTCTATCCCTTTACAAGTCACTTAAGACGATTCCTCTTCACCCCACTTCACATTGAGCATATAAACTATAGCTGGGCCCCAGCAGACAATAAAAGGAATATCTAGGAGTAATGTACGAGTGATGTACGAGACGGCGTTGTATAGAAATGGTGGTGTTCATGTGTGTTGATAGTGCTGTGAGAGGGGCACGGTCATCTATCACGGTATGCGGATAAAGGCTGTGTAGTTTAGTAGGTGCTATGTAATCTGTATGGTGCGCACCCTACACAGGGGGTCTGTGTTTCCTATTTTACTGAGTGATCTGGGAAGGACCACTAAATAAATTTGATTCCTTCTATTAGATGCTTTGTGTCCTGGTTAACCCCTTTGTGGCAGCATGGTGCTCTTCTTCATGACATAGCGTTGATATGATGCATTGCTTTACGGGCACATAACTCACCTGCGGCTTATCCATGCATCTCGTATTGGGAGACTGATAGATCTTCCTAAAATCTGGCATGATACACCAAAATTGCATTCCCTATAGTGGATTTCCCTGCAACAAACTTACAAAGAGCTTCATGGTGAAATTGAACTAAAACAAAATATTGCCATCTAATAAAGAGCAATTCAAGTGATCCCATTAAATTTGAGACGATTTGAGTGAGACAGTCACAGACCTAAGAAACTGAATTGCAATCATCTAGATTTGGAATGAGTTCTCATTGCAGCAAAAAAAAAAAAAAGAAAGAATTTTCACTTCATTCTATCAATGACCACAAATAACCTCAATTGGTCAATTCTTTATTACAGAAGTGCAGCAACCCGAATCAGTAGAACTGCGCAGTTTGTGTGCGGACATCAAATGTTATGATGTCTGTTTATTCACCATTATTCATTGATAAACTCTCTTTACGCCCATGTTCTATTGTCACTGGTGATCCCACTGTATGTGATCAAATAACACTTCATGTCCCTCATGGGAAATGTGGCGCTTGGTGGTAGTATAATAGGCGCGCATGATGGGATGACTTGGATACACTTTGGGCTTTATTTGATGGTGCTTTATGATTCAGGAGGTCCTTCGCTGATAGTAATGTTGAAACCGGAGGTATAAGAGGATAAGTCCCCTATAATTTCCACCAGCCCCATCAGCAAGGTTAACCTGAAGGGTCAAACTAATAGGGACAAGAAGCCCCTTGTCCCCCAACCTCTCTGAAACTGCTTTCCATGCTTCTGCTGGCAATATTGGTCATTTGACTCATGAATAAGTTTGTTGCCTCATTGATAAATTCAGTATAAAACCCCTCTCGTCCAGTGCTGCAATTGCTCTGTGCAAATAGTTTCCAAGAAGGGTTTAATACATCTTAGAGGCTCAACCGAAATGAATGCAGCTACGGACCAGAATCTTATCATCTTTCTATGATCAATAAATTATTTCTAAATGTATGAAGAGGGTTTTTGCATATGTAAATGTCTCTAGCATGTACACATTGAAAATATTAGACCTAATGATGTAAAATGGCCTATTCTTGCTGTTTGTGTCTATTTACAGTGAACTCTCATAGTGCAGATAGTACAGCTCCTGTCTAACTACAAAACCTATGCGCATGCTAATTAGGGCATGCTGTCACCGATCAAGTCTCCTTCATTAGTGCGCCTGTCTCCAATTGTTGGCAATGTAAATTAGATCCTGAAGTAGGAGGAGATCATTGCTAGTTTACACAGGTTTGGGTGTCTACTACGTCTGGAGCCATCATGTCTCCATGTGGCATGTACAGCCTAGAAACTGCTATTTTGCAGCACTGACCAGGTGTAGACACTAATACTGGCCCGGAGGCCAATGGTCAGTACTTTTGATTGCTGACCAGTAATTTTCCCAAAAAAACCAGCTTCTTACTGGCCCGGGTGGCCAGTAGGCTTTCCTTATTGGATTTTGTGACAAAAAAACAATTCAAAACTGTCATATTTTTAATGGGATTTTTTTTTGTGTCCCAGGTACCTCAAACTTTCAACCTTTTTATTGTTTTTTGACATACCGTTAACACAGGTTTTCTTCAAGCCACAAACCTGGGTCAACAGCTTTAGCTGCGGGCCAATAGATTTCAAAGGCTGTTGGTCCGGTTGGCCAGTGGCTGAAAAAGTTAGTGTCTATATGATAAAACCCTGCATATAAACCATGGCTCATAGACCATTTCAAGCCTCATGTGCAGCTTAAAGCATTCTCCCAACTCAGGGTGCGGCTTATACGAGGCTATAGCTAATACATAGGGCTTTACTTTGGTTTGACTTAATGTGCTAACCACAGATTCACCCTAGACAGTGACTGACAGTAATGGGGGCATGATACTCATCATGATTATAGTCCTTATAACAACATCAGTGCTTATAAATCTCTCTTTGAAACCTATAGGTTTCAGGCTGAATATATACTCGAAGCTTTCTACTGGATATAGACCCTTAAAATCGACATGGTGACATTTGTCTATTCTAAAAAGAACATGCAGATTCTAGTGAAGGGCAGAAATATGATAGTGACATGGCCTTTCTTTAAAAGATAACACTTAAAGAATGACATAGGGATCCCCCGTCTAGACCCACGATATAGCTTCAAACACAGGCCACCTTTAGTTAGAATACCTGCAGAACTTGATCCCTATGCACTTAATAATGACGTCATAGAGTTGGTTGGGGGGAGGAGTTTACCACACAGTATACCTACTACAGGACCCTGCCCCTCGCGATATTGTAAAACAAAACTACCGGTAGAACCTAACCTATGTGCAAGTAATGGCGCCACCTAGTGTATTCTCAATACATGCAGCACGTGTCACTTCCGGCCCCGGTGGGGGTAGTAGTTTCCGGGGGAGGCTCCCACAGCAGCCATGACAGGCAGTGAATTCCACCAATCCTGGTCAATCTCCACCCACGTCCACTTCCGGTTTGAGAGTACCTCCGTGCTAAATGCCACAGGCGGCACTGATTGGTTGGCGCCTTGTGGGGAATGGTGGGCTCTGATTGGTCGATATGGGATGTCCCCTGGATGCTGATTGGATGATTAAGGTGCGATAGGGCTTGCCGCAGATTGGGCAGAGTGGAGAGGCAGGAAGTAGGTAAAGGTAATTTGTTCACGACTGAAATAGCTAGCCTCGAGCTATACTCATCGAGTCTATAGAGTGTGCCTCAGCCCAGAACCTGGCACATCAGGCTGATTCCCTCTATCTATACATAGCGTGACCCACTTAAACCTACCCCGGGGACTTTGATATACCGTCTATGACAACATTGAATACCTTTAAATGTCCTAACATATTGGCAAGAATAAATTTCGACAGTTGACTGGGGTGATTGTTCTAGTATTGAAGTGCTCCTCAGTCACAAACTCAAGACTTTTGAAATCACATTTTGAGACATCCTCTCAAATACCAAGTTGCAAGTCCATAGATTTGGCCGTAGAAGTCTGTTATTCTCCTAAATTTTAAACTGTGCAAAAATAGCAGACTGCTGTCGCAACACCAATGAGACTGAGCTTGGACTATGAACAAGCAACATTTACAGTTGGCCTAAAGTATTGAAATATTTTCAAGATTAAATGTGCTTCTTTTCAGTGAAGTAACCTGTGGATTGTAGAACTAAGAGCTGGCTACCGTTGATGCTTGGTGTATATCTTACAATGCGCTTGCCTTAACTCAGGAAGGCTGAATGTTCCTTATGAATGAATAATAGCCGAAGAGATATGCCGCACAGAATCTATTTATATTTAGAGCATTATAATAATGGGTCTCTGATGAGGTGTAAAAGCCGTGCTTCCTAAGTGATGGAGTGAGAGAGGAAGAAGTGACTTGGATGGCAAAATAAGAAGCTCCCTGCTCACTTAAGTGTGTATGTTGAGCTGGGCAGAGGAATCTTGTCAAAACACTTCCTCAGCTGGACAAGGGTCCTGATTGCTGCATAAATGATAATATTTGGCAAATCAGCTAGTAGTAAATCCATAATTCCAAAAAGATAAACCAGCTAGATTTTACAAAGGCTTTTTTGGTAATTTTGTGAATATCTGCCTCTTTTCAGACAGGTGTCACTTTTCCTACTTCATAGTAATAGCTTTCTTGCCAGGGCTTCTATATTTGTGACAATGACCTGGAAAAATGGTATATTTCAGATTTTGCAATTTACCATCCTTAGAAGCTATCCAATGGATTTATAGCATTGCTGATTTCAATTCCGTAGGAAATCTCCGCAGAAATGGCATGGTGCACCATAGTCGTAGTCATTACATATTGATCAGTAGAACCTAGAGAGTGGAGAAACACATATAATATCAGGTAGCAGGGGCACTATGTCTTCTTCAGTCTCTTACAGACCACCCCTAGCACTTACCAGTTGCCATGGAAACACAGTTGTTATTAACTCGTTGGCTTTTAGAGCACAAGGTGACAGACATGCCAGGGAAATTACCACATTAATGACAGGGACTGCCACCAGGGTACCTGCTCCATCAGGTCATGTAGTGGAAAAGGGCGTTTTTAAACCGTCAAGGGCTGCTAATGCACTATTCTTTTAGTCATGATGATGCAGTGTTCAATGAATGGCTGCTGAGTCTGCTTGCTAGCCAGCACCTCATTGTTGCATCATGCTGAACTTTGGGGTGTATGAGCCCCACAGGGACTGCATGAATATACAGAACACAGTCCTGGCGAGTAACACTCTAGGGCTGCAGTCTCGAATCATGACAACAAATAAACATTACTGCGCTAGCGGGCTTTAAATGATTAAAAAGGGCTCAAGCCTATAAGAAGTACAACAGATAGTATACATTTTATTTAGAAAAGCCCATCTTGAAATGTCTTTGTATTTATGTAATAGTACACGTTGCAATAAATCTAATACAGCGATCTTTGTTGCTTCTTGGTGCAATTTTATTGCTTCAAAGCAGAGGTGGCATTAAAAATTGCAGAACTGATAGTTGCAACTAAATAATTTTGGTTAAATTGACCGAAAGTGACAAATTCCATACATGGTGCATCAAGATTCGACATACCTTATGCTAGAGTAAACAGAATTAAACCTTATGCCAGAGTAAACAGAAGTAAGGCAAGGTTGAAGTTAAATAGGATCAAAACTTCCCTGGTTGCTAAGTGTTATCAAGTTCTCAATACCCTTAAAGTTGACACCATGAACTGCACTTTTACAGTTATTCCATTCATACCAAAGTTTGGAGTGTTAGAAACCAGAATTAAAGATGGCTGCCTGGTGGGTGGTATGACCTTGTGACCTTGGGCTCATCCCTCTGGCAGCCATGACAGTTGGGTCCATCTGTCATGGCACCATGACAGCACGGGTAGTTGCCGACAGTTACCAGGTGACCTGAGAGTCACTCGCACCATACTGAGTTTACAGGCTGAAATGATGTTAGAAAGTCAGTTCACTTAACGCATGAAGGCATATTGACATTAGTGAGTTTAAAAATGAATAGAGTTAGATCTTTAAAGTCTCTGATTTTCCCACACTTCCTCCCTGCCATAATGGCATTATCGCTCGTCGTCCCTTTGATTACTCAGCTTGATTTTTGCTCCACTATATACTCACTGGTATACTCATCCATTAATGTATCACAGGTTCAGTTATAAAATTCCTATTCACATGCACACTAACTCATGCACTCCGTGTACCCCGGTACTTATTCACCATGTTGATACATACTGAGACGAAGGTTTTCTCGGATTTTAGAGATTTTAAAGAACCATACATTCCAATACAAATCCTATGTCAAAGGTAATCCAATTGAGTATTTTAGGTACTTTTGTGCTCAGTTATTTTTGTCCCTGTAATTATACTTTTGCATCTGTCGACTACAACTACAAATATAAGTCTGCTTCACAGTTTGCCTGTAGACTACCCCCCCCCCCTCCTGTGCAGCCCCACCTACTCCCCCCATGTAAAATTTCATGGACATGCATCTGGTCTGAAAACAGGTCTCATCATCTTCTGTCCTAGATAGGGGCCCAGAGATGGCAGAGTTTCAGATTTTCTATGATTTCAGAGGTTCAAGGATGATATTTTACTAAAGAAATGATAAGAAATTTTTTTTTAAAAATGAATATTTTATAGTTCTGATATTTCTTAAAGATACACCCAGCCCTAAGTGATTAATTTTGAAGGTATTTGTCACTCTGATTAGGGTATAACCCCCCTTTTTAAGTGCCCCAAAATAATTTTCAGAGTTTCGCCAAATATCGAACTGACATCTCTGTAGGGCTATGTATGGCTCTCTGTGTTTGGACACATGCTTGATGTCGTAAGGAAATATAAGCCGACCAGTGATTGGCTGCCCACAGGGACAGATTATAAGTGCAGTGTCTGAGACTATTTATCTTGGCTCTGATCTCACATCTATCATACCTTAGCCTGGGTTTGTGTGTATGAGTGTGACACATTAAACCGTTAATGTGAATGTAATGGCGGGACATGGGTGACTTTACAAAGGCCATCATGTGACCCGTTATAGGCAGTCGCAGCTCTGGGCACCTCCCTAGCCTTATCGGTATATTGACCAGAAGACTTCCCTTCTACTCTCCAAGCAGATCCTGTCAATCTCATAGTCTGTCTTTGCCTAAAGCTCAGATCTCTGGCAAGGATAAGTTTTGAAGTACTTTGCAATGAACTCAGAATTTCTATGTGTAACTTCAGAATATATCATACACTATGGCCTACATCCTTCCATAACAGATAGGTGGAACAAGAGGTTCTATCAACAAACCACTTATTTCGTAAGTGGTCCACTGTACTACAGGAGATGGGCTTTGTCATCCCTACTACCCTTCCACCCCCTCACCTAATCATCCACCTTTGGTCCGTCCCCTTATCAAGAAAGTCCTACTGCAGGGCACCCTGGCGCTTAGACAAAGGAGGGGTCACGTGTCCACCAGTTGGCCAATCAGTGATAAGGGTTTGGCAAGTTGTGTGTCACATAGTGTAAGTTAAATTGTATTTCTTGTGAGAATTTTAGGTGTGGATTATTCATACCACTCAGCAATGGCAGATTCAGGATTCTGAAAAGGAGAGGCCATTTTAGCCTCTATTTCTGGCTAAAGGCTAGGAGGCACATAAACTGTAAACTCAGGGGGAAAGGGAGAGGGCCATACACCCACCTGACCCGCACGTCTAAGCCTGCTACTGTACTCCATGTGAATACCAAGTTATACAAGAATTGTGTCTCGCAACTTCTACATGCCTCTCTTGTTAGTGTATAAAATATCAGTACAAAATACTGTACATACGCTTCCAGTTCATGGTAAAATGTCTAATTTTACTTTAAGAACTGTATTGAAAACTTTCCTTGATGTTGTCTTCTTCTATTTCCAGGTAAGTGTATACTTGATTAAGTACCCCTCAATGGTTAAGCCAAAAGCCAGCTGGTAAGTGAATGGTTTTGTAATTGTCATTGTTGAAGCTTATCCAGAAGTGAAATAAGTTTCTATCATAGATAAGAAGTGGAATTATTTGGGGAATACTGTTTGGAAACGACATAATTAATATACTGCAAACAAAGCAGTGCTGGCGAGTAAATGTACAGTCTTTCCCCATTTCTGTGCTAGCTCCTAAGCCAGGCTTTTTGTCCTACTAAAAGATCAGGTATCTTCTATGGGCAGCCTTCTTCAGCTTCATCAACAGCTCAGAGATCGAGTATGCCATTGTCAGCCTCAGAAATAAATCAGAGATCTATGATAGGCGGATTTTGTCAGCCTCACCAACAACTCAGACATACTATAGGTAGACTTTTCTCAGCCTCACCTATAGGCCAGAGATCTAGGAAAAGCAGCCTTTGTCAGCTTCATCAAGACCTCAGACTTCTGGCTGCTCTGTTATTTAGACTGGAATGCCTACTCGTAGCAACCAGTTAAGTAATGACCCTTAACTTTGACAACCCTACCAGTAACACAGATCTCTACAATGCCCTTGGGCCCATTTCTCTCCTACCTTCCCTTAAGTGAACAGGCTACAGCGGTTATAAATCAGTCCCAAGGTGATGGGTGTCCCTTACACACCCCAGGCTATTGTGTCAGTGTAAGATGGTGCTTTTTGTGTAAGACAGATCATTGAGAGTGGCGGGATGTATGTTGAAAGGAGAAGCTACCAATGTAGTCTATAGGTGTTACTTCTGAAGACATGCAATAAATTACACAGCTACTTTGGAAGAAATTGTAGTCATGGTGTTTTTTCGTTAGTATGACTCTACCCTAATTGTGGGAGTCTGCAACTGAGCAAATTTCTAGTGAGCCAGGCCTGCGTGTTAAAAGATCTGGATGACATTAGAATTGAGAGAACCCTGTTGCCTGGCCCGAACGTACAGGATGTTATGGTGCATCTAGTGGGAGTATCCTGTATGGTGACTTGATGTTTTCATAGTGTGATCGATTGAGCTGTCTGAGGCTGTAATTGGCAAGATGAGAGTCAATTTTGTAGGTAACCAACCAGTCAGAACCACCTAAACTGCATTGGTCCTAGTTAAAACTATCAGAAACATAGATAACTCATTCATATGAATACCTGTATAGCTATTTTTGAGAAGCAGCTTTAAAGTACCTGTCCAGACTGAGAAAAGAAAGCCTTGAATGTCAGGAAAAGCACCTTCTCTGCTAACCTATAATTACAAATAGTGCGGGTAAAAAACAACCAAATCCCAATGTATTAAGCAGCAGTTGGACTACTCCATAGTCTACATCCTGTGTTGTGCTCCCCCTGTCACCCCCGACCTCGGCTTACCCAACACCTCCAGTCACAGGCAATAAGTGATGTAATGGACCCAGTACCGACCTGCTACAATGTCTTAAGGCCTGATTGTACGGGGGAAGACGGTGTGAAATGTGTCCAATACTGATACCGTATGAACTGATGATGCAGCAGGGGGAGTAATACTTCTGATGAACCTCATCGTTTAGTTTGATACTGAGACTAGCTACTTGGTGTACGGGAACTTTACTCTGCAAGGGCCACTCATGTTGTTCCTCTTTATGCACCAATGAGCAGACTCGCTAGCACTCCATTGGTGCATCATGCCGACCCTCCATGACAGTATCAACCTCATAGGGTCCACATAATCCACATACCTGGCCTGCATTCATGCATCGTGACCAACTGACATGATGCTTTAAAGGTCTAAAAGGTTACCAAAGGTTTACGGCTGTTACATGATATTTCCAGAATCGACGTGAGGTATTCAATGTATCCATTTCCCTGTGTGTGTTGCAGTGTTTCTTTGAGTTTTCCATTCTCCTAAAGCTGATAAATGTATGTCCAGTTAAGAACCCGCCTTGTGTCTCTGATTCACAATATTGTTTCTTGCGTTTCAGCATGATTTTAATTTAGCCTTAATAGAGCTCATGGCAACATAAACTAAAAGATAAAGTATTATTGGAATATTAGGTCGACTGCCAGTATATATTGCTGTAATGCCTCCCTTATAAGCCAAATTATACTACTCACACAGCCTGTGACAATACCTCATTGCCATACACAGCCTGTGACAAAACCTTTTCGCCATATACTACTCACGCAGCCTGTGACAAATGCTTCATCACTATATACTAATCACACAGCCTGTGACAAATGCTTCATCACTATATACTACTCACACAGCCTGTGACAAATGCTTCATCACTATATACTACTCACACAGCCTGTGACAAATGCTCCATCACCATATACCACAACCTGTGACAATGTCTCATCGCCATATACTACTCACACAGCCTGTAACAGTGCCGCATCACTATATACTACTCACACAGTCTGTTACAATGCCTCATTGCCATATACTACTCACACAGCCTGTAACAGTGCGGCATCACTATATACTACTCACACAGTCTGTTACAATGCCTCATCGCCATATACTACTCACACAGCCTGTAACAGTGCCGCATCACTATATACTACTCACACAGTCTGTTACAATGCCTCATTGCCATATACTACTCACACAGCCTGTAACAGTGCCGCATCACTATATACTACTCACACAGTCTGTTACAATGCCTCATCGCCATATACTACTCACAAAGCCTGTAACAGTGCCGCATCACTATATACTACTCACACAGTCTGTTACAATGCCTCATTGCCATATACTACTCACACAGCCTGTAACAGTGCGGCATCACTATATACTACTCACACAGTCTGTTACAATGCCTCATCGCCATATACTACTCACACAGCCTGTAACAGTGCCGCATCACTATATACTACTCACACAGTCTGTTACAATGCCTCATTGCCATATACTACTCACACAGCCTGTAACAGTGCCGCATCACTATATACTACTCACACAGTCTGTTACAATGCCTCATCGCCATATACTACTCACAAAGCCTGTAACAGTGCCTCATCACCATATACTACTCACACAGCCTGTCACAATGCCTTGTTGCCATATACTACTTACACAGCCTGTCACAATACCTCGTCACCATACATATATACTACTCACACAGCCTGTGATAATGCCTGGTTAGAATATACTACTCACACAGCCTGTGACAATGCCTGGTTAGATGGTTAGAATATACTACTTACACAGCCTGTGACAATGCCTCATCGCCATATACTACTCACACAGACTGCGACAATACCTCATTGCCATATACCACTTTCACAGCCTGTGACAATGCCTTATCACTACTGTAATCCCCGGTCATAAGCCGGCCCCGGTCATAAGCCGGAGGGTGAGTTCAGGGAAATTCTATAAGCCTGTTTTGGGGTCAAATTTTTACCATTTTCTCTTTATTCTTTAGTAAAAAAAAAAAAAACGGTCATAAGCCGGGGTTAGACTTTGGGAGAAATTTAAAAGCCGGTTTTGGTCAAAAATAGAAAAAAAATCCGGCTTATGACCGTGCTTTTACAGGATATACTACTAACACAGCTTGTGACAATGCCTCATCGCCATATACTACTCACACAGTCTGTTACAATGCCTCATCTCTATATACTACTAACGCAGCCTTTGACAATGCCTCATCATGATATACTACTCACACAGCCTGTCACAATGCCTTGTCGCCATATACTACTCACACAGCCTGTCACCTTATCACCATATATATATATATATATATATATATACTACACACACAGCCTGTGACAATGCCTGGTTAGAATATACTACTTACAGAGCCTGTGACAATGCCTCATCACTATATACTACTCACACAGCCTGGGACAATACCTCATTGCCATATACTGCTCACACAGCCTGTGACAATGCCTCATCGCCATTTACTACTCACAAAGTCTGTTACAATGCCTCATCTCTATATACTACTCACACAATCTTAACAATGCCTCATCACTATATACTACTAACACAGCCTGTGACAATGCCTCATCAGCATATACTACTCACACAATCTTAACAATGCCTCATCACCATATACTACTTACACAGCCTGTGACAATGCCTTATCAGCATATACTACTCACACAGCCTGAGACAATACCTCATTGCCATATACTACTCATTGCCTACAAACCTAAACTGTGATGTATTTTTACCCTTTGCCCAGTGGTTAATGTGGTGGGATGGATTCGTCGTGCTGGTAGACAGGAATAGGCAATGATTCACACACCACACCCCTCGCTGCACCTTCATGGTTGCCATGGGCTTCCCTAGCCCACTTAAAAGGGTCTATATCTCCTCTTTCCTATCCCCTCAGGATGTGTGTGGTGCACATATGCGCAGGCACTGACACATTCCTCTGTTAAATTATCAACCTGTGAAGCACGGGATAGCCACTTAGTGCCGCTAAAGTGCTGTAAAACACAAATCAATCAATCATGGTTGCCACCTGTCAGGGAAATCAAAAAAGCCTTCTAGGTCAGGTAAATGTCAGGGAATTTAAGATTTTTCTCAGGGAATCCCAGGTTTTGTGAAAATGTCAGGGAAATATTTTGGTGTCAGGGAAATGTACTCTGGTCAGGGAAATTCGGAAAGCTTAAGAGGGATACATAAGAAAAGTGAGGCAATACGCTTCAATTAAGACAGCAAGGCTTATGTAAAACACAAATCTGCGGGAACTGGTGGAAAAATTTGAACACCCTGATAGGCTAAGGGATGGTCATGTGACTTCCTAAGGCTGGTAGGTCTTAGCATGCTAAATGCAATATAAGGCAACCTTAACAATAAGTCACACCCTAAGTTGGCGGTAATGCCATAAGACATAAGTTGTACCTGGAGGTGCTATAAGGTACAGTAGGGCATAGTTTAGTGCATAAGCCATGCTTATACAGTAAATCTAATTGATGTTGTCAGGGAAATCGATCACTATGTCAGGGAAAAGTCAGGCAATTTCAAAGTGCCATGTTGGTGGCAACCATGACCTTAAGCCATGCACTTCTATAGGTGGGGCCAAGTCGTATGGACTAGCTGCCCTTGAAGGGTTGATCCATGGCCACTACTGTCTTCTTAGGCACATTTTATAGAAACAAATATTGTAGAATAAGATTCATGTGATACACTGGGTATCGCATGAATTCTGCTGCAAGAGAAAATTTATCAAGCAAGATCCTTTTTAATATATAAATTGCATTCCATATTTGTGTGAAAGCTTCTTCATCAATTAGTCGCAGGTCCTCTGATCATCACTACAAGCCAAATATCCTGGAGTCAAATTTGATGAAGCGGTTTCTATGTTGAAACAGTAGCGAGGATTCGATAGTTGATATCTAACCAGGGGTGAAAAAGTGTGAAGTCTTCTGGGATAGTCTAAATATAGCTCACCAATTTCCCATGTAATCTATTAAAATTGTAATTAGAAAATTAATCAACAGATTACTACTTGCTGTATATTGCATATTCAATTATACCTAGAAGAGACTGTAGTAATATATCAATAAACCATTAATTACTTCATATAATCTACTTTGGGCCATTACTGATTAAGATTCTATAGAGATACAAGTAATTAATATGCCCTAGGCAAGAGTGAAGTCTTTTTTCAAAGGCATTTCACGAAGCACTAATTTAAAATTCACGATCAATCTCTGAGCCTGTGTTGGCTTCACTGTCTTGTCTCTCGATGTTTAATTATTTAAATTGCCACACAACACCCACCACCATGGAACCCGCCATCTTCCCTTGATCTACCCTCCGTAGTTGTGCCTACTGTAAAATCCTGCATATAAGCCACATCCATGTATAGGCTACACCCACGCTTTGGAGAATGCGGTAAGCCAGTCCTGATGCCTGATTAGGGTGCTTTTCCTAACTTGAGTATAAAATCAAAACCCTGCATATAAGCCACACCCTGTGTTCAGGAGTATCATATGGTCTGTACGCTTATACACAAGATTTTAGAGCTCATGAGGGAGTGGAAGTATAACTTCATTGATTTCACTCTATTACAAGACTGAATTAAATTCACTGGCTGGAGCCAGTTGTAATCCCCTCATAGTGAAGAATTATACCAGACACTCCTGTGAATATTGCAAGTCAAAAAGATCTATATCAACATTAAGAGAAGCTTGCTGGTGCAGCCTCGTATATGTACTTACCTGAGTGCCATCCTTGAGTTTTATTAGACTTAAATGTATTAAATGTATCAGTTAAAAATAAAAGTCAGTTAAAACAAAAATTTTGACTGATTCAGGGGGTAAAATTGGTTCTACTATAGGAAGTGATCAGATTTTGCGTAATTTTTTCCGCATTCACTTGCTCTAGAATGGATGAGCTTTTTTATGAAGCCTACAAATTTTGGGCTTTTCGGTCAATTAAAGGTTAGTTATAAGATGGTGCCTTAATGCATTATACAGCACATTGAGGGTTAAGGGCAGTTAACCCTTGTCTCCTGTGTGTATCACGATGTGGTGTGATGCTGTGTAGAGAGAGTGTCTGTCACTATGTGTGTGAGCCCTGCTGTGTAATACTCCATGTACCCTGGGAAGACCCTCATTAGGTCCTATTGAAGCACTGCCTGCCTGGTGGAACTAAACTCAACACATGACCACAGAAGTCACGTGACGGCCATTAGGGATCACAGTTGGTCTCAGGGGAAGACCTGGGAGGGCCCTGGGCCCCGACACACCCACCCCCCCCCCCCACCCACTCCCAGAAAATAAAAAAAAAAGAAAACAAATCTGAGGCAACAGGGAATTCCCTGAAGACAATTTTAAAAGCAAATAGAACCAAATCCTAAACAGAAAGGTTCCCACAGCATCAAAAACAGCCAACTTGCAATTTCTGCAAAAGCAACAGAAACCCCTATTTGCAACAAGTGGAAATAGCGTCACAACTACAAAATGCAAGAAAGAAAACTCCTTTTACAACAAGTGAAAAGGTTGGCATGTTGGTAATAAGAGACACTCAGTATTTCACAGTGCCCACACGCACTTAATCCCCACTACACCGTCCCTACACGATATCCCTTCTACTCGCTGGGCTTTGTTCTTGTTCTGAACATGACCGCTGCCTTCCATGACCACCCCGAGCAATTACCCTGCACAGGGCTCAGACAGGCACACCATAATCAGAACACTGAATATGGCGGGTTCTTATGCCTTGGTATTTCTACAAGTCACGAGACATTGATTGTGGACAAGTATTTAGGTTATATTTAGTAGTGGGCTAGGGGGTGTTAGATGTCAGCAGAATCTAGTTATTATTACAAGGTTTTTAGACTACCATATAAGGGTGAAATATGAATTGCTAAAGTGCACTGAGGAAGAATTATCCATGGTGAGATTGTTCAATCCTTCAGAATTGCCCTATCACAGGGCAAGACAAACTTCAATGTCCTGTGGCTAGGACACAAAAAGTTTGATCTGAACACAACTACCATTACCAAACCAGTAATTGAGTATAAGGACCCAGTGCACAAGTATCACAGCTGGACACAAGGTAATGTTTGTACCCATTTGACACTACCGTAAATCCTTGCGTATAGGACGCCCCTTGCGTATAGGACGCACCCAGAGTAAAGCTAAAGCATGTAGAACACACCTTAGGTCAAATTTTGGTGATTTTGCTGCTGTTCTATAGTGGAAAATCCTTGCCTATAGGACGCACCCTGAGTTGAAGTGAATCCTATAGGGCGCAGAGGGTGTAATTCTGCTGTATCAGCCGTTTCTTATACGTGAGGATTTACGGTAATTCCAGTCTGTGTATGTGGCCAAATCATACATAAATCTAGTCTCCCAGAACATTTTATCCACCAGTCGCGACCCCCTGTTGCTGATATTGAATAGCAGTGTTCAGGGTCCAAAATCTTTATTGAAAAGTGCCGAAACTCCTTTAATCTAATATATCCAGGATGTGGATAACTTAAGTCATCTGACAATATTCTCTGAGGAAATCAACAAAGTAGGTAATTTATTGCATGCATGTACTTAGCCTAGTTTATCCGTTTCCAGCAGTTATTTGAACTTGTTGGTGCAGAAAAACTGAGTGACTAATTTAGACGTATTATCAGGAACGGCCAGTGCATTATGATACTTGAGTTCACACCCTACCACACATTCAAATAGAAAGGATAATTCGGTCACTGCTACACAAAGTTCCCTTTCTGCCTGCCTGCTCACATGTATGAGCTACTACCACATTTTCTGCACTTGTCCTTCACAGTGACAACACCTGAGTTATTGAAATTAGGATCATAATTTCCATCCCTTGGAGTTCAGTGGCGGAGAAAAGGAGGGGGCCAGACCCCCCCCCCCCAACCATTTTTGGTTAATTTTGGGGACCCAAAGATGCCTTTAATTACACTCACAAAGGAGGAGGGTCACATGGCCCCGTCTAAATCTGCCCTTGTTGAATCCCTTAAAAAAGTGACTAAAAGAAGAAAAAAAAGAATATCCGGAAACCCTGCAAAGTTTGGTTCAGAATCTCACCCTATGGCTTCTATTAGCTCCTTTACAGCAGGTCTGCTAAGTAACTCGCTGTGGTTGATATCATGGATCATGTTGACTGTAGAGGGTTTTTCAATATCAAGTGAGATAAATTCTAGCATTGTATTGGTGCATCATTCTGTCAAAGAGTACTTAAGCCTAGAGGCAACATATAAGCCTTAAATGGGTATTGCAGATGGTGTCATATTGAGTGAGGAGTGCAGACGGGCCTGTTATTATCTCACACGACCAGGTCTGCTACCATAACACAGGACTCAGATCACGGTATGTGAGCACGCTGTGTGAGCAGATAGCGAGCCGCTCACTACCAGATGCTGAGTAGATGTATAATTAATCAGAACACAGCATGCTGAGAGAGAAGGGTGAGCAGGTTGGTGGGTGGTATTGCAGATCAATGTCTGCTTGGCAGTCTGCAGGATGCTTTTAAGGACTGTTCAGCACCATCGCCATTTTGTATATAGTTTGGACATCTTAAGTTGGATGGTGCCCACGGTATCAAAGTAGCTAAATTTTCACCAAACTTTTATGACAAGATCCAAACGATATATACTTTCTAATGGTAATGAGAAAATATAGGGGTCCCAGGCAATTTTCAAAGATATTCATCCATGAAGATATTGTGAACATACTATAGGTTTCTACAGCATTTCATGTTAATATGTGTAGAATGACGTTGAAGAGTAGCTAAATTTCTGTATAACTTTCCCAGAATATTCTCATCAACCTTCTGCACTCAGATAATGTATTACCACCATGTGGTCCTGGGCACTTTTGTACTGTTTTCCCACATTGAAAAAAAAATCTTATGAAAATAATAGAGCTACATCATGCAGGTTATATACTGCTCCTATACCCCAACACAACCAGCTGACTTGGTGGCCTTATCAGTAAGTGTGCCAGGTGTACACACAGAAGGTTGAGAGTTTGCCCCAGCTTCATGTCAATTCAGTGATGAAAGTCCTCAGGAGGTTTCCTGAAATCAGGATTTTCTTTTTACCAGTATTTTATATTTTTTCTTTCATAAAATAACATTTTCTATAGTGCCTAATTCTCTTTTTTTTATGACTGTCATTGAAATACATTTACTGTACAATATACTGTAAATATTCAGTCTAGCTTATATTCTGGGTTAAGTTGCATGTATCCTTGTTAGGTCCCCCACTCATAATAGGGTCCCCAACAAGCCCAATGTATGGCTGTAGTCAGAGCCACCACCCACACTCAATGTGTACACCCAGTCCCCTCAGGAAATCTTGGAAACCCAACAGAAACTCCCTTTACTGAGCCATACCCCTCTCAGGATTTACTGAAACCTCTAGAGCTGTGGGTAATAAAATCCACAGAGAGCTGTATTCATACTCCATAGGGCTGGATACATACACACCAGTCAGCAGGAGGGCCTAAGCACAAACTGAAACAGAGTCCCCTGGTGGTCCTGGGTTGACTCTCTACTGCTCTTAAATAAATAACATGAAAATGCATTACAACACACTAGCTTAGTAACTGCCTCATCTGGACACACCTACCATATCATAGGAAAGTATGAATAGTAATATGTTTCTTATAGTTTTTGTATACATGTATGAACTACAGTCAGGCAGAGTGAACCCCAGTATGGAGAGGGGTTCACATTCCTTGACACCGATACTAAGAATAGAATTAAGGAGGTCAGGTGGGAGGGTGTGGACAACTCTGGACACCCAACCCCTCCCCACACAAACCACCCTACACTCTGACACTCTTAGTAGTAGCCACCTCCACCTCCAACAAGTACATAAACTCTAGACAGAGCACACAAGACTGGATGTTACAAGGAGATTGATTAAACAAAGAACACTATTGAAAGTCCTACATTAGGTGTTGCATGTGAAAAGGGACAGCAGTGCAGGGGAGAGGGGATGATACACAGAAGGCAGCTGGAGGTCTAACCTTATGCTAGTGTGTGTATATTCACTATAAAGCCTAAACCATACATTAGTGTATGTACACACTTAGTGACACTATGAAAACAACACATCCAATCTAATATTAGTTGCCACGATGCATCAGTGCAGTACCAACATGCATTTTAAGCCTATTAGCACTGCATGGGGGTGCATCATAGTTGGGATACATCAATTATAAGGCCTGTATAATCTATGAATGAATATAGCCCTAATGAGTAACATGCCACGGCTTTAACATCATGACAACCAAAAATGTGAATAGTGAGAGTAAATGTGAGTTAATGGCTGTCTGTCATTGTATATGTATTTTTTAGTGAGTTTTCATCATTTTAAAGGGTGTTTAGGGCATTTGATTAATCATAAAAATTTCTGTTAGGGTCACTTTCATCACTGTGTCATGGGCTCTTCTATGATTTTGTAGTCTGTCTGTAAGGCATAGAGAAGTTTACATGTGCAGAAACCTGCGCACAGGACGTGTTTGGCATGGTAGCCATCCACCTTAACCAGTTCCATATGGCGTTGCTGTGACCTTCTTACTCAGAGGTTAATATATTTCTTACTCGTCCAAAGTCAATGGACAATTGGCACTACAGCTCCACCGCAGCCTTATCAAAATCATTACCATTGCATCTTTGTTGTATCCTAGCAGACACTTGGTCATCCCACCTAACCCTACCTGATGCTTATTTAAGGCTAGCTCCATAAATATTCAAACCCAGTGCTATGAACACAAAAAAGATTATGTAGGACCTTTACCTAGTGTCGCTTGGAATGGCGAGCAAGGATAGCCAAACAGGAAGGAGTGGGCGTTCGTCCAATTGGTGAGGAGCTAATTGGTGGTAGATAAGGCGGGAATGGTGAGCAGCTCATGGAGAGAGGCAGGAGTAGAAGGGAGCAGTAGAGTGTGATACACGGTGATAAGTGAGCCGATAGATGCCATGGTGCAATAAGTAAAGGACCAAATCACAACCCGTGATACACCATCAGACAAGTATTGTCTTTCGTGCTTTAACTCTTTATAGGCCGCTACACTGCCCTTAACGAGTTACCTGTGCATGCCAAGTGGATATCTCAGTTCCTACTTTTATCTACTTTTGCAGGAAATCTTACATTTCCTGTGGATTTCCTTTTTTGTCAACATAGGCCAGCACCAGTGATCTTTCTACTCCATTTGTACCAGTATGAATGTGTTAGGAGAGTGTACCAGTATGGATGTAATAAGACAGTGTATCTGCAAGTCACGCTGTGTTCCATCCACACTACATGACACCATGATGGATGGTGTGACTGAGGCTGGACACTACCGGGAAATAACTCAGCCTACCGTAAAACCTCACCAATAAGTCAAATTCTTTTTGGCGTAAAAAAAAATATTGGTGAAGATGGCCCCAATAATTTCCCTAGCATTGAATGTTTCAAAGGGTAGATGTAACGTTTTGAAAACATTTTATACGTGATTTCAATGGGATTTATTTCATTAACTCGAAAAGCGAGTTATAAGAGCTGGGTAAAAAAAACAAGCTTTTCAGTGCCTCAGTAAAGGTGGGGAAAAAAGGGAGGGGCAGGATTTCAAATTTGCAAATACACTGTTAAATGATGCAATAAACTTCACAATTTGTACATGGAATTGAAGCTTAGAATGTCTATTTTATGATATGGAAAGAGTGAAGTTGTTTTCTTTTTTACTTTCTTAAATATCCTGTCATGAGTGCATACAAGTCATTCACAGTTTGTGTCCAGTATATTTAAGATGCTTTTGGGACCCAGTGCTGAGCCTATGGGATGTTGATCCATGGATCAACATTCCCACCTTTTTACACTGAGGTGGTGCAAATGGCTATTGGGGGTGCAGATATATGTAAATGAGGCTGGTGGTGCAAATAGTTCCCTGTTCTACAAACGTACAAAGTACATCTCATTGTAGTGGTGACAGTGACAATGATTTTATTCTCTAAACCTCATTGAGGTACATGAGATACATAGATGAGATACATAGCTCCATATAATGAACTGAATAATAGCTAAAGACTAGTCTCACATATCCTTCGTATTTCCTAACTACAAAACTCATGTTTTTCTACAAGCTAAGGCATTAGAAAACAAAGAAGAAAAAATCGGCTTTTCGAGTTACCTGCAATGCACATTGATATCCTATATTTTCAAATGAGAATCAATATTTTCAACACAAATAAAAGGGGGGAAAGGTTAATGAAAGGGTCCAAAAACAGGTTTAGGGCCTGGGGCCCCAGAAATTCTAAAGTTGGGGGGTCGACCTATACGGCACATGGCTATTGTATTATTGACCAATGGGAAGCATCCCTGGCATTTACTGCGGAGACGGGGGCTGAAGGTGTTAGTCATAGTGCAGTCGGGGTCTAATGGCGGCCTCCATAGCCTAATGTGCTAATGCCCTATAGGTGAGGTTTTACTTTTTGCTGTTATGATTCAATATAAGTTGATTTTCTGGCTCTAAGTTGGGGGGGGGGTCGACCTATAGTTTAGGTTGACTTATAGGTGAGGATTTACGGTACCTACGTCCCCCGTCCCACATCAACATACAGCCAACTTCCACATCCCTAGCTAGCCACTACCCTGCACTACCTACACTATACACCTCCCTACCCTACTCACACACAACTCTTCCATATGGGGCAGGGGACACTCAGTACCAACTGTGGTACAATCTTTATTCCAAGACTTTGAAACCCCCTACTAACATTAACAAAACACCTATTTTCAAATGGAAGATAACCCTGAAAAGGGGGCAGCTTTTATCTGGCTTCTTGTTTTTTGCCATGGGATTCCCCCTCAGTGAACCACGTCTGAGTGATCAAAGGCCGTGGTTTGTCTGGCCCTGCCTATGGGACCAGGCAAATAAAAGAACACTTGCTATCCTTCGAAAAGAGTAGGGGAATGAAGCCCCGGTAGCGGTTTTCCCCCTCGACCCTCCTCATAGATTCGGTCATTCATCTCATAGATTCGGTCATTCATAGATTCGGTCACTGCTGTGTCGGGCAAGCAGCATATAAATACCTGTCCAAAAAGAAAAGAAAGGACTTAATGTCCGAGAAACCTTGAATGTCTGAGTTCCTTGATGGCCCCCGGACGTAAAACTAAACAAACAAACAAACAAACAAAAAAAATCTTGAAAATAGAGGCAGTAAACCTTATGCTGCTCTGATGTCCACAGGGTTTTTTTCAAATGGCCAATTAAAAATGGAGGTACAGTTCAGCATCAGGTACCTACAATCAAAGAGTTAAATCCTTACCCTGCCAACACTCTCCACATTTACCCCATAAGACAGATGTGAGAAATAGACTTTGAGGAATGAATATTAGTATTGTGGTGGAGCGAGCCGAGCGGACGCCTGACTTGAAGCCAGTAATAAGATGTATGCAACTGATGTTTGACCCCTGTCGTGTGGAGAAAGTCACACATTTATAGAGTAGACAGAGTGAGAATGTTTCAGCACAAGAAGGCATTCTTGTCTGAACTGAATATTGAAGTTAACATACAACAAAATACTGTAAAACCCATTTACTGGCCATGGCTTTATCAACTATTTCAGACGCCTACTCTGGCTTATAGAGGTTGCAGTCAGGGTGAAGCTCATATGCAGTATTCTACATATTGTGACTAGAGTAAGGAATAGCTACTGATTCAGCCGCAGAGTGTGCCTTACAGGGAAGCCAGCATTGCAGGACGCTGATTATATGCAGGCGCGTCTTCCAGCAGGTGTAGATTATATACAGGGTTTTATAGTTGCACCGCTTACTTCTCCTGTTCCAAATTATAATTACATGCTCTACCCTTCTGTGAGAGCTAAGCAGTGATAAAGTAGTTTCAAACAGTATTGGCAAATGAGAAGTAGGTAGTAATTGGGATTGATCTCTCTGCCTAGGGTTAAAGCGTATCGGAGTTCAATTAAATTCAGGGCAAAAAATTAATTGCAGGGTGACCTCTCCTTTTGGGTCACAGCAAGTGTGCACTTGGTGTGAAACCTGGCCATTGCGGTCCACTGAATGTGGAAATGGGGAATTGTATTGGAAAGTGTAAAAACTTGAAGTAAATCTGACTTCTCCTGTGGCTTAAAAATTGGGGGGAAATCAAGATCGTCTGTGCTTCTTCGGGTATCCTTCTCAGTCGGGGCCAAAAGGTGTACAATTGAAGGGCAAATAGGTCATTATCTTTCAAGATGTTTCACAAGATGTCAAAGGTTTAGGTAGAATATTTTACTTGCTAAAAAATATTTCAGAATAAAGTACAAGGATCGTTTTAGAGTTTTCATATTTCTATTCTGTTGTGCCATTGTAGATTCAAATGAATGAGTGAGCTTTTTTTCTTGTGTATGACTAAACCATGAAAGGATAGGTTTTAGAGTAGATCTATATCTGAAAGCCTATATCTTATGCTTTCAGACAAGGGGTGTCCGTTCACCTCTTTACAATGTGTCACACACACAAACTTATTGATTTACTATACCCTCTGCCCATGAAACGATGTCATAGAGATGCAGACGTTATCATGGTAAAGCCCCTGAGAATGTATAAGATATTTCAATTATGTTCCCAGATCTCTAGTCAGAATATGCAGACATAATCACCATTATTAATGAGCCAATCAGCAAGCTGCTTTTCTCCTCCCCTGCCGGAAACTACCTCAGTTTTGAGCCACCTGGGTATTGGGACTTCCTGTCTGGGCATCAATGAGCGTGCGTTGAGCTGACAAAGCCACCCAGATTACTGGGTTTAATGCTTTAAAGGCCGCAGTGCATCATGCCCATTGGTCATCATCATGCACGAACAAAGTGTTGGTGAATGCACACTACGGCACTTTATTTGTGCATCATGCGGACCCTCCTGAACTGAGCCTGTAAGGTCGCCATGATGCACGAATGCAGCCATGGCAAGTTACTCACCAGAACCGAAGCTGGATTAATGCATCATGACTACCAAAGGCATGATGCGCTGATGCATTACCGGGCCCTTAAAGGGTTAACCTGCCCAGCCAGATCCTGCACAGATTGGTCACAT
Organism: Acholoe squamosa; assembly: GCA_949317995.1. Lineage (NCBI taxonomy): Eukaryota > Metazoa > Annelida > Polychaeta > Phyllodocida > Polynoidae > Acholoe > Acholoe squamosa. Next base: position 32,114,264 of record OX439049.1, on the reverse strand, counting down.
TTTTAAAACAGAAATTGCAAGCATTGGTGATTTCCACTTAGGATTTGGCGGCAGGCTGAGGAGATTTCGGCATTATTCTAGGACATGTGTCAACTAACAGCCGGTGCTTGTGATGAATAATGTGTGCGTAGACCTGTAATGGCCACGTAGTGCTTCAATGTTCATTTGTTGTCATAATGCACCAGTTACATAGTCCTGGAGGGTATGCGCCAGCATTATTCGCTTGCACTGCATCAGCCCTATTGGGTGAGAATCATAATACATGTTTGGTGAATTACCCATTTAGGAACCATGCAGTAAGAAAGGGCAGAGTGCTCAGGGATGCCGGTTTTCCTGATTATACATGAATTCCTGCTTTTTCCTCCCAACAATTTCCATAGTACTGGTAGATAACTGCAAACGCTGACTAAAGTAGCCGATTCTGTTTTTGTTTTGCCAGAGAGCAACATGTCCACGTGCATTAATTTAAGCAATACGTGGCTCGTAAAGGCAGGGTTCCCAGAGTTAGGGAAAATAAATTAGTCAGAGAAAATTTCATTTCATAAAATCTTGCTGTGAGTCAGGGAAAATGAGGGAAATTCTGCCAAAACTTATGCAGTTGTAGTTCTAATTAAGGCCTTTGCTATAGAGTTCAGGTTAAACAGTGCCAGGTCATAATACACAACATAATTCAGTCAGGGAAAATACATGTTATCAATTTCAGTCAGGGAGAGAGCCAGGGAAAGTCAAGGAATTTAGATACAAGATTCTTGTGGGAACCATGAGAGGGTTAGTTTAAACTGGCTTCATACAACTGGTAAAGGATTAGTTTAAGCTGGTGGCCCCAGAAGTGGAAGATGAAAGGACTGGCTGGAGGAGGAGTGGGTGGGGATGGGTCTATTGGTGTTGGTTGGCTAATGGCCTGCAAGGTTCAAAAAGTCTGTTAGGGGTAAATAATTACTGCTGGATGCTCCGGGCAAAATCAACCCATATTGACAATGTTGTGTGCCATGGTTTCAGTTGCTGCCCCAGCATATATACATTCTATACTTTGAAAACGTTCAGAAATCATGATGAAACAATTCTCTCAGGGCAGCTAATGCATTAATGTTTCATGCCGCCCCTTTAAGGGTCAGCCCTGTGTCTATACGAGTCCTGTACTGTCAACATGATGCACAGCTTGCGAGTAGACCTGCGAGAGCTGTATCCATGCATCATGATGACCAGGGGGCATACATGATGACCAGAGGGCATGATGCATTAATGCACTAGGGGACTCTGTTCAGAGAATAAGAAACTCTTTATGAAAAGATACACTTCTCAGCAGGGTTTCTTGGAACCGGGACCCCTCCCCATCCCAACCCTTAGCACACAGCAGACCCCATGTCCTGAGGGGACCTTGGTCTATGATTATGGATGTGTCTCATGATCTATGTGCCCTACACATGGAGGTCACTCAGCGTCTGCAGATTTCCTAATAGGACAATTTTCAAAATCTGTGTGCGCTGATTAGCTTCTGAACCATTTAAGGGTCACTAATGCAGGAGTGCATCATGCCCAATGGTCACCATGATGTACCAATGAAGAACTGGCGAGTCTGCTCGCCAGTTCATAGATACATCATAGATACTTCATAGATACATCATGCCAATACACATTCTACTCAATAATCACTCCCTTGCTGCAGACTATCCTAATCCTAATTAAGCACTTTGATTAACTCTTAAAAAGAGTACACTTAAGTGTCACCAAAGGCATTTGGACAAGAGGTGCAGACAGCAACTAAGGAAGGATCGCTAATTGAATCTTTGATTGGATTTGCCTCCAAGGCAAATATTAAACATATTGCATGATGAACATATTATACACGGGTTATTACTGTACCAAATGGGGTTTTACAGTGATGTTGGTTTCTTTGCGACATCTTCTGGTTTCCACAGTGTGAAATTCTAGTGGCGTAACCCATCTCCCAGTGCTCACACAGCAGTACAACCAATCACCAACACTGGTTTTCCTCTGACCCCGCTAACCCCGGGGTAGCCATCTTGACATAACCCCTCCTGCCACATCACTACACCTCAGCACCCCTCCAGGAGAGTCAATCAGAACCCTTCAACCCCTGTCTGACACTCCCACTGCAGTGTCCCCACTCCACAAGGAGAACAGGGGAATATACAATAGGAAAGCAGGGAATTTGAGAATTCTGCCCTAATACAGGAAAAAAGAAAGATTGAGAAAAAGCAAGGTTTTAAGGTACTATATAGCCAATAACCCTTTGCTGTTAGAACCTCTTACAGTGTTCAGAGCAATGCCATGGTTAACCAGAACATGTACATCATCTGCTTGCAATATATTACATCACCCTCATTACCTCACCGCCTACCTTGATTATATGTCAACAACCCAACACCTCTACAAACAGCAGTTTATTTCAATGTTGTTCACATATTAACATTATCATCAGCTTTTATTGATGTATTGCACAAGGGGTAGTAGGTGAGGTGCGTTCATTAGACACCAACCTGAAAACAGCATTACACCTTTACTACCAATAACACATGGACAATAAAAAAGCCAGGGAGGTGGGGGGGGGTCTCTATGTGTAAGAACATGAAATTGTCTATAGTTATGTGCTGGGGTTTTCTACGGAGCCCCTAAGAGGACATGCCAAAAGAATTTTTTTTCTCCAGAAAAAAATATTCTTGGGGTACTGAACAATTCTTGTGGATACTGGAGTATTCTTGCGGATACTGAACAATTCTTATGGGAACTGAACAATGCTTGCAGGAACTGATCAATTCTTGTGGGTACAGGAACAATTTTTGTGGGACAGATAGTTCCTTATGGGTAGGCCTACAGATACTATTTCTGTGTATACAGAAACGATTTTTTGAAGGTACAGAAACATTTATATTCTTGTGGGTATACAAACGATCTAACGAATGTACAAATCATTCTGTATCCACAGAAATCATCCTGTACACTAGTAGTCACTACTACCTGCAGGAATCCCCCAGTACCTGCAGGAATCCCCGAGTACCTGCAGGAATCCCCCAGTACCTGCAGGAATCCCCCAGTACCCGCAGGAATTCCCCAGTACCCACAGGAATCCTCCAGTACCTGCAGGAATATTTTTTTGTATGAAAAAAAAACGTTTTTTGGTAGGTCCTCTTAGGGGCTCCGTAGTTTTCTCTAAAATTGAATGCAGATCTGCCTACCTTAGCAAAGGAACTTAAACTCCCCTTTAGTCTTGTATAATGACCAGTCCCTGAATGTGACAGTAGTTTCACTAAGATGTGAACTCACCCAGCCAGCCCCACCCACCTCTTTCATGTCATGTCAACTTCCTCCTCCCCTCCCCTCCCCCAATTCCCCAAGTGGGCCCTGGTGGTACAGTGTAGATAGCGGTGGACACACACTCAGATCAATGCTACCACAAACTCAACCAGGACTAACATTACAGGTCACATAATGCTCTGTAGTTTTCATGATTCTTCAATGCAGGACTGGGTAATAAATTAAAAATACTCTGAATTCATGAGTCATGCCGACTTCTAAATGAGGTTACTTAGCCTGTACAGCCATGTCATGTCTGAGTATAACGTTGGTAAGTTGCTCATGGGCGATGGATTTGTGCATCATGATAACCAACAGTATAGTGCTACTGTTTGACCCTGAGAGGGTTGCTGGAGTATCCAGCTCAACCCATGAGAGGGCATTTAACCTGTGTGTGGTATAAGCATACCAATATGTCCAGCCTTCACTGTGTTCCCCTGATCCAGAGTATATGTGCAATATGGAACATTGCTTATAAGGCCTGGCTTATACTCTAATAGTTGCACACCTAGCCCCGCCCTAGAGGTTTTTTAGGAGCACCTTTTAAATGAGGTAATTTCACAATGTATTAATTAGGTACTAAACTGGCTGAAATGAGACCCCTGATGTGACCTATATGATGATGTGACCTATATGATTATCTCAAACGTGCCATGTTTGCTAGTACCATGGTTATGAAATAATCAGGGTAATGGACAACACATCCTTCTATGATTGTTTATGGATAGCAGAAAGACTGAGTTTGAAAATTATAACATATGTGTATCTAAAGTAATAGATTAAACTCAATGTTGTCAAAAATCTCAATAAATCTATGTCAGTTCAGGCAACAAATACATCATTAATACATATCTTCACAAACTGAAGAATCCCATTAAGGGAACAAGTATGGAGTGTCATGGGCAGACCCATATATCATTGTACGGTACCCATTGTACATCTGCACGACATGCCAATTATTAGGGCGTAATTGCTGAACTGAGAGGCTTCTTATTCCTCTTTCCCTTTCAGGACTGTCTCGGGTATAAATGCGCAACAGCATTTACTTTGCTATGCTTTAATCCAACCTTGCAGGCTATCTTGATAGCGCTGCATTCATGCATCATCCTGACGCTAGGTTTTTGATACAATCCCTAAGAGTAACTTGCCATCACTGCATCTGTGTATCAGTGGATGCACACAGCTTTAAGACAGCCAGCTGTCACTAAAGGGCCAACCATTTGTATATCAGCAATTGGCTGATAGTGACTGGGTGCTTGAGTACGCCCACAACCAATATGGCTCCTTATATTTCCCATAATGCAATGTCATGTATTGTCTAAGTAGATAGACCAAGCGGCACACTTTGTTGAATCCCACTGCATTCTGAGTTTACTTCATATTTTCTACTGCCGACAGTCTCGACTTCCACATCGTTACTTTGGTTTTGTTTTCTTCCTGAATACAAGCTTCAGTCTCAGTAATTCATGGAATTCAGAAATAGGAAATAGAAGTGTATTATTATTATTATTGATAGAACGTGAATGGAGGAGAGTCATCTCACATATCTCAGAAAGGTTTCCCAATGAAATTTTCCTACTTTTTGTTGACAAGCAAATGCATACTACTGTAATCTCCCGTGTATAAGGCGCGTCTTATACGCCAAACAAAATGCTGCTGAGTCTTATACGTGGGAGGGACATTGCCTTGAGTTTGGGGTGCGCCTTATAGGGGGGTAATTTTACTATAGAACAGTACTAAATTAACAAAAATCTGCCCTTAGAGGTGCGCCTTATACATGGAATTGCATTCTCTTAGTTGGGGATGCGCCTTATACGCGAGCTGCGCCTTATACGCGGGAGATTACGGTATAAGTGATGAAACAAAAGATTCAAAACTAACCAACAAGCCTTTTCTAGGCTAATTCATTTTGGGGATGAGAAATAAGTCAATGGTCAGTCCCCCTTCATTATTGGATAAAATTTTTTGTCCGAATTAGATTGAAGATAACTCTTCTCTGATATGAGAATTTTAAAAATACCTGTTAACTTGTTCACTATAGTAAAACCAGCAGGAATACGTTGCCTATTGGTTAGGAGTTTTGGGCCTTCGATCCATCTTCATCAACCAATAGAAATAGACATAGGGGTGGATCCATCAACCTGGCTCACTTCCCACCTACCTATCTCCACCAAACAGGGACTTCATTAACACGGCAGAGCTGCGTTTCTGGTATCGCCCAAAAAGCCATGACACTGTATAGGGAAGCTTGATGTATTGATTTTTCAATCCGCCTTAAAAGTAACAAATTTCAACTATCCTCTATTCTAATTATGTGGAAGCGCAGGGGAACATGTTGGACCTCACTTTAAACCTTATATTTCTTGGCGAAACAGTGTATTATTATAAAAAAGAGGAAAAGAAGTTATAAGTTTTCCCATTAATCCCTTGGATTAAGACCGGTTGAAGTATCGCAATATCTCGTGCATATTGCGAGAATTGACGAGAGGTGGTGCAAGTTGGCCCCAAATGCCTATACCGTCTATGCATTAGAGATTGATACTTTGAACAGAATTGTTCACAAAGAGGTGGAGACAGTACAAACATGGCGGATGGGTGAGGTGACAGAAGTACACATAGCATCGAAATGGCTTCATAAGAGGTAAATACAATCAATTTGAGCTGTCCCACTCCATACAAAGAAAGTATAAACACCTCTCCAAGGCTTGCTGATATCATTATCGCCAGCATTGACAAGAAAGTACCAAAATGGCGACTGTACAGGGAGACGATCGGTCACCGGGGCAGAAGACCAGTATGATGACGAAATATTGACGGGGTAGGTGAGGGTAGTGTCCGGCCCAAATGGTCGGCTGCTGGCATACTCCCTGTCTGCCGCCGCTGCGTTCATTCCACATGCCATTGTGGAACAATGTATATTTAAAACATAACAAATAACGACCCATGTGTAATTGAAAAGCCTGACACTCTCTGGTCAATCTAGCTTCTTCAATAAGGGGTAACTCAAAGAGGAAGTAAATCTTCATTTATTCCATAGTAAGAAAAAAAAGAGGAGCCCAATAAAATCCATATGGTAGTTTGAAATCTTGATGAAGGTGGATGAAATCTACTGAAACATTGATCACATCTACACTGAACAAATCAACTGAAAAGTTTACCCTACTGCTGTATCTGTATTGATAACAAAGCAATAAAACTTTGAACTTGACTTGACCTAGTCTGGTTTTGTGTGATATACATTTCTAAAGTCTGAAATGTTAATGGTTGTACAGTTCTACTGTGTTTCTTGGCTGGGCTTGCTTTTTAGCCTGGAATGAAATTTCAAGATTTTCCTCGATTTCTATGGTGGCCCATGAGGGTCAACAAAAAAATAAATTCAAACTGAAAAAGAAAAAATCTGTCCCAAAAAATCTTTTTTGTGCTGTCACTCAACCAAAAAAAAATCATTCTGTTACTGTCAACAAAAAGGTTTCAACTGAAAACTAAAAAAAACTCACTCACTGTCAATCTGATCTGCACTGATTTGTGACAGGCATCTTTTAGCATAGGGAATAGAAGACTATAAATTGGTTGGGGGTGGGGCAGGTGTGCAGCACAGGGTGGGGGTGGGGAAAATCTTTTTATTTTTACAAATATTTTTTTTTAAACAAAATATTTTTTGAACATTTCTTTTTCAGTTTGAATTTTTTTTGGCCCTCATGGGCCACCATAGATTTCACAAACATTTCATTTTAATCTTACAAAAGCCTAAAACGACATGTAAAAGATCTATTGTTTTATGTTCAGAGCCGCCTTTGAACAATTTCAGGCCTTTTTATATATATATTTTGATCCCGGTAATTCTGAGAGTGTGCTCATGGCTTTTGAGATTTAATGTTTCAGACTTGTGCATTTTACTCCTTATTGACAGTGTCTTTTGCCATGTGTGCATTACTTTTTATTAATGCTTGTTGTCTCTCTTTCTTTCAGGTAAGTGTCAATGTTTAAGATCCCATCCTAAGTAAGCAGATACCCAGTCGGTGAGTACGAGTCAGCATTTGATTGATTTAGTCAGCAAAACTAGTAAAAAGCTTTGAAGCCTCTTGGTCAAATGCCTGGATACATAGGCAACCTGGAATGTAGTAGTTGGGGAACCTAGAGCCTGACTCTGTAGCCAAATACCTAAAAAGATAGTTAACTGACTTGGCGTGAAAACGTTCCGCGTTGTATGTGGCAAATTGCCTAGAGACAAAGTTTATTGCCAGTGACTGGGTATGGGAACCTTAAGCCTGACTCTGTTGTCAAATGCCTGGAGACGTATGTACACGGGCACTGACTGTGTGTGGGAACCTAGTACTGACACTTGTTTATTCCTGGGAGACACAGTTTCCTGGCATGACTGATTCTGTAGCCAAATGCTTGTGGACATAATTTACTGCATGTAATTACTGGGTGTGAGATACCTAGTATACTGGTGGTGACTGGGTATGGGAACTCAGAGCAGCCCTGACTCTGGCCAAATGCCTGGAGACCTAGTTAACCAGTAGTGACTGGGTGTGGGAACATAGAGGAGCCCTGACTCTGTGGCCTAAAGCCTGGAGACCTAGTTTACTAGTAGTGACTGGTTGTGGGAACATAGAGGAGCCCGGACTCTGTGGCCATATGCCAGACCTAGTTTACTGGTAGTGACTGGTTGTGGGAACATAGAGGAGTCCTGACTCTGTTGCCTTGAGACCCAGAGGCTGCTCCTGCTGCTGCCATACCGACTGCAGCTCCCCCTGTCTCCTGCTGGAGGCACCACCCAGCACCACCGCCCAATCAGCAGCACCACCAGCGTCTCATGCAGCACCACCACCAGCAGGAAACGCACAGACAGACACCCTGGAGGAGACTGAGGCAGGAGGAGGAGGCAGTCAGTGAGTGCTACATTCAGACCCAGTCCCCCAGCTGACTGTCTGTCTACCTACACCCAACTACCTACCAGGTCACTTCCATACCACAACATTCGGAGAATACACCCCACATACATATAGAGTGGGACCAGCCTGGGTCATAGTCTAACCTATACATACACACACAGGTTGGTTGAGATTGAGACCCTGGAGGAGGAGTACCACTGAGCACCAGGAGGAGGTGGAGGAGGGCATGTTGGTACATGGAGTAGTAGGAGTGGTGTTATTAGGTGTGGACGGAAGGAGGGCCTTTTAGGGATGGTCCAGTGACTGCGACACTAGCCTCAGACCAGGCACAGCATACCACTATGTGACAGGTAAGGCAAGGGGTGGACAGCAGGGATCAAAGTTTTCATGGTTTCCCTTATTTCAGGAATTTTCAAGTTCCAAAGACCTATACATACATTCCTATTCAAAACCTATGTAGAGAGGTCCAATTTAATTTTTCAGGAATTTTTGTGCTTAAACTTCAGTGGCAAGTTCCATAATACCGCGTGTATAAGATGTGGCTTAACCACAGGGTGCACCTTATATGAGAGGTATCACTGTAAGGGTTTTGGTAAATCAAGAGTAAATCAAGAGTAAAATGGGAAAAGCAGAGGATAATAAGAGGCGGAAACTGTATCTCTGTGTAGGAGTGCAGAAACAAGTATGTCATATGGGGTAGCACCATGTGAATGGGAAGAAGCCACCACACACTAGTCTGGTAAGGGGGTGGATGTAAACCCACATGGTGGGAGGGGTGGTAGGGTGTGTGGTGAACACTGTATATAGAGGGTAGGTGTGGAATACTGTGTGTGAGGAATATGTTTAACCCTTTAACGGCACTGCAGAAAGCCTTTGGGTAGGTTCATACTCCCATCATTTTCATGATGCACCGATGCAGCACTTCGAGTAACGTGCCAGCATTTTATCGATACATCAGCCAACACTTTGGGAGTGTATCAATCAAAGATCAGCATGGTGTGTGAATGCAGCACTTGCAAATTTCTGACAACAAAATGGGCGTTATGTGTTGATGAGCCCTCAAGCCCCATCAGAGTTAAGGAACTATTTGAGGTGTCAAAGAGCCCCTTTTGTGTATAGAGACAGGGCGTGATTGCATCCAGTTGTTGCTGGGTACCGCAGTGGGCTGACAATGTGTGGAGGAACTATAGACCATGACATAGGTCTGCATTGTATTGCCAAACATTGTTCTTCAGCTCTAGATCTTGCCTTCTAACCTTTGGGTGGATTAAGTGATGGCTGAATTTGGAACATTGCTGTCTATTTAGACAGCTTCAATATAATAATTGGGAGATAGTACATTTGCTCCTTTTTTCAGAAATTAAGCATTGTGGTTTCACTGAGAGCCATAAGGCAGTCGATCATTTAGCAAGGGACCAGAGGGTGTTGACCTTCACCCAATATCTCGTTTTTCGTTTCTCCCACAACTTTAAGTGTGGAGACAATTGCAGTAGACACTCCTAAAGTTGTGAAAGGATGTCACTTGGTTATTCACATTTTTATGTTCTCTTAGCAAGGAAGAAGTACTTAAGTGAGCACTTGCATGTTAGCTGTCATAATATATGCAAACAGCTTTTAGTCTGTACAAACAAGTGTAAGCCATGGTGATTTGAGGCTGTATTGAACCGGCACTTCAGGCTAACCTCTTGTAGCATGCTTCACAATGTGTCAATATGGCCCCTGTGTAAGGGTTCAATGTGCAATCAACGTTAACCCTTTAACGGCTGCTAATGCATTAGTGCATCATGCCCATTTGTTGGCATGATGCACCAATGAAGTGCTGTTTGAATCTGATCACCAGCATGTCATTGCCATTGGTGCATCATGCCGACCCTTGGGGAGTTTATCAACGTTGAATCGTGACAACCCTTCTGGAGTATCTGTAATCCAGTGGCGGCATAATGCATTTTTGCAGCCCTGGCGATCAGACTTATCAGGCATTTCATTGATCTTACCACATTTCTTGACTTTTTAGGAATTCCGAATTGACTGTTATTTCCTATAGGAAATTGAGAAAAATCAGGAGGATTTCCGAATTTTTAGTGAACAGTGAGTGGCAACCCTGAATTACGTTAAAGCACTGTTCCTCAGAGGGTTAAGAGACTGTAGTGTGCTGGCAGCTGTTTGGAGGCAGCTCTTAGAGCTCCAGGTTGTCATACAGCGTTTGGCCTCCCTGTATTGCCCCTAATGTACATCTATGTACCACACACTTGTCACACATGGGCACAAGGCCTGTCAAGTACCCACTACAGCAGCCTCAACAGCCCACACATAATGTCAGGCCAACATGAGGTATTGACTGGTTTTACCATGATGTAACTACAGCCAGTCTGCTCTGAAACAGTAGCCAGCAAAATATTTGCTGCTCAAAGATTTGCTCTTCAACATCAAGGCATTGCATTTATGCATCCTAAATTATGCATCAGGAGTGCTTATACACAGAAATTTATGATAGTCTTATACATTATGAAGCACCTAAAGGGTATTGAATTGACCTTTGACCATGTATATGCCTTCTATATGTAGGAATATAAGTGGCACCATTGAGAATAATTGACACATTGCTGTGTACATGACAGTAGACCTTTGTACCCACACTTAGCTGTCTGTATACAAAGCTACATTCATATTGAAGTACTGACTACTGTAAATTCTCTCAGATGCTTATTGCGGCTTATAGGAGGTTCCCAAAGTCAGGGTCCAGCTTATACGGGGGTATTTGGCGCTATAGAACAGTATTGTACTGCCAATTTTTAAGACCTTGGTGCAGCTTATAGATTATCCACAAACTCAGGATGCGGCTCATACTAAGGTGAGGCTTATACGAGGGAATTTGTGGTAGTCTTAGTTACAAGAGTAGAGCACAAATCAGTGCAAATTAGCCTTCATACTATGCACTAAGTAGGGATAAGTAAAGGATAGAGTTAACAACTCTGAACTTATGACCTATACATAGAACATATATAAAGCTGAATTAGGTACAACACAACATCTTAACCCTTTGACGGTCTTTCAGTGTTTTACACTTGGCATGCGATTAACCATATAAATGTCCACATACAGGGATCTAAGAAAGCACCGTTATCAAAATGAGCACCATGGATAAGCGGGTACTGAAGTTAATCTTAACAACTAAAAATGTTATTCAAATGAGGGTAGATGTCCACCCAACAAGATGGTCATGAAATTGGTGTTGGTTTTGGATCATCATTGCCAAATGATTGAACAGCATTTAATCAACCATTTGATAAATGTTTTGTCACTTAATTTTCCAAGCCCCTGGATGGGGTGAACAACTCAAGGTTAACCTACGCAATATCACTTGCTGTATTGATATATGGCTGCAGCCTTGGTGAGTTCTTCAGAAGGGTTACAATCGTGTTACTTGTTATTCAGAATAAGAACCCACCTTCATATGACAGGGAGCAGAGGAATTCTTCCAGTCTTAAAATACTCCTTGCACACGCATCAAGGCCAGAGGTGGTTCTTTATAACTATTCCTCATTAAGTGAAGGGCTTTTTCAGCCGCCATTGGTGGCGACTAATATTTTCCTCCCTCGTGGGCTCAGTGGAGGAAATTTTAGTTTCTGTGACTTAAAGGTTGGTTAAAGTGGCGGATGGGCTCCAGCATATCTTAATTCACTTTTATAATGCTGCAATTGCAAAATCTCCAATATATAGATGATGCTCCCATGTGATGCACATGGAAAATCTGCTGCTGCCCAGGAAAAGAACATGAAATTCAAGATTGGAATTGGAAGGTTGAACTCACGGGATAAGCTATGATTGCAGTTCTTACCATGGGTACCATTACTCAGATGCCTCAAAATTGTTTCTTTGGTCACAAGTCCACCCAGCTACCTCCCTAAAGGACAAACCCTATTTGCTACTTCAGACAATGCCAATCTTTCAGACCTTACACTCTTACCTACAACAACATGGGAGTTGTGTGTATCTGTTGAGTTAATGGGACTTCCTATGTACACTGCAAAAATGGTGTTTAGATCCTAAACACAATTCTAAACATATTCTTGCAACGTTTTTGTAATCACATTAATTTCTTAAACATGTTTAGCCAAACAATGTGCTTAGCTCAAGTGTTTAGAAATGTAGGTGTTTAGGTTAAAACTTTTTTGTTTAGATATATGAATTTTTGTGTTTAGGTATTTATGAATTTTTGTGTTTAGATGTTTAAATGATTTGATGGAGAATTAAGGTTTGCAGACATGTATGCATTAAAAAAATAGAGATATATTTTGGTGGTTTTTTTCTCATTTACTGGGGGGATATCAGCAGGTATTTACTTGTCAAAGTTTCCAAACATGTCAGCCACAGCTATATATGTGTACATGTATTACACACTGCATCAGAATGAGAGACTTGAGAAAGTACAACAGCTTGGCAGGAAGGACATTGCCTTATATATTCCAGAATAACATCAAATAGCTGTCAGTCATGGAGTTTATTGATTATCTTATGATAATGATGGTGGCATGAGGTGAATCTAGTCAATTTTCTATTGCCCTTTCAATTCACATGATATTCTATGAAATGAAACCATGATAAACATGGGATTTGGGGACATTTGTCACAACAATTGATTATAACTGTGTGCAGATAGTCCAGTCAAAGGTAGTGCTGCTACCTGGTGTGGATTCAACATCCAAATATCTAAACATATTGATGTTTAAATCTAAACACCTATTATTCAACTGTCTCAACTCTAAACATCTAAACATGTTTAGCGTAAATGTTTATGTAGTTAGAATAAAAGTGCTCATTTCCTAAATGTGTAGTCGATGAGACACCTAACTGACCTATATGTTTAGGTTTAAAACGTGTTTAGACCTAAACATGTTTAAAATCTAAACACCATTTTTGCAGTGTAGTATATGGTTTACCCCCTTCTACTGGAAGAGTTATTACAGCAGAATAAAGGATTTCTTTTGGCTGAAGGTTGTGAAGGTGGGTCGGCGGAGGGTGGAAGAGGGCATTCCAAATGAAACCTTCTACATTGGTTAATGAATTTGTGTATAGGAGAGCATCTCTGCTTAGCCTATAATTAATATGTCAAAATCAATTTTAGAGATAAAGTCAGTTAGCATTAGTTGTTCCTGAATTCCTCAGGCACCAATACAGTGGGTCAGAGATAGTGCCAACCTGGCTGGCTGCAGTTGTCATTCCTGCTGTAAAAAGACAGCGCTGTTTGTATTTGAGCTTCTCACCTCAGGCGCTGGTAAAAATCAAGGCATTTCATGTTTGAGCGAATTTATGCTGTTTAACCATGGAAATGGAGCAATTTGTTGCCAGGCCTTCTCGGTTGCTTCAACAATATTGTAATGAGTGTGATTATTCTGAGAATTGTAATCAAAGTTATGTGTCTGTAGAGGTGGGTGGCATATCATCAGGTGTGAGCTGTAGGGGTTATGCAATATGGCAAAAGGTCATCTATATACAGTGATATAGGGGCCAAGCACTTAGAGTGGTAATCTGGATTTTTGCCAGATGGTAAGCTGGTAACTTGTAGATGTAGAAGAAAATTTACAAAGTTCCTTAATTAAACTGATGGTAAAAATGTTTGAACAGTTGATGATCTTCATAGAATTAGCATGTTGGTAAGTAAAACAGCACTGCTGCATTCATGTGTCACGACAACCAATGAGTATGATACATAAAGGCGCTATCAGCCTTAAAATGTATTGATATCTGGCTGCAGCCGTGGCGAGTTCTTCAGAAAGGTTACAATCGGGTTACTTGTGATTCAAAATAAGAACCCACCTTCATATGACAGGTAGCAGAAGAATTCTACCAATCTTAAAATACTCCTTGCACACACATCCAGGCCAGATCCTCATTAAGTGAAGGGCTTTTTGAGCTGCCATTGGTGGCGACTAGTATTTTCCTCCCTCGTGGGCTCAGTTGAGGAAATTGTAGTTTCTGTGACTTAAAGGTTGGTTAAAGTGGCGAATGGGCTCCAGCATAACTGAATTCGCTTTTATAATGCAGCAAATGCAAAATCTCCAATTGGTGCATTAGTATCAATTTGGTGCATCTAAAGTTAATCATGTGGCAAGTACTAGTGCTTCCTAATACTAAGTGTTATAGGTCTCCAGCTGATAGTTACAACTTGCAGTCTGTAGTAAAAATATGTTTAAATAATGAAGACATTCAAGGCTATTCACTCTGTTCACGAGCCCAATAAGCAGGGTGTTAAGTGGCCCGTAGATTAAAGGCCAATTTATCACCATTAGGACCTTAATATGTTCAGAAGAAAATTGTGCCATTCTGGCACCAAGTGACTCGGATTTGGTTATTGTCTTGAAGAAAAATAGCTCGGTGTGGAACCCTCACCAAAAACACTTTTACTGAAGGCGCTGTAATCAATTGTATGCTGGTGGTATTGGAATTGTTAAAATGACCAGGATTTATTTGCAATTCTAAATAGATAAAAAATCAAGCCTAGTGCCCAAGGTTTGTCATGTTCAAATGGTCTCTTCTTTATTTCATGTGAACATGACAGTCCTGTAGGTTTAACCAAGGAGTTTGGTCAATGCACATCCATCCTTGTGGGTGAAGAACCCCCCTCCCCCCCCCCCCCCCCCCCGGATTGATTGATGAAAATGTAACCCACGGTTGTTCACCTATTGTCTTTTCAATACCCCGGAGAAATAAAACATTACCCTCAAGTCTCTCTTTCTGTGGACAATGTCTTAAGACCCCCCCCCCCCCCCCCAGTAATTGGAGACAGGGGCTCAGAGCATTTGAACTTCTCCAGGCATTTCATGAAGAAATCTTTTCAATCCATGAATCGAGAAAGCTTTGGATGTTCTGTGGGCTGCATAGGTGCAGAGCACGCAGTAGATACAATCGTCCACTAGTTGTTAATGGGGACTTGTAGAGACAAGAGCAGCACTTAAAATGTGAAAAAGGCAAAGGCTCTAGAGGCAGATGTGTCCTGAGACTTTTTCAGCACAGAAATAAGGGTCTCGTCTGCAACGCTTGTTTTGTTAGTGGGACCAGACTATGAAAAGACACCATTTGGGAAGTGTGCTCTGATCAAAGCGAATAGGACAGACGGGAATTGAAGACAATAGCAACTTTGATACAAAATAATTGAAGAAAAAGGGAATTACTTGATAAAAGCTCCTGTTGGGATCTTTGGAAAGAGGAGGAAAAAGTAGGCTGTACAGAAGAGAACAAGGGAGCTGCTGCACAATAAGTTTTTGTGGGTTTCAACAATTCATTTAGCACTGTGAGAATTGATATTTTCTCACTGATAATTTTAATTTCACGCAGGCTCATAACTTAGGGTCATGTGACAGCCCACATGGTGGGGTGATGAAGGGATGCTGTTAATCTCTGCAGAGATCGATGGATGAATTCCTGCTCCCCAGCCGGGCGCCTAACACGGATTACCCGGTATTTAATCACCCCACCCCTCCTCTACTCACTCCGCTACTACAAATAGGATGGAAAGTAGAACAAAAACACTATATAAATAACAAAAACAACATGATGAATAGGGTGTAGGACCTGTGTAAGTGGGGCAGGGTGAGAGACTCGTTAAGCAACACAAAATTAATAGTGATAAATCTTCCTGATTAATCGAAAGAGTCACTGTATAGTGTCATGTGATTAATTCAATGTAAAGAAAGAACAATTGCTCCTGTCTTTAGATGCCTGCCATGTGTATGTACAGAGGATATTACTAAGTGTGATGATATAAGACAAGTATATATTCCCCTGCTATAAGTAATCAGCAAGCATATGCTGCAATATAGGAGGTTTATATAGGTAAGGGCCCTATCTATAGATTACCACTGAATCTTCATACCTTGACCCCTGAGGGAGGAATCTCACAAAATACCAAGACCTTATATGCAGCTGATTCGTCTGCAGTGTTAACCCTTTGCAGCCTATATGATATAATGCCTCTAGTTTCATCTCGCTACCCTATCAATCACAAGCACTGCTTGGTGCATCATGCCAATCCACAAGGTGCAACCCGCATATAACATATAAGAGTATCTTAAACATCAATTCATTATTTTCAAGAAAAAGAGTAGATATGCAACAGCTGGATTCATGCAACATGCCAACTATGATAAACATAGTGCATTTAAGTACTATGTGGGCTTTTGTAGGTTAACCTATAGGGTCTTGGAGAGGTCACTTCTCCCTCGATATCTCACCATGCCCTGCTGTGTGGTATTTACTGCTCGGTTACCACAACAGGGGGTGTGGAAGGCAACACATACTTACCTAGTCTATAGTGCAGAGTGTTCACACTAAACACAGCCGTACAAGCATAGATTAAGTCTATGAAATTGAATCCTTATTGATGCAGATTTTCAGCTGCCTGGATTTGATATTACTGTGGTGTTCTACAGGCCACATCCAAAATGGGCAGTGACAAGGCAGAATAAGGCAGAATACCTGAGCCAATAAGGCTGACCATTCAAATGCCTTGGCTGGTTTCTAGCTCTAAGTCAAAAGTTGATCTGCGTGTTGCAGAACTGCTGATATTGGCATACACTGGGCTCCTGTGGTGTACACTACCACTGGTAACTATTGCGTTGTTGGAAACAAAGTGAGATGCATGCCAACTTAAGTCGAGATTTTGTTTTATTATGGTACATTGGGAGTTACCGGTGCCCTCCTAGTGGCCTCCAGGCTACCAGTATGATGGTAGAGTGGCAGGCTGACAGGGCAAGGTAAGCCCCATGCTGTGGGGCTGACAGGCAGAGGGGAGGGAACCCAGGTGAGCCTGCCAAGGTAAACCAAGGTAAGGAAGGGCTGCCACACCCACTATACCCCCTAGGTACTGACCCACTCTGCATACCACCACAAAGGGAATGTTTATTTTGAGCTGTCCTTATGTCTCTTCCTCAAGATTCCTCTTCAGATCAAAACTATTGCTTCACCAAACCTCAGTGAGATTGGCTTGTAAATAGTAGATTTTGTGTGTGTGTATATATATATACTAAATGTAGGTATTTGTACTTGATTCCTTCTTGATGTGGGGTTTGATGTTGGTTACTGACCCATAACTCGCCTTCAAACACAGAAATTTCAGTATTGGGCAGAGACTTAACAGGAGAGAAACTGGTATGGGACATTGGTCAGAGGGTGTCTTGATCCCATCAGCAATATCTTACATTTACTGACGGTGTAGGGCCCCTAGCGTGCACTGGAAGTACTTCAGCTGCAGGGTCCCCACCACACATGGAAAACAACTAAAACACAGAAAACACATGGAATATGAACGTTTTGCCAAAACACTTGTACAGCGAAACACAAAAACTTATGAACAGGGAAAAACATAGGGGGAAAGGTATTGGGGCCCAGAATGAAAAGCTTAATGCCAAAAGAGCACATAACTTAAAAGGACAGAACTAGGGCCAAATGATAGCTTTGCAGCCTTATAATTATTTAGGACTATCATATATAGATGATACTCCCATGTGATGCACATGGAAAATCTGCTGCTGCCCAGGGAAAGAACACGAAATTCAAGATTGGAATCGGAAGGTTGAACTCACAGGATAAGCTATGATTGCAGTTCTTACCATGGGTACCATTACTCAGATGCCTCAAAATTGTTTCTTTGGTCACAAGTCCACCCAGCTACCTCCCTAAAGGACAAACCCTATTTGTTACTTCAGACAATGCCAATCTTTCAGACCTTCCACTCTTACCTACAACAACATGGGGGTTGTGTGTATCTGTTGAGTTAATGGGACTTCCTATGTAGTATATGGTTTACCCCCTTCTACTGGAAGAGTTATTACAGCAGAATAGAGGATTTCTTTTGGCTGAAGGTTGTGAAGGTGGGTCGGCGGAGGGTGGAAGAGGGCATTCCAAATGAAACCTTCTACATTGGTTAATGAATTTGTGTATAGGAGAGCATCTCTGCTTAGCCAATAATTAATATGTCAAATTCAATTTTAGGGATAAAGTCAGTTAGCATTAGTTGTTCCTGAATTCCTCAGGCACCAATACAGTGGGTTGGAGATAGTGCCAACCTGGCTGGCTGCAGTTGTCATTCCTGCTGTAAAAAGACAGCGCTGTTTGTATTTGAGCTTCTCACCTCAGGCGCTGGTAAAAATCAAGGCATTTCATGTTTGAGCGAATTTATGCTGTTTAACCATGGAAATGGAGCAATTTGTTGCCAGGCCTTCTCGGTTGCTTCAACAATATTGTAATGAGTGTGATTATTCTGAGAATTGTAATCAAAGTTATGTGTCTGTAGAGGTGGGTGGCATATCATCAGGTGTGAGCTGTAGGGGTTATGCAATATGGCAAAAGGTCATCTATATACAGTGATATAGGGGCCAAGCACTTAGAGTGGTAATCTGGATTTTTGCCAGATGGTAAGCTGGTAACTTGTAGATGTAGAAGAAAATTTACAAAGTTCCTTAATTAAACTGATGGTAAAAATCTTTGAACAGTTGATGATCTTCATAGAATTAGCATGTTGGTAAGTAAAACAGCACTGCTGCATTCATGTGTCACGACAACCAATGAGTATGATACATAAAGGCGCTATCAGCCTTAAAATGTATTGATATCTGGCTGCAGCCTTGGCGAGTTCTTCAGAAAGGTTACAATCGGGTTACTTGTGATTCAAAATAAGAACCCACCTTCATATGACAGGTAGCAGAAGAATTCTACCAATCTTAAAATACTCCTTGCACACACATCCAGGCCAGATCCTCATTAAGTGAAGGGCTTTTTGAGCTGCCATTGGTGGCGACTAGTATTTTCCTCCCTCGTGGGCTCAGTTGAGGAAATTTTAGTTTCTGTGACTTAAAGGTTGGTTAAAGTGGCGAATGGGCTCCAGCATAACTGAATTCGCTTTTATAATGCAGCAAATGCAAAATCTCCAATTGGTGCATTAGTATCAATTTGGTGCATCTAAAGTTAATCATGTGGCAAGTACTAGTGCTTCCTAATACTAAGTGTTATAGGTCTCCAGCTGATAGTTACAACTTGCAGTCTGTAGTAAAAATATGTTTAAATAATGAAGACATTCAAGGCTATTCACTCTGTTCACGAGCCCAATAAGCAGGGTGTTAAGTGGCCCGTAGATTAAAGGCCAATTTATCACCATTAGGACCTTAATATGTTCAGAAGAAAATTGTGCCATTCTGGCACCAAGTGACTCGGATTTGGTTATTGTCTTGAAGAAAAATAGCTCGGTGTGGAACCCTCACCAAAAACACTTTTACTGAAGGCGCTGTAATCAATTGTATGCTGGTGGTATTGGAATTGTTAAAATGACCAGGATTTATTTGCAATTCTAAATAGATAAAAAATCAAGCCTAGTGCCCAAGGTTTGTCATGTTCAAATGGTCTCTTCTTTATTTCATGTGAACATGACAGTCCTGTAGGTTTAACCAAGGAGTTTGGTCAAAGCACACTTATCCTTGTGGGTGAAGAACCCCCCTCCCCCCCCCCCGGATTGATTGATGAAAATGTAACCCACGGTTGTTCACCTATTGTCTTTTCAATACCCCGGAGAAATAAAACATTACCCTCAAGTCTCTCTTTCTGTGGACAATGTCTTAAGACCCCCCCCCCCCCCCCACCAGTAATTGGAGACAGGGGCTCAGAGCATTTGAACTTCTCCAGGCATTTCATGAAGAAATCTTTTCAATCCATGAATCGAGAAAGCTTTGGATGTTCTGTGGGCTGCATAGGTGCAGAGCACGCAGTAGATACAATCGTCCACTAGTTGTTAATGGGGACTTGTAGAGACAAGAGCAGCACTTAAAATGTGAAAAAGGCAAAGGCTCTAGAGGCAGATGTGTCCTGAGACTTTTTCAGCACAGAAATAAGGGTCTCGTCTGCAACGCTTGTTTTGTTAGTGGGACCAGACTATGAAAAGACACCATTTGGGAAGTGTGCTCTGATCAAAGCAAATAGGACAGACGGGAATTGAAGACAATAGCAACTTTGATACAAAATAATTGAAGAAAAAGGGAATTACTTGATAAAAGCTCCTGTTGGGATCTTTGGAAAGAGGAGGAAAAAGTAGGCTGTACAGAAGAGAACAAGGGAGCTGCTGCACAATAAGTTTTTGTGGGTTTTAACAATTCATTTAGCACTGTGAGAATTGATATTTTCTCACTGATAATTTTAATTTCACGCAGGCTCATAACTTAGGGTCATGTGACAGCCCACATGGTGGAGTGATGAAGGGATGCTGTTAATCTCTGCAGAGATCGATGGATGAATTCCTGCTCCCCAGCCGGGCGCCTAACACGGATTACCCGGTATTTAATCACCCCACCCCTCCTCTACTCACTCCGCTACTACAAATAGGATGGAAAGTAGAACAAAAACACTATATAAATAACAAAAACAACATGATGAATAGGGTGTAGGACCTGTGTAAGTGGGGCAGGGTGAGAGACTCGTTAAGCAACACAAAATTAATAGTGATAAATCTTCCTGATTAATCGAAAGAGTCACTGTATAGTGTCATGTGATTAATTCTATGTAAAGAAAGAACAATTGCTCCTGTCTTTAGATGCCTGCCATGTGTATGTACAGAGGATATTACTAAGTGTGATGATATAAGACAAGTATATATTCCCCTGCTATAAGTAATCAGCAAGCATATGCTGCAATATAGGAGGTTTATATAGGTAAGGGCCCTATCTATAGATTACCACGGAATCTTCATACCTTGACCCCTGAGGGAGGAATCTCACAAAATACCAAGACCTTATATGCAGCTGATTCGTCTGCAGTGTTAACCCTTTGCAGCCTATATGATATAATGCCTCTAGTTTCATCTCGCTACCCTATCAATCACAAGCACTGCTTGGTGCATCATGCCAATCCACAAGGTGCAACCCGCATATAACATATAAGAGTATCTTAAACATCAATTCATTATTTTCAAGAAAAAGAGTAGATATACAACAGTTGGATTCATGCAACATGCCAACTATGATAAACATAGTGCATTTAAGTACTATGTGGGCTTTTGTAGGTTAACCTATAGGGTCTTGGAGAGGTCACTTCTCCCTCGATATCTCACCATGCCCTGCTGTGTGGTATTTACTGCTCGGTTACCACAACAGGGGGTGTGGAAGGCAACACATACTTACCTAGTCTATAGTGCAGAGTGTTCACACTAAACACAGCCGTACAAGCATAGATTAAGTCTATGAAATTGAATCCTTATTGATGCAGATTTTCAGCTGCCTGGATTTGATATTACTGTGGTGTTCTACAGGCCACATCCAAAATGGGCAGTGACAAGGCAGAATAAGGCAGAATACCTGAACCAATAAGGCTGACCATTCAAATGCCTTGGCTGGTTTCTAGCTCTAAGTCAAAAGTTGATTTGCGTGTTGCAGAACTGCTGATATTGGCATACACTGGGCTCCTGTGGTGTACACTACCACTGGTAACTATTGCGTTGTTGGAAACAAAGTGAGATGCATGCCAACTTAAGTCGAGATTATGTTTTATTATGGTACATTGGGAGTTACCGGTGCCCTCCTAGTGGCCTCCAGGCTACCAGTATGATGGTAGAGTGGTAGGCTGACAGGGCAAGGTAAGCCCCATGCTGTGGGGCTGACAGGCAGAGGGGAGGGAACCCAGGTGAGCCTGCCAAGGTAAACCAAGGTAAGGAAGGGCTGCCACACCCACTATACCCCCTAAGTACTGCCCCACTCTGCATACCACCACAAAGGGAATGTTTATTTTGAGCTGTCCTTATGTCTCTTCCTCAAGATTCCTCTTCAATTCAGAACTATTGCTTCACCAAACCTCAGTGAGATTGGCTTGTAAATAGTAGATTTTGTGTGTGTGTATATATATACTAAATGTAGGTATTTGTACTTGATTCCTTCTTGATGTGGGGTTTGATGTTGGTTACTGACCCATAACTCGCCTTCAAACACAGAAATTTCAGTATTGGGCAGAGACTTAACAGGAGAGAAACTGGTATGGGACATTGGTCAGAGGGTGTCTTGATCCCATCAGCAATATCTTACATTTACTGACGGTGTAGGGCCCCTAGCGTGCACTGGAAGTACTTCAGCTGCAGGGTCCCCACCACACTTGGAAAACAACTAAAACACAGAAAACACATGGAATATGAACGTTTTGCCAAAACACTTGTACAGCGAAACAAAAAAACTTATGAACAGGGAAAAACATAGGGGGAAAGGTATTGGGGCCCAGAATGAAAAGCTTAATGCCAAAAGAGCACATAACTTAAAAGGACAGAACTAGGGCCAAATGATAGCTTTGCAGCCTTATAATTATTTAGGACTATCATATATAGACGATACTCCCATGTGATGCACATGGAAAATCTGCTGCTGCCAAGGGAAAGAACACGAAATTCAAGATTGGAATCGGAAGGTTGAACTCACAGGATAAGCTATGATTGCAGTTCTTACAATGGGTACCATTACTCAGATGCCTCAAAATTGTTTCTTTGGTCACAAGTCCACCCAGCTACCTCCCTAAAGGACAAACCCTATTTGTTACTTCAGACAATGCCAATCTTTCAGACCTTCCACTCTTACCTACAACAACATGGGGGTTGTGTGTATCTGTTGAGTTAATGGGACTTCCTATGTAGTATATGGTTTACCCCCTTCTACTGGAAGAGTTATTACAGCAGAATAGAGGATTTCTTTTGGCTGAAGGTTGTGAAGGTGGGTCGGCGGAGGGTGGAAGAGGGCATTCCAAATGAAACCTTCTACATTGGTTAATGAATTTGTGTATAGGAGAGCATCTCTGCTTAGCCAATAATTAATATGTCAAATTCAATTTTAGGGATAAAGTCAGTTAGCATTAGTTGTTCCTGAATTCCTCAGGCACCAATACAGTGGGTTGGAGATAGTGCCAACCTGGCTGGCTGCAGTTGTCATTCCTGCTGTAAAAAGACAGCGCTGTTTGTATTTGAGCTTCTCACCTCAGGCGCTGGTAAAAATCAAGGCATTTCACGTTTGAGCGATTTTATGCTGTTTAACCATGGAAATGGAGCAATTTGTTGCCAGGCCTTCTCGGTTGCTTCAACAATATTGGAATGAGTGTGATTATTCTGAGAATTGTAATCAAAGTTATGTGTCTGTAGAGGTGGGTGGCATATCATCAGGTGTGAGCTGTAGGGGTTATGCAATATGGCAAAAGGTCATCTATATACAGTGATATAGGGGCCAAGCACTTAGAGTGGTAATCTGGATTTTAGCCAGATGGTAAGCTGGTGACTTGTAGATGTAGAAGGAAATTTATAAAGTTCCTTAATTAAACTGAAGGTAAAAATGTTTGAACAGTTGATGATCCTCATAGAATTAGCATGTTGGTAAGTTAACCTGCACTGCTGCATTCATGTGTCAGGACAACCAATGAGTATGATACATTAAGGTGCTATCAGCCTTGACATGATACGGATGGAATACAGGTTTATGATCTGCTATGACATAGGGTAGCAAGCGCTGCATAATGCATCCTTCTGATGAATGCCAGAAGGCATTAGAAGAGGATTAACATTTCCTGAGTGTCCTGTCTCCTGGTCCCATGACCCTGTCTCTGACCCTCTTAAGGAGCCCTAATCCGGCCTTGAACTTGACCTAGATATCCATCAGTAACACCATCTTTAAGCAGCTTAGTGTTCAGAGGCACATATTGATGTTTCCATTAAGGAACGGTGTCGTGTTATACATTGTCATAGTCACTATGGTGTCATGGTTTAGTCGGTTGCTAGGGCGAATTTTTAATGATAACTTCTGTTTTGCTATATTCTGTGCTCTGTGCATTTCCATGCACTACTGATTGTACGCACATGCCACACAGTAATTAATACCAGAATGATATACCATGGGCAGGCAAAAAATATGGGGACAAAAGCGGTAATAAACACAATTACAATTACAACAGTAGTCATAGCTACAGGAAAAACCTCATGGTGACAGTTGGCGACAGTAATAGCCAAAGCCTTCCTGTTAGCCGCATTTTGATTGGTGGTTTATTCCCCAAGGTGGAGTAAAAATGATAACAACAAATTGTCATGGAACAGCTGTACCTCGTAAGAACACAATGTCGTGACATATAATGACGATCTGCTTGTGAAGCTCTATTTGCATACAGATAAAAAAAATGCCTTATCTGGACTCAATACATCTATATCAATCATACCTTGTCCGCAGGGCTTCCTGTAAAGCACATTTCTTTCTGTAATTGATACCTGAATATTCATTGGATTTGTAGAGATGATTCTTTATTGGCCAATTTGAGAAATAGTAAAGCTGTAGTACACATCTTTCACTGTGTTAACTCCCTTCAATTCTACAGACCTACATCATTGTGAATAGAGACCTTTGCCAGATCTTTTAGCATTCTTAGAGTTCTGCAGATGTTCATGGTGAAACTTTGTTCTCCAAAAGTATCAGTGCATTTTGATAAGAACACAGGGAATAAAAGATGGTGACATTACAGACAGAGCTTAACACTCTTTCAGGCCCTTACCATGGCTTACTTACTACAAGCAATAGGTTATATATTGTCCATGGAGTCAACATTATAGTCAGCATTATAGATTCCAATGTTCCTTTGGTCAACATAAAGTAGAAACCATACAAATTACAATGTTACCGCTGTCAACATTTAATACAAATAGTATAGATAGTAATATGCCTGCAGTGCAGTCAACACTTAACACAAACATGACAGATTATAATTCACATTGTTCCTGCAGTAAACCTTTGATTCACACAAAACAGATTCCAGTGTTCCTGCAGTCAACCTTTGGTACAATCCATATAAACTGCTCTGTTTCTGCAGTCAACATTTAACAATACAGATTACATTGTTCCTGCATTTCATTTATTAAATCTAACTAAAAGCGAAACAAATTAAATCCAGTCAGCTGCTCCCTCCACTCTCTCATTGAGTAACGAGAACTAATCTAACTAAACTTAATTAACTCGGAAAGCCGAGTTATAGGAGACAGGTAGGGGCACCCAGAATTTTAAGATTGCAAAATCAGCATTTCTGAGATGATAGTGTTCACTTTACCCTGATATAACATGAAAATGGTGAAATGTGGGAGAAAATTAAGCATATCATGTGATAGTATACATGTTAGAGATCATGGAGGTGTAATTGTTACCTGTTATATGTCTCTTATTTTTGTTATTTTGAGGTTTGAAAAAAAAGTAGATCACCTCAGGTTCAACTTAGATGCTCTGGGCTGGTTGGGTGTCATCCACGTGATCATACATATTACCTACGTTTTAGACTGGCTGCAGTTATTGTAGAACTCTACCACACAGAAAAAAAAATCGAAGTTAGTAAATACTAATCTTTAACTTAGACAAAACCACTGATTAGTCAAAATACCCATGTTAGTAACACTGAAAACATGGGAGATCCGAAACTAGTCAGCGGTGACCACTTTAGGTCGTCATCCTGACAACCTGAGTCGTCAGGATGACAGTACTGACAGTACTTAGTCGTCATATTGACGACTCAGGTCGTCATCCTGACGACCTAAATTTGTCATTTTGACTACCTTAAGTTGTAGGTTTAGGTATCGTCAACTTGAGGACCTAAAGTGGTCACCACTGACTAGTTTCGGATCTTCCATGTTTTCATTAAACATTTTACTAACATGTTAGTAGTATTCACTAAGCTATACCTACAGAATACAGATAATAAGTTTATATGTTATTGATGGAGCAAGGAAGAAGAATGGAAACACCTTTTCTGTGGAAATTTAATTTACTCATATATCCACATCTATGGCCCTATGAGTCAAACCCAGAACAACTTAGTTAAGGGTTTGAAAATGAAAATGATGTGAGGCATTAAACTTGCTTTTCAAATGGAGAGGCTCTGTTCTCAGAATTATTTTTGTGTGCAGGCTGCTTATACCTTTCCGAGTTACCTGCGATAGAAATCACTGCCACCAAGCAGGGACAAAGCGCACAGTAAAGGGACATATGTTAGCTTAGCAGTCTGTTGACACATTGTAACCACAATTAGATCACTCTCAAAATCACACCCTCATTCCCCGCTTACGTGCCCCCCCACTTCCTTTACCCACAAACGCTAGGTGCCAGAGACGACTCACGCTAGTGGTCGAGCTGGGGCCAGATTGCCCCCCCCCCCCGCCCACCAGCCATCGAGACTGTCCTCCAGGGCCTTTGGCTGTCTGATCTCTCTGCACTCGTCTTTTTCCATCACCTCTGCCTTCAAATTATTTTCCCCTCCACTGTAATGTCTCCCCTTTTCTCATTCTATATCAAAAGAGCAGGTTTGTATATCAATTTTCAAGTTTTCTTCTCACAGAAATTCCTCTCAGGCTTAAATTCAAAACTAGGGCCTGCATCTTTCTGGCTCTTTACTTCATGCAGTCTTAACATTGTTACTCATCTTCACTTGCTTACCTTCATTGCCTACCCCAATAACTCCTTATCATTCGTCATTCCCTACTACACCAGCATTAGTTTCCCTTTCAACCCATGTTGTCTCCTGACGTCTCTCCGGCTTTACATCCGTGTCTCTTTTTTTTCTTTCTTTCTTTCTTTCTTTCTTTCTTTCTTTCTTTCTTTCTTTCTTTCTTTCTTTCTTTCTTTCTTTCTTTCTTTCTCCTCTCCTCTCCTTCCCCCTGCCCCCCCACCCCGATGTGCTTTGTTCTGAATGAGTTAATCCGCAGGCTGATTTACCACCTTCGTCAGATTTTGTCGTGTGCTAATTGGCTCCTACCAGAATGAGGCGTCAACAGAGTCCTGCCAAAACCCAGCATGTGTCATGTCATGTTATCAGAGACAACATGCACACCACATTCTGCACATGTTCCCATTGTTGGCACTTCTCCTTTGGCTTAATGAGCTTAATGATGACCCTATAAAGCCCCCACAAGGAGAACAAACACCTGTCCCAATCTGACAAAGCCAGAAGTTCTTCTCCCTTAAAATGAGGAGCATTTGAGGAGGATTTGATAGGTATGATGCTTGAGTCAACCCTGGTGAGCCGACTCTTTAATGTTGCATTCATGCATCATGCTATCCTTACTGGGTTTGATACCCTCCTGAAGAGCCGCCATGATACACGAAGGAAGCATATGTTAGAAAACTCATGCATTATGACAACAAATGAGCATGTCACGTTTAACAGATTAAACTCTTGAAGTCTTCCTTTTCATATCTTAGATTGAATTCAAACAGAAAGGTTCTGTTTTAATGCTTTAGTGTTGTTCTATAGGATTAGATGCCCACATATTAGCTGCACCCTGAATTTAGCAACATTCTATAACTTATAAGATCCAAAGAGGGCTTATTGTCTGCATTGAAACCACAGCTTATTACCAGGAATTATGGAACAACTGAGGCAGAATTCCTTTGACCCAAAGACAAGGTGCCTTGAAGCCCCAAATGAGCGGAGGAGTAATTACTTTCAGGTTAGTAGCCACTTCCCCACACTCTACACTAGTGTTTCACAATCTCATTTATCACCATGGTTACCTAACGACATTGCCCTTGGCTGCTCCTAACGGTACGGTCAGGGCTGCTGACCTTAAGTTGTGTATTTGTGAGTAAATGCAGCAGGAAGGTCGGTAAACAGGGACTGATGAGTCCAGTACATGCAGAAAAAGCATAACCTTAGAAGTGAAAAGTTGGTTGATTCCTATGGACATGCCAACTGGACACTTGGCTAGAGCCTTAAGCTGAGATACTGTTGTCCCAGGCAATATTACAGACACAAGACACCACCTTTCCTGGTTAAGCAGGGCTACATGAAATGCTCATAGAGAGCATGTAGATGAATAATCTACAGCGAGAAATATATCAGACAATTGTTGATCAAATTGCAATTCTGCCAGACTATAATCTTTGTAGAGATTTCCATCATTTAACCATCTTAATTTCCCCAGAAATGGTGTCCATAATCCTGGCTGTTTTTGGCTGCTGAGTGACATCTCTGGTATGCCAATTGCCTCTGTGCCCTTAGTCCATTGCTTTCCCTCCCAGCATGTATTACTGTATTTGCATATTTTTCGTAATTGCAAGCCTTTCACTATGATCAATTCTTGAGGGGCATAATCAGATTATCCTGAGATGGTTTTCATGTTCAGATTAAGTATGAAGATTTAGTGAGATGATATAGCATTGTGGTGGGTGATCTTGTGTCCAGTGCCATCTTGTCCACCTGCATCGGCCACCATCTTGCCCCACTTGTATGTCACTGGTTCCCACAGCTCAGCACCTGACCCAGTCTGTGTAAAGCAGGAAAGTGAGAGGAACCAACAAACAAAATATATGTATGTGAATCCACATCACATACAATACAACTCCCATTCTTTGAAAGGAAAGACCACTCTCTGATATAGCCATGTGTATTAACATATGTATGCACAGTACTAATGAGCTAGAAGCACCAAAGTAGGTCACCTATTCTAATGCTCTTACCCCTACTATACATCAACTACTGGTTTTGGTTCGACCGGAGCCAAAGCTTTCAAACAATCAATAATGGCCCTTCACGGAACCAGTGGTGCTTAGTTATTCTGTAATCTTGCAGGCCGGGCCATGTTTTTAACTCACGCTTATTATATTAGCAGCGCTTTGAGAGTAAGTGATTCTGGTTGATTTTCTGTCCTTTCTCATTCTATTCGAGAGGCTTGGATGGACCGGTAGATTATAAGGATTGCTGGCAAGTTGAGGCGAGGAATAACATTGGCTGATATTTATAGTCTTCCAGTGCACTGTGGCCGTGATGGAGATTATAGAGTACACTTTGGGAGGCCTTTTTGTCATGTACTGTGGAAAAATATTGTGAGTTTGGAGAAGATTTCCTTCACTAGGAACCATGGGATGTTTACAAATAAGTTTTAGATTTTACCTCGGGAATACCTCGGGTATTTCCGGAAACCGATGAGATACGAACGAGGGTGGTCACGTGACGACAGTTTGGATCGAGCGTCCGTGTTTGGCAGACGGTTTGAAAGTTCCAGGTGAGTTTTTTTATCGTTTTCACCCTTTTTACTGCCCAATTTTGGGCAGTTTTTGCCCTATTTCAAGGGTTTTTGTTCTTGTTTGTATCTAGCCAGGGTTACGCCGTTGGGGTACCCTTTTAGAGCTAGAAAATAAAGTTTTTCTCTCAAAGACGGTCGTCGTGTCGGCGGGCTGTAGAGAGAATTTACATTTTTACAAATTCCTGGAGGAATTCCGCTGGAATTCTCTCGATACAGGGATCTAACGGGGTTTTTTGAGCATTCCCTGATGTTTGGCACCCCTTTTTGCCTTCAGTTTGCACTTTTTCGGGCAGTTTTTGTCGATACCGATCGAAAAATCGTCCGTTGGGGCTCGCCGAGCACCAGCGCTGTTGTACCTGCGTACCTAGAGTAGGACAACACGAGAGCTACCTAAAGTAGACCGCTAAGTACATACCCTCGGCGAGTTTCGCCGTTACCGCTAAGCGGGTCTGCTCCAGGTACACGCTTTTCTAGTCCTGCTCTAAGTACATAGCGCTCGGCGAGTTTCGCCGTTGTCGCTACGCGGGTCTGCTCCAGGTACATGATCTAGTCCTGCTCTAAGTACATACCGCTCGGCGAGTTTTCGCCGTTGCCGCTAAGCGGGTCTGCTCCAGGTACATGTATCTTGTCCTACTCTAAGTACATACCGCTCGGCGAGTTTCGCCGTTGCCGCTAAGCGGGTCTGCTCCAGGTACATGTATCTTGTCCTACTCTAAGTACATATCGATCAGCAGCTAGTCTATAATCTTTTTATTTCTGGTCTTTTTCCAGGATGGCAAGTACATCTCAGTCCAGTCCCACTGCTGTGGAGAAGGGGAAGAAATCACATAAGAACTCTAGTTCAAGTTCCAGCTCTGCTAGATCTTCATCTAGGCATTCTAAGGATAAGGGTGCTGAGAAGGACACTGTGAGTTCAGTAAACTCTGAGGAGGAGCCTGAGGTTCAAACTACTGAGACTCCCAGTGCTCCTGTGCTGTTGGTCCAGCAGCCACCTCAAAGATGGGCTCCTCCTATGCCCTACTACCAGCAGGGTTATGAGTACTATCAGGACCCTTATCAGCCGATGGATTATGCCTATGGTATGGATCACATGGCCTACCAGTGTGAACCAGTAGAGGAGGAAGGTCAGGGTTATGTGGTACTAGGCCCACATGGACAGGCACATGCTATGTCAGTAGTGGATGATGAGGAGGAAGTGGCTTCTGTGCAAGGTGATTTTGAGGCACAGTCGTCAAAGGCTAAGCCACCTCCAATAGACCATCTCAAGGGGCTAACAGGAAGCCTAGCTGAGAGTATCCAGTCCTACAGACGGGAAAAAGCGGAACTAACCAAGGAAGGCCCCACCGTACATGAAGCCCTCTCCGATGCCATCAATTCCTATTTTGAAGAGACTTATATTGCCCAGGACTTAGAGAAAGCGGCTAAAGATTTTCCTAGGCCTTCAAATGTGCAGAGACTGGTAGCACCTAAGTTAGAGGAAGCAATTTTCAACTCTGAGGCACTTTCCAAGAATGCGGCAGTGCGTATGCTGGATGTATCTCTTCAGACCCTGCAGAAAGGGGTGGTCTCGGCCATTGCAGCTATGGCACCGTTAGGCTCGATGATGTTGGAGAAAGGGCCCGAGGACCAACAACTGGATGCCTTTGGAAGGGATTTTAATAAGGCAACCAGACTACTGGTCAATGTATGCAATGGGCTATCGGTGAAGAGGAGGGACTTGCTAAAACCTTTCCTTGCTAAGCCCTATGCTAAGGCGCTCACTAAGACCAACATTGATGGTGACCCACAATGGCTTTTTGGGGGCAACCTGGAGGCTCGTATTAAACAGGCTGAGGAGGACAAGAAGATCTCAGACAAGGTTCTAGCGTCCAAACGCCCGGGGCCGCAGGATTCTCATTCCCAGTCTAAGAGGCAGAAGGTCATGGGCACAGCACCTGCTCAAGCCTGGGGGCCTAGACACCCTTATGGACAGAACCACTACTATGGCCAGGGCCCTAGGGGCCGTTACCCTGCTCCGCGCCATCAATACGCTCAGCCGAGATTTCAAGTGGCTCATGGCTACAGGCAGACTTACTCTCAGAATTACCAGACACAAGGCCAGGGTTACCGCTTCAAAGCACCTCGTCCGCAGGGCCAAGGTCAGCAGCAGCAAGCCCAACAGGGTTTTTCCAAGAAGGGGCCCAAGTAGGGCAGGTGAGTCCCTTCCCACTACATAACACTGTCCAATCCTTTCAAGGGGGTAACATTCTGAAGTGTGCTGATGCTTGGTTTAAACTCACCAAGGACCCTTGGATCTTAGCCATGTCTCAGGGTGTCACCATTGACTTTAATGCCTTACCATCCCAGGACTGGGTGCCTCCTCCATATAAACTTGATCCGGTAGAGGTGGCCTTTATGGATAAGGAAGTAGATAAAATGGTAGCTAGGGGTATAATTGAGTTTACAGTACATGAACAGGGCGAATTCATCTCCAATGTTTTCCTGCGTCCCAAGCCCAATGGGGATTACAGGCTTATATTGGATTTGACAGATATGAACAAGCAGGTCATTTATGAGCATTCATTATTCACAGAGCTCTGAAATTCGTCAATGACACTTTTATCTTTATCACAGAAGGTCTAGAGCGGGGAGGGGGGGGGAAGCGGCTGCTATCTGCCTTTTTGATATATAAGGTGCTGTTTAGGGGGCTGTCAAATGACTAAAAAGGGGAGGATGGCTTCACAGTTGGTACCTAACATCAAAGAACCAGTAAGTCATGTGGGGTCAAAACAAAATAAAAAGTTTCAATTACAAAAAATTGGATGTCTCGCTTTCTGCCACCTGGTCCAGCTCTTTCTTCATCTCTGCAGGCTGATTCTCTCCTTCGTTCCTTCCAGGTAATGCATCCAACAATGTCATTCCACTGCTCTTCCATGTCCTCCTCTGTGTCAGTCCCCACATAGAGTATATTGCCAGGATGCGCTGTATATCCTCAATCCTCACCGATTTGGCCAAAATCTATGCTCCACCCTCAGCACTATATGATATGATGGGTAGAAAAAAAAGTCCAGTACATTAGACGGAGGCAAGCTTTCTATTGTAGACTTCACACACTTCAAAATATCAAATCGCAATCCTAACTTTTCTTCAGTCAGATTATTGCCAAACTCATGAAAAGTTATCCAATGTTTCTCCGCCCTTCAGCATATATATACTTTCCCTAATGTGAGTCGCACATCTTGTTGGGGGAGGCATGAGACTGCACACAGTACATAGACCACCTGGGTCCCCATTGTCCCCTCAACATAGTCGCATGGGATGCATGACAGCAATTTGATGTCTTGTCACAATAGAGCAAAACTACTTTGCCAAGTTTACTATTTCTGTGCAATGCCATAGCATACTTTATATGTAGGAGATTGTAATTAGTGTCTCAAAATGCAATATGTCATCATTTGATAAGTGTTTTGGCATAATGAGAGTGCTTCCTTACGACCATCATCTCCTGCATATAAGGTGCAGCTCAGGTAAAAAAAAACACCACCCATCTTGATAAATAATGACCACTCCCTAAAGTCAAGGAGAATTTCGAAATGTTTTGGATGTAGGATTTTAAGTGGATCGTGCCCCTTTAAGTGCACATAGTGAGCCTTAATGATGTCAATCAGTAAGAGTATTAATTGCCACAAATGTACTGTTAATTGATGACAGTAGATGGCCGGTCTAATAAAAAAAAAAACTGTATTTTCTTCATGATGACCCTTGATTAAGTTTCAGAGGAATAGGACAGACAACAATACGAGCTGAATCTACAGAGTTTTAGCTTTCATATGAGGGGTTTGCCATCTCTGTGTCGTTAGTAGTTTGTACTCTAGGCAAAAAAAAAAATCAATTTTCCATGAAAATGATGCGCGCAGGATCCGTAGACAAAATAATTTTCAAATAAAAAATAATTTCCATTTCCTGAAATAAGATGCGGGAAATCCGTAGACCAACAAATATTTTGGTGTGGCCTTAAGTTCCCATTTCTACTATTATCCAGCATTTGACCACTGAACTGAAATGCCCATATGTTATCAGCAGTAACCAAGCGACACCTTTTTTGACAGTTTTCGATTTCACACGAAGGAAAGGAGACAGTTAAAATTGCCCTGTAAGAAATACTGGGGTAATGTTTTCACCATCTGAACGCCATGGTAACAGTAACTGCCTGTTTTCCGTAATGAGTGTGTTGCGTGAAGCTGAAACTAAGGACAAAGTTATGAATCATGAACTTTTTCATTAGTAAACATTCTAATAAATTCACTTTTTACAAAATCAAATAAAGGACCACAGCTAAGGAACAAAGCAGTCTGAACATCTGGCTCATAGAGAAGGACAGTGCAGAACACATAATGATTGCACCTTATAGCTGAAGAGTAGAAACACAAGTAAGAACAACCTAGCCTGCTTTCTTCCTCCTCGCTTCTTTCCACCATGTTTCCTTTCATTGCTTGAAATAACCTGTCTAAATTGAGCAAAATACTTTGACCTTGTGGTAGCCTAGTTAGCTTTGAAAGATCCCTCCAGACTTTTAATGAATCAATCAAACAATCAATCAATCCCTTCATTGCCTCATTGATTATACCATGATGCATAAATATCCTCCACCCTTTTCGTCCACTTTGATTCCCTCAAACTAACTACCCTTCCAGCACCTGCACCCTCTGATCTGCCTTTCCCTGACTCTACCCTGCCCCATCCTCCTACCTACACTGAGCAGTGCTGCTGACGTTGGCAGTCTGCACACTGCCTCTCCTCCCCTGACTTTGGCAGTTTGTCAGGGCAGATCAATGGTGTTAGGTAATAGGGTGCATCCATGCTGGTAACCAGGGGGAGGGATGGGAGGATGAGGGAAGGTTGGGGGTTGGGAGGGTGAGGGATGGGTGAGGGGTTGGGTGTACCCAGGGTGTATGTACACTCAGGGGGCAAGACGCCGACAAACCATGGCAATAACAGCATTAGTAGAACCAGGACAAGCCTTTTAGGGAAAGAGTAAGGCAGTGTGCAGGAACTTACAGCTTTCGGTTTTTCTTGATAGCAGTGGTCACAAAGATGTAGACTAATGCTTCACAGGACAGGCCTTTTAGGGAAACAGTAGGGCAGTGTGCAGGAACTTACAGCTTTCGGTTTCTCTTGATAGCAGTGGTCACAAAGATGTACACTAATGCTTCACAGGACAGGCCTTTTAGGGAAAGAGTAGGGCAGTGTGCAGGAACTTACAGCTTTTGGTTTCTCTTGATAGCAGTGGTCACAAAGATGTAGACTAATGCTTCACAGCACAGGCCTTTTAGGGAAACAGTAGGGCAGTGTGCAGGAACTTACAGCTTTTGGTTTCTCTTGATAGCAGTGGTCACAAAGATGTAGACTAATGCTTCACAGGACAGGCCTTTTAGGGAAACAGTAGGGCAGTGTGCAGGAACTTACAGCTTTTGGTTTCTCTTGATAGCAGTGGTCACAAAGATGTAGACTAATGCTTCACAGCACAGGCCTTTTAGGGAAACAGTAGGGCAGTGTGCAGGAACTTACAGCTTTCGGTTTCTCTTGATAGCAGTGGTCACAAAGATGTAGACTAATGCTTCACAGGACAGGCCTTTTAGGGAAAGAGTAGGGCAGTGTGCAGGAACTTACAGCTTTCGGTTTCTCTTGATAGCAGTGGTCACAAAGATGTAGACTAATGCTTCACAGGACAGGCCTTTTAGGGAAACAGTAGGGCAGTGTGCAGGAACTTACAGCTTTCGGTTTCTCTTGATAGCAGTGGTCACAAAGATGTAGACTAATGCTTCACAGGACAGGCCTTTTAGGGAAACAGTAGGGCAGTGTGCAGGAACTTACAGCTTTCGGTTTCTCTTGATAGCAGTGGTCACAAAGATGAAGACTAATGCTTGGAGGGTGGTCCTTTGAACTGTGTAAGCTTTTCATAATGCCTGCGGGTTCATGTTCCTTTGTTGGCACAATGGATGATTGCAGTGTTGGCAAGTTTCTGTCCAACATCTTGCTGTTTCATTCGGGACTGCATCAACCCTTCGGCATGATGCGTAAATAAAGCCTTGGCGTATTATCACCAGCACATAATATATTAATGCACTATAAATCAAATTACATGTACAGCTTCTAAGAAAGCTTCTAGATATGTTTGAGAACTTTCTTTGGTTCATTTCCTCATTAACTTCTTTACTTGCTACCAAAATCTTTGAACAACTTCTCCGGCACTACTGTTATTTTAACCTTTGAAGGGCCGCTAATGCATTAATTGGCTCAGGGTCTCCCTGAGTCAAGGCTGTCGGGTAGGCAGGATCCATTTAAAATCAAATGGTATCAACTTTTTTTTTGCATATTTTCAATAAAAAATGAGCATATTTCATAACAAAAGTACCAAATATAAGTAGAAAAGGATCATATTGTTACTGTGACCGAAGTTAAAAGAAAACAGATTTATATTTATTCATAAAAATAGTTTTCAAAATGTCACTGTGGAAAACAGCTGAAAAGCAAACTTTTTCGTTTCCCACTGCAACCTATATATATAAGTCAATTTCTTCTCAAGTCAATTCCTCATAGAGTCCAATAGTAAAGATTCCAGCATGAATGCAAAAGCATCTGAAATTAAGATGCTTTGGCCTCTGTGAGATGACAATTTCTACTCTGAGATAGAAATTTTGGAATTGGCACGACAATTCTTGCTCTCGTTAATTCTGACTGGTGTCAGTACATGTAAATTTTGAAATTGGCACAACAAATCTTGCTCTCCTCAAGACAGCGATCCACCATCTTTTATTTTAGTAACCATGCCTGGTGGGGTAGGGATCTGGAGTACTTTTCCCCTCTGATTGGCCTTGTGCCATCAAAAATTTGTTTTGACCAAAAGAAAAATTTGACTGGGAAAGATTTTTATCAAAACACCAAACGGCGACTGTTGCGAACATGCTCCCTACACCACACATTAACTGTCCACCCACTGGGTCCAGCTGTTCCCATCTATTTCTATTGGAAGCAGTGTATGTTTAGTAGTTGAATAGTCGACTGTGTCCAACAACTGGTAGCATAATCACCATGAGGCTTAAAGGGAGTGCAGATGTCCGTGTTTAGTCCTGGTACTGGCATTACCAGCATGTTTAACTTGACAATTGCTATCTCTGTTAATAATAAGGAGTTCAAACCATTGTAATATATTGTTTTGAGTTGGCACATTATGAAGATCAATATTAGGTCATCATATTTCAGTTTTGAGCAAGATTAAAAAACTTTAGTGTACAAAAAGATAGAAGTGGTTTTGTGATCTATATCACACATTCAATCTTATGATTGTTGAGGGACTGGTACATGTATGGACATGGATAGGTACATGTGGTGTTGTGTGGATAATCGACCCTGAGCCATGTGTGCTTAAAGGCACCACACCAATTCATTCATAATGCCTATGGGTTGTCATGATGCATGAATGCAGCCCTGACAAGTAACTCACCAGGGCTGCAGTCATATATCATGCCGAGCCTATGGGGCTGATAGACTTTCAGAGGGTCAGCATGATGCTCCCATGATGTGCTGGCGAGCAGACTTGCATCAACTGCCCTTTCAGTGTTAGACAATGTGTGGCCCGCATCAAAAGCTTTCTTAGTTACTGCAGCCTGTAAGATATCTTCATGCTGGATAATAACAATCTTATCTTTCTAAGTGTTTCCTCTCCATTTAAAAATCGTGCCATCGATGCTTATGCTTAGATCAAAAGCATCTTTGGGATCATCTCATGGAAGAGAATCTCATAAAAAAAATGTATTTTGATATAAAGCGAGATTGAACTGCTGATAAAGACAAAATGACTTAAACAGTCTAAATGAGCTGATGCCTCCACTTTAAATATGGCAAAATTATGAGCCCCAGGTTCTCGAATACGCTGCCCTCCTCACTAACAAATGGTTTAAATGAGCTGCTATCCCTACTTTAACACAGACTAAATGATCTGCTCGCCCCACTTTAACAAAGTCTGAATGAGGTGATACCCCTACTTTAACTGACTCTAGATGGGCAGCCCAGCCCCTGTGTGGGACTAGGCCATTTTGCGCAGTTCCAACAGAAGCAGAGAAGTGAGGAAACTAATTATTCTGCACCTATCTACTCGGGCTACTTCGCAGGCAGATCTGGTAACTCCTTCACCCCTCCTCCTCCTCCCCTGGGGTGTCTCCATAGCCTTATATAAATCTAATATAAAACTTCACTGCACATAGAGATGGGAAGGGGTGGAATCCTGGAGGGATCCGAAGGCTTGCCATCCCAGAAAGCTAGTAGGGGCCCTGGCAACTGATCGGTTCTATATCAAGTCTGGGGGGATATCAAGACAAAAATAAATTATAAGATAATATCTTTGAGGAGGAAAATTATCCAGCGATGGTTATGATGCCCACCCTGCAAGCATGTAGCTGGAAAGGTAGTAGTGTACATACACATTGTAAATTTTTACAATAAGAACCCATAGCAACATCCCTACTAATGCAGACATGGTCTGGGATATATTCATAGTTATACCATGGTTATGGCTGATTTGCATATTTCAGCGTTCAAGTTTAATGATAAAAGTCGTTCGATTAACCATGGCGAGAATGAACAGTAGTTGACACTGGAATTAAACAGAGGTTTGACAGCGAGTTGACGACAGAATATATGATCATTTTTTACATACTAAATCTGACGACATGACTAGAGGGGATTAATCTATAGAGGTTAATTGAAGTAGTATTCTTGTAGATTTCATGATATTAAGGCAAAATATAATAATAAAATAACACTCGTAATCTTTCCAAGTGAGGGACTGGCTGCGCGTCTCCGCCATAGTGTCAACCTCCCCTACCGCTGCAGTCCCGCTGTCTGGTGTATAGAGAAAGTACTACCCTTCTTGGAGGGCGAACATGGAGCGATAGGATTATGGCCATTTTGAGGAAAAATAGGCTTTAAATCGTCTATTGTACCTTGGTAACACTAAATAGAAGGCTAAATCTTTGTTGTGCGAACCCGAGGAGGCACCAGATGCTCTATAAATGGTGGAAATTGAATGTTATTCTCAGTGGACTGGCTGGCCTGTTGGTAAACAAGAATCCAATATGGCAGAATGGCTTCCTCCTCGTCCGCATCGACTCGCATCAAAATTCATTGATTTTCAAGGTAAATACTTAATATAGAGGTTGAAACCATGGTATAAAGAGCATTTTCAACATTTATTTATGCACTCGCCAGGGATACGTGGGCGTATAACGCCCTTGTTGATTTATCCATGGCTAACATCAACTCGTGCATAAATAAATGTTATATAACCTCTAATTATACCAGCATGAGAAAGGTCAGTGCATTATAGGCCTGATAGAGAACATACAGCAAACATACATGGGACCTGAGGGAATGAAGGCAATAGAGGAATCACAAGAGGCATTGCAGAAGGTACTGCGAAAGGAAAGAGGAGGTGGATGGGCAGGAAATAGCGACTTGTCCCTTGCAATCAGGGCTACAATTCCTCACAGGCAACTCGCCAGGGCTACATCCATCTGTCATGCAGGGAACGATACACGAGTCAAAATAATGCTTCAATGAAAAGCACTGTTGAGTTATGCACTCCTGCATCAACGGCCCTTAAAGGGTTAAGAAAGGATTCTGCCTACATTGGTGCTTGCCTCTATTACAACTAAGCCTATTTATAGGCCTTTCAATGGACTCTGAAGAGACTTATGGATAAAAAAGGTGATTAGAGACAGAGAGGACACTTGTCAGAGCCTGAGCCAGCCTTGCTGGAGCATCTAAGTATAGTCTAAGTCAGATAGTGAATGGATGAAGCGACTAAATCGGCTGTAAGGATAAAATCACCTATATTCTGTCTGCGCCATCCCTGATAGTCTGCTGTGTTTGTTCAGCCATGTTTTTTTGCTGCAGGTTGTATAGATATTGAAGGGAAAATAATTAAATAATGTGTCGGCCTTAGATTTAATGAGTCTTTCTTGTTTTAGCACAATCTGATATGTCATCGTATTTTGCTACATTTGCTACATAGCCAGACTGTGACATGGGGAGTATAAATACCGCCTCTGGATTTCGCTGGATTTCAGTTACTCTAGGATTTGCGTGCAAATCCTGCTTTATGGCGTGGAAGGCCATTGAGCTAGCCTCTAAAAGTGTGGCTTTTATATAAATCCCATATATATATCAATTCATGGATTATGTACCTGTGCTGTTCTTCTCAATCTAGATATCTTCTATAACAACAGGACCCCTAACCTAGCATTAACACTAGCTGGCCTATCCCTGTAATCTGTAACAACACCTCTATCACACAGCTAGAGTTGTATCTTACTGGTAAAAAGCTGCAACAAGGAGCCCTGCAGATGGAAGAGAATGTCATGCCTGCTTGTTTGATCTTCTGATGCACTGCTTCTCTGTAGGAATGATAATTACCAACAGGCCCAGCTTATAGCAATCTATCATACTTAGGGACAAGCGAAGACAACAAGAAATATGTCTAATGTTGGAAAATTTGTCATATTGATCGAAGGAATAAAGGAGGAGAGACACCCTTAGAGATATGTGAAGAAAAGATAGCTATGTTGAATGAAAGAAAATTGGGCGATGAGAAGAAATGCACTTGTTATGGAAATAAGGGATGCATGTGTAAACTGATCATGTGTAATAATGTCAGTCATAAGTTTGATACTCTATAATATCTAGCTCTGGCTATTAATTTACCTTCTGTGTATCACCTGTATTCAAAGCATTTACTTTCTGTACTTTTGAATAAACTGATTTTAGAAGAAATGATGGATGTTCATGAAGTGATGGATTCTCTAATTGTGTGGCTGGGTCTAGACAAATCACTCAGCAGCCATTAACAACACACATCAATAACGTCTGAAGGAGTTATTAATTATACGTGACGATTAAGCTTAGCAGTTTCTAGTGTTAATCTTCTAAACCAATGGGAAGTCCACATCTGTTGGATTGGAGCGAGTGATGTCAGTCTTTGTATCCACTAACCACCCAAGGAGAACACGCAGGAAGCCGAGTGACAATTATCCCCCTCATGTTTGGACCAGTCTAAGATGTTTGCTCACTACAGGCAGAAGATGAGTCAATAAAATTCAGGGATGAAAGAGTTCAAGGTTTTCCTTGTTTTCAAGGTTTTTTTCACTCACCTAAGAAAAATAAGTTTTCTTGAAAATCCTCTGAAAACAGGATAAAGGAGTCACAAATTACCTCCAGATGTTGCATACATGCACACAGTCAGGTCCCACAACACTGCATACAGTGGCAGCATGCCAGTTTTTAGTTCAAGGTTTTCAAGGATTCTCAAGTTTTTCCTTGAAAACTTTCCCCTCTTTATTAGTGTTTGTTCCACTCTTCAGTGTAGTCTTAGCAGCAAGCTATAGTTCCTATGCTAGAAGAGTGTCGGATAGTATACCCCTTTTCTGCGCGTTATGATTTCACCATGCAACTATATTGGTCATTTATTCCCTGCACCCTTTGACCTATCTGTATACATAACATTGTAATTGGTCCCTAGGTCGTGTTGCGCAAAGGCACCACTACCAGTAGATCAGGTGGTGCATATTTTGGGTATGCTATCCGAACAAGACCTTGGAAAACAGCTATATAACATTCTGAAGGGATCCTAGGACATTCTCTGCAAAAGGGCCATAATGTGCACATTTTGGGTATAGTATCCGAACAACATCTTGAAAAACAGCTTTTCCTGTTATTTGAGCACAAACTACACCCTTATACAACACCTACTGCCTCCTTCCCCCCCCCCCCCAACCACACAAACCCTGTAACACACTTATCGATGGGAATGGAGGGTATATACAGTGCATTTAAAGTTGTTTCCTTTTTCAAGGTTTTTTGTCATCGTCGACTTTCATCCCTGATAAAAGCATGGGTGATGATTACTAGGGAGGCAGCTACCCTCTCAAGGCTGAAACAGCTTATCACTAAAACTGGAAACCGTTCTGAGCTTAAACTTAGAAATTCAGAACTCCTGATTTTGGGTTTGAATTTTTAAACTTTTTAAACTCAAATTTGGGGCAAAATTTCACATTCTTCATCAAATAAAAGGGTTATCCCAGTGTACACTGATAAAGATTTTTTAGTGTTCATGTAGCCTGGAATGTATAGATCATAGAGGTATATAATACAGTCCTGGATTTGTTTTAGATAAGCTGTTATCAGTGAAATTGTGAAACAATACCTGCCATCACTGTAAGGTGACATTTCTTTGCCACAATGTTAAAGTATGCACATTCCATTTAGAAACCTTTGGATACCTTTTTTTCCCCCGCCCTTTTGACCCATGTGTTTACCACCATGGGCAATAATTGACTCCATCAAATGTTTTGTGTTGTATTAGGACTATAATCAATACAACCAGATTACACTACACAACATCTGCTTGGAGCTAGTCCCTGCCTGTGACTGATGATGTCAGACAAAAAGCCACCCAACCCCCTCTCCGAGTTAGCTGCGACTATAGGGTGCATTCTTCTAGTTTTATGTTTTGTTGACCAGACAGTTCTACATCTTACTCAGAAGTAGCAGACTGTTGGAATAGTCTTGAAATGTTAAGCAGTGTTCCCTAAAGGTCCACTAAGAAATATAATAAGTAGACATCTTGTAAATAGATTCCATAACGTACCCACTAGAAAAAACCTGCTGTGCCAGCAGCAATTAAGAGTTCTCCTCAAAACTCCCAGAAGGCTGGTAATGAAAGGGTCAACAAGATCCAGGTGTGAAGTAAAAGAAGCTTTCATGTGACGTTTCCACAATATGCCTGGGGCTTGATGTCAAAATAATTGCCAAGATCCCCACAGTCTTTAACAAGCGACACATCAATTTTCTGCCTTTCGACACAGACAACCATAATTGGAATTTTGAAATAGATGTACCAATAAAGGAGAGATTATTTTCTACAAGAATATGTTTGATTCAGCATACTCTGTTCAAACCAGTAAAAGGGCATTCAAACAAGGAGAAAGTCAAATACAACAGCCCAGTGGGTTTGGCTTTTGCTATGACCTATTCTGAGAAAGGCATTGAAGGGGAAGGCTGGGTGTGTTTGTCATTCACCAGAAAACCGCTGAACCCCTTTCAGTTTGCATCAAATGAGTTCCATATTGATCCTCCCCTATGTTGACTGCCAAGAAATGGCTCACACCCAAACAAACCATTGGTATTACTACCAGAAGGAAGCTCCATAATGAGGGTTGACTATTTGAGCTTGGCATGATGTTTCAAGGCCCATGCTCAATTGTGATACTTGATTGACTAGTGGTAAATAACTCGCTGGTGCTTTAGGGCTTCATCCATGCGAACCTCCTGAGAGTGTATCAGCCCCTCTAGCACCAGCATGATGTATGAATGCACCCCTGCTGGCCTTAAGCCGCTAACACTCTCATCAGTCCGAGGTCTTGTAA
This sequence comes from Acholoe squamosa, assembly GCA_949317995.1. Taxonomy (NCBI): domain Eukaryota; kingdom Metazoa; phylum Annelida; class Polychaeta; order Phyllodocida; family Polynoidae; genus Acholoe; species Acholoe squamosa. The sequence continues at coordinate 32,071,542 of OX439049.1, read as the reverse complement.
AATCCAATTGGATCAATTGAATACATGAAGATGTTTTTGAGGAGCTTAGCTTGTTTGTCTTTGTTTTGTTTTCTAGAACCAGGCAGACTGTTAGTGAGAGAGGATTTATGGTATGACCCAGAACACACCAACACCAGAGCCCCTTGTGTAGTGAAGCCGTTGTGGCCCCTGAAGGGCCAAATATTCATATTGTTTTAATGTATCATTTGTAGTCATGATTCGCATTCCTTGACGTATTAGGCATTAGAAGTATTTGCAAAGGTGCCCTTTTCTGAACTCTGAGGAATTCCAAATTTGTTATTATCTCCTAAGCATTTCCTAATGTTGACCATTTGATTAATGCTGATAGTTTCTGGGAGCAGCTCCTCTGGTACCTTTATCAGACCTGTAAGGTCGGCATGATAAATGAATGTAGCCGGCATTCATGCATCGTGACTACCAATTGGAATGAAGCATTGACAAAGTCAGTCCCTAAAGGGTTAAAAGATAAAACAGCCCCTCCCCCATGTTTGTCTGCAGCCTCTCCCTTCCATTCCCCACCATGCCCAATCCCCACCTCTCTGTATTCTCATAACAAACCCAGAGTGCCATTGACCATACTCACATCATCAGCTGAGAGGGCGGATTAATTTAAGTGGGCTTTGAAGGTGTGATTGGAGGAGGGGACCACCGAACAGGCTCTGAAAAACTAAAAAAAAATCCCATTTCCATTTTAGAATTCTCATCTCTTCCACAGAATTATCTTATCGGTCACGTGACCGGTCAGGAGTCCCATGGCTGGTTCCCTGGTGTGTTTGGGGATGGGGAACTGAGCCCGCTAGGGGTCAGCGGGATCCATGGGTCAATAGTGGACTTAGCGATAAGGGTTATGGGACCACAAGATGTGAGCTCTTTATAGGGCTAGCAGAGATTCTCCCATGATGGGGCCATCTTGTCCCCCTGATGTAGATTGCCATAGAAAGGTGTGAACCTCGCCAGAACTGCTTTTGATTCTGCTGACCATTTGAGTCAATGCAAACACCAATGTAGTATTTACCATCTTGATGGTTCACCAAAGCAAACCCTTCTGAGGATATTTAGAGATTTTGATGAAAGTCTCTCGCTGTACCCTTCATATCCGGTCTAAAGGAACAAACCCTCAAACGACCCAAGATGAGCAGTTCTAAGACCATCTAACGTAGTACCTGATCTTCATAAATCATTAAGCGCTGAACACAAAAAAAAAATGCAAGATCAATATAACTCGCTAAATGCCACAAAATGCTTTAATGTATCTTGCTCATTTTGTCATTGTGATTCATGGATACCGTAGTGTCATTTTAGTCACTGCTACTGCATTCATGCATCATGCCGACTCTACAGGCTTGGTAGACCTCTCAAGGGGCAAGGTTATGAGCCATTTTCTGCTGGCAAGTTTCTTGCTGCACAAGAGTATCAAGACTTGCTGCATTAGTGCATCATGACAGCATATGAAGCTTTCAGGCATCATGTCATCCTTAGATGGTTTAACATTGATCTTACTTAGTGTAGAACCCCCTGTGTTATAAAACTCGCTCACCCCATCATCAAACGACAAAAAAAAAATAGCCAAAAGGTAGAAGAACCTCTCCTGAACTACACAGGGTGCAGTAAAAGGGAATTAAAAAAGACAGCAATAATGAAGGGTGCTAACCCTATTTAGGACCACAAAGCGCTCTAATCCTTTTGCCATGATGCGTAAATTTATGTAGATCGAATGAGTCTACTCATTATAGGAGTATGATCTCAAGGTATACTTTGTATTATATGTGGTTCGACATGGTGCATGACTAGAGGACTGGCAAGTGACTCCAATGCTATTGTCATGCAATGCAAGATGCGTATTATACATTAAAGCCCCTCATGGTGCGGAAAAGCTTACAAGGCTGATGTCCGTGCAGCGTGATGTTGTGCTGGCTGGCGGTTCAGATTAGGCACAGTTAAAAGAAGATGATTGACAGCTCTACACCTACCCCTTCTTTGTACTGCACAGGGCGACTGTATGATTGGAAGATGAAAAAGACTAGTAAAGCACCCTGAGCTCTTCCCTCCACCACTAAATCCTCTTTTAGATTAAGGAGCCTTGGATTAGGTAAGGCCTAGTAGGGCTCCCCTGGGGGCAGGCTGGAATAGGCAAGGGCTGATATGTAAGCCTTGAAAGGCACGACATGATAAATCAGATCTTCAATCACTGCCCGTCTTATACCTTGCCTGCCTCCCATTCCTAGCTAGCCCTATCTGTCTACCTGTCAAAAGCTGTCTGTCTGTCTGTCTGTCTGTCTGTCTCCCGGCCCCTATCCCTTCTCTGTCACTCTGTACTGTCTCTCTATCTCTGTCTTGCTCACACTCTCACTCACTCACTCACTCACCCACTTAACTCACCCACTCTCACTCCTTGATAAATGAACATGTTCATAAGAATTGGAGATTATGGCAGAATTGTAACAAGCATCTTGGGCCTGTCATTGCCAATCATCTCCTTGACACTCCCCCAGTGCTCATGGAAGAAAATTAAAACTGGATGTTTTGTAAAACTCCAGGGAGTGTTTGGGTGCATGGAGAGTTCTGGGCGCTCAGACATGCCAAGTTTTAATCTTGTTTCAGTTTCAAACTCAGTGGGTGGTTTAGAACCAGGCCTCTGGACACCGACCTATGTTGAAACTGATGCTACTCGACTTGAAGAATTCAATTATTCGCCTTGCAAAGACAAACAGAGATGGTTTTATTTAATTTCCCAAGTGGTTGCGCCTTCGATGGAGGCTCTGGATATTTTCTATGATTTGAAATAATACCCATCTGATGGCGTCGATTCCTGCACTAGCTAATTGGGCAGTAGTCATAAAAGTCAAACAGAAGAGGACATAAAAACTGATAGGAACAATTGCATGATGTTTGATTGCAGGTGGGAGTAGTAGTGTAGGGGGTGGTACAGACCCTTTATGCCAATGAGAGGATGGGTGAGTTGTTGGGTGTCCAAAACTGGATTCTTTGGTTCATGAAATAATACCCTAAGCACTGGAACCAAGCTTAAATAAGTGCCTGTCTTTAATTGGGACCGCAGCAAACATCCCTTCAAATCTATTTATAAGCACTCGGGCGGTTATACAGCTGGTCGTGTGGTGCTTATGGATTTGGCAGATATGCTCTCGTGTTCAAATGAGACAGGTGATAAGTCCTACCTTGGCACTTATATGAGGCATGTACTCCTTCAAACTGGTGTTTTAATCTGTCAATATTGTATTGACTTGATTTAGATTTCTTCCTTAATATGGTGCATTATAACATCCAAGTCCTATACAGGACTTTGTTTGCTCTGAACTTATAATTAGGACTAAGTGTTTTAGACAGAGCTGTGTAGAGGGACCCTTTGCTATCAATACATTCATATTGAAACCATTGGATTTCCATTCAATATAACTACAGCTTTTTCTGAACCATCTTGTTTCTTATAGAGCTGAATCTAACATCCATCAGATACTTTATATTCAGAAAATAAAAATAATAAAAGTATAAGGATAGAATCAATACCTCACACTAAGTATTTTGATGTGAGAATAGAAGACGAAGCTTTTAATAAGTTGCTATGATGGACGAGATTGTATGAGGAAAAGGGAGAAGGAAGTTGCTGAACCATGCATTGTGAGGAAAGGAGACAGGAAGAAAGAAGATGTTTTATTTTTAATGTTAAACAATTGAAAAGAAAAATACGCAAAGCAATGCATATAGAAAGCACACTGATTCATGGCAGTAAAGGGGATTGCTTCAGGCACTCTGTCGATTCCATACATATGTAGTGTACATATACATAGGTTTGGAGACACTGATATCTATCACAGTGACAGCAACTGATGTATAATGGTCTTAAAGTAGGCCTGTAATAAATACTTTTATAACCCCTAACTATTCACCACCTTGGTATGTAATCCTACCACTGCGGTAAAGAAAAGAATATACTTGAGAAACACTATAAACCCTCATCTTGCACTTTTCCTATGCATCAAAACTTGCTACATAATGCAGTAAAGCATTTTGCCAACTTTGGGGCTGCAGTTATACATCATGCCTTTACCACCTGGTTGATATGCTCCTAACGGCTCAGTGAGATGCACAAACGCATAACTCTGAGTAACCTGCTCGGGCTACATTTGTGTATCATGCCCAGAAAGAACATACGGTAGTAATGGATTAAAGCACTACCTTAGAACCTTGCATATAAGCCGCAGAGTCCTTCTGTAGTCAGGTTGCTGTTTTTACATATAGATTTAACAATAGAAGAGTAGAACTTGAAATTTGAAGTCTCCCAAGGTGCACTTTGCGTGTATACATGTGTGTGCAGCTTTAAGAGGAGTGATGGCAGAGGAGCATGGTGTGAGGCAGGGCAGGAGGTGCGCAGACTTTGTATTCTGCAGCTTACAATGGGTGGTAAGAGACCCATGAATAATACAGCACGGGCAGGCTGAGGGATAGCTGAATAACCCGCAGTGTACGCTATGTTTGTCACCCCGGTTACCCTGGGAAGACTCCCCATGGCTCGACCTCTTAGCTAATCAGTATCTAAAGCTGACCGCTTCACCATCAGACATGGGGATGAAGGAAGACTACATGGTTTTTCTATGATTCCAATGTTTTTTTCAAGTTCCAAAGACCTTTTTATTCCTATAGAAAATCTCTAATTTGGGGCTTCTAACTGAGTGAGCATGAATGCCTGAATCTAGCACTGGTGATCCACTCATTAGACCTACATTCATTCATCATGACTACCAATGTTTTCAAAGGGTTAATCACTTTTTGTAGGTTACTGAACGTCCAATCCAACAATAGTAAGTCGCATGAAATGCCGCAACATAAAACTAACAACAAACCAACTAATCAACCAACTGCCTGAAAGACTTCAATGTATGAGGCATTCACTGGCTCTGGAATATATTAGTTACATTCTATGGAATCGCTTGCTTTCGCTGAGTGGTTGATTCTGGGGGGAAGCTTACCCACGAGAGACCCATAGAAATACACCACAGAACAACTACGGCAACCGGCGTCTATGTATACATATATATGTAGATGATGGTACTTACTTTCACATTACCAGAAGCCTTTCTCCTTAGGAGGTAAAATAATGAATTCTTTGGAGGTAATTGTTATGTGAGACAAGTCAGTTAGGAAATTGATGAGAATTGTTCTCATGGGGTGTTGGTATTTAACAGCAATACATGGCTTCACCAGACCTAACCCTTTACAAACTTTGAATGCTTTAGCAGAGAAGGTTCTCACGTGGTCTCAATAGATGTGAAGGATACTTGATATGTCTGATAGGAGTTGCCCAAAGTCTGTTAGAGAAAGAGGCTTTATCAGTACCAAAATATTTTAGCTCCCACGAGTGTTCCCTTGAAAGCTTCTAACAAGACATGACAAAATCTGTTGTGTCCAGTGTCCACATTATAAAAATTCTCTAGACACAAAAACTGTGCCAAGTGTACACGTATAGGCATTCAATGTTGAAAAGCAGAGAAAATGGGTTTGACGCATGATAGCTAGAATTAATGGACAGATTTTTTCAGTTGTCCTTTTGACCTACCAAGTGCAAATAACCAAATTGCCCAAGATTGTGTGATAGATTCATGAGAATGCACCTTGTGTTACCAATTGGTAGTATCAGGACTGCAGGCCGATTGGCTGCAGGTCTCTAAGTGCCCCAGGCATTGCTGTCATATTACATCAAACATACTGTAACATATTACATATAGGGTGAAGTGGGGCGTAAATCCAGGTTATGTATGTCCTGCCCTCTCTATAACAGTGATTTGTGTGGAGATCAGTGGCAGGGTGTGCTCTGCAATGGCTTCTTAGGGAGGCACTGGTCATTTGTGCAAACCCTTGTAAGACTGCATAATGCATCAAGCATCTTTTCGCCTTGTAAGCAAGTGACTTTTTTTTCACATGCGACGGGAGTATCATACTGAGTTTTTGAGAGTGTATCAATCCAACTAGGATGGCATGATGTGTAGATGCATAAGCTATTTGCTAGGGCTAGATTCATGCATCATGACAAATGGCAAAGTGCATAAAAACAGCACTGTGCGCTCTTCAGGGGTTGAAGTCCCTGTTCAGGAGGTCTGGCTCTTCTTCATCAGTGTTGGACCATAATGTTCAGGAACTGTCAGTTTTTCCAATTAGGCCTGCTCGTTACTCTGGTCATATAATGATTGATGTTAACAAAAAGTGTTGCACCATTCTACATAATAGCTGGTAGAACACAAAGCTACAGCTAGGGTTCAGGATGATAGAGGTAGAGGAGACATGATTAGTAGGATAGAAGTAGATGAAATGGCAATGAGATGTAGGCCATACACCATCAGTACTGTTGTACCTCCGTATATAGTCATAGTACTTGTACCCTCATATATTTAGTAATGGTATTCTCTGCTAGCTTCAGAAGCAGTGGTATTGTTCAGCTGTATATATCGACTCCTGCTTCGCTGGACACTCTTCAATCATTCCCCGCCCCGCTACCTAGATTCTCGAGGTCCTCCAATGTAAACACGACACAGAGCAGGTCATTGATCATTGGGACGCTGATACAGGCTGACCGACTCTATATAGTCCTCTTTTACAGACACTAAACTGCATCATTTGTGGTCTGTGGCAGTGTATCCAGGGTCAGCATGAAAACCAAGGAAACCATTTCCCAAGCTGGCCCCAAGACATTTCCATGATGGATTCTGATGGTGGCGTTGGGGTTTGGTGTCATGAGCTGAGTTACAAAGACTAGGGGTTTAGGAGACTGGGGAGTACCTCCATTCTACCAGAGCTCCAAGGGCATCCATTCAAACAACCAGACAAAGCTGCTGCCCTTCTTTGTGATGGAATCTGAGCTATCAGGGCCATCTTAGGCTCTACATTTAAAGAATTTCCATTGGAATAGACATCAAATCAGTGGCTTAGCTTTAAGCCGCATGTAAGGTCTGAAAAGGTCGCGATTGTCTATATTACTATGGCTAATACACAGCGTTTCACGGTAATAAGAAAATTCATGACCTCCAATAACAATCAGGTGTAGTGTACATCCTCTCCTCTTGAAGAAGTGAGCTGAGTGTGACATGTTCTTACCCGCTTCCCTTTCCATGACCTGTGATCTATGACCGCTGACCCAAGTTGGACAACGTCCATTCTACTTCCCGCTCTACCCATGTACTACCTTCACAATGGCTTACTTCTCCATATCCTGCAAGAGCTTTTAACCCGATTCTGTCCCCTCATACCCTAAGCAATATACACTGTCTATGATTTTGTGCATGCATCCTATAGGGTAAGACACAGTTGGGTGCTTGCTACATCACAAGGTGGTTGGTGCATTGGTTTGTTTGTCCATTGATTTCTATATATAGAAACAATCAACAACTAACTTACCCTGTTGTCTGGCTCCCTCTTCTCCATTCCTCAGGCCTACAGTACCAACGCCAGGGATGGAGGGTTTTTAGACATTTGCAAGTTCTAAAGACCTGTACATACCTAAACAAATCCTATATTTAGGGGGTTCTAATCGAGAATTTCTGGGATATTTGTCCCCATTCACTTCCATCTCTGAAAAGCCTACTTTACTGAGATCAATGGTAGCAGGCCGAGCCCTTATGATTCCAGTCCTACAATATTGAAGTCTACAGATCCAAAAACCTACAGTATCAAGCCTGTTGCTACCATGACCTACTCTACTGAGCCTTTCTTCCATGCTTCTCTGCACTACCCCATCCAAGACTACACTGCCATACCATCTAGTGTCATACACTATATTATATATCCCCTGCTAATACGTTACCCATCCATAATATCTTCTCCCATGTCATGCCACATTTGACTCAGATATTTCCATTTTCCCAGAATACCTCCCCTACCATACATCATTACCATGGTAACTAGTCCCAGAGGACATGCTATGTGAGACCAAAAAGCGATTGCCTTAGCCCTGGCCCCTACTGAACTCACCAGTCCCATTCCTGCACCATGAAATGTTCATCAGTCAATAGCGGCCTAGTTGTCCTTTAGTATGGTAGTATGATTAATTCTCAAGCCATATACTATATTTATCGTTTGAGTGGGCAGTTGGCAGTATTCTCTATGTTCCTCACACTCGATTCTGCAGAGAGTAATAAATGATTCTGATCAAGTCTTCAATATATCCCCTACAGGTGCTGTTAATGTCCTCTGAGAAAGCAGATTGATTTATTTCTTCTTGGAAATTCCAATATTCATGCCAGTGACTTAAATCACCCCTGAAAGTTGGAATGACCCCTGCCATATGGGATATAGGTAAATTGCCCCAGACGGTTATCGAATTCCTATGCCAACATCCATGACATTTTAAGTAGGTCTGGATGAAGAAAGACACAGAAACCAGACACATTAGAGTGGATCCTACTGGACCCACTTTTTTTGGGTGTTTTTTTTTTCAAACTTTTCTTTCAATGATTTGGGTATCATTCAGAGTAGAGACCATCAAATTCCCCCAGAATACATCCATTGGTCATTTGAGACTGGACAGGTCCATTTTAGTCTGTGGTGAGTAAGCTATATCGGATATTGCCAACTACTTAGACTACTGATCAATACTAACCCCATTCCCCTTACCTCACTATTAGTCTAGGAAATGCAGCATGATTTGGGGCCGACCTTGGCACTTTTGGCAAAAAGCATGAAAGTTTGCATATAGGGGTTTTTGAATGTCCTGAATCCATTTCTAAGTGGAAACATCACTTTCGAGAAATGTTTCCCCTTCTAAATTGATTTTGAAAAGAAAAAGTAAATAATTAATAATAAATTACATCAAAATTCATTGAGGATTTAATGGGGTGGGTAATAAACAGAAGGACAATAAAAGCCATGTGTTTCGAATTGAAATATATTATATTAAATATGATATCATGCATTCAAATTGTTTTTATCTGAAATAGGGCCCGAAAAGGATAGCCTTTACTGAAATTCCTTATTTTTGCGATAACTCTGCAGGTGGTGATGACAGACACTCATTTCAAGTGTCTACTAGAACATTTTCAGAGTCTAGGAACTTGTTGGTAACATCCTGATTTTTCTCAGAAGTACACTAAGCCTATTACACGTCTATTTCTGGTCGCCATTACCGAAATTTTCAATTTTTGCTATAACTTTGCTAATAAGACAGATAAGCATTCATACAGTGTGGCTATATCCATTGTCAGGGTCAAGGAATGCAATAGAAGCATTGTTCTTCCTCCCCTATGTATATCTATAAGCCTATCATTAACCTGGACAAGGAAGCCATTACCAAAATTGACTACTTTTACCATGTTCTGCTACCAAGGCTGATAGTCAACCACCTGATGGGGCTCTATATTCACATTCATAGGGTCTAGGAACGTTTTAGGGGCATTGTTTCTCCTCTCCTGTATATATTTTTGGTGTAGGATAGGTATGTACAGGGCAGCCATTATTAAGATTTGAATTCCATATATATCCATATTATCCCATCTAGGAACACAATTAATGTGTCATTTTTGCTATGCTGTGTATGAGTTGCCAAATATGGCCCTACTCATATATATCATATTCAAACTCCTTGATTTTTCCATTCCTTCCCAAACTAGTTTCAAACAAAGATATTTGGTTTCTTATTATGGTGTCAATATATGTGAGTTAATTTACCTCTGGAAAATGGTTAATATGTCAGGTGTACAGTCCAACCAAGGGAATTAAGCCTTTATATTCATATTTGTAACACTTCAATTTACTGGGGAGGTTAAAGCATGTTTTTGGGGGGCGGGGGTGCTTAGGAAGAAAGCTGGGATTAGCTTGGATACCTGAGTCCCAGCAGTAAAGCTTTGCTCCTTACTGGCCTAATGATAATCAATCTAGAAATAGTATACCTTCACTTAGATTATGTAGGCTTTTGTATATTCAAAGGTAATCTTTAAATTGAGCTGTATTTAGGCTAGCTTGCCTTTGTCACTTGGTACCCAACATTTGCAGATAGATGCTTTTGGCCAGTGTTGTGGCACTTGAAATACCATTTACCTAAACAGCATTTGTCATGAAGTAGATAGGATGAGACAGAAATAGCTGCAGCGCATGTTTCAACTATCCACCAGTTATGGTTAGTCACTTATGCTGGACTTAAAATGACTTGCTTAATCTTCAAATGTGTAACCACTCACAAATCTATGATGTCAGAAGCTATGTGAATACTATCAGCATTTAGCACAGTCCATGACAGGGGCAGGCATTGGCAACAAATATGCAGAAGAATTCATGGTTTAGGGTTTTATGGTGTGCAGCAAATTGACATATGCCTATGTTTCATCTTATGGGTGAGAATAAAATGTTTCCCTATTCTAAGAAACTGAATACTTTTATAACCCAATATCTGTATGTTACACATGCCATACTCCCACACTATATTGGTCCTAAGATACAGACACAGTCAAGTTGCAATAATCAGTGAGAGGAAGGTTGGAAGTTGGATCGAGTGGCAGTTTGAAGCATATGGTTAGAGAGATGGTTGGGGAGAGGAAAGGCTGTTGGGGCGAGGGCTAGCCATGGCAGATTAGGAAAATAATGTTCAAAAGTGTCTTCACTGCTAAAGGGGGATATTTTAATAACAGTGACAAAGGAGTCCTGCCATCCAATAAAATTAGTGATCTGTGGGTGGTGAACCATAAAAAAAAAGCTCATAGTGAGATAATTGTTGAGAGTTTCTTGATTTCCAAGGCAGGTGAGGTCAAAGTTATACCCAAGTTAGAAGATGAGGGTGGGGATTGCTGACTGGGGTTGCCCTAACAGCACTGTGCCTGTATGCTAGTACCTGTCTGGATGCCCTTGCCCCTTGCCCCAGTCTACAATGTTACTGATTCTTTGGTAATCATTACAAACTACTGATATTTGTCTTATCCAATAGCAAGGCTGTGACATAAACACAGACAAGGTGACATTGATTATGTCCTTTGTTCTACAGTAGTAAACCAACTAACTACCGTAAGGCACACCCTAGGGTGAAAGTAAACTAGGCTTTATCCTGTTAGTTTCTAGCCTGTTAAGTCTCTAATTTTTTAACCTGAAAGCTCTCTAACTGCATTACAAAGTAACATTCTGATGTTGAATAGTCAGACATTTTTCCCAAATTCACCGACTGGGACTGGAAGCCAAACAACTGGATTATCAGAGGCAGGTGTAATGTTATAAAAACCATTCCCAGTGAACTCTGACTGTAAGGTGAGGGACAAAATTGTCACAGGCTGGATTATTGTTTCTCCATTCTAGCTAAGAATGATGCTATGATAGCCTTATTTAGGCCTCATTCAAGACAACAAAAGATACACGATGATTGGTATGCCCAGTAATGTAATTAAAGGGCTTGGATGCCAAACAAAGAAGAAAGAATAGAAAGAATTCTGCAAGTATATTCATTGACCCTGAAAGTGGATGTAGACACGATGTGAAGAGGATTTTAGAAAAATGACCCTATCATGTCCCTATACCCTGAGAATGTGGAAGCGGACATAAACTGAGTGTCTATCAGCCTTGGTAACAAGAAATGGTAAAAGTTGTCAATTTTGTAGTTGCTCTACATGCTAATGATAGGCTGAAAGATATACATAGAACAGGAAGAACAATGCTTCTATTGTATTCCTTGGCCCTGAAAATGGGGATATAGCCACACTGTATGAATGCTTATCTGTCTTATTAGCAAAGTTATTGCAAAAATTGTGAATTTTTTTCAAAAATGATGTTTCCACTTAGAAATGGATTCAGGACGTTCAAAAACCCCTTAATGCAAACTTTCACACTTTCTGCCAAAATTGCCAAGGTTGATGCTATATCTCCTAGACTATATGCCTATATACTTTAAGCTTAGATGCACCTCCTACCCACTTAAACTGAGTGCTAGACAGACTGGGGTTGTAGCTTGCTTCCCCTGCTGTGTCACAAAGCTTGTTGGACTGAGCTTTCTTAAAGTTTCTTTACTTTAGCATGAGTTACACCTAACTACTGAAACCTGTATCATATTGTCCTTGGAAGGTTGACACACTCAAATCATTCGCATGATGTGCCAAAACTGGCTCAGTGTTTTGTCCACCGATGCCTCTGTGCATCCTCCTGGCAGATTTGCGATGCCTCAAAACGCCATCTCACCCCCAAAGGGTTGATAGCATAGACTTTCAAATCAAAACCAGTTCTCTTATCGACCAGCCAATAATGATTTATGTCTTGTTGTGCTGACCACATATTTGCCTGATATAGCATATTGCATTCTTCTTCTTTTTTTTCCTTTTTTTTTTTTTTTTACTGGTTAACACGAACATGGGGTTTAACAATTCTCCATCACTGCAAAAGACAATTTGACCTTTGCAGTCACCTCCCATCTCTCCAATCACATCCTCGACTGCTTGCCTTCTGCCAAATTATACCCACCTCAGCCAAGATATCTCAGATATTCCCCTCATTCAGACTGCTCCTCGCCCTGCCCGGTCCCTCGTACCAAGCTACTCGCCTCATACCAAGTTGCTTGCCCGCAGGCCTCCTTGGGATGGTCAGCAGGGACAACATTGGTCCAAATCATATCTAGTTTGCCATGGCCCTGGTCTCAGGTCAGCAATGTAGGGTGAAGGGTGGTATGGATAGTGGTCACTTGGGAGGGAGCAGGGAGATGGACGGTATGGTATAACATTAAGGCGACTGGAAGATTTGCCAAGAATGCTTAATGTAGAATGCCAGCTGGTGTTACGCTGAAAATGCATGAAAATGTTTTTGATGAAATGGCTTTTACAGCCTTTTAAAACATGAGGTGCCTGCAAAAGGAGGTGATTTATCAGGTGAATCTGATGCTGTCAGGATAAATTCTCGCTTAAGAACAGGCAGCAAATCGTGATTGTAGCATTGTTAAGTGTGCTCTGTCAGAGAATGATGAACTGTTGATCCAGCATCCAGTTATTGGTTGAGCAACTTTTCACAACTTTCGTCTTATGAGTTCCTACTTTTCCTCTGTATCTGAACCAATTTGTAGATAGGTCAAATGGTGAAGCCTGAATCAGAAACCATGGTCAGTAGGAGAACCCTACCCTGTGGTGAGCAGTACATTGACTTGACCCACTGACCCCTGGGGGAGGGGAGCAGCTCATTGCATTACCCTGTGGTGGAGATCGATACAGCAGCAACTCTGTCACAAACTGTCTCCAACACAGGCTGCTGATGTTGGACAGGAGGGAGGAGGGAGGCATACCCCTTCACCAAACCCACAAACCTGTTAAATTGCTGTTCAGTTTTACAACACATCTAGCTTTAGAAAGGTGTTCGCATGGCAATTGAACCTTGTTTTGTTTGTAATTCAAAATGTTCTTATGCCTTGGTGTCAATGAATACAATGGTGTATACTCTGTGGTCCACGTCTTGGCAAATTACCTTCATAGATGTCTACATTTAAGTTCAAGTTATGTTCTGAACCATACAGTAAAACCATAAATTATAACATCACTTTTCCTGACTGTGCAAGAGGATTTGTCTTCCTTATAAATATTGCTAGGCATTACATTTGTTGTATTTTTAAATGCACATGTATTAATAATATTCTCTGTCCATCTATTTGTAGGTAAGTGTCCAGTTCTTATCCTGAACCACCTTGTACACTAGCAGTGGGTGAGTAGTTTATGGGTCATTTCTAGTTCTCTGACCATCATGTTGCAGCTACTAGATCAGAGATTGAAGTCTTCATGGTTGTTGCTAATTTGGGAAATTTTCAAGTTTTAAAATACATTTTATACAAAACCTCTAGTAAGGGGTCTATGATAGAGCATTTCAGGGACATTCATCCCTGATTTGATTTGATGTAGTTATGCAGTTCTGTTGAACTCTCCACCACTGCTGTTTGGGTCGTCATGTCATCCTTCTCAGACTGCATTATCACTCAAGGATGGCATGATGCGTTAATACACCACTAGTGATTATTACTTACTGGAATGCTTTTCTTGCATTGTGATATCTTAGCATAGTGCATTAAAGCAATATGTGACCCTGAATGGGTTATGTCTCAGGGCAAGAATTTCTTAGAAAGCTTGAGGAAAGAAATGGGAAACCAATATCCTGTCGTTCCCATTGCCTTGTGCACATAAAGCAGACTTGGTGATGGAAGTGGGGGGCAATAAGACTTGTATTGGACCCCAAGTAGTGCAGTAAATAATACAGACATTTATGACAGACCGTCGTGCCAGCACGTAAAACCGCCCAAACGATAAGTTAGATGGATTGATTTGTGAATGGTTTTGGGTTGGGCAGTGTATGGAACCATTACATACAAATGCTTTTCTAGAATGGCATTGATTCTGAGAAGTATAAGGAGAACCAGTGGTGTTGTACAAAGAAACAACAAAATATTTGATGCAGCTGCATTTGGTAGGGGGATAAAGAATGAAACAACTTTTTGACTTATTGTAAATTGCCATAGTCTATCTCATAATTTCTACAGATGACATGAGATGTCATGTTATCATTTACTTAAATCTTTGGTGTGCAGTCATACTAAGATTTCGATCCTAGAGTATGATCAGCCATCCTCAAAATGCAGAAAGCACCGTTTGGCTTCTGGCTAAGATTTTCCAGGGGAGGGGGGTACACTAGACCACCTTTTTCAGTGTCTAACCAGCTAATTGCACTCAGGAGAAGAAAATAAAAATCTGTTCAGTTTGAGAGACTCAGTTTTTTTCGTCCAGAGAATATGAATAGAAATTTGCTTCCTAGGGAGCATGGTGTGCCAATTGCCCAGGGTGGGGAACCAGAAGCCCACTGCCATATAACAGACATAAAGCAGGTGGTGCTCACACATATTCCTTTAATATACCACCCGCTAGTCACCCTACGTACTTCCAATAACACCTGGGGTGGGGCATTATAAATCCATGTTAGGCTTATAGGCTATAGCTAATGTCTTTATGTTATTCAATATAAGGCGCAGGTAGTGCCATACAGTCTGGCCATACATTCTGTATTTCCTAGTAATGTATAATCGTTGGGTTTACTTAGAATGTATCTAATTTCTAGTGTATTTTCATACTATGGTTCTGAAAGAATGCCCCAGCAAGGAACATCGATAGGTTCAATTTATATATACCGTAATCTCCCTCGTATAAGGCGCAGCTCACGTATAAGGCGCACCCCCAGCTCAGAGAATGCAAGTCCACGTATAAGGCGCACCTCTATGGGCAGATTTTTGTTACTTTAGTACTGTTCTATAGTAAAAATACCCCCCCTATAAGGCGCACCCCAAACTCAAGGCAATGTCCCTCCCACGTATAAGACTCAACAGCATTTTGTTTGGCGTATAAGACGTCTGGTTAAAGGTAGGAGTATGTTTCTATTTTCATACTGCGCTTCAATTAGTAAAATGATCCTACTATGCATTAGCATACTACCATTTACTTTGTTAAGGACCGGCTTATATCTAGAATCATTAGTCATCGTTTGGATGTGTCATGAGCACCAAATCCGTCGCAACATGTCTTGCTAAATGTCTCTCTATATTTATCTTTGAACCAGTAATTGCAATTAGGTAAGTTCTTGGGAAACTTCCCAATGCCTAAGTTTTTGTGGCATATTGAACTCAGAAAGAGTTATAGCAGGCACCCTGGGGGTTTGCAAAATTGAGATGCCTTCAAATAGTCCCAATGGCAAAAAAGGATATCTCTTCTTATTTTTTTGTAACCATTGGAATAAACATATCGTTTTGACGTATATGAAACTGGCCATGGGAACTGTACGCCAAATATCCAAGCCAAAACTGATAAAATTGTAATACCTTAAGAATGAAATGTCAACCTCAGCCCTGTTCTTTTGGAGTTGCAAGCAATTCATATTGCTTTCGTCTGTTCTGATTAATGTTGCTATAGAATAGAAATGATCAAGAGGGATGAATAGTGTAAAAAATTGCAAGGAGACTGGGAATGAATCCTATTCATGTACAGAGAGGTATTAGACACCAAGGGTATATATTGGAAAGATTTTCAATTGAGGGATTAAATCCAGTGACAAATGTCACAGCATTGAAGCATGAAATTCAAAGGCCATTTGTACTTTCTGCACGGCTTCGTCTCAGACATGAGATTGAAACACAGTAGTACCTTATTAAACCAGATGATTGATTAAATTTCTAAAGTTTCCAGGAAACTCCAACAAACTTTGAATACTATCTTTGCTATTGCCAATTTTGGTGATAATAGATTGAATGCACTGGTTGGTATCCAGCTTTAATGGGGCTTCAGTTTGAAGTCCGATTGTACCAAATCTAAAAAAAACACCAATTCCCTCACTCCTCCCCCTCATATACCATCAACTCTGATCCAACAATAAAGATAAAATCTCTAGAATCAGACCAATTCACAAAGTGCTGCAACAAATGATGCCTTTCTTCTTAAACCCTTGATGGAAGCCATTGTTAATTCCTATCAATTCAATCCTGGTGGGATTAGAATCTGTATCACAGCACTCTACTTAAAACCAATAACCCTCGCTCCGATTGTGTGATTACATTGGGGGCCGGGTTTTTCAGTTGTTGTATGATTGTGAAATGACAAAGGGAGTGTTGGCTGACTTGTAATTGGCTAGAAGTGTTAAGGGGACTACCAGGGGATAAGGACAGAGTAGGCAGATGGGTAGCCTTTAGTCTATCACAGCTGTAACCATCTCACAGCGCACGCTCTTAGATCAGAAATCGCCCATCCCAAAACTATGGATTACGAACTATGCTTCTGCTACAATCTATAAATTAGACATTGACAAAGCAGCTTCTCAAACACTGAGATTATTCCTGGGAAATTATCATAGAATAGAAATTACTTACCAAAACTGTCATAAATCCATTGTCAAGTTGGTTACTTTACCAAAATGCCTTTCAAGTGGCAGAAAATATTGTATGATGAGAAATGCAGATAATTTATGTTAGACCCTTTTCTAATGGATAGGAAAAGGAAGACAAGCTGGAGTATTTTGATTTTCTTCGGAACAAAAAGATTATTCTATTATTTCAAAAACGTTTGATAGTTATAACATGGCATTGTGAAAAGGTAAAATGTCTATGTGTTTCAGGCCAGATCCAAGGCCTAAATGATGAAAAGTGGCAATGATTCATTAACATATAAACAAGGGGCCCTTAAAGGGTTTACCAGTGGTTCATGGGGGCAGTAGGTATACCAACCATTATACTCCACCTGGCTGTGCACCGCATTGTTCCTACTGTTGGATTATTTCCACATTTTACAGTCAGCAGGAGGTTTTATGAATTGGGTCAGTTCTGGCAGGAGATTTTGTGAATCAGGTCAGGTCTGGGAGGAGGTTTTGTGAAATAGGTAAAGTGTGGCAGGAGGTTTTATGAATTAGGTCATTTTTGAACAGCAGGTGGAATTCTTGGGAAAATACTGTCCCATATGGGATTTTCACCCATGCATCAGATAGTGCTGGGGTCCAGAGTCCCATGTGCTAACCATTACACCATGAGACCTCAGCTGATACTGTGGGTGGTAAAACATCTACTGAATGGAGATATGTTACTACTGTAGGGGCTCGTGGAGCATCTTATATGGCTTTAGCTCCCTATTCGAAAGGGGAAGGTCAGTCGGTGCAGTTACCACAAGTAGGACCAGAGGTCGCTTAGATCTCTGGCCACTATTAGATGGTGGCAGCACTGGTTGTCGCTGCTCCAGTCTCTACCTGGGACCACATAGGGAGTTCAGTCGGCTTCAGGCTACGGCCAGGGCAACACTTGCTCAGCATCGAGCTATCCTTATAGCACTACTTCAAACTCATGTGATTCTTGAATAAATATGTGCCGGTTGCACTAACCCGAGCTAACTTGTCTGGTTTTGCTTGATATTGACATATCTCGAACTCAACCATAGTTATACAAAAACTCAAACCATTACACCACTATGACTGAGTAATCAATTATCGATAAAGAGGGTAATTATTCTATGGTCTTAGACAGACCATAGAATAGTTACAAGAACCATGTTCACCAATGTTGAATCGCCCTTCTAGTGTAGACTTGTCATGACCAAGTCTCTAGCCTAGCCACATATTGCCCTTTTTTACTCATAGGATTACACATAGGGTTGCACAGGGACCAACCTATCCTTTTAATGTTGGCTGTTAGTGCTTGGACAAAGAAAGTCTACTCACCCTGGATATAGCTGTGAAAACCCATTTTAACCCTTTAATGCAATGGTGTCTGTTTCTATAGGGGTATACATAGGGCAGTGCATAGGGTTTATGATGCATTGATTCACACTGTGATCCTTACAGGATTAGCAGGCTGTCCAGGGGCCGCACATACTTTCCTATGGCCACCAGCACCAGTAGAGACACCCAATACCCCCCCCTCCCGTGAAAACGCGGCCCTAACACGTCTGATTGCAACACAAACACTCCCAAAGCCCACAATACCTGTAGAGGCGTCCCAAGGCGTGAAAACGCGGCCCTAACACGTCTGATTGCAACACAAACACTCCCAGAGCCCACATTAGCTGCAGAGGCGTTGTATTTGGCCATGAAATAAATTATTTGTCCTTAAAAGATCGCTAAATAGGCCTAAAATATCGCTAGGTTGGTATAATAGACTACACATTTTTATTAGCTGAGAGACCCTTAGACCACCTGTCATTTTATTCCATAAGGTCAGCGTGATGCACCAATGCATTTATTTGTCCTTAAAAGATCGCTAAGTTGGTTATAACTTTGTTCCCATTGTGCATATTTGAAAATAAAGACCGCCATGACGTTCGCCAGCTCGAGCTACCCTTTATCTATAGGTCACACTATGGGAAACTCCTATTATTAAGGGAGATACGATTTATTTTGTAAAACTGCCAGTTCTTGGACCTCTCTGCCAGTGCCTGGACTGGCGTCTGCCCCCATGTCCCAAAAAAGCCTATATTTCGATCCATTCCTTCCTCAAACCTGCCCTTTTTCGCCGGTGACACTTAAAACAGATAGGTTTTGGCTGGAGGTAAGGGGCCGGTGGACCAGCTCAGGCCGAAAAGGCTGCAAGTCAAAAAAATTATTTCGCTTATTCTTTTCTGAAACAAATTTTTTAGGGGGCCATGTCCTTTAGGGGGACAAAACACCCCAGATTGATACCAAACATTCCATATCTGCGCGTATTATTTGCATAATTAGCATAATTATGCAGTATCTTGGTACTGTTCAATATAATATAGATATGTTCCATTGGTCCCTTATAGAATTCATATGCTTGCAAGTATAAACTACTGACTGCACCTAGTGACTAGTGGAATCTGAACAGTAGAAAAGAAAGACCCCTCCTCTACCTTTGTATAGCATCAAACAAGTTGTTCAATGGCGGCAGCCATTGCTTGATCACATGCTTAAACCTTTTAGATCCAAATGCTAGTTACCAGTGCATTATTTATCACTGTTGATAAGCTTTACACATCAATACCTGCGCAAGCCCTGTTTGCACTGAATGGATATCATTCCATTTCTCCATTCTCTGGTGTTTGATTGAAAATGTTGACGTCATTCTGTGTTTTAATTTGTGTTTTAATCTGTGTTTTTATGGTATATGTATTGAGTTTAGGGCTATAACAGGTTAGTGTTAGTGTTATGGTATGATAGTAATTACTCACTATTTGTCAGCGGTTAATCAATATAATTTTTATGTTAGTAATTACTCACTATTTGTTAGCAATTAGTTGAAATATGTCAGTATTCACTCACAATTTGTCAGCAATTAGTCAGTATACACCTAGTGACTTAGTATTGACATTAAAAAGAGTAATGGCATTTTAATCATTTGTGCATCATGCCCAGATTTACATGATGCACTCACATTTTGTCAGTAATTAGTCAAAAAATGTCAGAAATAATGCACGATTTTTCAGCAATTAGTCAATATATGTCAGTAATTACTCACTATTTGTCAGCAATTAGTCAATATATGTCAGTACTTAGTCAATGAATATCAGCAATTATCAATACATGTCATTATTTACTCACAATCTGTCAGCATTTTGGTCAATACATAACAGAGAAATAGCGATTGATTCAATTGTGCATCTTGCCTTGACTGGTATTTGTCAAAATATGTCAGTATCTATGGACTATTTGTCAGCAATTAGTTAATATATGTAAGTAATTATTCACTATTTGTCAGCAATTAGTCAATACATGGGAGTAGTTACTTACATTTTGTCAGTATTTAGTCAATATATGTTAGTAATTGCTCACTATTTGTCAGCAATTAGTCTATATGTTCATAATTGCTCACTATTTGTCAGCAATTATTCAATATATGTCGGTAACTACTCACAATTTGTCAGCAATTAGTCAATATATGTCAGTATTTACTCACAATTTGTCAGCAATTATCAATACATGTCACTATTTACTCATAATCTGTTAGCAATTAGTCAATATATAACAGAAATAGCCATTGATTCAATTGTGCATCCTGTCTTGACTGGTATTTGTCAAAATATGTCAGTATCTATGGACTATTTGTCAGCAATTAGTTAATATATATTAGTAATTATTCACTATTTGTCAGCAATTAGTCAAAACATGGTAGTAGTTACTTACATTTTATCAGTATTTAGTCAATATATGTTAGTAACTGCTCACTATTTGTCAGCAATTAGTCTATGTTAGTAATTGCTCACTATTTGTCAGCAATTATTCAATATATATATTAGTAATTACTCACTTTGTCAGCAAATAGTCAATATATATCAGTATTTGCTCACAATTTGTCAGCTATTAGTCAATATATGTCAGTACTTAGTCACTATATCAGCAATTATCAATACATGTCAGTATTTACTCACAATCTGTCAGCAATCAGTCAATATATAACAGAGAAATAGCCATTGATTCAATTGTGCATCCTGCCTTGACTGGTATGTGTCAAAGTATGTCGGTATCTATGGACTATTTGTCAGCAATTAGTTAATATAATTATGTTAGTAATTATTCACTATTTGTCAGCAATTAGTCAATACATGGTAGTAGTTACTTACATTTTATCAGCATTTAGTCAATATATGTTAGTAACTGCTCACTATTTGTCAGCAATTAGTCTATATGTCAGTAATTGCTCACTATTTGTCAGCAATCATTCAATATATATTAGTAATTACTCACATTTGTCAGCAATTAGTCAATATAAGTCAGTAATTGCTCACAATTTATCAGAAATTAGTCAATATATGTCAGTAATTACTCACTCTTTTTCAGCAATTAGTCAATATATGTCAGTATTTATTCACTATTTATCAGAAATAGTCAATATGTCAGGAGTTACTCTCTTTGTCAGAAATTACTCACTTTTTGTCAGCAATTAGTCGATATATGTCAGTAATTGCTCACAATTTGTCAGCAATTAGTCGATATATGTCAGTAATTGCTCACAATTTATCAGAAATTAGTCAATATATGTCAGTAATTACTCACTCTTTTTCAGCAATTAGTCAATATATGTCAGTAATTATTCACTATTTATCAGAAATAGTCAATATATGTCAGTAATTACTCACTCTTTGTCAGCAATTATTCAGGATATGTCAGTACTTAGTCTCTAGATATCAGAAATTAGTCAACACATGTCAGTATTTACATACAATTTGTAAGCAATTCGTCAATATATGTCAGTATTTACTCACTTTTTGTCAGCATTCAGTTAATATATATGTCAGTTCCTCCTCCTATGTCGGTAATAATGCAGTGTTTGTGAGCAACTATTCAATATATGTCAGTAATTACTCACTATTTGTCAGCAATTAGTTAAAGCATAGTTTAGCATAGCACATAGAACACAGTTGCCCATAGATCATTTTAGGGCAATGCCCTATCCTTAGACATTTTTTCACTTTGAAAGTTTGACTGGTCAATTTAGTGAGTGGTTAAGGCCTGGGACTAGAAATCTAGACCACACAGGTTCAAACCCCTGGTGTGATTTTATTTTTATTCTCAGTTGGCCACTGTCATTTTTTGCAACACATTCTAAAAATGATGTATTATAATCAATATCCCCTTGATTGCCAATAGTATAAAAGGGGCATGGTGAAAATTAAGAACTCAAAGTGGCCTCTTTTGAGATGGGACTCTCACTTTACCCTCAAATAACATCAAAATGAAAAGATATGAGAGAAAATGAAACGTGTCATGAGGTACTGTACATATTCAGGATCAAAGAGGTGTAATTGTTACCTGCTATCTGGTCCTTATCTTTCTCAGATGAAGGTTTTTAAAAAAGTAGGTCTTCTGAAAATGGTGAAAGTCACTGTGTGCACTTAATGCATTTCTATGGAGGTGTCAGCTTAGGGTGTCAGCTTTGGTCTGCTTGGGTGTCATACACATGGTTAATTCCAAAAGACGGGCTTCCCTAGCCCACTTAAAAGGGTCTATTTCTCCTCTTTCCTATCCCCACGGGATGTGTGTGGTGCACATATGCGTGGGCACTGACACATTCCCTTGTGAACTTGTGTAATGTAGTTCTTGTCATGAATATGACCTTAGCTGTCGAAATGGCGTTAAACATCTATTAGTCACTCACTAATTCCAAAAGACATCATATATTGCATGTTATTTTGCCTTCTATGGTTATATTGAACATTTCTCTTATATTTCTTATTTAAAAACAACAATAAAATCATTCTAGTAGCATAATTGTCAATGAAACGATTTGTGTTCATTCCAGAATGTTTTTGCCAAAAACCGTCTGAGCGGTTAAACTTTTACGACATTGCGAGTGTGTGTCACTTTGATACAAACATGGCAGATGTTAAAGAAATCATAATATATTATAGTTTACAAAGTAGAAGATGGATCCATGCAAAAACAGGCCTAATAACAATGATTTGAAATGATTTGAGAAAATTTGTTACGGATAGGACAACATACCTAGCCAGTTGACGGCAAAATCCAAAATGGCGGGGGCACAATAAGTATGGAGTATGTTTCTTCTTTGTTTGGGATATTTCTTAATATTAACAGCTACTACAGCTCTATATATTTGTTGGTAAGTGTTCCGCATTGCTGTCACTATAGTGCCAAAATGGCCAGACCTGTACTTTCCAAGTTCCTTGCGAGTTCAATCGCTTCAACACTCATTCTCATTGGATTTTTTTTTTTCATTCTCATTGGACTGAAATGTGCATTGAATATTTCAGATTTAAGATTATAGAGTAGCCCCAGTGTCCAATTATTCAGCCTTTGCTCCGCACTACCAACTTTCTGAAATTCAATCTGAGATAATTCATCATAACAATATAGTTGTAGAAGTCACTCTGTAGCAGTGTGGGCTTGGTTTATTGAAATAATGAGATCTATTGAGTTATGCGTTTTGGCCGTTTCCATTCTACAATATAGCCAAAAAGAAGTATGGTATGGTCGGTCTGTACATCTATTAATACGGTAGTGGGTATGCCATCTAACATTTTCTCCCAATTAGAGTTTAATGTAGAAAAGATCACTGTCTGTCATGGGGTAACGGGTGGGGGACTACTCTGTAGGGGACTTAGGTAATGAGCGCACATCTTGTATGTAGTATAGAGCATTGCGGCAAACAAGGCTACTTCTCTTAACTCTTCAAAGTTAAAATTGTCCTTTAATGCTCTACATCCATTGCCGCTATGAGCCATGGTGATTCACATTATGTGTATCATGTGGGTTTGATACACTCATGAAGTTATGGCATGGTGCACCAAGCATTGGCAGTGGATTGCTTTGTTGATGCATTAAGATGTGGCTTCGAGGCAACACGGGGTCTTTTCAGTAGTAGATAAGCTTCATAGAAGGCTATCGGGGATGCTTTGCCAGGGACCAATTAAATTTCGTGGAATGAAAGTAAATTCCAGTCTGATTTTGGGCGTCAGTCTTTTTTCCAAACATGAATATATAAAGCCCTTCTCTTGACAAGTGGCAACTATATCCACTCTTCAAGGCCTGCTCTGGTTTGACTGCTTATCTTAAGATCCTAGTCCCTATGTGAGTTAAGCCTTGCCATTATGATGTTATGAGTAGTCAAGGTCAAGGTCAGACAACTGACAACAGAATACATGACAATCAAGGTCATATAGAAGTCACAGCCTGAGAGTTAGGTCAAATGAAGGTCATACATCTTCATCCATAGGACTTGGTGTAGAGTCAGGTTGGTGTCCTGATGTTGGATTCGCACGCACAGCTTCTAATCAAAGGCCATGGTCAGTCCGGTCCTGTTTGGGGGACCAGGCTAATAACGGAATACCTGATAGCAAAAGGTCTTGTATCCTTGCCCATTTCCCCATTTTTGTGAATTCGAAGTTGTTTATATTCAAACATCTTTAAATTACTTTTAGTTTTTATATAGTATAAAACCAGTTATAATGAAGTCTATGAATTCCACTTCATTTGGCCCGCAGGATAAGGAATTCGCTTGCGTTAGTCTCCTGTGAGAAAAAACCTTTTGGGCACAGATCACATTTTGCCTAGAGGGCAAAGATCTCATAAAAAAGCCATGTTTGCCTGACAGCATCAGCGTCACCTTGACACGGTTATGTTGGCGTTCCCACCTCAGTTACTGCCTTCAAGGCTTTTTATTTTGTTGGGGGGGGGGGCACTCAATTTCCTTTTGGCAGGGATGTGCAGTGACAACCCTTACCCTTCTGGGGGGGGGGGAGCTACCCTCAAAACTTTATGTTTTGGAAGGAAAATTTGATTGATAAAGATCATATTTTGAAAATAGACCCAAAAATGTCCATTTGTTGGGAAAATTTCCAAGAAAACCAGTGAAATCTTTTTCGAATAATCAAATAGTTTGGTCGAGGCATGTACGTTTGCTCAACAGAAGGCCCTTGTTAGGGAATTTTCTCAAAAGTAGAACATTATTAGGGGGATTTCTGTGAAAAATGTTACCCTTGTTAGCTTGATTTTGGTTAAAAGCTACCCATGCCAGCCACACACATGTGCCAGCAAAAGATATGAAGTGCCCCCCCCCCGGATCTTTATAAAACCAACCCCTAATTCCATCTGCGACCCTCTTTTAGCCCTTGGACTCAGAGCTCACGAATGATTACCTTTATTCTAGCAAAAAGAAAACCCAGTTTTACAGCGGTTGGATGTGCCTAATTTGACTGTGTGTCTGGGCTTTCTTTGGTAAACAGGGCTGTGACTTAGTTAGCCGGATACAGTAGCTGCTAGTGTTTGTGGACATCCCTAATGTCCTTAGAGACCTTGCACTCAAAGGGCTGGAGACCTTAGGGCTTGCCTTTAGCACAGCTGCTAGGGCTTGCCTGTATCACAGCTGCTGTGCAAGAGAAGGGGAGGCCACCAGTGAACCATTCAAGGGTGTCGCTATGCTTTGATGCTGTGCCAAATGCTTTTCATCAGACATGAATGTAGAGCCATTAAGAAACTTGCCATGGCTACATTCAGCATGGCCCCTCCTAGCTATGAGGCTGTAGACGATAGGGCATGTCTGTATCTGAACAGTTGGTGCAAGAGATATAGCTAGGTGAGATACGCCTGTAAGCTATCTAACCCTTTAAGATGCAGGAGTGCATCATGCACAATGTCTGCCATGATGCATCAATGAAGAACTTCTCAGTCTGCTCACGGGCACTTATTTGGAGTATCATGCCAACTTATCAGTGCTGCGCTGATTCCTTTTGGTGAAAAGTGAAGATGAAGCTTTACAAAGCATTTTGCGCTAAAGTGTTAAGGGTCTGCCCATATCAATATGGACCATGGCTGCCTTATCTAGACCTTAGAAGTTTTCCAGTATGTTGGGGGCTGGTTAGATAAACATTAAGGCCTAGAGGAGCCTAGAGATACTAATGCATAGACCGCGCAGCAGTAGAATGCTGATACTGCAATAACGCTTCATGCCTATTGGTTGTCATCAACACCAGGACTACATCCATGGATCTTGGAAGGTCGGCATGCTGCATCAATGAAGCACTGGCAAGCAGACTCATCAGGACTTCATTGGTGCATCATGACACCCAATGGGCATGATACACTGTTACATAAACTGCCATTGTGTAAGGGTCGACCCTTATTTGACCCTTTTTGGGTATATAATTAGGCCATAATTAGGTTATTTTGAAAAGATGATTTATAATGAATGGATTGTTAATAATAAGAGGTTGTGAATTATATGATTTTGGTTTATTAAAAATAGATGGTCAATGCAATGGATAATGCAAGTGATTAGAGTAATAGCAATTAAGATTCGTGTATCAGAACATTAATTAGAACATAAGATTTATGTATCAAGTCCCTAAACTCTTAATCTACTTAAACAATATTTTTCTCTCTCACATAATATAATATCCGTGTAGGTAAGATGTACGTTGTAAGAAAGGACTGTCTTCATATATTGGGACCAGGATTTGACCTGGGTCTGGAGGTAGAGGTGTATGTGTATGTGTACAGTTTGGGGAGGGGGACGTGATCATTTGTAACCCAATATACTTACAGGGGAGTAATTTTATAATATATTAAGGAGTATATATTAGTTGTATTAAGAAGTGTTATTGGTGTAAAACCAGTTATACATCAGTCTTGTCAACTTTTGTGATTATTGTTAATTACTGAATAAGGTTATTATGGTTTTATGATATTAATTGTCTCCTGCCCCCAGTTGGTAATAAATTTCAATATAGAAGAACGAAAGGCTGCCGTGGATATCCAGGGGCCGGGAAAGGTATCGACTGATATGATTCCGTTTTGAAATAAAAGACCCAGCTTACTGGGAGCAGGGGGAGACGGGACTAAGTCCTGCATGTCGGCAGTCAGAGTTTGTCGTCAATATGTGACCATATATATATATATATCCACCTATCCTGTAGTGGGCTGGTCCAGCAAGCCAAGCAGTGCCCCACTGCAGGTGATAGGACTTTGTAGAGTGCGGGGGGTACAGGCCACCCTCGGGACCCCCGACCTTTACATTAAAGGAATCTTTGAGCTTTGAAGGAAGTCTTTGAACAGCAGTCACTAAATGTATATAATGTTGAGTGGTCAGAAATTCATGCCATTTCATGCCATAGTCTATGTGAGTGCTGTGATAGAAGCCCCAACTTTAAGGTATTGGTCATTTTATAACAGCAAAGGGTTGGGGTTTGCTGGATTTTCACCTGTACATGCCAAAAAGTATTACACCCTCGCATGGAGGGGTCTGAATTTTCCGTCTTTCCCTTTTACTCTGAAGCAGTGTGCTGGCTTTCTTGCTAATACGGGGTGAAATTTCGAGGGGTCTAAAATATTCTGGTAGGAACAAACTAACTACCTCCCCCTAAAATCCACCACCACCATCACCCCCGCCCCTGTTGTTAAAAAAATGAACAGTCCCTAGCAATGTACTGTACGTGAAGCCAAGACAGGGTCATGAAGGTCTCTCCAATGTGATCTGGCTACCACGGGGTTCATGGTTCCAAGGTCACAGGATGCTATGAGGGTATTGACTGCAAGGACAGACTGCTCCCCCCTATAACTTATCATCCTTGTCTCTCCCCTCTCCCAAAGTCTGTGCCGTTCTAATGGCGCCTTAGTGTCCACATTCTCCCTAGTTATCATCATGATGTATGAATACAGCCCTTGTGAGTAACAAAAACAAACTGACTGCCTACCTCTGGATTTAATATCAGTCAAAAAAAGCTGAATAAATACAAAAATCTATGTCACCAGATAGTAAGTTTGTCTGTCTTACAGATAGTGCCATAAGGATGACCAGCATCGCATCACGATACAGGGTGATTATGTGGGCACATCTGATGGCAGCCATAATCAATAGACCTTGTATCCATGGCAACCCATGATCTCTAACATGCCACCTAGCAACAAGACCATAGGGTTAGCACAAGTATAAGCATGCCCTGGGAAGGTATCTTAGTTCCAGGTGCAAGAACCCACTATCACCATGGTAACCTGACCTTGACCTGGTTACCATAGTTACAGACACTACCGGAAGTGATGTCATTATGTTATCATGATTGGCTCTGATATCACAGTGTGGTGTGGCTATGTCAGCCAGTGACCAGTAATCAATACCAAATTAGGCCGAGCGGCAGGGGCGGGCTCCTTCAATAAGGGCTGCTGAGGGCAGGAGGAGAGACCTTGTTCCTGTTATCTGTGATAAGAACCAGCAATAAAGCCTCATCTCCCACCACAACCTTCGCTACCACCAGCTACTACCGAAATACCTCGTGGATAAGGTGCACCTCAAGTATAAGGCGCACCTTGAGTACATGCAGACCTATAAAGACGCACCGGGCCCAAATTTTGGTACTATTCTCTAGAATGAAATCCCTGCCTATTAGGCACCCTGATTTCAGGCAGATTTTATAAGTTGCAGCATGAGGTCTATAGCATATAAGGCGTGGCTTATTCGCAAGGTATTACAGTAGTGTGTGATGGAAGGTTGTCCTTCCCATCCCTGTAATAGACCACATGGGCATCTCACTAGTACTAGGAGATGGGTGACTGGCTATAGTCTGTTCTGGACTACTCACAGTACAATCTCCAAAGGTAACATTATTATTGATCTGGAGCCAGTTTGGGTAGTGAATTTATATTTCTCAATATGGCACTAAATATACAATAAGAGGTTGTGGCAACATTGTACGGTTAAAGGGAGACTGTGATTTTTAAAGGGAGACTGGGATTTCACTCTCGACCCAGCTCAAAACCATCAGGAGCTTAATCACATGTCTTAGTCAATACGCAAGTCCATATAAAACCACATTTAAACGACTTGAATTAAAGAAAAATTGATCGGATGGCTAGGTTGTCCTCAGTGAATTTTGAGAAAAAGTAACCTTCAACATAGGAGTGTAATGTATTCTCTAAAGGATTTGATTTTTATGTGAAAGTATTATGTTTCTGGCTCTCACCATGCACTTTTAGGACTGCTGATGCATTAGTGCATCAAACCAAATGAGCATCATGATGCACAGATGAAATGCTGGTTAGACTTCTCACCAGCACTTCATAGGAGCATCAAACCAGCCCTCCGAGTGTGTATCAAACCTGTGCTGGCATGATGCTTGAATGCAGCCCTGGCGAGTCACTCAATAGTGCTGCATTCATGCATCATGAAGGCATGATTAATTCACGACCAGTCTATAATGGGTGAAGCAGTGATTCTTGATTATACCACCGGTGAAGGTTATTAGTGAAGAGATGGTGTGGACGGGTGTTAGGATGGCAGGGGTTCCTAGCAAGGTGTATGTGATGAGATCCTGCAGCAGGTGCCTGCTACCCCTCAAAGTAGATATTGATACAAAAGTCAGAGCAGCTGTCTTGAAATAACATAAAACTTAGCTAAATGTTAAGTGCTGCCATGTTTGTGAAAGAGGTGGAGGAATAAATAGCCATATCTGGCTTGCAATGGTTTTATAGTATGTGCAAATTGAGCTGAAGCCTTCTCGAAAGCTCTGCAGCTTTTAGAACAGAAGCTTCTGTGGCAGTACCGGTACAGATTTCCAAGAAAACCAGCACCATCAGCTAATACTATTGACCAGAGATGCCACTTTTCCTGGTTTAGTGCTTAAGAAATGTTTCAGCACCCATTTATCCCCGGCGCTTATACAAGACAGACGGTTATTCAAATACTGGCACTCAAACACTTTGATACGGTATACGCAAGATATTACCTATCTGTCCTTCTCTCTATTGACAGAGCTCTTTGGGCTGGATGGTCCTGTCATATTTATAGCGACTGTCTCAAATCAATACATTATATAGACATACAACATGGAGGGGACCCCAATACACCATACGGCTATAGAACATGTATATATACCGTAATCTCCCGCGTGGAAGACGCGCTGTGCGTAGAAGACGCACCCCAAACTCAGCACATGCATTTTCGGTATAAGACGCACATTTTAATGCTGAAATTAGCAAGATTAGTACATTTCTATAGAAAAATTACCCCTCGTATAAGACACACCCCCAACTTGAGAGTAAGCTATAAGACGCACCAGCATTTTGTTTGGCGTATAAGACGCGGAGTTTACGGTAGAGACAAACCTCAGGGGGAGCGAGCTGGTACAAAAAGTTCATTGTTTAGCCACCACAGTCAGATGTGTAGGGTATAGCGCAGTCATGGTGCCAATACATCTGAGTACGGACACATGTATTCATATGCAAAACTGCAAAGATGTCTAATTGTAGGTTTTTAAACATGAATATATATGAGGAAAACGTATTATAAAACTATCATTTGATCACCTACCAGCACATTTGCATTTCTCCCTTTGAACCATTATCATCTTGACATTTCCCTCTTTGTGGATGTGGTTTTGACTGGACTTAAGGGTTCATTGACAGTACTATGGCTGCATTGTTGACTTACTTTGATGATACCCTGCACACTAGCTCAAGTTTATATGTATATTTGTGGCCTAACATGTGCATACATCGTGGGTTCCACATATCCGTGGGAGGTTGTACCATAGGAGTGGGTCAAAGTAAATGCAATATTAGTAATTAGCAATTGTCATGTGAAAGCAGCAGGAGAAAAAACTGCTGTTTATGCTATGAGTGCACATACCCTTAAAAGCACATGCCCCACATTTAAAAATAGAAATTACTGAAAAAAAAAACATTTTCGAGGGAAAAAAATGTTAAGCGCATTGCACGCTAGTAACTTTGAATAGAGTAGAGGATGATGTTTGGATGGGCCAATCATAGAGAATATGACACATCCAGGGCATGTCAGTGACTAGTTACACA
This sequence comes from Acholoe squamosa, assembly GCA_949317995.1. Classification (NCBI taxonomy): domain Eukaryota; kingdom Metazoa; phylum Annelida; class Polychaeta; order Phyllodocida; family Polynoidae; genus Acholoe; species Acholoe squamosa. The sequence goes on along the minus strand of OX439049.1, from coordinate 32,040,789 downwards.
CAGACGCTGTGACGCCATACAGTAATGATGGTGATCTGTTACCATGGTTACCACGTCCCCATGGATACCTGGGTCACTTTGGGTCAACTGGTGTCGGTGTAGGTGTGGTGTAGCTGAGTAGTCAATAATTCCGACTTAGCAGGTCGTCCCATGGGCGCCGCCATTACTGGAGCTTGTTATCAGCGATTTCTACTGATAAGACCTATCATATGGGTAACATTCGGCCCCTGAGAGGACCGCAGTGAATCTTGGGATTATCTCATTGGCTAATAAGTAATCCTGCTAAATCCTTATACCATAGGGAAGTATGGATATAAGATCTATAATTGCATTAGATGTATCTCAGTGTTAGTTGTGACAGCACAGGAAAAATACATGATAAAAAATGCCTAAGATACTGGCAGGAACATTGAAAACTAATGGCCTTATTAAATGACCCTTTTATGCGCTATAAAGGTTTCTTGGCTTGAAAATACAGTGTTTGCTGTGTGCGATTAATGCAAAAGTAGGCCATAGTAGTGAGTGATCGAGTGACAAAAAGTTGTTTAACAGGTATGGTCATATTCAGGGTGAGTAAACTACAGTACTCAATTTCCCAGATGAATGTGTGGGTGCCCGCACATATCTGTGCGCCAGACACACAGAGGGGAATGGAAAGAGGAGATATAGACCCTTTTAAGTGGGCTTGGAAGCCCCAGGCCATTGCACAACCATACAAACTGTGCGCAATAATTAAATCAAAAATGTTTGTATGGCCTCTAAAAGCTGTCTCCCTACTACCGCTCAGATCCATTCAAGCCAAATATTGATGTTGTATAAAAAGAAACATAAAGCTTGTTTGTTGGTGGTAAACACAGTGTAGGATGGAAGAGGTTTCACAGATCAGAGAACACCTTAAAACGCGACTCACATTGAAGAAATCAATATCTGAAGCTGTAACGGTTAAAGAGGCCGGGTGCCGTCTTTGATTTTTCAATCCTTATACTGAAGATGATGTATCGATTTTTTTGTCAGCGGTTTATCTTGGATAAAGTCAATATGTTGACATATATGATCACTGAATGATGTAACGTGGTGTTTTCTTTTTGAATATTTCTGATCTTTAGTGTAGTTAAGCCATGTATTATGTTTATATATATGCTAAGACGAGTGGAATTAAGAACTGAATTTGATAGGAATTGCCAGGTTCGATAGAATGCAGATGCCAAGATAAATATGTGTTATTGAAAGCATTTCATTTGGGAAAAAAACACACATACATTTGCATGAAAAACCAAAAATATGTGTCTAACAGCAAAAAAAAAAAAATACCTATACCTCGTGCTGCATTTTCCAATATTTCTGATATGACCAAAAAATGTCTGCACAAATCCTACAATAAGACTAAAAATCCCTACAGAAGGCAGGGTGAGGTGGCCATGTTGGCTTGCTTTGCAGCCAGATGGAAGTGTTATTGGAGCCATTCTCAACTAGCGACGTGTGAGATAGTATTGAAGGGCGCTGCAGGAAAAATGATACGGGCTCCAGTGGGAATCCTATTCTGCCTATTACTGGGTGCGAACCTGGGGATGGAATATGGGCGGGTAGAGTAGAGCTGTATGGGCCACATGATGCTTGTGCTTCATACCCCTTTGTCGTTATGATGCACCGATATATAGAGCTGGATCATCTAGTCACCAGTAATGCATTAATACTTCATATGCCTATTTGGCACTGTAGGGCTTCCCTAGCCCACTTGAAAATCTAAATCTCTTCGTGTGTCTTCGCTTTGTGTGTGGTACACATAAATGCATGGGCATCAACACATTCATCTGTGAAATTGCGTAATGTAATTTTCTCACCATAAATATGACATGAGTTGTCGAAATGGTGTTGAGCATTGATATAAGTGACTCACTCATTTGGGACTGTATTGCATCTGTAAAGTCGACATGATGCATGAATGCAGCCCTGGCAAGTTACTCACCATGGCGATATTTAGGCATCATGATAGCCAATGGATAATAATGCATTCATGCTTTATGCAGCCAGTTAAAGGTTAATACTTGCAAAGTAATGTAGGTCTCAGCCAAGGTGGCCAGTGTACAACACTGAGCTGGTGAAATTGGAGTCATGTGCTGTCAGACAGTGCTATACAAAATACAAAACAAGGACCAATACAGTGCAATTAATTTGTAATAGTGCAGATATGCCACTTTTTCTTTTTGGATGCATTTACTATATTTTGTCAAGTTACATCATAAATCTTGTGAAAGAAATTAAAGATCCTGTCTTTGAATTCTCATTACACTCTGCAAATTGAAATATTATAAATGCCCCTGTTGACAGGAATCTGATCCGAGAGATTTCATTGTAATTGAAGTGTGGTCTGACGATGTGATGTTTCTAATGGTTTCTCTTTGTTTTTCCCCACAGGTGAGTCTTTAAATTGTGGTAAATGTTACTCAATTTAAACTTCTGCCAGGGTGGTAAGTAAGCGACACCTCACGGTCCCATCTTGGGGGATTCACACTTCAATTTTCTTTTTTTTTAATGGAAAATTATATTAAACAGAAATAATGCAATTCATTTAAGTTCACATTTATCCTAACAAGCTACACTCTCTTCCTCATAGGGAAGGGGAAGCATGGTCGGGGTGCTGTTACGTGTTACAATGAAATCATGACAGAAAACAGCACAACCAGAGCAACACTATCACCCCATCCCCTGCACCCCCACCTCCAAGGTTGATCCCTTTCACAGAATACCATTTGATCTGCTCATGAAAAAAGAGACACGTTTATTTTAGCCTTCCAAACCCCCCGACTTGCCCAAAAGTCTTTTCCTGCAGACAAAGCCTTGGTCTCATGCATTTTCATTCCATTGTCTCTGATTTGGTTTTGCTATTACTCTTTTTTGTCATGTTTCTCATTTTTCAACATTGACACGGGAAACCGATCTTTGTTCTACTCTGTAACCAGGGGCCTAAATCTCTATAACAAACCACCAGAGAAGTACAACATTTCTGGTTTCTTACCTGTTTACCATTTGCTTTGTCTGTTGACTAGTTGGATATATGTGGGGAAGAAATCGCATCAGACATGGCCTGTGGCTATATGCCATCGATACCTGCAGGGTACCAGCGAACTGATATTGATGCTTTCACAGTGTTGCTGAAATGAGTTACACTCTGGAAAAGCCAGTGTAGAACTATAATAGCAAGTGTAGGGCTTTCAGACACCAGCAGAACGGTGGGCCATAACCTCAGATTTCCAACACAGAAAACCCTTCTCAAATATTTCATAAATTGACCACATTGACCACTGTCCATCAAAGGTCTTCAACAGTAGTGACTACCCAGTTATTGCAGTGGAGGTACCAAGGACTTTACAGTTGACAGCAGCTTCGGATGGATTACAACTACTGCCCTTCCACCGTCTCCACCCCCATCAAACCACATAGCAGCAAAGGGTTTGCTTCTAATCAGAATGGCTTATTATGTTCATGACTCCTGATCAGTGTATCTTCCATGTGTATGTTGTACATGTATATAGGACCAGGCTGTTACTCTTTAGTACGGAATTGTAAGAGTCATTTTAGGACCACCTCTGAGATGTTTGTAGGTTGAATCACTCCCTGCAATCTGTTAACTAATGAAGCAATCTAAATACTTGATGCATTATTTACCATCCACTCCAACAGAATTGCTGCCCGAACAAGGGAAGGCACTCAGGGAATCAATGAGATTTGACTAACACAATACTTAAGAGGAATGAACAAGTGCCATTTCATTGCATTCCCCTCTTTTTCTAAAGCTTACGTTAATATATTTGTATATGGAGATACAGTATATCATAAATTGAGCTTGGGCTGCATAGACTATGGTCTAGACTATGGGCGATTAAGCGGTAATTAATGATGGATAATGAGAGTGGGTAATGAGGGGCGCATTGAGGATTAGTTTATCCCCCTTAGCAGTCCTAGGGTACAATGACAATTAGCTCTACATCACAGTTGATACCGGGCATTTGTTTTGCATTAATGCAACCAAGAACGGGTCAGCAAGTTACCATGATGACTGAACATGGGCTGAGGTTAAGCTTGACCAACCTGGAATAAAGAAACCAGACAAAGCTCATCAGGAATGCCAACATTGTGGGCCGCCAGTTTCCTACCTACCTTTGAATGATATGGCTATAATGAGGAAAATATCAGGCCTTTGAACGTTAGGCACCGGCCTTGTGAAAAAGTGACATAACTAAAAAGTCAGAGACCGGGTGGTTTTATGATTGCTCTGGTGTCCAAGCTTGGGGAGGGATGGGGGACCCAGTTGCTGTCTGTTTGGTGGAGTGACCAGAGATGGGGGCAGCAAACATTCTGATGAAAAGAGGTATTTTTGGGTATTGCTTATAGATACTATGGCTGCTGTCATAGTTTTACACATGATGTAGTACATTCTTATAGAAAAATAGACACATGTCTTTGATATGAATCTGATTGTTATTAAGGAATGTAGGGCCAAATCACTCATTGCGAAGAAGGGTACTCAAGGGGAACAGCTTCTTTCTGAATGAACAGCTACATTATGTACGGTGCATATTACTTCCCCATGACAAAGGAAGTATGGTGCAACTTCCAATATCAACACCAGTGTTCTAAGGATGATTTGGTGTAAGACTCTGCCAGGGAGGGTCATGTATCTACAAAGGAACTACCATTATCTCTTCCCTTTGTCTTACTGCTAAGCCATCGGCCTGTATCCTACACCCTCTTCTATGCTTCATCTCTGAGCTCATGTCTGTTGCCATGACATTTCAGATGACATTTGGATCAAGGTCTCCCCGTGCAATCTTACTCAGAACTTCAGTTGTACGGGCTTCCCTAGCCCACTTAAAAGGGTCTATTTCTCCTCTTTCCTATCCCCTCAGGATGTGTGTGGTGCACATATGCGCGGGCACTGACACATTCCTCTGTGAAATTGTGTAATGCAGTTCTCGCCATGAATATGACCTCAGCTGTCGAAATGGCGTTAAACATCTATAACTCACTCACTCACTCACTTCAGTTGTACAATTACTATTTTATATCACAGTGGCAAACCATTTGGGTAAATATTACAAAAAGATCAAGAAACAAACAGCCATATACACCAAACCGGCACTCCTCCCATTCACCCTTCATGCATTAATCAAAATACTGACAGTCAGCTACATTCAGATAGACCAGAGACAAAGTACTAGCAATCAGCATCACTAGTGGGGAAGACTACAATGAATACAAAAATTATATACTCAAAATAAATGTTAAGGGAGCTGCATCTAGTGGGAGACAGTGGCTGTAAGACTTTGGTGCGATGTATGTTGTATAAAAGAAGGAGACATTGATACTCCACAATTCGCCTTCGCCTGACCATGGCATGACAAGGGGACTCTGGCAGGAAAAGCTAAAAGGGAACTTGACTGCTTTGAATATGGTGATCTGAGAGGCGGGCTCTGGAGATGGAGGGAGAGTGAAGGAGCTTTGGCCAGACTCCTTTATCAGAAAGGCTTTGTTGGTATTGGCAAATGTTGAGCAGCAAAGACACAAAGAGGTATCTTGGTGACATTAGTGCCTTAGGTTTCATCCTTTTGACAATGCTGGTGTACTAGTATTCTACAATTCCCTTTCTATATGAAATATTTCTTCATAACCATACTTGAGACTGATCTTTCGGATGGTTCATTTATGTGCATCAAATCACTGAGTCATGATAAATCTATTGTGATATAGGATGGGTCATATCTATCATAGAATAGGATAGATTACCTTTAGTCAATCTTTGAGGTGAGTCTTGGCAGTACTCATGGATACTGATGAGCAAACACAAAACAAGATTGATTGATATGTTTTAATGTCCAAAGGCACTAACCCTTTATGGGACTGCCTCATTAGTTTCTCGACTTTCAGTCCACCATTTTCTCAGAATGGACAGGTATTTAAAAGTTGCTTGTCCCAAGCGACTAGTCGGGTATTTAGTAAAGTATAAATCCACAAAACCTTTGGATGTTCCAAATATTATTTCCTTGGAGGACCTATCTCATAATAGTTCCAAGTTAAGAGGATTTGGGAAATGTGGTGAGAGTCTCAAGGCTACACAACATGCTTTTAGGGTCTAATTTGCCAATGTGACATATGACAAGCCCTACCCTTCCACCCCAAGTACCCGCTACAGTACACACAGTGAAGGCTTGTCACTTTAAACGAACATGGGGTGAACATGGGCCTGGCCATTAATGTAACACTTTGCCTGATCTGATCAATCTAGATTGCCTAATGAAAGGTAATTATATAAGGTACAAGTAGACAAGCAGGCCCCAAAACCTGCATACGCTATCATGGTAATTAAAAATAAAAGGAAGAGAAGAGTACACCATTGCAGTTTTGCAGGATAAAGAGAAGAATATAGTAATCCAGCAATTTAGAAGGGTTGAAAATCTAAAAAGGATTTGTCAAAGGTCCTTAACTACGTTTAAGCTTAGTTTAATTTGGGTCTTCAATAGTCTCTTTGGGTCTTCAAGAAATGCTTAGTCTATGCAATATATGTATGAAGTATGTTAAGTATGTTATCCTGGCTTGTATAATTGGATCAACACGGTAAAAGGTACAATCGTGCACCCCCTCACGGGCGTACCTTTTACCATGTTGATCCAATTATATATTTATTATAAATGTACATGTGTCTTTGTGCAGCCTCCAACCCTAAGTCGCAAGAATTAATGAAGTTGTCAGTATTGCTGTGCAAGACCGACAGGCCCATGAAAAGTTAATTTATTGAGTCTTCAATACAAAATTACCCTCCAAGGTACTCTTGGGAATGCAATGGATGTTATATGTAACAATGTGTAATGAAATCAGCAACATTTAGTTCAATAAACGATCTAGTAATCACCCGCATATAATATGTCTGCCACATGGATAATCAAATCCTGATAACCTTCCTTCTTCCTTGCCTACCAACCCTCATACTGAATAACCAAATTACATCAGGCTTCTCAGTATAGGAGGATTATCTAGAGCCTTATACCATCGTAAATTTTGGAGGTTTATACTTTGATGATCCCAGAAGTTCTAAAATATGTGAGTTGCCTACATTTTGAGCCTAGACTTTTAGATGCACTACATGCAGGCTGTCACTGTATTATATTGGCACAATTTCCTAAAATCATTATAATCCCCACGCGACTCAAAACTGCTTGAGAAGAAAACGACCCCCTCCTCCTCAGCATTGACCTTACACAGCATATACAACTCTTTATTAAGAAACATTGAACAAAAAAGATCACTAGAAAAGTGCTGAAAGAAAAAATAGGTTTACTGAGCGATAACTGAGTGAATAAATTATGGTTGTTCAATGCCATTTCAAGAGCTTAGGGAGTGGTCATTATTTAAACAAGGGGGTGGTGGTGAGTTATCGCAAGGATGCATGGAAATTTTGCGTCCGTGCACGGAGGATTTTCATGCCTCTCTTTGATCTCTTTTTTGCTAATTTTGTTTTAGTTCCCACCCCCCTCAAGAAGGATCAAACTTTTTTTAGCCCCCCCCCCCTCGAGATGGGTCTGAAATTTTTACGCCCCACTCCCCTCAAACCCACCACCCCCTGTTGATAAATAATGACCACTCCCTTAGGTCATAGTCATGGTTGGATAATTACAATACCGTAAAACCTCACCTATAAGTTGACTCCCACCTATAAGTCGGCCCCAAACTTAGAGCCAGATATTCGACTTTTAATGAGTCAATTTCATCAATATTACTTTCTTCAAAACCTCACCTATACCTTAATTTCATCCCAGCTATAAGCCGACCCTTAAACTTGAAGCAAACAATTAGACTTATACAAAAAGAAAACGCCCAAAATATTTTATGTATATGCATGGTTTTTACAGAAGATATCGCTTAACATCTGGAAGTATTAGTGCTGAGGCATATATGTGTCCCATACACAGAGGGGGTAGGAATGTGGAGATAAAAACTTTTTAAAACCCTTAGGATTTCATAAGAAGGCAAGACACTCATATATAGTTCATATTGATTATTTTCCATGAACAGCTTTTCATTATGGTGATTATCGGTGTTAGGTGTACTGGGGAAATACGAGGAAAGAGAAGGAAAGTATTGTCTATCTGTCTGAGAAGTCAGGCATTGATGCTGTGTTTTATTTCGCGACCTTGTGAAGGTCTTGTGTTCAGTCACCGTGTAATAGGGTCTGGTAAAAAGACAATTTGACGTATGCCCATTGTCATGTGATGCTCAGCCATCCCACAGTGCATGTAAAAAAGAGGATCACAGCATACAGAGGTGACCAACTGGAAGGAGGGTGGAAATAAAACATAAGATAATTCAGATGAAAAACTAAGGCCAAGCTTCACTGTACTGCAATGAAAGGAGACTAGATAGGTTATCAGTAATCTTTCATCAGATTCCTAATAGAGAAAAGGATTTAAACAAAAAGAAATCCTCACAACTACAAAAACATGAAAATTGATAAATTGATAATTCAATAATTCACAGTGTACAGGGGGGAAATACCACAGCTGGGAGTATTAAGATATGTTATGTGTGAATTGGGATCCCAATTGGATAGTAGAACAAAAGGTGAATAAGATTTGATATTTATTGGTTGAGGTTTTTTCCTACATCCTTCCCAAGCTCCCTGTCTCTCCCCATCCCCTTTCGCCATGCCTGGTGGAACCTGTGTCTTCCTTTTGTCTCCATAAACCCATAGACCTGACGAGCCCCTACCTTAGAGTGCATCTCCATGTTTTCTGCCAAAAATAACCTACATCTCCATGTGTGAACTAAGGCATTCAGGCACTGCCGGAAACAGCCAAGTGCGCATGTCTAGCTGGGAGGAAAGGGAGATGAAGCGAAAAGGACTTGGTAATTCGGGTTTTAGGCTGTTGGTACAGCGTTTAATTACCAATCACAGGACTGTTTAATGACAGAGAATTCATGCTGCCATCTTTGATCAAGTAATTCTAAGTAGCGGAGATGGAATTTCCAGATCTATTGCAGTATAGTAACCACAAGAAAAAAACTGATGGCCTTTTGGTTAATATAGATGATTATGCGTGATTGATTTTCTTAGAAAAATATTGATAGTTTCTCCCCTGCTGTAACTGATCTTCTAAAGCTAGTCCCAAGGTAATGACTGGATGCAGGTGATAACATAGGTTAACTTAAGGGTAAGGATACTAGATGGGGCTCAGCGGAAGCAGCACTGCAGGATCAGGCCACCCACAGAATATTTGCTTCCTTAGAAAGCTTCTCATAAGGTGGACTATGCCTACATCTGGATAAATACTTGACTGTTTTGTGACTTTTGACCTGGTAAGCCTATATTTCACAATAGGCAGGAAAATCCGACTTGACAAATCACGATATGACTTTTTGAATGTCACAGTATTTTCAAAAATTCACTCTGTAGATACCATAGACTTTAGCTTTATTGACGGCCCATTTGAAGGCAATGCCCAACTGAATAAGGTCTTCTTCAGAATTAAAATTTGTGCAGAATCGTGTACAATGCGTAACTAATGTCTCCCATTTGTATGTTTTGCAGTGCAAGTAGAAGCAGTGAACCGGAACCCTGTACAAGCCAAGCCAGTGGAGCCGGTCAACCCGGAGCCTCTGCCTTCGGAGCCTGAGGAGGAGGTTAAGGATAACAGTGTAGAGCAGGAGGACATCAAAAACAGTCTGGACAACATGCCAGGTGGGTCTTGTGTCAAAACTGGTTTACAACAGTTATGGATGATACCACATAGGTGATTCTTCCATGGTCATGGCCATCTATATATGTACCCTGATGACGTCATTGGCAGATTCCAAGTGCTTTCAAAAGGCTGGTTATGTTTCTTTTATTTCTTATTCCTTTTGCTGTCTTCTTCCAATGAATTTTTCAGTTCATTTACGTTTTGTTGGCATAGTATCCTAATCTATTGAGTATACTTCAAAGTTTGGCCAATATGCATTGCAATAAATCTCATTCTATCTTTGTTGCCACAACTGCTCAGATATCCCAATTCTCCTCAAAACAAATCCAATTACAAGCCTGAAATTCAAATTGAATTTTGTAATGATTGCAGATTTTCAGGTCCTATTCTTTTGATAAAAGATGACTATAATTACTTGTACTAGCAATAGTCATAGGCAATGTGAGTAGGATGTCTTTAGCAGTTGGGATGTCACAAAGAGAATTGCATGAATGTGTTCCTCAGTTGATGAGTATCAAGGATGGCTATGTGTTGCTCTCTATCAAGAGGCATATCGTAGGAAGATTGTTTCCTTGTCAATGTCTTCCCGGGTCTTCACAGCGAAGGCAAACTATGTGACGTACTTGCAAATGCAACTACTTCCAAATTTCAATGCCAAACATGACCTCCAAATTCCAATGACATACATCACAGTTACCTTTAAATGTATACTAACAGCAACAACCCTGGGGTAAACTAACAGTAAAGGAAACTTGAAGATTCGTTTTTTTTTTAACGCCTTAATACAGCCACGGAACCCGAATAGAACAGAAATGGGTTATTTGGAACCAGTAGGAAACAATTATTTCATTGGAACTTTTAAAAATGACATTTTACATACCTACAAATTAAACCAATACTCACATACATATCTGTAAATTCTGTAAGAAATAAAAGTCATTTGAGGTTCCATATTTATAACATTATATATGGTAGCATTGTCTACTGCAGGTAAGAGATGTGTGGAGAACTCATTGCTTTAACTTAATCCAGTGCTTGAGTAAGACTTACACATGTGAAGCCTGCTCTGGCAACGTAAAATGTCCTTCCTGCTAATGTTTGTAACTAAACCCCTGCTAACCCTTTGGCTCTTGTCTGAGCCATGTCGAGATGACAGATGAATTGAGACAAGAAGCATGATTTTGATAGTGTAAGGTCATCATTAAAAGAGAAGCATGATATTGGAATTCTAAATAGCATAATAATAGATTATTAGAATCTTAGCTTAGTGGTGGAAGTAAACTTTCCATCTAAAATTTCTCCCACACAGTATTCACATGTCACCTAAACATACTGACCTCCTTTCATTGTATTTTGAATCTGGTCAACTGTAGATTAGTAATGGTTGTTCCCAATTTATGATGGAATGTCATTTCAAGCAATGTAAGATGTCTTTATATTATTGATATCACCAATGGACATTAGGTTTGCTTTCTGATTAGTGTGCCAAGATTTTTTGTAAATCATGGAATGTTATAGGAGACGGGGAGGAGGTTCACTTTTTAAGAGTTTCAGAAAGAGATAGTGTTTTTCTCAAATGGTGCTTTGAAAACAAGAAATTATTTGTGGTTTGAAGGCTAAAGTGTATCTATGCCATTTATAGGTCGTGCAGGATAGGTTAGTTTAACTGTATTGTTTGTGTATTGTTAGAAATCTGGGTGAAAATGTCAAAGGTATGAGTGACCCAGATCTGATATTTGTATGACATCACATAGGAAATGTACTGGAATGTTGATCCTTTGATCAACACACATCAACATTCCCGCCCCTTTTTGCAAGTGTATGGAAACGGGTGCAAATTATGTGAAAAGTGACTCATTCAGTGTTAAAAGTACCATAGGCTTCAGTTGGGTCAGTCCCATTTCTGCAAGGGGAGGGGTGGTTGGTGGTGGCATGCCTCACCTGGGTGAGTCTATTACACAGCAGTATGGGGGCGATAATGTTGATCTAGATTTGGGTTAGTCCAATTTCTGTAGGGAGAAGGGTAGTTGGTAGTGAAAATAATGACTCATATAGGCATGCCTTACCTGGGTTATTCCATTCCATAGCAATATGGGGAGATAATGTTGGTATAGCTGAGGAGTGTCATCGATTGTTTTTCGAGTTACAAGCAATTTACATTGCTGCATTATGTTTCACATAAATAGAAATAGTCTGCAAGGGTGTCAATTGAATCACTCTTATGCTTACAGCTATCTATGTGGACTTTATATATAGAAGAATTATGATGTGCAAAGAAAGTAATCTTTTAAAGCTTGTATTTTCACAATGTTGGCCGTTCTCAGTTTTAGTCTTCTTTCATTAACTTTCCAGAGATATTTCATGGGTTCAATATTGGTTCACTGTTATTTCCTTTCAGTATGACATCTGTTTGCAATATGATCTTATGTTTTTTAAAGGAAAAGTTTTTTGTTAATTCAGCTTTCTAAGATAGGAAGCGACCTGGAGACATTTTGTTAGAATATGCATGCATTTCTTTATTCAGAGCTCTTTTCAGATAAGGAAGTATCACAAAGTGATAAGTTACTTTTGGTGCATGGACGAGAAAAGAAAATAAAAGTAAAAGACAAATGATTGCAGGGGTGAAAGTGATTTTTTTATGGAAGGATTCTACATTGCTTCTTGTCTCAATTTTATCTACCAATGTTATGAATGTATAATGCTCACTCATTACTACAATACCAAAAGATAGTGAATGGGGAGAAAAGAGGGGAAAACTGTTTTTGTTTCCACTTCCTTATAATTTCATTATTAACCTTGGCTGTGACCTTGACCCTGTGTGTGTTGCCATGGTTGCAGGCCTTGAACCCTCGGTGGAGATAGCCACAGTGCCGCCGGAGACGAATGAAGTGGAGATGTTGGAGAGCAAAGGAGGAAATTTGATCCGCACAGGCAATGTGGTCATGACACAGCCCGGGATCCTCGCAGGTACAAATCCTTACCACCACCACCACCACCACCACACACCTCTCATACCACCGCTAGGTGTCAAAACTACTTATGTGTTACTGGTAACACCAACTTGCACCTCAAAATTCCTGCACCACATTTTTAAACAATTTTCCTGGAAATTTCTCATTCTTTTAAAAAGGATTTAACTTTATTGACATACTTCCTATTCGGAAGAGACTTAAGAGGATACAGCCATTCTTTAGGAAATGGATATCTTTTCAGAGAATTTATTCATGATTCTACTAGGAGCACATAATTATTTTGACCTTGAATCAAATAAACACTATATTCAGCACACAGTTATTCACGACACCACCCCTACCTATGCCCCCATACAGCCAACCTCACATATCAATATAGAACTTATGCACAAGTTCACTCTGATTTTATTTCAGCAATCCTTAATCTGGAAAGGGGACATGACTAATTATCGCCCACTTTTTCTTGGCTGTATTGCGTCAAAATATGCAGTTTTTATTAAGTGAAATTTCAAAGGTTTACATGAAGGATACATTGGACTGCAATGTTCTAGATAACTATTAGATTCCAATATTGGTATGGTGTCAATGTAAATGTTCCATGCTTAAAATTGTGATATATAGCTTACTTCTGCAACATAGTAGGTGTGCGCCCTTTGATGTACAGTTGTGTGTAAGGTGCTTTAACTGTTACTTACGATATATAACACCATTGTGTATATTATCACTGCGTGCCAAATTCGCTCCTTTGCCAGCCATTGACAAGCAATATAGGGACTGCAAAGTCAATGATATTTCTGCTAATTTGGGTGACAAAATCAAAATGTCTTTGCCTACTGGGCATTCATTGCTGTTCAAAAAATCTTTGAGATTTAAGGTGTCCAAATTCAATAAACCTGTGCATTCAGTGCTGCAGAAAATCTTTTTGAGAACTTTCCAGAAATGGTTGAATCACTTCTAGGAGCCTGATGTAATAACTTGATGCAACCTGATTGTATGTTTCTCATTGCAGGCATTGTCGGAGGAGCTGTGGTTGGACTTCTATGTGCTGTATTACTGGTCATGTTCATTGTTTACCGCATGAGGAAGAAGGACGAAGGCAGTTACGCGCTCGACGAACCCAAGAGGTCACCCTCCCTCCACACCTACTCACGTGCCACGAACCGCGAGTTCTATGCGTGAGCAGCTTGCACCCCACATACACACAGCGTCAACGTGTCTGATTCATTCTCACTGTAACAAGTAAAGCCCAACAAAGTGTACTGAAGGAAATAATCCAGCTAGTGTCTTTCTGCTCATGCCACCAGCTGCAAACTGAGCAGTGTACCACTGAACCACCAGGTCCATCAACCCGACAAAACATTTATTGTATTGCCCTAATTTTGTATAGAATGGAAGGCTAGGACACTACAGTTGAAAGCTTCAACAGTCTAAGGCCAAGATCCATGAAATCATGTTGACTAAGAAATTCTGCATACATTTTTAACACAAATTGTCACATTTCTTCTTTGACAGAGGACTAAGCACTTATCAGAACTTCTTACACATCTTGCAGAGGTACACAATGGGGCTTAACATCAATTTGGTTATTAATATTTGAAATCCTTACACATGAGTGTCCAATTGCCTACTGTTCGGGATGTGGTTCAGTGGGCCTATACAGTTGGTAGCACAGTGCTGGTTACTCAATTTGTGACACCACTCATCTTAACAGGTTAAATATCACAGTTTGAACATAAATTGCTGGAAAATGAAACTTGGAAGATGAAGTGGTGAAATAACTGTGTCAGGTCATGCAGTTTAGGTAATCCAACTTTTCGGCTGAGGGGAGATGTGACAATATGCTTCTAGGAATAAGAAAATAGGTAAATGAAAAGGAAAAAAAGTATCAGATATTTATTTTTCTGGGTCCATGCATGGTTGTGCCGTGAGGTGTTCATTGAGTTAGCAAAGTGAACTTACTGCATTTAGGAAGTAGTTCTTGTACCTAACTTCTCAACCATGCCTTGGAGTCCCCTTTAAGCTGAGAGGAGGTGTATGCACATATTAAACCTGCCCTTTAGAAAAGTGGGAATTTTACTCACTTATTTAAGAAATATTATATACACATAGGTAGGTACATACATAGATATATGTATACAACTTGTTTGGGACTGCTGAGGGTGCCGTTACGTGCACGGCATGGGTCAGCTTGTTATGATTTACACCACCAGGTGGCAGCCAGAGAGATGGTATGCCAAGGCCATTGCTATTCCTCTGAACCACCACTCCCTTCCTGAGGAATCCACCCAGGACATGTAGAAACTCACTATTGACAGCTTTTATTTCTTGTCATTATTGTCCTCATCTTTTTTATTTGCATAATCTACCTCTAGGTTTCTCCATATACATGTACTCCAAAAGGAACATTCCCTCATAAAATGTGCAGTACCAGAAAGAAAAAGAGTTGAGGTTGCATAATATAATGTTAGAATGTCTACTGCCACAGTTATACCATGGTGTCCTAATGACTGACATGTCATACTATCAGACACACCATTTCTAAATTGAACAATAGTAAAAATGACAAGCCATATATATAATGGCATCACGGTCACTATGCAAAGTTTTGGCCCTCTACTACTATCAGTAGGTTCCAGTGGAGACTAGATTTCCTCTGTCTCGAGTTTTAACATTTTTGTCACTTTTTAAATTTTTTCCCTTTATATGATGTAGAGCTGTGATAGACATGGTGGATTCCAAAATTACTTCCCCCCACATTTCATTCATTTTTACTGAAACAAATACAAAGCACCTAGGTTTAACTGTGTCTAGCTGAAATGAAACTTCTCCCCACCTGCTAAATTCCTCTTGTATACCACACATGATGACATTTGCATGTAGTGGCTGAGATATCTTGGCTTTATATTCTTACAGTGTCTAGGAAAAGGAAATGACAATTTTTAGCAACTGTCCCTATTCAGCTTGCAAAGTGGATAGTAAAACTGGCCACTTGTTGCAAGCACAGATCCCCAAATTATGACAGACATGTTTACAGATGAAGTGATTATCATCATGAGACATTGTGGGATCCTATGTGTGCATTTACGGAGGGTGAACTTAGTGCGATGCTGTCCTGTGTTTTTCTTGTTCAGCCATTGTTGTTTACTGTCGGGGTCTACTATCTAGAAACAGGGGGGAGGGACAGTAGAGAAGACAGACAAACTATGAAAAGTAGGCAGGGAAGGAGAAAATAAAAAGATTGTATTTATTAAGATAACCCCACTGACTTTGTCCGAGCCTTTGCTTCATTGATGATTGTACACTTACCTTTTGGTATTTTGAAATGTGTGTGAGTGGTAGTATTTGATTTAGAAACTCTTGTGCAGTGGGTGGCCAGACAAAATGTTGTACCTGCTCCCCACCCCTTCCCCACTCATTATCTCTTACCAACTACACAATCCAAGCAGTAATTGTCTCTTTTACAGTCGTCTGGTATTTGTTACCCATAACAGTTGGTCATGCAGAGGTATACTTTTGCAGGCAGTCATAATTCAGATCGTCATGAACTTCGAGGGCCATAAGAGTTATATATAGATATGCGTGTAATAAATGCTGGTGTAGTTCCCTATGCTTAAAAGTTAGAATATAGACTCCCTACTATATCTTCCCACTGGCCGACAATTATATACAGCATTCACTCTGTGGGCTAGTTTGTACACATCATTGCTCCCATAATGATATGGATATCAAATAAAACAGTGTCCCGTATATTCACCATCAAACTTATTTTACCACAAGCACTCAATCATTGTAAACGCAGTATATATATGTTATAATTCTTATTCCGTGTTGAGAGTAAATAGAGGATGCCTACATGTTGGTACCGTCTATGATTATCATGCTATTCTGTATACATATGCGACTATGGCGTTATCGGGTGATTACATGACCACGTAGCCATGCATTTTACCGGATTAACTTCTATTGACAACACAAAACAGAGCGAAAGTACCTCTTTATGATTTTTAGGTAGTTGTTGCACAAGAAACTTCTAGTTTGAGACATATTGAAATATAACGACCATTATTTAGCCACAGGTTTAAATGTGTTATGGTGACATCAAGTTCCTCGTAGTTTTGCGAGGTGTTGCTTGTATTATTCATTGAATTCTGTCCTTTAAGCTTGCTGTGTCCTGCTAGGGTTTGCAGCGTGTATATGCGATGTGTTCTTGGTAATCTTAACGAGGGAGGCCACGCCATATGCTTGTATAGGCAGTCTGGAAAGCATTCTCTGGGATGGTCATAGCATGTATAAAATATTGATTGATGAGCAAATGGTTTGTTAGCAGTAGTCTATGACAAAATAAAACTATTAATGATAATATATATGTTTATAGGGAGCGACGCAGAACAAAGGAAACTGAACGTCCAGGAAAAGGGTTGCGTGGTCATTGGAGAAATTTGTGATTGGCAATGTAACCATTTTCCTGACAAAGTTAGACTGGGAATTTAGAATGGAATTCATGTGACAGATCATTGCAAGGTTCTTGTACTCATCTCTGTGTAAAATCAACCATGTTTTGATTTCCTCTGAAAAGGCTATCAGTTGACTTTCATTTCGTCTGGTTAAAAAAAAAAGAAGAAAAATTGTAGTTTAGGGTTTGCTTTTTATACCATAGTCTTATATTTCCACTCAAACAAATGAGTTTGCTCATAAGATTAATGATATTTTGCTTTTAAGAGATTTTCATCCGGTTTGGACAGACAGGAAAAAGATGTATACTTTTGTGCACAGTGTGGCCATGACAGTGAGATGATCGGAATAAATCTATCGTAGAATCACTTAGTAATTCTGTTGAGCATCATACCAGGTGGCATTTTACAGTCGTTGATGTGTCCCATTGATTCAGACCACTGAAAAACACCTCCTTCATCACTATGTGAAATATTGAAACTCCTCCATGGAATCCACTTGTAAATTCTCTATCTCCTATTCATGTACTCACATGTCTATTGAAAACGAGCCAACTAGTGACTACTTATGTTTTAGTTCAAAGCATCCCGAGATGATTTTATATCTGTTGTATTTATGTCTGTGAAAATACTTTTATCCACTCTGGTAAGATATCGAGGTTTGGAGCTTGAAGTATATCAAATAGAAAATTCAGTTGTCATCCATGTTTGGGATTGTATATATATATTTATCAACAGCATTCTTTATATTTGAATTTTGTTCAGTAATTTGAGACATCCTGTTTCACAATCACGCGAAATTAAAGGTTAATACAACTGAATGAAAGTTTACAAATTTAGAAACTCTTTTCAAACACTTCCTTTTCAGCATAATATTGTGGAAACTATGGAATAATATGAAAAGTGTGATCTATCAAAAAGTTTCGGTAGATTATGATGGAATTCTGTGCTTTGGTGTCATTTGTATTTTCAGTATGAAATGTCATTTAACAGTGCATCATGAGATGGGTGTGATGGCTGATGACCGCCTGGTCCCATCCATCGTGCAGGTCACATGGTCCTGCCATCCTTTCGTTAATGTCAAACAGGTCAAGATGTCTGCTAAAGTTTTGTATCTGTTTTCATGAATAAAAATGATGTAATCATGATTCATCGTAATAAAGCGTAACATTTACTATAAATAGCCTTGTGTTTTTGTTTGTCGGTTGTGGCTGGCTAATAGTTAGTAAACCACTCAGAAACCATTATGTGAAGGTTCTCATTACTCTTAATATAAACAAAAAATTCTTTTAATGTAAAAGAGATCAAAACCTTGACATCATCCAGACTTAACACTCATGAACATGTTTGCCTTAATGATATTGATCAAAACTGGAATATAAGAAAAACGGAATACATCAATAAAAAAAATGCGATAGGAGAAAGGAAAATCCCTACCAATGAAACAGGTTCTTCAGTTGGCCTTTGCATTTACCACAGAAGTGTTTACCTGGTAAAAAAAAAAAAAAAACAGGGCAGTGGCAACCTTGAAAAGCATGGCTAATTCTAAAGTGTACGTAGGCTATAGTAAATATGTTTGAAGTTATAAAATACAAAGAAGAGAGTAGACCATTAACATGTGCAAGTCACAAGCTAGAGCCTGAGTGCTCTCAAACCGCAGTGATTATCCTCAGACTTATCAGTGACCAATAGCTGGCTCATACCTATTACGGTATCAGCCAGCCTATCTAAAACCCTCAACCTTTTGTTAGCTTCATTAATGCATCATGTCTATTGGTCATCCTGACAATACAATACCCCACCTTATCTCTCACTGTAATACTAGCTCCCCTACTGAACAAGATCTCGAGAATTACTTGTGAATACAACAAGACTAGAGGACGTGATTTTCCCTGGATATTTGGACAAGCCATAACATCTTATACCTAAGAAATTTCTCTAGTCTAGATCTTGAGAATGGCTCAGGAATTTATCGGAAAATATTCGGTAATTTCTCAGGAAATACTCAGGATATTCCCAGGAACTGGACATGTTTTTTTCTCGAGAATAAGATGTTGTAAACGTTCCCAACTCGAGTCCTGTTCAGTGGGTCCTATTGGGTCCTACACCCGTCCCTGCCACCAAAATAGATTGCTCCTGTCCACAAGTGCTATCGCCGGGGGCACTACTGGGATATGCTCACAGATTCTTATACAGATTTGTTGGATTGTGATGTAGGGACTACTTTCTTGTCACGTGATGTACAATCCTCACCCTCAATTCTGTACATAGCATTTGACTTATTTTACCATTTGAAACCAATACTAACATCTCATTGCTTTCCATTCTTCAAGAGAAAGATTGAAGTTAATACACAACCCCTCCGAAACTGCATTGATATAGTGTAAAATGGATTTAGTGCTTGTCTAATGTCTGCTTAAAAAGCCAGGCATATCCTTTAAAAAATTAATCATGCAGCCGCCATCTTTAGTTCTCTCCAATCAAGTATATGTCAAGTTGAATCAGCGGAAAGGTTTTGATTGTAATCAGAAATGCTCAAGTGATACAAAATATAGCCAAATGATAGTCATTAAATAATAACAGACTCTGCGACCACCTCTATAATTCTTTTGGGTTTGATCTGTTTAACTAATGAAGGAAAGTCCTGCAAATACCTAATGCATTCCATTCCAACACAACTGGCTCCAGAACAGGGGAAGGCACGCAGTTAATCAACAAGAGTTAACTAAAAAAGGAATGAACGAGAGCCACTTCATTTGTATATGGATACCATGGTTGCCATTTTGTTTGAAGTCAGTTTTGGTCTGCAAAGACTAGGGTCAGGGGATTAGGCAGTAATTATTACTTGATAACTACAGTGAGTAATGAGGGGCGAAATGAGGATTAGTTCCAGTCTCGTCCGGTCGGGATTCAGGGTACTCCCTCTCTCATGTTTGGGGATTGTGGGTCCCCATATTCTGGGGAATATTACTACGTACTATACCTGCCTACATTTAACCACTACAGCAACCAGTGCCCAGAACTACTTTTACCCAGAAACGCTGGTCGCCAGAGACGACTCACGCTAGTGGTCAAGCTGGGGCCAGATTGGATTAGTTCCAGCCCGTTAACCCCAGTCTGTGTGTGGGGCCTTTACACAGTAAAATTGCCTTTATGCAGCACAATAGTATCATTTTGTTGCATAAAGGCTCATATGGGGCCTTTATGCAACAAAAGTGGCATTATGTAGCAAAAGCCTTTATGCAACAAAAAGCCTTTATGCAACAAAATCCTTTATGCCACAAAATCAACTGCCTTTACATAACAAAATTTAAAGGTGGACTTATGTCCTTGCCTTTACACAACAAAACCTATATAGTGACCTTGTTTACCAAACAAGGCTATAGGAACACCTTGCCTTTACACAACAAAACCAATATAGTGACCTTGTGTACCAAACAAAGCTATAGAAACACCTTGCCTTCATGCAATAAGATATATGGCCATTTCCAGTGAGTTGTCGTCATTTGAGCTGAACAGGGCTAATATTTTAATTTCTTAGCAGATGAAAATCCTTTTGCCTGTTATTTTAGTAGCGGTCCTATGCTAACATCATACCAATTGGGGAAAGTTAAATCAGAAATCTGTTAGTGTGGTGATCAAGCAAAGTTCTTATGGAAATTCAATGTTATAAGTTTTACCTCGGGAATACCTCGGGTATTTCCGGAACCGATGAGATACGACCGAAGCTGGTCACGTGACGACAGTTTGGATCGAGCGTCCGTGTTTGGCAGACGGTTTCAAATTTCCAGGTGAGTTTTTGATCGGTTTTACCCATTTTACTGCCCTTTTCTGGGCAGTTTTTGCCCTATTTTAAGGGTTTTTGTTCTTGTTTTCCTTCTAGCCAAGGTTACGCCGTTGGGGTACCTGTTTAGTGCTAGAAAATAAAGTTTTCTCTCAAAGACGGTCGTCGTGTCGGCGGGCCGTAGAGAGAATTTACATTTTTACAAATTCCTGGAGGAATTCCGCTGGAATTCTCTCGTTACAGGAATCTTACAGGGGTCTTTTGAGCATTCCCTGATGTTGGCACCTTTTTTGCCTTCATTTTCCCTCTTTTTTGGGCAGTTTTGGTCGTTAGCGATCGAAAAAATTCTCCGTTGGGGCTCGCCGAGCACCAGCGCCGGAGTTTCGCCGTTACCGCTAAGCGGGTCTGCTCCAGGTACATGTTTTGTCTAGTCCTGCTCTAAGTACATAGCGCTCGGCGAGTTTCGCCGTTACCGCTAAGCGGGTCTGCTCCAGGTACAGGTTTTTTCTAGTCCTGCTCTAAGTACATAGCGCTCGGCGAGTTTCGCCGTTACCGCTAAGCGGGTCTGCTCCAGGTACAGGTTTTTTCTAGTCCTGCTCTAAGTACATAGCGCTCGGCGAGTTTCGCCGTTACCGCTAAGCGGGTCTGCTCCAGGTACACGTCTTTTCTAGTCCTGCTCTAAGTACATAGCGCTCGGCGAGTTTCGCCGTTGCCGCTAAGCGGGTCTGCTCCAGGTACATGTATCTTGTCCTGCTCTAAGTACATATCGATTGGCAGCTAGTATATAATCTTTTTATTTCTGGTCTTTTTCCAGGATGGCAAGTACATCTCAGTCCAGTCCCACTGCTGTGGAGAAGGGGAAGAAGTCACATAAGAACTCAAGTTCCAGCTCTGCTAGATCGTCATCTAGGCATTCTAAGGATAAGGGTGCTGAGAAAGACACTGTGAATTCAGTAAACTCTGAGAAGGAGCCTGAAGTTCAAACTACTGAGACTCCCAGTGCTCCTGTGCTGTTGGTCCAGCAGCCACCTCAAAGATGGGCTCCTCCTATGCCCTACTACCAGCAGGGTTATGATTACTATCAGGACCCTTATCAGCCGATGGATTATGCCTATGGTATGGATCACATGGCCTACCAGTGTGAACCAGTAGAGGAGGAAGGTCAGGGTTATGTGGTACTAGGCCCACATGGACAGGCACATGCTATGTCAGTAGTGGATGATGAGGAGGAAGTGGCTTCTGTGCAAGGTGATTTTGAGGCACAGTCGTCAAAGGCTAAGCCATCTCCAATAGACCATCTCAAGGGGCTAACTGGAAGCCTAGCTGAGAGTATCCAGTCCTACAGACGGGAAAAAGCGGAACTAACCAAGGAAGGCCCCACCGTACATGAAGCCCTCTCCGATGCCATCAATTCCTATTTTGAAGAGACTTATATTGCCCAGGACTTGGAGAAAGCGGCTAAAGATTTTCCTAGGCCTTCAAATGTGCAGAGACTGGTAGCACCTAAGTTAGAGGAAGCAATTTTCAACTCTGAGGCACTTTCCAAGAATGCGGCAGTCCGTATGCTGGATGTATCTCTTCAGACCCTGCAGAAAGGGGTGGTCTCGGCCATTGCAGCTATGGCACCGTTAGGCTCGATGATGTTGGAGAAAGGGCCCGAGGACCAACAACTGGATGCCTTTGGAAGGGATTTTAATAAGGCAACCAGACTACTGGTCAATGTATGCAATGGGCTATCGGTGAAGAGGAGGGACTTGCTAAAACCTTTCCTTGCTAAGCCCTATGCTAAGGCGCTCACTAAGACCAACATTGATGGGGACCCACAATGGCTTTTTGGGGGCAACCTGGAGGCTCGTATTAAACAAGCTGAGGAGGACAAGAAGATCTCAGACAAGGTTCTAGCGTCCAAACGCCCGGGGCCGCAGGATTCTCATTCCCAGTCTAAGAGGCAGAAGGTCATGGGCACAGCACCTGCTCAAGCCTGGGGGCCTAGACACCCTTATGGACAGAACCACTACTATGGCCAGGGCCCTAGGGGCCGCTACCCTGTTCCGCGCCATCAATACGCTCAGCCGAGATTTCAAGTGGCTCATGGCTACAGGCAGACTTACTCTCAGAATTACCAGACACAAGGCCAGGGTTACCGCTTCAAAGCACCTCGTCCGCAGGGCCAAGGTCAGCAGCAGCAAGCCCAACAGGGTTTTTCCAAGAAGGGGCCCAAGTAGGGCAGGTGAGTCCCTTCCCACTACATAACACTGTCCAATCCTTTCAAGGGGGTAACATTCTGAAGTGTGCTGATGCTTGGTTTAAACTCACCAAGGACCCTTGGATCTTAGCCATGTCTCAGGGCGTCACCATTGACTTTAATGCATTACCATCCCAGGACTGGGTGCCTCCTCCATATAAACTTGATCCGGTAGAGGTGGCCTTTATGGATAAGGAAGTAGATAAAATGGTAGCTAGGGGTATTATTGAGTTTACAGTACATGAACAGGGCGAAATTATCTCCAATGTTTTCCTGCGTCCCAAGCCCAATGGGGATTACAGGCTTATATTGGATTTGACAGATATGAACAAGCAGGTCATGTATGAGCATTTTAAGATGGCCTCCCTACAAACTGCTGTGGACCTTGTCACCCCTAATTGTTTTATGGGGAGTGTAGATTTAAAGGATGCCTATTACTCTATTCCTGTACGAGAAGATTATCGTAAATTTCTGAAGTTCAGGTGGAATGGGGTCCTCTACCAGTTTGTAGGGATGCCAAACGGTCTTTCATGTGCACCAAGAGTATTCACTAAGTTGCTCACTCCCCCCTTCGCAAAGCTAAGGGAGGAGGGACACATCTGTTTCCCCTACATTGACGATTCTTTTATTATGCATGAGTCAAAAGAAGGTTGTGAGCAATCTATCAGAAGAGTGTGTGAAACCCTGGATGGGTTAGGCTTTGTAATTCACCCAGATAAGTCAGCCTTTGTAGCCTCGCAAAGGGTGATCTTCTTGGGTTTTTGGATTGACTCTGTGGATATGTCTATATATCCAACTCAGGAGAAGGTAGACAAATTCATGTCAGATTCCTACTTGCTGCTGGGGAAAGTCAAGCCAAAAATCAGGGAGGTTGCATCTCTCATAGGTCTTATGATAGCTTACTCGGCAGGAGTTCAATATGGGCCTGCACATATTAAAGGACTTGAGAAATGCAAGAATGAATGGTTAGCCTACCGAAAAGGGAATTTTGATGCAAAAATGGTACTTTCCAAGGATGCTATACAGGACATACTATGGTGGCGAGCCAGCATACCAACTGCTAAGAAGGCACTGGATGTAGGTCCACCAGAGTTTGAATTGTATACGGATGCATCGGATGACGGCTGGGGTGCACACAGGGGGAACGTCAGAACTAATGGCAGATGGCTTCCCTCTGAGGTGGACTTCCACACCAACATCCACGAGACCATGGCAATAGAATATGGGCTAAAATCGTTGTGTAAAGTGAGAGGGGCTCATATTAGGGTCATGACAGATAATACCACGGCACTTGCATATGTGAGACATATGGGAGGGCTGCAGTCTCCAATGTGTAATCTGGTATCAAGAAACATCTGGAACTGGTGTGAGTCTAGAGGGATCTGGTTGACAGCGGCTCATGTGCCGGGAGTGGATAATGTCATCGCTGATCATGAGTCACGCCATTTCCAAGATGAGACTGAGTGGGAGATAAATGAATCAATTTTTGAAATCATTTGTGAAAGGTTTGGGAGGCCTCAGGTGGACATGTTCGCTTCTAGAACAAATTGTAAAGTTCAATGTTTTGTGTCACGTAGGCCAGAACCAGAAGCATGGAAAGTTGACTCTTTCTCATTCACATGGCCTGATAAGCTCTTATATTGTTTTCCTCCGTTCAGCATTGCAGGCCGGGTGCTTCAACGCATATTGAGGGCAGGAGCAAGGGCAATACTCGTGATGCCGGATTGGGAGAGTCAACCCTGGAAGGCAAAAGCCCACAAGTATGCGGTGGACTACGTACGGTTCCGCAAGAGAAAGAACAACCTACTACCTCATGGGGCCCCTACAAGCCTACAGTTCATAGGAAGTCTACCAATTATAGCTTTCCTTTTCTGAGGCGACGCCTCCAAAAGGAAGGGTATGACAAGGCTTCCATTGACCTTATGATAAAAGCTTGGAGACCATCTACAAGGAAACTTTATACGACTTACATAAACAAATGGATAGTTTTCTGTGTTGAACGGGGTTATAACTGGATGAAGGGCACTATGCCACAAGTGTGTAAATTTATGAGAACTTTGTATGACTCGGGAGTAGGTCACGGAGTTATGAATGTGGCACGATGTGCTTTGGGAACCCTGTTACCACAGGTAGATGGGGCGCCTATTGGGCAACATCCAAACATTTGCCATATGGTGAAGGGTACGTACGAAGATAGACCTAGTGGACCAAGGTATGACACGTTTTGGGACGTTACAAAGGTATTCAAGTTGTTCAAAAGTTGGGGGGATAACAGTTCTTTGTCACTTAAGAAGTTATCGTTGAAACTAGCGGTCTTAATTTTGCTTGTCACATCTCAAAGAGGGCAGACAATCTTAGCGTTAAGGACAGATGAACTGTCTTGGGAAGACAGAAATGCTGTCTTCAGACTCAGTACTCTGTTAAAGTCTAACAGAGTCGGTGACCCTTTAAACACTGTGGTCTTGCGACCCTACATCCTGAATGAAAAACTCTGTGTGGTCAGCACCCTCAAGACATACCTCACTAGGAGGCAAAAGGTCCGTGAAAAGTCTGAACGACTTAGGAGGAAGCTGAACCTCCCACCTCTTGAAAATCCACTGCAGCTCCTTATGAGTTACATTTCGCCTCATGACGGAATCAGTAGGGATACCCTGGCCAGGTGGACCATTGCCACTCTAGACATGGCTGAGATTGACACTTCACGTTGGAAGGCCCACTCTACTCGTGGGGCTTCAGCTTCAGCTTCCACCAAGGTAGGATCCTGCTTGAATGCCGTAATGCGCCTGGCAGGGTGGAAGTCAGCTGACTCATATCGGAAATTCTACAACAAGCCCATCGAGGTGGATACAGAGCATGTAGCTACAAACTTGCTGAGACTAGCAGATTAGTTTCCTTGAACGTTCAAATGTATGGGTTATCTGGTGTATGAATTGCATTGGTTGGTTATTTGACTACTCCAGATTACTAGTGTATTGTGCTTTAACCAAGTTGGTTATGATAAAGGTCAGAAAATTAAAGCTGTTGAATTGATTCGGTTTTGGTCTTGGTCAATTATTAAATTGATAATAATTGAGAATTATTGATAATAGCCAAAAATCTTTATGACTAGAAAAACACATTGGCTTTCAACATCTCATCGGTTCCGGAAATACCCGAGGTATTCCCGAGGTAAAATTTTGGAATTTTGGGAAACTTACCGTAGGGTACCGGAGGGAAGTTGAAGTAAAACTTCTTATTTTACCGAGGGAATACGGGGTATTGGAGGAACAGATGCCCTTCCCACCCTACCCGTATTCTTTCGAGGTCATTATTATTATATGAAAAATTGAAATGTCTAATCTGGTTGTTTCCAGAAAATTGTGTGTGTTTTTCTACTCATAGATTTTAGGTTTTCAAGTCTGTCGTCACGTGACCAGCTTCGGTCGTATCTCATCTGTTCCTCCAATACCCCGTATTCCCTCGGTAAAATAAGAAGTTTTACTTCAACTTCCCTCCGGTACCCTACGGTAAGTTTCCCAAAATTCCAAAATATTGTTCCAAGAGTAACGCTCTGTCAAAGAGTAGTGGCATCTTATATAATGATGAATATGTATAATTGCAGTAATATTAATCAGAGATTTTTGAAGGCATTACTCTTGGAACCAGTGTTACTCTTGGAACCAATTTACTTTCACAAGGAGTTAAATACCTGAAGGACTTCCTGCATTTGAGAGATAAATCAGCCTTGAAAGGGATACTCAAATTTGAATACCATACGAGGTAGGATGATATAGATATGATGGATATGACCGTTACTCTTGGAACTGAGAAAATTACGCACAATTGGCATTATGAACTTTAATTTGCTCTCCTGAGAAAGGTATCTAATATTTTCTCGTTATTTTTCCTCTCTCTCTCTCTCTCTCTCTCTCTCTCTCTCTCTCTCTCTCTCTCTCTATATATATATATATATATATATATATATATATATATATAGAGAGAGAGAGAGAGAGAGAGAGAGAGAGAGAGAGAGAGGAAAAATAACGAGAAAATATTATATATATATTGTAGCGGCGGGGCGGGAAGCGCTAGGCTTTCCGCGGGACTCTGCGGGTTGGGCTGGTTCGGTCCCGCACCACGAGGGGGCGCGGTGCCCGCGGTTGCTATATAAGGCCCGCGGGGGCCGCTGCCCCTTCAGTCTATGACTCACAGCTGTCTGGTGCGGACGTGACCCAGCCTCCCCAGCAGAGTCCTATGTAGACTTTAGGAACGACGTTGGCTATGTAACTGATGAGATCTGAGTAATAGAAGAGACACGCCTTGATATTTGTACACCTTTATTCACACAATATACGGGTTGAGTTTTCCCCAAGCTTAATTGAACGACTTACTCCTGTGTTCGCCTAATTCGCTACATTGGTGACAGCGGTGGGATCTTGAGCGGAACCCACGATTACGGCTAATTTAGGCGGCGCAGGTGGTGAAATATGTCCAGTGACGGCTTAACTAGGGAAGAGAGAGAAGAAATGATGGCAGGGGTGAGGGGGAACCTCGTGCAGATAGATGAAGACGTGATGATTCGCCTGGGTCCCGAGAACCGACTCTCGTCTCGGAGTCCCGCAGTCCCGCAAGGTCCCGCAGTCCCGCAAGGTCCCGCAGTCCCGCAAGGTCCCGCAGTCCCGCAAGGTCCCGCAGTCCCGCAAGGTCCTGCAGAAGCGTTGGGCGCCCTGTTTCGTCGCCGAGAGGAATTGCATGATCGTCTGGACCACTCACGGCTGCCGCGGGCCCAGTTTTCGGGAGGAGAATCCACTATGCGGATCTCTGGGGAGCCAGGAGGGGCTTGGGGGGGACTGCCCTCCGAGCCACCGAGTCCGGGCCCCCAGCCGGGTAGCGCCGAATCAGGATCCTTGGGCGTGCCACCCGATCGGCCGCGACCATCCGTTACGACTTTGGCCGATCGCCTGGGCCGAATTGACGTTGACCCATCTCCGGTGATCACCGGGGAGGGTGCTCTTACCTACCGTCCTATCGGCGACCGGGGGGATCCGTCGGCGTCGTTGGATTGGCGGGACGACCGGCCCTGCCGGGAGACAGCGTAGTTTCCTCCAGAGGCGACTTAGCACCGGACGCCTCGTATCCCCTCCCCATCCCCAGTTCGGAGGAGGAGAGACCATTGGAAAGCATGCGGGCCATGCGGGAGGAAGAGCAGAGACAGGCCGAGTGGGTACGAGAATGGCGGAGAAGGGAGGAGGCTCGGAGACAAGAGGCTCGAGCTCCTCCGAGGTCCGAGAGTATGACGGCTTCACCACACCATGGCCGGGATACGGTTATTTCGGCTCCACAACCGTTATCCAGCCACCCGCAAAGCAGCCCCGCCCCACCACCGACTTTACTACCACGGGCGGAGGGGATAACGCACCCAGGGCTGGTGAGGCCAGAATATGGGGAGGTTAGGCCCCGAGTCGACTTGATGATCACCAGACCGCCCGCGCCTGCAGGGGAGGGGATGACCACCCACCATCCCGGGGGGGAACTGGTCCCAGAAGGAGGACCCGCCTTGGCGGACTGGAAAAGATCCATCTCGGCACACAGCTCACTTCCCACCCCGCGAGCGTGGGATTCCATCGGGGACAGGGGGGCGACCACCACACCCGCCCCGAGTGACCGACTGCGTCAGGCAGTGGGGGGAATGATCGGAGATCCCCGGGCAGGGTTTTCCGCAAGGGATCGGCTCTCAGGCAGCTCCTTGGAATGGGGTCCCGGTGACCGGCTGACGAAACCCTTTTTTATGCCGGGCAAGTTCGATGGCTCCGGCCATCTTCTCGAATATCTGTCTCACTTCGACCTTTGTCGACGGGCCAACGGATGGGGAAACGCGGACGCTGGCGTCTTTCTAGGGTTGTCCCTCACCGGCATCGCACGTCGCCTCTTGGCGGGTATCGACCCCGGCACAGAAACCGGCTACCTGCGCCTGCGTGATGCCCTCGTAGCCCGGTTCCAGCCACCCAACCAGAGCGCAGTCATATCCATCATATCTATATCATCCTACCTCGTATGGTATTCAAATTTGAGTATCCCTTTCAAGGCTGATTTATCTCTCAAATGCAGGAAGTCCAAATCCAAACTAAAGGCCTTGGAACGGGCGAAGGGCGCTTGCCTTCAAGCCCATGCCGAAGAGATACAGCGATACATGCGTCTGGCCTACCCGGGCGCCGACGAAGCTACAATTGATGTCATGTCCAGAGACCGCTTCGTCGAGAGCCTACCTGATGAGCGACTCCGTCAGTGGATTCATCAGACGATGCCCGACGACCTGGCGGGGGCCGTTCAGGTAGGCCTCCACGCAGAAGCGTGCCTGCGCTCCGGCGAAGGTGATCGGGGGGCGGCGGCAGCCAGGGTCTCCTCAACTACAATGGCGGAGGAATTGGCAGCCCTGCGCAAGAAGGTAGAAGAGGGACAGGTACAGTCCGAAGCCGTGATGGCGCGAACAGACGCGGCTTTCAAGAAGCTGGATAGGCCATCTGAGGGCAGGAGGAGAGAGCGACCGAGGGGCGATCGGCCTGGGGGCCGCCCCCCCCTCCGATGTTTCCATTGCGCTAAGGAGGGCCACATGCGCATCGACTGCCCGGAGTGGCAATCCAAGGTCCGGGAAGCGGAATCAGCAGAATCCCGCACAACGAAGGAACCATCGGAAAACTAGACTCGGTCCTGTCTGACTCCCAAGTCAGGGCCGACGCGAGGAGGCCGCCGTCGCGGACGACGGATCACCTAGAAATACAGGGGAGACTCGAGATGGGGGGTGCGGGCCTCTTGGTCGAGGGGCGGATTGAGGGGGAGCCGGTGCAGTGCTTGGTAGACACCGGGGCGACCATCAATCTCGTCTCGTTGGCCTGGTGGCACAAGAACGGAGGTAGCAGGGAGCTGCCTCCATCCCAAGAAAGAGTCTTTTCTGTAGAGGGACTACCGCTCCGGCTGATGGGGGAGTGGGTAACCTCCCTGGAGTTGGGCCCATACACGTGGCCCATAGTATTACAAGTGGCGGATATGCCGACGGAGGTCATCTTGGGCTCCAATTTCTTGAGGAACACTAGAATGATGGTGGACATGGCGGGGAAGAGGCTCCTCATGGCGCCGGAGGCTTCGCCTTCCCTACCGACTAGCGCGTCCTGCCGGATCATAAGCCGATACACCACGGTGTTGGCCCCGGGATCGGAAACGGTGGTGGATGGCTATGTGGTGGGAGAATGGGAGACTGATAACTTGGGCCTGGTAGAAGGACTCCGAGAGAAGGAGACCAAGAGAGGGCTGCTGGTGGCCCGCGGCTTAATTGACCCCCGGGTGAAGGAGGCTCCCCTGCGACTGTTGAACCCCGGGCAAGACCCCCTTGTCGTCTATCGAGAGATGGAGTTGGCGACAGTAGAAGAAATATGCGGTCCTTCCGCAGAGAGCGACACCCTAGACGCGGGCTGCTGTCGGGTGGTGTCGCCTGGGGACCCCCGGGTAGAAGAGGTAGTGGAGGGCCTGGTAAGCGGACTGACGGGGAATCGCCGGGAGGAGATGTCCTCGCTCTTAAGGAAGCATGCCGGGGCCTTCCAATTGGAACCAGGGGACATCGGCAGGGCAACTATGGTGGAGCACCGCATCCGGACGGGTGGCCATTCCCCATTGAAACAGCCGCCGAGACGTCTGGCACCCCACCGCAGATCGCTCGTAGACCAGGAGGTGGATAAAATGTTGAAGGCAGGGATGATTGAGCCGGCGGAGGGACCCTGGGCCTCCCCGGTCGTGTTGGTCAAGAAGAAGGACTGATCCATGCGGTTCTGTGTGGATTATCGTCGGCTGAACAAAATCACCGTGAAGGACGCGTACCCCCTTCCGCGCATTGATGACAGCCTCGATACCCTGTCCGGGTCCGAGTGGTTCTCCACGATGGATCTGGTCAGTGGCTATTGGCAGGTCGCCATGGCGCCAGAGGATAGAGAGAAGACGGCTTTCACCACGCACTGCGGCCTCTACCAGTTCACTGTCATGCCTTCGAACGGCTTATGGAGGTGGCCATGCGTGGCTTGCAGTGGAGCTCGTGCTTGGTGTACTTGGATGATATCGTAGTTTTCTCTCGTACGTTCGAAGAACACGTTGCGCATCTGGGGGAGGTCTTGGCTCGTCTGGAGGCCGCCGGCTTGAAGGTCAAGCCAGGCAAGTGCCAATTGGCCAAGCAGGAGGTGGCATTCCTGGGCCACGTGGTCAATCGCAATGGGGTAGCCACCGATCCTGGCAAGGTTTCTATGGTGCGAGACTGGCCTACGCCGGAAACCTTGACAGAAGTGAGGAGCTTCCTAGGCTTAGCCGGCTATTATCGCGCCTTTATTCCCCAGTTCGCCACACGGGCCAAGCCGCTGACTACACTCGCTGACAAGGGGAGGACCTTTACCTGGACAGATGCCTGTGACGCCGCCTTCCGCGAGATCAAGCAATGTCTGGTAGAGTCACCCATATTAGGTTATCCCCAAGAGGAGGGCCAGATCGTCCTGGACACGGACGCTTCGGACACCGGCTTAGGAGCAGTCTTGTCGCAAATGCAGGATGACCGCGAGATCGTCTTGTCATACGGCAGCCGGACCCTAACAAAAGCGGAGAGAAATTATTGCGTCACGCGTCGCGAGCTCTTGGCAGTCATCTTTGGGTTGAAAAAATTTCGGCACTACCTCCTGGGTCGGCATGTGCTCATCCGCACGGATCATGCAGCGCTAAAGTGGGTGATGTCATTTAAGGAACCGGAGGGGCAGATAGCTAGGTGGCTGCAAGTGATGGACATGTTCGACTTTACGGTCGAACATAGGCCCGGTAGTCGCCATGGTAACGCCGACGGTCTCTCCCGTATCCCCTGTCGTCAATGCGGACTCGCTGGGGAAGGGGATGAGTCCACCTCCCCCGTGACTGGACACGTCTGCGCCCTCACCCGCTTGGGCTCCTCCGACCCAGATCGGGCTTCCGAAGTGAGAGAGGAATGGCGGCGCGACCAAGAGGAGGATCCGCTGCTTTCGCCAGTTCTTGCTTGGATTCGGGAGGGCATCACACCCACGTGCGACGAACTCCGGGACAAGCCGTACGCCCTGCGGTCGCTCGCGGCCCAGCTCCTGGGTCGTTGGTGGTTCGTTCCTGGCAGCGCCCGCCACTTCCAATTACTAGTGCCGCAAAAGAGGAAGCGGGAGGTGTGGGAGTCTTGCCACGGGCAAGGCATAGTGGGCCACTTTGGCAGAACCCGAACACTCCGGAAGTGCTCGGAGAGATGGTACTGGCCCGACTATAGGAAAGAGATCACCTACTGGGTGGCCTCGTGCCCGGTTTGCCTGGAAAGGAAGCCCCCACCCGGTCCTCACCGCGCCCGCATGGGCCACGTCCCGGTGGGGCTACCCATGGAAAGGATGGCTGTGGACCTAATGGGGCCCTTCCCTATCACACCGGAGCCCCGAGGGAACCGGTACATCTTAGTTATTGTGGACTACCTCACCAAGTGGGCAGAGGCGGTGGCCCTGCCCGACCAGGAGGCGGCCACGGTCGGGAGGGCATTTGTGGAAATGGTGGTCTGCCGCCTGGGGCCGCCCGCCACCCTACACTCTGATCAAGGTCAGAATTTCCAGAGTCGCCTTTTTCGGGAAGTGGTAAGCCTGTTGGGCATTCAGCAGACGCGGACTTGTGCTTTCAATCCGAAATCGGACGGATTGGTGGAACGCTGCAACCGCACCATTGAGGCCCTCCTCTCCGCTGTGGTCGCCAAGGACCAGTCCGACTGGGACCTACAACTGCCGTTTGTCATGGCCGCCTATCGAGCGTCGGCCCACTCGTCCACCGGCGTCTCCCCGAATATGATGATGCTGGGGCGAGAGACCATGGTACCGCTGACCGTCCTCTATCCCATGGAGGAGGAGAGGGTGGGAGAGGGCGCCGTCGGCTACGTAGCTTAACTCCAGACCTCATTGGCACGAGCTCACGAGACTGCACGCGACCATCTGGGCACCTCGGTTGCTCGTCAGGAGCGCAACTACAATCTCCATGCGCGGGATAGGACCATCGAGGTGGGGGCCCTGGTGTACTATTTACACCCCATCCATAAGAAAGGGGTCTGCCCTAAGATGCAACGTTTCTGGACAGGACCGTGGGTGGTGACCAGGTTCCTATCGGGGCACGTCTATGAAATAAAGATGGATCGTAAAGTCAAAGTAGTACACTGTGACTCAATCAAGGTTGTTCCCACCCCCCCAGCCGGAGTGGGGGCCCTCCCCCCCCGGCCACCGGCCCCGCCAGAGGTGGGGACCGAGAGGGAGGACGCTCGCGGCGTAGTCAGAATGGTGGCAACGACTAACTGGGTAGAGCTGCACACCCAGGGCGATTGGTCGGGATCAGCCTGGAAAAATGGTGGGGAAGAGATCGGGTGCCGCGGCGACTGGTCAGGGACGGCCAGGCAGGAAGCCATGGACGGCGTCGGGTCCCGCGGATTACGTAGCGTTCCGCGGCGGGACGCGGGGTGTGACGTCGGTTCCCAACAGCAGACTTTCCTTCAAGTAATGTCCGTTTGGAGCAGGCTAGGATTAACGCCCGAAATGCCACAAAGGAGCCGAAAATTGGCGTCTTACGTTATCCCCAAGGTGAGAGGGGAAGCCAGAGAAGCTATAGGGAAGGGGGATACCACCCCAATCGGGTCCCGCGGCCGTAGGAGAGGCAGAACCGCGGGTACTGCGTCCCGCGGCGGATCAGAAGGGAGGAAACCGGAAGAGCCAACCCGCAATAGTCCCAGGTTAGCCACCTGGAGGGCGCCCCCCAGAAAAGCTTCGCCCAGGAGGTCTCGGGGCAAGTCCAGCGAGAGAAGCGACCGCTTCTCACCCAGGAGAGGCCGTAGGAAGCCCTCAGCGAGCCCCAGGCGGAGCCGCACCCCGCCGCGGGACAGCCGGAGGGGGGCCCCTGGAAGAGCCAGGTCCCGCAGCCCCCGCGGAAGGTCCCGCAGTCCCGCAGAAACGTGTTCACATGGTGTGATGGCGTCGTCGCGGATCCCCTGTGACATTTGCGGGGTGGATTTCTCCCGCCGGCAAGCCCTGAAACGCCACCAGAGCCGGCAACATCCGACGGGGGAGTTGAAGGGGTGGTTCTGCCCCTTTCGAACCAAGGGGTGCCTGTATGCCTCGGACAGGGCGGAGGACGTGCTGCGGCACATCAGGACCCGCCACAGGTCGGAGGGGGGAGGAGATCACCCGTGGGTGCGGGACCACAAGAGGATGCCGGCCGTCCCGCCAAGGAGGGCCGACAACAATGGCAGTCTAAGGCCTCGTCCCCCTCCCGGTCCCGCGGCGGGACCTCGACCAAGCGGACACCATCCAAGTCGCCTAGGGAGAAGGGGAAGGCCCCCGCCGCCACGGTTACCTCCAGTGGCCGTCCACGTAAGGATCGGCAGGCCTCGCCCTCCCGCTCGCGGCCCCGGAGCCGTACAGACACCAGAGCCACCGACTTGGGAAGCAGCCCCACCTTCAGTCTGGGCGCCGTCTCGCCTCTCCAGCCTGCCGCTGAGGGGAGCGGGTCCCCGCCCCCCACCCTCCAGCCCGGAGGTAAGAGGAGGAGGGCCTCCGTGAGGAGCGCTTCCGCCTCCCCCAAGTCGCCCCCCCTCACCAAGGCTCAGAGGCGGTCGGCTACCCCCGCCTCCCCCAAGCCGTCTTCCACGGTTACCTCGGTGACCCCCGCCGTACCCCCCTCTGGAGGACTGGGAGTCACCTCCCCGGCTGCGACACCGGCAGTAACTACGACCGTGGCGTGGGGGACACGGGGAGCCTTTACCGGAGCCTCGGCAGGCGTTCCCCTGGACCGCGAGGCCTTGATGGCTATGGGATCGGCCTACGTGGCGGGAGGCGCCAACCAGGAGGAGATGGCACGCCGGATGACGGACCTCCTCACCATGTGGGGCCTACCTCCCCCAGGAGCACCGGTGGTGACCCCCCTGGCGGCCTCTACGCGGTCTACGGAGAGTGCCCCAGTTAAAGCGGCTGTGGCCTCGGATGCCCTTTCTTCCCCGACCACGACGGGCGCGGTAACTACCGGGAGTACCCCCGCCCCGGAGTCGGTCATTAGGTACCAGTCGGTACCACTCTCCTCTGAGGAAGAGGAGGTGGTAGAGCTGAGGGGGGAGGAGACCGTTACGAGGTCAGTGCCCCCCACCTCTTACACCACTGGGGAAGCGACGGCGGACCAGGAGAAGGGAGAGGCTAGTGCCAAGCCAGTGCTCCCCACCGCGTCCACCGCTCCCCCCACGGGAGCCGACTCACCTTCACCGGTGGAGTCCCCTGCCGGAGAGACCCCCGGTGGGGAAGTGGAGGCTCCGGAGGCAGCAGCCTTGCCTCAGGACGGGGAGGGGGAGGTCGCTACCCGACCAGTGCCCTCACCCGCCCAGGCCCCACACGAGAGACCGAGGGAAAAGGACCAGCTGGACCTGCAGCCCTTGTGCCAGGCCCTACCCACACTACCGTCTCGCCCTGGCACTTCGGACGAGGGGGCTCGTACTGAGCCAGCGCCTCCCCAGGAGGAGCTCGCAGCCGGAGGGGCCCCCGGGGACCCAGGCCCGACCGGTGCTCCCGCCCGGGTTGAGACCGTGTCCTCCGGAGACCCTGCCCCCACCTGTGAGCCCGAGTCTCCTACGGCCGCAGAGGAGGTGGCACTCACGGCCTGCACCCCCCCGCGGCTAAGTGAGGCTGCGCTGGCACCCAACCTCACTCAGGCAAGAGACAGCGGCGACTCGCGCACCTTCGGGGGCGTGCGGCTGGACAACGTCGGCGAGGACGAGGCAGCGACCGCCGTGCGTAACCTGCTCGCCAGTAGCACCCCAGTCGGCACGGCGGAAACCCTCCCCGTTACCATCACTCTCACGGCGGAGGATATGGTGGCCTTAAACCGGGAGTGGGACGGAGCGAGCCCCATCCAGCTGATCCGCATGACCCCGGTAGCCAGCACCCCCACGCAGACCGATCGGTCAGAGCCGGTACGGGCTTGGCCCGGAGGGGCCGTCACCCCGGAGGAAAGGGCCGCCTTGGACGCTGTGGCCACGGCCACACCCAGTACCAGGCTATGTCCCTCGGATGACGAGACGGGGCGTCCTCTTCCCGTGGAGTGGCAGTCGCCACCGCCTTCCCCCCCTCGTCGCCCGAAGGTACCCTCCAGGGACCCGGCAAAGGATAGGGACACCACCGCCGACCTGCCGCCCGCGCCGGAGTTACCGGCGTGGACCTCCTTCCGGCATACACCGCCGAGTGCCCGTCGTCGGCGCCGAGCCCCGGCCCCCTCGGCCAGACCCACAGGGGCGGCGTCCTTTGTGCCTCCTTGGTGGCACGTGCGGGGGAGGGATCCAGACCCGCTGGAGCGGTATGCGGCTTACTTGGTTCCCCCCCGCGACTTTGGACCTGGGTATGGGGCACTCACCGGGGACATCAGTAGCCGCGTCCGCTTCCACGACAGGGACACTTTCACGGTGTCCAACACCACGGCCACCACGGCCACCACGTACCGGCGGGTGGTCCCAGGTCGCCAGGCACCAGCGGCCGCCCAGGGAGCGGCCCCCGCCGCCGCAGCCGCTCAGGGAGCACCCCCAGCAGGACCCGAGCGGGCGCCGCCACCGCAGGAGGACTCCCCGGCTCCGGTAAGTCCGCCTGACACTACTCCACGTCTAGACCGAGTGCCCCCTTTCGGGCAGAGCCCCCTCCCCCGCCAGTAATTGAGGTGGGGAAGGGGAGAAGTGGTGGTCATCATGAATGTAATAACCGTCTTGTTCGTACCCGTCTCAGTTCGTCTATAGCTGTAAGCAAACTTCATCCTTTGACTGTAATTCGGGCCCCCAGTACTGAGAAGGTTCAGGAAAAGCCCACTCCAAGCCTCCCCCAGATGCGAGAGGGGAGCACACTGGACACCCGCATAGCTGTTGCAGACCACCTAATCACCTATTGTTTCTCGTCTGTTGCAGCACGCGCCTACTACTGGCGAGTAGTCGGGCCGGTGCGGGGTCCTCCGAGCCGCGGCGGTCGGCTCCTCCGGAGGGGGGCTGGGCTTGTTGGCCCCAGCTCCCACCGGGACTTGTTGAGGTTGGGACCCAGCAAGGTAGGCCCGAGGGCGGGCCCGAGCTCCCAGGGCGAGGTTGAGCTCAGGAGTACGGAGGTGTTGGGGCCGTTGCCCCCTACGAGTTGTTGGGATTGCTGTTCCCCCCGGGTCAGGACCGTTGTCCCCCCCATGTGTCAGGACTGTGTAACCACCCTACGGATGGGACCGTGGTTCAGGGTTCCGGCTTCGTTTATGTGTTGCGGTTGCTAGGTCACCGAGTTGTTACCGTCCAAGCTGTTGACGAGATTCGTGTGGAAGCTATTACGACTGTTGATTTATATTTGAGCCTGAGTGCGCTTGATGTCGCAGGGCCAGTAATAGTAGTACTTATTATTCTATATCACATTAGTAACTGTTTGTCTATAATTCTAGTAACCCTACCTGGTAGAGGGCGTATGGGGGCGCCATTTTGCGATGTCATAGCCGCTTTACTTTGTACACCTTCCCATAGTTCTTTCATGTATAGTGTTTAAAGTAAGGAGGGAAGAGTGTAGCGGCGGGGCGGGAAGCGCTAGGCTTTCCGCGGGACTCTGCGGGTTGGGCTGGTTCGGTCCCGCACCACGAGGGGGCGCGGTGCCCGCGGTTGCTATATAAGGCCCGCGGGGGCCGCTGCCCCTTCAGTCTATGACTCACAGCTGTCTGGTGCGGACGTGACCCAGCCTCCCCAGCAGAGTCCTATGTAGACTTTAGGAACGACGTTGGCTATGTAACTGATGAGATCTGAGTAATAGAAGAGACACGCCTTGATATTTGTACACCTTTATTCACACAATATACGGGTTGAGTTTTCCCCAAGCTTAATTGAACGACTTACTCCTGTGTTCGCCTAATTCGCTACAATATATATATATATATATATATATATATATATATATACAGGTCTTAATTATTTCACCAGTGCATATAAACTGACAGGATATTGGGAATTACATAGGGGGTTGCTATTTTAGTGTCGTTTCAGTGTTACTCTTGGAACCGGAGAATTACGCACACTGATCTATTCATCAAGCACTGTCATAAGTATGTACTATCTAATGTTAAACCACCTTCAATGATTCTTCAATTGGCATTGTACATGAAAGTGAAGAGGAAATATAGGTATCTTCTCATACTTCTGAAAATTTCCACACCACTCTATTCACTTACTCCTAAAAGGTCAGAAAACTGTTAATTTTGGGTTATTTTAGACCTCTCATACAAAAAAAAGAATTGGTCACCTGAACCTCATAGAATGGACAGAAACTAACATAATTTAGATTCTGCAGAAAAAGAGCATGAAAAACAACTCACTGGAATTGGCCATATGTAGTGGTCCTGAATTCCAATTAAGGCAACAGGAATCTGCAACAACACCTATATATATATAGTGGTCTTATGTTCCAAACAAGGCTACAGGAGCACTTTGCCCTTATGTAACAAAACCTATAGAGTGGCTTTGTGTACCTACCAAGGCTACAGGAATGCCTTGTCTTTACATAACAAAACCTATATAATGACTTTGTGTATCTACCAAGGCTACAGGAATGCCTTGTCTTTACATAACAAAACCTATATAATGACTTTGTGTATCTACCAAGGCTACAGGAATGCCTTGTCTTTACATAACAAAACCTATATAATGACTTTGTGTATCTACCAAGGCTACAGGAATGCCTTGTCTTTACATAACAAAACCTATATAATGACTTTGTGTATCTACCAAGGCTACGGGAATGCCTTGCCTTTACACAACAAAACCTATATAATGACTTTGTGTGCCTACCAAGGCTACAAGAATGTCTTGCCTTTACACAACAAAACCTATAATAGTGACTTTGTGTACCAAAAAAGACTATGGGAACACCTTGGCTTTATGCAACAAAACCCGTATAGTGACTTTCTGTACCAAACAAAGCTATGGGAACACCTTGCCTTTATGCAACAAAACCTGTATAGTGGTTTTGTGTACCAAACAAAGCTATGGGAACACCTTGCCTTTATGCAACAAAATCTGTATAGTGGACCACTATATGGGTTTTGTTGCATAAAGGCAAGGTCTTCCCATAGACTTGTTTGGTTCCTAAGACCACTATATATATGTGTTTTTTTTTGCATAAAGGCAAGGTGTTTCTTTAGCTTTCTTTGGTACACGGCACATTCCAAGTTAAGTCTATCTTTTGGGGGTCGTTTTTGAAGGCACAGCATGACACATTGTGTCACTTTACACATCCAAAAGGAGAGTAATAATAATGAAAGCCATAGGTTATATATCACCATCCGTTCGGCCTATGCATCAGCTTTAATTTGGTACCACTACTGTTTTTGTATGTCATATATTAACCGTTTTAGAAGCATTTATATGAGTTTTTTTCCACAACTTTCTACAGTTATGAATTACTTAAAATGTATGCCTTGCCTAAATGCCATAGGTCATTAGGTAGTATCACCTAGGTATATTTATTCTGTCTAAACACAAATAATTATTGGTATTCAGATCATGTTTTTAAGTCATCATATAATTAATCGTTCAGAAATGAACTGAAATCTGATGACATTAGAAATAAATTCATATAAACTTGTTTATTTACCACAGGCTAAAATTTCAAAATCTATGAAAAAGATGAAATGACAATGATTTCACCTCTTTACATGTGTAATACTTTCTAAGATCATTTTACACTTATGCTTCAAAAATGAAAATTCTAGTTAAGAACATGCATTTTTGACTGTCTTTCTATCTTTGAACATACATACTTCAGGTAAAATATCATATGAAAACATCTTAATGCACATGACAAATATCTCTGAGACTTAAGCATTTGTTAGAAACCATTTATATTATGATATATACATTATATTGCATTTTATGAACTAGATGCCCCTGAGGACATGGAAAGATAGACTCCTTTGGCATTGGTTGGAACATAAGGCCTCCATATACGTTTTGTTGCGTAAAGGCAAGGTGCTCCTGTAGCCATGTTTGGAAAATAATACCACTTTATTGGTCGAGTTGTAGTTTCCTGTAGCTTTGATTGGAATTTAGGACCACTAAACATAGATTTTGTTGAATAAAGGCAAGGTGCTCCTGTAGCCTTAATTGGTACACAAGGCCACACTACAGGTTTTGTTCTCTAAAAGCAAGGTGTTCCTGTAGCCTTGTCTGGTACACAGGGTCACTTCATAGGTTTTGTTGTGTAA
This sequence comes from Acholoe squamosa, assembly GCA_949317995.1. Classification (NCBI taxonomy): domain Eukaryota; kingdom Metazoa; phylum Annelida; class Polychaeta; order Phyllodocida; family Polynoidae; genus Acholoe; species Acholoe squamosa. Next base: position 32,000,323 of record OX439049.1, on the reverse strand, counting down.
AGGAAAGGCATTACATTTTGTGGCACAAAGGCTTTTGTTGCTTAAACCTCAAGCTTTTGCTGCATAACGCCACTTTTGTGGAGTAAAGGCCCCATATGAGCCTTTATGCAACAAAATATACTATTTTGCTGCGTAAAGGCAATTTTGCTGTGTAAAGGCCCCACAGGGTGTAATGATAAATAGCCTTGCATCAAAGCTGAGACTGAGCATTTATGTTTCACTCAGCTTTGGAATCAGTTGCTGCGAATTGTTCTGAGGAATAGGCCAGCACTATCAAAGTCTTCTGAAAGCCAGGAAAATTCTCATATTAACACGAGTATCAAATAAAGTATCAACTAAAGTATCAAATAAGCGCCAGTCTAGTATAGGGGATGGGGAGAGATACATTGAAATCTATTATGCTCCAGGATATCGAACTGGGCTACTATGGTAACTGTTTGCATCACCTGCTTTACTTCGATACGCTTCAACCTCTCAGAAATATTTCGACCAGGCTGACGTCTGTTTAAAACTTGTGATGGTAATGGGTAGTGGCAAATTCTGGCATGATATATCATGATACCTGAAATATCAGATAAATCTAGTTCTAATTCTATATTTGCTATTAATAGTGATCAATGCACAATGATGCCTACACCATAGGGGCTTTGTTACATAAAGGTAATTTTCCCAATTCTGTAACCGACATGACATTTCAAGATGAGCACTGGAAAGACCCTTGTGAGCGGCAGTAAAAACTACCAACTAACATGAGATTTAGATGGACACCTTCATATGTCTCACAGTATTAATTGCCTTTAAGTACTGTGTTAAGCATGCATGGTATCAAGGTGTGTCTTTTTTTTCTCTTCTAGAAATTGGCCGTTTTCCAGATTCAATAAGTTGGCTTTATTTCCCTGACAAGGAAGAGAGCAAGCCATCATCAAGGTACCTTTGTGGTCTGCATTATTGCATTGGTCATCAGGACACATGGGTGCAGCCCCAAGATTACCTATGGCAGCCCCAAAAAAATATCATTCTGATGCTTTGGTGAGGAAGACACGCGATGGCTGCATTTATGTATCATGAGTCAAACTTTATTAGTAGTAGTATGAGGAATGGAGTGGTAGATGAAATCATAGTTGAGTAACTCATTACACTCCTATGAGCTCCTTACCTCTCTGGCACCCCACAGTGGGAGTCGCTCTACACTGGGGCTGTTATAACTCACACTGATACCCTTCAGGCCTGTACCAAAGTAGATAAGCCACCAGACTTCTAAAGAATATGTTAGCCATGTTCGGAAATGAAGATAACATCAATGGAAAGGCTCAACCTCAGGCAGAAATAATGAAGATTTTATCAGTGTTGAAAGGGATGCATAGAACAGTGGTGATGGTGGTCCCAGTGAAGATGGGATGAGATGTGATAGAAAGGAGGAACATGGCCCCTTAGAGTGGAGCCAGGGCTATAATCTGTGAAGCACGGTGGTCACTGTTTAAGGAGCTGGTGAGTATGCACCATAATGTTGTGAATAACGGCCTCAGCGATAACCTATCTGGACATAGGGTAGATTAACCTAAAGACAACCGCTCCTGTGCAGGTTTTCAATAAGGGAAATGTAGTAGCTATTATACCATGATTTCTGGGTTACACAGTGCTTTTTGGTGTCTATTCCCATCCACATATCTGTCGATATTGCACACCCTGTATGCTTTAGCATCAATTTTCTAAGGCGTGCGGTTATCCATGGATAACCTGCACCCCGTGCGGTTATCCATGGATAACCGCACGCCTCTCATGTCCTTCCATGTCATATGTTACATGTTAAAACGAGGTGTATATCTAGTCTAACAGTTAGTAACACGGTCCGGGCGCATCTTTTTTCGCCGTGTACACAAACATAACCGCAAGACGCATTCAAAGCAAGCCAAGCCAAGACCGGGGCTGTCGCTGTCCGCTGCCGGGTGCCGAGGTGTATGTACCTGTGTACACACAATGGCTGGCACCGAGTCCCGGGGAGGGGGAATAATTTTTGTTTTCAAATTGAATTTATTGGTATTCTATTGATTATTTATTGGTTTTGTGGTATAAAATAAGTAGGCAATGGATAACTCATGACTCGTGTGTATTAGCAAAGGCTGATAACACTCGGCCTACGGCCGAGTGTCATTAGCCTTCACTAACACACACTCGTCATGAGTTATCCATTGGTTACCTGTTCAAGCCATCATCAAGGTACCTTTGTGGTCTGCATTATTGCATTGGTCATCAGGATACATAGGTGCAGCCCCAAGATTACCTATGGCAGCCCCAAAAAAATATCAGTCTGATGCTTTGGTGAGGAAGACACGCGATGGCTGCATTCATGTATCATGAGTCAAACTTTATTAGTAGTAGTATTCTGGCCATGAATCTTGTGATGTAATCCTACATAATCAATGGTTTTTATTCAATTAAATGCACAAATAGGTGTATAAGGAGTGGTTGACTCAAGGTGAAATGGTGGTCATCTCAAGGTGAAATTGGTATGTTCAAGGAAATAAGTCCTATACAGAAAGTTAATTGTCACTCCTAAGTAGTTGAACGTGTCGACACACTTTAAGACTCTGTCATCGAGCTTAAGACCTAGCTGGTCCTTGTCTATAGCACACCTATTTGCCCTGACCCCCAGTACTTCAGTCTTTTTCGCATTTATTGTCAATTTGCTGCACAGGCACCAAGTGCTTAGAGAGTCCAAGTCACGCTGCAGTCTTATTTTCAAACTTTCCATATTCTTTGAAGACAAGATCAGCACAAGGTCATCTGTGTGAACAAGGAAGTCACAATACTGAATTAAGGTTCCAATGTCATTGATGAAACATAAAAAGAGCACACGGTCGAGCACTGAACCGGCTGGTACTCCGTAGTGTACCTGGGTCACTCCAGATCTCACTCCATTGACTTGTGTGCATTCATTACGTGCTCATAGGTAGTCAGATATCCATTCTTTGAGATATTCACCTAGGTGTAGATTTTCTAGTTTGAGTCTTAATTCGCTATCACTTATGGTATCGAAAGCCTTCTGGAAATCGACGAAGACAAGACCAGAGATCTCACTTCTATTCGTTGCACTATACAGTGTTGTTACCAAATTGAGAACTGTTGTACCCGTGGATCCTCTAGGTGTGAAATCATGAGTTTTTACTGTCTAGTAGGTGTTTCATTAGTTGATTGTGAATGATTTTTCACAGATTTTTCCACATACATTCAGGAGAAAAATTAGCCTCCAGTTGAAAGTTGGTACATCTGGCTGTTAAATGCTTACATAATCATCAATTAATAACAAGTACTGCAGGTGATGCTTGTTGATAGATTATGTCAGAAAAAATGGAATTCAGATCATTTTGATATTTTGATAAAGGCTACTATGTAAAAAGAATAAAACAAAATCTCTAGTTCAAGAGTGTTTTGATATTCCCATATTTAAGAGCAATCCAGCTGGGCACTGGTACTTCTTTGTCCATCCCTGCTAGATGTTTATTACAGTGACCCAGGAGGGTCTTAATGAGAGCTGGAAATGAAATCAATTCTCAATTAGGAGTCAAAATGTAACGAATTTGCAATTTCAAATTTTGTAAGAATGGTTAGTTTATCAGAAAATGGCACATTGTCAGAAAATGGATTATTTCAATAAAGGGCAGAAAAACATACATTTTGACTTTTCAAAATTTCAAAAAATGGTCAGGCTGGCTCCTAACTCCTAATTTGACTTGAGCTCCAATACTAAAAGATACCTGTCTTTTGTATAAGTTGACAGAATCTGCCAATCTGATTGACAGCATGAAGTGGAAAAACACGTTTGACTCCATACTAAAAGAGATCAGTCACAGGTTGTTTTGCATGAGTTGACAGATTGACAGCATACTTCTACCCATACAATAAAAATGTTTTAGAGGTCTGTACTTTTCCTAGACAATCCCATGCCATGGGTAGTCTCAAGTGTGTAACATGACATGGCTCTAACCCTCCATGTGTGGTGTTTTGGAGAATACATGTCGGTGGAAGGGGTGGGATTGACAGGTGGACAGCTAGAGAGGAAAGGAAGAATGGGTGCAGGCAAGCAGTGGCACAAACTGTAAAAGGTACCATAAAACCTCACCTATAAGTACATTTTTCCTATTTGTAGACAAACAGGTTTAGCTGTTCAGAGATGATCTCAGATTCTAAACCTTGAAGGCTGAGGACACTCGCAGTCAACTATATGCAGGTGACGATTATGATGTACACAACATAGACAGGCCCCTGATAATACACATTGAGTAGACATCATGGGGCAATCAAAGTACTGGCAGTCAGCTACATTCAGATAGACATGTGACAATCAAAGTATTGGCAGTCAGCTATATTCAGATAGACATTGGTATAATCAAAGTACTGACAGTAGGATGTAGGCAAAGGTCAGGAGATCACAGTCAGCCATTTGGTGTGAGTGAGTAATGCCATTTCAACAGCTAAGGTCATATTCATGGCCAGCCATTTGGTCGAGCAGTTCTGCTATGCCTACTGCCTTTTTGTTGGCAATAGCCTGTGTCCAGCACCTTTTGGCAAAGGCTGTAATAGTCAGCTACATTTAGATAGACATGAGGATAATCAAAGGTCAGCAATCAGCATCAATTATAGGGTCAGGTTACAATGATTACAAAAGAAATATGTAGGGAGCTGGATCTAGCTGGAGACAGTGGCTGTAAGACTTGTGTGAAATCTATATTGTCTAAAAGAAGGGGACACTGACAAGTGCAGCTCATGTGGCCTGTGCCTGACTATGGCAGGGCCAGGGACACAGGCTGGAACAGCTAAAAGGGAACTTGACTTCTTTGAATATGTTGATCTGAGAGGTGGGCCCGGGAGATGGAGGGAGCGTGAAGGAACTCTGGTCAGACTCATTTATCAGAAAGGCTTTGTTGGTATCGGCAGATAGGGAGCAGTAAAGGCACAAAGTGGTATCTTGATGACATTAGTGCATTTTGGCTTTATGACTGAAATGACTCATGATGTATCTTTTGTGATATAATGGGTCATATCTATCATGAAGTAGGATAGGTCTAATAGATTTTTTAGGTGAGTGCTGGCAGTATATAACCAACCATGGATATTAATGGACACACTTAAAACAAGATTGATTGATTTGTTTAATGTCTAAATGCACTACCCCTTATGATGCTAATTCATTAGTTTCCGGACTTCCAGTTCTTCATTTTCTCAATATGGACAGGTGCTTAAAAGCTGCTTGTCCCAAACAGCTAGACAAGTATTTCTACAGTGCTTGTCCATCTCAGCAGGGATCAAAGATATATGCATGACTGAATCTATGGATGAGGGGGAAACCCATTACCAGGGCACATTCCCTACTCTTGGAAAAGCTAGCAGTGTTTATTTGCCTAGTCCCATATATAGGGCCAGACAAACCACAGCCTTTGTCTTTGATCACTCAGACGGGGAAGGGGGATTCGATACAAAAAAAAGACTCCAGCAGCCTGTATGTTCACCTCAAGCCACAAGAAACATTGTTTGTCAAATCTTAAGTATCTGGTACGGTCATTGTTAGTATGAGGTGAAATCTCCCTTGTGGAATCCTGATGAAGTTATTCTGCCCCAACATGCCTTTATTATGAAGGTCCTCACTGAACAGGGGGATCTAGACAGGATGTTAGTGAGACCAAGGCTGTCAGTTGATGTTACACAGTTGTGTATCACAAAAAAGGTAGACATCTTGGTCACCCCTGAATATAAAACTCCTGGGGTGGTACATGTAGGATGCATACAATTTCTTTTCCAGGTGCTTAGCCAACTAGATCTCATTGCGATTCACCAATATGATTCTGGTAGTTTGCTTACTTTGGACAAATAATTCGCATGGGGGGAGGTAATATGACATAAGACCATTGTCAATAGCCATTTGTGACATAGAGTTTTTGTATAAAACATGCATAGTGTGTGCACAGATAATGATGGATACTGCTGAATCTGGAGCTGAACAGAAGACCCTCACACAGACTAGGCTCTCTCTCATCCACCCAATATCTCATCACACATGAGCCCTGCCAGATCTCTTTGAACCTGTCACCAGCTACCAATACTCCTAACTAACCTACCCTAGTTGTCCATCTTTGTGTGACCCTCCTCTGTCCTGCATTAAGTTCATTTCTCCATCCCAATTATATGTGTGTGAGTAGGTGGGCAGGCTGAGTAATTCGTGTGGCAGGGATTCACCAATGGTTGACCCCATCAGGTCAACTCTGTTTCTATACCCAGACCCTCCATTGACACCTCCACGACAAGAAAGTAGTCCCTACATCAATGTGAGACAAATCTGTGTATGAATCTGTGATCATATCAAGAGGGTGCCCCAGGGGCAGGGGATCGATTTATTTAGGAGGCAGTGAGGGGTGTAGGACTGAGCTGCTGAGTAAGAGCTGCTAAGATATATAGAGAAGGCGTGAGGTTTACTAGAATGGGAAGCTGTACCCTCAAACTGAGTACAGTGAGCTGTGGACAAAATTTGCTAAATGTTCAGCCAGACATGTTTTATTCATGTCCAATTTGATTCAGCCCTATGTTGGTCATTAGAAATCAAATTTAAAAAGTCAGCACCCTGGATGATAAGCTAGGTCTAAAGGGTACACCCTGCAGGACGACCCAACACTAACACCTGAGTACGCTGAGACCTAAACAAGAATATATAATGAATAGACTTGAACAAATGCCTTTCAGGGGATGATATAGGCACGACTTGTTTATAACATGGTTTCCACCATTAATTCTAAGTATTTACCTTTAAAATTGATAGAATCCATTGTTTTCTGTTACGAGTGGACGAGACGGCCCTCCGCCATCTTGGTTTCATGTTGATGTCCCTCCTGAGCAGACCACCAAGAAAAACACTCCATTTACACATGTTATAGATCATGTGTAGCCTTCTCAAGTTATTAAAACAATTAAAATATATTCTATTTGATATTACCAACCTCCAATACATGATTTTAAGCCTATAATTGCTCAAAATGGCCAAAATACGATGACATGTTCCGGTACCACGTAGGAAATCCGAGCAGACGGTTAGTTCAATCAGTACACACCAGGCGGTGCCACAGGTACTGTTGACAGAATGGCGAAGTCGCACGGATGGTCGTTCGCTTCAAAAGTTTATGATTTTTTTTATATTAAATACAGCCATAATATCAAGGAATCTAGTCGACAGGGAGGTAGAATAAGGTTTCAAGAATGTTCTGCCCAAAGTATATCATTTCATTTGTTATATATGCTTCACAAATGGACGATTTACATTGGTGTCAACTCACTGTCAAGGTATGTCCGGTCTGCTGTCATTTTGGATTCTTTTATCCTGATATATGAGAACTCATTGTATCCACTTTAGGCACTGAAAATCGTTCCGAAACTCGATAACCATGTTATAACTAGGCATTAAATGCCCTGCATCGATGAGATTTTTCTCATTTTCTTCTTCTGAAGGTGACTTCCTTTAACTCTGTATGGCCACATAGCACATTAATTCACCATGCTTACATCTCATCGCAGGACAATATACATGCATCATTCCTACCCTTAAGCTCTTTGGCAAGTAGACTGCAGGGATACATGAATCCAGTGCCGGATTTAGACGGGGTGGGGGTGTATCCCTCCTTTATGTCTGTACTTTTATTTGCTTATTTTGGACCCCAAAATCTGCTCACAAATCGTGGGTGTGCCCTCTACTTTTGCAGTTCCTCGATCCACCTCTGCAAATCTGGAGGCATTATTAGCCACTTAAAGGGCTAAGTACAAGATTTCATTTGACATTTACTTGTCTCTTAACAGCAGAGCACAGCCACAGCCTAAGTCCCTGGGAGGGGAGGGCCAGCTTGAGGCGGTTATCTATTTTTAGACCAGGTAGTTGTCAGTCCTTTGTAAATAACAATTACCCTTTTCTGCGACTTATCATTTTGTAACAAGGGTTATCTCCCACATCTTTCCCTTTCCTTGTTATCTATTATTATCATGCTTCTTCCTTACTTACAGGGCAGATCGAAGGCATATCTATTCCTGAAGATAAATTGGGAGTCACCATAATGTTTGTGTGAGTATTGTGTATCAGTGTGCGGGTATGAGCTAAATGCAAAATAGAACCCAACTAAACTGCCAGCAGTGGATTGTATAAAGAATATTACAACCTATTGAGTAAGCTTCCCAGACCTCCATCATATAGTCCATGACAAACTGCTATACTGATGCAATCAACACATGAATAGTTTAAATCCAACTTTTTAATTCACCCAAATCTGTCCTGCTGGTCTCTGAGTGAGTAATAGATGTTTAATGCCATTTCGACAGCTAAGGTCATATTCATGGCAAGAACTACATTACACAATTTCACTGAGAATGTGTCAGTGCCTGCGCATATGTGCACCACACACATCCTGAGGGGATAGGAAAGAGGAGAAGTAGACCCTTTTAAGTGGGCTAGGGAGGCCTGTCCTGCTGGTCTCTTTTTCAGCCATTGAAAAACTACACTTTGATGTATCGTTTGTCAGCTGATGATGGATGGTTTGACAAGAGCCGCAACTATACATTTGTGCCATGAATCAGGCTTACTCCTGAGAGAGAGAGAGAGAGAGGGACATTGAACCGGCCTTTTTGCTGGATTCAATCCGACAAAAAGGCCAGTCCGGCCTTTTTGTCGGATGCAGTGGCCTTTTTGTTGGACGAGCGGCCTTTTTGCTTGATACGGCCTTTTTGTCAGATATACACATTTTCTCATGATACTGGAATACAGTATTCTGGAAATGCTGGTAGTTGTTTTCCACCATAGGTGCTACAGGGGACATAGCAACTATATAAGAGCTATAATATAGCTGATTTGGCCATAATACATATACTTCAGTTTCACTAGAGCCACAAAATTGATATTTTATGGGTTCTATGCATATAATGACAACTTTTTATGATACTCATGGCTTTCATATAAGCATGTTAATGGCTATATGCACACTATTATGGTACATTTTAGTAATCATGGCTATAATGTAGGCATTTGAACGGCTGCCTCTACCTGATCATGACATTTTCCTATAATCACAGAACTACTCTGGTTAATGATTTCCCTGATTACTGGTATTTTTGCTGTAGCTGGTCTTTCTGTTGGCAATACACATTATTTTCATGAGATAGAGATAATTCAGTATCATAGGTATAATAAAGGCTTTGTGGGCATTGTGAGAGCTATAAGGTATGTTTATTTGTTGGTCCTCAAGTCATTAGGACAGCATTTATGGTAGTGATGGCCAGCCCCCACATGCTGTTGAAGTTCATTATTCCCGCTAGCCAGCCCCCACATTATCCTGAAGTGTTGTGATCTATTCTAACCTGTAGTCAGACCCATCTTGCTGAAGCCATCTCTCATGGTTCCTGCACTACAAATCCCAATGAACACCATCCCGGGCACCATCAGCATCAAGAATATAATGGAAATAGGGTGATTTTCCTTATTAATCTCTAGTCAACCCCCACATGTTGCTTAATCCTGCTGTAACCTCTAGTTGGCTCCACATGTTGCTGAAGCCTCCTGTAACCTCTGGTCAGTCTCGACATGTTGCTTAACTCCCCTATAGCTTCCAGCCCACTCCCACATGCTGCTGAAGCCCCCTGTAATATCTAGTAGGCCTCCATATGTTGATGAAGCCTCCTCTAACATCTAGTTGGCCTCCTCATGCTGCTGAAGCATTCCGTTAAATTAGGGTCACCCTATAGAATAGGTATAGCCGATTCAATTGGGCATAACTATGGCATAGAATGAACAAGTGGCCAGCTGATCACCAGTAGTCCTCTGGTCATCCTAGCTTTAGGATGACCACATCCTCCAGGTCCCTCTGCTCAGCCCCTCATTCCCTCCACCCCTCCTCCCTTCCTGCCCCCTACTGCTATCTACCTAGGCTACCTATATCAAGCTACCTGCACTAGGGTACCTATACCAGGCTACCTGTCATAGGCTACCTAACCTAGGATACTTATACAAGACTACCTGTACTATATAGGCTATCTGTATCAGGCTGCCCATCCTAGGCAATCTATATCATGCTATCTGCCCTAGGCTACCCATACCAGGGTTCCTGCCATAGGCTACCTAACCTAGGGTACTTATACAAGGCTACCTGTATCAGGCTACCTGCCATAGGCTACCTATACCATACTACCTCTCATAGGTTACCTCATAGGCATCAGGCTACCCACCATAGGCTATCTATACCAGGCTACCTCCCCATGGCTACCTATACCAGGCTACCTGTCTTAGGCTACCTAAGTAACCTATAGTCTGCCCCCGTTGCTGCTGAAGCCACCTGTAACCTTCAGTCTGCCCCCATTGCTGCTGAAGCCTCCTGTTGTTTTTAGTCAGCCCCTACATGCTGCTTAAACCCTCTGTGATCTCTAGTTGGCTCCCACATGCTGCTGAAGCCCCTGTAACATCTAGTCAGCCTCCATATGTTGATAAAGCCTCTTGTAGCCTGTAATCAGCCCCCATGTGCTCCCCAATCCCCTGTAGTCTCTAGTTGGCCCTACAAGCTGCAGAAGCCATCTGTAACCTCTTGTTGGTCCCCCCTGCTGCTGAAGCCTTCTATAGCCTCTAGTCGGTCTGCACCTGCTGCTGAAGCCTTCTGTAGTCTCTAGTTGGTCCCCACATACTGTTGAAGCCTTCTCTAACCTCTATTCAGCCCCATATTTTGATGAAGCCTCCTTTAGTCTGTAATCAGCCCCCACATGCTGCTGAGTAAACTCATAGATGGACGTCGACCTTTACCCAGTCACCATACCTGTATGACCCCTAACACTGACCTTCATCCAGTCACCATACCTGTATGACCCCTGCCACTGACCTACACCCATTCATGAGCCCTGCCACTGACCTTCACCCACTCATGACCACTGACACTGACCATTACCCAGTCACCATACCTTTATGACCCCTGACCTTCATCCAGTCACCATACCTGTATGACCCCTGTCACTGACCTACACCCAATCATGACCCCTCACACTGACCTTCACCAAATCATGACCCCTCACACTGTCTTTCACCCAGTCACCATACCTGTATGACCCCTGACACTGATCTTCATCCACTCATGACCCCTCGCACTGACCTTCACCCACTCACCTTACCTGTATGACCCCTGACACTGACCTTAACACAGTCACCATACCTGTATGACCCCTGACACTGACCTTAACAAAGTCACTAAACCTTTATGACCCCTGACACTGACCTACACCCACTCATTACATGACCCCCCAAACTGACCTTCACCAAGTCACCATACCTGTATGATCCCTGACACTGACCTTCACCCAGTCATTATACCTGTATGACCCCTGACACTGACCTACACCCACTCATGACCCCTCAAACTGACCTTCACCCAGTCACCATACCTGTATGATCCCTAATACTGATCTTCACCCAGTCACCATACCTGTATGACCCCTGACACTGACCTTAACAAAGTCACTATACCTTTATGACCCCTGACACTGACCTACACCCACTCATTACATGACCCCCCAAACTGACCTTCACCAAGTCACCATACCTGTATGATCCCTGACACTGACCTTCACCCAGTCATTATACCTGTATGACCCCTGACACTGACCTACACCCACTCATGACCCCTCAAACTGACCTTCACCCAGTCACCATACCTGTATGATCCCTAATACTGATCTTCACCCAGTCACCATACCTGTATGATCCCTGACACTGACCTTCACCCAGTCACCATACCTGTATGATCCCTGACACTGACCTTCACCCACTCATCACATGACCCCTCAAACTGACCTTCACCCAGTCACCATACCTGTATGACCCCTGACACTGACCTACACCCACTCATCACATGATCCCTCAAACTGACCTTCACCCAGTCACTATAACTGTATGACCCCTGACACTGACCTTAACACAGTCACTATACCTGTATGACCCCTGCCACTGACCTTAACACAGTCACCATACCTGTATGACCCCTGACACTGACCTTAAGACAGTCACCATACCTGTATGACCCCTGACACTGACCTTAACACAGTCACTATACCTTTATGACCCGTGACACTGACCTACACCCACTCATCACATGACCCCTCAAACTGACCTTCACCCAGTCACCATACCTGTATGACCCCCTGACACTGACCTTCATCCAGTCACCATACCTGCATGATCCCTGCCACTGACCTACACCTACTCATGACCTCTGACACTTACCTTAACCCAGTCACAATACCTGAATGACCCCTGACACTGACCTTCACCCAGTCACCATACCTGTATGACCCCAGATACTGACCTACACCCATTCATGACCCCTGGCACTGACCTTTATCCAGTCACCATATCAATATGACCCCTGACACTGACCTACACCCACCTACCATACTTGTATGACCCCTGGCACAGACCTCCACCCATTCAACATACCTGTATGGTCCAGGATACTGATCTACACCCATTCATGACCCTTGGCACTGACCTTCATCCAGTCATTATACCTGTATGACACCTGACACTGACCTACACCCACTCATGACCTCTGACACTTACCTTAACCCAGTCACAATACCTGAATGTCCCCTGACACTGACCTTCACCTAGTTACCATACCTATATGACCCCCGACACTGACCTACACCCACCCCCATACCTGTCGGCCCCTACATTCTGCTGAACCCCCTTCTAACCTTCATTCGGCCACCAGATGCTGCTGAAGCCCCATATGACCTCTAGTTGGCCCCCAAATGCTGCTAAAGACCCTGTAAACTCTAGTTGACCCCAGATGCTGCTGAAGCCCTCTTTAGTCTCTAGTTGGCCCCCACATGCTGCTAAGGCCCCCTGTAACCTCTAGTCAGCCCCCACATGCCACTGAAGCCTCTTTTATTTTCTAGGCGGCCCCCACATGCTGCTGAAGTCTCCTGTAATCTCTAGCCAGAACCTCATGTTGCTGAAGCTTCATGTAGCCTCTAGATGGCACCCACATGCTGATGAAGGGTTCTATAGCCTCTAGTCGACCCTAACGCATAATGCATCTTTCCTGTCTGATTTTGTTCATCGGTTGGGGATCTGTAAGAAAGAGTTATGTCTACGTAACTAGCTTGTAGGAGAAGAGAATATGTTTATTTAAAATCTGGGATCTGTAAGAAAGAGTTTTGTCTATGGCAACTAGCTTGTAAGAGAAGAGAATATGTTTATTCAAAAACAAATTCAGTGATGAGTCTGAAACAAAGGAATTCATATTCAAGAACAGAACTCTTTTATTCCATTTTTCCCCTGAAATTCTAGATATTATTCTGTTATAATATCTCAGTGAGGAGCATTATGAATATTAAACTCGACTACATAATTAGCCATTTACTACTGAATAACAACATTAACATTTATACACATTTAATAATTGGGTAACAATATAATCATCATGATATAACATTGGGGATTGTAAAATAACAAATAGTGCACTGTGGTCAGACTGTTATTCATTCTGGAAACAATGTTTACACCATATTCATTGTCAAAGTAGCTTATCTAATGTAAAGTCCATGCAAACCGTAAAAAGACTAGAACATTCATTACTGTAAAAGAACAAATATTCATTAATCATTACATTCAATTTATGTTCAATAAGTATTCAGAAAATAACATCGTTCTGCCGTAGGCAGAATCATTATTCACCAAATGCATGTCATTTTCATTCATTAATCATTACATTCAATTTATGTTCAATAAGTATTCAGCAAACAAAATTGTTCTGCCTTATGCAGAGTCATTATTCAGCTAATGCATGTCATTTTATAAAACATCACATGACAGTTCCAGACATAGTTTTCCCTACTTCAAAGGATCTTTATAACTCTAGGGCTGTACTTCCATGAGGCATAGACACATAGACTAATTCTTACAAAAAGGGTGTCTATCAATATTGATTTACAATAGGCATTTGCTTGCTTTGCATTGTACCAGTCAGGATATCATCATTAAATTCTGGTATTACAACAATTTCAAGTTACCTAGGGATAATACCTACCAATGAATACATGTGTAATAATCTAAATACCAGTCAATGTAGATCTATAATAGATACTACAAGATCATGAATATCTATTGTTTGGATTTATAAACAATAAAGTCTCTCAATGACTTGACATTGCCCTGGTATTTCTTGTTGACAAAGTATTTTAGTTTGTCATCAGATGCAATTTCTTCTCTTAATTCTCTGATGGAGATGGTAGGATGCCATAGATTCTTGAACCCTTTTAGGAAGGAGAGCTCTGCACTTGGCATTCTGCATCGTGGCTTAGCTGCCTCCACCACAAATCCTAGATCTACCTGTAAATCAGATGGTAATTATATACATGTAGGTTGAATGTAGTTCATTACATATAGTGATATACAGGGACAAATTGAAATACTTTTAATCCTAATTGATCATTTCATGTGTAAGTTCCAGACAGCCTGCCACTCTCATCCATACAACCACTCAATTTCAACTGTCATGAAAACCAAACGTATGTTTTCAGTTTACCTCCCACCTGCAATCTAACCTGTCTTTACCTGTTAATGTGTCTGAACCCCCTCACCTGCACAGGTATCATCTCAAATGACCTTAACCCTTCACCTGTCTATATCATCTCACCAGTCTATATGAACTCACCTGTCTGTATCATCTCTCTATTATCTCACCTGTCTATATCATCTCACCTCTCTGTATCATCTTACCTAGCTATATCATCTCATCTTCCTATATCATCTTACCTGTCTATATCATCTCATCTATCTGTATCATCACACCTGTCTGTATCATCTCACCTGTATGGATCATGTCACCTTCTGTATCATCTCACATGTATGGATCATGTCATCTGTCTGTATCATCTCACCTGTCTATATCATCTCACCTGTCTATATCATCTCCCCTGTCTGTATCCTCTCACCTGTCTATATCATCTCACCTGTATGGATCATCTCACCTGTCTGTATCATCTCCCCCGTCTGAATCATCTCCCCCATCTGAATCATCTCACCTGTCTGTATCATCTCAACTGTATGGATCATCTCACCTGTCTGTATCATCTCCCCCATCTGAATGATCTTACCTGTCTGTATCATCTCACCTGTATGGATCATCTCACCTGTCTATATCATCTCACCTGTCTTTATCATCTCACCTGTATGGATCATCTCACCTGTCTATATTATCTCACCTGTCTGTATCATCTCACCTGTCTGTATCATCTCCCCCATCTGAATGATCTCACCTGTCTGTATCATCTCACCTGTATGGATCATCTCACCTGTCTATATCATCTCACATGTCTTTATCATCTCACCTGTATGGATCATCTCACCTGTCTATATTATCTCACATGTCTGTATCATCTCACCTGTCTTTATCATCTCAACTGTCTACATGATTTCACCTATTCATCTCACCTGTATGGATCATGTCACCTGTCTGTATCATGTTACCTTTCTGTATCATGTCACCTGTCTATATCATCTCACCTGTCTGTATCATCTCACTTGTATGGATCATGTCACCTGTCTATATCATCTTACCTGTCTGTATCATCTCACCTGTCTATATCATCTCACCTGTCTGTATCATCTCACATGTATGGATCATCTCACCTGTCTATATCATCTCACCTGTCTGTATCATCTCACCTGTCTATATCATCTCTCAATATCATATCTATATCATTTCAACTATCTAAATCATGTATGGATCACCTTATCTGTCTGTATCATCTCACCTGTCTGTATCATCTCACCTGTCTCTTTCACCTCACCTGTCTGGATCATCTAACCTGTCTGTATCATCTCACATGTCTCTGTCATCTCACCTGCCTCTATTCTCAACTGTCTCTATAACATCACCTGTCTGGATCATCTCACCTGACTGTATCATCTCCCCTGCCCACATAGCTCGCCCTTATGAGTTTACCCCCCACCTCTTTCTAACCTGTCTCTATCATCTCACCTGTCTCTATCATCTCACCTGTCTCTATCCTCACCTGTCTCTATAACCTCACCTGTCTGTATCATCTCACCTGTCTATATCATCTTAACTGTCTACATGATTTCACCTATCTATATCATCTTACCTGTTTATATCATCTCACCTGTCTATATCATCTCACCTGTCTGTATCATCTTACCTGGCTATATCATCTCATTTGCCTATATCATCTTACCTGTCTGTATCATCTCACCTGTCTGTATCATCGCACCTGTCTGTATCATCTCACCTATATGGATTATCTCACCTGTTTATATCATCTCACTTGTATGGATCATGTCATCTCTCTGTATCATCTCACCTGTCGGTATCATCTCACCTGTCTATATCATCTCACCTGTATGGATCATCTCACCTATCTATATCATCTCACCTGTCTGTATCATCTCACATGTCTGTATCAACTCACCTGTCTGTATCATCTCACCTATATGGATAATCTCACCTGTTTATATCATCTCACTTGTATGGATCATGTCATCTCTCTGTATCATCTCACCTGTCGGTATCATCTCACCTGTCTATATCATCTCACCTGTATGGATCATCTCACCTATCTATATCATCTCACCTGTCTGTATCATCTCACCTGTCTGTATCAACTCACCTGTCTATATCATCTCACCTGTATGGATAATCTCACCTGTCTGTATCATCTCACCTGTATGTGTCATGTCACCTGTCTGTATCATCTCACCTGTCTATATCATCTCACCTGTCTATATCATCTCACCTGTCTGTATCATCTTACCTGGCTATATCACCTCATTTGCCTATATCATCTTACCTGTCTATATCATCTCACCTGTCTGTATCATCACACCTGTCTGTATCATCTCACCTATATGGACAATCTCACCTGTTTATATCATCTCACCTGTCTATATCATCTCACCTGTCTGTATCATCTTACCTGGCTATTTCATCTCATTTGCCTATCTCATCTTACCTGTCTATATCATCTCACCTGTCTGTATCATCGCACCTGTCTGTATTATCTCACCTATATGGATAATTTCACATGTCTATATCATCACACTTGTATGGATCATGTCATCTGTCTGTATCATCTCACCTGTCGGTATCATCTCACCTGTCTATATCATCTCACCTGTATGGATTATCTCACCTATTTATATCATCTCACCTGTCTGTATCATCTCACCTGTCTGTACCAACTCACCTGTCTGTATCCTCTCACCTGTCTATATCATCTCACCTGTCCATATCATCTCACCTGTATGGATCATCTCACCTGTCTGTATCAACTCACCTGTCTATATCATCTCACCTGTATGGATAATCTCACCTGTCTGTATCATCTCACATGACTATATCATCTCACCTGTCTATCATCTCACCTGTCTGTATCATCTCACCTGTCTATATCATCTCACCTGTCTATCATCTCACCTGTCTGTATCATCTCACCTGTATGGATCATGTCACCTGTCTGTATCATCTCACCTGTCTATATCATCTCACCTGTATGGATAATCTCACCTGTCTGATCATGTCACCTGTATGGCTAATCTCACCTGTCTGTATCATCTCACCTGTATGGATCATGTCACCTGTCTGTATCATCTCACCTGTCTATATCATCTCACCTGTCTGTATCATCTCACATGTATGGATCATCTCACCTGTCTATATCATCTCACCTGTCTGTATCATCTCACCTGTCTATATCATCTCTCAATATCATATCTATATCATTTCAACTATCTAAATCATGTATGGATCACCTTATCTGTCTGTATCATCTCACCTGTCTGTATCATCACACCTGTCTCTTTCACCTCACCTGTCTGGATTATCTAACCTGTCTGTATCATCTCACATGTCTCTGTCATCTCACCTGCCTCTATTCTCAACTGTCTCTATAACATCACTGTATCATCTCCCCTGCCCACAAAGCTCGCCCTTATGAGTTTACCCCCCACCTCTTTCTAACCTGTCTCTATCATCTCACCTGTCTCTATCATCTCACCTGTCTCTATCCTCACCTGTCTCTATAACCTCACCTTTCTGTATCATCTCACCTGTCTATATCATCTTAACTGTCTACATGATTTCACCTATCTATATCATCTTACCTGTTTATATCATCTCACCTGTCTATATCATCTCACCTGTCTGTATCATCTTACCTGGCTATATCATCTCATTTGCCTATATCATCTTACCTGTCTGTATCATCTCACCTGTCTGTATCATCGCACCTGTCTGTATCATCTCACCTATATGGATAATCTCACCTGTTTATATCATCTCACTTGTATGGATCATGTCATCTCTCTGTATCATCTCACCTGTCGGTATCATCTCACCTGTCTATATCATCTCACCTGTATGGATCATCTCACCTATCTATATCATCTCACCTGTCTGTATCATCTCACCTGTCTGTATCAACTCACCTGTCTGTATCATCTCACCTATATGGATAATCTCACCTGTTTATATCATCTCACTTGTATGGATCATGTCATCTCTCTGTATCATCTCACCTGTCGGTATCATCTCACCTGTCTATATCATCTCACCTGTATGGATCATCTCACCTATCTATATCATCTCACCTGTCTGTATCATCTCACCTGTCTGTATCAACTCACCTGTCTATATCATCTCACCTGTATGGATAATCTCACCTGTCTGTATCATCTCACCTGTATGGATAATCTCACCTGTCTGTATCATCTCACCTGTATGTGTCATGTCACCTGTCTATATCATCTCACCTGTCTGTATCATCTTACCTGGCTATATCACCTCATTTGCCTATATCATCTTACCTCTCTATATCATCTCACCTGTCTGTATCATCACACCTGTCTGTATCATCTCACCTATATGGACAATCTCACCTGTTTATATCATCTCACCTGTCTATATCATCTCACCTGTCTGTATCATCTTACCTGGCCATTTCATCTCATTTGCCTATATCATCTTACCTGTCTATATCATCTCACCTGTCTGTATCAACTCACCTGTTTATATCATCTCACCTGTATGGATAATCTCACCTGTCTGTATCATCTCACCTGTATGTGTCATGTCACCTGTCTGTATCATCTCACCTGTCTATATCATCTCACCTGTCTATATCATCTCACCTGTCTGTATCATCTTACCTGGCTATATCACCTCATTTGCCTATATCATCTTACCTGTCTATATCATCTCACCTGTCTGTATCATCACACCTGTCTGTATCATCTCACCTATATGGACAATCTCACCTGTTTATATCATCTCACCTGTCTATATCATCTCACCTGTCTGTATCATCTTACCTGGCTATTTCATCTCATTTGCCTATATCATCTTACCTGTCTATATCATCTCACCTGTCTGTATCATCGCACCTGTCTGTATTATCTCACCTATATGGATAATCTCACATGTCTATATCATCTCACTTGTATGGATCATGTCATCTGTCTGTATCATCTCACCTGTCGGTATCATCTCACCTGTCTGTATCAATTCACCTGTCTGTATCCTCTCACCTGTCTATATCATCTCACCTGTCCATATCATCTCACCTGTATGGATCATCTCACCTGTCTGTATCATCTTACCTGTCTATATCATCTCACCTGTATGGATAATCTCACCTGTCTGTATCATCTCACATGACTATATCATCTCACCTGTCTATCATCTCACCTGTCTGTATCATCTCACCTGTCTATATCATCTCACCTGTCTATCATCTCACCTGTCTGTATCATCTCACCTGTATGGATCATGTCACCTGTCTGTATCATCTCACCTGTCTATATCATCTCACCTGTATGGATAATCTCACCTGTCTGATCATGTCACCTGTATGGCTAATCTCACCTGTCTGTATCATGTCACCTGTATGGATCATGTCACCTGTATGGATCATCTCACCTGTCTATATCATCTCACCTGTCTGTATCATCTTACCTGTATGGATCGTGTCACCTGTATGGATCATCTCACCTGTCTATATCATCTCACCTGTCTGTATCATCTCACCTGTCTATATCATCTCACCTGTCTATATCATCTCACCTGTACACATAGCTCGCCCTTATGAGTTTACCCCCCACCTCTTCCTAACCTCCCACCTTCCTCTAATCCCCACTTGTCTATTACAACCACCATTCTCTAATCTCACACCTATCAATACCCTTCCCAACTTTTCCTATATGCTGCTTGATACTAGTAACCCAATACGAAAAGACTGCTGGTACTTACCTCTTCGTTTTCCTGCATATCCTCTTCCTGAGTCGCTTCTTCTGTTGACCCATCAAATGTCATAGACACTTCAAGAGGTATTGTCCCTCCCTCTACTGGCAGATCACCTACAAAGTGATGTTAATACATTAATATGTGTCTCTACCTTTTAACTGTTGTTTTGAGTGAGATAGGAATGGTCTATCTATGCAATAGGCCACCCTTGGGAAATTTCAATGTGACATAGGACTGAAAGTTAATACCTTTAAACTTGTTCTAATTCATTCTCTACTACAAAATGTTCCACCCTCATCAAAATGCAGTAATCAAATTTTACAGTATTAAAAACAGCAATTAGCAATTTCATCCATACGTACAATGCCAATTTTCTGTTTCCATCCTCCTCTTGGCTGCTGCCAGGTTGAAACCCTCAACCTCTATAAAACAGAATAACAAGGCTATGTCAGACATTTTCCTCAAGCAAAATCTTTCAGCATTATCTTTTATTTGATATTGATAATAAGTCAATATGTGGTGGTTGAAATGACAAATGCATAGCTATTGGAACATTACCTCCTTGAGCAATTTTTGTATATGTCTTGACATAACTGTGCATATATGGATGAGGGCATTGGTTGTGAGATATATCAAGTATGTGCCATATCTAGGTGTGTTCCATTGTATATAGTTATCAATCTAACATCTCGATTGAATATTTGAAGAGTTATTGACCATTGTGAGAGGTATTTGTCTTATCACATACAGCAGTTTAAAATCTGGGTACTTTCATGTAAATCACTCTTACCATAGAAGGCCTCTTTGACATCCTCAGTTTCCATTTGATCCCCCCGGAGCACCTTCCCCAGCATTCTGCTGATTCGAGCAGACTTTGTTGTTCTGACAGCATCATTGTAGGCATTCTGCTGGGTGGCCTCCGAATGCCTCATATGAAAGGCCAAGTCTTTCATGTCTTGTGACCCCACAAGACAACCCATCACAGTCACGGCCAAATGACGCAGCTGGGTGCAGGTCATCCTGTCAATGAGAGGTAATGCAATATATGAATTAAAAACCTTTCATATTTCATATTGTTTAACATGCATGCATTATACATATAGAACTATGTTTTTCATTGGGGTTTGTACACTCAGTGGACTTGAGAGTTCATAAATTAATATATTATAGCAATATTGTGCTGGGGTGTTAGCTTTACTTAAGCTGGTTTAGCTTACATTGCATCAATTGGAATGTGATTCAGATTCTCACATATTCAAAAAGTGTGAAAACGAAAGTGAATTCTGTATTCATTGAAACAAACTTACTTCTTTTTACACCCCCCAAGTGAAATTTCTTTGGCCAGGGCATAACTGACAGTGCTTTCACTGAGGGCCTTTCCCTCCCAAGAGGCAAAGACCCTATCTGATCCATCCCTTCGGAAAACCTTAATGTAGGTGTTGATGTAGCTGAAGAATAAAACTATATATTATTAAATTCTATGGTAAATAACCCACTGCTAGTAGAACACAGCAGAATATGTTATTATGTCTCCATAATTATTTGTCTTTGCGTTATCTCTATCAGAATGCTGCTCATTTTTAACATATTATTAACATAGCTATCATACAGAAAACCTAATGACATAATACGAGTATAGTTACTTTGGTCTTTAGCAAGAGTTTTCTGATTTAGGATTCCAATATGTTTGGCCCAAGACCACCACTACATACAGGTAAAATGATTTGTATTCACTAGAACTTTTAAAAATAACTCTTCTGGCTGAAAATGAAATGTTTCACAAGGTATATATATATGCAATTGCCTACCACAAATAGGCAAATACCTCATGCACCTAGGTCACCAAAAATGTATCCTTTGTCAATATTGACCAATTAATTAAGCTAATTCTTAAGGGAAATATACATACCCATATATTTCATCACTAATAATGACATCTGCAGGACCATATTGTGATGCCGTTTTGTGGTTCTCAACTTGAATGATCCTTTGGCCTTGTATTGTTCGGGCCTGTGTGAAGCGGTCATACTTCATATGAACTACAGTGGCTGGCCGCCCAGCATTTTGTAAGCAAACCAGGAACATTAGAGTCGACCGGAGGTCATCGTGGGATCCTCGCGATGGCTCTGCTGTCACCAGCTGAGACAGTACGCTGATCCTGTCGCGCACCACATTCGTGAGTTCTTCATGTGTGGCCATTTCTTCTACAGTTTTTAACCTTTTGTTGGCCTTATAAACGGCCAGTTGTTTACGGAAGGTCTTTGTTAATCCTTCGATGAGAAACACTGGCCGGGTCATCTGGAAATGATAGTACACACATTTACCTTTTTTACATCCTATAAAATTATGTGACCAATAGCCATAAATCCTCATCAAGTACCCTAAAAAAAGATAGCAGTAGGATCTTTTCCTTTTGCATATAAAAAGTATGAGTATTGGAACATAGGTGCCATAGAAACAATCAACAATAGGTATGGAACACTCACAATTGTTTGAATGAGTCAACTTAAATACATATGTACTTTGCTTACCCCGGTATGGCCCTCCTGTTTCTCAGCATAAAGAAGGATACGTTTAAGGCAGGCCAAGTACGTCATGGCTGTGGATGGTGCCCAGTTTACCTCTTTTGTTAACTGTTCCTCCATCTCTTTCTGAACGTCTTGCCCCCAAAGATTCTTTACTCCAGCGGTGATGTATTTGGCCTTCGTGATGTATGAATAGGCTAGGTTGAGGTCCAATGCCCCTCCAGAGGGAGAGGTAGCAAAATCTACATATCTTTCGTAGAGTCCCTCCAGATACTCCTGTAAAAACACAGTAAATTAAATTTAAACACAATTCATGCTGCACACATACAGTCCTACTGCACACACACAGTCATACTGCACATGCACAGTCATATTGCACACACAGAGTCATACTGCACACGCACTGTCATACTGCACACACTGTCATGCAACAAAATCTCCACACACACAGTAATTACAATTTCATTTGATGAATATGATATACATGGATTGTGTACAGGACAGCTAGATTGAGAGCTTATTGGAAAATTATGAAGTATATAATCACTTACAGTTGGCATGAATGTCGAGGCTGACTTGTCGCCATCAGGGCCAATTGGCTGAAATGAAGACAAAAAATTATGTTCATAGATATAAAACTACATAAATTTAACAGGTGCAGATTTCTATTTAATGATCAACACCATTTGAAAGATAGGCCACAACAACTGCAAATTATATTCATGTCCAGTGACATAGCTGTGTTTAGGTTCTAAGGTAGAGATACAGATGCAGAAGTATATACAAATACTTACAGTGGGCATATGTGCTGCTGCTCCTGTTGTACTTCTGGCAGTACTAACATTAGTAGTCTGAAATGAAGAATTGCAGTTAACCTATTGAGGGCTGATGTTGAGAATACTCAACAACCATGAAGGGGCAGATGTTGAGTATTCTCAACACCATGCAGGGCCTGATGTTGAGTATACCGAACTGTCGCGTATAAGCGCCGGGTATGGAAGGGTAAAGAAGTATAGAGGGTAATGAGCTGGTGGAATGGACCCTGTTCTGAAGTAGGACCTGGGTGTGTGTGTGTGGGGGGGCACTGAGGTTGGGTCTCACTCAAGGATGCTGCGCGGCCCTCTGTTAGTGGTACTGCAGTACTAAAGGTGAATAGGGGTAGCAGTGAAATTTACCACACCTCTGGCTTAGCTTTAGCATAATGTCATTGTTTCATAGGTAGGGGTGGTTTTCCCAGTGAAATATGTCTGCACTTGATTTTATATGTATGAAACTATACCTACAGTAGTTTTAATTATATAAGCGCCTATCTCAAATAAGCACCGGTCTTGTATAACCGCCAGGGGTATAATCCCTTCCAAATGTATTAGCGCTGGGGCGCTAAATGCGAAAGTATGGTAATTGACATAACTATATATATATATATATATATATATATATATATATATATATATATATTGATATGGCAACCATGTTTGGAATTGTGGGATAGATTTAATTGGCCTGCTATAATTGTTCTGATGATGTTATGGCCCTATTTCAGGGCTGAGGAATTCAAATTTAAAGAGTTTAGAGTGACCGACACAATGGAAATATGTCAAAACTAGGTCAAGGTCATGGGCACTGTATACTGTTTTGCAAGATCTTGCCCCCTGGTAAATAACCTGCTCAAAATTTAGGCCTCTAGCCTACCAAAATGCCCCTCTAGCCCACCCTAAATGGGTTAAAGCATAAATGACGCCACATTTATGAGCTTGATTGACTACAGGCATGAAAGTTGAAGGACTTTCTATGATATACAGACGGTGGTATAGTCTATACAGGTATGTCAGGTTGAAATTTGAGAAGATAGGAGGTATAGTCCATATTAATAGGTATGGCATAATAATTAGCAAAGGTAGTTGGAAAAAGGGTCGCAGGTGGGGGTAAAGGAGGTATATTTCATACAGGCAAGAAGTACTGTTCTTGATACAGCTACCATATATAATGAATGGCACAGGTGCAAGGATAGGAGTTATAAAGCATACAGCCATCTCACATAGGCAGTGAGTAGCTTGATAGTGACTATATACCACATTTTCTTGCTGAAATAACTGTGTGTGTATTACCCAGAATACATAAATTTACTGATGGAAAAAATAAATTTCCTGGATCTTTTTCACTTTATCAGCTGTTTTATCACATTTCATGCAACCTTAATGTCAAATATCTAAGATATAAGATGAACTCCAGAAATTCCATTATGATTTTCGAATTCAGCACCCTTGAATTGATGAAGATCAGTTGATTTTATCCCAGTTTTTCTTTGGTGGTAGAGATAGAAATACTTACAGTGGGAATGTGTCCTGCTGCCTCTGTTGTACTTCGGGCCATATTAATGTTATCAGTCTGGAATGAAAAATTAAATTGAAAGTATTGTAGCGACAGCGCTATGCTGTTGCGGGGATCGGCGGGGAAGGTTGGTACGTCCCCGCACCACTAGGGGGCGCGCCGTTCGCAGCGCCTATATATTGCGCTGCGGGGCGGCCGCTCGGGAGTCTATTTCTGTGCTTGGTCGAGTGCAGACTGCCAGCCCTCCCCGCAGAGCCTGACTGAAGGAACGACGAAGGGTTATTGCATAACATACAAGCTGTTGGCCTCAGGTGCCCTTGTTGTACTGTTTGGGTCATAATATACGGGTTATTCCCACAACCATACGTGGCTAGTCTCTGCCTTTTACTTCCCCGGGTTCGCTCTAACATTACAGTGGTGACAGCGGTAACTAGAGAACCAGCCCCGCGAAGGTGGGGAGAAGTAATATTGTGAGAATAGCTGCAAGATAGACGTAATGATGAGCTCTAGAGCAAGCACAGCGGAGTTGTCTCCAGAAGAGAGGCAAGAGATGATGGCAGGGGTGCGGGGGACATTGGTGAAGGCAGACGAGGAGGTCTTCTTACGTAACAGGCCAGGAGCACGGGGTTCCCCGCAATCCCCGCCGACCCCGCAATTCCCGCCTTCCCCGCCGACCCCGCAGGATCGCTAGCCGGGGCAGCAGCAGGGGAAGGGAGGGAGGCACAGGAGGGCCAGCCTCACAGGGTGCCTGGGAGGGCACATGATCTGGTACCCTCTGCTCGTCGGAGCAGGGAGGGTGGATCACCTGAGAGTGGACGGAGAGCCATCCTCGGGACACCTCAGCCATCCACAGGGGACGGCCTGGTTCCATCGATGACCTTCGCACCCCCTGCGCCCTCGGGCTTGCTGGACTACAATCAATTGGGGGGATCGCTCCCGGAGGACCCCGTTTATATGGGAAGAAAGAGTGACGCTGCGATCCAGCTATCTCCGGGACCACCCCCTGGGTGCCAAGGCAGGGGGGCAGGAGGGTCTGTCACAGCTTTCCCTGGCTCATCCTGGTCCGTGTCCCCCTGGGGACAGCAGGTACCTAGCGTAGGGGTACAGCCTTCGCCCACCCCCTCTATCCCTGTTCTCACGGATGGGGTTCGGGCCCCCCACGTGGACTGGTCACAGAGATGGGGAGAGAGGGAGTCTTATCATATGGCCCCCCAGCAGGAGGGGAGGGCAGAAGCCAATTGCCCTATGGTGGCAGGGCAAGCTCGCGTGCGACCCCTCCCCCTTCATGGCCGCTGCCCCCACCAGATAGGCAGGCACGCCCACTTCCCCTTGAGTATAATCCCCCACACGAAGATAGGCTGCAGGATGCCGTCCAAGTGGCTCTCCACGCAGAGGCCTGCCTGAAGTCGGGAACAGCTCACAAACCTGCTGCCGTGGCCCGGGCCACTGCTTCGACAGTGGCGGAGGAAGTGGCCTCCTTGCGGCAGTCCATGGAGGAGAGGATGGCACGCACGGATGCCTGCCTGCAGAAGATGGGCGCCTCTGCTAGGCAGAGAGGTGGGCGTTCGCGTAACCAACAGGGTTCGGAATGCTATCACTGCGGTAGGGAGGACCACTTCAAGCGGGAGTGCCCAGACTTGAAAGGAAAACCATCTGCCGGGGAGTCTCAGACCTCTGCAACGGAACCATTGGGAAACTAGAGCCGGTCCTGCCTACCTCCCCAGACAGGACCGGGGATAAGATGGAAGAGAGGGACAAGGAAATCCGAGGAAGACTAAAGCTGGGCGGGGCGGGTCTACTAGTGAAGGGAAGTATCGAGGGCCGGGCGAAGCAGTGTTTGGTGGACACGGGTGTGACGGTCAACCTACTGTCCCTGGACTGGTGGCGCCTCTGTGGGGGGAGAGGGAGCTCCCCCCTTCCCAGGAGCGGGTCTTCTCAGTGGAAGGACGTCCCCTCCAACTGAGTGGTCGGTTGGATACGGCACTGGTCTTCGGCGAGGAGGCAAGGCCAGTCGTATTCCAGATAGCGGACAGCCCGTCTGAGGCTATCATCGGGTCAACCTTTTTGAGGGAAGCCAAATTGATGGTGGACCTGGCGGGGGAGCGCCTTTTGGTACGGAGGGGGGGTGGGATTCCCCCATGGCCAGTGTCTCCTGCCGTATAGTGAGCAGAAAGACCGCTGTTCTCGCCCCAGGGACAGAATCTGTAGTCGAGGGGTATGTGGTTGGTCACTGGGAGAGTGATCGTCTTGGACTAGTGGAGGGCATTTGGGAGAAGGAGAACAAGAGAGGCGTCCTAGTCGGGAGGGGGTTGATAGACCCAACGAAGGGTCATGCTCCTCTATGAGTGTTTAACCCGGGGCAGGACCCTGTTATCCTCTACCGGGACATGAAGCTGGCCACGGTAGAAGAGGTGGGGGATCCCCCTGACGACGGGGCCTCGGTCGGACTTGGCCAGGATCAAAGATGCCGTGTCGTCAGCCCGGCAGATCCCAGAGTGGACGCGGTGGTGGAGAGCCTCACGGCGGAAGCAAGGGGAGAGGAGAAGGAACAGCTGGCTGCCCTGATCTGCCGACACGCAGAGGCTTTCCAACTAGAGCCGGGGGATATCGGCCGGGCCACCTGGGTGGAGCACCGGATACGGACGGACGATCATCCTCCCATCAAGCAACCCCCTCGGCGCCTAGCGCCTCATCGTAGAGCGCTGGTGGATGAGGAAGTGGACAAAATGATAGCGACAGGGACGATCGAGCCGGCAGAGGGACGCTGGACCTCGCTGGTGGTGCTGGTCTGCAAGAAAGATGGCATCATGAGGTTCTGCGTTCCTTGTTAAGGCGACGATGAAAGACGCCTACCCCCTCCCGCGCATTGACGACAGTTTGGACACCCTGACAGGGTCGGAGTGGTTCTCCACCATGGATTTGGTGAGCGGCTACTGGCAGGTAGCCATGGCCCCGGAGGACCTTGAGAAAACCGCCTTCACCACCCACAGGGGGCTGTACCAGTTCAAAGTGATGCCTTTTGGACTATGCAATGCCCCCGGAACCTTCGAGTGGCTGATGGAGGTGGCCTTACAGGGGTTCCAGTGGAGTTCCTGCTTGGTCTACCTCGACGACATCGTTGTATTCTCGCGTTTTTTCGGGGACCACCTGGCCCGGCTGGGAGAGGTGCTAACGCGTCTGGAGGAAGCGGGACTTAAGGTGAAGCCCTCCAAATGCCGGAAGGTCGCCTTTATTGGCCACGTGGTCAGCAAAGAGGGTATTGCCACCGACCCGGTTAAGGTTGAATCAGTCCGCCAATGGCCCACACCCGCCTCCCTCACAGAGGTGCGGAGTTTCCTCTGGTTGGCAGGATACTACCGGTCCTTTCTGCCCGACTTTGCAATGATCGCCAAACCATTGTCCACCATGGCCGACAAGGACAAACACTTCCACTGGGGGGAGGATTGTCAGAAATCCTTACACGAGAAGGAGGGCGAGGGCCTTTGTAGAAACGGTGGTTTGCCGTCTGGGCCCGCCGGCCTCTCTTCATTCGGACCAGGGCCGAAACTTCCAGAGCCGTCTTTTCCAGGAGGTGGTGGCGCTGATGGGGATCCGCCAGACCAGGACATGTGCCTTCAACCCTAAGTCAGACGATCTTGTAGAAAGGGCCAACTGTACCATCGAGGCACTGCTGGCCGCAACGGTGGCCCAAGACCAGTCTGACTGGGACCTGCAGCTACCCTTTGCATTAGCAGCATACCGGGCCTCGGTGCACTCCTCCACCGGTGTTTCCCCTCTCCAGAGAGAAACCTCCTTGGCTGGTCCCTGGCGGGGAACCTCCCTGGGGGCGGGGAAGGCGGGGAAGGGCTCGAGTGGACACGCTCAGGGAAGGGGTGGGAGTCGCAGAAGGAAGGTAAGACATCCTTCTTCAAACAGTGACAGAGAGAGGGGGGAGGAAACACCTCCGTATGTTCGTTCCCCGCCTCACGGCAGCCAAGCCCGCAAACGCCGCCAACAACTATCCCCGGTCCCGGCCTCTTCTCCGCTGTGGCGCAGCAGGGAGGAAAGCGGAACAGCCCGTTCCCTGCCACGCGGCAAACAAACACAGTCTCCGCCGCGGCGCAGCAGGGAGGAGGGCGGAGCAGCCTGCTCCCCGCCACGTGGCAAACGAACACAGTCTCCACCGCGGCGCAGCAGGGAGGAAGGCGGAGCAGCCTGCTCTCCGCCACGCGGCAAACGAACACAGTCTCCGCCTGGGGCGTCTGCGCGTTCTCATTACCCGCCGCGTGGCAAGCAAGCCCAGTCTCCGCCGCAGCGCAGCAGGGAGGAAAACGGAACAGCCCGTTCCCTGCCACGCAGCAAGCAAGCGCAGTCTCCGCCGCGGCGCAGCAGGGAGGAAAATGGAACAGCCAGTTCCCCACCACGCGGCAAGCAAGCGCAGTCTCCGCCGCTGCACCGCAGGGAGGAAAACGGAACAGCCTGTTCCCCGCCACGCGGGGTGTCTCCACATGCTCGTTCCCTGCCTCGCAGCAACCAAGCCCGCAAACGCCGCCCACTACTATCCCCGGTCCCGGCCTCCTCTCCGCCGTGCGCAGCAGGGAGGAAAACGGAACAGCCCGAGCGTCTCCGCGTGCTCGTTCCCCACTTGCCCAACGCTGCCATCTTGGAGGCCCGAAAGAGAAAGAGCGGGGAAGACTCTCTCACCATGGATCAGGACGTTCTACACCCACTAAAATAGCAGGAGAAGGGGCAGGAACCTCTCCACATTGGGAAAACATGCCGAAAAGACACCCTGCAGTGAGTAACTCCCCTGTCTGTGCAGAAGAGGGAGACAGGAAGACAGGCGTCCATCCCCACAGGCAGACAAGTGGGACAGAGGGCGTTCGTCTTCTACGTCTTTTACTTCTCCGCGTCTTCCCCGCTGCCAGGAGAGGTGTCATCGCCCTCCCTGCAGCCTTCCATGCTGCCATATAGACGGAGGTTAAGGCTGCACTCCGACAGCGACCTATCCTCCATACTGAAACCTTTTATTGGATGTAGAGGAGCTATATCCATTACAGGTATGACATACAGTCAACTCTCTACTTATGGTCACCTCTCTAATGTGGTCACCTCGCCAATGTGGTCACTTTTGGAAAGAACCGAACTATTTCCCTCTTTGTTCTAATGTAAGGACCTCTCCGTAATGTGGTCACCTCTCTAATGTGGTCACCTCTTCTTGTGGTCACCAGTTTTCAGTAAAAATGTCACCTTGACTCTCTAATGTGGTCACTCCAAAATTAGTTGTAAATCTTAAGGAAGCAGTCTGGGGGGGGGGGGTGCAGTGTGGTCTGGAGTGCCATAGGACTTCTCTACACGCTCCCTAGCCCCTTTGAAGTAGTGTGGGAGGTGTAGTGCAGCCTCATGGTCACAGGACTTCGCTACACGCTCCCTAGCCCCTTTGAAGTAGTGTGGGAGGTGTAGTGCAGCCTGGTGGTCACATGACTTTCCTTCACGCTCCCTAGCCCCTTTGAAGTAGTGTGGGTGGTGTAGTGCGACCTGGGGGCCACAGGACTTCCCTACACACGCCTCAGCCCCTTTGAAGTAGTGTAGGGGGTGTAGTGCGGCCTGGAGGGCCATAGGACTCTCCTACACGCTCCCTAGCCCCTTTGAAGTATTTTGGGAGGTGTAGTGTGGCCTGGAGGGCCATAGTACTTCTCTACACCCTCCCCAGCCCCTTTGACTTTAATTCAATTTATTGTTATAATGTCCAGTATACTATAAAACATAATATATATGCATACAGTATGAATAACTTACAAACTCCTACTTTTCGAAAAAAATGGAGGGGGTGGATGGGGGGTCCCCCATGTCACATGTTGATTTAAGAAATGGTCATGTTACATGTCACTTGAATCCCCATGTCCCATGTAACCCTCTCTAATGTGGACACCTCGCCAATGTGGTCAGTTTTGGAAAGAACGAATGGTGACCACATCAGAGAGAGTTGACTGTACTATAGGTTACAGATTGGTGAGGGTGAGGTATAGTTTTCATGGCTGATTTCTACTTTGAACTAAAGGCATATTTTAAGAATGAGCTGTTTTCGACTGACTTACCTCTCCTAATCCCCTTGCAATGGGTACTAACTTGAAGCCTGGGGGCTGCAATAAATACAAATTCATAACAACAATTTATCTTCAAGATCAGGCCTTAGATGAGTCTTTTTTTATTTTTCCTTCAACTCAGTATGTGTCTTGCATGTAAGGGGCTACTTAAGTTGTAGGTATCATAGTATATCACAACAGCTAGGTTGCCCATTCTGATAAGGAGATCTTGTTTATGTTTTCAAGGTCCAGCCTATAACAAAGTTTAACTGTACTTACTACTGGCCATTTCTTCTTATTTTCTTGTTTTCCCGGATTCCCAACAGACTGGTGCCCCGGATATTTGAATAGAAGAGATTCAATGAAGATGGTCACATTTCTCATCCATGACCTCGACTACAAATGTCTTTGATATCCCATATTACATTTATGGCAAAATAAATGGTCTTTATATTTTCTACAAATTTTCAGATGAAATTGTTAGTTACATTTCAGGGAAATTGAATATGATTAAATCAGTATTCTCATGCGCTGGGAGTTACTTTAAATAGTCTCACATCTTTTTCTCTGACCCTTACCTTAGTCAAAACTTTCAGAGGCGCAGTGATGCGAGGGTCTCCGGGTTGCTAGAAATTAACCATATTTGATGATAGAGAGACAGCCCTCAGTGGGAAGCAATACGACCATATTGATGACGTAATATAAAGCTTGACATTTGGATCTGAGAGCAGGCACACCTCAAAACAATATTTCAATAGAAAAATGCAAAATTACCATAGCCAATCCTATGTCAGATTATATTTTGGTATCGAAATCTCACTTAACTGATTGTCAATATACTGGAGCCTGTGTCATACATTTCATGGTGCAGATGTTGTTTAGTTTCTTACAGTCATACTGAAATCATAACTCATATTTACCAGTTTACTTAGGGCGTCTAAATGAACTGCTGACTCATTATGATTCCCAAGGCGTCTCATATGCCGAAGGCATACTTGACACTGCTTCAACGGCCTTTTTTCCTTTCCCTGAATAGAAATAAGACAGATTGTGTCATTGTAGTTGAAATGATACATGCCTGATGTCATCTATACCTGCCTGTTGTACTCTCTATCTGCTTGTCACTTGCCTTAAGTCTTTCTCTACCTGCTTGACATCATCACTATCTGCCTGATACATGTCTAATGTCATCTCTTCCTGCGTAATAGATGTCATCTTTACCTGCCTAACATCATCTCTGGCTGCCCTATACCTCCCTGATGTTATGTCTACCTGCCTGACGGTATCTCTACCTGCCTGACATCATCTCTGCCTGCCTGACAACATCTTCACCTGCCTGACATCATCTCTACCTGACTGATTAATGGCTGACATCATCTCTACCTGCCTGTCATCATCTCTACCTACCTGACATGCTACCTGCCTGTCAGATGTCTGACGCCATTTCAACCTGCCTCATATCTTCCTTACCTGCCTGATTAAGACCTGACATCATCTGTCTGCCTAACATCATCTCTACTGCCTAATGGATGTCATCTCTACCTGCGTAACATCATCTCTACCTGCCTGTCATCATCTCTACCTGCCTGATTCATGCCTGGCATCATCTCTACCTGCTTGTCATCATCTCTACTTGCCTGATGTCATCTCTACCTGCCTAATACATGTCTGACATCATCTCTACGAGCTGGATACATGCCTGACATAATCTCTACCTGCCTGATACATGCCTGATGTCATCTGTTTGCCTGACATCATCTCTACCTGCCTAATAGATGCCTGACATTATCTCTACCTACCTCATACATGCCTTACATCATCTCTACCTGACTAACATCATCTCTACCTGCCTGATACATGCCTGACTTCATCTATCTGCCTGACATCACCTCTAACTGCCTGACATGCTACCTGCCTGTCACATGTCTGCTGCCATTTCAACCTCCCTGACATCTTCCTACCCTGCCTGATTAAGGCCTGACATCATCTGTCTGCCTGACATCATCTCTACCTGCCTAATGGATGTCATCTCTACCTGTCTAACATCATCTCTACCAGCCTGACATTATCTCTACCTGCCTGATTCATGCCTGACATCAGCTCTACCTGCTTGTCATCATCTCTACTTGCCTGATGTCATCTCTACCTGCCTAACATCATCTGTACCTGCCTGATACATGCCTGACGTCATCTCTACCTGCCTAATACATGCCTGACATCATCTCTACCTGCTGGAGACATGCCTGACATAATCTCTACCTGCCTGATACATGCCTGACATCATCTCTACCTGCCTGACATGCTACCTTCCTGTCACATGTCTGATGCCATTTCAACCTGCCTGACATCTTCCTTACCTGCCTGATTAAGGCCTGACATCATCTGTCTGCCTGACATCATCTCTACCTGCCTAATGGATGTCATCTCTACCTGCCCAACATCATCTCTACCAGCCTGACATCATCTCTACCTACCTCATACATGCCCTACATCATCTCTACCTGCCTGACATCATCTCTACCTGCCTGATACATGCCTGATGTCATCTGTCTGCCTGACATCATCTCTACCTGCCTAATAGATGTCGTCTTTACCTGCCTAAAATCATCTCAGGCTGCCCCATACCTCCCTGATGATATGTCTACCTGCCTGGTGGTATCTTTAACTGCCTGACATCATCTCTGCCTGCCTAACAACATCTTTACGTGCCTGACATCATCTCTACCTGCCTGATAACTGCCTAACATCATCTGTACATTACCTAACATCAACTCTACCTGCTTAACATTATCTCTACTTTCCTGACATCATCTCTTCCTGCTTTTTACTTGCCTGATATTATCTCTACCTACCTGACATCATCTCTACCTGTGTGACATCATTTTTACCTGCCCTATACATGCCTGATGTCCTCCCTACCTGAATGACATCATCTCTACCTCCCTGATACATGCCTGACATCATCACTACTTGCCTGATACATGCCTGACATCATTTTTACCTGCCTGACATCTTGCCTAAAGTTGATCAAAATTTAATTCAAGCTCCATTCAGCAATTTTAAGCAGTGTTTCATGCAGTGACAGGAATTTGCTAAACTTACTTTATTGATACTTTTTTCCACAGTCTCGGGCATCAAGACTCGGTAGCTCTCTTCGATCCTATGTATCCTCTTAAGGTGATCGTTCAAATCGAATACTTCTTTCGAGCAGAGTGTACACTGAAGCCTCTGCCTTGTAGAAGGTGGCTTGTTGACAATTGCTTCCAATACCTCCTTTGCTCCGTATCTAGGAAAAATGGTAGTTCTACATCTAGTCGCTTCCATTTAGAATTGTTGAAAGGCACAAATATTGATAATAGTATAACAATAATTTATTGACAAAGTTTGTGTTATGAATAAGCACCAATGTCTTCAGGATGTGAATGATTCACCTACAATGCTATTCTATAATGAAAAATACCTACCTCTTCTTGTCCTTCTTCTTTTTCTTTGGCCTAAGAATGAGATTTATATAACATACATTATTCATCACTGTTTCCCCCCTAGATTATACTTGTGCATGGGCTGGATTTTATGACTTAAGTTTGCTTTATTGTCCTTCAAATAGGAAGACTGGTTATTATGGTTCTCTATTAGGTTGGCAGATTTAATCATCTTTAAGAGAGATGGATCTATATTTGAGAAGAATGTGGATATCTGCATATAGATGTGTGCTATAGGGGAAAGGTAAACATATCAAATACGTCAATACTCGAAACAGAGGGGAAATGTAGGATCTTTTTTTTGTGGGAACTTTCAACTTATCAACCATTACCGCAGAATGAAGGTATATGAAAACTGCTCAGCTAAAGAACTATATAAAGATGATCAAAAAATATACAACAGAAAACAACTTGAAAATGAACATACCGGCACTCTGTTGAGAAATGTAGGTAGATCAATAATATCTTAATGTGAGCAACACAATATTTCTCAGGAGGTATAAAAATGAAGGTTGTACATTTAGTTAGAAGCATTAAAGAAAAGACATGAGTAGGTGTTTCATCTATTTGAGAAAACAAGATACTGACCTTTTTTTGATGGAATTGGCTTCTTGGAATCTACAATGGAGATAGAAATGTGCTATGGTCCATGTTACATAAATAGAATTAATTCATGTGATATCTGGAAGTATTCAATATATTCTTTGTCAATATCCAGTAGATGACAGTCTAGAAGCAGAGGAAAGGAGCACATCACATCTTTTCATGAAAGTGTATACTCCAATAATGGTACAATGTCTGAGGGATTAGTTTCATGGAACAGCAAATGGTATGTACCTGACTCTTCAGTCAGTTCATCCTCCTGCTCCTCTTGATCCGAATCTGTAATTATAAAGGGACTTTAAGTTAGAGCAAACACACAAGATCACATGCAATTATCATAATAAATAATCAAGTTCTATAAATATCAAACAATTACCATGGAAATGCTATAGAGAGCAAGCAGCAATGTCAATCAATACCTGAAAACAGCAGGTCACTACTGTGTGGCTTGTATGTCTCATCATCTGGAAACGACAGGGTTTTCAAATAATTTGAGGTCTTGAGATGAATACATGTAGTTGTAAATGTTCTTTTGATCAATCTATTACATAAATACATGGAATTAAAGCACAAATCCCGATAAATAATTTCATCAACTTGCTTAACAACTTTTTTTTTTTTAATTCTAAGCAATAGACAATTGTCCAACTTACTTTCTGAATCATCCATTTCTTCATCCTCTGAAAAGTACATCCAACTTTCATGTAATATTTGTTTTGACTTTACATAGAAATTAATTGAAGAGAGCAGACTGACCATTGAACAAGAATATTACCTTTGTTTTGTATTGGTTGGATAAAAAATTACGAACGTACTTAGATGATTGTTCAAAAAGAAATATCAAAATTACCTGAGAGGTTGAAAGGGCTTCGACCATTGTGCGTATTGTATTCAACTGTAAGAGAGAAATTCATAATTGAAGCCATAGGACAGCTATATAGATGAGGTGCTGTATAACTCCCCCCCCCCACCCAAAATGAGTAAATAAATAAAATGAAACAAAACAAACAACAACAAAGCACAAAAACAGGAGGGCTATTAAAGGAGTAATTTTAAGGACATTGACTTGAGACTTTTTTATGGAACTCTTAGTAATAAACAGAGCAGGGGTGTGATATCCTGAAATCGGATTCCTCTTAAGTGTATTGTACCATCTCCCCAGGAATTTAGGTCTATATATTTACATTGTAGGGAACAGATTATAATAGTTAAGTGGACACTTCATTCCACCCTATATTTATAAAGGAAAGCATAGAAGAACAATTCGGATGCTTTAATAACTCTACTTTGGCTGACGTTAGATCCAACATTAGCTAAAATTCAAAGACCTCCTCCACACCTCATAAATGCTAAATCATTTCCTCAGTAGATTTGCACAGATCTCAGGAATGGTCCTGGAAAGCATCAAAACTGCTGAATTCAGCATTTCAGCTGAGATTTCACACCCCTCATAGAAAGAACTGCCCAACTTACTGTTTGAATTGTCCATTTCTTCATCCTCTGCAAATGAAAGTGCATCCAACTTTCATGTAATATTTGTTTTGACTTAACATAAACCCGGTCAATTTTCCACTTAGTACTAATACAAGCCAGGGCTTATACAATGGAAATACGGTAATTGTTTGATTTGTGTTTTACAGCACTTTAGCAGCACTAAGTGGCTATCCGGTGCTTCACAGGTTGATAATTTAACAGAGGAATGTGTCAGTGCCCGCGCATATGTGCACCACACACATCCTCAGTTGATGGGAAAGAGGAGATATAGACCCTTTTAAGTGGGCTAGGGAAGCCCGGGAAATACGGTAATTAACTATGTTATGTGTTGCTTGGGTATGAAATCAAAAATGTAGTTAAATGATTGTTCAGACAGAAAAATCAAAATTACCTGAGAGGTTGAGAGGGTTCCTACGGTTGTGTGTGTATTGAACTGTAAAAAAAAATATTCATACATGTGTAATTATAAAAAAGGGTTGGGAAGGCAGGGTCAATGGCAGGACGCAACTTGTTACATCGGACTATGCCCTCGGGGCATTCAGATTGCCGCGTGGGAGTGATGCGGAAATTACGCGGACAGCAGCGGAATAGGCCGGGAGTAGGCGTCACTTTCCCACACTGGGTGCGGGAAGGAGACAGAGAATGTCTATAAGCCAACTAGAGTATGCCCTGGGGGCATCGATGACACCTGTTACTGATGCCCCAGGGGCATCTTCCCTACGCTTCCAATCTTTTCTTCTCTAGATATCACTACCACATGTCCTGGTGCCCTCTTCCCTACCTCTTCCCTACTCATCTAGGCTATGGAGAACTACAACATGCCCTGGGGGCATTACTCTCACCGTCAATGCCCCCGGGACCTTTCCTACATGTTTATATGGCATGCCCTAGGGGGCACCTCACACATCACCGATGCCCCTGGGGCATCAATCACCTTAAAGTTGTAGGACTGTCAGCGTATGCCCCGGGGACATATTCCCTGAGGGCATGCTGTAGCGATGTCCCAAGGGCATGCCTTTGTTTAAAGGCCATCTGTTTATGCCCTGGGGGCTAGCATTTGTTATAAGCACGGAAGGAAGAAATATGTCCTGGGGGCATAGATGACACTGGTGTTACCCTACATGTGCATGTTTTTCGTCATCCCAGGACTTGTAGATCACAGAAATATGCCCTTAAGGCCAATACACGATGCCCTAAGGGCATTCACTAGATTGGTCAATGGTTGATTTGTAGAAGGCCAGCAATATGCCCTAAGGGCATGCTCAATCCCGCGTGGCAGTCCCGAAAATGTATGCGTCGCCACAGGGGCGGCGGTGTATGCCCCCAGGGAATAGACCGACGTAACAAGTTGTATCCTGCGGGTCAATGCTTGGGAGGTCCAGAATGGACTGGAATTAAGGTGGGGACTGGGAAAGTTGGGAATGGACTGGGAAGTTCAGAATTAGGCTTAATAAATTATGTGGGGATTGGACTGGGAAGGTTGAGTTATCAAAATGAGCAGGTCAGGAATAGGGTGAAATGACCTAGAAGGGCTAATTTAGATGTGAAAGGTGGGAATGTGATAGGAAGGGGGTAGGTAGTTTGAGAATGTTTTGCAGTTGACAGTGATTTGAATCAAAATTAAACAGATAGAACACTTCATCAAGTTAAACAGTAATTATTCTAAAACATGTAGATTGATTTAGGATAATTACTCTGCTGTGTGTGTCTCCGCTTTGCTTCATCATATTCATCTGGAAGATAGATATCAGGGCATGGCTTTCAATCCTTCATAGACATACAAACATTTTACAATCATATTAGTTGTTCCAATTTGTCATCAAACAGAAGGTCATGACTCTCAAACTATTACATCCTCAACTATAAAAAACATGACTATTAGGAAGAGAACTGTTCGGTATCTTTACCAGGTCTCAAATTTTCCCAAATTCTTCCTAAAAGGTTATTGATATTTGCTGTGATGTATTGCATGAGAAGATACTCCTGTTATTTTTGGAGGAATAGCTTGTTAAATATGGGTAGGTATCACCATTTCGTGAATGTCAATAAGCTCTACATCTCCATGGTCATGAGATACAACTATAATTAGCATAATCTATGCTAATTAGCATAAATTTTCATTCTTTTGCCCATAAATTTTGATCTAGATATGATATTTTCATTCTGTTTTCACCAAAGTGGACCTTGTGAAACGTTACTTCAAGTAGGATCATCAATTTTCTTATTTAGAATGAATATCACAGGTACTAAATCCCACAGGAACACCCATTTCTGCTTGCTGGCTCACATGTGACAATGATAGTCACTTCTATAAAGAAGATTGCCAATTGTCTCCATATGGACCATTATACTAATAATAAACAATCTACACTGAAGATAGAAATGTACTATGGTCCAGGTTACATTTATTTTACTAGAGAGTGGTTTATATATATAATGATGATAAATTTCATGAAATTAATACCTGTTCTCAAGCCCGCTCTAGTCCTTGAAGAAGTTCAGTTTAGTATGTTGGGGAAACTTCAGGGACAAAATATAGGGAGCCAAAGTGCAAATCAATTTCACCATTAAACAAATAATG
Source organism: Acholoe squamosa (assembly GCA_949317995.1). Classification (NCBI taxonomy): domain Eukaryota; kingdom Metazoa; phylum Annelida; class Polychaeta; order Phyllodocida; family Polynoidae; genus Acholoe; species Acholoe squamosa. The sequence continues at coordinate 31,960,921 of OX439049.1, read as the reverse complement.
ATGTTGCTGCATGCGTTTATGTATAGTGTAGTATCGTACCTCTCTTTCAAATCCTGCGGACGAAAACACGCTAACGCACAAAAGGTTTTGAATAAGGTGTCTGTTAACACTGCTCGTGAACACCAATACATGCAAATAATGATAGTGTGAAATGGGGTGCATTAAGATAACTATTCTGTGAAGTATTAGCTACATTGGCATAATTATGGTGTAAACTTCTGATACATTAGGCTGTATCAAGGATGTGTCATCTTTGCACTGTCTCTCTTCTTTACTGGCTGATTGAATTATACTGTGAGGGAGGGGCTACATTGAGTGACTACACTGTGAGGGAGGGGCTTCATTGAGATTACTACACTCTGAGGGAGGGGGCTACATTGAGATAACTATACTGTGAGGGAGGGGCTGCATTGAGATAACTACACTGTCGGAGAGGGACTGCATTGAGTTAACTACAATGTGAGGGAGGGGCTGCATTGAGTTAACTACACTGTGAGGGAGGGGCTGCATTGAGTTAACTACACTGTGAGGGAGGGGCCTACATTGAGATAACTACACTGTGAGGAAGGGGCTGCATCGAGATTACTACACTGTGAGGGAGGGGCCTACATTGAGATAACTACACTGTGAGGGGGGGCTACATTGTGATAACTACACTGTCAGGGTGGGGCCTACATTGAGTTAACTACACTGTGAGGGAGGGGGCTACATTGAGATAACTACACTGTGAGGGAGGGGACTACATTGAGATAACTACACTGTGAGGGAGGGGGCTACATTGAGATAAATACACTGTGAGGGAGGGACCGACATTGAGATAACTATACTGTGAGGGAGGGGCCTACATTGATATAACTACACTGTTAGGGAGGGGCCTACATTGATATAACTACACTGTGAGGGAGGGGCCTACATTGAGATAACTACACTGTGAGGGAGGGGGCTGCATTGAGATAACTACACTGTGAGGGAGGGGCCTACATTGAGATAACTACACTGTGAGGAAGGGGCTGCATCGAGATTACTACACTGTGAGGGAGGGGCCTACATTGAGATAACTACACTGTGAGGGGGGGCTACATTGTGATAACTACACTGTCGGGGTGGGGCCTACATTGAGTTAACTACACTGTGAGGGAGGGGGCTACATTGAGATAACTACACTGTGAGGGAGGGGACTACATTGAGATAACTACACTGTGAGGGAGGGGGCTACATTGAGATAAATACACTGTGAGGGAGGGACCGACATTGAGATAACTATACTGTGAGGGAGGGGCCTACATTGATATAACTACACTGTTAGGGAGGGGCCTACATTGATATAACTACACTGTGAGGGAGGGGCCTACATTGAGATAACTACACTGTGAGGGAGGGGGCTGCATTGAGATAACTACACTGTGAGGGAGGGGCCTACATTGAGATAACTACACTGTGAGGAAGGGGCTGCATCGAGATTACTACACTGTGAGGGAGGGGCCTACATTGAGATAACTACACTGTGAGGGGGGGCTACATTGTGATAACTACACTGTCGGGGTGGGGCCTACATTGAGTTAACTACACTGTGAGGGAGGGGGCTACATTGAGATAACTACACTGTTAGGGAGGGGGCTACATTGAGATAACTACACTGTAAGGGTGGGGCCTACATTGAGATAACTACACTGTTAGGGAGGGGTCTACATTAGGATAACTATACTGTAAGGGTGGGGCTACATTGAGATAACTACACTGTTAGGGTGGGGCCTACATTGAGATAACCACACTGTGAGGGTGGGGCCTACATTGAGATAACTACACTGTTAGGGAGGGGGCTACATTGAGATAACTACACTGTAAGGGTGGGGCCTACATTGAGATAACTACACTGTTAGGGAGGGGCTACATTGAGATAACTACACTGTGAGGGAGGGGGCTACATTGAGATAACTACACTTTGAGGGAGGGCCTACATTGATATAACTACACTGTGAGGGAGAGGGCTACATTGAGATAACTACACTGTGAGGGTGGGGCCTACATTGAGATAACTACACTGTTAGGGAGGGGCTACATTGAGATAACTACACTGTCGGGGAGGGGCTACATTGAGATAACTACACTGTGAGGTTGCATTAAGATAACTACACTGTTAGGGTGGGGCCTACATTGAGATAACTACACTGTGAGGGGGGGCTACATTGTGATAACTACACTGTGAGGGTGGGGCCTACATTGAGATAACTACACTGTGAGGGTGGGGCCTACATTGAGATAACTACACTGTGAGGGAGTGGCTGCATTGAAATAACTACACTGAGAGGTTGCATTGAGATAACTACACTGTTAGGGTGGGGCCTACATTGGGATAACTACACTGTGAGGGTGGGGCCTACATTGAGATAACTACACTGTGAGGGAGAGGCTACATTGAGATAACTTCACTGTTAGGGAGGGGGCTACATTGAGATAACTACACTGTAAGGGAGGGGCCTACATTGAGATAACTACACTGTATGGGGGAGGGGCTACATTGAGATAACAGTGTGGGGGAGGGGGCTACATTGAGATAACGACACTGTGAGATAGGGGGCTACATTGAGATAATGACACTGTGAGGTAGGGGGCTACATTGAGATAATGATACTGTGAGGTAGGGGGCTACAATGAGATAACGACACTGTGAGGGAGGGGGCTATATTGAGATAACTACACTGTGAGGGAATCACTATATTGAGATAACTACAATCTGAGGGAGGGGGCTATATTGAGATAACTACACTGTGAGGGAGTCACTATATTGAGATAACTACAATCTGAGGGATGGGGCTATAATGAGATAACTACACTGTGAGGGAGTCACTATATTGAGATAACTACAATCTGAGGGATGGGGCTATATTGAGATAACTACACTGTGAGGCAGGGGGCTACATTGAGATAACTACACAGTGTGGGGAGGGGGCTACATTGTTATAACTACACTGTAAGTGAGGGGGCTACATTGAGATAACTACACAGTGTGGGGGAGGGCTGCATTAAGATAACTACACTGTGAGATAGGGAGCTACATTGAGATAACTACACAGTGTGGGGGAGGGGACTACATTGAGACAACTTCACTGTACATGAGGGGGCTACATTAGGATAACTACATTGTGAGGGGGAGGGCAACCTTAAGACAACTACACTGTGAGGGGAGGGGTGCACTGAGATAGTTACACTGTTAGGCAGGGGGGCTACATTCAGATAACTTCATTGTGAGGGAGTCACTATATTGAGATAACTACACTGTGAGGGAGGGGGCTATATTGAGATAACTACACTGTGAGGGAGGGGGCTATATTGAGATAACTACACTGTGAGGGAGGGGGCTATATTGAGATAACTACAATCTGAGGGAGGGGGCTATATTGAGATAACTACACTGTGAGGGAGGGGGCAAATTGAGATAACTACAATCTGAGGGAGTAGGTTACATAGAAATAACTACACTGCCGTGGAGAGGGTTTTGTTGAGATAACTACTACATTGACATAATTCCCCTGTGGGGTATAAGGCTACTGGACAAGTAACTCAACTGTTGGGGGAGGAGGGAATCCAATGAGAAAATGTATTGATAAAGAAATATCAGAAGGAGAGGGAATGACGAGAGATTGGTGTTTGTACATTAGGTTGGGCTCTTGAAGTAAATAAATGATTCAAGAAATGATTAGATTAGTAAGTGGTGAGAATGTGGGAATGGTTGAGTAGGTGGTGATAAATAGGTGGTGAGAATGTGGGAATGGTTGAGTAGGTGGTGATAAGTAGGTGGTGAGAATGTGGGAATGGTTGAGTAGGTGGTGATAAGAAGGTGGTGAGAATGTGGGGAGGGGTGAGTAGGTGTTGATAAACAAGTGGTGCGTATGTAGGTGGTGAGTATGTGGCGAGGGGTGAGTAGGTAGTATTAAATAAGTGGTGAGAATGTGGGAGTGGTTGAGTAGGTGGTGATAAGTAGGTGGTAAGAATGTGGGGAGGGGTGAGTAGCTGGTGATAAATAGGAGGTGAGTATGTGGAGAGGGGTGAGTAGGTGGTGATAAATAAGTGGTGGGAATGTGGGAATGGTTGAGTAGGTGGTGATAAGTAGGTGGTGAGTATGTGGGGAGGGGTGAGTAGGTGGTGATAAATAAGTGGTGAGTATGTGGGGAGGGGCGAGTTGGTTGTGATTTGTAGGTGGTGATAAGTAGGTGGTGGGTATATAGAATGGGATGAGTAGGTGGTGATAAATAAGTGGTAAGAATGTGGGGAGGGGTGAGTAGGTGGTGATAAATAGGTGGTGAGTATATGGGGAGGGGTGTGTAGGTGGTAGTAAGTAGGTGGTGAGAATATTGGAAGGGGTAAGTAGGTGTTGATAAGTAAGTGGTAAGAATGTAGAGAGCAGTGCATAGGTGGTGATAAATAGGTGATGAGTGTGGAGAGGGGTGAATAGGTGGTGATAAAAAGGTGGTGAGTATGTGGGAGGGGTGAGTAGGTGTTGATGAATAAGTGGTGAGAATGTGGGAAGGAGTGAGTAGGTGGTAATAAGTAGTTGGTGAGTATGTGGGGAGGGTGAGTAGGTGGTAAGAATATGGAAAGGGGTGAGTAGGTGGTGATAGGTAGGTGGTGAGTATGTGGAGAGGGGTGAATAGGTGGTGATAAATAGGTGGTGAGTATATATGGAGGGGTGAGTAGGTGGTAGTAAGTAGATGGTGAGAATGTGGGAAGGGGTGAGTAGAAAGTGATAAGTAGGTGTTGAGTATTTGGGATGGGGTGAGTAGGTGATGATAGGTAGGTGGTGATAATGTGGGGAAGGGTGACTAGGTGGTGATAAATAGGAGGTGAGTATGTGGAGAGGGGTGAGTAGGTGGTGATAGATAAGTAGGTGGTGAGTATATGCGATGGGATGAGTAGGTGGTGAGTATGTGGGGAGGGGTGAGTAGGTGGTGATAAATAGGTGGTGAATACATGGGGAGGGGTGAGTAGCTGGTTGTAAGTAGATGGTGGTAAGAAGGTTGTGAGAATATGGGAAGAGGTGAGCAGGTGGTGATAAAAAAGTGATGAGTGTGGAGAGGGGTGAATAGGTGGTGAGTATATAGAGAGGGGTGAGTAGGTGGTGATAAGTAGGTGGTGAATACATGGGGAGGGGTGTGTAGGTGGTAGTAAGTAGGTGGTGGTAAGAAGGTTGTGAGAATATGGGAAGGGGTGAGCAGGTGGTGATAAATAGGTGGTGAGATTGTGGGGAGGGGTGAGTTGGTTGTGATTTGTAGGTGGTGATAAGTAGGTGGTGAGTATATGGGATGGGGTGAGTAGGTGGTGATAAATAGAAGGTGAGTATGTGGAGAGGGGTGAGTAGGTGGTGATAAATAAGTGGTGAGAATGTGGGAACGGTTGAGTAGGTGGTGATAAATAGGAGGTGAGTATGTGGAGAGGGGTGAGTAGGTGGTGATAAATAAGTGGAGAGAATGTGGGAACGGTTGAGTAGGTGGTGATAAATAGGAGGTGAGTATGTGGGGAGGGGTGAGTAGCTGGTGATAAATAGGAGGTGAGTATGTGGAGAGGGGTGAGTAGGTGGTGATAAATAAGTGGTGAGAATGTGGGAACGGTTGAGTAGGTGGTGATAAATAGGAGGTGAGTATGTGGGGAGGGGTGAGTAGCTGGTGATAAATAGGAGGTGAGTATGTGGAGAGGGGTGAGTAGGTGGTGATAAATAGGAGGTGAGTATGTGGGGAGGGGTGAGTAGCTGGTGATAAATAGGAGGTGAGTATGTGGAGAGGGGTGAGTAGGTGGTGATAAATAAGTGGTGAGAATGTGGGAATGGTTGAGTAGGTGGTGATAAGTAGGTGGTGAGTATGTGGGGAGGGGTGAGTAGGTGGTGATAAATAGGTAGTGAATATATGGGGAGGGGCGAGTTGGTTGTGATTTGTAGGTGGTGATAAGTAGGTCATGAGTATATGGGATGGGATGAGTAGGTGGTGATGAATAGGTGGTGAGTATGTGGAAGGGATGAGTAGGTGGTGATAAATAGGTGGTGAGAATGTGGGGAGGGATGAGTAGGTGGTGAATGATAGGAGGTGAGTATGTTGAGAGGGGTGAGTAGGTGGTGATAAATAGGTGGTGAGTATGTGGGGAGGGGCGAGTTGGGTGTGATTTGTAGGTGGTGATAAGTAGGTGGTGAGTATATAGGATGGGATGAGTAGGTGGTGATAAGTAGGTGGTGAGTATGTGGGGAGGGGTGAGTTGGTGGTGATTTGTAGGTGGTGATAAGTAGGTGGTGCGAATATGGGAAGAGGTGAGTAGATGGTGATAAGTAGGTGTTAAGTTTTTGGGGAGGGGTGAGTAGGAGTTGATAAGTAAGTGGTGAGAATGTGCAGAGTGTTGCGTAGGTGGTGATAAATAGGTGATGAGTGTGGAGAGGGGTGAGTAGGTGGTGATAAATAAGTGGTGAAAATGTGGGGAGGGAAGAGTAGGTGGTGATAAATAAATGGTGAGAATGTGGGAATAGTTGAGTAGATGGTGATAAGTAGGTGGTGAGTATGTGGGGAGGGGCGAGCTTGGAACTGAATACCCAGTAGTTAAAGCTATGTAATGCTTTTATGAACCCTCCAAACCTTACTAAGCCTTTGGGAACTGAATACCCAGTAGTTAAAGCTATATAGTGCTTGTATGAACCCTCCAAACCTTACTAAGGCTTTGGGAACTGAATACCCGGTAGTTAAAGCTATATAGTGCTTGTATGAACCCTCCAAACCTTACTAAGCCTTTGGGAACTGAATACCCGGTAGTTAAAGCTATATAGTGCTTGTATAAACCCTCCAAACCTTACTAAGGCTTTGGGAACTCAATACCCGGTAGTTAAAGCTATATAGTGCTTGTATGAACCCTCCAAACCTTACTAAGCCTTTGGGAACTGAATACCCGGTAGTTAAAGCTATATAGTGCTTGTATGAACCCTCCAAACCTTACTAAGGATTTGGGAACTCAATACCCGGTAGTTAAAGCTATATAGTGCTTGTATGAACCCTCCAAACCTTACTAAGCCTTTGGGAACTGAATACCCGGTAGTTAAAGCTATATGGTGCATGTATATACCCCCCAAACCTTACTAGGCCTTTGTGAATAGAATACAAGATAGTTAAAGCTATATACAGGTTTGGTCAACTACTGTGAGAAGACATTGATGTAGCACACCTAAGGCCACACTGAGGTTTGGCTCATATCCTCATTAAACTGATGATTTTCTTTATAATAGATTTTTTAGCAGCTTTGTAGACCCCAATACAAAGAATATTCTGTCTAGCACCCATAGACTTATCATTACGTGAACAAAGCTAAAACTAAATAATTTTTCCTGGGCTTAATATATTGAATTTCTTTATGTGACCAACGCCATACATTAGTTTAATGTCTCTACTTTTTAGCCTCTCAAGCATTTTTAGGGGGGTGGAGCCTAAATGGGTAAAACAAAAAAAAAGCATCTTGGTGTCTGGCCGTAACAGTGATTTCCCTATACTTTCAATGCTAAAATTGGCCTATGTCGACCAAAACTAAAAGGCTAATAAATAATTAACCCCTGAATACTTTTTAATTGGAGTATGATGGTAAATGAGTAAAATAACTCATGTTTACTGTGTATTAGTCTCAGTGCTGAAAATTAGGCCTAACCCCCAATACAAAAATTATTCTGTAGGTGCGTCTTATAGCTGTTTCTCTCTATATTCCATAGTATAATTAGCTGAACAAAGCTAAAACTCAAGCATTTATCCTAACCTTAATATTTCAAATTTTGAATTGAAATCCCAGTATGTGTATCTACAATACTTTGTCCCCCCAAAAAGGGGGGGAAATTTAGGAAGCCCTAAATATGTAAAATCTAAAAAAAGGAAATTGATGTCAGGTCTACTACCGGTACAGTCCCTATAGACTTATCATTACGTGATCAAACCTAAAACTCAAAAATGCCTCATGGCCTTAATAATTCGAATTTCCTCATGGGACCAACGCCTTAAATTAGTTTATTGTCTCTACTTTTTAGCCTCCTAAGCATTTTTATGGGGGTGAAGTCTAAATGGGTAAAACAAAAATAAACCATTTTGGTGTCTGGCTGTATCAGTGATTTCCCTATACTTTCAATGCTAAAATTGGCCTATGTCGACCAAAACTAAAATAGCTATAACATATTAACCACTGCATATTTTTTTTTTTTATGGGAATACGATGGTAAATAAGTAAAATAACTCAAGTTTACTGTGTATTAGGCTCAGTGCTGACAATTAGACCTAACCTACAAACAAAATTCTGATACTTAGAGTTTCATTCAGTTCTATTACAGGGTAGCGCCCATAGACATATCATTACATCTATTGAACAAATCTAAAATTCAAAGAATTCTCCTGGCCTTAATATTTCGAATATCTCCATGGGGTTTGCACCGAAGATTAGTTAAATTATTGTAGTTTTGGACCCTTTTACAATTCTTTAGGGGAGTGGAGCCTAAATGGGTAAAACAAAAAAAAAGCATCTTGGTGTCTGGCCGTAACAGTCATTTCCATATACCCGTAATCTCTCGTGTATAAGGCGCAGCTCGCCTATAAGGCGCACCCCCAGCTCAGGGAGATCTGTTTCATGTATAAGGCGCACCTCTGAGGGCAGTTTTTTGTTAGTTTAGTACTGTTCTATAGTAAAAATACCCCCCATATAAGGCGCACCCCAAACTCAATGCAATGTCCCTCCCACGTATAAGACTCAGCATCATTTTGTATGGCGTATAAGATGCGCCTTATATGCTAGAGATTACGGTACTTTCAATGGTAAAGAAGGCCGAATCTGACCAAAAGTAAATGGGCTGTCAATAAAAATCTCCTGAACATTTCTGGGAATAAGAAATTTTGGCTGAGAAATCCTCCAACTTTACTGTGTATGACAATTCTTCTTAAAATTAGGCCTTACCCCCCGACTCCATGCATAATTTTCCAAGTCACATCAACATTTACTAAAAGTACAACCCCCATAGACTGATCATTATGTGAACAAAGCTAAAATTCAATTATTTCTCCTGGGCTTAATATTTCGAATTTCCTCATGGGACCAATGGCATAAATTAGTTTACTTCCTCTAATTTTTAGCCTCCTAAGCATTATTAGGGGGGTGAAGCCTAAACGAGTAAAACAAAAATAAAGCATTGATGTCTGGCCGAATCAGTCATTTCCATATACTTTCAATGCTAAAGTAGGCCTATGACGACCAAAACTAAATCGCCTATAAAAAAATAACTCCTGCACATTTTTTAATGGGAGTATGATGGCAAAGAAGTACCTTACTACTGCCTTACTACTGCCCCTCTGTACCTGACAACTGCCCTTTTGTACCTGACTACTGCACTCCCATGTACCTGACTACTGCCCCCATGTACCTGACTGCCCTGGTGTACCTGACTATTGCCCTATTTACCTGACTACTGCACCCGTGTACCTGACTGCCACCATGGACCTGACTGCCCCCATGTACCTGACTACTGCCCCATGTACCTGACTACTGCCCCCATGTACCTGACTGCCCTGGTGTACCTGACTATTGCCCTATTTACCTGACTACTGCACCCGTGTACCTGACTGCCACCATGGACCTGACTGCCCCCATGTACCTGACTACTGCCCCATGTACCTGACTACTGCCCCCCATGTACCTGACTGCCCCCATGTATCTGACTACTGCCCTTTTTACCTGACTACTACACCCTATATCTGACTATTGCCCCTGTGTACCTAACTACTACCCCCTATACCTGACTATTGCCCCCATTTAACTGACTACTGGCCCCATGTACCTGACTACTGCCCCATGTACTTAACTACTCTCCCGAAGTACCTGACTACTTGTCGGCTTTACCTTACTACTGCCCCATGTATCTCACTACTGCCCCCATGCCTGACTACAACCCCTATGTACCTGACTACTGCCACCATGTACCTGACTGCCCCTGTGTACCTAACTGCACCCGTGTACCTGACTACTGCCCTATATACCTGACTACTACACCCTATACCTAACTATTGCCCCTGTTTACCTAACTACTACCCCTATACCTGACTATTGCCCCCATTTAACTGACTACTGCCCCCATATACCTGACTACTGCCCCCATGTACATACCTCACTAACCCTTGTGTACCTCACCACTGCCCCCATGTACCTAACTGCTGCCCCTATGTACCTCACTACTGCCTGCATGTAACTCACCACTGAGTTACATGCAGGCACTACTGGCCCCATGTACTATACTACTGCCACCATGTACCTGACTACTGCCGCCATGTTTTTGATAACTTCCCCCCCATGTCTCTTACTACTGGCCCCCATGTTCCTCACTACTGCCCCCATGTACCTCACTACTGCCCTCATGTTCCCTGATTACTGCCCCATGTAGCTGACTACTGCCCCATGTAGCTGACTGCCCCCATGTACCTGACTACTGCCCCCATGTACCTGACTGCCCCCATGTATCTGACTACTGCCCCCTTGTACCTGACTACTGCCCCCATGTACCTGACTGCCCCCATGTATCTGACTACTGCCCCCGTGTACCTGACTACTGCCCCCGTGTACCTGACTACTGCCCACATGTACCTGACTGCCCCCATGTACCTGACTACTGGCCTATTTACCTGACTACTGCCCCCTTGTACCTGACTGCCCCCATGTACCTGACTACTGCCCCAGTGTACCTGACTACTGCCCCCATGTACCTGACTACTACCCCCTATACCTGACTATTGCCCCCATTTACATGACTACTGCCCCCATGTAATAGTCAACTGTACATGACTACCCCAATGTTCCTGACTGCCCCCATGTACCTGACTGCCCTGGTGTACCTTACTACTGCCCTATGTACCTGACTACTGCCCCCGTGTACCTGACTGCTGCCTTCCCCATGTACCTGACTACTGCCCCCATATACCTAACTACTGCCCTCCTGTGTACCTGACTACTGCCCTCCCATGTACCTGACTACTTCCCCCCATGTCCTGAATGCTGCCCCCTGTACCTGACTACTACCCCCTATGTACCTGACTACTGCCCCCATGTACTTGACTACACATCCATGTACCTTAGTACTGCCCCTATGTACTTGACTACTGCCCACATGTACCTTACTACTGCCCCTGTGTACTTGACTACTGCCCCAATATAGTTGACTTCTGCCCCCATGTACCTTACTACTGGCCCCATGTACTTCACTACTGCCCCCATGTATTTGACTACTGCCCCCATATACCTCACTATTGCCCCTGTGTACCTGACTACTGCCCCATGTACCTGACTGCCCCCATGTACCTGACTGCCCCCGTGTACCTGACTACTGCCCCCGTGTACCTGACTACTGCCCCCATGTTCCTGACTACTACCCCTATACCTGACTATTGCCCCCATTTACCTGACTACTGCCCCCATGTAATAGACGACTGTCCCCATGTACTTGACTACTGCCTCATGTACCTCACTACTGCCCCCATGTATCTAACTATTGCCCCCATGTACCTCACTACTGACTGCATGTAACTCACTACTGCCCCCATGTACTTGACTACTGCCCCATGTACCTCACTACTGCCCCTATGTACCTAACTATTGCCCCCATGTACCTCACTACTGACTGCATGTAACTCACTACTACCCCATGTACTTGACTACTGCCCCCTATGTACCTTACTACTGGCCCCCATATACCTCTATTCTGCCCCCCTTTACCTCACTACTGCCCCAATGAACCTAACTACTGCCCCCTTGTTCCCTGACTACTGCCCCATGTACCTCACTACTGTCCCCGTGTTCCCTGACTACTGCCCCCATGTACTTGACTACTGCCCCCTATGTACTTTACTACTGGCCCCCATATACCTCAATTCTGTCCCCCTGTACCTCACTACTGCCCCAATGAACCTAACTACTGCCCCCTTGTTCCCTGACTACTGCCCCATGTACCTCACTACTGTCCCGTGTTCCCTGACTACTGCCCCCATGTATATGACTACTGCCCCCATGTACCTGACTGCCCCCATGTTCCTGACTGCCCCCATGTACCTGAATGCCCTGGTGTACCTGACTACTGCCCTATGTACCTGACTACTGCCCCCATGTACCTGACTGCCCCCATGTACCTGACTACTGCCCTATTTACCTGACTACTGCCCCCGTGTACCTGACTGCTGCCTCCCCCATGTACCTGACTACTGCCCCCATGACCCTAACAACTGCCATCCCGTGTACCTGACTACTGCCCTCCCATGTACCTGACTACTGCCCCCCCATGTTCTGAATACTGCCCCCTGTACCTGACAACTACCCCCTATGTACCTGACTACTGCCCCTATGTACCTTACTACTGGCCCCCTGTACCTCACTACATGCCCCCATGTACCTCACTACTGCCCCCATGTACATGTACTTCACTACTGCCCTCATATACCTCACTACTGCCCCCATTTACCTGACTATTACCCACGTGTACCTCACCACTGCCCCAATGTACCTCACTATGTGCCCCAGGTTAGGCAGAGAGTGTTTGGTAGAAGTTCTGGTTAAGCGGGGAGTGTTTGCCGGATGTTCGGGTTAAGCAGGTTGTGTTCAAAGGATGTTCAGATTAGGCAAAGAGTATTTGGTTGGTGTTCGGGTTAAGCTGGGGTTTTTCAGCAGATGTTCGGGTTAGGTGGGGAGTGTTTGACGGATGTTCAGATTATGCAGAGGGTATTCGGTTGAAGTTCAGGTCTGGCAGTGAGTGTTCGGAGGATGTTCGGGTTAGGCGGACAGTGTTTGGTGGATGTAGTCCAAAAACATTAGACCCTCCCCAGTGAACAAGAAATGTTTCAAAATGTTCACAAAAGTTTTTATATAGTTTGGGTGGAAACGTTTTTATCTAGAACGTTCTAGATGGAAATGTTTTATCAAGAACGTTTAGAAACATTTTTATGTGTTTAAGTGCAAAATGTTTTTGTCCAAACAATATTAGAACATTTGAAAAACGTTGTATAAACATTATATAATGTAAACAAACGTGTCCTGTACTTCCTGCATGCCCTGTTAGGTGGAAGCACCAATTTGTGGTGGGTGTGGTGTGGTGGATAATGTCCATTTGAATAAAGCAATGTACCCCTCCCCCCACTAAAGTTCTAGGTTAAAAACATGGATAATCTATAGGTAACCCAGCACTGTTGATTGTGAAGTAAATCATATATTCCAGGGAGTAGTGCAAGCACCACTTGTGTCAGAAAAAACGTTATTAAACATTTATAAATGTTGCACAATAAAACGTTTATTTATAACATTTTTTTATACGTAATTTGGAGTCCACGTTTTTACATTATTCAAACGTTTTATCTTCGATATTTTAAAAACGTTTTTGAAACCCTCAGAGAATTTTTTTTTTTATGTGAATTAAGGTTTTTTTTTGTCCACATGGGGTTAAGCCAGGCCCCATAGATTCTTCCAAATTTTACCAAAGACACTTATATCTTCATAATATCCACAAAATCGTTACACTGATGTCAGAAGTGGGATCGAATCACAGCAAGCTGTGATTTTGGGAGGGAGGAACTTAGGTTTCTCAGCCTCCCAACCACAGATCCCATACCCACATTTCAGATCTCTTAAACTATCATTTCCTTGGCCAGATTCATTCAAAAACATTCTCTAATTAGCTTTCTATATTTCTTAGATCAGTCTATTGAAAATTCTGTGTGGAAACTCTTTATTCAAAGGTCGGTGGTGGTCGATTTAATTGTGGTATTTCCTTTGTGCATGTATTGGATTGGATGTCAGACGCTGGAGAAAACCTGACAGAGTCAGGTATTTTATCTGCTTTTTTCATTCTCTAATACTCCCAACAGTTGTCAATCCCAGTAGAGTTTTACACTAGTGGTGAAATACTCAGTAATTACTCATAAAGTTATTTCTAAAGATCGTCAAATTGGCGGCCGTCAGCATCATGGCAGATGCCGCACTCTGCTGCACCTAGTGCGTGGGAAGACGCCCTCCCTTCTCAGGGAATCCAGGCCATAAAAACGATTTTACCCCCCCCCCCCAGCCTTTGTCAAGCTATCAGTATCACTGTGTCTGTGGCCGTGTGGGCGATATTAGGGCCCCAACTAACTGCAACTGGCAAATGTCAAATGCAGCACAAAGATATCACTCTAGATGGACACAGCAAACTGGAAGCACTTTCCCACACCCCACCCACGGACATCTTCTTCATCTGCCATGATATTAACGTACCTTATCAATGAGTGCACTCACCTTGATTAAGATCTCTTTCATCCGTGAAGCGTCCTTGGAGATAGCAGCTTGGAGACGTCCTGGGAAAATGGGGAAATGTGTGCACCTTGAAAACCGTTACCACGCCGTCTACTTGATACCCAGTGCAGGAATGGGTGTAAATTTGATTCTGTGCGTAATTAACATGATACAACAGAATGAACACTACCTATACATAATACTAGGAGATTTTGATTCGAGCAGTGTAATGTTTTTGACTACATAAGATAGATATGAATATCTTTTTACCATCTTTTTGTGGCTCCCTCTATAGGGTAGAGGCAGAAGCTGCGATAAGGAAACGCAGCTCTCACTGCCCTCACCACGGGTGTTCGCGGGCGTCTTTTTTGGATTTGTGGTATGATTTCTTCATAAGAGATGTTTTGGGGAACCCATTGTTTGTGACTTTAGGCAGAAGGATACCTGATCTAGTTGACAAACTACAGGATTATAAGGTCCAGATCTTGTCAAGGGGAGAAAATAGAAACGGAAAAAATGTGTGCCTTGTCAAAATCTCTCAAAAAGGCCGATTTTCCAGCAAAAGGGCCAACCAGTAAAACAGAAAATTTCCCTGTGTTTTTCCTTGATTATTTAAAAAATATCCCTTTGTTCTGCCTACTTTTACTTGCAGAAGCCATTGGGAAGTACCAGGCACCTTACCCAAACCTAAAAACCGCATAGAAATCGATGGAATATCACTATCACTGACCTTGTTCTTTATTGGTTATTGAAATTAGACACTCATAGTAAATGCATTAGGTTCACACTTGATAATTTTGAGCTGTTTTAAAGTCATATCTATATGCTTTATTTTCACTAGAAGCGGGAGATTAAGATGCAATAAGTGTCAGAGAACTGTGCACACGCCAAAATTGGGCTTAATTGGTCATGGAATAAGAGAGAAATAGACACTTGAAATATCCTTCAAAAAGGCCGGTGTTTTGCATTGGTAACCCACTTAAAGCCACATTATAAAGACGAATTACAATGACAATTGCCCTCTACATACAGAGTATTTCTGTGTGAACCTGATATGCTATAGATTTGAATAAAATCATTAAAATTGATGAAAATATAAACTAAAAAATCAGATCCTGCAAAAAGGCCATTGCTGCTTGATGTCCTAGAGAGAGAGAGAGAGAGAGAGAGAGAGAGATAATTGACGACACATGTAACGCTATGTTATACACAGGGCAATAGCATTGTCAGCTTTGCCATGGCATTCGGATTGTACAGAAAGTATGGTATCAATTGCCGAAAATCTGGTACTCTCATTGTATTCATGCACACAATTTATGAGTGTTTCAAATATCATTTACTGGAAAGACCTTCCCCACATTTCACCCCACCAAGAGCAACATATGACAAGCCCTACTCTGCCACCCAGGTCTCCACTAAAGGATTAAGACTCCATTATGCTCACAGTGAAGGCTTACCTGGAGGGCATTTCTCAAGATGGTATGACTAGACACAACCAGTGTGACTTGAAACACTCAATATCAGAGCGGGCGATCATAGGTAACAAACTACGGCTACTCTGTATGATCAGCACTTAAGGCAGTAATTACATAGGGTTTGGTAGGGCACTCGTACCAGTACAATTATTAGTGACCACAAGATACAGGGCTGTAATGGCATTTAGCTGAGGGATCTAAGTACGACTTGAAGGGGGTCTAGCCGTACCATCTTGAGAAATGCCTTCCAGATTGCAGGAACACAAGGTGAACATGGGCCAGGCCATTAGCGCAACTCATTCCCTTATCTGATCCAATAGGAAATCTCCAATAAGAAATTCTTGAGAACCAGGTGTGAAGTGGTGCATGATGCACAGTGAGTGGCCACTCTGTGTGCAGCAAAACCGCCTGGTTGAGGACAATCTATAAACTTCAAGTCTCAATATATATTATGATATATTAGAAATCGACAGTTCAATGTCTCTCAATGACAGGTAGGCCTATGTTAGCCTCAATTTCAGTGGCCAAGAACTTGTATATACAATTTTAGACACCAGTATAGTGTAGGTTTTTTTCTCAGATAAGTGTATACACTATCATGTGTGCACAAGGCTAAATTGAACCTACTGAGGTTATTAAGATATTGCAATTCATTAATAAGCTCTGGGGACGGTATTGGATGTAGGTAGCACTATAAAAGAATACATACTGAGCAAATGGTTATACTGGCACCCTCCAGTGGCAGACACTTCTGGTGGCTATTTTGGTAAACCCTTTCTAGGGTCACTATGATTATGTACTCCCCATGGCAGGGTGACTGGCCGGCCTATGTGTATTCAGAGTAATTATATAGGATCACTTACTGTACACATGTATATACTGATTCAAGCTTGTGCCTCTACAATAAGACTCACTGTATTTGAGAATACCGTACATTCTTCTGTGGATCTACCAAAAACGTTTCTGTTATAAAACACAAACTCCTAACAGTGCATGTTTACATATCATCCAGGGCACTACACACTTTACCGTATCTATACATACTGTTTCATATGGTATTAGTTCAAAATGCAACACACTTCAATGTTCCCTATGTGTTGAAGTAAAGAGGATGTGATTCTTTGTCTGAAGCAGAGGCGTGCCACCAAGCATCAAATGCACTTGTCTAATAAAAAATAAAATGCGGACACGTTTTCCAACCCAACATCAGCATATCGTAGCCTATAAACAAGCTTAGTTATAATGTGATGAAAGTTTTGTTATTAACTTATGCAACCCTCTGTCATCTAACCTTTGCTAACCTTGCCATAAGAATGGTTTTGTATAAACAATTGTACGAACCTAAATCAATGAATTACTCCATATTGAACTGGCCCAATCCTGGTTTTTTCATGAAGACCATGCTAGGCAATACTGTGTCAGCTACATAGACTGCTCATCTTATTCAAGATATGATGATAAACAATTATAAACATTGATTTTGTAAGGAAGTCTTCTAGCTCTGAAATGATACCATTTGAGCTTTCCATATAATAGTATATCACTTTGAATGTAATCCCTAAAAGTATATTTTGATAAATTATACCTAAGTCTAAGTTGATAAATATTATACCTTAGTCTAAGTAAGTCTACAAAAACAGACTCTTTTCTCTTGAGTTCCATATTGCTTTATTCATGTATTAGCCATGTACATAACTGGGTTTAGGGTAGTGAGTTTTAATGTTGAAACGTGAAAAAAAGACGATGGATGAAGGTCATCAGTTGGCAATAGAGGTACCGTCTGCTGTCGGTTGGGCAAAACGTTGTACAAAATACTTAATTACTATTGCACGGATTGTACCATCTCCAGTGCACAATGGCTATTCTAGGTCATTGATGATTTTCTCTCATTTATGTCTTGCAGAAGGATGTACTGTGACACTAAGCTGACTAACAGAGTGACACCTTTCATGTACAACGTGGCATACATGCCAACAGTACGCCATGACTACTGTATGACTCATTCTGCCATGAATTTTGTAACTTCTTGATCAAGGAACTTCATTTTACGTTCTCTGAGCACCCTTCGAAAATTGTTGAATTTCTCTGCATCTCTGACAAACTCCATCAGCTTCTCCAATTGACCATTTACATCTGTTTTATTCTGCAAACAACAATATCCAAAATATTCAGTTGTCTTAAATTGTAAATGGCACAATACAACATAAAATATTCATTCTTACATGATCTGGTATTTGGTTGCTACCTAAGAGTTTTACAAGTATATACTCACCTTGATTTCTCCTCTCTCCTCATTAGTGATAGCTTTCCCTTTAAGAAGGTTTGCTAGGAATGGTGGCCCCATGTGTGGTCCTGAAAATAGAAAATGTCATTGCTAAGAGTATTCTGAATAAAATGGCATTGTGAATCGATGCACAATTGAACACTGACATACATAGATAATCATGATTATTTGAAATGAGGCATACCAATGATAATGATAATTCCACTTTCCAATGGTGCTGTGTGCAATAGCTTTATCAGGGGTTTAGCTTTTTAGATCATCATAATTCATTGGTTATGATGAATAAACAATTACCTACTCAGTTTCCTTTCTATGTCATAACCTTTATCGTCCATGAATCTCTCAACTTGTTCTTCTGTCAGTGAAATATTAGACACATCATCTGGAAGAGAGTTTTATATGATATTGGTACACAGCAGATGGACATGCTAAGCAGCTACCAAATGGCTGTATTTTAGAATTAGATATAAGACACCCAAATTGTGGTTGCATTACTCTACTCTAAATACGCAGGATTATACTGGTCATATACTCATTGAGTACGAACTGGGTATGAATTATCAATGTTTACAACTGGCTGATTAAGGTTGATCAACCAATTTTCAGCCAATAAGAATAAGAAATCGAAAATAAAGTCAGCCAATAAAAATTAGTCCGAAGATACATGTTAGATAACTCTGCTCTACACATAGGATGTTGACAACTAGTTGATTAGGGTTGATTCAATATTGACATGTCAACAAAGAATCCCCTAACTATCAACATTGTTTCAACATTGACACAGTGTTGAAACAATGTTGAATCAACATAGAAATACAAACATTGAATCAGCACTGATGGTTAGATGTTGAATCAGAGTTTATGTTGATTATATCGTGTCAACTTTCAAATTCAACTGTATTTCAACCCTGAATCAACCGTTGATATGCAAACATTGCAAGCGTTGTTTCAACGATGAATCAATGTTGATGTGCCCAGCGGGTAATAGTCCTTCTCAAGCCTAGACCTTGTATTGCTAACCCGGACATCCTGGCTAAAGGAGGGGAGGAGAGGCTTCCATAGAGCTACCTCGGACTGTAGGCCATCGCTACAGTCCGAGCCTCTCAAGACTGTGTACTAGTATTGCTCATAAAATGTAATTGGCAAACAAGAGAGGGTGTATGAAAATTCAAAGAGAATAATTGCCCATACATAATAGCTCCCAACCAATTAATTCTTTCAGTTTTGGAAAGCCCAGAATTCGTTTGCAATGCCAGAAAATCTGCTGGACTTGGATTTTGTTGTCAATACAGCAGTTCTATTAATTGCTAATATTGTTGACTGAAACAGATAGTTGCTATGTCTAAATGGTGCTTACATGTTAAGGTTTTCACAATCACAATCTACTCCAATACTCTGAGATTTTCTCCACAACATCTAACAGCAATGGGATTTGTGGGTAGAAAGTATCTGCTGTGAGCTCCCGGTAATTTTGAATATTGGCAACAGTCCCACTCTATTGATATCCTAAATAAAAGACATTTCTATCCAATGTTATGCATATATGGAATTTAACTCTTGATTTAGTTTAACAGAAAACTGACGGACTTACCTCCTGTGGTCATTCCTGTCTGGTCCTGCATCACTTGTTTTTTATCTGTTGGTATATAAAATGATAATAATCAGTCGGCTGCCCCGGATGTTCGGATGTTCACATCTTAGCCAATGATAAAGAGAAAAAAGGGGATAATTTCATTGAACAATTGTGAGCAATTAGTATTGAATTGTTGGTAATGAAAGCAGCACCGTATTTTAGATAAGAAATGTCAGATACTCCTCTTTTAATTTAATTAATTTGTCTTGCTGGTCCAGACCTTGATCCTAAAACATTAGGATTATAAAATACATTTGAACAGAAAATTTCTTTTTCATCTTACCTAGAAGCTTTACAAGGTCTGTTTGCTTGTTTTGTGTTGCTACTTTAATCAGACTGTAGTACATCTCCACAGAACCACCTTTTAATATGTCCATAAAGGTTGTACATCGTTTTGCTGGATCGTCAATGTACTGAAATGGAAAGTGATGATGATAACTGGCCCCCATCCTCAGTTTCACATGTACAGATAAGGTTGGTTGCTACTTGTTGAAAACGAACCGTTTGTACACTCCCTGCGCAAGTAGGTTATACTCATCAGAATTAGGCAGATATACCCCCATGGATCCTCAATACGTAGAAAAACAATTTGGGTCATTTCTATAGACATTGCGCATTTTATGTCACTTTGAAATTTTGGTATATTTACGTCTGGATTTATCTTATTTTTTTTCGACTTTCTTTTATAGCTAACATTTGTAGCACTCAAATGTTATAAACCTAGCTGTATAAGTTATTATGATGCTCAGAAAACCTAAGATTGTAGCCAGATACAATTTTGTATTAGGCCCAGGTCTGTTGTCATTTTACCCATTATGCAATGCTCCAAATATGAAATTCCATTCAGTTTTGGAGTACTTTTCTATTTCAATGGTCCGAAACCCTAAAATAATGCACAGGACCATATATCAAAATTATCTTCATGGGAAAGGTTTCATACTTCTGTTATTGATGGTTGATATAAAGTAAAATCAAGAAAGTTTTCACATTTTCTTTCTCATTTCAGAGAGAGAAATTCAAAATATCAAAAAAAAAAAGCTCGGGAACCCCCCATTTTTCTTTTCTATATTCAATTCCATATATGATTTCAGTTGCGTCTGGAGCAGAAATGAAGATTTTCTTTTGCCTTTAGAAGGTAAAATTCTACGTGAGAAAACCTCTACTACATGTTTTTATGCTCCACACCAGCTTTTACTAGTGTAGCGTTTTTGTTTTTGTCCGAAAACAAACTTTTACGTTGTTGTCCAAAACTTAACAGAATTATCTTGAAATGTTGGAACCACATTTTTAGGAGTGGAAAAATGTCCACAGCAAGGCTTCACTGAAGAAAATTGCATCCCCCTAACGTGTTAGGGACATAGACATGTAGGTAGACCACCCCTTGGCGCCCTCAGATTGGACACAAACCCCGATTCAAAGCCTGCAGATGACACACACCAGGCTCAGACATGCGCTACACTCACAGGCACAGCTGGCATCGGGGCTCCCGGTCTCCATCCCCACTGCCAGGCTGAACTAAGCCACCAGGGGTCGGAGGGAAAAGTGTTACCTCAGAGTGTTTTCCGGAGAACCCCCCATCCCCTTCCTTCACATCACAAGATGATGTTACAACCATGACATGGTCCACACCCCCTATGGGCCCAGACCCGTACCAATTCGCCAGCACCAAGAACACCTACTGGCCACACCTCGCCAAATCTTGCCACCCGTACTGAAGGTAATCGCAAATTTCTGTCGCGCTGAACCCACCCTCAGACAGGCCACTGCAGACTACAAATCTTTCTTGGCCCTGGCAGACACACTCGGCCTTACCCTCTCCCCGGAGAAGTGCAGCCCCCAGCCCAACAAATGGAATGGCTGGGCTTTCACATGGACACTGACCTGTTAACATTCACCATCCCAAGACTCTTCACTAGACACCCTCTTTGGCCCACAACGATGAATCCCCATTACCTACCATGGTAATTTCATACTGTGACCCTTGTGTTCTAGTATACTTTGTGTGTTATCTCACAAACAACCAATACTCAGTTGTAACACTCCGCGTTTTCATGACTTAGCTTATTTACTCATTTATTGTGCCTTAGTTCTCAGACTTTATAAACTCATACCACAAACTGTACTGAATGTTTATACACTACAGAATAAACTCCATAATCATCAGCTTCGTGTTCGGATTCATTGACAGGAATGATGCATCATTGCTTTTAATGCATCAAGTGCGAGGTTCAATGCATCTCTCGGATAGAGCCGAGGGCGGGAAAACAAAATCTGCGCCGGTGGTGCCCCTCAGAACTATTTTTGCAGCATCCCGGCCGGTTTCTGGCAGCCGGTCCACAGCATTATAGGTATAATTAATGGTGGTAACCATGATATAAAGAGCATTGTGTGACAATTATTGATGCACTTGTTCATTTTAGTTCCTTTATAAATCCACTCGCCTAATGGCTTGTGGATTGTATCTGGGGCTAAAATGAAGGTGTGCATCAACAATTGTCATATATTATCCTCTAAATAACAACAACTTACCCTTAATGATAGTTCCTGGTGATCTAGAAGCACCTCTTCTTGCACCAATTGTTTTAGCACGTCTGCACTCATAATGAGTGGAACTGTGATGAAAACACATAAGATGTATGAAAAAAGAGTACAAATAAGAAGAAAATTTATGATTGTCAGTAGAAACGTTATCTCATGCCAGTAACAACACCTCGCAGAGGTTACAATACAAATGTAAAACAAAACTTAAGAATTGACTTTTTATTTTAATCATTCAACTCTTTAATCCTAACAAACAGTAATGCCTTTATTTTAGGCTGTAGAGTATAAACCTTTATGATGGTCCAATTAGCAAGTCGTAAAGACAAATTGTAGCCCAAGGTCCCAAGATTACAGTGAGACATTCAGTCCTGCAGTCTGACAAAGTCTGTCGGCCCGGCAGTGATTTTGCCAGCAAAAGCCTGTGCCCTGCAGCTTTCCGTATTGATTGGGTAACCTATGGAGGGAGGGCTGGGGGGTCATATACCACCATATCTACCATAAAATAAGATATAACCCAGGTAACAAGAAACGTTAGGTGAACATTGATTAACGTTCACTGATGGTTAGTTGGACTAACATTTGTTGAAAAACATTGTTTCAACGTTGATTTGGGGTTCCTAAGAAACCATTTTTTCAAAGATGTTGGTTTAATGCTCAAAGAATGTTCAGCAGATAATGTTTTTCCAGGTAACCTTTGATCAATGCTGATCAACATTGAGAATGTTGACTCAAAACAATGTTGATTTAACTGGTTTAAAAAATGTTGATCGAATGTTATTCTATGATTCCAAAGATGGCTAGGAAATGTTGTGATAGGACTGGGCTAGATTATGCATACAGATATCTGTCTAATATAAATCATAAAATTGATAATGTATTTGTTGTACCAATCTTATCATACGGATCCCATGTCTAGATATCCCTAAACCAAAAAGTATATATCAATGCATGAAAATATTCTTGTAATTTGGTAAATAGTGTGGTAGACACACTTATTGTAGCATAATGAGTTGTATAAGTCATTCCCTTTCTGTCTTTCTTGTATGAATCAATAGACTGCTCCTCTATCATGTGAGGTACATGATCTCATTGCAAAATGGGACTCATGTAGTATCTTTGCATCAAGAGGTGAGGGGAACTGAAAAGTATCAAAAAAAGTAAAAATAAAGTAAATACCCTATGCCAACACACATGCATGGTAGGGATCAATATGAGGTTGGTTCAAGGTTGATCTAAAGTCATTTTAATGCATATTTCTTGAGAATTCTTGTGTTAAACCAACTGTTTTTTGAACATTTATTCAATGTTGGTTTGAGTCCACGAGATGGAGTTAAGCTGAACCATCTTTGAACATTTTTCTACTGGAAATGACGTTAATTTAACATTCAAACATATATAACCTCATTTTGTTACCTGGGAATCTTCGAGATTTTACACAAGAATAATGATAATAAGAGTTCAACATACCAAGCCGCCTCAGTATTTCTGTTCCATTACGATTTATATGTATGTTGATTTCGTCCCATGACATTTCCATTGTAGATGAAACCTATAGAGCAACTGTAAACACAAATATGCGTGAGTTAGAATTTGAGATTACCTAGATCAACTTTTGGATTTTAGGCCTGACTTGCAATTCTTGTATTATAGAGTATAACTGTATTAAGTAAGCGAGGCCATCAGAAAATCACGTTCACAGATATTTCAAACCCGGGATTTCAGACCCACACATTCAACATTTACAGAAATGATAATGAAATAACGGGTGCTACAGCATGGGATAAGGCACTGAGTTGACACTTTAACATTGACAGTGTTCTTTTTCTGTGCTATTCTGACAGCAACTCAGGTATACCGATAAAGCTTTGACAGTGGTAGGTACTGAAAAAGTTCAGCATGGGTGGGAATAGAACTGGCAATCTTCTGATTCAAAGTGCTACACCCTATGCATGAGGTCATGTGGCCAGATGATGGTGTTCGGTTAGATGAGTCTTATATCTGGGACCCTGGGGATGCTATGTATATTTGTATGTCAGTGAATGCAGAATGTATTCTGATGCATTTTGATGCATCCTAAAGATGTAGACCATGGTAGAAACACAATGTGTGATGATTAAGGATGCACTCGTTGACTTTAGGGCTTAGATGCTTTTTATTTAGCCCTAAAGTCAACTTATGAATCCATAATCATCATATATTACATTGATAATGCATGCCTGATATCAAAGTTAGGGCACTGAAATGGCCAGAATCGCATTATAATGTTGAATATGATAGTTGACAGAAAGGGTATACCTTGCACTTTAAAAGATTTCCCTCATGTCTACTACAACCACATAACCAATATTGCTTTGGGTTTTCTTTTCTTACTTTCTTTTTCCTTTATTTTGGTGCCAAAATCTTCCGACCTCCTATTTATTCTCTGATTCTTTAGACTTACATCCTGGTCATCTAGATAGTGAATGTATGTCACGAAGAGGGGTTAGGTAAATATTTTTAGATAACATTACAAAAAAAATGGACTGTTCTAGATTAATTTAACTGGGTGTCAAGCTTTGGACACTTTTTAATATCTCTTTAGGAGCATGCATGTGCACACATACTACCGCAATTATTCACAGGGTACTTTGTCCCCACGCTCCTTTCAATATGACTACTCATCTCCATTTTGTCTGAGTGAGGTCAAGTTTTCATTTCCTCACTCATGTCATCCTTTCCAATTCATGCACTTGTTTCTAGGACTGGTCTCCTTATGCTTTTTTTTTAAATATCTGCCACTGTTCCGACTCTCCTTCCTGCCCTTATACTAGATCCTGTGTCCCTACTCTCTTGTATTTTTTTTCTTTTCTTTTTTTTCTCTTTTCTTTGATTTTCTCCCCTTGAAGAGTATTTACCCCTTCTGGATCCGCTGTGTCCCACATGTTCTCAAGCTTTTTCTTATCAGCATTTCCTTACTCTCCTGGCCTCTTCATGTATTTTTAGTTCCATTTTTTTCCATCCTTCTTGGTATCACTAAGCTCCTTCAAGACAATTTGTTTCAATAAAGGACATTACAGAACATAGCCCTGCTATGGTAGTGTGGTTATCACTTATTAAGCTATGGTCATTTTCAAAAGAACGAGTTGTACCCGCTATTAAGATAAGCTACTGGAATGTAATTTTCTTACAACTTCAGAATTCAAGTCAGACCTTTTTCACGACCATAATACTTGATTAACTCTAATTAAACTAATGAATATTTCAATGTGATACATACCTTATGGGGCTTGTAAAATCAGACCACTTTGTGAAACTTTTTTTCCTCTGTAGTGGTTGAATTAGTCTGTATTCAGCTAGAAAAGTGGCACATGAGTCTCAGGACACCTCCGTGTGTGTGACTTGGAGGGTCTTGCCAAAAGAAGATGAGGAAGAACCCCTGTAATTTTTTCAGAAAGTATTGAGGTAAACATGTATGGCCTAACTCGTTTTCATTGTATTGACAAAAACATTACAGCAGAATGTATGGAAAAATCTTTTTGAGATGTAAAAAAAACGTGCATGTTTTCTCTAAACGATTATCCAGACAATTATTTAGCAAGACAAAAACGTGCACGTTTTCTTTCTTGGTTCACGTTTCTTTTTTTGGCAAGACCCTCCTGACGTATGATTATAAAAGTATATCCACCAAGGGGATGACCTGGGGAATGAGTGCCTGGGGGAGGGGGTGAAGGGCTTGCCTTATAGTCTATCATCACACATATGGATAGTTTCTAATGGGTGGTTGATCCCACATACAAGATTATATGATTATTCAATATACGCCTTTAAATACTAACTCTAGGGAAATGGGCCAAAGTTATCAATGAAATTGAAATAGGATTTTGACTTTGACCTTAAATAGCAAGATGCTGCAGACTCTTTGGTTTGGCTAATATCCTGTTCCATATGTTAAGAATATGAATGAGCCTGTAATCATGGTTAATCTAAAGCTATAGGTAAAGCCTCCTTGTTTTATAGAAAATGAAGAAAAGCGTTTTTTTTTCTGCATATATAAATATGCTTTAAGTACGCATTGTATGCATGGCCTAAAAACCTTATAAGCCTCTATATTTGTTTCTTGAGAAGACGTTTTTTACACCAATTGTGCATCCATATATGCATGCGTTTACACACATTGTGTATACCTACACAGTATATATGGGATTGGACATTGTTTCTGGGAACTGAGAAACTCTATACCATTTTCTGATTAGACTGCACATACAACCTAACCTATACATCTCCAAAGGCTACCAGTAACTGGGTCAAACACTCATGCAGTCTACTTTCAATATTTCTACTTATCACCACTCAGTTAGATAGAACCTCACTAGTTATCGTTTTACTCCCTCTATCTGGGTGAGTACAAAGTGAAGGATCTGTTAATTTTATGCCTTTAGATACTATACTAGACTAAATTCACCACACCTAATGAAGCATAAACTGATCAATTAATATATGACAGGAAGTATTTTGTAGCAAAACATGGAATTGCTACACTTTTACGATTCCAATAATATGCATTTTAATTAAGTTTACAATTCGGTTACTTAATAAAATCCATTTTATGAAATGCTCAGGAATTATGATACAACAGTATTGAAAGAAACATAGAATTATGATTATTCATATACACATGTAAATGCTTTGACACAATCACATGTATGTGACACATCCTGTACATATATATATTTCCTGTTTGTTTTATCTGTTCCACTTGCATTTTATGAGAAGATCGATGTGTCGGAATATCATGATAAGGCAATAAGCAGTAGAAACCCATTCGTTATTCTTACTACTAGCCCGGCTACTACCTTTAGTGATCTCTGTTTCTCCTACCTGAACCCATGTCATCATCATCACACTCAAGGTATCAAAAAGCATCAATATTGGTGGTATAAGTATTGTATGTAGACTTCAATTCAAACACGATAGATGGTCTAGTCTGTGTCTGTCTTTGTTTCTTTATTGTTGTTGTTTTATTTTTTTGCTCCGTAACTTTCTAATCTAGCAATTATTCAAATTACAAGTTAAATAACACAGTTTGAAAATTAATTGCTGGAAAATGACACTTGGGCTCCTAAGATGAAGTGGTGAAATAACTTTGTCAGGTCATACAGATTAGGTAATCATATATTTCATATATTTCATTTTCTCCATTTATACATGTACTTCAAAATGATCATTGCCTCATAAAAATGTGCAGAACCAAAAAAAAGAGAGCTTAAGTTGCATAGTACAATGTCAGAAATGTCTACTGCCACAGCCACAGTTTTGCCATGGTGTCATAATGACAGGCATGTTATTCTTCAGGACACACCATATCTAAATTGAACAATAGTAAAATTTCACACTCGCCATACATGCTAAGCTTTTGGCCCTTTGGCACTATCCATAGGTTCCAGTAAAAACCACATTTTCTTCTGTCTTGAGCTTTTAACATTTTCTTCACTTTTAGATATTTTCCCTGTATAATGACATAAGGCCTTATTCCATTTCAGTCAGTAAAAGTCAAAGTCTAGATTAGTCGACTAAAAAAGTCTGACTGAATAAGTGGTACCTGATACCATTTTGAAGTTGACTTTTTGAGTCAATTTTCAGATGTTTTCAGTCAATTTTCAGACCTTTCCAGTCAGTTCTCAGACTTTTATAGTCAGTTCTCAAACATCTTCAGTCCACCTCTGACTTAGGTTCTGTACACCTGATTCCACTGGCAGTCTGAAAAATTCAAAAGTCAGACCTGAACTGACAAAATCTGACTAAATCATTTGACTTTTTGAAATATTGAAAAAAAAAATATTTGGAAAACTGCTAATTTGCTAAAAAGTTTGGAAAAGTTGAATTTTTCAGTCAACTTTGTCTCACTTATTCAAGGTTGACTTTTTAAGTCAACTTTTTGTGACTTTTTGCAAACTTGACTAATAAGTTTGACTTGGAATAAGGCCTATAGAGCTGTAATAGACATTGTGGATTCCAAAATTACTTCGACCCTATTTCGTTCACTCTTATTAAAACAAATACAAAGCACCTAAGTTTAACTGTGAATAGCTGAAAAGAAATTTTGTCTCCCCACCTGCTTAACTCCTGTAGTATACCACACATGATAACATTTACATAAAGTGGCTGAGATATTTTGGCTTTATCTTCTTACAGTGTCTAGGAAAAGGAAGTAACAGGTTTTAGCAACTGTTCTATTTTGCTTGCAAAGTGGATATTAAAACTGGCCACTTTTTGCAAGAACGTATCCCCAAATCATGACAGCTGAAGTTATAATTAATCATTGTGACCCATCATAGGATCCTATGTATTCAGCTATTGTTGTTTGATTTCAGGATCTACTATCCAGAAACAGGGGGGAGCGCAGTATTCTGAGTAGAGAAGACAGACAAACTATGAAAAGTATGAGGGGAAGGAGAAAACAGAATGATTGTATTTATCAAAATGAACTCACTAACTTTGTCCAAGCCCTTGCTTCATTGATGATTTTACACTAACCTTTTGGTATTTTGTAATGTGTTTCAGTGATTGTATTTGATTTAGAAACGCTTTTGCAGTGGGTGGTCAGACTAAATGTAGTATCTTTTCCCCACCCTGTCCCTACTAATTATCTCTAACCAAACACACAATCCAAGCATTGTCTCTTACTGTCATGAACTTGAAGGGCCATGACAGTTATATATGTGTGTGTAATAAATGTTGGTGCAGTTCCCTATGCTTTAAAAGTAGAACATACTATAGGCTCCTCACTCTATCTTCCCACTGACTTTCAGTTCACTCCATGGGCTAGTTCGTACACATCATTGTTCCCATAATTATGTGAATATCAATGAAAACAGTGTCTCATATGATATTATTTACATTCCAAATTTATTTCACCATTGTATTTATCAAAATGAACTCGCTAAACACAATGTTATAATTCTTATTCCGGGTTGAGAGTAAATTATTAAGGATGCCTACATGTTGGTGCTGCTTATGATTATCATACTATATTCTGTTGGCCCATAAATATGAGACTGGAATTATCACATGATTGCATGACAATGAAGCCATGCATTTTGATGGATTAACATCTCCTGACAACACAAAACAGAGTGATTGAATGTGCCTCCTATGATTTTTAGGTAGTTGTTGTACAAGAAACTTTTAGTTTGACGCATATCAAAATAAATTGGCCATCATTTAGCCACAGGTTTAAACAGTTTAGGGCGACATTGATATAATATTATAAATATTAGCCTATCGGACATAGAAATGAACATGTAAATGAAGTGACAACTAAGAAGAACTGCTTTATAGTGGAAAGTTGACTATGGTTTACTGTAGAGGTAGGCTATAGGGCTAGTGGTAAGGTTGTGGCAATGGTGGACAATCCACAGTTGACTATATACTCATTACTGTTGATTTACGGATCAATACACCGACAGCTGGTGTGGTTGTATGGAATCAGGTAGTACAGGGTGATATAATTATGGGAAATAGCTGACTATGTATCTGTTCAATAAAATGTTAAAATTGTTGGGTACTTACACAGATCACATATTTCCTACATAGAAAAAAAACATTGAAAATAATTTTAGCAATGTGATGGTGCAATTGGCGCTGAAAGCACTTTTAGCAGGGCTATTGTTCCTCTTTGATAATTATACAATATTAACATATCTATGCACATGAATAAGATTTAGCAAACGGTCTAAATTTACAAGTTAAAACTATATGTAATACACAAAAATATGATTTGAGTTAAATGATCTACTTATTCCTTATTGTTAAGTGTGGATCATTGGGTTTACATGCTGGAAGTACATGGGCAGGACCCGCAGCATCTTCCAGCATTTGATGATGGTGTTTCCCTCATCTAAAGTGTTAGGTACTTTATAGGTACTTACCATGTCTGTGATTGAGTCACTAATTGACCAGCATAAGTCGTCAAAATTAGCGTTTAGTACAGAACGGTCAGTAGTATTAGTTTCTAAATGTTTATTTAGCTGATTATTAGTAAAAGTGTCATCTGGATGAACGATGTTTGTCGCCCCAGTTGGTGAGCTACCAACCAAAGTTGACTTTCCTTCTGTCTGATCAAAAAAGCAAGAAGGAAAAAGTTGTAATTTTGGGTCTGCTTTTATACCATAGTTTTATATTTTCACTCAGACAAATGGGTTTGTGCATAAGATAAATGATATTTTGAGGAGGCATGAAAGTGTTGCATACCTTTGTGCACAGTGTGGCCATGACAGTGAAAAGATTTGAATAACTTTATTTAGGTCATTCCATTGATTCAGACTGCTGTGGAAAGAAATGTGAAATATGGAATCCTACACAGTTGACACCACTGGGTAAAGTACTGGTGAATCCCAGCTATACCATTCACTGGCCTGCCCACCTATTTAATATAATTTTATGTAATAGGAAGGGAGAAAAGAACTTAATGCAAGACAGAGGAGGGCCAGTCAAGTGGGGTAACTAGGAGAGGGTAGCCAGGGAGATCAATAGCAGTTTGATAGGGTCAAAGAGCATAGATGTGCCATGCCTTATCTGTGCTGAGATATTGATGGGTGGGAGAGATCAGTTGTTGACCTTTAATTGATGTCTCACAAAGGCATTAATTTTGGAATTTTTTTCCTCAAGGGGGTCAGACCCCTGATTTTGTAAAAAAAAAGAAAAAAAAGAGAGAATTCTCACAAAGGAAACGCAGACTATAGTTTTTGACTGCTCGTAAATCATTAAAACTCAAGCTACATTGAATACATACAGAGTTCCTGGTCTACAATCAGATATTCAACCTGTTTTCATTTGTTGATTCAGCAGCTTCTATTAATATCTACGTATGGTTTAGATAAAGGCCTTTTTATATGTCACAAACAGCTATCGATGGTCTGATCCCATGTCACCTCTCCTCATGTCAGCTACTATATACTAGTACCAAAGACAGCATGTACTACCAAAATAAAATCAATGTATCACAATGAGATGCTCTATATTCAATGCTGGTACAAATAAAGATGCCTCCCCCTTTTCTGTAATGAAAAGGAGGATACAGCAGTAATGAAGTAATGCCTTGATCCCATCAACATCTGCTCTTGTGTTTGCCCCACAGTATCCATGGTTATTGGCAACATGTATCCGAAACGGTTATGGAAAGCACATAGTAAGTCACAGATTAGAAAGTTAAGTAACACCAAGAGTTTTATAGAACACCCTCCTGTATTGCCGATTTGTTAGTAATTGTTAGCCTAGTCAATGAAGAAGTCAGAATTGCTGAAAAATGGTGACCCATCATATTGCAGTGCTAGATAATTAATCATTGGTAATTTGTGAATAATAGGTATGGTACGACTCAGTAATCTTAAGTTTATATTCTGTTAGGGTTCTATAAATCACTCAAATGAACCATCCTAAAAATCAGGCAAAACCATGCTTGTGAAGAAATGTATCATAAAAACGTGAATTGTAGAATAGACATACATCAGATAAGAACATTGCCAACTCATAAAACCAAAGACACTAATATCACCAAGACACCACTTTGTGCCTTTACTGCTCTCTATCTGCCGATACCAACAAAGCCTTTTTGATAAATGAGTCTGACCAGAGTTCCTTCGTGCTCCCTCAATCTCCGGAGCCCACCTCTCAGATCACCATATTCAAAGCAGTCAAGTTCCCTTTTAGCTGTTCTGGCCTGTGTCCCCTGGTGATGTCACACTGAGGCGTAAGCCACAAGGACTGCACTTGTCAATGTCTCCTTCCTTTAAACAACATAAACCCCTACATAAACCCATTAGAGCTACTGTTTCCCAGTAGATCCAGGTCTCTATACATCTATTTTCAATACATCTCTTCTTACTTTCTATTCATTGGTACCTGTCCCTAGTAGTGATGCGAACTGCCAACCTTTGAATGACCCTGTCTATTTTAACTTACCTGACTGTCGGCACCTTGATTGATCCTTGTCTATATGAATGTTGCTGACTGCCCATCCTGTAGCATGGAGAGGATTTGTGATCTAGTGATACTGGTTGATGGCTTAGCAGTTAGACAAAGAGAAAAGATAAGTGTGCCGCTTTTTTAGATAGATGACACTCCCCTCTTGCAGAGTCTAATACCAGTCCTTTAAACATTGGTGTTAATGTTGGAAAATGCATTCCCTCAAAGTCGCAACAGAGGCACTGAGTAAGAGAAAAACTTTTTTTCCCATTTAACAGTATAAAGTCGGGAAG
This sequence comes from Acholoe squamosa, assembly GCA_949317995.1. Classification (NCBI taxonomy): domain Eukaryota; kingdom Metazoa; phylum Annelida; class Polychaeta; order Phyllodocida; family Polynoidae; genus Acholoe; species Acholoe squamosa. The sequence goes on along the minus strand of OX439049.1, from coordinate 31,928,464 downwards.
TTGTACATACCATATATGTATGCTCTGGCTGTTCACTCAGAGGAAAAAATATGTTTCTCTTTAGCTTCTTCCCCATCTTCTAAATGATGAAATGGCCTCTACATTCTTTGATAAAAATGATATCGATATCTACAGCACTATAGATCTGGAGGGCTGATTATTGTAATGATTTAGGTACTTCATGATCCTCTTACCCTGGTGATTATATGATACAATGTGTGACCCAACCATGAATAAGAATCTCTGGTCACTCCACCAAACAGACAGCACCCAACACCCAGGGTCCTGGTTCCCTCCCTTCCTCCCTCCCCAGTTTTAAAACCAGGCCAATTAAAATTACCAGCTAGGAGTTTGGTCTACTTTTCAGTTCTAGCACTTTTTTTTTACAAAGCCTGTGCCTGATGTTCAAAGGCCTGACATTTTCCTCATAATAGACTTAGCCTTTAGAAGTAGGTAGGAAAGCGGCTGCCCACAATGTTGGCATTCCTGATAAGCTTTGTTTGGTTTCTTTATTCCAGGCTGGTCAAGCCTAGCTTCGGCCAGTTGTCATGGTAGCTTGCTGATTCATCAAATCTCTCAGCAGAAGTTGAAATGCTGGTTTATAAATGTTATAGGCTGTCAGGGGCATGCATTTCTGCAGGTCAGACAGTGTCCTGATTATGAGGCTGTTTGTTTGAAGTCGACTTAAACGTTTGATGTCAGGAAATAACTAACGTGCAGCAGGAACAGATAATTACCAGGATCACTCCTGAAAATTAATAATAGCAGACTTGATTTAGCGATGTGGTTCTGCTGTTGTCCATAACTTTATGCCAACTTATTGATTGACAAACACAGTGCATTGATGCATTGTGCCATCATATGTAGATCATATTGACCATGTGCAGGTGGAATGATGAAGCAGTGCAATATCATGTGGCCGTTAAAGGGTTAGAATACATTCTCAGGTTCCATTACCCTTTTAGGCCTGTGGAGGTCTTCGAATTGCAAGTCTACAGTAAATTAATGGAATAAGAAGTCAAAATTTTAATACCCCTATGAACGTCACATATATGGTAAATTCTCATGAAAATGGAGCACATGGCCGAGGAGGAGAAAAAATCTGAACTGCTCAGATGTTTTGTATTTCTTGTGGGCTGAAAGGCAGCATATAATGTTAATTACTCGCAAAATTGGGAACACTAACTATGAAAATTAAAGATTTTATGACAGTTTTAGGAAGAAAACTGGTTGACCTACGTACGGTGATGAATCTTGTATATGAACAAATTACATGGGTTGCTATAAAACAGAATAATTTGCAAGAAAACTGATATATTTTGTTCATACAGTCATAACAACATGTTGGCTAGGGGTCTTTATCATTTATATCTATGATAAGAATAGATTATGCTGCAATTAATTATACCCACTTATGGAGCTGGACCTACGTATGGTGATGTACCTACGTACGGTGATGTCTATGCATTGCAGTCATTATCTTCACAAATTTATTGATTTCTGGAATTGTAACTGGTCCATAGTATTCATCCTTAGTTAATTGAAGTATATCAACAGGTTTAAAGATAGCATTAGCTATCTCTATCATTCTATGGCATAGGTTTCAATCATGGACCTATGCATGGTGAGGTACCTACGTACGGTGATATTTCCATGATTTCTCTGAATAGGTTGTAATGTATTCATCCAGTTATGACAATATTTTGCATGGATATTCCCTGGACCACATATATCAACATGTTATGAAATAATTTACTAAATATCAATTACTCTCCTTTTATCAATGATTCAATGTACCTACGTACGGTGATGCTAAGGGGTACACCACATGCTTGTCAGTCCTATAGGTCATTGACATATGCATGTTAGAAATATTTTATATTAATATTATATTATATAAAAACTGAGAGATCTATATATCCCAAGAGGATTTTCTCCTTGACATTATACTCATTCTAGTGTACCTATGTACCGTGATGCAAATGTTACACAACTACATTTTTCCTTATAAATAACAAGAAAATGATTGAAAATGAGCTCTGATGGTGTCAAAATTTTCGTTTTTCAATTCTACAATAGTCCACATGAAAAGTGTTATTATGGACCTTATTGTACCTCAAATAAACCACCTAATGTGTTTTACTTATACTTTTTTAGTTGAAAACCTTTGAAATATCCACATTTTACCCTGTTATTGACACAGATTAGATCACTACATGGGCAAAAGTGGGTACCCATAGTATGATAATGTTAGCAGCAATGTGAATGTATAAACACTATAGCAGTTAGACCCCCTGTTAAGTGTACATGGATGGGGAAAGGTATAGTGAGCCTGTGCTCCATTTTCATGAGAATTGACCATATGCATATAATATAAGGAAGATCGTATCTGTTATCTTGCAAATTCACAAAAGGATATATCCTTTACTGAACTCATTTTGAATTGCCTGAGGTATGCTCCAATCTGAAAACCTCTTACTTTGACATGCATGGATGTGTAGGCACAGGTACAACAGGTATCAGTGCATGTTGCATGCCACCGTTATACGACCAATTGATATAACAAAACATAATGTCTCCTATACTGGGAGGTAACATATCCAATGAAACTACTTAGAGGCTGTAGTATGGATAGGGAGGTAACAAGTGTAATGAAACTGCAAGCTTTGAGGTTGTAGGGATGAGAGGTAATCAAGGGAAGCTACAGAGGTTGCTACACATTTAGTATGGGATATTGTTGCAGTTGTTTCAATTCCAAGTTCCGTTCCAGTTCTGGCTACTGACCTGCCATTTGCTACCAAAGATGGTATACAAATAAGGGAATAAGGGTACTTGCCTTAGTGACAAGATGGCAACCTGTGGAAGATCAGCTATTTTGTGTGTATATGGTGAACTTGATATGATACCTTACCCTAAGCCTTGGTATATACATGCCACATTACATGTCAACATTCATTCATGATATAGAAGGTGAATGACGGGCCTGACTCCCTTCTTGTATTGAGTGTTTTAGTCATTAAAGTTTGAGAGTTCATTTATGGGATGTACCCTCAAATTTAAAGTGAAAGATACCTAAGCTTTGTCCTGTTTACCCTACTGCATTCACATAGTATTTTAACATGTTTTGTGACCATGGGAAATTCTCCAGATTTCCCTATATCCTATGATGTTCTATCATTCCTCAGATAATCCCAATATATTCTATAGAATCATAATATCATTTTGAATAGACAGCATTAAGGACCTCAGCCTTTGTTGACTATTGATGAACAAATCTCAGACATTGGCCAAGGTTATGGCAATATAAACAATTATGTTTGCATCTAACAGGTGATGAACTATGTCAGTAATAGATAAAGACATTTCCCCTTGACTCTGATGTCGGCAATAGTGTTATATTGTAAAGCATCTTTGTGACAATACTATGTGGCTGTCACCCTGATCACCTCACACCAATTCACAACCAATGTGGTGAATACCAACAAGTAGCTCAACCTACAGATCACCAATCTGATTGGCTGACTCTGGCCATGTGACAACTGCTCACCCTCAGATAAATGAACTATCAGTTGCCATGGGAACACAGCATGCTTTTTGCAAAACCACAATGACAGAAGACTTTGTGATTATAGGTGCCAGAAATAATATGGCGTCTAAATAATAGCTACTGAGTTACTTTGACAGGCCAGGACCATACCACAGTAACCAGGGTGCTTATTTGAGACCATTTTTATTGCACTAACAACACCTTTTTTAGATACTCCAAACTTGTGCAAGAATGGCATGTATTCAAAGACCCAGTACTTAAGCAGATCACTACTGCAAGTATAATCCCCCCTGTTTCACTAGGGGGTAGAGTGGATGAGACAGGGGGCATGCATTCAGAACCAAATGTGAAAGGCTCTCAGCAAAAGGACAGTTGCTGTAAGAGAAGGCTGGAAATAAGAATGACGTTCTTCACAACCAATGTGGTGAAGCCAATAGATTGGCTGAGGTATGATCCAATCTGAAAGCCTCTTACTTTGTCAAATATAGGCACAGGTATCAGTGCATGCTGCATGCCACTGTTATAAGACCCATTGATATAATAAAACATAATGTCTCCTATACTGGGAGGTAACATATCCAATGAAACTACTTAGAGGCTGTAGTATGGGAGGTAATCAAGGGGAGCACAGGTTATTATTGGATATTTTTGCAGTTGTTTCATCCCTGAAGTTTGTTCTAGTTCTCACCACTGACATGGGATTTGCTACTAAAGATGGTATACAAATAAGGGTATTTACCTTCCTGTCAAGATGACAACCTGTGGAAGATCACCTAATTTTGTGTGTATATGGTGTACTTGACATGATACCTTGCCCTAAGCCTTGGTATACATGCCACATTACATGTCAACATGCTGTAGAAGGTGAACAACGGGCCCGACTTCCTCCTTGTATTTAGTGTCTTACTTGGTAAAGTTTAGGAGTTGAATGATCATTCATGGGATATACAGCAATAGATTATCAGCTTTGTCCTGTTCACCCTACTGCATTAATATAGTATTTCAGCATGTGTTGTGGCCATGAGCAATTCTCCAGATCTCCCTATATCTTATGATCATTCCTTAGATAATCTCAATAATGATATATAAAATCATATTGCCAATATCTTGAAGAGACAATTTATGTCCACAACCTTCGTTGATTATTGACGAACAAATCTCTGGAGGCTATTTCTCAATGTACTATGACTGCACACAGCCACTATGATTTAAAAATGCCAAGAATAAGCCAGGCTATCGTAGGAACTGCCCTAGGACTGCTCACTACGATTAGCAGCTATGCAGTAATTACATAAGGTTTAGTAGGGCAGTCGTACCAGTGCAGACATTAGGGACTACTAGTTCATGGTGCTGTTAAGGCCAAATTATTAGGTTCTCACTATGATTTAAAGGACAGCAGTCGTAGTGTGTTAAGAAATGGCCTCCAGATATTAGCCAATGTTGTGACATTATAAACAATTATGTTTGCATCTAACAGGTGTTGACCTATTCTGAGGTAGCAGGTTGTCGCATGGGCGCCGCCATTGCTGGAGCTTGTTACCAGCGATTTCTACTGATAAGACCTATCAGATGGGTACCAGTTGGCCCCTGAAGGACCGCAGTAAATAGATTGGAGTTCTCTCATTGGCTAATAATTAAACCTGCTAAGTCCGTATACCAGTCATAGATAAAGACATTTCCTCTTGACTCCGACATCAGCAATAATGTAATATTGTAAAACATCTTTGTGATAATGCCATGTGGTTGTCACAATGATCACCTCACACCAATTCACAACCTACAAGTAGCTCACCCTACAGATCACCAACCTGATCGGCTGATGCTGTCCATGTAACAACTGCTCACCCTCAGATAAATGAACTGTCAGTTGCCATGGGAACACAGCATGCTGGCTGGTGGCTGAAATTTTGGTAAGATATTGTAACAAATGGATGGGCTTTCATATTGGTTAATTCATTTCAGATAGGAATTCTTTGAATTCTAGTTGGCAGGTCATGAAGAAGTCTTGGTGGTGACTACCTAACAGTAATCGAGGAAAATAGATTAAAACTACAAAAACACAATGACAGAAGACTTTGTGATTATAGGTGCCAGGGATAACATGGCATCTAAATAATAGCTACTGAGTTACTTTGACAGGCCAGGACCATACCATAGTACCCTTTGTAAGTGCCCCAACATGATCAGTATTATGTAGGCTTAAACCAGGGTGCTTATTTGAGACCCTTTTTATCGCACTAACAACACCTTTTAGATACTCCAAACTTGTGCAAGAATGACATGTATTCAAAGACCCAGTACTTAAGCAGATCACCACCATAAGTATAATCCCCCCCCCGTTTCACTAGGGGGTAGAATGGATGAGACAGGGGACATGCATTCAGAACCAAATGTGAAAGGCTTTCAGCAAAAGGACAGTTGCTGTAAGAGTGACCAAGAGAAGGCTGGAAATAAGAATGACGTTGTGCTTTAGGATGGAAAGGTGCTTTATTCTTTGACATCCAATGGGCTATATGTAAAGATAATGTGAACCAGCTTTAGTCTCCTATTAGTTCCTGATTGGAATTGCATATCTACAACCACTTCTGATTGGTCAATAACATAATGCTACATCAGATTTTATGACATCTATTATGATACTGTCACATATAAGTGCCAGATTATGAATGAGCGCCGCTCTTGTATCTGCCACTGGATTGTTGAATAATGGCCTGCTTAATTTTAGGCTATTGAACAAGTAATTAATGGATAATTCATGATGCGTGTGTGTTAGCAAAGGATAATTACATGAGAGCGCAGCCCAAGTGTAATTATCCTTTGCTAACACACACAGGTCATGAATTATCCATTATCTACTTATTTAATTACACGATATCAATAGATAATCAATAGAATATCAATAAATTCAAGTTGAAAACAAAAATTGTCCCCCCTCCCCGGGACTTGAGGCCTGCCATAGTGTGTGTACACTAGGACTCGTCCCACCAACACCTGTGCCAGACCGCGAAAAAGATGAACCAGGCCGGGGCTTGAACGCCTACACCTGGGATTTGGGGTCCTACTTGCTAGCCACTATACTATTGGCACACACACCTCGGCGCCTGACAGCCGTTGGTTTGGTACTGTGCGTGACTGGCCTGGTTATGGGTCAAGGTGCTGGACGCGTTCACACTACACTACTGCTGGGTGGCTTTATATCATAGAGACCTTGTTCTAGCCAACCACTTCTCGTCAGTCCCTGTGGCGCAATGCATAGGGAGCTGGATTTGGGATCAGGAGATCAGGTTTGACCCCTACCCTGGCAATGAAAATTTCGTAGGTTTTAACATGTAACATATGACATGTAAGGTGTGCATGTTATCCATGGATAACAGCACCGGGTGCCTGTTATTAAGCTAATAGATCATGGATATTGGAGCCCTAGGGCCGTACATGCTGGATATACCCGAGCCGCGAAGCGGTAAGGGTATATCCAGCATATTAGGCCCGTGGGCTCCAATATCTTTGACCTATTAGGTTTATACCACCATTTCCTCCATTTTGTATTAATTTCTTACCTGAGATCCAAAGAATATAGTCACGAGAAGACATTTTGTAAAAGCAAGCGATACGGCCCGGGTCCGCTCTGTGTGAAGCCATTGTTTTTGTTCCTTGCCGGGAGAGGTACTGCCGTGTTCACACTCACTTTTCGTATGGAATCCAACCATGACAAATCGAGAAATTAACAGGTTCATATCCTTAGATAGTCTAGATGATCCCTCCATACGTATTATGTCCAATATATTCAAAATAAAGGAGAATCCATTGATTTTTCAAACCGGTCCGAAATTTTCTGCGTCTTTCTTGTACGGTGAGAAGTTGACCTATATCCACATCCGGGCCACTGACACAGTTTCATCAGACAAGGAGGCGGGTGGGAATGGCCGGACCGCGACTCGCATACGATGGAAAAATCAATGGATTCTTATTTATATTGAAGAAAATGGAGAAAATTAGCATGCATTCCTCGTCTATGGATCGAATACTTCTTGGGATTTCGATATTATAACATGACAAGCTTGGAATCAAGATGAAAACTGAGTGAAAACATAGGACTAGGACCTCAGGTTAGAACTTATTTACTTTCACATTGGTTTTCATCACCGTACAGTGTGGCGCTATGGCTAAGGCCTTCGCCTACCTCCACTGCGGCCAGGGTTCAATCCCTCTACGAGTTGGGACGGTTTTTCACATTGAAATGATGGCCAGACTGAATTTGTGTGTTTGCCACACATTTCCCAAAATATTCTAAGTCCAACTTGACCCCGAAAAAGTATATACCAAAAATTTCAAAAATGCACATGGTTGGTATATGCAGAATAATGTACGGTTATTACGCATATAAAACCACCGGAAGTCCCCAAATCGTGGTATAACCTTGGATGACCGGACACCTTATAAAAGTCATGATGCATGCATCATGGCATGCAATATCGACAGGGATGTGCATGGGAATATCCAGGAAAAGCACTCAGAATCACAGAAATCGTGTAATAAACACAGCTACACTCAATGGGGCCATGTCCCTTCTTTCTATCACATCTCTCTGCATCTTCACCGAAACCACAAGCAACACTCCATGCATTCCTTTCAACATTGATATTTCCACACATGGCCAGCATATTTTTTTGAAGTCTGATGGCTCATCTACTTTGGTACAGGCCTGGAGGGTAGACAAGGTGGTATGTATCAGACACGGTGGTATGTATCAGTGTGAGTAATAATGCCAGTGGGCACAGTCTAGAGAGCCACAGAGATCGAAGTGACTGTAATGAGTTAGTCACATAACATGTACCAATTATGGCTTTCATCTACATCTCCAGTCCCCAAACTAGAAGCCAAAACTGCAAAACTGCCTATGATGTACCACTCTTTATAAGGGTAGATGTGTAGTTATGTCCATGTTCTGAGACGATTAGTGTATATTGAGAAATGAATGACAGGTTCTAGTTATTATTATGCCATTCGTATCAGTCCTGAATTCTTGATTAATAATCAATCTTAAAGAAGTGATCAAATGCCAAGAATTAACTCACTAATTTAATCATTAGACTCAGTGATGTATTTTTAGGCCACAAAAACATAATAATAGTCCAATTTGCAAGCTGTAAAAACCGGAATTACAGTCAGACATACGGTCCTGCAGTCTGGTAATTTCTGCGGGTCTGAGAGTGAGCATGGAAAACCATTGTCCTGCGAGCTTTCGTATTGACTGACTCCGTCTCTCAGCCATATAATGGCTTCGATGATTATGGGCCTGTAATATAGTCTCGAGGAATATTACCTGTATTGTTCCATTGCCACCAATCCAATGTATGTATTTGGGTTACTTTCATCCCATGTTGACACAAAGAGTTAACATCATATGGCAATCCCAAAAGATTTTGGAAACATATAAATGACACGTTTAAAAATTCGAATTCTATTATATATCCTGACATGAAACATCATATCACTGGGGCAGACATAGCTTCAGAAGATACATGTGAGTATGTGAATGATTATTTCTGTAATGTTAATAAAGGAGCTGCACATTGCAGCTGTTGGGGAGGAGCAACAGGGGCGGATCCAGGATTTTGGAAAGGGGGGGGGTTGAACCCTCAGTTACTGTGGGACCTATCATGGTGATGTCGCAAGCGTAGCAAAAATGGTGTGGCCCGAGTCTGGGCCAGAGCGGGCTCCTGATGTGGGCCACACTGGGTTAACACAGTGGGCGCCCGATGGGTTTTGTCCTCAGCAAAGGGTCTGGGCCACACTGGGCAAACCGATTTGGGCACAGATCTGTTTGAAATTGGGCTCACCGATTTGGGCTCAAAGTGAATTTAACATGGGTTTTTGGTGTGGCCTAAAGTGGGCTGCCCGATTTGATGAAAAATTAGTGGTGACATGTTAAAAATTCTTTTTGAGAAATTTATCCAAAATCTTTTCTTTTTTTTAAAAGTCAATAAGCTACAAATCCTTGAGCTAATCTAACCCCCCCCCATATCACCAAAGCAGTAAATGCAATATCTACCCAAGTGGAAAGGCAGAGCAGTACCATTCATTTGAATCAAACTCATTCAGCCAACACAAGGCACTTTGATTCATTAAAGTGACATTCTGGCCTCAATCTTCCCCCACTAATTCCCTATGTAGAAGTAGAGAAGAGAGCCTTCAAGTTCATAATGACTGTACCTCTGCATATCTGCTCTTGTTCCAAGTTCAGTGCAATAGAAATGGTGTTGCCATTCCACTACTACTCAGATGACCTTGATTTGCACTTTTGACTAGAAACATCTAAGTATTTCCAGAATATGAGAAAGTCTGCACATTATTACTTCATATCTGATTTAGTAGTCTATTCCAGTTGTCCTATGTCTAAAAGAAATAAGTTTGGTATGGGTAGTAGAATTCTGCCTGGAGTGCTGTGAAACCACTTTGTAGTGAGTCTGCCATGGACTGGCCTACAGAGGCAGGGGATATTTTTGGTTTCTCAGTTGCCTCTATATATAGTCCTCTTATACCTGGCCAAGTGTGGGACCTGTTTGCCCCCACACCACAAATACACCTTGCAAGCCTACTAGTACAAAGAAAGACATGAAGCTGTTCTTTCCAGGACTAGTCAGTGTTGCCTTTTACATTAAATATCTGGATCCCTACTATGAACCTACCTGTGTATTAATGGTATAGGGAAAGTGTCCTACAGCAGTGGTGGAGGGAAGGGAGGGGGGAGGGCAGGGCAGGGTGAGAGGAGGGCAGGGCAGGGTGAGAAGAGGGCAAGGCAGGGTGAGATGAGGGCAGGGCAGGGCAGGGTGAGAGCAGGACAGGGCATGTGAGCAAAGGAGATGCCAGGGCAGTGCAGGGTGAGAGTAGGACAGGGCAGGGTGAGAGGGCAGGGCAGGGTGAGAGCAGGGCAGGGTAAGAGCAGGGCAGGGCAGGGTGAGAGCAGGGCAGGGCAAGGGTGAGAGCAGGGCAGGGCAGGGTGAGAGGAGGGCAGGGCAGGATGAGAGTAGGGCAGGGCAGGGCGAGAGCAGGGCAGGGTGAGAGCAGGGCAGGGCAGGGTGAGAGCAGGGCAGGGCAAGGCAGGGTGAGGGCTGGGAGTGAGAGTGAGTGAGTAATAGATGTTTAACGCCATTTCGACAGCTAAGGTCATATTCATGGCGGGATCCTCATTACACAAATTCACAGAGGAATGTGTCAGTGCCTGCGCATATGTGCACCACACACATCCTGAGGGGATAGGAAAGAGGAGAAATAGACCCTTTTAAGTGGGCTAGGGAGGCCCAGGGAGGGCAGGGTGACAGAAGGGCAGGGCAGAGCGGGGTGAGAGGGGGAAAGGGCAGGGCAGGTTGAGTGGAATGAGGAGGAGATGGAAGGGGTAGGGAATGGATAGGGGAGGGACAAACAAAAAAGAGAGAGGGAGGGGGAACACTCATCACAGAGTTTAGAACAGTTCAGAAGATGAGGCTGCCCTGTCCAAACCCACTCTCACCCCAGACTGGGAAGACTTTATGCAGCTAAGTACCCATCTTGGGATGCCCATTTTGAAACCATCCTGGGCCCAATGTGGTTGCCCATTTTAAAGCTGACCAGTGCCCAAATCGGCCAGCCCAATGTGGCCCAGACCGTATGCTGAGGACAAAACCCGTTGGGAGCCAAACGGGCTCAAGTGGGTTTGCCCGATTTGGGCTGCCCTGTGTGGCCCTGACTGGAAACCCAGCATCTGCCAAACCTAAAACCCATGTACTGAATACTGCCCGCTTTGAACCACCTTATCCCGGGTAAAACCAATTTGGCCCCGAGCGGGCTTGCTACATGGGGATGTCGCAAGCGCATTGCCGTGACATATCTAGTGGGGTTTGGGGGCATGGCCCCCCAAGAAAATTTAGAAATCTAGACATCAAATGGTGCATTCTGATGCATTTCTAGATCCTGATCCAGTAAAGCACCATCAGCAGTAAATCAATGATTATGAGAACAGGGAATGGAAATCTTAATAAATTTTGATTGGACAATGGTGTTTGAGGGTGGCTTGGGGGGAATGTCCCCTTGAAAACTTCAGGTATATAAATATCAAACTGCAAATTTTAAAACACAGGTGTGAACCTGGGGTGGGCAGGGTTTCCATAAAGGGGATGCAAATCTTGTGTGGTAATGCTTTGTCCTTTGTGAGGTTTTGGGGGCTGGTCCCTCAAGAAAACATTTGAAATATAGATGTCAAACTCTCAATTTTAAGTTATGCAACTAGTCTCAGATGTGAATCTAGTATTTTAAGATATTGTTGCCTGCCCCCATCCCTGGGAAATCTTCTGAAGAATTGATGTCAAATCTTGAAGTTTAAAGCATTTTGGTGTACCTTCAGGAGTGTGTTCATTCACTGGTGATTAAGGAAGTTTTGGGTCATGCACAAAGAAAACCTGATAACATACTCATCAAACTTATCATTTAAAGCATTTTGGTATAGGCAAGCAATTTCAGCAAGGAATGAAAATTTGTCCTGATACCATACATTGTTCTTTGAAAGGGTTTGGACAGCTTGTCCCCCAAGGAAGTTTTTGAAATATCGGTGTCAATCAAAGATGTCAACTCATTGTTTAAAGTATTTTAATACACCCAAGTTATAAATCTGATAGAAGATTACCTTGGGAACCCCACATAGTAAACAACTCATAAGGCACACCAAATGCCCAGGTGCTTATGTGGTCACTGGTGCACATTGGGGATGTTTTTTTAATCATAATCTAATGTAAGTATACCCTCCATCACTGACCCATTCCTATACCATAGACTATACCAATCAAACTCAACCTATAACTAAGGCCCACATGGGATGGGTTTAAGGTATAAACTATGCCTTATATATAGGCCTAAGCCAAGCATTATCTATATATCTATGATATGATGATGATTTTTTTCTGGATTTGCTTGTGTTAGAAAACTTTGAGAATTCTTTTACTCTTTCTGAACAATACAAATTATATCAAAGAGTGATAAGGGTCATGAAATGGGGCATAAAAGTGGACATCTTAGGTGGGCCCAAAGGGGGGTCCACCTTCAGAGACCCCTATTTGGACAACATTATGGGTAGACCAGAAGGGGGGGGGGGTCCTGACCCCCAGGACCCCCCTGGATCAGCCCCTGAGCAATGTGTTGAGGATGAAATTAGTGAATTATTGTTAAATGAAAACTTTACAGATACCAATATTAAGGTCAATAAGTGGGATGTCCATTTTGCTATAAAGGAGATTGATAAAAATAAATATTCAGGTATTGATGGAATAAGGGGAGATATATTACATTGCGCATTATTGTGTTTGATAAATTAGCTTACTCATTTCATACAAATCAGTCTGGATAGGTATATATTTCCAAAGTGTGGGTTATGGCCGTTGTCAAGCCACTGCCAAAGGATGGGGATTTGGCAAAGGTAAAGAACTGGAGGCCTATATCATTACTGCCAATGCCCTCTAAGATTATTGAGAAGATCATGTATTATCATTTATGTGAAAGCATGAAGAAAAATGATACCTTTTGTGATAATCAATATGGTTATAAGAAGGGCACTGGCACTGGCGGTGCCACTTTTGATCTTGTCAATGAGCTGTATGAAAATAGAAATAATGGATTAACCCAAATTATACTAAAGCCAGAGTTTTAGCATAAGGAGATTGAAAATATGTACATAATGTCTTGTATGCCTACATATGCAACTTTTCAAATTTTGTGGTGATCGGATCATAATGTCCAGTGACATAAGGTTTTCAATACTGACCTACATGTAGGTCGTAAGTAGAATCCACTGTGTGGAACTATATCGGTCACAGGCATCAACTTATAGTGAACTGTGTATATTCAAGGTCAAGCCTTATGACCTTAACCTTGAGCAAGGTCACTCATATTACATTCAATTATGAGGGTCATATAGCATCACCAAATATCAAAATTTGATAAACCTAGGCTAAGCCAATGGAAATATGAAGTGATAGCATTCTTATTCATATCTATACAAAATACATACATATTCATAGGAAACCAGACCCCTTATCTTCCTAACAACCTACATGTAGGTCACTTTTGATCAATAGGCCATATCTTAGGAAGTTAAGTCTCCATGACAACCAAATTTTGCATGCATAAACTTATATACTAGTTTTCCATATCAACTAAGTTGTGAATACCAAGCAATAAGTTATCTGATAAAATGATGCAATTCATTTTTCAAATTTGCCTTTTTGCCTATTTTCAGATTTTGTGGTATGTTGGTTGCCATGGCAACCATACAAAAATTGGTTGCCAATTTGATTTTTTAAGAGAGGAACATTAGAATATAATTGAAATATATTATGCATCTTATTTTCTCAATAGGAGGGGTATGTGTCCTTTATGGTACTGTAAGTGACCTACATGTAGGTCGTTAGTATAATCTTGGTTAATAACAGGGGCCCTATATATGTATAGACTTTACTAAAGCATTTGACAGTGTAATACATTCAAAATTGTTAATTAAACTTAGTTAACGTGGCTTGAGTAAATCATACTTTCTGTGGTTTAAAAGTTATTTAGAAAACAGGAAATAAAGAACAAGCTATGGTAATAAAGTTTCTTAAACCATGATATTAACCCTGGAATTCCCAAGGGATCAGTTTTAGGTCCCCCTGTTATTTGTATTATATATTGACAATGTGGTAAAGGTATTAAAAAAATCCAGACTCAACCATTGATTTCAATGGTAGTACAGTACAAACTGTCACTTTTTTTCCATACCTAGGGGTACATATTGATGGCAAGCTTAGTTTTGACAAACAGATTAAAATTATTAAAAGAAATGTATGTAACAAATTGTTCAGATTTGCTAAGCTCAGAAGGTTTTTAACACAGGATCAAAGTGTAAAAATATACTGTTGTACAACCAGACTAATTATAGAATATTGTTCATTTATTAGTACCAGTTGTAATGAAGATAGTCTCGCTGCATTACAAAGACTACAAAATAGAGCTTTAAGAATTTGTCTAAGGTGTAATATTAGGCGGTATAGCAGGGGTAGACACTAATGCTGGTCCGGGGGCCAATGGCCCGTAATTTTGAGTCCTGGCCCGCAATTTTCATCATAAATACCCTCCTGTGGGCCCGGGTGGCCCATAAGAGTTCGTTAGGAAAATTTAAGGAAGAATTTCCCATGCCAATATGGCCATGTTATATACCATTAGAAAGGGAAAATCACCAGGAAATCGACAGTTAACATGTGGATTTAGTATGAATTAAGTAAGAAGAGCAATCATTTTCTCTTTTAAAAAAGTGAAATATATTTTCTGGGCCAACACTTAAATCTGTGGGCCCAGAAAATATATTTCTCAGGCTGTGGGCCCGGGTGGCCCATGGCTGAAAAGGTTAATGTCTACCCCTGTATAGTGCTAATGAGTTACATGAAATTTGTAAAGTATCCTTGTTAGAAAAGAAGATTTGATATGTTATTATTATGTTTGATGTATAAGAAATCTAAGACTGTGGTAAACAGACCACAAGGTTATAATACAAGGTCTCAAGAAAAAAATTGTTTTTGAATTACCAAGGGTTATTTTTAGGCATTACAAAAGATCACCATCCCTTTGGAATGCTCTATCTGAGGAGATTCAGAAAGCTACAACAAAGGTTAAACACTGTTACATTTTAAATGGAATTGAGGAAAATAGAAAATTTACGGTCAAATCAAAAGATGGGCTACAATTGAGGTCAAGAAGCAGGTGTATAAACCGCGCCGCTTCATATTCATATTCATGTTCATATTCAGACTGATATACAAATTCATATTTATATTCAAATTTTTGTCTTATTTATATTCATAACAAAACGGCATCTTTGACAAATATGGTTGATTTAAACATTCGTTTATTTTGTATAAATTAACTACACATGTGATTTATGCACTAAAGTGCCTATGTACGTGCTCTTGTTATATCTTCATTTTCATATCTTATAATTATGTCCTTCATATGTTGACAATTCATTTGTGCGCGTATTGCCAGCCCCTGTTCCTAAGTATGTATATAATGACATTTGTCAAGAGATGTGAAGTTATTGTATTACTTCATTCATATTTCAAAGAAAAATCAATAAAACTTAGTCTGCTCTATAGCATTATATAAATGAACATAACAGTGTATTAATGCAATGAGCAAGTCAAAAGAAATCATAGATCATTATGACTCCTTATTTTCATAAACCTCTGCTCTGCCCTTCAAAGAAAAAAGCAAAAATGGTAATGAAAATAACAACAAAGAAAGAAAATAAAGAGGGATATGACCTTAGTTCAAACCAATCAATAGCAGTGATAGGTAGTTATTTACAAAGGACAGACAACCACCTCTTCTGAAAATAGATAACCGCTTCAAGACGAGCTAAGCCAAACTGGTCTATTTCCTACTCCTCTGCTACCCTGCCCCTCCCCTCCCCTGCCATTGACCTGAGGAACTGAGACTGTGTCTGTCTGTGCACTGCTAGTGAAGGAAATGTCAAGTAAATGCCTTGGGTTAGCTCTTTAGGTACTGCTTAATGTCTCCATTTTTACATTCTTTTGTCACCTACTTGCTAAAACTAATGCTACAGAAGTGTCTGAATATCTCGAGGTTAGAATGAGTATTGGGTGTGTAACCTGAGGAGTAGTCAGACCAATGCTGCATTCATGCTTTGTGATAAAAGGGCAATGCATTATGTGGCTCTTACAGGGTTAGAAGAAGCAACAGAAGGGGGAAATGGTAAAAATGCTGGGGAGTAATGACATTTGATATTTGCCAAAGTCATGTTGGTTTATTGTAAGTTGTGCTTTACAGACCTACCATGTGATGGAAACTTAGTGTGTGTTATTCTGCTATTTTTTTCTGTATCAATTTTAAAGATATTTAGTGACCAACAAATAGTGTAAGAATAATGGAAGTGCTCTGGGCTTTTCCAATAGATATAATTGAATTGGTCTCAAATTGCAATGCATACACATTAAGTAACATCAATAAGAGCAGCTAGTTTGAGAGTCTCCTGTAGGATTGGGATGCTACATGTGATTATGGTCATGCAAGCACCTCTCTTGTTGAACCCAATGTGTTGGAGTCCCTCTGTACAGGGTCCATCTTTTCTCACTCTGACACCACCGTGTCTACCTTCCAGGCCTGTACCAAAGTAGATAAGCCACCCAGACTTCTAAAGATTATGCTAGTCATGTCTGGAATCAAGATAACATCAACCAAAGAAGGCTCAGCCTCAGGCGGAAATAATGAAGATTTTATCAGTGCTGAAAAGGCGCATGGAAGGGTGTTGTTGAAGGTCTCAGTAAAGAGGGGTGAGATACCGTATGATAGAGAAGAAGAATGTGCCCCTCAGAGTGACGCTGTAAATTATACATCATAAAGTGGAAGTAAAGTGGCCATTATCAAATTCTAAATAGGCTGCTCAGCACTGTCATAAATAATCGCCCTGGCAATCATAGATGTATAGGCATGGTTACATCTAGTATACTCATGAATAAAGGATTGGCACTCATTCGAAATCTGGCACTTAGATAAGATAAACAGTATTTTGTAATGCCTTCATGAAATCTGACATAACCTCCTTTACCAATCAAAAGTGTTTGTAAATAATAAAGCAACTCCAATCACAACGGTAGTCCCAGGCTAGTTCACAGAGGCTGATGAGGTACTCACCATATATGTACGTGGCATTTGGAGCTGTTCCACAAGTCATTGAGGTAGGCAAGACATGTTTTGCTAGGGATTGTTGATGAGAAGGCAAAGTCAGGGGCATGGAAGCAGTTTCAGAGTGGGAGGGACTAGCGGAGTTTTCTGCAATTTTTTACCTCCATTTGCTTGACCTTTTTGTTTTGACCTTTTGAGGAGTTGGCCATAAGTGGGGGGGGGGGACATGTCCCCCCTGTCCCCCCTGCCTTCCTCGCCCATGAAAGTCCTAACACAAATAATCTGCCCATCTGCTCTCCCTGTACCCATGTCAGGAATGAGTAGCTCCATGCCAAGGATGGCCATAAAAGCTCTGACATAGCCATCGGACACTGTCCCACTTGTCTTACTCACTGTGCCTAAATCCAGCATAAAGAGTGCATGTAGAAATCAACATTTTCTATAGGATTTTTCAAAGCTATTTCACACTGCAACTACAAGGTGCAGCCACACTTATTACTGAATCTTATCAAGGATAGTACAGTATAGGATGGGTCAGTCCCTATAGTGAATGCCAACCCCCATCTACCCCCTTCCCCCATGAATCTAGGTGACCTTGTGTGTTCAGTATTGGGCCCTATGTAGAATAAGGGGGTTAATGGAGCTATCGTGTATCTTCATGAAAGGGATATCAAATGAAATGAAGAGATCATCTAAACTAAAAGATCCTGCTAAATCCAAAAATGATGGTCTTTATTCTCAGAATTTGACTGAAAGTATCCGAAAATGATGTTTGATGAGGGAAATATTTTGAAAATATACAAAAATGATATTGAGAATTATTGGAAATCTTTAAATATAGAACATGTAAATTGGTGTTGATACCTCAATCCACATACCCCAATGTCTGCCTATCTCTCAGTCAGGCAAGTTCTGGGCCTTTGCTTTGCTCTGCATATCCCACATACAGCATATCAATTGTGTAACTATCACTCATCCTGCCTATCACTTCAATCCAAAACATCTGCAGTTAAATCTCTTAAAAGGCTTAACTTATAATGCTTACCCCTTACCTTACCTTATCTTATTTGTTCCTTCTTTCCTTTAGTCTACCTATCCTCAATATGCCCATCATTCATTTTACCTATCCCTCATGGTGACTAACCCTCAGACCCTCATGTTTAATCTATGCTGTTTGTCTGCTATATAACCCTTTATAGGTTAACAGTACATTCCTTATCAAGTCTACTATTTCAATTTTACCTATCCCTAATAATGCCCATCATGAAGCCTACCTATCCCTCATTGTGCCTATCCCCCAACTCTGCACATCCCTCATATTTGACTTGCATATCTCTCCCTAGGGTCCATGTTTTCTTTTTTTATGTTTGCTCATCTTACAAGGTATTCTGTGCCTATTCCTCAAATTGCCAATTGCTCATACTACCTATCCCTCTTGCTACCCATCCTTACCTATCCACCATGCTCTCTATATAGCTCTCTTACCCATCTCAACTATCTTAACCTACCTATGTCACAACCAACCTTCATTATGATCATTTCTCAGTCACCCTATCACCTAACAGACTGGTTACAGTCCACCTTATTCATACATCTACCTATAATTCATGCTGCATATTTTCAGTTTACCTATATAATGATATGAATGGAGGATAGGCATGATGGGGGATAGGTGTATTTAAAAAGGCATAGACCTGGAGACAGGTGGAGGACATTGAACACAAGCTGAAATATGTATAGAGAGAGAGGGTTAGACTGACTGAGCTGAGATGGTAAGAAAGCCATATGGAGAGCATGAGGGATAGGCATTCAAAAGGATTGGTAGCGAGGGGGATAGGTAGCATGAGCAATAACCAGTTTGAGGGATAGGCACAGAGAGTACCTTGTAAGATGAGCAAATGTAAAACAAGAAAACATGGGTGCTAGCGACAGAGATGCAAGTCAAATATAATGGGTATGAAGAGTTGGAGGATAGGTATAATGAAGGAAAGGTAAGCATTATGATAGGCACCATTAAGGATAGGTAGGATGAAAATGGTAGACATGATAAGCACTGTACTGTTAACCATTAGGGTCTAGATAAACAGATGAACAATATAGTTTAAACATGGTCGTCTGAGGGATAGTCACAATGAGAGATAGGTAAAAATGAATGATATGCAGATTGACGATAGGTAAACCATGGAAAACTAGGACCAGAGAAGATTAGCTAAAGTAAGGATTAAGCTTTAGTATTTAGGCCTTTTGGCCTTACTTAACTCAAGATGCTTGGGGTTCAAGAGATAGGCAGTATGAGTGATAGGTAGACTAAGGGATAGGCAGTATGTGAGATAGGCAGAGTAATGCACAGTTAGAATAAGTTTTGTCAGATTGGGAGATGGCAGACATTCCGATATGTGCATTGAGGTACTACCTCTGGTTTATATGTTGTGTCTATAAAGACTTGTCATCTTTTTGAATAGTAATTTGTACATCTTTAAAATATTTTCTTCATCAAACCTCATTTTTGGGTACTTTTAGTCAATTTCTGAGAATCACGATCACAAAATTTGGATTCAGTAGGATTTTTGGTCTAGGTGGTTTCTTCTATCCCTTTAGTATCACCCTGATAAAGGAATACCACAGCTCCATAAACCACCTAATCCTGTAGACAAATCAACAATGAAGACAAAGGGGCACCTAGTTTGATGGGGGGTAGAGGGGGGTGGCCTGTCACACTCTACCCATAGACAATGCTCTCAGTGACTCCTCCTATAGTATCTAAACTTCTTGATCACATCCCATTTTACCACTCTGTTTACATCTAGTTTCATTGATTGGAATCATTTCTGAATGTCAGGTGATCACCACCAAGACCTCTTTATGACCTGTCCATTAGAATTCACAGGATTCCTGCCTGAAATAAATCAACCAATATGAAAGCACATCTAACTGTTTTAAGATCTGAGCTGATTTCAGCCATCAATATGCATCCTGTGTTTCCATGGTAACTGAGAGTTAATTAATCTGGGGCTGGGCAGTTGTTACATGACTACTGTCAGCAAATTTGGATGGATATCAGACTAAATTAAACCTGTCGATCAACACAGGGGCACACCGTTTACCATGTGGATCCACTATTCTGTTCAGCTTCGCTTCTTGACGAATTATACTACATTGGATGTAAATTGTTTTAAAGTGATCTCTGTGATAACCACATGCTGTTATCACCAACATGTTTTACATCAAGGCACTTTAGACTGTTGCTGCGGCTAGCAAAAAAGGAAACAGTTATATCCATACCTACCTTAGGTCCTTCTGTTCTAGGTGCAAAAGTAAGCAGCTGTGAGAAACCATACATAGACAGGATCTATTTATCCAGAACAATTGAATTAGCTGAAGTCTTGTGTCAGTCATGCCAGCTTGTTAAGTCATAATGATACCATTACCCATAGAAGATTCAACGACAATGACCATGGGAAAATGCAAAGCCATCAAACATTCCTGAGAAACGCAATTAACAGCAGATACACAAGTCATATCATGTCTATATGAAAGTCAACTGAAGGAAATGCAGGCATAATACTGTAGGGGCACGGTTTAGTATTAGCGTCTATAGCTTACGAGTTGACTGGTTTCCGAGTGCGGCGCTCTCTCGGGTTGGAGTTGATTACGCCTGGTGGATGGTGACAGCACTGTCCTCCAGGCTTCTCGGCTTAAACACGAGGGGACTCCGAGACCTTACCTGGTAGTCGTTAATAGGAATTATACAAGCACTTATACAACCACTCAGAATACCCTTAGCTGCCTGTACATTAGGATATTGAATAAAACTTGTTGCCTTCTGAACCGGACATCCTTGTATTCATGATCCTTTCCGAATTGTAGTAAGCCAATCTAAGATCGAACCATTACAATACATTCACAATGCAATCCCTTTTCTAACATATGTCTATCATCAGGCAGGGTATTATCAAGACAGGATATACATACTGGAACATTTACTTCTTTTGTTGTAAGTTCAATGAAACATTCCCTAAATCAATGTTTGGAACAACGACTGAAATCATGCAATACAAGGAGGAAGTCATCCCTGCCATCTACCTTCTATGACATTTTGGCATGGAATGTGGCATGTGTACAAAGACATCTCTAAGATAGTACCCCCCTGGTATCATGTGAGGTGCTCCTGGATGTACATGTAACAGGTAATGATGCATAAATTGCCATACTCTTACTGGGGCAGACATTGACAACTGTCATTGAGACCAATATAACTGTATGTCTTTGCCTTAGAGTTGATTGGAAGACATTCACAGGCATAGGTTCAGAGGCTGTGAATAAAACCACCAACGTGTAAACCATTTCAATGCTACATATTGAATTGACATATCATGCCACCCCTATTTGGTCAATGGACAATTCAAGCGGGATGTTGTACCAATGTAGTGCAGCCATCACGGCAACAAAGGGAGATGGGACTTGAGTATTCCTGTGGCTGTTTTCTCCCTTTTTTTAAGGAGTCGTAAGAGGCAGCTCCCACAAAAACATTTTGACATGTAGAATAAGTGAAAATCTTAATAAACCTGGACATGTTACACATGGTTGGAAGTGTAATTAATGCCTTTATCAATTTCCTTCCATCCTGTAAATGGAATGTGAATGGATCAAAAACGTTCTTTTTTAGCTTCTTTTGTTTTTGTGGAATCTCCCCCTTACGACCCCTTAACTTTATTGCTGACAGAGGCTCATATATCAATGTATATATGAACAAATTGAATGGTTACATAATCACCATTAAATGGGCATAAAAGTTGTGGACACCAGCGGACTTCTGATGATATTTGTTCATTGACTTTGTCAGATAATTAGGATTTGGATGGCTACTTCCTTTTGTGAAAGCTCTTATAAATGCTAATGAAAAAGAACAACATTGCTTTATATCCCTATCCTTTATAGGACATCGATGCAAAGGTTCAAAGGACCCTTTCTTATCAGATGGTAGCGGGAGGGTCATCTATGTCTACAAAGGAATCGCCATTATCTGTTTTTTTTGTCTTAATGCGAAGCCATCGGCCAGTATCCCACACCCTTTTATATACACTCTAAGCCCGAATTGTAAATAGGCAGTATAGACTACTGTACTGCATACACAGCAAGCTACTGTAGGGTCATTGGATTTGTACTAACAGCAGCCCTTACTGTTTTCCAAAAATAAAAGCAATGTACTGTAAATAGCCTGGCCCAGTCTGACAGTGTACTACATCTCTGAGCTGATGTTTGTTGACTTTGGATGTAGTTACTAAGAATGGATTACTGTTTCCACGTGGCATTCTACTTATTACTTATTTTCTTCCCCAAATTGGCTTATGAACGGTCCTTCAACTTTACACTGCCAGTAGAGGCTGGCTTATTAGCATATAGTATAGCATTTTTTCAATCATTTTCCTGCTCTTCAAGATTTATATCAGTAGCATCGTGAATAGTGCTCAGTAACAAACCGTCTTGTCATACCCCTTCCCCGACATTCACCGATTCATAGATAAAAGGAAAAATGTTTTTCTTGCCTGTACTTATCATAAACAATCCCCAGTGGGCCCCGTCACATCCAGGCCCTGGTAACCATGACAACTGGGTAGTCTCCAGGGTGTAACATGACATGGTACCAACCCTCCATGTGTGGTGTTAGGGAAAACCTATCTGTACAACTACCAGAAGAAATGGATGGGGATGACAGAAAGGTAGACAGCCAGGGAGGGAGGCTGCAGACAAGCAGTGGCACAAGCTGCTGGAGTGCAAAACTTTGCTTCTAGTAATTTGGAATACAAGGAGTTCCCCTAGTTCTTGGCTCATCATCGAGGAAAAGACACTCAGAAAGAGGAGAGACACAGAACTATCTCTGAGATTCCAGATATGGATGACCATTACAAGTATTGGTACTGGACTACACTCAGACAAACAGGGGGAGGGGGTACTGTCAGTATAGACAGTGAATGACACTGAGATGCCTGGGCACAATGCAATTTATAGAGATAAAAATACAGCCCAAACAAAGAGCTACATCTAGTGAAAGGTGATGAGGAGGGTAGACTGTATAAGAGAATGGGATTGTTGCCTTAAGCCCTATCGTGCCCAGAATTCAAAAAGTGCACGAGCCGCAGCCGTAGCCGTGGACGGCGTGCATCCCGAAGCCGTTCCAGGTCTCGTTCTCGGTCCAGGAAGGGCGGCAAGAGGAGGCGCTCCAGGTCCAGGAAGGCATCCAAGAGAAGGACCAGCCGTCGCCGCTCCAGCAGCCGCCGCCGCAGGCGTTAAACTGTCTGCAAGGACACCTACATCAGTCCCTAACCGTTCGCGGTTAATTATATATATATACACGAGTGTATATAGTTCCATAAGTTATCTCGCTACCAGGGAATAATAATACCGGTAATAACGATAATAATAATGTTGATATATACAGTAATAATAATATATGATACAGTTGTATAATAAATGATCATATCACAGACACATGAGTTTGGTGGGTTACTGACCTTGGGGCTATCAGCACCATACATGCCAAAAACACACAAAAACACGCCAAACACATGTGAAAAAACACATACCAATCAACAATGCAATTGAGATTGGCAAAGTCTATCTAATCTTAAAAGTTCATTTTTATGATTATGCAAATATGTAAAAACAGAATTAGATTTCCAATTTACCTTTTTCTTAATGGAGTCTATACTGAGTCCAGCATCCTTTAACATAGTAGCACCCCCATGCCTAAGAGAGTGAGTGGAGACTGAACCTTTGATACCAGCACGTAGAGATAAAGATTTCAATCTCGAATTAATATATTGGTATTGTAGAGGAACACCATTAATTTTAAATAACAAATCCCTCGCACCCCTACCTGAGCACAATTTTTTCAAGTCTTTACAAGGACATAACAATGAGGTATCGTCTCTACATAAATATATATCAAAGGAATGGGTACCAAGCTGGTTCGTTTTAGAAGTTTTAATATGTAGACTAGCATAACTTTTAAATATTTTTACATCACCTACCCTTAGTGTATGGGGAGAAGATACAACATGTCCTATCCTGAGGACACCTCTATAACATAAGAGAATAGCTAACCAGAACTTCAAGTCAGCCCTGTTGGAGAGATCCAAATACGATCTAATACATAACATTTCTTTTGGACTCAATGGGTGAGTAACCCTAGTAGGAACAGCATAATTTCTATCAATACCATCCAACACCTTTTTTAGCATGAAATTACTGCTATGGTCTAAGCCACCTCTAAGTTTTTGATGATACCAAATGGATGATAAATAATTTCTTACAGAAGAAGGTTTCATACAACTAGATAAATATACTGCATATGTAGCAGCCTGAGAGGGGGAACAAGGAAATCTAGGTAATTTAAATTTGTTACAAAATTTTTTGTACCTGCTAAGTTGTTGTTTCCTTGTTCTCCTCGTATTCTCCGACACACCCTTCGCTAAAAGACACTCTTTTCTTTTTTGTAACCCTTTCCATTCTGGAATTAAAGCAACACATATCATTTTCATGGAGAGAAGTTATACATTTACCAGGCATACCCTTATATGCAAGTCTCGACAGTTGGTCAGCCAGGATATTGTCCTCTGACTTAATGTATGTAGCGAATATTTCTACATTGTTGAGGAAACACAGCCAAAAAATCTCTCTTAGCCATTCCATACAAAGTTTGTTTTTGGACCTGCCTGTATTTATCATAGCTAACACCTGCATATTATCAGTTATACAATGTATTCTTTTGTTTCTATAACTAGAAATCCAGCGTTTTAGGCCCATAAGAAGGGGATATAACTCGTATACATTAATATTCCGATGATGATTTTGTAGAACATCCAATATCGGAGGGGGGGAAAAATGACCTGAACCTAGGTTGAATTTATCATGAGATGTCCAGTCACCATATAAATAATCTTTCCCCATCCATGCTCCAAAGCCTTTAATAGACGAATCAGAGTACATAGGTGTATCAATAACATCATTTAGAATTAACTTTCTACAGTTAAAAACTCTACAAAAATCCAACCACCACTGGAGGTCACGTTTGGTACATTCAGAAACCCTTATATAGCTCCTAGGCTTAGCTCGAGCACACAAATCGAAGACCCTCCTGCTGAACGTTCTACCACCCTTAACCACCTGTGAGCAGAACGACATTAAACCACCTATCCTCTCTAAGTTCTTTTTAGAAATAAATTTCTTATTAACGTTATCTAATAAGAGATTTTCCATTTTTCCAACCTTTTCAATAGGCAAAGACAGTTCCAACTTAACTGAATCTATGTTAATGCCTAAGAATTTACAAAATTGAGATGGGTCGGTCACCTTTTCTTTGGATACTACAAAGCCCATGTAGGTCATACATTCCATCAATAAATTCCTTTGTCTAAGACATTCATCATACGTATCAGCAATTATGATAAAGTCGTCCAGATAATTTACAATTTTTTCTACACCGTAGAATTTTGCCACCTCCACAATAAAATCAGAGATTCTATTAAAAATATACGGGGCACATTTCAGGCCAAAAGTTAACCTGTTGCTTACATAATAATCCTCACCATGTCCAAAATCCCATCTGAAACCTTGCATGGTCGTGTGAGGTGCATACACATTTATAGACCTGTAAGCTGACTTTAAATCCACCACACTCATGAAATCGTCCTTATTCAATTGAGCAGTCACCGTGCTAATATTATTATAAGAAAATGTCGAGCTAGTAGTATCCATAAAATTATTAATAGATATTTTATCAGGCATGCTACAGTCAGTTATGGGTCTTAACTTGCCATTTGATTTTTCTACACCACCTAGGGCATGGATACAACGGGGTTTATCTACACTTTTAGAGACTAGACCAGCTTCTAGTTCATCTAACAATATACCACAGTACTCATTATAAAACTTTCCCTCGAGGATTGATTTATAATTTTTACAATCATATGTAGTTTGACAGTCCGGATCCACAATTTTAAACCCTTGAACAATACCATGCCATAGAAAATCAGCCTCTACACCACTAATATCAATGAGACCATTTTGTTGAAGGAAAGAAGCTACCCTACATGGCAAAATTTGAGCTCTCTCACTACCAATATAATGAACACACGTACATGTACCTTCTATACACTTGTCATATACCCTGATGCTGGGCAAATCTGAGACACTAACCGTAAATAGAGGTTCATTACCAACCTGTATTGGGTTATAACCAATAACATCTATATTATTTTCCAACGAATTAAATTCTTTGAAAATACTTTGTTCTGCTACGGATTCAGTTGAAGGAATACAATTCTTAACCACCTCCGTATCATTCACCTCCTGTACTGGAGTTTGTGAGGGCGAGTCGATATCTACCAAACCTACCATAACTTGGTCCGGCATCAAACAAATATCATTACCAGCTACGGGATATCGATCACCTGCAGTTTCCTATTCACTCCTGGCCTTCTGGCATTCAGTTTTACTATGACCAGAGGAACTGCAGGCACTGCAAACATGTCTATACTTGCAGGGGTCCCTTACACAACCTTCTGCCCTATTAAAGGCATAGCAAGAATTATTTGAGACCTTTTGTTTGATACCATTCCTAGCCTTGGTAGTGTATGCTTTCTGTGCTTGAACAGTACCATCATATGATAAGTGTCTCAGAATATCCGAATTGTCTATAACACCAAAAGATTCTATCCCATCATTATTTGCCCTGGTCCTAACTGATTTATCATATGCCACTAGAGCTGCTATCGTATACATTCTTGTACCAGCCTTTTCAACCAGAACTTGGAGATGTTTTAACATGCCTTCCACATCTCTGCTGTCTTTGTAATAATCTAAGACAAAATTCAAGTTGACCAACATCAACTTTTCAACGGTATCGATCTTTTCCTGTTTTTTTACATACATTTCATGGTCAAACTCACCATATTTGGTATTGGTGTGAAGCTTGGATGTAGTAGAGTCAACTGACGACCCTCCTGAAGACGACCGAGGTCTGTGACGAGTAGAATAAGATGATTTCGATCTCCGACGACGACCACGATGCCCGACTTCGTCCCATTTCGAACCGTCGCTAAGGACGCTGGGGGACCGCTGCCTGGATACGCGGCTGCGCACTCGATGCGATGACGTCACGGGCCGTTGACAAACATTCGCACGTGTGTTGTGCCACGCCCCCTCCGTAGGTTTCGTCTCGTCTTTCTTGTCCTCTCCAGCAACCAAATCCTGTAGTAGATTCTTGATGGTGCACAACTCGCCCTCCAACAGGTCGATCCTACTCGTCTGGTCAGTGAATTGATTGCCTTCCAACTGCTGCCCTACGCTCCATAGTTGTCCTATTGATATGATTCCAAAACTGAGAGACTCCCCGTCCGAGGTGCTTTCGAATGGTACCAAATACACCATAGTTCTATATGGTGGTATTAGATAGTAAATCCGAATAATGCCATTTAATGGTTTGTAAACAATGTATAAGTGTGCGCTCATGACATATCAGAAAGCATGTTAATAGAAAATGCTCAAAATTTCACATGAATATTGATAGAAATACAAAAAAAAAAGATGGTAATAAAAACAGTGTCCTTGGTTGTTGCTAATAACATAGAATGTGGTGTTGATTATCTTATAATTCCATGAGAATATTCTCATTTTGCATGTCAGAAGAACAATTTTACATGTTAACAATGGCCATTGTTGGACAAAATATGTGAAGAAAATATGTTAAATGTGCCACTTTACACCATATCCAAATCAGATCCATGTAACTTCTAAGATCCATTTTCCTCTCTGTCAGTACATGACTCATCCTAACACACCTCTGATATTGCATTTTTGGAAAGTTATTTTCATGCCACATCCATTCCCTTTAGATTTAACCTTGATTGTTCACAATTCTTAATATGGTACACGAATAAGCATGTACTTTGTAAAATACGCTTAAAAATCAGTTGTCTCAAAATAATTCTGGGCACGAAAGGGTTAAACCCTATGGAGTATACTCTGGGAGGTTTGGCAACATATTCACCTTGGGGTGTATCAGTTACGCCACGAGATACGTCGTCAACAGTGACCTTGCACAGGGAGTGACAGAATGGTGCCATCCTTTTCATTCAGAGCTGTCTCTGTGTTTAGCACAGATGGATAATGATCGTAGCCATGAAAACCCAGTCACCTTGTGTTTAACCTGTGACAAGGCACTAGGGACCTTGTATGTTCCCGATTCATTCTCAGTGTATAACCTGTCTCCACTGTATAAAAGGGTAAGAGTAGAACTGAGGGAAGGGGTCTACTTTTACATTTATGGCCTTTCATTGCATAGAAATGTTCAAAGTGTTGCCTTGGAATATAAATATCATCTGTAGATGACATTGTTCCCAACAGGCACTATCCGTTAGAAATACAGGATGACAGACACAACAGTAGCACTTTCCAGAGAGCCAAGTGTACTCTGGTTAGTGACAAAAGCGTCCCCTTTTTACTGAGGGTAAAATTGCGTTATCTTTAAGCATAAAGTTTCTAAGTGAGTTTTACATAGCATTAAATATGCCCACAGGGATAGATTTATTGTCTTAACCCTTTAAGAACAGCAGGGGGCATCAAGAATCATCATGATCTAACCTGTATCCCTGCGAGATAGTATATGATGATGTTACTTGGCATAGTGCAGAACAGCTATTTTGGTTTAAAGTAGCAAAATACAACAGTGATGAGGATCAAGCTGCCTTGATTAAGATATGTAGAGATGGGTATGAGGCAAAAAGACTGTCTCATGGAATTAAAAATATCAAAAAGGATAACAGTACTCGAAAATACATGATCATGCGTGAGGTGGTAGACTAAAGTTTGGACAAGACGAAACTCTAGAGCAGAAACCATGTGCTATTAAGGGTAATATATATGAAGCCACCCGTCCATGTGGCACAGTCCTGTGGAGGTGTGACGGTATATATAAGAAATGACTTGCTCTATTCTACTACATCATATTCACATTTGAATATAAGTTCTAAAGATATTGAAATCCAATGGGTTGACATTATTAGAATTGGTAAGAAAAACATAGTAGTTGCAAATATATATCGCCCCCCAGATGGGGATAAAGCAAACTTTATTGATGTACTGCAATCTCTCATTGACAAAGCCAATCTAAGACCTAAAGATCTGATAGTCATGGGTGATCTTAATGGTTGGCATTTCTTTTATAGATCATGTATTCACACAGAGAAGAGAGAGGTTTTTGGTTGGTCATATAAAAAAATATAATGCTGAATTGTTTAAAGCTTGTATGAGAGATGCTGACTGAGGTCCTTATGATGAATGTGACTGTGTGAATGAAAGATGGTTATTTATACTGAATGTTTTGTTAAAATCTCTGGATAATATGTGTCCCTTGAAAAAAATCCTTATTAAAAAAAGTGCACCCTTGGTGATTGATTATATTTTGGAACTTACCCGTGATAAGGACAATGCAATGAATAAGGCTGTAAGATCTAAGAAAGCTAATGGTTGGGCTGTGGCTAGGAAACTATGTAACAATTGTACAAAATGTATAAAGAAAGGCTAAAGCTACCTATGTCAAAGCTTGTCTTAGGGAACATGGGAATGACAGTAAGAAATTCTGGCTAATTAATGGGCTGATTAAGGGGGATGGGAATAAAATGAGATGTCACCTTAAGGATTTTGATAATGACTGTATGGTCCCCGATGCTGATACTCCAGACTTTGTCAATAACTTCTTTTTGAATATTGGACCTAATCCTGCTAGCAACATGAATGATGTTTAGATTACTCTCTCAGTGATATACACACCGATGTGGAGGAGATAATCAAATTAATCAAAGAAATTGATGTTATTGTAAGGGTTTGTGGCCTTACGGACCTGGGGGGGTTCGGGTCTTACGGTTCGGAAAGAAAGAGTAAGACAGTATTCCAAGTGTATGCCAACGGTTAGGTTTATTACTTAATGCACACTCACGGCTGCCGGATGATATCAAAGAGGCAGCTAATATTAAAAGACAGTGGTTTACATAGTGTGGAGGCCAGAAGGGCCTCTGACGTAGCGGCTGAGCCCTGGGCTTTATATACGGACCCAGATGTTCGTCGTCAGATGTCCCCACAGACCCGGATCGGTGCTGCCACCTATCTGGAACCTGAGGAACGTCCGACGACTCGACTCACCCGCCACGTCAGACGGTACCCAACTCCTATGGTTTAGTAAAGTGTACCTCTACACCACTCCCCCAGACATTTAGGAGGGTGTTATACATATAATATTACTAGGATAACATTTCTACATGTCTAAACCTTTAGTAATAGAGGTACAACCATAGGTATAACATTAACACTAAATAAATTGTGAACCAGATGTCATATATATATATATTCGATAGTGAAATTTAGTTACATATAACGATTAGGATGTTGAAATATTATACGAATTACTTGAAGAAGAGACAGTTATGTGAAACGGAACTGTCGATAATAAAACATATCACATAATAACATCCGTATGTGTGTTTGTAGTATTGACACCACATTTGAATATGTAGTCTTAAAGAAGACTGTTATAGTAACATCACTATCTAATGACATGTCGTATATTAATATTATACGAATCCGTTAAAGATTCCGTGAGTAGTACGAATAGGGATGTATATACCATACACTTAGAAAAAAAGAAAAAATTCACGGTGTGGTAATGAATATGATAATGATATATTATCACCGTGTATCTAACAATCTTTATAGCACCAGATCAATATACTTATTATATAATTTTGTCTCGCAGGACAATAATATGTGTTTTCTGGTGAGATTTAACGGATCTTATAATATGAATACTATTAATAATCAGAGATCCGTTTCAAGAAAATATCTATGTACCCGTATCATAATATGTATCTAGTGGATATGTACATACATGTAATGTTATAGAAAAATAGAAATATGACATTATACACAATATACAGGAATTATAAATGCTGCTGAAGTCTTCTGCTGTATCCTCCGGGTACTAGTAGGTAGATGTGGTCAGCTAACCACGGGATGGACGTGCTAAAGTTTATAGTTTCCTTATACAGAGTGAACACGGTAGTTGATTTGGGGCAGCTACCCACAATCCTCTAGTAGTGCTAAAGTTTGTAGTATATCCGAATGGTGTAGATTTGTAGAATAATAGTCCGGATGTGTCAACTATGTAGAGAACGTAATCCTTTTTAAGCTTAGTTGACATAAGTAAAATAATAGTCCGATATAGGTTGATCCGGAAGTAATAGTAGTATTTGATATAAGTCCATTCGGGAGTACAGATGAGTTGTAGAGGTAAATCGTAAAGTCCATCCTAGTAATTGGTTAGCGCGGGTAACAGCAGGAGTCTGGAACTGGCATCCGGATACGTCTCACAGCAGCAAGTCTACTATCGGATTGTTCATGGATGAAATTATAAATCCGAATAGGCTATTCAGGGTGCAATAAATGTTATACAACCTGAATTATATAATAGACTGGTCAAAGGAACCCGGAACACATATCATAGGTGTGAGCCAGCAAGCAGAAATGGGGGTTCCTGCGGGATTTAGTACCTCTTTTAGTCACCAGGGGGCATCACTATTGGCTAGAATAGGAAAAATATGCCTAGAAGTGTTTTAGGGTACTTTTTCATGGAGAATTCAATGATTTTTGATAAAATGTTCTATTTTGGGTAGAAAGATTCCAAACAAGGCATGTAAAAAGAACGTTTTTGAGCCTAAATAGGCATTTTTGTTGATTTCTGTTGCCATGGAAACATGATTTTCATTCTAAATAGGAAAATCAATGATCTCATTTTAAGGTATATTTCACCAAGTTTACTATGGTGAAAACAGACCGAAAATACCATTTCTAGTTCAAAAGTTATTGGCAAAAGAATGAAAAAACTATGCTAATTTAGCTAATTAGCATAAATTATGCTAATTTTAGATGTATCTCATGACCAATTAGATGTAGAGCTTATTGCCATTCAGGAAATGGTCATAACTACCCATATTTAGCAAGCCATTCCTCTAAAACTAACAGGAGTATCCTCTCTTGCAATATATCACTGAAAAGCTAGTGATCTGAATTTTAAAGTTGACTTTTAGCATGGAGCACCCTTTCTCCTTGCCTCTACACAGGTGTTCATGCACTAGTGAATAAAACATTCGCAGACCTATAGGGTTCCGCAAAGACTATATCTGGTCATTTGGTGTTGGAAAAAAAAAAAAAAAAAAAATTATGGAAGAAATAACCCTAGCATGCTTTAAACGGATTTCTTAGCATGCTTCTTCTTCAGAAGAGCTAAAGCCGACTCGGGAGTGCCGTCCCACTCGTCCAAGTCGACTCCGAACACCCTCATGAACTTAGTGTTCAGATTGGTGTTCCGAGTGATCTCCTCCTTTACACGCTTTTCCAACACGTGTACATCCATAGCTGCCTTTTCTTGGGCAGCTGCGGCAGCCTCCTCCTGGGCCTTCACATCGTCCCGGATGAGGGTCTCGAGACGTTGCTTTTCAGCGTCGCCCACCTGTTTCATACACAACAGAGTTTCGTTTAGGAGACCCTGATGAAACTCGATCGCTTTCTCACGAACGCTCTTCTCCCAATGGGTGTAGATGGCCTTCTGGACATCTGCCTCCCCTTGGCGAGACTTCTCGAACCAAACTTCCGCATTACCGGTTTTAATGGTAATAGCGTCCTTTGGTTTCTCAGGTGCCGCGACAGCCTTGGGAGGAGTCGAGGCGGCCTGTGGACCACTTCCGGGTTTAGGACTTCCGGACACACCTGTCGTTGGTACACAGAAGGCAGGTGGTACATTCTGTTTCAGTCCCATTTGCAGGTACATGTTTAACTGCTCCTGGGTAAAGGTAACTGGTGGGGCGGCTGGAGCGGATGCAGATCCGGCGGCAGCAGATGCGGTGGTCTTCTTTGGCAGAAGGCGACCATCCTTTCCTACCACCAAGGTCTGGCTCTCAGGTCCAGGTCCCTGGTTTAAGGATGGAAAGTTTCGAGAACTCACTTTCCCAGGTTTAGATACGGCTCCAGCGTATCCGGCAGGTTCGGGCTTCTTGAACACCGGAGTGCCCTGAGCCTGCTCTGCGGGGTGCCTTGCCAGAGGGGACCTGGAACGGTCCTCTGCTCTGACTTTCGATTTAGTCGTGCTCTGACCATTACCGTTGCCGCCACGGTTCTGATCTCTCCTGCTCCTTTCACGAGCTCTCTTTGCATCCTTTCCGGATTCCTCGCATTTCTGCCAGAGAGACTCGTGCATGTCCAGTTTACCCTTTCCAGGAGTCAGGACTATCTTTGCTCGGAGTTTCGAATCCTTGGTCTTCGGAACTTCGCAGAGGACTTGGTCCCCTGGTCGGATCTTAGACCAAGCATCCTCGCTCAGGCTGTCGAACTCCTTCATGAGTTCCTGATGAAGCTCCATGATGCGCTTCCGTGCCCCGTCCAAACCTTCTGCGTGGCATTTCTTCTGGTGTCTAGCCAGATCACTACGTCGGTTGTATTGCACCTTCGTAGTACACTTCTTGCCCTTCTTACCATAACTCGGATCACAAATGTAAACCGGGTGATGGTGGAAGTGGGCTTCTACCAGATGCCTTTGGAACCGGGCTGGAGTACTCCAGGTCCGGATCGAGACATCACTCGCATCCTGGCAGATAGAGAAGGGACAGGACTTTTGATCGTCGCCGTACCACTTCTCTAAAGCCCAACGCAGCTTCCTCCTCTGGGTATAAGTGTAATACCCTTCGGTGTGGTTTAGCATAAGCCACATCTTTCGATAGGCTTTGCTCGGATTGGGGTCCTCGTCCGAAAGACGCATCCAATCTTCATCATCCGACTCATCGTTCTTATTGATTGAGTCTGGACAGGCATAGAGGGTAGAGCCGTCCTTCTTAACTCCGTACGCACAGTCGGAGAAACACGTCGGGATCCGGGTTTTGAATCCGGATTTGGCGTTAGCCCAACGTTCGGCCTCGGTTTGAGTTGATGGAGTGGCCTTCTCATCATACTCAACCGAGGATTCGTGCACCGACTCCTCGTCAGACGACTCAACCTCCATGGCAGTACTACCAGTGGTTGAGGTGCTGGGTTTCGGCTCGGCTCTCGCAGAATCCGGGAGATTCTTGAGCTTCCGAGCAGCGGATCGTTGGTTCTTACTGACCTTCCAGTCTTCCTCCGGTTCCTGGGTTCCGGATGTGCTGGAGGTCGTGGCTTCTACTGGGGTAGTAGTGCTGCCGGTAGCTGATGTAGCACTGGCGGAGCTTCTGGTGGCAAGCTTCAGGTCGGGGATAGGAGGTGCGGGTGCTTCCGCGGCCCTCTTAGCCTCTTCCTGTGCCTCCTGTTCGGCAGTCATACGGCGGACAATAACCGTCCGAAGGGCTGCAGCTCGGTCCAATCCGATTAGTGAATTGTTCTGGACATCCACCAATTCCTGTTCGGTTATGTAGTAACCGTCATCCCACTGCTCGAAGTTAGCAGCGGCCTCCCGGAATTCCTTAGTGGTCCGGCACGGCGTCCGGATAGCACTAGGGCGTGGGTAGGTCTGGCCATCGGTATCCCAGACACAGCCTACCCAGTTAATGTTCGTAGCCTTGACGTTCCACAGGGACTTGTCAGGCTTCGGATACGCTCCGAGCTCGAAGGCTCGGTTAGCTGCGTACACGGTTTCACGGAAACCAGCGTCCACCATAAGTCCCCGTTGGAACCACGGCCAGTCTCGAAGCCACTCGGGAGGCATCCTGGTCAGCTGTTCGGGAGCCATGACGCCCTCGATAGCTATCCTGACTTTCGGGTCCATCCTGACTGGTGTCCCGTCCGTGTAGGTCACTTGTGCCTGCAGTTCCGGGTGGACATACAGGTAGCGACCATCATAGCTAGCTGGAAAAGGCTCCGCCACTGCTGGCTTCCACTCATCCTTCTGTCCGTCAACTTGGGTAGTTTCGGACTCTGTCGCTGCGGGTTCAGCACTCGCAGTCGCTCCGGATCCCTCGGCCGGGAGTGGAGATAATAGTTTCTCTGGCTCATTTAGTGAGAATGAAGCCAGCTTCTCCTCGAACGAGAGATCCGTGGGTTCCTCCACGTCCATCATCTCGCTCTCTTCCTGTGTAACAGGCGACAAAGCTTCCGGAAAAGCTTCTGCGGACGGAGTCAGCTTATCCGGGTCACCGGATAGCTTGGCTGCAGCTACGGATTCCTCAGCCATGACTGGGGAATCGCCCACGGGAGTAAACTACTCCTTTTTCCGGCTTTTACGGCGCCGGGGCCGGCACAAACGGAGTCTGTCTACCAGGAGACAGACTCTGGAGGAGCAGCGGGGGGTTTGCTTAGCCGGTAAAATCCAAGAAGGGAGCGAGCTCGACCGTCTTGAACGTTACCGAAAACAAATATGGCGACAGGCCAGCTTTCGTGACGTCATTTCCTCGCGGTCCGCGAGGTCACGAGAGGTCAGCCGAGACTGGACACGGTGACGTCATGCGGAAACGCACGTGCTACAGGCGGTACATCAACAAACTGATTGTTTTTAGGTAATTATCGCTCACCCCGATGACTCGACTGGGGATTTAAGTGGAGATTATGGAAAGCTTAAGCAAATCCACCGGATTATCCGTCCACTACCCATTGGTACATCATGCGGGGGCGACAAATAAGCCTTTAGGGTCAGTTGTCATCCGTTCCTCTAAATGTAAACATTACACTCGTTGTGTATACAGGTTAGGTCACTGCAGTCCTCTGGGCAATTCGGGGGCTGCGGCGAACGTATCTCCCCTTCTCGGATAGTTCTTTATCGGACCTGACAGTCTGAAGAGCTTTCTCTAGGTGCTTCTTAGCCTTAGAAACACCTTTCCTCTTCTTTTTGTCTTCACCTGCCGAGACTTTTTTAACTCCCCCACGCTTAATCGGTGTTGGCATGGGTGTCACTGATTCGGAACACTTCTTGGGTCTACCACGGCCGCGCTTCACTGTAGTGTTCTCTACCTGGTCTATTATGCGATTCTGGTTCAGGATCTTTCCGGAACCTTCACCATACATTTCTGTGGAGGTCTCCCTCCCAGACCACCTCCTTAATCTAGCCACATTTGACTTATAGAGTCGACCAAGGTCAGATTTAATAATTACGGTACAATCACTGATAATTTGTGTTATAGTAAAGGGACCGTCCAAATTAGACGCTAATTTTATGTGTCTAAGCGGTTCATGTAATCTGAGGACTCTGTCTCCGGATTGGAATTTCCGATGCTTTAGATCGGTATCGTATCCTACTTTCTGCCATTTGGCACTTTTCTCCAAATCAATTCGGACAGACTCATATGCTTTTCTAAATCTGTCTCTTAAACATTCCACAAAAACTACATGGCAAGGTAGTTCAGGGTCCATTCCTACGACTCCAAAAACTAGGTCAGCAGGCATTATCAAATCCTCTCCGAATACTAAAAGGTTCGGAGAACAATTTGTACTTGAATGTACCGTACTATTCTAAGCATGTGTCACAAAATGACATTGCTCATCCCAGTCATCCATATGTTCATTAACGAGTGACTTTAGGACTTGGATGAGGGTTCTATTGAACCTTTCCACCAATCCGTCGCTTTGTGGTCTATATGGATTGGTTCTAGTCTTGCAAATAGCTAAGTATTCGCACATACCCTGCCAGAGATTTGATTCGAACTCTCTGCCTTGGTCACTGTGTAACATTAATGGTACACCGAAGCTTAGTACCCAACCTTTTACAAAAGCTTCGGCACAAGTAATTGCTTTGTGGTCCGGTAGTGGAAATACTTTAGTGTATTTCGTATAATAATCACACACTACCATCATACAGGTATTATCATTAGCGGTTGTATTAAATCCACTAATAATATCTACCCCGATTCTTGCGAATCTAACTCCGAAAAGTTCTTGGGATAGGGGAAGTTTGCCCATCCCGGGTCCGGGTTTGTTTTTACAACAATCCGGACAGGTGGTTACCCATCTTTGCAAGTCCCGTGTCATGCCAGGCCAATAGTATTTCTTGGAAAGTCGTGCTAGCGAGCGTTTCCTTCCGAAATGACCACTGGTCCGATGTCCATGACAGAAGTACATAATGTCATGTCTCATGGCATGTGGTATCACCACTTGCATGATTCTATCACCATTATTACATGGCTTCCAACGGTATAACACGCCTTTCCGGACTTCAAGCTCGGTCCATTGAGCAAGAAACCTTCTCATTTCTCGATTTTCCAGAGAGACCTCTGGTCTAGCTGGACGTATACCCTTTGGTACTAATTGCAGTAGCTGCGCAGTTATCCAGTCAGCTTCCTGGAAATGTCGTATGTGATCCATAGACCAATCCAGTATACTGGCAACTAGGGGTACGAATGGTCTTCGAATCCCTGCTAACACTGCCCTATGAGCTCCACAATCAGTACAATCCGGATTATCACATTTCCGGATTGGTATTCGAGACAAAGCATCAGCATTTAAATGCTTAACTCCGGGTCTATGCTGAATCTGTTGATGTTCAAGCCCATATTCGGATAAATGGGCTAGCCATCGGCCTAACATGCCTTCAGCATCTCGGAAGTTCAGTAGCCACCTTAAAGAGGAATGATCCGTACGCAAAGTAAAGTTCGTTCCCCATAGAAAATGTTTGAACTTCTTGGTATATACGACTACTGCTAACAACTCTCTTTTGGTTGTGCAGTAATTGCGCTGAGTCTTGCTCAGTGTGTTGCTGGCAAAGGCAATTGGTACTTCTCTCCCATTTTGGACTTGCGAGAGAGCTGCACCAATGCTATCATTACTAGCATCAGTATCCAGTATGAAATGATCCGTCTCATTCGGATATTGCAATACGGGAGTACTCGTGAACAGGTCTTTTAGCTTTTGAAAAGCGTTTTCCTGTTCATGTGTCCAAGGAAATTTTTCCTTGGTACTTCCTGGAGTCCAGTTAGCTATTGCTTGTAATGGGTAACTGACTCTAGAATAATTCGGAATAAATTCCCTGTAATAGGAACAGAATCCTAAAAAGGACCTCACTTCCTTGGGTGTTTTAGGTCTATTCCAATTCGTAACTGATTCGATTTTTTCAGGATCAGCCTTTATTCCTTCATCACTGATGATGCGGCCCAAATAATTTATGGACTTTCTAAACATGTGGCATTTCTTAGGTTTCAATTTGAGACCATTAGAAATAATACGTTCTAGTACCATTTTCAGGTTATTAGAACATTCTTCGAATGTTTTTCCGAAGACAATGACATCGTCTAGATATACAAGACATCTTTTCCACAATAAATCACTTAGAATTGTTTCCATCATTGCTTCAAATGTTGCAGGTGCATTGCACAGTCCAAACGGCATTACATTATATTGGAATAATCCAATATGACTCGAAAATGCAGTTTTCTCCATATCTGGAGGGTTCATTCCCACTTGCCAGTAGCCTGATTGCAAGTCTAGGGTACAAAACCAACTGTTTCCCCCTAAGGAGTCAATGGTTTCATCTATTCTCGGTAATGGATACGAATTCTTTTTCGTTATTCCATTCAACTTCCTGTAGTCTATGCAGAAACGGATAGTACCGTCTTTTTTTGTTACCATACACACAGGACTACTCCATGGACTATTGGAAGGGACTATTACATCCTGTTCCAACATCTTATTTATTTCATCCTCAGCTACTCTCTTTTTTGCTAAGGGTAACCGTCTATACGGTATCTTAAAGGGTTCGGCATCTCCAGTATCTATTTTATGTAATACTTTATTTGTTGTACCTAGTTTTTCACCAGGTTTGGCAAAGGCAGTATGATACTGACAGAGCATATCATAGAACTCTTTCCGGTGTTCCGGATCCTCTAATGAAGTTTCTTCATACAACTTAAATAAGTCTTCCGAAATTTCATCATCCCCTGTTACCTTCTGTAAGCTTAGCTTACTATCCGTTACAGTTTCCGAAAGGGTCACATTTCCAAAAACTTGTCCCTTTTTCAAGTAGATAGTAGTGTTTCCAGTATTGGAGACAGGTACTACCGACCAGGATGCATTCGCTACTATCGTGTCTACAGAATTTAATCCGATACTTGATAACGTAACTACATCCGGTTCTATCACTGCAGGCTTATTACGCATTGCAGGATCACTTCTTACAAGCACATCACAGGCTACTCCTGAAGGGATTCGCACAGTGTGTGCCACACTAGCCATACTGCTCACTTGTCTCAGTACACATCTAACTTTCACGGGATACGGGTATCTCACACTCAACACTCCTGTTTGGGGTTCCAACACGGCACCATACAGGGATGCGAAATCCAACCCGAGTATACCCTCATCTGCTATATCCGCAACGGTGGTGCTCATGACATAGTCATGGATACCATCCAACTGTAGTTTCACACAAGTTCTACCATACGTTTGCAAGGTACTGCCGTCGGCCGTCTGAGCACTTCCTCCCGATTTGAGAGTCTCATGTTCATCCGGTATAAGATCGTAGAACCCCCTGGAGATACAAGAGTGGCTAGCTCCCGTATCCACAAGGAATTCGGCAGATCTTCCGTTAACAGTGAGGCAAACATACCACCGCCTTCCGTTTAGAACAGAGGGTATGTCCGTGACAATCGGAACATCATTTTTCACACCAGGAGTCGATCCACATCTTTTCAAGAATTCAAGACAAGGATGACCCGGGGGCAGGTGGGCACCACAGACCTTGGCTTATTCATAGCCGCCTGCCTCGTTACTGATATTGGGTTTCCCCAGTGCGCCCGTGGCACCTGTTATATCAGCTTCCCTAACCTTCCCGGTGTCTCCAGAGACGTTTTCACTGACCACTACATAGATTGAAGTTTTAGTTCTTCATTCTCGAGTTCTTTCATGTACTCGCTCCTTCTGGCTTCGAATTCCTTTCGCATGCCAGTTAGGTCCTCTTCCATCTGAAGTTTTTCATGGAATACTTCATCCTTAGCTTTGACCAAGGTATTTAAATTCTCGTTCAAAGTTACATAAGTTTCATTCAACAACAGGACATCCGGTCGTTTTAATTCTTCACCTTCCGGTACCGCATAGGTTAAGTCGCCATCTATAGCGCTATAATCTAATATTGGTAATTCGGGCCTGGGTAACCTATAAGGTAGTTCTCCGAATGTTACCCTTTTTCGCATTGGTGCCGGATGTTCTGGGTTAGTACTACCACCGACTTCGAACATCGAATCACATAATTCGTCAACAATTGATTGCTGGCCTATTAAGTTACTATGTCTCTGTATGGACTGTTCGCGTCGTACAGAGTCTGGCAGATTCTCCTCACTATCATTATAGTGGGGTCCGGGATCTCTCCAAGATGCTGATTCCGCATCTTGTGAGTCCGAATGGGCTTGGAGCATTAGCGATCCATTTCCATTCTCTTGGGCAAGTGATTGCCCTGCTGGGTTAGCTTCCCTAAGGGTGTCTAACCCATGTACTAGCCGTTCGGACGTTATAACGTCCGGGCTATACACCAGAATTAACTGGTCACGGCACCAGTGTAAGGGTTTGTGGCCTTACGGACCTGGGGGGGTTCGGGTCTTACGGTTCGGAAAGAAAGAGTAAGACAGTATTCCAAGTGTATGCCAACGGTTAGGTTTATTACTTAATGCACACTCACGGCTGCCGGATGATATCAAAGAGGCAGCTAATATTAAAAGACAGTGGTTTACATAGTGTGGAGGCCAGAAGGGCCTCTGACGTAGCGGCTGAGCCCTGGGCTTTATATACGGACCCAGGTGTTCGTCGTCAGATGTCCCCACAGACCCGGATCGGTGCTGCCACCTATCCGGAACCTGAGGAACGTCCGACGACTCGACTCACCCGCCACGTCAGACGGTACCCAACTCCTATGGTTTAGTAAAGTGTACCTCTACATTATTAAGTCATCTTGTATTGATAATGTCTCGTCCAAGGTGTTGAAGGATGCATTGTTAGCAATACCTGTGAGGATTGCTGAGCTGTTTAATATGTCATTGGTTTCTGGTAAAATCCTTGTCTTGGAAAATTGGTACCATAGTACCGCTACAGAAAAAAAGGTGACAAGTCCAATGTTTCTAATCTGAGGCCAGTTATATTACTCCCAGTTATTGGAAAACTTTTGAAGAAAATTGTTAATGATAGATTAATAAATTATTTAGAATTTAACAAAATTCTTGATGAAAGACAAAATGGCTTCAGATCTGGACATTCCACAATTGGTACAGTAGCATTTACAGATGAGATTTATAGAGGTATAAATGAGGGTTTCGTTACTGTTTCTACCTTTGTGGACCTGAAGACGGCTTTCGACACAGTTAATCATTTTATTGGAAAAATTGGTGTCAGAGGTCTTCTTCAGGTCTGGCTGTGAGATTACCTCTGTGACATACGACAGAGGTCTCTGGTTAATGGGATGATGTCCAGTGAAGGTGCAGTGCAATGTGGAGTACCACAAGGCTCCATATTAGGGCCTACATTATTTTTGATTTATGTAAACGACTTAACAAGAGTTATAAAAAGTGTTCTGTCTATTTGTATGCCGATGATACGGTTGTCTCTATACAAGGGAGTAATCTACAGCAGATAACAGGACTTACAGGTCTTACAGGAAGATTTAAAAGCATTGGAGGGCTGGTTCTTTGGAAACCAGCTCACGTTGAATGCAAAAAAGACTAATTATATGATTTTTGGGTTGAGACCATGGTTAAAAAAGATTGTTGATCATAAGCTGATGTTTGGTGACACTCAGAAAGAGAGAGTTTTAGGTTTTAGATACTTAGGTGTATATCTTGATCCAGTATTAAATTTCAACAAACATGCTGAAGAAATGTGTCGTAAGATGTTACATAAGGTATTTTTATTGTCTAAACTTAGACCTTTTCTGGATAATGAATCCTTATTACGAATATATAAAGCAATGGTATTGCCTTATGCTGATTATTGGGATATACTGCATGGTGTGGTAGGTGTATATTTCAGTCTTTCTTACTATTGAGCCTAAGTAAAAAAAGTGCTCTATACAGAGGTGCTATAGCCTGGAATGCCCTTCTTGTAGCTAAAAGAAATATTACAACAAATGAACAAATGAGAATTTCAAATTGAATTAAAAAGAAAACTGGCTTTGGAAGGGTCACTCGTTGTCTAAGCATATTCTGAGAAACACCTACATACCCCGTTGGCAGTGATATAATGAATCTTGACAACTTAAAAAGCTAATTTGTATATGTACTTCTTCAGATCATATTTGTTTGAGGGGTGCCCGCCCCCAAATCTTAGCCCCAAAAGTTATTATGTGAGAGGTTGTGTACACATATGTTTAGGATAATTGTTCAATGAAAGTAGCAAATATTATCTTTATAATGTATGCTCAAATATAATAATTGAAACTATAAGTCGAAAGTGTATTAAGATTTAACATCTTTATATGTTATAAACCATTTGTAATTTGGTGATTTCTACTGGTTGCAAGGATTATTTGTCAAGCTGTATAAGCTTTCATCTCTGTAACCAGTTTGATATAAAAATAAATGGGCTGGTGCGTTTGCATCATTACCTATACTCAAAAAAAGTACTTTATATATGCATTGGCAATACATAGAGATATAGCCAGGATGTTATAATATTATATCAATAAATATATCCTGAATGTAATAAAAAACAACGACCCACAATCACTGAAGGCTGCACACCAATTGCCCCCTTGACATGCTTCAGTCTGGGCTTATCTTGTAGCACGTTTTGATAGATTAGGGCCTCCTTATGCCCCTACCTTGCTCCTTCGGGGAAATAAGTGAAATGGTAGTCAATCAATCATAATCTGAGTTGACATGCAAGGGTAACTTCTTTTGGACAGCACTCGCTTTGAGTCACTCAGAAGCAATTCCCTGCTGTCATTTCATGGGGATATCCCACTGAACAAGAAGTGGACATAGTAAAGGCATAAATAACAAATAGAGGTTCACGAGTTGATTATAGGGGCAGATAAGAAGCACGAGGCCGTAGGCCGAGTGTCTTTTTATCTAGCCACTATAATCAACGAGTGAACCTCTATTTGTTATGTATGGCGTTTATACCATGGTTTCCTCCATTTTCTTAAGTAATTACCTTATAAAATGAAGAAATAAAAATCCAAGCGATACGTCTTGTTCAAACTCCTCCGCCATCTTGGTTTCATCGCGAGACGACAGGACTGCCTGGACGCAAAGTGTTACCTCGGCGTGTGTCCTACAGGCATTTTCATAGTAGAACCGCTGGTAAGGACTGCGCGCGACAGCCAGAATACCCTTAGAGCATATGCCAACGTGACAACGTGTGTCTCGCGACGGTAAACAATCCGTGCGCTACGCAGTCAACATGACGGCGAAAATTTCGCTCGATTCGATTTTTATTTCTTCAATCCTGTTGAAAATACATTTTATATTATGGCGAATTAAAGGTAGGTGCTAGAATATAATGTCTACTTTCATCCTCTATAAGCATTAAGGTCTTAATGCTATAGTTTTTTTATTATCGAATTAAATCTATCATGTCAACTTGCTGTCACGTCGTCTCAAGTGTCAACATCCGTTCACTTAGCGCGTACTATTCGAACGTCATTATCCGCTCCAGGCATCGTAAATTCATTCAAGAACGTGATAACCATGGTATAACACAAGATAGTTATTTGACTGAGGGTGAATGCTGGAGGACACGATAATACTTATTTGGCAGGTTAGAGTTGTCAGTCCATAATAATGTGAGTTGACTGGTGACGGGGGTTTCCGTGAACAACACTCGATATAAAAGCTTTGATTCACTGGAGAGTAATAATTCTCTCCCGTCATATCAGGGGGATTTCCCACTAAATTCAGGGTCCATACAACTCAGATATTAATCCTGTGCTGATGTGACCTATGAGCAAAATGCATCGATTCTAACAGTATGAAGAGGTGAACTTCCGGGTCACGTGGTCAGTCCTTAAGAGCCTGTGAAGGGAGTCAATTAACTAATTACCTAACCTTACTAGGGGTAAATTCCAATGACCCCCCCCCCCCCATTATTAATCAATCAGAGACATTTTGATTAAACAAGGGGGGGAGCGGTGGGGCGTATATTCCCTGAACCGCCAGGTTCCCTTGGTATAATCCTGATTATACCTCAACTTACAGGTAAGTCTCAAATAATCTTAAAATTATCCCTCGGGAACCTTCGGCGTTTCCAAAAATCTACAAGAGTTTGATAGCGCGGATGATTTAATGCATCATATAC
This sequence comes from Acholoe squamosa, assembly GCA_949317995.1. Taxonomy (NCBI): domain Eukaryota; kingdom Metazoa; phylum Annelida; class Polychaeta; order Phyllodocida; family Polynoidae; genus Acholoe; species Acholoe squamosa. Next base: position 31,883,940 of record OX439049.1, on the reverse strand, counting down.
ATGGGTCATGATGATGCACAAATACAGCCCTGGTGAGTTACTCACCAGGGTTACATATGTGCATCATGCTAACCGTATGGGATTGATACACTCCTGGAGGGTCAGCATGATACTCCAATGAAGTGCTTGGGAGCAGAATCACCAGCACTTCATTTGTGCATCTAGCCTACCAATGGACATGATGCACTCATGCATTAACGGCCTCTAAAGGGTTAAAAGGCACAGGTGCAAGTACTAAAAATACCTATACCCATCAGCCACCCCAAGGTATATCTGAGGCACGGCGGCAGCTGTGAGGTCCATCGCTGAACTGTGAGACTCGGTGGGCCATGCTATAATCACACTGTGAAAATCTGTAACCAGCTATACATATAGTTATAGGTACACTTCCACATGGGGCGGCACCAGTTAAAATATGTCAGGACTTTTTATATACATTAGCAGTATATACACAAGATTATACATAACATAAAGATATTAATTCTTAATGTAAATAACACACTAAAGGCATGCAACATTTGTTACCCTGACATCCTGCAGATTGTTCACAGGATGAAGGAAATAACAGGCTCTGTTAGATGAGATCTTCCTTACCTTCTTGCCTCCCTTCTTGATTCTTCTGCGAAATAAGTAAAATGGTAGTCATTTAAACATGATGTGAGTTGACAGGAAATGGAAGCTTCTATGAACAACACTCTCCTTAAACCACTGAGGCGAGCTGAATTCCCTTCTGTCATACCAGTTTTTTTCTACCAAACAAGAAGTGGCACAGCACAAGGCAGGGCAGTTTTTCCATTGAGTGGTAGGGATGGGGGATATGGCGAGGGATGAAACTACTTATCAGACTAATGCAAAGTTAAGTAGTAATATTAGAGTTAGTCTAAGTGCCATGGTAATCTCTGTATTCAATCTGAACATTAACTAGAACACAATTAAGATATGTACTAGTGAAAATGATGTGATCTAGTCAGCATCGAATGAATGCAAATTCACCACAGAAGGTTAGTCTCCCTTCAGCCTGCCCTCCTCATGCTATCAAATGGATTCTGGTAGTTCGTGTTGTGTTTGCTAGGAGTGCAAAATAGAGGGCATGAGGAGAGGTACCGTAATATCCCGCGTATCAGGCGCACCCTGCGTATAAGATGTTCTAATCAATGGATTTTCAAAATTCATCTCCCAGCTTCCCCAATCCCCCTAGAGTGCAAAAAAGGGATGGGAGAATATTAGTGAGATTTTATAGAAAAACTTCCCCTGACTTAAATTGCTGCGCCTATAAAGTGCACTGGGGGCTTTTCCTCGCGTATGTGCGCCTTATACACTGGCTATTACGGTAACATGACATCAGGTCATTGGAAGCTATTTGCGGCATACAGCTTTTATCTAAAACATGCATAGTGTGTTGAATGTCGGATTGTACACTGGGGTACAAAAGGGCGCATGCTTCCAATGTAGAGACTTAACCTGATCCTGAATAGACAATGTAGGAAAGGTATGGTATTGTGTTGCCTCTGGGGGGAATGTCAATGAAGGTTTGACATAGTAAAAAGATGTTGTAAGATTGATGCATCCTTTGCATGATATATGGAATTGAGTAAGCTTTTTATTCGACTGTTGGTCTTGTGTAGTCAGGTGTGAGCAACAACGTTAATCATGCACCCACATGAAATTACACCCTGCCACGGTTTTCCACACTGCTTTTCGAAGTAGTGATGTGGTTTTCAGGGATGGAAGTCTTCAGGGTTTTGCCTGATTTCAGGGATTTTCAAGTTCCAAAGACCTGTACTTTTCTATAGAAAACCTATATTTCAGAGGCTCTAATTGACTATTTCAGGGATTTTTGTGCTCTGGGACTTTCATCCCTGGATTTTCCATGTCAGTGCAAGAATGGCTGCTAATGCAAGAAAAGGTGTCAATGGGAAAACTATGCTAAACTGTCATGTATTACCATGTTTGTATTGTAACCCGACTTTCATCATCATCGACCCATTGAATCACTTTGGTTTTCTGTGGGTACCTTACTGGAATGCTGCACATTATATTATCTGGCAAACATGATAAAGAATTAGCAAATTAGATACAAGATGTGTTTTGATGGATAAGGGCACAAAACAGTCTCAACTTTTCTCTTCCATAAAACTAACTCAATGGTAAAGTTTAAGGAAATACAGCAAAACATATTAATTTTAAGTATTAGCATGATTTATGTCCATCAGAATCTAAACTAGAATGGCCAAAATCCTCGTTGAAATGGTTATTCTGGAGGTGATTCTAAATCACACACTGTCAGCTAATCACACCCTGATGTGATGCGTGAGTTGGTGCCATAGCAGGTTTCACACTGGTGTGTGATTTAACTTTGCCAACGACAGACCAACTTTATACAAAAATGTACCTTAACTATGTAATATTATAATGAATATTGTAATAAAAAAAAATATTCTAATATTGATAAAAAAATAGCCTCACCTTAGTTTAAATTTTACAGATTTATTACCTTTCGTATACTAAAAAATATTTAGAAGTCGCTTATTAATTTTCTATCATCTCGCATGCTCACCAACATTCATTTATCATCAGCTTAGTATATATACTATTATATATAATCTTTTAGTGCTTTGTATTGTAAATAGATAAAAGAAAGTTATTACACCGATGGACATTTTTGCACTTTTGAAGAACCATGCTATAGGCCCTAATTGCAGTCTTTGATGAAATTTTGGGTCTCAAAAAGGCCATTGACCAGTTGTAAAAGGAACTAAAGTGTTTTTGAAAGGCTGGTTCTCATGTTAAAATCTGTAATTTAGGCATATATATATATCTTGAAAACAGGAGGAAATTTCATAGTTATCCCTTTTATCAGTGAACATTGCAAGACCAAAGGGAAATGCAATGCTTTCATTCCAGCTCCTTTTTGCCATTCCTCAGTGTTATTAAGCTAAAAAATCCAAAAATAATTGTTTATTACTTCTGGACTGTATTATCTATTACTTTCATATTTTTGTCCAGCAAACTGAGCATTTCAATTGATAATTATTGTATTTCTTTACAGAATGTTTTGTTCAGTATAATGAAATAATGAAATGAACTGATTGAATTGTATTGCCATCACCAGATCACACAATGACACTTCATGGTTTCTTATCCGAAGGTCCATTCTATGCTACTAACATCCATTCACAATTCATGACACAATAATATCTTTGCCTCCTGCATCGTCATAGGAAGAGCGTATTCTATATTGAGAACAACACTGTAGCTGCCATTAGACCCATCCCTCTATTAACTTGGATTTCACACTAATTGCATGTTTTTTTCCCATAGCAGCGTTGTTTCCCATAGCACTGCATTCCCCTCATTTCTTTTACAAACTACCAGTACTTGTGTCCCACCCAGTAGCCCTCTATATTACCCTCTCACACAGACAGGTCTCTCTCACCCACCAATATCCCATCACACATGGGCCCTACCATATCTCTTTGACCCTATCACCCTGCTACCAATCTCCCTGGCTACCCTCACCTAGTTGACCCCACTTGACTGGCCCTCCTCTGTCCTGCATTAAGTTCTTTCCTCCATCCCTATTATATGTGTGTAAGTAGGTGGGCAGGCTGAGTGATTGGTGTAGCTGGGATTTACCGATACTTGACCCCAAGAGGTCAACTCTGTATATGCAGACCCTCCATTGACACCTCTGCGACAAAAAAGTAGCCTGGCATATAAATCTATACTACAAAAGTGGGAATGAATCTGTGATCATAATGAATCTGTGATCATATCAAGAGGGTGCTACAGGAAATCAACTGGGGTGCAATAGCAATTTACTTAGCTGATATGGACGGGTGTAAGACTGAAAAGGAGGGGTATTATATAAGAGAGATAAGTCAGGATATTTAATACGGGATCATTTGTTTCTGTTGTAGAAAAGCTGAATCGAGAAAATCATGTCACCTTAAAGTCATGATGCCTTACCTTATATTCAAGTCTGATTGCAGTAACCCTAATTAAACCACCCGAATCCCATTAACTGCTGATAGTGCACAATAGCATGGGACCCGTTGGTCATCATACAGCCAAATGGGGTCTTCCTCACCAGGGCTGCTTTCAAGCATACAGCTAACATTTTCGGGTTGCTATAGCTACTCGTCAGGCTGTATCCATGCATCGATGTTTCACCAGCCCCTAAAGGGTTATAGTTTTAACTTTTGTCTTAATGGCAGTCACTGATCAGTCTGGGGTAGTTGCTACTGTTAGAAAGCATACAGGTAACTCTCAATTCTGACATGCACCATGTATTGAATTTTGAAAAGAGCTAATTCCTGTCCTTCTTGGATGCATATTGATGACATGCATGCTTACCTCAGTGGTAAAAGTCCATGCATACCATGAAACATGTGGATGTATACCATCACTGCTTGTTGAGCGATTTTCACTGTTCATGTTCAAATTGTATGTCAGTACAAAATATGGAAAAACCATGATTCTAGCATACAATATGTAACTTATAAGACTCTCTTGTGCAGCTATGATTCTACTTTAAGCATTGATAGATAAAGTACATAAGTTGAAGACGTGAGGACAAAAATTAGGATTTCCTGATAATTGGCCACTGACCCTGCTTCCTCTGCCCTTGAAGATCCACTTTATGCATCCAATCTTGTGTTCACTGTCTCAAAAAATGTGGCACAGTAACTGACAAACAGGTGGACTCTATTCCAACAGGACATGTCAGAGATGGAAAAACACTACTTGCATTTTAGTTTCTGATATGTGCCCAGCAGTGTATCCGCACACTCTACATAGTCCTCAGCCCTGTTGTCTCCCTGATATCCTGACTGCTTTAAGGGCAAGCCATGGCTTCCTTTTACCATGTAATCTATTTTTGGTTATGATATCAAATAATCATCCCTTTAATCATAATGTTTATGGATAAGTACGATCAATGTCTAGCATGCATGGACCCTATGGATATCTCAAAACTGAGAGCCAATGGGCATTTTTCAACAACATTTTCAGATTAATTACCATCAAACTACGTATAACTGGCACGTTTGGTCTTTGCCTATTTTTGGCCATTGTAATGACCTGTTACGGCATCATTCTTTGAGTACACTCGGTCATTGTCGGCTAAGTATTGTAAAGCCCTCTTCATAGCTCCAACCTGTGTTTTATCATTTTTGTGTTAGCATGATGGAGCCTAAAGCTGCAACAAAAGTTGAAATATCCTTTCCCAATATATATTATCTATCTCTGATGATTATGTTTTTTTTCCACTCTAATCAGATGCCATTCATTCAGGTGAGAAGATGGCAGTAATGCATATAGCCCATGGACTTAGGTCTCAGCTCCACACTCCTTCATGGTGGGCAAGGAGATCAGTCAGCTGAATAGTGTTTACTAATCCCTCCAGGTGGCAGGGCTGAGTAGCCAGGCCTCAAATGCAGGGCTCATCTCGCCATAGAATACAAATCTGATTTCTGTACATTACCAGCACATTCCTGCAAGTAAATGGGCTGATAATAGAATTGGAGAGAAAATGAAAACTCGTTCAATATTTCAGCATTTCATGCAGTTTTAACCCTTTAAGGGCCGCTAATGCATTAATGTATCATGTCCACTGGCCGTCATGATGCATGAATGCTGCCCCCATGAGTAACTCGCCAGCACTACATTCATGCATCATACCGACCCTTCGGGGACCAAAGCTACCCTAGAGGGTCGACATGATGCCTCAATGATGCACTGGCGAGCAGACATCAGCGGCCCTTAAAGGGTTAGGCAAAATAAGAGTGATCATGCCTGCTTCTTGATAGCACTAATCGAAACCAAACTATGGAACTAAGTAGCCACTCCACTTTTTAGGCTAATAGTGGAATTTGTACCACTCCAAGTTTTTAGTAAATCACCATGAATGGCAATATCTGTGCTTTGGCAAACAATGGAAAGAATGTTCTTGACTAGCATTGAGGAAAGGATTCAAGTTAGTATTTGGCAATTTACTCAAAAGGGTTTCAACTATAGCTACAGAGATCCTTGTCATTACTTTGATGTCGAAATACGAAAGATTTCCACTAAAACAACAATAACATGGCATCATACAAACTGGAACTCACAGACATATCCAATCAAAATTGACATACATTAAAACAATGCATAGTACACAATTTGTCAAATGCATATTTCCTCGGAGGAGGACATAATGTTATAAGCAGGTGACTTCAAAAAAGTTGCTGGATTAGGCCTGTGACATTAATAGGCCTCACAACCATGGAACTCCTGCTCCTCTGGCTTCAACCAAATAAGGATTAAGATTATTCCCACCACGTTGTCATAAATTTGATTGCAATGAGCTCACAACCTTGCTTTAGTATCTGTATATATGCGCATTTCCAAGTAGAAGGAATCCATCTCTGCATATGGGAATAATGCTAGCAGCCCTAACATCAGGAATCCCATTATTCTAACAGTGCTAAATCATCAATGATTGTTAACCCTTTAAGACTGCGTGTTGCAGACTGGATGTTGCATCGATGTATTATGTCCATTTGTCGTCATGATGCATGAATGCAGCTGGTGTACCAGAAAGGTTCCCAAGACGGCTTTGATGCATCATGCCAGTCCTATCAGATTGATACACTCCTGCAGGACTTGCACTTTATTGGTGCATCATGACGACATATGAATATGAAACTGAAGCCACCCTGCTGTCCTTGAAGGGTTAGTCTTCATTAGCTCTAGGGACTGGTCTGTTTAGGAAAGAGTTAGCAAGTATCCCCTAGGCTAAGAGATAATTATAGTCAATACATAGCTTACTTAAAGGCAGTAGATACACTCCAGCTGGTTTAAAATTGACCAACAATTTCTCTTAGTAATTTTTAGGGATGTTAGTTTGATGCTTAGGTAACATAAAGAAGGCATAAAAACCATAGGTCACGGTGTCCATTTTTCCAGTGGAGAGTATTGAAGTTTGATGGCCTTAACTATGGCCGCCTATGAGAATTTGTATTTTCATACATTTAATTCCTTTAAAAAAAATCTTCTAACAATTTCTCAAACAAACCTCATGTATGTATACCTAAGATCACCAGAATCATTTAGGAACCAAAAAGTAGGGGGTCACAAGCAAAATGAAATTTTCCTGAATAAACTAAATACATTTCTAATTCCTTTAGTATAGGAGTCTATGGGTACAGGAAATATGAAATCCAGTGATAAGAATGATTAGAATGCCAATGTATCACACCTAAAGAGTTGAAAAGGAAGGGTTATGTTATGTACATTAGGAATATGAGCAAATATTGTCAAATTTGGCAGTTTCATTTTTTGCCACCAACTGCCGTTAGAGTAGATCGTGTCTACTCCCTTTTTATTTTTATTTATTTATGGATGCTGGAATGCTCTAGAAACTGACCACAGAAAAGAATATTTTGAGGAAGAAAATACATGCTCACTTAGTAGGGAATTTCTAAATGATATTAAATTTGATGACCTGCAAATGGCGTTTTTTTTTTCTTTTTGCTCTGATGTAGATGTAGCTGGTCCTTTTCTCTATCTTTTCCATGTTTCTATCTGTCAATGATCTTAGTTTGGATCTAAGTATAAAATCATGATAACATGACCTAGCATTGAAACACTAGCGTCTTCATCCTGGTCACAGTGCATATAATTATGTAGGGTTGTACCCGGGCCTTGTGAAAGAAAAAGGCAAAGGCAAAAAGAAGGCGTGTCATAGGTACTAGGGCCTAATGAGGGTAGGCTAAGCCTCTAACAAGGGCATATATTTTCATGTGTGCAAAGGTCAGTAGGGTTTGGTCAAATGTTTAATCTTAATTAAGACCATCAATGAAAAAAAATGAAAAAACTGCCCATGCGCCTTTGTCGCTCAGCCAGCTTCGTGACCTAAAACACACAAGTCTCCTTTTTGTTTACCTTACTGTAAACATGGAATTTGTTGTAAATGAATGCTTTAAGCTACAGGTCTCTCGTCGACCATAGAGTAGACGCCAATGAAGGATCCATCCTCATCAAACTTTCCTTCACCGAGGTCCCCATATTCAGCGATCGAGTCCCCGGCATCACTTCCACATGAAGGCGGTCCTCGGATGGAGGCATTGGAGGCTTTCATCACATGGTCAGGCCTGCAAGTAGACATTAGTGCATTATCTTTTTTTGAATTTTATTTTTGGCATGGGGGTTGTGATCAAGTGATCATATCCCTCCAAGTACTTTATACCAAGTTTAATTAATTTTCATTTATCTGGGATAATTCTCTGCTTCATTTCTTTCATTTCATAATTGATCATTTTGTCCCTGCATCTTATTTTCCTTTTTTGTCTGCCCTTTCCCTTTTCTATCTCTCACGTGTCCATTCATGGTCATTGCATTATAGTTAGATATATAAAAATTGATTAAATTTTAAGAGATTTGATATACATACTTCCTCTGGTCTCCAGAAATGTCAATCTCTCTCTGTCAGATATTGGGTTGACGCCCACTTTGCGCTCCCTCTTCTCTGCTGTAAAATGTATTTTTGTCCATGGTACTCATAAAGATATTTTTTTTAATTTAAATATTTCTTCTTCTGATCTGAAGACTACGCATGCATGATTAATCTATATGTACAATGCTCTTAAGTAACCATACAATTGCCAAAATTACCACTGCTGTCTCTTTCTCTTCTTGAATATTTGTGTACATGTGTCTCTTATATTATTTTTCCATCATATTGACATAGCTTTATAAAAAAGATGTGCCTCATATGCGATATATCATATGAATGAATATTGTACTTACAATTGTAGGTCTGTCCTTTCTGTCTGTTCTTGTTGATGACTGCTGCCAATACCAGCAGCAGTAGGAGAAACAGTGCCCCTCCCACCCCTCCCAGCATCAGTAATGAGACGAGGCCTCCGCAACCATGGCAGCTTGAACTAAGGTAAAGAAAAAAGGTTGTCATGAAGAAGACCAGCTTATAAGTCATTTTCTTTCTTTTTGTGGCAATATTGAATTCCAGATTGCATTTTTGCAGAAAATGTCCACATAATGTGTTACATTATGATGATAGCAAAGCAGAGTTTGAATCAAAGCCAATCTGGTTTCTGACTGGTTTCTGATGCATTCCTATGCACAGATGCATAATTTATCAAGACTTTCTGATTTTACCAGAAGGCATTTTGAAAGCTGCCAATTTGTTCCCAATTCAAAATTCAGGAGTATGTAAGCTACCGGCCACTGGCCACAATCAGATACAATTTTTCTTCATGCATGATGGCACCCAATAAAAAAATGTGGAGCTCTTTCGATTCATGCATGATTACCGCATGACACGACACAACAATTCTTGACGTGTGACAATACCAAAGTTGCCTATATTGGAGAATGTACCTTACACAAACTACCTACCTTCCTGTTCTTGTTCCTCCTAGGTGGCATAGAGTGTGGCAGTGTGGGAGGCCTGGCTGAAGCCATCTGAGGCAGTACAGGTGTATCTCCCAGTGTACTTAATGTCTGATGCTGTACCCTGTAAGTTGATCCTCCCCGTCCCACCTTCCATCTGCACAGCAGGGTCCTAGATATTAACAAAGGTCATCTTTAGAATAGTTTAAGGTAATGATCCATATTATTTGTGGTTTGAATGTTGACATGTGAGATCGACCTACTGTAAGCACTCCCATATAAGGTGTCCTTCCTTGCTTCACCTCATAGAATCTTGAGGATATCCTATTATAGAACAGAACTAGATTGATAAAAATCAAGCCCTATACCTTGTCCAACCTGGCGAGGCTGACAAAGGGGCTGGCTACAGGTTATGGTCAGTTTTTAGATTAAAATAGTGTAATAACCAGACTTCACACCCCTCTTCACAGGCATTTAAGAGACTACTGCTTCTATTGCACAGCTTTATGGCTCTTAATGACATTTTCCAAAGGGATGGGACTAAATTCCCCCTGTTGGTGTCATTGATGCCACTAATAAATGTCCTGATCAACACACAGCAAGAGGACCCAATAGCTTCTCCCAGATATACACCTATATATATGGTGTGCCTTTAATTTCTCATTTGGCAGGCAGAGGCTGCACCTTGGCAACAAATATCAAAATACAGTGTAACAGGATTTAGGTAATAGGATTTAGGAGACTAAAGTCTTAAGTTGGACATCTCTCTGAAGCAAATGTGATGTCGCCATCATAATCAGGATGACGCTTATACAAGGAGTCGTCTGATTATACTGCAACAACAAACTGGCCATTTTCAGAGCGCTACATTGGTAGGGCTTATAGGCCCCTATACAAAAATGTGCAATGATATGATAATTTGCCGCGGCCAATGTGCAGTAATTTGATAATTTGCCATACCTTGTTCTCAAGATGCGTGCCTTCATACTGCCAGGAGATCTTAGGTTTAGGAGTGTCAGGGTCAGATGAGGCGCGCCACTCAAACATCATCTCTGTCTTATTGGGCTCCAGCCATGTGGAGCCTGGCTTCACTGTGATGGTGGTCTTCACTGTGAAAGGGCACAGACAACTTCATTTATTTACTAGAAGTTAATGTGAAAGATATTGTAAACTTTGTTCACTTACATTGTCTTTATTGTTTAGATTTTGAAATGCAAATTATGGCAGAATCCTCCTCGTCAATAGTGTGAAACTTAAATATTTGTAAAATGCCATCTACCTATATGTTATAGATGCCATATGCATGCTTTTGCAAATGAGGCTCTCAATAATTCTTAGACCCTCCTAGAAAGGTAAAGAACTGACCCTTGATGAGGGCAGCAGGTTTCATTCGCTGGAATATTTGAAAAAGCATTTTGTCCTCCATGTATGGATGGGAAAATTTGTATTTACCCAAAGAGATATTTTACATGACTTAGATACCTACTGAACACATTGAGTGTAGCCTCAGCATAGATTGTGCCATACTGGTTGGACAGTTTGCATTGTATGACCCCAGTATCAGTGGTCTCAAGATCATTCATGGTTAGCTGCTGACCTCGGGGTAATCCAGTTAGTGTACTCCTATCACTCAGAACTTGGAATACAAAATGTCTATAGCACACAAAACATCTGCAGGGCCAGTATATAATGTTGGACTTATCCGACTAGTCTGAGGGTTTTACAGCATATAGCATTGAGCATTGTTAAATAGGATCATTGAAATAGGAAGTATATTCTTGTATTCTTTCCTGACAAAATTGATCTTGATCCTCATGCCTGTGGTTCATCACAATGCACCAATCGAGGCCCACTTTCAGAGTATCAATCTTGATTGGTCATCTTGATGTACAAATGTAGTCTTGGCAAATTACTTGCCAGAGCTGCATTCATGTAGAAATGTCATCCCAGAGACTTAAGATGCTCTACTTGAGAAGTCGACATCCTGAATCGAACCCAAAAGTTCCATGGCATTATTTTTGTCACCTATTACTATTATTGTTTTATCCATTGAACTTATTAACTCTTAAAGAGCTGCTAATACATCAGTGCTGCATGGCCATTGGTACCTATAAAACACCAATGGGTAGGAACTGATGATTCTACTCACCACCACCTCGACATTGATGGGAAACTTACCAGGGCTGCCTTCATGCATCATAACATCAATAGGTATGATGTATCTATGCAAAACGCCATTTTGGAAAAAAAATGATATTTTCTCTTTTAAAAGTCCACATTGTATGATGATTCCAGTTTTATTTTAATTGTCTAGCTCTTACAGGAATGATTGAAAAATTAATATTCTAATGCAAGTATTTATTTTCAATTCAAAGTAAAGGTGAAACAACAGTATGCCATTGTTTTTGATTAATCATAACATGATAAAGTATTTACTTTTGTCGATCAGTATTTGGGTATAGCAGTGTATGGCTCCCACCAAGCATTGAATCCGGAATGTTATTGTAGACTTCAACCTTGTATAGATCACCGCCCAAATCATCGTCTGGTTTCAGAGAGGTGAAGTACAGGTTGCCTGGAATTAAAAATAATTCAATGCACTCTTAACTGAAAAAGGGGGCTTAAAAGTGAGCAGCAGATAATAAACTTGTCAAATGATATATCCCCAGAAAAAGGTAAAAGGAAAAAGAAGAAAAGCAAGATATACATCTAGCCCCCCCCCCTAGAAACTTATCTGTGATACCAAAAACAATTTTCAAATACATTATAATGGAACTTCTGAGAATTTAATCTTATCAATTCACCTTCAATGTCCTGAGGTATCCTCTTGCTTCCTTTAAGAGTTTCAGGTTCTTCATCACTGACATTATCTATCTTCTTCCAGTCATACTTTGGGGTGGGGACACAGTGGGTGGGTAAGCGAGGCACACGTAGTGGTTGTCCAACTGTCCCATTTACCATTGTCACCGTCTTATCAACTGGAAAGCTTCCTTGCCCTGCAGTTAGTACAGGCTGAACTTTGGGGGGGGGGAGTGGTGAAAAATCAATCACTCCCTAAATTTCTTTTAGTAACTGAGCAATTCTGAAGCACCCTCCGAAGCGCCCTCCTGACATGAGACATGGATTTTTATAAATTAGAGTTTATAAACATAAGTGAAGCCATATGACATAGTTACCAAGATAACCTACATAAGTGATAAACATGGCATACTCTTTTATAGTTTGAGATTGAATGAAATATAGGTAGAACATCACCTAAGATAAACACACATGTAGCATGTAACAAGAGTAGCGAAACAACCACAGGAGTTCTGGAGGGTGTTTAATCTCATTTGACTGATAAATTTGCAAAATGTCTGTTTTTGCAAATGTGGGGTACATATTGCAATTTCAGGGTCCAACAATGAAAAAATGGAAATTATTACAAAAACCATTGCAATTATTATACTTACTTGCTATATGCACTTTGAAGATCTGGGACATGGACTTTCCCCATTGGTTGGTGGCTATACATTGGTAGTCACCCTCATTATTGCCATAGGCACTGCTAACTATATGGCCACCCTTCTCTGGGTCCTGAACTGTCACGGGTCTACCATTCAGTCTCCACTGGTACCTGTCATAAAAAGGAATCAGTGTTTCAACATTGACCCTGACACTCCTAGAAAATTTGATTACGGTAAAATTGATGTTCTGCCGTACCTTGTGTATAAAAGAAACCCACATAAGCCACTATGTACTTATTAATTATTTTGACACTTTCATCTGCTTGACTTGCTAAGAATTTACTCAAAGTTTACTTGAATCAAGGAACTACAATCTCAGCCCAGCAACCCGGTTTTACAGTGGAAAGCTTATTATTGGGCACTACAGTGGGACTTGATGTTAGTACAAACCCATTGACTTGATTGGGGTTCTAGTGTAGGTGCTACGGCGGTATCTATACTGCCTATTTTAATTCTGGCTAAGAGTGTTGGCAGGGGCGTGCTCCTCAGACACCCAACAATTACAAGCTAAGATTAATGCAGATCTTGAAAGGGTGAATATATATGGTGCCAAAGTAATAAACTTTCACTGAACACCAAAAAGACAAAAGTCATGCACTTTGGAACCAAAGCTATTCTAAAAAGATCCCAAAAACCCCAAATAATTATGGCAAATGTAAATCTTGCGACAACCTCTAATTATAGATACCTAGGGGCAATCCTGGACGACAACTTGAATTTCAAAATGCACACAAAGAACTTAATTAAGAACATAAATTATAAAACATATTTATTCAGAAAAGTCAGACCTTCACTCTCTCATGAAGTTGCTCTAAAGGTTATCAAATGCATGATACTACCTATTATAGACTATGCTGATATCATTTATGCACCTACAAATAAAACTATTTTAGACCAACTAGAAAGTGCACTTGAGAGAGGCCTAAAGACTGCATTCGGCAGAAACCGAGTCCGAGTAGATGAGATGTATAGGCTGGCCAAATTTAATCCCCTAGAAGATAGGAGAGAAATGCATCTCAACAAATATGCCTTTGAATACTCCCTAGTAGGGGAAAATCTAGATGCCCATCCCATAGCTACCAGAACACACGATGGTAGACTTATCAGAATAGTATGGCCCAAAGACTCATTTTACAGAAGAAGTCTGGAATACAGAGCTTCCACTTCCTGGAATTTATTACCAACAAATGTAAGGAATATTACAGATCTAGCAAATTTCCAGGATTGGAATAAGAAACTGTTCGAAGAATGTCTTGCATATAACAACAACCCTTAATAAAAGAAAAGCACAGGGGCTCCCAGCCCCCTACCCCCTACCTGATCTGAATTGATTAATAGAATACAATCTCATAAGCTCACTATCCTGCTTCAAAACACTGATGCAATTGACAAATAACATCATTGTCTCGGCACAACAACATCATGCCCTGGACATACTAACATCAATAACCTACTAAACTCGATTAGGCAATAACATCAGCCTGGACTAATAACATCAGTCCAACTGAGACAATACCATCCAGTCTCATAAAGCATATATCGAACTACTATGTGAATATTATTATTTCTCTTCTTTACGTTTTTTTCCTCTCACCCTCTATCTCTACTTCTCCTCTAGACCTATATTATCTCTCTATCTCCTTCTTTTCGCCAGGAAGGAGGAAACAACCCTAAATGTTTCCTCCATCCTGCATATTGTATGTATTTATAAGTTGCCCTTAAGGGCTCTCATTATTTAATTTAGTACAAATGATAATCTGACTATCAGATTTATCCACTGCTGTGTAAACAGAAAGACAGGACCTGGTCCTACCTTTACACAGGATAAATAAAAGAATTTCAACTCAACTCAACTCAAGACCGTGTATTTCAGGGTGACTATGATGATTTTTGACATCCATTCAAGGGGCAGCTCATAGCAATTCCCTAAAGTCAGGGTGCGGTTTATAAATACAAAGGCACTGCTTACACGCAATATTTTAGGTAGGTTATGGATTTTCACAATGAAGCAAGAATTCATGACTAATTACCTCTTCACAAACATTTATCTTTGGGCTGATCCATAAATTGTCACACATTTTTAGGCCTTTTGGAAACCCCCACCCCTTTGTCACACTTTTACTATAGAAATTTATGTGAGCCATGGACACCCCCCCCCTCCCAGTGTGACATACTTTATGGATCGGCCTTTTGTCTGAAGCAGTACAAACAGCCAGCTCAATCAGAAACAGCCATTTACTTCTCAAAAAAAGCAGGATTTCGATATCTATAAATCCCAAAGTTTAAAAGCAGTAAAGAATGAGGAAATCCTCAATATACTTACTGTGTTTATGAATTTTAGAACGATCTTGTATTGGAGCTGTCCGTTTCTGGTGGGTTTGTTGTGATTCTGATCTTTTATATACATCTGTGTCCTCATCATATCAGGAATGTCAAACAACATAATCTTTAGAGCAAATGCTGAATATATCACGATGTCTAACTTGGGAAGTCATTGGAATAATATGTCATGTGGATAAGTCATAGTGTGATGGTAAGAAATATGACCATAAAAGGACAAGTCAATACCATGGTTATGTCAACTTCAATACTAATGTGCTGGCTTCTTTCATTTCTTGTTTAAAGATCTTGAACGTGATGGTTTGTATGTGGGTGTGATGTGTACAGACTGATGTACAGAGGCCAGAGACAGATACCTTTAGGCACTGGGACCAAATGAACTGCGTACAAGATTGTGCAGTATACTCATCAATACTTTGACTGACTTTAGGTATTGATTACTACAATTGATGTGTCTAGGAAACTAAAATCATTTGGTAGACATCTTGGTTGCCCAGCTTAAGGTAACTGGGAGGAGATTAATGTTATTTCTATGAGGACATGTCTAAACTGGCCTACAGATTTCTCTGTATGGTGCTGATGTCTGCTGCTAGGTATCAAAACGTCTGCCAATACCATACCGATCATATTACTGATACTGCTACTCACCTGGTGGGATTCTGGTC
The DNA here is from genome assembly GCA_949317995.1 of Acholoe squamosa. Classification (NCBI taxonomy): domain Eukaryota; kingdom Metazoa; phylum Annelida; class Polychaeta; order Phyllodocida; family Polynoidae; genus Acholoe; species Acholoe squamosa. The sequence continues at coordinate 31,868,036 of OX439049.1, read as the reverse complement.
AACCTAGATGTCTAGCAAAGTGATTTAGGTTCTTCATGTGTGAAGTAATCCAGAAGGCAATGCTTGATCTTCTGCTCAAAATTGGCCCTCAAATACCTTTAGGCTCATGGGCGACTTAATTGGAAAACATGACAGTTGCCTGGCATTGTTAAGTTTCCTTTTTAGGCTGGAACAGTATCATCATTTTCAGGTATCGCATGATTTCGTTTCTCTTTGATTTACTTTTACCGTAAATCCTCGCGTATAGGACGCTGCTTTTGCACTGCAATTACGCCCCCTGCGTCCTATAGGATTAAGCTCAACTCAGGGTGCATCTTATAAGCGAGGATTTTACACTATAGAACAGTACTAAAATGACCGAAGTTTAACCCCAGATACATCCTATATGACCCGAGGATTAACAGTATTTACCAGAACCCTGTACAACAAGGCTACAGGCAAGTCATACAGAGCATTTTCCTCGTATTCCCTGTGGAGAGAGTGGAGTTTTAGAAACATTCTTTGCATTATTAGGGACTCTCTTTGGCAAGGAGAGGGAGGGGCAGGGACATAGACAGAGTTGCACGGTAAAGTGTCGACACGACTAGTTTCTTCCTGCGTAGGGTTGATGCTGTTCCAAATGAGGATTGAGTCCAAGTTTGGAACAGGAACAACCCCACTTTACTGTGGAGATATGAAGGTAGGGACAGTTTCAACCCCACAGGGTCGGCATGATGAATGAATATAGCCCTCACGGTTTACTCACCAGACATTCATTCATCATGACGACCAATGGGCATGATTTATTAATCAGCGACCTTTCAAGGGTTAATACCACTGCAGTTCCTATCAGCATGCCATTGATTCAGTACAGCTGTTGCTTCTCATGAGATATTAGTTTGAAACTGTAGATTGAAGCCTATTACATTCACAACTTCTTGGCACTCTGTCTACTCTCTATTTTTAAGGTCAGTATGAGTGTAACTATTTAGTACTTTGATCTATTGTGCTTTTATCATAATTTTCATAATAAAGATCGACATGAAAGTATATATATATATATAGTGTGGCGTAGACCGAGGGGTCGGGGGAACCACAGACCCCAGAGTCACGTCAGACATTCTCGTATTACCATATATGTATGTCGGTGTAGACCGAGGGGTCGGGGGCAATGCCGAAACCGTCCTGGTGCGGGGGCGGAGGAGCCGCCGACCTCGGAGTCACACCCAAAAACGTTCCATTTACCTGCGTTCAGAGGAGGGTTCCTCCGACGCTGGATCTCTGTCGGAGACGCCAGCGTTGGAGGAACGGGAAGCGTATAAATAGGAGGGGATCGACACCTTGAGGCAGTCTGGATCCACGGGTGCTGGTGTCTACATCTTCAGGCTTCCCCTCCATAGGCTAGGAGTTACACAAGGATACTTAGCTGGTGTGGCAGAGAATGCCAGGCAATAAAGTGTCATTAATAACAAGAAGCCGAGTTGTGTGATACTTCCGCATTACAATAGTGGACTCCGATAAAAACGCTACAATATATATATATATATATATATATATATATATATATATATATATATAAGGTATACACATGTATTTTCTTTTACCCCTTCCAAATCCAATAAGAAAAATTCATTTGATAACCTCTATTACTTAAACAAGCCCATGACAGTCAAACACAATTGAAAATAAACATTGCGAGAGAAAAGTTACTTATCAGTGTATTTTTCTGTAACCTTGTTGCATCTATTACGGTTTACCTGTGTTATGTTCCATGTTCTTATCTAGTATGATTATCACTATGTTCCCCATCTAGATCTACAAAGCTAATGCCTGGATATGGCTTTCTGCATGTCCCAACTCCTCCTACTCATCACCATGACAACAATGGTGCACAGTAACATACATCTGGGCAGGACTAGTTGGCGAAGTTGGGGCGATTTGGAATCATGCAATGAGGTAGGAAAGGCTAGAACCGTCGAGAAACCGGATTGACATTTCTTAAAAATTAAACCAATTCAGCTTTGGTTAATAAGTGGTGCCAGTATCCTATCCCCCCCAAATTTGTCATCAATCTGTGAATTAAGCATTTGAATTGTCACCCTAGTCATGAGAAGAGATATTATTATCCTATCTAACAAAGGAAACACACCGCCCTTACAGTCATTAAATATGGTCTTGTGCTATTTCTAAATTAGAAGTCTTTGTGGTTGAATCTGAAGTCTGTCTTTGAAAACATGTAATGACCATTAAGGTGATTTGCATTCTGCTAAAGTACAGAATCCACAAAGCAGCATAACCCTACGTGTGCCAGGAAAATGCATTGAGGTCATTTTCTGATGCATGCATGCTCATGCTTTAATGGATTTACGCCTTAAATGTCATGTTCTATTTGGTTTGTCTCTTCCTAAATAAGGATACAGTCACCGATGGCTTCCGACTACAAGTCGAAAGTTACCAAGGGATCTTAAAAGATGATACAGCTCTCACTGGCATCCAGTTCCACTGCAGTGATGGCAAGATTCTGACATCTAGAACATTGAGCAGGGGTATGTCATAGGGCTAGATTATTCTAACAATCTTTGATATAAAATAAGTAGATGTACATGTTGTTTGTGTAAGATATCTATGTTTCATGGCTTGCATACATAGTCATATAGTTACACAAGACAGTATCAGGTGTCCGCCCATCCCTTCTTCATAAACAATTCACCTAGCACTTCTTCTTTGACTGAAGGTTATTTCTTTATTATGCTAAGCTAGCTCCCCTTTAGACTTTAAGTCGTAGTGTGAACCCTTGAACATGCTGAGATTACAACCTTTACATCCTTATATTAGTGGTCACATTGTGCTTGCAATACTTTGACAGCTATACCAAATCATTATGCAATAACTATAGATCCCACGGCCATATTTATAACATTTTCACCTATGCATGTTTGGATGAATGAGTTGTACTTAGTCATTGAGAATAAAATTGCTGTTTATGCAATGATATTCTAAATTTCTTAAAGCTGTAAGCTCCAGGGCCATCTTGGCCATGGAACTTCACCTTCACGGCGGTACAGAGTATTGCGAATAAAGGTTCAACTGGGATTAGTTCTACCCAGCTATTTCTGTTTTGCTCACAAACTACGATAGATGATCAATGAGAATTGGCGACATCTAAAAAACACGTTTCTTTAAGGTTCTACAAAACGTTTTTATTTTAGGTTAAAATACGTGTTTTCATTTTTTTTACAAACGTTTAACAATTTTAAAACGTTTTATTACATTCAAAATGTTTTTCACAAATATTCATGACATTGTTTTACCCAAATCTAATGAAAACGTTTCCAAACGTTAAAAATACGTGTGTTGCCAAGTGGGTTATGTTTATTTCATGACAACCTTAAAACTAAAACAAAAATCCAAATTTTTTATGGTACCTTAGCACAAAGATGCATCTGTTAAACATGTCAAAATTTACAGGATAAAAATTCCAACTTATAAAGACCAAGTTGTTGTGTTTATTACAGGTTCGCCAAGCCTGGCAGTACTGCCCACAATTATGGCAAGGTGAGTGGGGTCGACTTCAAATCTGAGGTGCCCCAGGGGATGCAAGATGACACAGCGGCCAACAACTTGAATGTGCACTGTATTGATGAAAATGGCAATGGTAGCTGGTTAAATGGAACAGGCCACGACTTTGGTTACTGGCAGCAGGCCCATTGTCCTACAGGACAGCGGGTGTGTTCTCTACAGACTTTGGTTGAACACTATCAAGGCGTAGGCGATGACTCGGGGCTGAACCAGATCAAGCTAACTGTTGTGCACTGCCACAGTTATGATAAACTTGATCTATGATGCATTTTTCCTGGACCAAAGCCAAAACGTGACAAATAAAATTAATTCTCAATCAAAACTATAATGCTTGATTTATTTATTGATTGATATTCTATTCACTTTTTATACTTTTTTTTTATCTCAAGTTGCCAAGTGGGTTATGTTTATTTCATGACAACCTTAAAACTAAAACAAAAATCCAAATTTTTTATGGTACCTTAGCACAAAGATGCATCTGTTAAACATGTCAAAATTTACAGGATAAAAATTCCAACTTATAAAGACCAAGTTGTTGTGTTTATTACAGGTTCGCCAAGCCTGGCAGTACTGCCCACAATTATGGCAAGGTGAGTGGGGTCGACTTCAAATCTGAGGTGCCCCAGGGGATGCAAGATGACACAGCGGCCAACAACTTGAATGTGCACTGTATTGATGAAAATGGCAATGGTAGCTGGTTAAATGGAACAGGCCACGACTTTGGTTACTGGCAGCAGGCCCATTGTCCTACAGGACAGCGGGTGTGTTCTCTACAGACTTTGGTTGAACACTATCAAGGCGTAGGCGATGACTCGGGGCTGAACCAGATCAAGCTAACTGTTGTGCACTGCCACAGTTATGATAAACTTGATCTATGATGCATTTTTCCTGGACCAAAGCCAAAACGTGACAAATAAAATTAATTCTCAATCAAAACTATAATGCTTGATTTATTTATTGATTGATATTCTATTCACTTTTTATACTTTTTTTTTTATCTCAAGCCCTTATTCGAGACAGGCACTTATTTGAATACTGTTTCAATGCTTGAGTTTGATTTCAATACCCCTGTTCCCCTGACCCTTTTTCGATGTTTCTAGTTATTTGAGACCCCTGTGCTTCAACAGCCAAATACAATACATATCCTTGTGAAGAAATGTGATTGTTGTATCCTACAGTTATTCTTCATGCTTTTGGATCGTGTATAGTGTGCCTATACAAATAGGGTCCTAGATTTATGTGCATGTCTCAGATCCGACTGATACGCCAAGTCACCACAGTCCAATTGAAAAGAAAAATAAGGGGTCCCGTGCTACTTTTTTTACTAGTGAAATTTGAAAAATAAAAGTATTTTCATTTTTAATCAAAAATTGAAAAAGAAATATGCACCAGATTTGAGATTTTTTTCTGAGATAACTATCAATCACAGAGATATGAAACCTCACATGATGAACATTTTAAGATGTTTTTTTCTTTTTATCCCCATTACATGGGATTATGGGTAAATTTCTTCTGTTTTGACAAAAAGGTAGTATCAAATTCCTGTTATTTTATAAGAAAAACGATTATATCATCTAATTCTAGCCACTAGATTTTACTTAAACTAATCTAAAATATTGTTCAGATAACTTGCTTTAAGATAAGAACAATTTTGATATGGGGTCCCATGCATAATTTTGAAGTTTTGGCCATTTATAGTAAAACAGTACTAGATAAATTGACTAACATCCATATTCAAAGCACTGCCTGATGAGTAAAATAGATGAATTCTCCGCATATAACTGATTCATTATGTGCCCTCAGTCACCCTGAGTAGCATAGCACTTCTATCTTATAACCTATCTTATGTAACCTATATGCGCAGGGATCTGCGCAGTAGGTTCAATTTCAATGGTAGCGACCCACCTAAATTCCGTGTACTTGGCTTACTCACTTTATCCGCTCAATATTATGGTTGGCTGTTGCAAAAAAGAGTTGCACTATAGGCCTTTGTGTCTTAATATACCCCACCTACCAAAGCAAGGAAAAGGCATGTAGAATTCCCATTCACATAATTAAATGTTTAAATAAACAATGTGGAGCAAATTCAAAGATTTTGTTCCAAATCCCCCAAAAACCAGAGTTCTACTATAGACAAACTAAATCGTAAACATTGACAATCTTGTATTTAAAATCTTGTATTTAAAAAATAATGAAATTCTGGATGTGGGATCTAAAGATGATTGATGACCCTTTAAGCACTGAAACCATTATTAACTCTGGATTGGGGGCCCCATGTTACATGCCGGTTATAAGAAACACTCATCTCATATCACTTATGGTCATTATCACCATGTCGATTTTAAGAAATGCCCATGTAACCATGTCAAATTTAGGGGTTCATCCAGAATGCCATGTCTCGGTTGTATTGCTATAGATCTAGAAGGAAAACAGAAAAATGCATTAGATGCGAGGAGGCTACAGAAGAATGATACAATGAAAAACTGCTGGACGAGCAAGGTTGCGGGAATTGTAATGGGTGCAGCCATTGATAAAGCTTGTTACGAACGTAATATATGATGATTATGCTTGCACTAGTGCCTTTTAGGTACTGATAGAGGCACTCAGCTCTGCCTCTATCAAGTACCTAAAAGGCACGCATGCAAGCATAATCATCACACATTGCGTTTATACCAGGGTCTGCACCTTTAGGATGCATTAGAATGCATCAGAATGCATTCTGCATTCACTGACATACAAATATATATGGTATCCATAGGGTACCAGACATATTACTTATCTAACCCAACACTACTGTCCAGGCCCATGGCCTAATGGATAAGACGCAGAACTTTAGATCAGAAGGTCCCTGGATCGATCCCAGGCAATGCTGAGCTTTTTCTGTATGAACCACTGTCAAAGCTATGCCATAGCTGCTGTCACATATAAGAACAGTATAGAAAAAGAACACCGTCAATATTCAAGTGTCAACTCTCAGTGTCTCTATCCTATAATAAAAGCACTCAGATTATCCAGGTTGGGCACCCAAAATCGTTCTGAAATGTGATAACCGTGGTATGACAGTGGTTATCACTGATAACATTTATAACATGGGTACTATCTGTCCCTCCCCCGAGAAGTCAGCAGTAAAAAGGTGGGGTCATTTCATAGGGTGATGATTAATCCAGCTAATTCAGTATACCCTGAGCTGATTGAGCAACACTGGTATCTGCTAATGCCACATGCTTTTAAATCCTCTTTTTTTAAAAGATGTAGCGCACTGGGTGATACTTTCTATTTCCCTGTTGACAAAGACAGAAAAAGATGCTTGTTTCATTGAACCTAAGTGCTGGACTTGATCGACTTCCTTGGATTGTCATAAAGGCCATATCCAGTAAAGAAACAGTGCAATAGCCATAACTTGTGTATAAGGTGCAACTTTCAAATGTAAAGGTTCATACTATAGGATAGAAGCTCTTGTATAAGACTTTATACCACGATTTCTGGGTTGCACAGTGCTTTTTGGTGGATATTCCCATACACATATCTGTCCTTATACCACGATTTCTGGGTTACACAGTGCTTTTTGGTGGCTATTCCCATCCACATATCTGTCGATATTGCACACCCTGTAGGCTTTAACATCAATTTTCAATTATCCATGGATAACCCGCATGCCTCTCATGTCCTTCCATGTCATATGTTCCATGTTAAAACCTACAGAATATTTCATTGCCATGGTAGGGGTCGAACCTGCAATCTCAGATCCTTAGTCCAACTCCCTATGCAGTGCGCCACAGGGACTGCCGAGAAATGCTTGGTTCGAACCACGTCTGGATATGATACAAAGCCCGGGAAGGAGACGACTGCGGGCTGTCTGCTGCCATAACCGCGGGACGCATTCAAACATGCCCAAGCCGAGACGGCCACGGAAGGAGGAGACACGGTGACCTAGCGGTTAGCGCGTTGCGCTCAGCCGTTGAAGGTAGGCAGCTCGAGTCCCGGCCCGGACGCGTCTTTTTTTCGCCATGTGCGCTGTCGCTGTCCGCTGCCGGGCGAGGAGGTGTATTATACACAAACATAACCGCGAGAAGCATCTTTTTTTCGCCGTGTGCGCTGTAGCTGTCCGCTGCCGGGCGAGGAGGTGTATTATACACAAACACAACCGCGAGATGCATTCAAAGCTTTAGCTGTCTGCTGCCGGGCGACGAGGTGTATGTATCGATCGTGTACACACAATGGCTGGCATCGAGTCCCGGGGAGGGGGAATAATTTTTGTTTTGCCTAGTGGTTAGCGCGTTGCGCTCAGCCGTCGAAGGTAGGCGGCTCGAGTCCTGGCCCAGACGTGTCTTTTTTTCGCCGTGTGTAGGTGTATTATACACAAACATAACCGCGAGAAGCATCTTTTTTTCGCCGTGTGCGCTGTAGCTGTCCGCTACCGGGCGAGGAGGTGTATTATACACAAACATAACCGCGAGATGCATTCAAAGCTTTAGCTGTCCGCTGCCGGGCGACGAGGTGTATGTATCGATTGTACACAAACATAACCGTGAGACGCATTCAAAGCAAGCCAAGCCGAGACCGGGGCTGTCGCTGTCCGCTGCCGGGCGCCGAGGTGTATGTACCGATCGTGTACACACAATGGCTGGCATCGAGTCCCGGGGAGGGGGAATAATTTTTGTTTTCAACTTGAATTTATTGCTATTCTATTGATTATTTATTGGTTTTGTGGTATAAAATAAGTAGTCAATGGATAATTCATGACTCGTGTGTGTTAGCAAAGGCTAATGACACTCGGCCTACGGCCTCGTGTCATTATCCTTCACTAACACACACGAGTCATGAATTATCCATTGATTACTTGTTCATTACACCAATGAAGAGTACTGAGCTGCCCAAAATATGGCTCGATCCTTAAAGGTCCATCAGGAACTCAGGATGCACGTGCATGTGAAGTGCCCTCATATGTTGAGTGCATCTTATAAATGCATGTTTTCTTTTGCACTGAAAACCCTCCAGATCTTTAAACTCGTCAGATTGAGGACCTATAGTCCTCAGAAGAGGTACAGACAGGGGGCAGCACCTTACAGGGAGTGAAGTCCCTCAGTCTACCTCTCCCCTGTATGAGTCTATGGCATTCTGTTGACAATATGTAACAAACTTACAAGGTGGCAGGTATGTGCTACTCATGTTTCAACTGAAGGTCTTCACCGCTGAGGACTTTAGGTGCTCAAGTTGACAATACCCAAATCTACAACTTTGGGTAGTCAGATTGAGGACCCAAGGTAGTAAGCACCAAGGTTGTCACTCTAACAATATTATGTAATCAGTTTGACTACCTTAGGATAGTGTGTTGACTTAAACCCATCAGATTGACTACCCTGGGTGCTCAATCTAATGACCTAAGGTTGTAGATTTGGGTATCGTTAGCCTGACGACCTTGGGGCTTTCAGTGTGGTATAGTAAAATAGGGAGAAAGCACTGAGACGTATATAGTTAGGGGATTTAATTTGTACGTGTTGATTACTAGACTGGCATGGCATGAATAAGATAAGATATATAACTAAATTGCCCAGTTTGCCTAGGCTTGCCTGATTTTACCTTGAAGTCTCAAAATATGAAGAAAATCGGAGCATGACACTTTAATTCGGCAGGACCAAAATTAATGTCCTGTGAAGTGAGAAACTTTTCGGAGAGACAGTAGAAGAAACACACAGGTCGCATGCTCCATAATCAAATAAACCACAACACATCCATGTTATCCATAATTTCAATATAGTTTATTTGGATATCAAATGATATTTTACACCATAACAATTCAACAAACAGCTTTCGCTCATCACTTTAAGCCTTCCATTTTAATATTTTGTAAATTGCGTATGCTTTACACATAATTTCAAACTCAGAGGTTAGTAAATTGGTGGGTTTTGTTTTGGCAATAGTTCAGAAGCCGAGACATCCAATTTGGTGCCCGGATATCCGAGGCCTATTTCAAATTCTCAAACACAATCTGAAGAATGCCCATACAAGCCATGAATGGGTGGGATATTCATTCATGAAAATGAATTACCATATCAAACAAAATGAGTGCACATACCCTAATGAGTGCACATACCCTTTTTTGGCTATACTATACAATAGATATGGCCCAACCCCCCCCCCCTTTTGAATCACAATAAGCTCTTCACTACTAGAGAAAGGTTTGAGATATTTTTTAGGTGCACTAAGTGCTAATTACGCCGAATACAGTAAATCTGATAGCCACAGCCTAGGAGTAACTGATTCATATTCTACTGTCATCATCACATCTTTTACTGCAGGGAAATTCCACTCTAGTATTAAACAATAACACTTTTTACAACCATATTTAACAGACCAGCTGTTAATTACTTATCCAGTTTTTTTTGTTTTATTTTCTACAAACTATTTATAAAGCCTTCATCTAAATGACTGTTCAAACATTTAACTCATCTAATCTCACACAATAATGCCAGTATAAAAGTGTAAAATAAGTCCCATAGTACCTAGCTGAATTGGCTGAATCTAGCCCTCTTTCTGTACCTCATGGAATCCCCATAAGTGCCAGAGTGTGTATCCTATGGGTGAAAATAAAAAATTATACTATAGAACAGTACTAAACAGCACATAATCAAACCTCAGGTGTGGCTGGTAACATTTGTCTCAACTCACGGTGCACCTTTAATGTGAGGTTTGCCTTATATCCGATGTACTAAGGCAAAAGAAAAAATACTGCCATAAGCCTTTAGGCATGATTATGAAGAAGAACTATGTACATGAAAACATAAAAATCTCTATCAAATTTTGAGAGTGACTGGTTTTGAATGCTTTTTGTTAAGCCCATACAAGTCGATACTTGTGAAAGCCAATCTCTTCAATTCGTGCAATAAATTATATCAATCTGTGAGCACATGTGCTTTAAAATGATGAAGTATCTTTGTAATTATTATATCGTGTGCTTACCAGAGATATTAGAGTAAAGACCTTTGTGCAGCTATAAATTTTCAACTTGTCAGCATCCAATATCTGCTTGCTTTTGATTGCACATGAGGTAAACATCAATGCTAGTACTAAACTTGGATAATCAAACAAATACAATAGATTACAAAAGTAGAAACTTCTATACTATAGGCAATTGTGATATGATTGTGGTAGGAAATATGCTTCAAATTGCCTGTTGAATTATGATTGCACATGAAATGACCGTCAATGTTAGTGTCTAACTTCAGCTAACCATCAAAAGATTGGAGGAGTACGGCTTTCTAGGGTGTTCAGTATTGGAAATGATACCAATTGGGCAAAGATATATAGATAGCAAGCATCTATATCATAGTGAATAAAAAGACTCATAGATTTTTAAGCCAAGCTGAAGTAGGGCACATTTCACAGGCCTATGCATGTGATCCCCACAAGCTATAATATTACAAAGAATGATAATAACAAATGTATGGATATACAATAGAATGCCATGTCTAAACATGTTGTCTGTGTCTTATAATCTATGTATCTGAATACATGCATAATACATTATCCAATCATTGTTGTATTTTGCATGAACTTGCTTTGATAGAACCAACTCTTGCAACCATGCCTCGTGGCACAACAAATCACTGTGTCCAGTGCCCAAGTCACAAAAATATTTCTCTGGACCAGATTCATCTTTCAGGTTGTGCTCAGTGGACACAGCTGCCAAGCCAACTTATGTATTGAATCAAAGCGTTGGCACATGGTATATACCTGCTGGACACAACTTTGATTTGCCTTTGTGCCCAGTTAACCCACTTTTTCCAAATTGTTTTGCAAACTCATTTGACCGTGGAGCACCCTTAACGATAACTTCTGCGTTAGTTTATCTTATATTTTGTACATGCTGAATGTCAACTAAACATTAACCAAGTTTATCTTATTTTTATAAGTACAATGCCCAGACCGATCTGGTAAATAAATGAGTAGCGGTTTGGCCGTAGTGATACAAAATTATGAGATTTTCATTTCAGTAAGAACATTCAGCTTCAACTTTAAAGACCCAATTACACAATTTCACAGGGGAATGTGTCAGTGCCCGCACATATGTGCACCACACACATCCCGAGGGGATAGGAAAGAGGAGAAATAGACCCTCTTAAGTGGGCTAGGGAAGCTCTCATGGGTCATGAAAAGGCAGGGTTGTTACCCCCTCCTCGACATTGCACTTATACCTCTCTCTGCAGCTCTGAACCCTTTAAAGCTCACAACGTTCTCTTGGCATCATGGTGCACCAATACAGCACTAATAAGTAATTTGCCAGAAGTAAGTTGATCAGGTGGATCATTCAGGAACCTATCAATCATGATGTATGGTATTGGCTCACTTAACCACCGGGGTTTCAAATAAGTGCCAGTCTCAAATAAGTGCCAGTGGAAGTCAATCTTAAACACTGAAAACGATATTTAGCTAAAATGCTCGGGGTGCAGTAGTACTGAAATCTATCATAGCCATCCAGGGTGGTTAAACAGTCTACTTAGGCTTTTACCGATGGGTTGAAATTCAGGGTTGCATTCATGCATCATGATGACAAATGGGCAGGAAGCATTGAAGCACCATGTGGCTGTTAAAGGGTTAACATTGTCTAATCCTGGACTGCCTGCATTATAGAGTTCAGTAAATCTGTTACTGGCAGTCCTGACCTTAAACCATGATGTTCAGGGCAGGGGCACCTTACTATTTAGTTCCTCATAGGTTGGTTCTGCTTCAACCCGAGCCTTGATATCATTCATACTAACTGCTCCTGAATCTATCGAACGACTGTATGCACCTCCAGCCCCTCCACCCGGACTGTATGGTGGTGGTTGAGCATGCATTCCTCCTAGTTCACGAGGCTGGTCATAAATGGGTTCTCCACCATTGTGATGAACTGGTCTGGCTGGGCCACGAGGCGGATGAGCGTAGCTCGACTCCATATCTGGGCCTCCATATACCTTATTGGTAAAACCACCATTTTCAATACCCCCACCACCCATAGCCTGTGGAGTGAGATAGCCATCATCGTAGTGGTTCGGTCGGACGTGGGCACGCTCCATTGTATAAACAGGATTCTCAAAGTTACTGTTCGGGGCTGTGTCCGATCTTGCTTCTGATCTGGCTTCCTTCAGCTTCCTATTTATGGACAGAAATAAATAATCATTAATCATGTGTCAAATAATACAGGTATACCACATGCTCAGCCAAAGGTTGAACACAGAGCAGGGAGAAACCCTTAAAGCCACATGAAACCCCTTTCCTTTGTATAACCTCATAAAAAATGTTTTACAATTGTAACCATTTGATGCAAGGATTGCAAATTGTGAGCAATATCTACATGAACAACCAATCTGAAAGGATTATGCATATACTTAACAACAGAGCAGCCTTTGGGTATGGCAACTATTTCCACTCCTATTCAATTCAGGTTGAAAATACAAGATATCCATATTTACCTGTTAATCCGTGCTTTGCAGAGCATGGCGATCAGGACAATAATGATTATAAGCAGAGCAACCAACAGTATAATCATCACAAGGAACATGTTGTCAGGTTTGTCGGTCTGAAGGCAATAAAAAGCATGTTTATATTTGTTAATTAGGAAATTTGAATCGAGATGCTTATCACTGCTAATGCTATAGACTCAAGGATTTCTTACTGACATCAAGATTAACCATGACCATTGAATAGTGATTGTATTGCCAATATTATAAGAGGATTTGCTTAAAGATGTGGATCTGAAATGAATTGTTGACATGGTTGTTTGTTTCAGCAAACAATATAGAATCATATGCCATTTGATGATTAAAGCAGGGAGGCAAAGTAGAGTAACCTAATTAGAGCAAAGCTGCAAAACCACTCTTTTTCTTCTTCTGGGTTATCTTTTAATCAAAATGTTAATCAAACGAGAAGCACTTACTGCTCTCACTGCTTGGGGGTCTTTGTCACTCAAGTAATCCAAGCCATTTGGGCCATTGGGCATTTCACGCTTGGTTGTAGTCTCTGGAGGTGTTGGTTCGGTAGTGGTTGGTTTGGGTGTCGTTGTAGTTGGTACAATTTGACAGTTGTCACCCAAGTATCCATATTGACACTGACAGCTGTAGCTGTCAATGCCATCAATACAGGAGCCACCATTTTGACAGGACGCGTTTAGACAGTCGTTGATGTTTTCATGGCAGAACTTTCCTGTGAATCCTGTTTGAATGGAATTTGTATTCATAGTTTACTTATGAGGAATATTTTAAACTGTTTTAGGGCCATACCATAACTCAAGCTTAATTCTCTTTTGTCAGCAACACATAACTGGGCATAATGCATGGATACTAGCCGAGCAATCGGTTGATAAGCATTGATTAGCATTCATTAAAAATTGCCTATATCATTGTACTGTTGAGTATTGAGGGCCAAATGAAGTCTCTACCAGTCTGTCTACAAGTAGATGAGGGATGGCCATAATTGGAGAATTCATAGATTAACGTAATTCTCAAGGGCGATCTTTAACCCTTACCTTTAGCGCAAATACAGGTTCCCTCCATACACGTTCCACCATTGAAACATTCTATGATATCACAGACTTGCACATCACATCGTTCTCCCAGAGTACCTTTGGGGCAATCACATGATGAACCAGTACATAAGCCCCCATTATAGCATGTTATGCAGTTCTTCTGGCACTGGTGCATCTCACATCTGCAAAAAAAAAACAACAACAACATATAGGTTAAAGTTTGCATGTCTGCTATCACAGTATGGAATTTAGGGTTTCTCGCCAATTGCCATCTATACAACATTGTAAACCATGTGCTAAAATATCTAATGATAGTATTAAGTATTTCTGCCCCAAAACAAAGAAAACCCATGTCCTGTTTATTCCTGTCCTAGTAACAAATCAGGTGGCAGGGGCGTAGGAAAGGGGGGGGCCAGGGGGGCCTGGGCCCCCCCAATCATGAAGGAGGTGGGGCCTGAGTATGTCTGGGCCCCCCCAATATTTTCCAAGAACTCATAAACACAATGGAAAAGAAACTAAAACATTACATCTCAAATTAGATTATTATGGTGATGTCATAGGGAAAATGGGGGTCTGAGCCTAAAGTCAGATCCAAAATTTACCAAAAATTACTTTTCTATATGAATTCTATAAATGCATAATATAGATGCCATCACGCATGTTATTGTACTTCAACTAAAGAAATATCTGGATTTAGAGACATTTATTGTCCACTGGATGAAAAACAGGCATAACCTAAGGGTGCATAGCCTATCCTATGTACAATCAAAACTGAATAAACATATATATATATATATATATATATATATATACGCATCAGCCGACAATTTAAGGTGGTCGCGATGGTGCCCTCGCCAGGCCCCCCCAATAAAGATTTGCTTCCTACGCCTCTGGGTGGGTCTACTATCCTATAGAGGGAGCCTGTGTGCTGTGGATGATTAGCCTGTCCTAATTCATGAGGTGTACTAAACACTATTCATACTGCGCTATGGTTCTTGGCATCATCCAGGCATATCATGATCTTAAACTTTACTAGATCTATACCCATTAGCTTCACAAATAAAAATGAAAAACAAATTTAACCCCCATTACACATATAAACTCATAGAAATCAAACTTGATTGAAAATATCAAGACAATTGATGAGAAATAATTTTGTACACTTACTTGCTGCCTACATAGTTTGGCATACATGCGCAGAGCCCAGCTCCATAGCACGTCCCGCCATTCTTACACGGGTTGTTGAAGAGACAGGTGTGGATACCGCACACAGGTGACAGGGTGGCAGGGTAAGCGTCCGGACAAAGACATGAGTAACTACCTACTTCATTTATACATGTACCGTTGTTCTGGCACGGGCCGGATCGACACTCGTCAATCTCTATCTCACACTTTGTACCTGAGGGATGAGAAATAGGTCTTATATCGCTTCATACCACAGTGGAAATGGAGTTGAAGGACTTCACATTTTTTTATATTTTACATAAGATGTACTACTGTAAGTCCTCGCGTATAGGATGCCCCTCGTGTATAGGACGCACCCTGACTTAGGCTAAATCATATAGGACACTCCTAGGGTCAATTTTTGGTCCTTTCAGTACTGTTCTATAGTAGAAAATCCTCGCCTATAGGATGCACCCTAAGTTAGGGTGAGTTCTATAGGATGCAGATTATGTAATTCTAGTGTATAAGACGCGTCCTATATGCAAGGATTTACAGTAGTGGTATATAAGCATGGATAAAGATATTGCATGGTTGACTGTTGGTAGTATAATTATATTGAATATACTACTAATGAATTACCAATATTATAAATCTTGTACATACTACAATGATTATCACATTTGGCAGGATAAATTAGTTTATCATATTGTAGAAAGGTTATTGTTTGAGGTGTGGCAGTGATGTATATTTTGGGAATTTATATTGAGAGGGGTAACATATCTTTTATAGCCTTTAGCTTTCTCTCTATACCTGGAAATTCTAAATATACCATAGATTCTTCCCCAAGTAAGTAAATGGTAAGAGTGCATAATATTAAGTTCATTGGATTTGTATTATTCACAATTATTTAGACTCAGCATTGCCAACACAATTACTTAGACTCAGCATTGCCAACAGAAAGAGAGATAAGTCGATATAACTGAAAATAAAGAGATATACACTTCATTCCTTCTAGATTAATAGACATATCTATCATGCACTACTAAGAATAGTTTCAAAATATGATTAACTAGGGCAAAATTGAGTTTTATATAAGCATTCACATTATCAAAATTATCCCAGCGTTGCAGTGCCATAACTAGGCATAGTCAATGTTATTAGATTTGTTTAATGTCTTAATCTAATATTGATAAGTAAGCTAACACATTGAAACTTAAAGGAGGCCTGTGCATTAGAGGTTTCCAATACATATGGATCCTCTGACTAAATGGGTAGTAAATATCTAACTCAGCAGTGGTGTCAGGAGATGTTCAAACAAAACTTAAAAAGGGACACTGATTCGCAGACCAAATACTAGGGGTATAACAATTTCTTCTGGCCCTGCAGAAATAGTGCTATCTCTCGCTGATGTCTGGAGGGTGTTGCTCCTATAGTAAAAGGAAGAGCTGGCTAAAAATGCCCTTGTTTCCAGTCCTTTCTTTTCATGTAGCTATAACCTGTCCCTTTTGTTGCTCACAAGTGGTCATTCAAGTATGGTGCTAAAAAAGGGGGATTTGAGTAGGTACCTAGTTGGGAGAAGTCAGTCAGTATAATATACTATAGATTGTGTGACATGAGTAGGTACCTGATATTGCAGCTCTCTGTGTTTTAAACAAGGCAGGTGACTTGTCAGACTGATGTGGTGAGTGCAAGTACTTTGGTGAAGCCGTGCATGACTTGTTTAGAAAAGAGGGCACATACTCACAGCTCTTTTTACAATAGGAGCAACACCCTCCTGGTGGGTTTTCACATTGACTGGTCCGTGAGTATATCAAGACATAGCGACAAAGCCGCATAATAACCAGGTAGGACTGAGGATTATCTCATGATAGGAAGTCAATTGACATACCCTCAGTAGTAAATCAAGTACACTTTTGTTTTAGGGAGTGATCATTTTTTAACAATAGTGGGGGCAGAAATTTTCGACCCCTTGACCGGGGAGGTCAGAATTTTTTCAACTCCTTGACCAGGGCGGTCAAAATAACTTCGCCTGTTTTTAGCAAAAAGGCCTGCACATTACTATAAGTTAAAAGGGCATGTTAGCACACAATTTTCGGCTCTTTGGGGGTAAAAAACATTTTGACGATAAGAGGGGGGTCTGCATGTAAACCCACCAGCCCGTACTATTGTAAAAAAATTATCACTCCCTTAATTTCATGTAATTTAATCACCAAAAATAAATCATCAACTTCAATACAATAGTGAGATGGAGCTCTTTGCTTAAACCTATGTGGATGTTACCTTCACCAGTGTTAGAACGCACACACATTCTATTTAAAACAACACACATAGTATAATATAGGACATTACCAGTGTATCCATGTGGACACTGGCAGGTGTAGGACCTGTGGCCGTCCACACATACGGCTCCGTTCTCACATGTGTGTTGGAGACAGTCATCTGAGCGGATTGTGCACGAGCTGGACACATCCTCCCAGCCTGAGGGTGGGACAGAGAAAATCATAAGATGCTACAGCAATTCAATGATTGCTAAGTCTGAGCACCCACTAGAAGTGTGTAAATGATACCAAATGGTTACCCCATATTGGAATTTGCTTGGTCTGGTAAATCCCACTGATAAGACATATGCTCTGATGGGTACCTGGTTCCTGGATGACACCCACTTCCATAGACAAGCTGGCTGGTACCCATTTTATCAGCTGTTATCAGTTTATAATGTTATTTCATATCCTTTATCGAGTTGATATGATGCTGATGCACAAGTATGTGTATTTAAACACTTACCATTGAGACATTCCTTAGCACCAGTGCTGGTACATCGGTAATGCCCGCTACTATCATCACTATACCTACAGTAAGTTCTACAGTCCCGTCCATAGTAATGCGCCTCACACTTCACAGAGAACTCAACTGTAAGGCTGCAAAGATGAGTTTATTGTCAATTTGAATTGTAGTAACAAAGCAGGAAAGCCTAGGTGTATCTTATACAGGATTATCTCACTTAATCACTCCCCAAAGCTCCCCACCCTGGTGCAGTGGCAGAATGGAGGAGCTCCAAGCTGGCCATAGGTTTTTAGATTTTGAAAATTCATTAATCAATTGGAAGGGAAGTTACGTCATTTGTAATTTGCCTATTATATACAAAAAGTCCGGGTGCATCCTATATGCAGGTAGCATCGTATACATGGGGTATTATCATGATATATATGTACATATGGGGGGTTACCTTTGAACTAACAGATTATGTATATTGGTAGCAGGAGGGTGTTTCCCCATTTATCTTAGGTTGAAAACTGAGGTCCTATAGGTTTTACCAATGAAACCCACATTGCACATCCCCATGCATTAACTCTACTACGTATTTCATGGCCAGCTGTAGCATCTTAAATGGCCAGATAACCATCTTTATATCATTCTTTTTTTTTGCCAAATAAATGAAATTCCGAACGTATCCTACTAAAACAACATGAGATAAATGTAAAGATTCACTCGAATTGGTCTGACTGGGGGTTATCTCACTCAGACCAATTTTCGTGAACCGTTACCATTATATTCATAAATCCAAGCTATACAGGGTCTGTATTTCTATTATTGTTCAGGATGTTCGGCTCACCTTGTTTTCTGAGTGCTTGTCCTTTGGCCAGTAATGACTACAGAAGAAGTGGCTGGATAGTTTGTGTTATTGACACCGGGTACTGCCTCCCATACCCTGAAGAACTGGTCCACAAGGTCATGACTAGAGTGACTCGAGTCATCGTCTCGCACCCGCACTTTAAATCGGATATTCTGAATAAGAAAGCATTTAAATGATATCAACAAATCTAAAATTATTATCATCATATCTCATTGATATTAAAACAACAAGCCATGGCATTGGTTGTTGCCTGGGGGGAGGGGTCAGTAGGCACACTGTTAGCATGCCTACTGACTTCCAAACTACCTCCAGGGGCAAAATGTACTAAAGGTGCATGGAAACTTCATTAAAGTCATTGTAATTATTGGTCTGTATGTACTCAGTTGTAACCTGGAATGTTAGTGAGGTTTACCATGGCGTACCCGAGCAAGAGCCCTTCATGTTATTTGATACAGGTTTATAAAGTTTATACCTAAGAATTTGGCAACACCGACAAATAAAATGGAAACTTATTTGATATACTGGTCAGCAGGAAGTCCAAGTGGTCTGTAGACAGTCAGTAACATTCACAGAGGGGGTCACCTCCAGGTTTCAATTGACTACCATAAATTGCCACTCCCCGAACAGAGTTGCTCCTTATCAAAACCTAATGGATCTCCCAGCAGGTGACGTCGCCAAAATCTTAGGTGTAACCCTTAACATTACCACATAAAATCCTCTAAACGGCTATAATTATACAGGTAATAAAAGTGTATTGAAGCCTCTCATATGTGTGCATGTGATTCTCCTATTTGCCACAAGATGGTGGGAGTGAGCCTGCTAGATCCATCAGGTGTCCACTAATGGAGCCACAAGTTTCTACTTTTACAAGTTCATGGGATATAACAGTTCCCAGAATCCCTGAAACATTCACTGCTCTCTAGTATATGTAAAGGACTTGTCGGCTTACCTGCCAGCGGTCAATACGGACCACTAAGGGGTTTGCCACACCATACATGTCTCGCTGAAACCTTATATCATCATTGTTGGCAAACTCTCCTGTGCGGAAAACACCATACTGGCAGTCTCCATTGCCAAAGTTGTTGTTCCTGGAAGAAGAATAAGGGGTTTGATCATTTTTTTAACAGTGAGGAAGGGGTTCAATAGGCAAAATATTTTCCCCATGGAGGGGCCGAAAATTGTGTCTGGAAGCACCCTTTTAAGCTACAGTAACATCGAGATTTTTTCTTTTGTTAGAAACAGATAAAATTATTTTGTCGCCTGAAAAGAAAATAAAGATGGTTCTCCATAAGATGGTTGGGACAAAGCTTGCTTTCACCATTGTATTCATGGAGTTATACTGTACCATTTCTTGGGCTTCACGGTAAAATTTGCTGCATCAATATGTATACGGCGGCTCCCTGTACAGTTTGCAGGGATGCCTGTACGATTTAATAGTCATGTCTTAGAATATGATATACCACTAACCCCCCTACAGCATCAATACAGAAGTCAAAGAGGTTGTCACAGCGGGTGTTGAAGAGGACATCACACGCCTGGTTGTCGTAGTCACGGCTGTTAGGGTTCTTGTAGGACACCAGACGCACCGTCAGTATTGCACCTGCATCTACTATTGACATCATCTGGAACCAAGAGACATTTCATATTATACTATTACTCGTAGTAATCCTTAAACAAAAGTCCCACCTATTGCCCTGGGGATCAGGTATATTAGAGGGGAGGGGGAGGGGTATTGGGTAGGCTATCAACAACTGGATTTAATTGCACACATTATGAACTGTGGATATCCTCGATTAGAAAAACATATGGAAATACCCTAGTGACCATTCACTTGGTTGTAGATACTTATATGTGTGTCGATGGGATTGCTTTTAACTGTCAATGGAGAATTTCTTTGCTAGACAGATTCCATAGGGCAGAGAAAGGGGCTGCCCTCGTGTGTTAGCCATGACTTATATGCAAGGTGCTACATTAGGCTCTATTTGAGAGGTAGAGGAGAGCCCAAAAAGATAAAACATGGACGCCTTGAATATATTGCTGTTTATCAGCTCATATAGATGAAATGTTCTCGGTGGTTTCAACTCAAAATGTGCATGTTTCATCTGAAACATAATGTTTTTAGATACATTCTAACAGCCTCTATCATTCTGTTTTCCCCCTTTTAGCTCTGGCAAGAGCAAGAAGGGAAGATCACCTATCTTGTTAAATCCACAGACACTCACGATAATTTGACCTCACCCTAACTAAGCTTCATTCTTCATCCAATGATAACCTTACCGGGTTCCAGGCGTATAGCCTCAAAGTCGAATGGCCTCAAGTCACGTAGCACGCATACACATAGCCTTATTGCAAGAAGCCTTTCTAAATATATCACTGACCGATAACAAAAGTATTGCCATGGTTACACGTGGGTAATTGCTATGGATCTGTGACACATATCATGAAATTAGATTTCCATTTCCATAAGAAAGACAATTCTACTGAGAGATCTTTTGGCAGTAGACCGCATATATATGGACCCTAAAAGTTTTGGACAGTTTTCCATGTTTTCTTTTGGCAAGACCCTCAATGTTTCTACCGTGCTGTCCTACATGCCACAGCCGATGGATTAGATGTAGACCACATTTATTCATGAATCATGGAATCATTACTTTTGTTTTGGAAAGCAAACATTAAAGAATTGTGTTTCTGTGTGAGAGTAAATAAACAAAGTATCACCTAGACAATGGCTTGAAAATCTATGAATCCAGAAGACTGTGAAGGTAGATTTGGAAACGCTGCAGAAAATGGAAGGGACTGAAGAGCAAGGGACATTTTGGCGGGAATTTACTGTGGCGCCCAACTCAGGCCCATTCTATGAGTTGCAGCTAGGGGAGATTTCTTCAAGCTTAAGTACTTTTCTATGCAGATATATCCAAGCCTATAAGATCCCCCCTCCCCTACTTCTGATTATCCTACCCTCTATACTTTCTATAAGCTAAACCTTATATATTTGGGGTATTACGGTAGTGGCCCCTGAAGGTTTAAGAGGTTAAAGCCTCACTTACCTGGGACAGGATGATGGTGGATATGATGAAGGCTGAGGACATTCTGTTTGAAAGCTCCATCTTTGATGTCATCTATAACATAGAAGATGAAGACACAGATTATTTGTAGTGAATGTAACGTCAGGGCTTCAATGGTGTGTCATGAAAAACAAATGGGTGTCGTAAACGGGCAGCATAGAGTGAATGAGATAAACCTGTCAATTTGAACTCATAATATCGGGAACAGGGTATTGCTATTCTGATCGATAACCTCCAAATCGACAAGCTCTGAAATTGTCAATATGATGAGTCTGTGCCAGGGCTAACAAGTTAAATTTGACAGGTTTTGACTTGTTTATTCTATGCTGCTCATCTCAGAGATGGATCCATATTCAATGAAGATCAAGCCAAGTTAAATGGCTCTTCCTTCTTCCTGCATATAGATTCCTACCACCAAATGCGAATAGTCCATCATCAACTTATAATGGTGTATAGAATACATACAGGCCTAGGTGATCAACCCTAACTGGAGATGAGAAAAAGGGACTGAAAAGCTCAGAAAGGTGAAGCCATATATAGAGATCCATAAGAAGGAAATGGGGCACACCATTGCACACTAAGTTCAACGGCTTCATGTACATACACCGTACTATGGATAAGGCGGGCTAATAAGGGGTGCGATATAAAGGTGACTATAGAGCCCACCCCTACCCTGACCGAATTTATCCACCTGGTTTTACCCAGGTAAATGTAAATGTAAAGGTATGTATATTATGTATTATATTGCCCGCTGGAAATACCCAAAACCTGGAAGCTTTGTGTCATCCATTAAGCTAGGTAATATTTGAATTGTGACACCGTACAATATGCCAACAGGTTCAATTCTTTCTTTATCGGGTTTCTTTTGTTCTTTCATTCTTTAATCATATGTTCATTTATTTATTATTGGGCTTCTTCTGTCCTTTTCTCTTCTCTCACTATCAGAGACTTAGCTGACGATCCGAATATTCACATAATCAAAGGTTAATTTCAAGATAAAAAAAAACTTAGCTGTGCACATTTTCTACCAAAATCCTTCTCACCAAGGGTCACCTTTTGCCCGAAATGCCGCTCACCAAGGGTAAGGGGTGTCAGAGGCCCAGCCGCACACCCCCGTTAGATGAAATCCAAGTGCCCCCCCCCCCCCGCGCCCTAAGATTATGCCGAGTCCTTTGAGTTTAAAGTGAAGGGTTAGGGCTGCATTCGTGCATTATGCTATATGGCAATGGGATTGCCACACTGCCTGTGGACGTAATACCCGATGTATGATGGCACAAATATGGGAAGCCTTTTGTGTTGTGAGCCAAGACCTTGGCGCCATGAGGGGATGACCCACGTATAAACATGCCCCAATTTCACCACACCCTTAGAGCTCCAGTGGTACATAGTGTAGCGAGTTTCTTTATCTATTGAATATGAAAAGGAAGATCCTGTCGATATCCCTCCAATACTGATAGCATCTACCCCCCCCCCCCCCATCCTCTATCAGAGAGCACAACGCCAAAGCCAATATCCACTCTCATGGCAATCCTTCAGATGCATAGGGCCGCTTTGATGCATCACGGCAGACGTGGACTCACCAGGGATGCATCCATGCATCATGACAAGTAATGGTATGATGCACTGATGCAGGACGAGCCATTAAGGGGTTGAAGGGTATCATACACGATGAAATCGGCCTGGTATTAAACTACTCGGTACATTTCGACCATAATAAATGTCCGGGTATAATATTTTCTTACAACTACGACTGTTCTGCTGAGAAATCCAAGAAACAAGATCAGAATTATCTATGAGTTATTTCTTCTTATTACCATACCCCGGTCACATGACAAGACAGTCATGTGGTATGAGTGGATCATGGGAATGATGGCTGGGTTCCTTTGTGTGTATGGAAGTCTTTTGTAATGGACGTATTGTGGGCCCACCCTATACTGGCAACTAGCCAGAAGCCTTGAGTACCAAGATCCTTAATAGCTGGTAATACCTTTAATACTTTAAAGACTGCTCGAGCATTAATGCTTCATGTCCACTGCAGGTCTTCCTATTAATACAAACCGTGTTGTTGTGAATAACCGCCATGGCGCTTACAGATAAGAAAGGGACCATTACCCCCAGGGCATTATTAGTACTCAAGGTACATATTTCATGACCCACATACCCCCGGCGCTTTTTACATGACCGGCACTTATCTAAAACCAGGCTCCTAAATGCAGCGATGGCTCATGCAGTAAATGCTGCCCTAGTAAGTAACTCGCCTGGGCTATTAAATGATCCGTATGTACTTATTCTTACTCAGTAAGACATTTTAACGCTTTAAAGACTGATCATAGCTTCATGCCTCATCCTCGTTGTTAGTCCTGGGGTGCATCGGCAGGCCTGGATGGTCTAATTGCTGGGGCTACACTCATACATAATGCCAACACTACAGGGTTGATGTGTTCGCCCCCGAAGGGATGTCACGGCCCTTAAAGGGTCACGATCGTCTTGTCCAGAAATGCATCATTTTTTGAATATAAGATTGACTATACATGTGCATATAAAAAGTGAAGGACAATTCAATGTTTACCGTTTAGTTTGTCCACAGCAGAAGTCTGATCATAGGGGGATTCGGAACAAATTATTGAATTCTCTCTTTATTGAACACACTCCCTTTCCCATGATTTCAAAAGCTGCTTTTTCTATTATACTGGTTTGATTATGTGCACTTAGAAATAAGGTGTTAACTTTGATTTAGTTGATAGTAAAACAGGTTTAATTATGGTTTGAAATGACTAAAACCACCTGATATAGTTTACATTTTCATCAAATGAGCCCAGCTCCAGATCATGATTTTATCACACCAACGTGAAGCCTATACAATTCCCGACTGTATAAAAGAAGAAAATATACGGTTACGGTGCCACATTCCCACAATGATTAATTGTCTGAAATGTGACTTATCCAGAAGATGCTTTACTTTTGTGAGTGATTTTAACTATATCAATTCATCTTGCAAATGTCAAATCTGGGTTTAATTTAAGCATAAGACATACAAAATGTGATTGATAAAATCAAAAATGTTATAGCACAGTAAGAATACAGTCAAGATCACTTTGAAATGACCACTTTAAGGCTCTCCCACTGCCAAGCTGCTGGGGGCTGCCTGTGGTATGGCACAGGGGTCCAGTACAATACTCTGCTCAATACCTACAGGCTGCCAAGGCTGTGTGTGCGGTGGCAAGGCAGGCTAGACTCTTTGAGGAGTTAAGCACAGCACAGAGCAATATTTTAACAGTTCCGTTAGTGTGCTTCAAGGAGGCCACTGACTGTGATGTTGACCTAGGAGCGTCTTCTTTTTGTATTTTGGCAGTGTCCACTACAGCTCTGGCCTTGGAAAGTACAGGTACTTAAATACCATACAAAAGCAGACACATATGGCCATAGTTCATTGGAGCTGATGAGATGGACATTTAAATCTATAGTTATCATACATGACGAGCGCTAATTATGCCTTTGAGTTGTATTAAAATTAAAAGGACATCAACGAATTATAATGACAATCAGACTTCACCCTTAAGGACCGGCGATGATGCAGTATAGGCGCTGCTTATACACAAAGTTAGGTGCCTCATTGGTAAAGATTTTTTATTATACTGGCTACTAAAGAACAGTATTAGAGTGACTAAAATCTGGCACTATCTGCATATAGGATGGTCCTTAACTCAGGGTGCATCTTATACATGCGGTTTGCAGTAGACATGTTCGTGCTAATTATCTCTGGTTTATCACAGAGTAACACAGGCCTGTTTGTCTAAGGATGAATCTATGTGCATGTGTTTGGGTGCAGGGGGTTAGATCAAGAAAAGACAGCGTTTGTGGTATTTGGCACAATAACACACCTGCCATACATGTTCTACATCTACATGTATCATATTTACCGTAAAGCCTCGCTTATATGCCGCATACCAACGTATAAGCCACACCTTGACTTTAAGAGAGTGGTGTACTCTGCAGCAAGGGTCTGCACTGGTCCACATTCCTAACTGAAGTCTATATCAGTAAGACCCTGCATATAAGCCGCATCCTGAGCTAAGGAAGGCCCTATAAGCTGCAGTACACATGGTCTATAAGCCGCGGCTTATACACAAGGTATTATAGTGGTGAGGGTATTTGTCTCTTTGGGACATGTTCCGTGTCTGTAGCTATAGTACGTGTGGCCTCACACTATTATGATCTATCTATGATATCATAAGACGCCATTTTACGTTGCATCGTTGCCGTACAAGGGGGTGGGCTATTGTTATGTCATCACGATCATTTACGTACTGCTATCTTTTCTTTTGAAACATTTGATCATTTTTTGGCCTTTAGAACATACAAGAAAAAAATATGTACAAAAGAGATTTCTTTGCAAGATCATCAGCCACTAAGCGTAGCAAAAGTTGAGGATGCGCCTGATAGGCAGGGTTATATTTGTATAGAACAAACTAACACATATATACTCAGCTACCAAGCACGCTGCTGGGTTTAAGCCTGTGAGTGGCACAAAGAGTACCTAAAACATAACTGGAAATACTTTTACCATGCATCAAGGGAAGTAACTACTCCTGGGTATCACATTAATATATTTCTTACAGGTTAGTGCAGTGGTAGGTGCTTAAGGCTTGTTTGGTGGGTGTGGTGTGCACTTGGCCTAGATGATAGTAAAAAGATCTATACACAAATAGGAAGTGTGTAGGTGGGGTCCTCATTATGTTGACACCTTGTTGTATCCCTTTCTAAATACAATGTAAGTAATTCCTTCAGGGCAGCATTAAGGGGGCAGGGATGGGGGCCCTTCCAATTATGTGACACGTTGACTTTAAGAGATCCTTATGGCACATGTCCATGCCTCTATCTCAAGTCACCTCTGAGAGTCTACCGTATACTATATGTCGAAATTAAAAAGTCCCTTATTTTATATTGCTTATTTTTCTCTTTCATGTTACTAAGGCACATGTTGAACATAATAAAGGGATATGTTACCATATCAGGTTTAGGGGTCTAAGCCCTAGGCTCATATAAGGCCTCAAGGCTTCTTGCTGACTTGTTGATGCACAAGAGCGCTGGTAGTGAATAACTATGGAGCCCTTTTTGACTATATCAACTCTGAGTGGCATAGCCTAACTAGCGTGTCTTTCAAGGGATTATCTATTTGTGAATAAAGCGAATCGGTAAATATATTCCATTTTTATGAATTCTGTATACTGTGTATGCAATACCTTTGCAGTAGAGGTTGAAAAAAAAAGCCATACAGGGTATAGTCTTCTCTAGTTTATATTGCTAGGTGTATTGAACATCTGGATGTGTGCCGTTATGAACAGGTGTCCTTTCAACTCAGAAGGTATGAGGATGGGTTATTTTGATGCATGAATGTGGTCTTGATGGGTAGCCTATGTGAACCAAAATAGAAAACATGCACCTTTTTTGTGTTGCTAAAAGATTGTCTTGATAATCTTTTAGATAAAACGTGCACGTTTTTTGACGCCCCAAAAAGAGTTTTCCATACATTCTGCTGTAATTTCTTTTGTCAATACTAGGAAACGAATTAGGCAATACAAGTTTTCCTCACTACTCTCTGAAGAAATTTACAGAGGTGCATCCTCGTTATCTTTTGGTAAGACCCTCCTGGACTAGATCCATGTGTCATGACTATATGGTCGATACACTCCCGTAAGGTTGGCATGATGCACCTAGGAAGTGCTAGCAAGCAGACTTGAAAGCACCCTCAATGTTGTATCATGCTGATCAATGGGCATGATGCACTCCTGCATTAGCGGCCCTTATTAACCAATTCGGGATTTCAGGGTTGCGAACTCTTACGCATTGGCACACACTCCCGTAGAGGGTGGCGCTATAAGGGAGTGGTCATTATTTATCAACAGGGGGGGAGGGTGGGTTTGAGGGGGGGCATAAAGTTTTCGGACCCCTCCCGATGGGGGGGGGGCTAAAAGGATTTTGACCCCTCTTGAGGGGGGGCTAAAAAAATTCACCCTCTTTTTAGCAAAAAAGCCCGCGCTACTATAGATCAAAGAGGGGTGCGAAAACTCTCTGCGCCTCTGGCACGGGGCGGGGGCGCTAAAAATTTTGACTGCCGTCGAGGTGGGGTAAATAATTTCCGCGCATCCGCGCGAAAACCCACCACCCCCCGTTGATAAATAATGACCAACCCTGGGATTTGAATGCACTAGTACGATGTACCAATGAAGTGTTAATTATGCTTCTTTCCAGCCGTCCATTGGGGCATCATGGCAATCCTCCTGTGTATAATCCCACTATATATATATATATATATATATATATATATATATATATATAGTGATGGAACAATGCATGAATACAGGACATTACC
Organism: Acholoe squamosa; assembly: GCA_949317995.1. Lineage (NCBI taxonomy): Eukaryota > Metazoa > Annelida > Polychaeta > Phyllodocida > Polynoidae > Acholoe > Acholoe squamosa. The sequence continues at coordinate 31,839,738 of OX439049.1, read as the reverse complement.
AGATTACATCAGTTGATATACACGTGCATAATTATGTCTGCTGCAGGTGTCTGCACTTCATTGGTACAGCATGTCATTCCTCCGCTAGTGTGGCTGCAATGATGCATGAATGTAGCCCTGATGAGTTATTTACCAGGGCTTAATCACCAGGGCTTCATTTATGCATCAAACTGACCAATGGGCTTCTTTACATTAATGCAACACCAGTTTTAAAGGGTTACAGAACCGTCTCAACAAGGCTCTTTAAAGAGCCTCACCCACTCACTTCTCCTTGGTAAAACGTTCTGTGTAGTAGGGACTGTTGATGAGAATAAAACATTATACTTTAAACAACAACCTTCTGGAAGGGGTACTATTTATCCATTCAACCAGGTATCTCTAAATACCAACACATTGCCCATAGATGTACAGGAAGAGCTACTGACATCTCGATGGCCAATCTACGAGCCAAGAGTTGAAAAAAAACTCCCTCAACAATTTCCCAAACCTTTAAAAAACGGCCACGGATGTTTAGATGCATCATGCCAAGATGTCGACATTATGTATCTCAGTAAATCTAGGTGAAACATTAATGCATCATTTCCACGATACATCATTTCAGCCCAGTGAATAACTCACTAGTTAGGGCAGCATTCATGCATCATGCCGACCAGGAGATGTTACGGTCCCAGAGTGTCAGCATGATGCACCAATGAAGTGCTGGTGAGCAGACTCACCAGCACTTCATTGGTGCATCATGCTGACTAATGGACATGATACACTCCTGTATGAGCGGCCCTTAAAGGGTTTTAATACAAGTTAGCACAGGTGGGGAAGTAGCTATATAAAGGTACACGACTCACCAGGTGAGGATGTGAAAAGAACTCCTGTTTACCCCTGCCATGTTTTAACTTGTAACTCTAGAATGTCCTCTGGTGTTATAAGAGCCACTTGTGGTAACGTATTTATAAACAGGTGTAGAAGTATCATAGATGGTGGTAATGGAAACTAATTCAATGGGGAATGTGTTTGGAAAGGATAATCTACAGCATAGATAAGATGCTAAAAAATAGGTGTGCCCACTCTTTGAAATCTGAGTAATTTCACTCATTAGATAATTTATTAGGCTATATTCCGCTCAGTTCTGCCACATGAAATATGATGAAATACTCATGAAGTGAAAGAGAATGTATAAAAGTAGCTGTACATAAAAAGGAGGTACAAGATGTAAAATATAAATAGTGTAATACATGGTCCAACCCCTCTGTGGAGTGTTTCAGAAGCCGGACAAAATAATGAACATTAAATATCTGTTTCTAAAACTGTTAGATTCTAAACTTACAACTGCAACCATTATCATCTCTCACCAGTCATATAGTTATAGACACAGTAAGGTAATGGTAACACTTTAGAAACACATGCAGTTATAAGCCTACAATCACCATTAAAACTGCTATCATATCTCCTTATGACCGGTTGTAAACATTACTGGCTTCTGAAACACCCCACTGGTATGCTGGGCATGTGTTATGCCTCTGACATATAGCACAGATCTAAAAGGTACACATGCAAAAACACGACTACATCCCTTTCTAGTTGTTGTAGTTGTGTGTTGACATTTTGCCACATGAGGGATCATCTCCCCTCATTTGAAGCAAACTTTAACCACAACTTTACAAGTAATTGAGGATATATGAGGTCCCTACAATACCCATTTTTATATTTCTTATACCCTATGTGTATTTACATATTGACAAACGTGCAGGGTAATAGAGTTCAACATCTTTTTTTAAGGATTAGAGGGCAAGGGACATTCTAGACTTTTATTTCCTGACGCTCCGCGGGTACTTAATGAGACCATAGTTTACAGATGGAGTGATATGCACCAGGTTGGCACGACACTAAACTAGAGTATAAACCAAGGCGAAATAATTCTTGTGCCCTTCATTTTAAACACTACGACAGAACTAAAATTTGCACCTGCTTTGTATAAGGACCAGCACACATTGGTGAACTACTAAAGTGTATAAGACGCGGCACATGTACAAGGGGGGTAGCTTTGGCTGTACCAAATAGGATTGTTCAAAACTTGGGAGGCGTCTTATACACTGTGCATTTATTGCAGGTGTGGGGTATAAAGAGGGTGTTATGATGTATCATTAATGCCTGGGTTACTCAAACTGGGAGTGGACGGAGATTTGAATTCACTTCCAGGATATGGAGTCACATTGTAAGTAGTTCGACCTGCTTAAGCTTGTCATTTGTGGTATTCTGTCGGACCACTTATATAAATAATTATACTGTAGCTGAGGTTTACCTCATATAAGGATGCTAAATTCCAAGATGATCTGCACTGTTAGAAATAACTGTCGACTCTACCAAGTATCCTCGTAAAATTAAAGAGTGAACAATCATAACTGAAATGCAGTGAAGCAGAGTAGTTTCTACAATGAAGCCCCAGATGGCAGTACAGTAAAGTACTGTGGTACAAGGAATCTCTGTAAAAGTAACAGTTATGTCTTTAATCCTTGTCCCAGAGTTGCAAGATTCCCTGCTTTTTAACGACATTTCTTACAGTATGTAGCCGGATTTAAGGTGGATGGCTACCATGCCAGACACGTCCTATGCGCAGGTTATACCACGATTTCGGAACTTCCGGTGGGTTTATATGCAGTTTAGCCGTGCATTATTCTGCATATACCACACTTGTGCATTTTTGAAATTTTTGGTATATACTTTTTCGAGGTCAAGTTGGACTTAGAATATTTTTTGGAGACGCTGGCGGACATAGAAATTTGGTCTCGCCATTGTTTCAATGTGAAAAATCGTCCCAACTCGTATGAGGATTGAACCCCGGCCGCAGTGGTGGTAGGCGAAGGCCTTAGCCATAGCGCCACACTGAACGGTGATGAAATCCATGAAGTTTTTGATCCATAGAAGAGGAATGCGTGCTAATTGTCTCCATTTTCTTCGATATAAATAAGAATCCATTGATTTTTCCATCGTACGCGAGTCGCGGCCCGTGGCCGCCCTGCGCGAAGCCATTGTTTTTGTTCCTTGCCGGGAGAGGTACCGCCGTGTTCACACTCACTTTTCGTATGGAATCCAGCCATGACACGTCTTCAAAATAAAACATACATATCCTTAGATAGTCTAGATGATCCCTCCATACGTATTATGTCCGATATATTCAAAATAAAGGAGAATCCATTGATTTTCCCAACGTACGCGAGTCGCGGTCCGGCCATTCCCACCCGCCTCCTTGTCCGGCGAAAGTGTGTCAGTGGCCCGGATGTAGATATAGGTCAACTGCTCGTTGTACAAGAAAGACGCCGAAAATTTCGGACCGGTTTGGAAAATCAATGGATTCTCCTTTATTTTGAATATATTGGACATAATACGTATGGAGGGATCATCTAGACTATCTAAGGATGTGTATGTTTTAATTTGAAGACTTGTCATGGTTGGATTCGATACGAAATGTGGGTGTAAACACGGCGGTACCTCTCCCGGCAAGGAACAAAAACAATGGCTTCGTGCAGAGCGCTGACCCAGGCCGGATCGCTTGCACTTACAAAATGTCTTCGCCTGGCTATATTCTTTGGATTTCAGGTAAGAAATTGATACAAAATGGAGGAAATGGTGGTATAAACCTATTAGGTGATGCATATCGGGGCCCCACGGGCTGTATATGCTGTATATACCCTCGCCGCTCCGCGGCTCAGGTATATACAGCATATACAGCCCTAGGGCCCCGATATGCATCATCTATTAGCTTATTATTGCACATATATACTTCTCTATGGCTATTTAGACAAAATCATAGTAGGATCCATAGCACAAAGCTGACGCGAACCCCTAACCTTCTGGGTGTTTACCCTGGCGCAGTTACCGATCAGGCCACAAAGCCAGCTATAGCTGTGTGAGGGTTGTAAAGAGTAATCAAGCTGCATGATGAAGTTCTATTATTTTCATAAGATTTTCTTTTTCAATATGGAAAAAACATTACAAAAGTCCACGGGACCACATGGTGGAAATAGATTTCCTGGGTGCAGATGGTTGATGAGAATATTCTGGGAAAGTTATACAAAAATTTAGCTACTCTTTAATGATATTCCATGCAAATCATGGTAAAACAGTATATAACCCTATGGTAGATTCATTGATAAATATCTCATAAACTAGCCCGGGACCCCACTGCTTTCTTAGTACTATTGGAAAGAGAATGTAATAATGAACTGTTGATGAAAATCTGGCGCATATTTAGCTACTTTTAGTCTATGGGCGCCATCCACCTTAACTCATTACCTGTCCGCTTCATAATTTACAAATGAGTAACATCATAGCTATTCTCTCCCCCTAAGATTCTACATACCCAACTTGTAAGGGTTGACACTACCATTTTAGGTCCTGGGCCACTCGGGCCAGCAGTCTATTATAGGCAGTGTATTGTCTAATTCTGATCAAGCCACTTATAGAAGGAAATCTAGAGAAAATCATTGGCCCGCAGCCAAATCTACTAGCATCATGCAGTAACTACGGTGCCAGTGTTAGTGTCTACCGCAATTAACTGAATACAATTTATGGTTATTATATTAAGCACGAAAGCTAAGTTTTATAGTTATAGGCATGGACCTAAATGGTGTCATAATATGGTGTAAAGTGATAAAGTATCTATGATACATTAAATACTGTGTGTATTAAGGTGATATCTGTTAGGGTGGCCTATATCATATACCCGTAGCTGCCAGTCAATACATCTGTTACTGCTTCTGTGTCAGGTAGTTATAACACCGCTCATTAACCTTCAGGGGCCGCGTAAAATGAACCATGACTTTTGGTTAAAATGGTACATGAATACAGTCATGCAGATCCTTCTGTCGTACTTATATCAATCGTATTGGGTTTGCACAGTACATAAGTGCAGCCCTGGTGATGGTAGACGAGTATATAGGAGGGCTTTGGCTTTATGGTCAAATGGATGGTAGGTATACACATGCCCAAAGCATGTCACCCAAATCCATACAAAGACCACAGCATCTTATGTTATTATGTTAATCATGACACAGCCTTACAGCTCTGCCCTGCTTGTCATACCTTGTACATTTTCACCTTCGTTATCCTTTTTATAAGGTGTACATAATTATAGAGAAAAGGTTTTATGGTCATGATTAGATACTAGATCTTACACTCTAGAAATATCGTACAAATGAGCCTCTTTAAAACTAGTTGTTTTGTCCACTGGCTAAGATTATCCATCTGAATTCCTTAGTTATGATACATAAATATATAACGATGGTGAGTATAAAAACAACCACCTCCCCCTGATTAGAAGTAGCACTACCCTAATACGAAAGATATTAGGGAGGTTTAGCAAGCACTGCTTGGGCAATATAACGCAGACCTTCAGCATACCTACAACATAGGTACGACTGCGTTAAGTCAGGTATGGGGGACATACGTCATTGTGCCTAAACCTCCCTATTACGGCATATACCTCCATCAACAAACATGTCTATGTAAAGTGTACATACATGTGTTTATACCTCGTTTCTAGGAACAGTGAATATGGGCATCGAGTCCTGAGAAATTAGTATGTAAATCAGACCACAGGCTTGAATTTATAAGTAAGCTGAAGACATTAGATGCTCAATAAGTTCAAGGGGCCACCATTGAATTTCCTTTTTCTTTTATTTTATTTTTCCACATATAAAAGTTTTATCCTCTGAGTATGCAGATTGTTCTAATTCAGTATTCTCTTTGGTTACCAGGATGTCCCAACGCAGCCCTGTAACTCATCATCATTGCATTCACACATCAAAGTATGGGGACCCTGGGCTGATGACTGAGACTAGATAACCATAATAGCCTTATTGATGTTCTGAAGGTTCGGCATGATGCACCAATGCAGTGCTGGTAAGTAGAGTATAGCCAGCGCTTCATTAGTGCATCATGGAGACGAAGGACCCTGAACCTGGACAGTCTTCAAAGTGTTAACCAGGAGGTAATTTCTTATTGTATAAGTGTAACATGATACTACACGTAAACTTTGCGGTTTACAAAATTCAATACAATTCATATGCTGTTTGAAAACACACTCATCGCTCCCTAGCTACCTTATATATATTGTTAGCTCTATAGACTATAGATTATTGATTGATTTAGAGCTTGTTGGGGCAGGGCCAAGGTGGTAGTACTTTGTGTGTTGCCATGGTAACGAAGACATCTTTTGTGTATGAGTATGCAACCCTACATACCTCTTCCATTACCTCCCGATGGTAGAATCGTGATACCTAGCAAATAAGGCGCACTCAGCATGTAAGGTGCACTCTGAGTTAAACAAAAGGCTATATAAATGATATTTAGCAGTTTAACATTGTTAAACTTATAATATACCAGCTCCATCAGGTACACCTGTTTGCACCAGGAGGTGGCCCCTCCACGGTTACAAAATAAACCATTAAAGGGGCAAATATTGATCCAAAGTGCAGTTTAGACGCATCACGAAACCCCAAGGTATCATGCTATCCCTAACCCTTCATGGGCCAACTGTGCCTTTATGCATCGTGCTGATGCCATGATGCACAAATTCAGCAATTGTGAATAACTTTGGTTGGGTTGATACACTCCAGGTAGGGTCAGCATGAATGATGCACCAATAGACATGAAGCATTAGCGGCCCATAAAGGGTTAACTGACTAACACAACCTATATACATCTATATGCACCTATTGGTACAGAGGGACTGCCCCCTCTCCTTGTGAATAAAGGATAGACATGCACACAGGTAAACCACAGGGGTTAGTGAGGGAGGGGGTCGGGGATGGAAAGTGATTTAGGACTACTGAGTGACCTCCTTCGACCACAATACCTTTTGACAGAGGCTCCAGGTCTTTATGGATAACAGAGACAACCTAAATTCCAAGATATTTATCGCCTTGATCCATCTGTAGCCCTACCTATATTCTATATATCAATGTTTGGTTGTCACTAATTCGGATGCCATAAGGATAACATGCATTATGGGACAGATTAACTTAAAAGCCGACTGTGAGTCTTAAAAGTGCATTTGGTTGTATAATGACATAGCCGTGAATTTCAATGGACACAGATTCATTGGAAATTCGAATATCATATACAGAAAAGAAACAAAGAGAGAAAAACAAAGAGAAAAGAGTAACAAATGCAGGAATGCCAACAGAAAACCCCATGCCAGTTTACCGAAGTTCTGGTTCCCTTAAGCTTAGAGATGGGTCGAAATTGAGTCTTTCTGTTTCCTCTGTGGCTCTCTTTATTATATTATGTAACTCATGTGTATTGGCTGGATGTGTATTGGCAGGAACATGGGACTTACCTTTAGGTTCGCTGTCTTATAGTTCTCACAGTGTTTTCCGTGGGGAGATTTAAAGCATTGGTTAGGTGGTCCTGTAGAAAATCTCAACTATTCCTATTTTGCCAAAATGTCTTTACTCCAGGAAGTAGAAATCGTGTTTTTCTTCCTCCTTGTGATGTGATTATTTTATTATTAACAATATATCAATCAGAGAGGACACAATGTGGATTGAGCCCTCCAGCCAAGGTGCCTGGCCTTAATACATGGGACTGTGTTTGTGAAGGTATTTGTGATATAAATAATCAAAGTTACCACGGGGATGTACCAGTCCTTTCAACAATTACACTTATGATATTACATTAATCACAATTTAGGTATGTAAATTTTAATGGGTGTACATTATAAGGCTTGAAGTGATGGGCTATTACTCTCCCAGTGCAGGCATGTGTATCCTAGAAAATGTTAAGCCTTAAGTATCCAGATTCTCTAGTATGTTATATACATGTATGGCACTCAGAATATCCTGAGTGAAGGTCCTATGTGGATCATGTATGTATACTCGGTCCATGTGAAGGTCCTCAGTGGGTTCTCTTCTCTAGTCCAGATGGGCAACCTTAACACCTTAAATAGATATTCATGTCTCTGTTTGGAGAAAGTGTAGGTCGATCTATGTACTATAATGAAGGTATACTTGCAGTGGTTTCCCTTCTCCAGTTCAGGTGGGCAGACTTAAACCTTAAATGTCCAGGTATATATGTATGTTTTATCAATGAGTAGGTGGGTACTTATATAAATGGTTGGTAGTAGCCCTATTTGTGTAAGACTGTCTTGGTCACTGATCCATGTGACTCATATAAGCATAGGCCTAATACATACCACGGAGGTATAGACTTAAGGTATGCAAATGCTAGTCGTCCCACACATTTACTCCTCCAGTTTAATAATAATACTGGGCACCTCCTCCAGGGTGTCCTCCTAAACACTGGACCCCTGTGCCACCTGTATGATACCTTGCTCGTGTGTATGTCTGTACGTCTGCTGTGGTTGTACTGTGTGTCTATACCTGTACACAGACTGTGTCAGACCTCCTGTTCGTAAGTAGAGTGCATCCAGGCTCTACCTTCCACCTGACCACCTTTCCACTCTATAGGCTGGACTCAGACCTTACCCTCCTTTGGTATCCATCTGCGTTGAGAAAAAAAGAAACAAAAAAGAACTCCAAGCACTGGTAATGCACATGCCAATTTATTTAGATTTTTGTAAACCTCTGTAGATTGGGTGCAGACCATATACTTTCACTTGATGGTAACTTTTCTTCAGTTACGTTGAAAAAAATCCAAATATAGGCAACACTTGTATAGTGTAAAGATATGATTGTCAACAAAGACTAAACCTGAAGAGCACTTACAGATCCAAGTTTAGGCAGATTCCCATTAGGGTAGTTGAAAGTGATTATAAAGATTAAGTGGAATATACATCAAGAGGAATGTAAGGCTGACCCCAGGCTATCAAACTGGTATGGTAAGCCTGTGAACAAGGCTGGTGTGTAGCAGGCCTGGTGTGTATGTTATTACCGTGTTATGGCGTGCTACAGGAGGTGGGACAACTCCCTCACCTGACGGACACACTGCAGGAGGGAGAAAAGGACGGTGGAGGGGGACGAGGGTGTTCGGGAAAGGATCTGCCTGAGATGAATTTAAATGGGATGTGTATTCGCCTCAGTGTGGAGGCCCAGTGGGTCAGCCATTTTTTAACCAAGGATCTGGCGAGATAACCACTGATAATAACCTGCATGATGGTCACCAGGGCTTGCCTACAGGTATATACCGGGAAAATTCTGCAGTGTATACAGCGAATTATCTGATTGGTTGACAATGCATCCCGGACCAATGGCTACATCTATTCCTCTTTGCTCAAAGAGCGAGCACCCCTTGTCTAAATGACATACCTTTTCCATGCCTTTTCTTCTTGATTAGCTCACTCACCTCCCGTATCCCCCCACAATCTCTCTGTCTCTGTCTGTCTGTTTCTCCTTCCTTCCCTCCCTCTCTCTCTCCTTCGCTCTCTCTCTCTCTCTCTCTCTCTCTCTCTCGCTCTCTCTTCTCTCTCCTCTCTCTTTCCTCTGCATTTAGATACCTCATTCCCTAATTTCTTTTCATTATTCTATGTGGCCTCTCTTTCTCCAAAAGTTCTAAAATATTTTCTTTTGTTGCATATTTCTTATACTACTTTTTTGTGACCTATCTCATTTGCTTCTTCTTTATTTCATCATTTTATTCGACTGTACTTTCATTCGTTCTTTCATAATAATTTTGTTCGATTGTTCCTCCGTTCATTCTTTCATTATCCCTTACATTCGTTTATTTTCTTTCTTTCCTTTATCTTGGTATAATTTCATTTTTGTTCTTTTTTTTCTGATGGATACATGATTAAAATTCTTTTTCCTCCAATTGGTCAGAATTTCCGAACACCCCCTTCATTCCTATACACCTGTGTGCTGTGAAGCGGATCTAGCTGACCTATTTTCAGCTGTGCACTCTCCAGCACAGTTATGTAAAGGGCAATACATACCATGCACTACATACTACACACAGGAGTGACCACGGGAGGAGAGTGAAGTACAATTTGTTGTATAGGTATTTATAGTACCTTTAACGTCATAGGGATCCCTTCAGGGTTTCCCAAGTTTTTGTACTTCATTTCATCTTCCTGTTTCATCTTTTAGTCCACGTCCTATAAAGAGAGAGAGAGAGAGAGAGAGAGAGAGAGAGAGAGAGAGAGAGAGAGAGAGAGAGTTGTTTCCTATTCCCACCTTCGTCAGCAAAACGTTACCTTAGATTATTTCTTTGTATTTTCTATCAAGATTTTTCTGACAAAAGTATTTTACAAAATAAAGTAAAGCTTATGGTCTTGTAAATGCAGCTCTCTATCAATGATAACAACTTTCAGTGACAACTTCCCTATCAAAAGTGTATTTGTTTCTGTTTCATGTTGAAAGCTACGATGTACCCTCATTAACTTCGCACTCAGCCCCCCCCCCAAAAAAAAAAAAGATTATAGGAATAGGTAATTCCTCCATCGTTACCTTTTTCGTGGCTGGATGATTAGAAAAAAAAACATCTTACATTCCTACAGTATATAATGTACATAGGCAGAGGCAAAAAGAGTTTTGTTTTAGTCACAGACTTTATACCCACCTCAGCAAAGAAGGCCACCATGGAGATTACATACCTACCTAAGTTTTTATTCATCCATTTAGTTTATTCATTTCTATTTTTACGTTTTGTCTGGTTTACAAAAAAAGTGGATATCTGTGACTCAATTATTAGGAGAAGCAATTCAATATAGACCAGGGGCTGGTCAGCAACAAGCTCCCGAAAGAGGCCGCAATGTTCAATGGTGCTATCTGGACCAGAAAATTGTGGCGATTCCAAAAAGCGTTTTCTTGGTGATGGCAAGTTGTGCACAATGCATGAAAATGAGTATTTTCAAAAAAAAAAGAAAAAAAAAGTGAGAACATACAACAAATTGAAAGATATCAAAATAAAATAAAAGATTGTGGCAATTTCAACACCCATGTAACCCCAACACTTATTTGATATTATCGCCTATGTGAGACCCTTGTGCTTAACTCTTCCTTTACAAAATGTTTTGAGCTGATTTTTGGCCTAAGGAGTATGTCATTATCTTTTAAAAACTGTTGAAATCATGTTGATATTCCTACTAGAAGCCAAGTAGTGATGGTATAAGCTAAGAATATGGGCAAAAAGTCATGGAACCCCAATTTCCTGTATCTATCATAATAAGAGAGATATGATACATCAATAACACTGCATGTATATTCCAAAAAAGTGATGATTTAATCAAACTTCAAACAATGATATTTCAGGACTCCCTTCATCAATTAGGACGAAACAAATAGCACAATATAAATTTTGTTTGGGATATTTTCAGATTTTTCAAATTTAATGGTCACATGGTACATCTTCCATTTGGTTACCATGGCTACCGGAACTATGAAAAAATCATAGGGTGTCTGTCACCATGGAAACCAATATTTTGGTCTAGAAAACACCAAAATACACTAAAAACATTGGTGTGATCTTTTTCATCATGAAAAACACTTAAGTAGGTTTTCACCCTAAACCTTCTTTAATTCTCTGCCATATTTAGAGGCTCACCAGATTTCATCAGTAAATGATGTGAGGAACTAATGACTAGAGTTATCCAGAGACCACATTTAGCACAACAACTTCTGAGAAAAATGTGAGGATTCATGCATTTTTGAGGGAGAGAAGGGATGCTAAATATCGGCAATTTTTTCACAGAAATGTGCGATTGGTAAAGGTAGAGTTAAACAACCAATACGGTAAATAAGCAAATGTCCAGGGCGGTGACATAAATTTATATCATTACCCCTGACAAGTGTACCTGCATGGCCAAGTTGCAATATTTATGAAAAGCAACATAATGCACTGTGTTTCAGATTACATAATACCACTCTTTAAATGATGTTGCATTTTCATATCACAGATGGTAGATTCTGGGTAAAGTTGGGTGGTGCTGGGAGCGGCCTTCCTCCTAAACTTTCACCAAGCTGGGGGAGGGGGAGCTGTTCGTGTTTTACTCGTTGCATTTATGGAGTATTTTGATGTGCCCAAGTCCACTGTTACACTAATCGCTGGGCTTCTACTTTGTGTGGGTTTTATCTTTGGTATGTTGTTAAAGTCTTCATTAGATTTGAGATATTATCGATATAAGAGTTTGCCTGAGACACATGCCATTAAGGAAAACATATTGCTAGATGCAATGGAGTTTCTGTCAGAATTCAATGCAAAAACAATGTGAAAAAAGAGTGGCTTATCTTTCCATTCATAGATCTTGCAGCTCTGATTTGTACATGTACATGTGTATATATATATAAATATGACAAATAATCATCAACAACAATTTGTCCAATTTACTTTTCAAGTTTTCCTGCTGGTTGGTTGTGTTGCTCCTATATGACTGCCGTCCTGTGGCAATGGCAGCGGGTGTCCTTACTTCTCTCAGCCTCCTTCTCAGTTCATTTGCATCCAGTATTATTATGCTTTATTTCACCTATGGCTGCCTAGCAATAGGTGAAATAGCTGCCTAGTTGATACTGCAAACATTTTATCAAAATAGACTAGATGAATATATGATTAATATTTATGTCTGTTATATGACATGATGAACAAACAATCATGTAAAGAACAAGTAATGATAACTCACTTTCCTTCTTGGCTGTTGACAACGGCTCGTAACAAAAACTTTCAAGATGAAGTAAATGATGTCAAAGATAATGATTCAAAAGTGTCCAGTATTCTACCACAAAGGCCTGGTTTTTTCCTTTTTCCTCACAACTACAATCATAGCTATCCAACAGGTGTTTGATAAACGCAGGGAATTTGCCAGTGGTGTGGCCCTAATGGGTGTATCGGTTCGTTAAATTATATGTACCTCTTCTAATATCCAGATAGGGTCACTCTCTTAGCATTTCAAGCAATCATTCAGCACATTTTCAGTAAAACTGGAACATAATTATTGAGCTCTGGAGGGCATCTTTATCAGTGCTAGTTAGCATTGTTACGAAATGCCATCCTGGTCGATCAGTGACTTAATCATCCATTTTATATCCACTTGTAGGTTTATCATTGCATTCATTCACATTAAAACAAGTTGATAAAATCCAGTAAATCCCAATGTGGACTGGTCCTTATTGCTTTCCCTGTGCAGGTTGGTGTCTTTGTGTGGCCACCTTTCTCTAGATGGGCCATTGACATGTATTATGATGGCGAGGGGCACTTCTCCTAATGTCTGGAATCCCTCTCCACACATTGATCTATGCCATGTTTCATCGTCTAGTTCACATCTCTAAAACCGGCTACAATGTGGATAATGAAGGCCAGAAAGAAGCAATCAAATACAATTTATTTTCAGAAAACTAGAATATAAACTAATGACATGTATCTTTGTACAAAAATATATTCGCCATCTTATTTTCTATCATTGTCCCTCATCTGATAATAAAGAAAATTGGTTAACAGTTACTGATGCGTAGAATAGGATTGACAATATTCAGCAGTCATTACTTTGTCCAATGGACCAATCCATGAGTTCACTACCCAGCAGGCCGTTTCACTGCATTTAATAATCAAATACGGAGGTTCGTCTCTGCAACATGGAGGTCTGTCTTTGCAAAGACGGACGTCCGTGTTTCGGTTTTAGGGTACGTATATGAATACCTACTGCCCCCTACCCCCTCCGTATTCAAAATATGGACCCTAAAACCGAAACATGGACGTCCGTCTTTGCAAAGACCAACAGAGCATAATGTCATCGCCATGTATTATTTTGCTAAGATCGCAGGAGGGTTTATGTTAGGTTACAATTCACTTTAATATGTTGCTTTAATTTCTCAAAAACACATCAACCTTAAGGCATTTATATGTTTTCAATGTGAAAATTAAACTTTTGAAAATTAACAGAGGACTTAAGGGGATGGCAGAGGCTTATGATTGTAGATAAATGGTATACCTTAATTTAACCCGCTTGGGTAGAAGGCCATATGGTATAATGTGACCAGCTTGTGTGAACATAATCCAAGTAGATAACCACGAATGCTGGGTGTTCTCTAACTGGAGAAGTCAAATCTCTGAACTTGCTGATAATGGTCATCCAACATCCAGCTCCAGGTTCTTTCTCTTTCTGGGATACGTGTACTAGTACATCTGTATCAGGAGGCTGTTTCACTGTATTTTGAATACAGAGGGGGTAGGGGGCAGTAGGTATTCATATACGGACCCTAAAACCAAAACACGGACGTCCGTCTTTGCAAAGACAGACCTCCGTGTTGTAAAGATAGACCTCCGTGTTTGATGATTAAATGCAGTGAAACGGCCTCCTGATACAGATGTACAAGTACACGTATCCCAGAAAGAGAAAACCTCGAGCTGGATGTTGGATGACCATTATCAGCTGATTGGTGCAACGGGAGCTTTCACCAGCCTTGGGGAGCGCTGTCTGGCGGGCCTGAGGTGTGAAAGCAGCCACACCTTTTGGTCCAAAGTTTTATGAATATGTCCATATATGGTAAGTATGTAATTCATCAAGGTGTGAAAGCTGTCATTGCTTTCTGCCACCAATTTTATGTATATGTCCATACTTGGTAATAAGGCAAAGGTAGGGCTTAATGCTTGGCGTCTTATGAGGGTATAATCCTTTGGCTTTCTTTTATGTTGGTGTGGTGGTACCAGCATTATTGATGGATTAATAAAGTCTATCTTCCATCTGTTACATATTTCATATAATAATATATACAAGTATTGATAATACATTCTTCTTATACGTGTATTTGTCCTTATTGCGGACTGTTTACCATCTTTGTGGTTATAATGAATTCATATATAATATAGTATCACGCATTAATATTAATCATCATAATTATTGCGTAATAATACCAGTAATGGTCACTTCGGACTAGGTTGTGAAACCATGAGCAATCATTTTGAAAAAAAAACAACACCAAAAAACACATTAAATGTGTGTTGTTGTTTTTTTCAAAATGATTGCTCATGGTTTCACAACCTAACAAATTTTGTTCCCTTGTGTTGCAGTTTCTGAAGTCAGGTTTTGATTATCCAAAACACTTCTTGACATTACCTCTGGCTGCTAAAACGTTGGTACAAATGTATTTTTGTACCCACAGCTGCCTTGATATTTGCTGAAATATCCTGTAACCCTTGGAATCAAAATAATTTTACACGATTCCAATTGTATGAAGTCAATGTAATGCAGCAAAATCAATAACTTAGGTGCACATGTTACCTTGCTGGGGGCGACAATGGTAGACCTGATAGGATTGGACAATGCAGGACCTAGGATAGGCTACCTGTTTTCTGCTTTGGGTCTAGGGTAGCACTTTGCACTCACAGTATCAAGTAAGGCATACCCTTTCGTGCCCAGGAGGGTGTTGCTTTTATGGGAAAAGGCAGTTTTGCCTAAGAAGTGCCTCACCTGCAGTACTCTCTTTTCTTGTAGTCCTAACTTGTATGTTATGTGGCACAAAAGTGGTCATGCCTATCAGGTCCTAGTGGTCCTTCTCAGTGTGAGCACAGTGGCAGGTCAGTGAGGCATGTCTATATATGGGACACCATTAGGTACCTAATAGTGCAGGACCTACTAATCTAAGGCAAGGGCAGTGACCTTTTAGTCTAATGTGGTAAGTGGAAGTAAGCATGTGAAGCAGAGTGTGACTTGATATGAAAAGAGAGCACCTACTCCATTTAGCATAAAAGCAACAACCTCCTGAATTTTAAAAGTGCACTCTAGGCTTTGATGTATGAAATAACTAATTAGGAATAGCATATTAACCATTAAATGTGAGCGCTGTGGCCATGGGTGAGACATATGTGACATGTACTAGGAGTAGAGACCTTATAGCACCCTGTGCTAAGGGCCCTTTTCACAGATCCATGATTGGAGTTGTCAAGGCTCTAGGAGGAATAGCTATAAATGTGACAATGCTGATAAGTCAATGTTGTAAAAAAAGGACCAAAGAGCCAATCTTTACAGCTGTAATAGACTTTATTGAAAATGGCTTCAGCACAATGTTCTTTCCAATGGTGGCGATGTTTGCAAATACCTTAGACCATGGATTGCAGGGCCCCTGATTTTTCTCAAAAATGAGTCAATCAATACTCTTAATATTCTCAAGAGTAAAAGTTGACTTGACAGCCCAATAAAATTATACGATATTCAACACCTACCAATCAGTGCTAATTCAATGTGTGTGTTCTTTGTTGATTCATTGTTGATATTGTATTATTTCAACATTGATGATTAGCTGATTTAGACGAGGCGTTCAGGTACGGTTTTCTAGGTATACCCAGTGCATTATGGGTAGGGGTGACCTCGAATGCTAACTACAACACCTGAGCTGGTAGCCTCAAACCCCTTCCACCCCAGCCTGGTCTGGGTAGGTACCAGTCCTTAACTATGCTTGGTAGTGTAGTAAGTTGACTTGGGGATCAACATTGACCCACATGGGGAGGACCAATAGGGGGTGGCCTTACAAACATTGATCCCTCGGCCGTACTCCGAACGCCCCGAGAGTTGCATTGAATCAACAGAGAAAATGACATTGTTGATTCAACTGTGTCAAAACCAATGTTGGATCAGCATTGAATTGAGAACATGTCAAAAATATTAATACGTCTACCATTGATCTGATGTTTAAATGGTGATGGTTGAAAAAACTGAAATGGCAGCCCTGAACATTTTCAACACGTGCCTCCTGTTCTTAATACTGATCCAACATTTTGTGCTGAGTACGTAGCGGTGTTTTCACACTTAAGGTTTAGTTCGTGGGGACCTATTCAACTCTAGGTTTTATCTCTATTGTGATTATAAGTAACAGAATCAGGACACATTGATGAAACTGCAAAGAACCCATCTGGATATACTTATCCTACTCAGTCACATGGTGCAACTACAACTTCGGGCGCAGTTTTTACCACTGACTTAGTGTAATCTTTTATTGGATTACTATTCACAGCTCTAAATGGTGCTACAGACAATCATATACAACTAAAAGGGTACTCTGGGAGAAAACAAAAGGTAAATTGCATTGAATAGTTGTAAAACATTCTTATTCATACTGAAAGAAAACTTACTGAAGGAAAAAAGAAATAAGGAGAAACCCTTTTGACATTATGAGTGCAGCTCATGTGAATAAGCTCCCCATATGCAATACTGGCAGCCCCAAAGTGGTGCAGCATTCTTTGAATTAAATCCTTGGTATTTGTTTTGGGTGATCCTTTCTTCTCAGCTACTCAAATCCAAATGTAAACATAAGCGACAAGAATGAAGGGTTTAAAGTGACATTAAATTTCTTATTCTCAGTAGATTGTGACAACGAATGTTAAATGCAGGTTACGAGAAAGAGGATAACGAGAAAGTAGAGATAACCAAAATATATGGTAGGTCTATA
This sequence comes from Acholoe squamosa, assembly GCA_949317995.1. Lineage (NCBI taxonomy): Eukaryota > Metazoa > Annelida > Polychaeta > Phyllodocida > Polynoidae > Acholoe > Acholoe squamosa. The sequence continues at coordinate 31,822,414 of OX439049.1, read as the reverse complement.
ATAGGAGAAGCAAATGTCTCAAGCCTTTCAGTGCAACATACTATATGGTGTTAGTTTATCTTCCATGATACCACAGTACTTCTTGTATAAGGTGCAACCCACATAATAGTGACATGAAATAAGATCATACTGCTTGAGTTGTGTCCCAGGACACATCCTGCAGCCTGTAGCTTCCCAGCAAATCTGTGTCAAGTTTTGTCATGCTGCGCCCGCCTCACCCCATGCGCTCTTAGGACTTGATGCGTGGGTGATCACGGACCATGACAAGATGTGACGCATGGGTGAACATCCCAACCCAATTTGTGAAGTTGAGTCAACATGCGTGAACCTTCACCAACAATGACACATGATGACATCATGTGTCATCACACATTATCACACACACTGACACATGGGTCATGACACAGTATCACATATATTGACGCACAGACTAATTTGTGGGTGGGGGATAGGCAGGGGGGGGGGGTTGCAGGTGGTTGAGGATTTCTGATATTTCATAACTTTATTAACATCAATTCAGCTGTTCATGCTGGTTCCCATTGAAGATGTCTCTCCTCTGCATGTCATGTGTTGCCCACTTTGCTTGAAAAAGGATAGATATTCTGTCAGCTGTGTGAGTTGAATTTTCCTTGTATCAGTCTTGAGAATGCCTGTTGAAATGATAAGAAATGGTCATAAATAAACAGCAGCAATCTAATTTTGACCACCCACTCACATCCAAGTTGATAAACAATGACCACTCCCATATGGCAGCCTGAATTCCCCAGAATTTCCCTGAGCCTTGCTCACACAGAAAGTTCTACATTAATTTGGGGTGTTGAGACAAATAGCTGAATTCAGCAACAAGATAGATGTTCAGGGATTGTAGATAATATCAATGTGTTACTGTATAAATGCTTATCACATAGGATTTCAAGTCAAATCAATCTAGAACTGTGTGACCACCTACCACAGGATCTGTTCTCCATGGCTGCCTCTGCCTGACTGTTTTGAAAGCAGGAGGAGAACAAAGGAATGGGAGGGAAATTTGAAATGGACCAATCAAAACACAGAATAATACATAATGTGTCATTGTGCGTGACGTTCTGTCATGGTGGGTGAGAGTTGGCGAATCTTGACGCATGCTCACATCTCCTCACACAGTCTGTCATGCTAATGTTGGACAAAGTATCTGCCTCTATTATCACTCAATACAGAGTTTTTTAACCAGCCTATGAAGAGTTCCTGTATATTTGCTCTAATCAGCTGTGACCTAGCTGATCAGTAGACATTAAACCTTCATATTCCATCAAACCAGGACAAACAGATACTTAGATATCATGTAAAACATATGCAATTCCAATTCAGTGCTATGTCCCATAGACAAAACAAATGAGCTATTATGCCTAATGTATGCACTAAATCACATATACTTGGCTATCATTATGTTCCTGATTCATATGTATTTCATGCCATGTAAGAAAGGAACTTGCTCTGTGAAACATAAATTCTCATATTGACATTTACTCAATAGGCCCACTCTGCAAAGTACAAGCCATGAGAATCCATACAGTTTCCATAGTCTATTATTGTTGAAGGCTTGGTGAAGAAATGTCATGCTAGGTGAGAGTTGACAAGTATTGACACATGTTGACATGTGCTCACCCTGGTCCTCTCACATCTTTATTGAAGTAAGTGAAGACATGTGAAGCTGCCTGAGAGTTGACAAGTATTGACGAATGCTCACCCAGTTCCCATCACCTCCTTATGGAAATGAGTGAAGACATGTGAGGTTGGGTGAGAGTTGACAAGTATTGACACATGTTGAGATTTGCTCACCCAGTTCCCCTCACATCTTTATGGAAATGAGTGAAGACATGTGAAGCTGTGCGAGAGTTAACAAGTATTGACACATGTTGACACTTGCTCACCCAGTTCCCCTCACATCTTTATGGAAATGAGTGAAGACATGTGAAGGGGTGTGAGAGTTGACAAGTATTGACACATGTTGACGCATGCTCTCTCAGGTCTTACTGAAGTAAGTGAAGGTTTGTCAAGCTGAGTGAGAGTTGACATTGTATCACACAAAATGACATTATTCGTTATCACTCAATGTACTCACACATTCCTCACCCAGCATCACTCATGTTCACTAGGATTTGCTGGGTTACATGGGTCACACTCATTTTATGCTCTTTGTCCATTATTACTTTCTAAATAAATGTCCTCATGGATCCATATCACAGATGTCAGTTTCTGGGTCCTAAACTTCCAAATGGCTAGGGGAATGGGAGCTGTTGGAGTCCTCCTCCTAACCTTCATGGAGCATTTTGATGAACCTAATGCTGCTGTTACACCAATCGCTGGACTTCTTGCTTCGATGGGATTCCTTTTTGGTATGTTGACCTGAAATTTGATCTACATGTTTTTGCCGATATGGATCACTGTTATTTTGCTTCAAGGTTTCACAAATGAGGGTCATTCCACAGTATTTCAACAAGTGGTCCCCACATGACCCGCTCAGATCTGGATGATTTGCCTTTTGTATTGTATTGCCATTGGTTCCTGAGATTTTTGCCCTTATATATGAGAGGGTTTGACCATCGGCTTAAAAAGTCTCAATTTTGTATCAACTTCAGAGTGTAATATTTGCAAAGCATAAAGGGCTAGAGGTCTGGTATTGCCTTGGTCATCAGACACATCCTTCCACTCCAGGAAAATGCCAAAATAGTGGGGATAACATAAAGGCTTAGCCTTGTATAATAGGGTCAATGGTCACTAGAATTTGGAGAATTTCTTATCAGAAATCCATTTTTGAAAAATCACAGCATCAAAACCGTTACTTCAATCAGCTTGAAAAGTGAGATTATTTTCATTCCCAATGAGATGAACTAAGAAAATGAAGATGGAGCACCAGCAACAAGGTTGCAATTGAATATGGCTACTTCAAAATGGTAAAGACTGATATTTGCTACTCTTCGACAGCAATATTGGGTCGGAGGGACAGGTAGCATCAACTAATGGTAAGTATCACTAAAAGTACTATTATTACCCTAGAAGGTGATGGTAGTTTGGTTTTGGTGGAACGCCTCCTTCCTGTAGAAAATAGGTAACGAAATATGGCAACAATTAGCATTTCTCTAACCCTGTCTTCTTTACCATAGCTGGCTCTTGGGCTTCAAACAGCCATGATACCATCAGTTCGGGGAAAATTCTAAGAATCTGTCCATTTGTGATGGAATGACCCATGATTGCATTGGTGAAAATAAATCTACTTTTTTATTCTTGTCCCCAGCTATACATCGAATTGTTGCATAATGCATAATGATGAACCCAAACCCACTCTGAGACTGATCTGTGCACAGATCAGTCTCAGAGTGGGTTTGGGTTCAACATGGGTCTTGAAACCCACCATATTTACCCAACCTAAAACCATTAATAGTATTCTGCCCGCTTTGAACCAGCTTATCTGAGCTAAAACTGAGTTGGCCCTAAGCGGGCTTGCTACATGGGGTGTTTGGGGTTATGGAGGCCTTGGGAGGACCAATCATCATTGTCATTATGGTAATCAGGAAATACTGTAAAACAAAAATAACGAATCATTCTCAGGAAAAGAATTATATAATATCTAAGATGTTTTGAAATCATTTGATTCTGGCGTTAATTCAAGATACAGGATAAATTATCCAATCATGGACATAAGAGCGCACAGAGAAAGAAGACGAAGGTATATTTATATAACAGAGTGAAGAACAAGAGGGAGCTCCATTTAGACATCAATTAAAAGCAAAGGTTTATAACCTTTGTATTCATCCCTAGGTATTTATTCCATGGGGTGTTTTAGTGAGATAGGTTGAAATTTATATTTATTTGGTATAAGATAACGATTTAATCAATACTACCTGTCAATTTGGGATGCTGCAACTATAGTCATTAATAATGCAGGGTAGGGTTATTTCATGGAGGTATGCAACACAGGGCTAATCAGTTTAACCTATGGGTCTGCTGTATTGACATAAAAGGGTTAACATATGGTGTTCACCTATGTATGGCTACTTATAGATCAAACGCCCTACTCCGGTGCTTATTCCAGACCGGGCTTATGGAGAATGCTAAAGGATAGGAATCTGAAAATCTATTGACTGATATTAAATAGTGATGCAGACCTTGCATATATAAGTGAATTTATACCAGTTTATTTCATCAATGTGAGGGCCACAGGGAGCTGATTTCCATCAGTCTGCAGCTAGAGGCAGCTGATTTCTGCGAGCCTCGTTTTCAGGTCCAATTAGTAGCATGGTTGCTATAATTGTTCCCTTAGTGGAATGCTTTAAGAAAAATTGGGTGATGAATAGCCACCTTTGATTTAAAGCTCAACAATCAAATTATTCCAGTCTCTTGGTGGTTTCTTGCATGTTTCCTTTTATGTCAAGCATACATATTTATGACAACATTTATGGATGATGATGGCCTCCTAGCTGTTTTGCCCTGTACTTAAACAGGACCTGCAGTAAGTTTAGGTCTTTTAAAGAGAGTTTAGAAGTGAATTGGGGGTTCTGACCCTGCACTTCAATGAAATATATGCTCATTTCAGATCTCTCTGCTTGAACAAGCAATTACGGTATGTTTTACATAAGGAAATGCCTTTGTAAAGAAATCTATGGTCAATGGCAACCTTCTTGAATGGTCAACAGTAAAAAATGTGTCTATAAAGTGTATTTCATTTATATTTTGCATCTCAATGTGGTTTTATGAGATGTTCAGGTCAGGAAAGGATAGGAAATGCATATTTGAGGATATCCATGGCTGATGGCAGCCATCTTGGATCTTTCAGAAATGTCAAAATATCTCTATTTTGTGTATTTTATTTTTGTATTGCATCTCAAAGTGGTTTGATATAAGTTTTAAGCCAGAAAGAATTGAGATATGAAATATCAATTAAAATTGAACTAAAGACAAATGCTACCCGGTACACAGAAGCCACCTGGTGGCAGAAATCAGAACTCATCATTTATACTATTTTAATAAGTTTTCTCACCCCAACTGGACCACTTTACCTGTGCATATTTTTTTCAGCTCATTTCTGATCACTATAGATACATTAAAGATATTTATATGCCATTTGAATTCCCATAGGACCCTATAATTAATGGAAAATTAATTGTTTTGAAAAATTCACAACTTTTTCATTTCAATGGTGACCCCCCCCCCATTTTTCTTAATTTAAAATGTTTGTAAAGATGTCCTTTATATACTCACAGAGTGTCATAGATGAATCAATTGAAGGTTCTTCACTGTGGTGCAAAATATGAAAAAAATGTTTTCCCCATTCGTTTCTATAGTTAAGGCATTTTTTTAATTAAGTGGTCATAAAATCAAAATAAGCATGGTGACATAGGTTTTTTTTGCATTTTCCTATTCCTTATATACCAAACTATTACTATGCAAAGTTATTTGAGATTATCAAAAGAAGATCTAATATTGGTCAACCTGTACCGTTTGTCTTTAATTAAATATTTTCCGACTTTTTATCTTTGGAGGGGGTAACAAAGAGTGCTCAAAATTAAAAAAAAAATGTGATATTCTTTTTCCCTATGATGAGGACCATGTTTTGGAATGGGTCGGCCAACATTGCTTTGATTTGATGAAATAACCTCTCCACTATGCATAAACATTATGTCTTGTAAGGCCTAGAAGAATGCAAACCTCTATTATAGGCCTGATAATGATGGAGGGGGTGGGAAATCGCAAATTAATTTAATCGCCATCATATAATGATTGAAGATAAGAAATGGTTTGAAGATCATCAAATAAAGTACCTCTGTAATTGTACACATTGATTCTCAAAATGAAGACGGAGAGTCAAGTTCTGTTTTCAGAGGCAACAGGTTTATTACAAAACCCTACAGTACAAAAAGCTAAATTTCCGATGAGAACTCAGGTGCCAGGGAGGTCTATACCCTATGTGCACTTGGAACCAACCAGTTCTCACCTAAGAGGTGCTCGAGCTGGGTGGAGGCACCTATTCCGCAATCTACTTCATGCAACACAAGAACTCATTAGCTATATGAAAGCTGTCCAAGCTGCGCCCCTACACCTCCATCCCCTTAGTATTTATCTAAAGCCACCACCTATTTGAGAACCGCTTAAATAGCCAATGCAGTTAGCTAAGGATGGAAATATCAAAACAACTATCTGTTCAACATGGCAAACAGGAAATGATAAGGGCTTGATGCCTGGGTGGCCTGTCCTTCAATCTCCTTGGAGATTGTCAAGTGGGTCATGCCCCCTCCACTTATTGTCCCAGTTATAGTATGTTGTAGTTGACACACAATTCACAAACACCTAACCAACACACTAAATAATATACATGCAGCTCTTCATAATGAAGTAAAAGTGGAGGTATGTACATACAGCTAGCCCTTTCTGATATTCTGACATTCATATATGGAAGAATATACTTATTGTAATACCTTGTGTGTACAGAACTCCTAGCGTATAAGGCACACCTCACATAAATGGCATAAACTGGACTCATGCTAGACTTGTAAGGTACAACCTTCTTATCATTTTAGTACTGTTCTTTAGTATAAAATCAGTACCTCTATGGTAGACTCTAAGTCTAAGTTCAGGCAAAAAATATATAATAAGCTTTGGCTATACAGACTTAGCAGGTTTAATTATTAGCCAATGAGAGAACTCCAATCTATTCACTGCGGTCCTTCGGGGGCCAACTGGTACCCATCTGATAGGTCTTATCAGTAGAAATCGCTGGTAACAAGCTCCAGCAATGGCGGCGCCCATGGGACAACCTGCTACCTCGGAATACACAAGGTACTAGATACCCAATTGGCTGTCCATAAATTGCGTCACACAGAAGGGGGTTGGGGGGTGGGTATTGTGACAAAGTGTGACAGGGGGTGGGGTGTGTTAAGGATTAGTCAGGTAAGATTTCATTTTACCCCCAAATCCCCGTTACTCAGGTAAAAATTCTGATAAGATTCAGATAAGATATTATCATTGGAAGCTGAGCTGAGTTGATAGTGAAGAGGGGGGGGGGGGTTAGCCAAGTGTGACATAATTTTCGAGGGGGGTTTTGGCTGATGTGTGATAAAGTGTGACAGGGGGTGGGGGTGTTGAAAATGGCAAAAAAAGGTGTGACATAATTTATGGACGGCCCCTAACAGTGTCAGTGATGGAGTCTGCTGCTTAAATCACTGTACGAGGAGGGACACAGCCAAAGGACATCTAGTGGGGAATAGCTGAACTACAATAGACAGGCCTCATTGACCTACAATTACACATGCCACAGCATCCTCCATAAAACTACTAAATTTCCACACATGCCATTTAGTCCATTGTAGTACCATTGTAGTAGCTATGATAAATAGTGTTTCAGTCGGGTACCTGATAGATTTTTGAGACATGTGGAAGCAGGAAAATGCATTTGCATTTAGTGAATCATTTGGTATTCTGACTCACCAAAGTTAGTGAGCTTGGAGTTGAACTTCACCAGATGGGTACCCCCCTCCCCGAGGCCCACAGTGAATAGTTGGGATTATTTCATCGATTGATGATTATTCCAGCTAAGTCAGTATAGCTTATCAATGCTGTTTTGCTTCTAGCAGGATTCTCGTGCTGGATTGGGTATCATATATGTCTAGCGAAGCGTTTTGGGCCCCTTGGGCAAGAACCAATCCTAAAAGCATTATATTGCCAGGTTTACTACACAACATAGGTACTCAAAGGTGTCTGGGCCCAAGAACTAATTGTGGTCTATAATATATTTCTCCCCAGATGGCAGATTCAGGATACAGTTGGGTGGTGCTGGTGGCCACCTTCTTTCTAGACATGCACCACTCTGCAGGATTCAGTACTATAGGAATATTCCTCCTGGAGTTCATGGACCATTTTGATGTCCCCAAGTCTGCTGCAACACCTATTGCTGGGCTCTTCCTCTGTATTGGATTTCTTTTTGGTATGTATATATTAATTAGTTCCATTTGCCTTTTTGTCATCTTGGGGTTTGGAAAAGTGGCAGAGGGAAGGGATGCTGAAATACATCCTAAAATAACTGAAAACAGACCTTGAATTATTGCCATAAGCTCTATCAGTGCCGGGGCAGCTATTCACAATTATATTCAAGTGAAATGTAACTTGATGGAATATGTGTAGGGACCAGCTCTGGCTGTAATTTCATGCTATTTGATCTCACACTACAGGTGTTGATATGCAGAGAAAGGGTAAAATGAATATCACTGTCTCTTTGTGTACCATACCTATCCAGATGTAGACAGGTAGACAGGTAGAAATTCTCACGAAAATGGAGCACAGGCTCAACATACCTTTCCCCATCCATGTACACTTAACAGGGGTTCTAACTGCTATATTGTTGATACATTCACATTGCTGCTAACATGATCATACCATGGGTACCACTTTTGCCTATGTAGCGACATGATCTATTCCAATGACAGCGTAAAAGGTGGATGTTTCAAAGGTTTTTTCAACTGGAGAAAACATAAGTAAAACACATTAGGTTATTTTTCTGAGGTACAATAAGGTGCATGATAACACTTTTCATATGGACAATTGTAGTATTGAAAAATGAAAATCTTGACACCATCAGAGCTCATTTTCAGTCATTTTCTTGTTATCTATAAGGAAAAATGCATTTGTGTAACATTTGCATCATATATAGGAACATTATATTAGATATAACATCAGGGAGAATAACCCATTTTGAATAAGTGAATACCTCAATTTGTAGGTTTTAGTAGGGGGAACATAGGGTCAAACATAAATTCCTCCAACATATGCAGGTAAATGGGCTATAGCACTGACAGCATGTGGTGTACCTACTGGCATCAGCGTACATAGGTCCACTAAAACTGTTATAAGAGAAAGTCTGTTAATATTTAATGAAAATTTTTCTAGCACAAAATTATGCTTTGTTTTGGGAATATATGTGCAAATTATTATACATGAATGGTGTTTTCTCTCCAATTAATATTGCAAATCAATGGAAACATCACTATACGTAGGGACATCACCATGGATTGGTTTCAGGCTAAAAATGGATATAATAATTATCATGATGTAGGTCCAATTTCTTTTTTTCAATATAGCTCAATGATCATTCATTCAATTTGTAAAAGAAACAATTACTTTCCTTTAAGCATTCAACTCATGGCAAGCAGAATCCATGGTGCATCACCATATATACGTACATGGGTGGGTCTAATCAAAGTGAACCCATCATCAATTATGATGAACAAAATCAAATGATATCACATTATAACTATCTAGGCTATATTGACTAATAATACTTAGTATCATGCTGATTATTTGATACTAAAGCCATTTATTTGGTCTGCTAATGCATAGGATGTATCACCATACATACATACACTGCAAAAATGGTGTTTAGATCCTAAAAACAATTCTAAACATATTCTTGCAGCGTTTTTGTAATCACATTAATTTCCTAAACATGTTATGCCAAACAATGTGCTAAGCTCAAGTGTTTAGAGATCTAGGTGTTTAGGTTTAAAATTTGTGTTTAGATATCATGAAATTTTATGTTTAGATGTCTAAGTGATTTGGTGAGACTTTAGGGATGATGGCAGACATGCATGCATTAAAAAGAATAAAGGAATATCTTTTGTTAGTTTTCTCAATTACTTTAGCAGGTATTCACACGGCAAAGTCTCCCAAGATGTCAGCTGCAGCTATTTACACATATATGTACATACTGCATTAGAATGAGAGACTTGAGAAAGTACAACAGTTTGGTAGGAAGGGCATTGCTTTATCCTTTACAAAATAACATGAATTAGGTGTCAGTCATGGATCTTATTGATTATGTTACGGTAATGATGGTGGTGCAAGTTAGATTTAGTTAATTTTCTATTGCTGTTTCTATTTTCATGATTTTCAATGAAATGACACTATGATGAACAAGGGTTTTGGGGACATTGGTCACAACAATTGCATATAAATGTGTGCAGACAGTCCATTCAAAGGTAGTGCTGCTACATGGTGTGGATTTGACATCCAAGTATCTAAACATATAAACGTTTAAATCTAAACACCTAGAAGTTCACTGTTTAAACTCTAAACTTCTAAACACGTTTAGCAAATATGTTTAGGTATTTAGAATAAAAGTGTTCATTTCCTAAATGTGTAGTCAATGAGACACCTAACTGACATACACATTTAGGTTTTAGACCTAAACATGTTTAAAATCTAAACACCATTTTTGCAGTGTAGGTCCACTTTCAAACACATAATAATTGTCATAGAATGCTCAATTTACATGATTAGTGTTCCCAATTTTGTCAGGAATCTCTATTGCCCAAAAGCTTTGAGCCAAAAGAAAATTGCAATGATGATTGTTAGAATGACTATTGTTTGGCTCAGTGGCACAGTGTTCTGATAAGTCACATGGTGATTTCTTACTTGAAAGAAGTATTCTACCCTTAGCATTATTTTCAAAATTGGAATACGGAACCAAGTATTGTGATGGATACGATCAATTCAGCCTACATGGACCTTATCTGTGATATCATTTAATACTTAGAAACTTTTAGAAAATCAAATATCTACACAAAACCAGACACATTGAAGTTAATTTGATGTTGTTTTTTATTGGGATAATTTACATCGAGAGGGGGGGTAAATTTTTTTTTAATTGGCGACATTTTGAACAAATTTATTGTTCTTCTTCAGGCAGAGATGTGGTTGGTCTTGGTGAGTTCCCAGCCAATTGTCGTGATTCCTCGTCAACCTGTGTGAAGTGGCTCACACATGTCGCTAGATGGAACACGGCGTCGCTATAGCACAAGATCAGCAGGAATAGCAATGGTGGTGATCACATGGCCTCACCTCAGATGGCGAGGATGGTGATCACTCAGACTCACCAGGGATGGCGACGCAGGTGATCACTCACCTCGCTAGATGAAACACACACCTCGTCATAGTGCGTGTTCACCAGGGATGGCGACATGAGTGATCACTCATCCTCACCAGGGATGGCGACATGAGTGATCACTCATCCTCACCAGGGATGGCGACATGAGTGATCACTCACTTCGCTAGATGAGATGCACACCACGTCATAACGCACGTTCACCACAGATGGCAAGGATTGTGATCACTCACACTCACGGGGGATGGTCACTCAGGTGATCATTCATCGCGCTAGATGAAATGCACACCATGCCATAATGCACGTTCACCACGGCTGGCGAGGATAGTGATGACTCACACTCACCAGGGATGGCAAGGCGGTTGATCACTCACCTCGCTAGATGAAATGCGCACCACGTCATAGCGCAGGTTCACCATGGATGGTGAGAGAGGTGATCACTCAGACTCACCAGTGATGGCAATGCTGGTGATCACTCATCTTGTTAGATGAAAAGCTCATAATCATCGACATTGGTAATCATGCAGCCTCACATCTGCCAGATCAATGTATGTTTTGCCAGAGAAGGTATTGCCATATGTATCTTCCCTCTAACAACAGACAAGGTGTTCATGTAGATACTTCCTTATGTATTTTTCCTGTAACCAGAGAAAAGGTGTTTATGGATAGTTGCTTTTATTTTAGAGATACCTCTATCTAAATTCAATTGATATTTTCTCTATATAATCTTGTTTGATTCAACCCTGAAGTATTACATGGAAATCAGTGTGCAACAAAGCACATTTGATAAGTATGGGACTTATACTTCATGCCCACACTCCCTAGATAGGCTACATGTTGAACGGGGGTCCTGTCTCAACAACTTTGGCAATGGTGGTGATAAGTTGCCATTCTGAGTGAGAGTGAGTGACAGATGATGCAATCCTCAGAGAGCATTGACATGGAGTGACACAAGTTCACGCATTGAGTGAGACCAATGTTGGCAATGGTAGTGATAAGTCGCCATTTTGTGTGAGAGTTGATGCCAGTGGCACGGGAGTGGTACATAATCACACAGTGAGTCAGATCCATGTTGGCAATGCTTGTGATAAGCTGCCATTCTGAGTGAGAGTTGACAGGCAGTGGCACATACTCACGCAGTGAGTTAGATCCATGTTGGCGATGGTGGTGATAAGTCACCATGCTTTGTGAGGGATGACAAGGGGTGGCACATACTCACGCAGTGAGTGAGATCATGTTGGTGACTGTTGTGATAAATTGCCATGACATGTGAGACTGACACACAGTGGCGAAAGATGACGCAGTGAGTTATCACTCAAAAAGGAGTCACCATTGATGACCAATCATGGCGACAGATAACAACAATTTGCTGGGTTCTGTACCTTACATTAACTTTAGGATCAGTTGCTATATGTATGGTTACTATGCAGTTGTTGTCATGGTAGCAAGGTATGATGTCATAACTAGGTCAACTGTGATGTCATACATGGTATACTTAAATGAACCAGGTACAATAGTGTATGACTTATAATTCTATAGAGATGAATACTAATTATTTAAACAATATTATATTGTACCGGTATAAGTTAACGAGTGTTCATAAAGATTTTCTATACATGCAAGCATAAAATGTGTTAGTAGTTGCCATAGTGGTAACTTTGCAAAATCCTGAAATAGTCATTAGCTACTCTTTTGTCTAGATCCTGGAGCATCCTGTATATGTTGAAGAGGGCATCTTCCCTGGCAACGGCCAATCACATAGTAATGCAGGGTTAACATACCTTTATAAAGATTTGATGGGGGGGCAACAAAGTTTTCAATAATATCAAAAACATACATAAGAGATACAATGTGCACTTACTGTATGTACCATGATATCGGAAAAATGTGTTGCCAAGGTGATGACTTCAAGTGGTCAGTAAGCTCCGTCGGTGACGAGCCTAAAGTCGTCACCTATGACGACCCCATGACGACCTATGGTTGTAGTTTTGGGTATTGTCAACCTGAGGACCTAAAGTTGTCACTTCTGACAAGTTTCTGACCTCAAAGGTTAAATGGTGTCATTCAGTGGGTTTTTGTACCCGCCTTTAATTTGTTGCAGGGTTTCCTGTAGGTTGGTTGTGTGGTTCCTATGGCTGCCGTCCTGTGGCATTGGCAGCAGGTTTCCTCAATTCTACCAGCCTCATTCTAAGCTCATTTGAATCCAGTGTTGCCATGCTATACTTCACCTTTGGATGTCTAGCAAGTAAGTAGATTGCAAAGCCAGTTACTGATAAATCACGGGTGCAGTTCTTATGAAGTTTAGCTATGTGAATAAAAGGGAGATACCTTATTTTTCCACTTGTTAAATATCATTTCTCAGACACATAGTTATTGTCGGGCTGTAGCACAATTGAATAAATAACATACTTATATGGATGCACCATATGTATAATTAGATACCCTGGATTTCAGGAAATCCTAACTTATAATGCAGCTTGGCCACCAAGTACAGTCCCTTGTCACTTTTAAGTCATCTGCTAAATCTGTTTACAATAGGCAGTTTACCATAACAATATATCTTATTCTTACCGTACAGGCTTTGGTATTTCCACTTTTATGATCACCGCAAATATTGCCATCCAACAGGCATTTGATAAGCGCAGGGCTTTTGCCAGTGGTGTGTCCATTACTGGTGCATCGGTTTGTTCAATTATGTAGTAGTACACTTAGTAATTAACATGAAGATTTGGTAATCAAACACATATATCTCCTAGACATGAGTTTTGTAGTAATTGTAATTTCTTTCGTGAATATTTATCATCCCGACATAAGAAATTGAAATTTGATCAAGTGTTGGTCTAGAAGATATCTATGAGGTTTTCCATGTGGTTTCTATTTTCTAACCCAATAGAGCTACACAGTTGTATTGCAAACAAAATAGTACCACATCATACCACGCCCATGGTATACTATCACCCACATATGCTGAGTATGGTTATTAAAAGTAGTGCTGGTCAAATACCTTAATACCCTGCGTATAAGGCGTGTCTTATACTTGAGGATGGACCCCTGGTGTACTTTGTAGGTGAGGGAATTCATTTTTCTAAAATTCCCAAAGGATTCCCTACTCGTGAAGAGCTCGACCTACCTAGAGGTTTTCGAATTTCGAATCGCCATTGATCAGAACAGAAGTTATGTCATATTTCTTTTTTATACCATGTATGTATCCATAAACTCTGGGTGCATCCTATACACAGGCTGCGCCCTCTATGCCGGGTATTACAGTAAATGCCAGTCTTGAATTCTTCAGCATAACTGATTGGCATTGCATATCAAAGCACTATGTAACTCTTACAAGTTAACTTATCTTTATATTGTTACATGCAGGTAGGTGTGTTTGTGTGGCCGCCCCTCTCCAGGTGGCTTATTGACATGTATTGGTGGAGAGGTGCTCTCTTCCTATTAGCTGGGATCCACCTCCACTCACTTGTGTTTGCTATGCTTCTACACCCAGTTCCCATCTCAACAACAGTTCATAATATGAAAATGCAAGGTTAGATATTGATTAAAAGTTATGAAAAATAATTATATTACCTTCCATGATCTAGAAAAAAGGTTACATCAAGTGATCAATTCATCTAGTATAAAGCACCTTGCTATTCTTTGATATCATGGATGTCATAACATATAGAAGAACAATATAAAAAGCCTTTCTGAAGAGTATTAACAATAATTATGACCAATATTGTATATGTCTTCTCTTGCACCTACAGAATCTTCTCATTGTACTTTCGTTATCCAGAAATTGACCTACAACTACAGTTGTCCAAAAGTGAAAAAGGATCCAGATATAGGGTCCATTTCAAGACCAAATTTAAAAGTCTGATATCACCGGTTAGAGAGCACCCAGCTTTCTGTGCCTATCTGGTGGGCATAGTATTCATGTCCGCAGGTCATATCATACCCTATAGCCTCCTACCAATAAGGTCCAAGGTAATTTCTTGTAATTGCTATTTTATTCAAATTTTATTTATTTATCATGTGCAGCCTTTCATTGATAATCTGTAACAACTAAGCTCAAGGAGCAGGTATCTATCGATCTCTGGAGATAAACGAGGCTTTTCTTACAGTACTGTAAAATACCACTAATAAGTCAACCTCAGTTATAAGGCAGGGATAGTGTTGAAACATAAGCCAATATCAAAAGCAGATGGTAATAAGTGTTTTTCTCTGAAATAACAAAACTAAATTGGCTTACAAGCGAAGTACAATACAGTCATAATAGACAATTTGACAGTCTATCCCCCAACTAAGTTTTCATCCTCCATCCAATAATGTGTTCACTATGACGCACAAACAGTGTTTTACTCTTCAATGCTTGAATCAACTTTGGATCATATATGTAATAAAAAATCACTATATGATCATGAAATCAGTCTATTGGTAAAAAAAGGATTGAGGTACAACATCTTATGCATTTCCAACAGGCTCTTAACATTAACCAGACACTTGCTGCAACATTGGTGTCAGCTATAGGCATGTGTTCAGGAATTGCAAGGCCTGTTGCAGGATATGTCGCTGATCGCAAATGTGTAAGCCGTCTCCTGTTCAGCGGGCTGTCTGCAGCACTTGCCGGTATCCTGACAGCGCTCTCTTTCATCCTGACCTCATATGAACATATCATGATATATTCATGTTTAGAAGGAGTGGTCTCTGGTGAGACTATACATTTATAATTTATTTGTTGACCATCTACGTTCCAGTAATATTTTTCTGCACTTGTAAACTATAATTTCCTTTTTTTGTTTATCTTTTACACATCATCCCCAAGCATAATTTTTTCTGTCTTCACCAAAAGTGATGACAGATTTAAACCTATAAGTTGTACATCATGCCCAGGGTTTTAAAGTAATATTACCTGTCAGACTGTATTTTATATAAGATTTTGCATTCTACATTTCATGTTTAAGTTTATTCTCCACGCAGAGTACAGGAAATGGTCGAAACTGAGTATTTAGCAGTGTTGATAGACATGATATTTAACATTGCATGGAATCAGTAGTCAGAACAGAGTAAGACAAGCAATGGTTTAATCTTTTAGGTGCATGCATTGCCCTTGCGGGGGCAACAGTGGTAGACCTGGTAGGAATAGACAATGCTGCACTTGGAATATGTTACCTGTACACTGCCATAGGAGCAGGCTACCTTTTAGCACTCACAGTATCAGGTAAGACATGTCTACCAATAATGAGGGGAATAGGGTTTAACAGACGATAAGCTCATATTAAAGATAATAATGTGCATGTGCCTAGGGTAACTTGCCCAGTTCTCGGACAGGTCAATTCTCGGACGATTTTTTTGAGTTAGCTAAATGTTATTTCAGGCCATAAAGCCTTTTTTATTTTGATTTCCTCTCTGTTATATCTAATAGATGTCAATTCCCAATGGCAAATTGATAAATTTCAAAGTGTGTGGTGCCTTCTGTTGGTATCACTTGAAACTTGTGTCCGAGAATTGGACCATTGAAAATGCAGTGTCCAGTAATTGGGCATGATGACATGCCTATTTCCTGACAATTTTGATAATTGATATTCTAAAACCAAAATTAGAGTGAATATATTAGCAAATACGCCAAGATGTCTAGTTCATCAATATCTGTGGATCAACACAGTAAAAGGTAGGCCCGCGTAGGGGTGCACGGGCATACCTTTTACTGTGTTGATCCACAATAATGGTGGTGAGCCTGCTTCAGCTTGTAAAGCTCTCTTTAAAATACAGAGGCTGTCTGTGAACTGGGACACCCGTCTGAGAACTTGGCACTTTTGAATGTCTATACAAAACCCCTTATAACAATTGTAAATATCAGGCTTCAGCTAGGGAGACTTTTTATGATACCAAGGGGCCCTATCCCTACATCCTGCTGTGCCTAGATGTAGGAAACCGAGTTGGACCAATTTAGTAGTCTCCCAAAAGTAAAACTGTCCGAGAACTGGGCAAGTTACCCTATACAAGTGTGCTCATAATTGCCAGGCTGTCACTCAATCCCTTTTTATGAAGGATGGGGTGTACAATCAGCCACCAATATGGCAGGAGGGGAGGATTTATTAAAGGCTGGTTCCGTTGACTTGGGTTGGGTATAACAAATGTATGCCTACCGAAAGAATCTATGGATTAGAAAAGATTCATTCTACTGGTGGAACCAGCCCCAAATATTTTGTTATAAATAGCCAACCAAATGCTTACTGTAAAGCTATAGAAGAATATGAGTAAACGTTTGAGCTCAGATTTAACTAGGGTTCAAGTCTCATTAATCATAATTATTGACAGATTGAGATGAAAATGTAATCTTTGAAAATGTTGTTTCTTGTCTTTCATCTGCCTAGGGAAGCTACTTGACGAGTTCTCAGACCCTGGGTACACGTTCCTCGTGTTTGGGGCTATAGAGGCCATGGGAGGAACAATCATGATTGTCACTATGGTAATCAGAAAATTGCAGAAAAGAATTCCCAAGAATCAAAACTTTGCAACTGAAACAAGCTCCAAGCAAGGCTGACGCTAGTTCTGGTGACACATGCTTTTAACAGTTGATGAGATAGGAACCAGCTTGTCCATTGAAGTGAATTCATATTCAACCAGGGTCAAAGTGCCCATTATGACATGTTTTATAAGTGCGCGTGTTTTGGTTTTTCAATTCTGACAGATCCACTAAATTAAAAAGAAAATAATGGGCCCACTGGATATGGGTCTAGACTCCAATAGCACACACTGTTAAAAGTATAGTTTTCCAATAACCTCTGTCGATCTGTCATTAAAATTAGTGTTGTGTGTCTCTATATGTAAATTTAAAAAAGAAATGAAGGAACTCAAAATTTATTCGGCCTTTGATCATATCATTCAATACAAAAAAGAAATCGTATTTGGGTCTAAATCAGAGTATGGATACCATGACGTCATCACTCTATCACTAGACTAGATAAGATCAGTAAGCCATGCCTGAAATTCTTTAGACAATTGAGTTTTAAGGAGTGACAGGTAGAGTCTCCTTGCACTAGGGTTTGTTGTTTAACTGTTTAATAGTCAGACGTATTATTCTCACCACTATTCACACCTACATTTATAAATGTAGGCCTATGTGGAATTGGACTTACCCTATAAGCCATTACACCATGAGGGTGTGTTATACACCATAAAACAAACATGGATTTTGAATATTTGTCTTAAAATCAACTTGTTTCATTATTACACATGTGCATGATAAAACGAACAGAACAAGTTCATCTGATGAGTGCTGATACTTATACAATAGTTTATTCATGTTGGCCAACAGTTTTCTCATGAAATTGTTTTCCAGTGAGCCGAGGTGAAGACAATAAAGTATACATTCTCATATCAGACGTTCAAGGCATACAGTCATAATAGATCATGACACATAGTAAGACACATAATCATAATATTCTCAATATTCTGCCAAGAGGAAAACCTGCAGCTCTGCCTACATCCAAAAAAGACCCAGTAAATCTGGCCATGATTGAGCTGATTGAATAAGTAAACTTGGTAAATGGGTCATTCTAGGCCATTCAAAACCACAACATGATTCAATCATTTTCCTTCACCACAGTAAGATACCAAAGGTTGGACTAGGCTCGGCTGGTCTCCCTGAATCAAAGAAGTGTCGTGCTAAAAAGTAGCCCTCAATTCCAAAAGGCACAGTGGCTAACCATCCTAAGACCTGATATAAGATAAGGAAGAGGATTACGCTTTAGTTATAGTGGGAAAAAAGGTCAAAACAGTCAGAGTTCTTACAGAAACCAAAATATCCTCCTCAATTGAAAGATGTACAAGGTAAAGCAAGCAGGAGCAGGAAATTATACTTTAAGCACATACTTAATGTTTTTAACTTTAACCTTTTATGATTCCTAATTGCAAAATTTATGCAGCTGAGCCTTTAACTATTCAATGCTATATTGAGTAAATAGTGACCCAAAGCATAGGAGGTGGGGGGGGGGCTTCGCAGGATGGAGAAACTAAAACTTATTGTCCTACTGGTGGTATAATCAAAATTGTGCCGACCCTAGAGTTCTGAAAGGCTTCTGGGGGTTTGATACCATGCTCTACAGAAGTGATGGCAGCAATAGGTTTGTCTACCATGCCAACCAATGGGCATTATCACTATGGTATTATTTACTCCTGCATCAGTGGCTCTGCAATATATCTACTTACTGTTGAGGCTGTGTGGTATCCGGCGCAAGCATGGATTGATAGGAAGATATCAGCAAAGAGAATGAGGATCACCATGATGCTGTAAAATCCCAGCTCCTGTAAAATAAAAGGCAATAATGTGAAAAATGACAATGTATTTAGATAGCTTTCATATAGCTTATAGGTTGGCCATCCTTCCAAGTGGTGGAGTTTCCGAGTTTGTCACATGGTGTCTTCACCCAGCTCAATCGCCTCTCAGGTGAGAATGTTGTGAGAGTGTAGTAGTGTGGTGAGAGTGTGGTGAGAGTGTGGTGAGAGTGTAGTAGTGTGGTGAGAGTGTGGTGAGAGTGTAGTAGTGTGGTGAGAGTGTGGTGAGAGGTTAGTAGTGTAGTAAGAGTGTAGTAGTGTGGTGAGAGTGTGGTCAGAGTGTAGTAGTGTGGTCAGAGTGTGGTCAGAGTGAAGTAGTGTGGTGAGAGTGTGGTGAGAGTGTAGTAGTGTGGTAAGAGTGTGGTGAGAGTGTAGTAGTGTGATGAGAGTGTGGTGAGAGTGGGTCGGCTGGTAAGGCATAAGGCCCCTCTGAGCCACCTGTGTTCTGAGCAATATGATTATGGATTACAAACTATTATTATGCTCTCCTTGGATGTTCCCTAACTGTAGCTGATTTTAGACCTTCTTTGTCTTCTTAGGCAGATACAAATACTCTGTTTACTATAAATGTTTTACTTGAGATTGCAAACAGGAATAATCCATGCAAGTCGTATTTCCTTTGTAACATAGATTTAAATTTAGTTGTTGGAGCCCATGGCATTGGTAGAGAACCCACTATATATCTTATACAGGTTGAAAGTGCATTAATGCATCATGCCGATTGGTGGGTATGATTGTCAATTTAATGCAGCGGTGGGGGGGGGGGGGCTTGATACACCTCCAGAGGGTCAGGATAATGCACCAGAAAAGTGCTGGCAAGAGTTGACAGGATAAGTTTCATAAGCATATCATGCAAACCAAGGGGCATGATGCATTAATGCATTAACATATTTTAGTTAAACAGATTCAATATAATACCTCACAGCCTATTTTATACAAAATGATTGCAACTTAAACTAGTGTTTTAGGGTCAGTACAACTTAGGGGCATGCCTAAAAGATCAGGATTTTATGCCATAGAACAGTACTAAATCATTGTCTAGAATAATTACTCCAGGTATACTTTATAGATAAAGCATAAACATGAGGTATTACAATAACATACGTATCCTGATGAGGTGCAGTATTCAGCGTATTGAGACGAATGCGCTGATGGCGACATACTCAAAGAAGCTATCTGTCCCACTGATACAACAATAAGGACTGATAACCAGTGGTATAAAGGCTAGCATTGACAACCCCTGTAAACAGATATAAATCAGAAACAATTTAGACATGTTTGACCATTTAACCCTTTACAATAGTTTAAGTAGTGCGGGCAGTCCGTTCTATGTTAGTAGCCCAGTTATCAGTAAATATGGTAGTAAAACCCTTACAGGCTGCAGTAGTTGAAGTAAAGTGGACAGCTCCTTGTAGTACTAAGTGTCAGGTCTGCCACCTTAGAGATCAAGTATTTTGATCAGTACTGTCAGGCATACAGTCATATGTCTGTTGTATGACAGTAGGCCCATGAACAGTAAATATGATAAAACACTTACAACTTGCAGCACTTTAAGTAGTGCAGGCAGTCCCTTCTAAGATCTATAGTATTGAAGGTCTGGCCTGCCACACAGCAGGTCAAGTCTTTAGATGTCTTTAGTCTTTCAATTTAATAGGAACAAATATCCCAAATTCAGTGATTTTACTTTTGCACAAACTGTCAATCTCAGGAACATGAAATATCACACTACAAACACTCATTATATTCCTCTTAATACACTCATTGTTCTTTAATATTACATTTTGGGAAAAGAGTTAATATTTTTAATAAGTAATGTCATTTTTTACTAAACTTAATTGCTATGATCATTTGCTTAATCTTAAAAGGAATCTGATTCTACATAGGGTGCATTATTCTGAGGTTTTGGCAGCTTGAAATAAGAAGAACATCCAAAATTGCCTTAAAGGGAAAGACCACCCTATTTCCATATTGACCCATTTCAATGGGCTTTGTGCTAAATAAAAAGATTCTTACAATATATCACAATATACACTACCCTAAGGGAGAGCAGCAGACCTTTCTGATGAATTGTATGACGTCATGATTGACCAAATGCAGCACAATATTGACTGCACAGCACTGTTAGTCAGTAAGGATATGCCAATCTCAAATTTTGTGTTAAACTGATTTTTTATTTCTTCTGTCAATAAATACAGAATAACCCTGGAGAGTGATCTTTTATAATATCATGATGGGGAGAGGGCACTCTTATATTTAATAAGTTGTTTTACAGAAGTGGCCAGCTGCATTTGGTCAATTGTGACGTCATACAATGCAGCAGAGAAGTCTTCTTCTCTCTCTTAGGGTACTCCTTATTTAACTATGTATGCCAGATTATGTTTAATTAGCACAAATATCATTGAAATAATGTGACATGAAAGAAGGGTGATATTATTTTTCTTTTAAAGTGATATTTAGAGAATTACATGATGGGTAACCTGATAATAACCCTAGTGTCAAAGGGTCCTATTATATACCCTTCATTATCTTGAGCAAGTTGGTTATTTAACAGCAGAATATTGACCAACCATGAGGTTAAAAATCAAAGGTACACAAAGAAAAGTCCGAAAGTGCCCCAAACTGCAGCTATGAATTGCGATCAAATGCTCAATTTTGGACAGAATGACCCAAATGTTATCCAGAAGTATACGACTCTACGGATACCAAATATGAAGCCATTCTGATAAAAAGAAGTCATATGCGCAGATACGCTTTATAGAAGCATGAAGTCATAGGATAAGCTCAACCCAACCATGCCAACAGTTCGAAAGTTAAAACCTAGCACAAGATTTAAAAATAAACCAAAAAAAAAAGAAGAAAAGACCAGAAGATTCAAGATACAAAGAGTTAAATCTGTACCCCTCACACACTCAAAACACACCTAAAGCTGTTTCATTACTTGCTTACCTGTAAGTGCGAGATCAACTCGACTGTATCCTTCTGTTGTGGCCTCCTGAAAACCCAACAGACACTCCCGACAATTTGACAGTCTATCCCCCAACTAAGCTTTCATCCTCCATCCAATAATGTGTTCACTATGACCTCATGCTGTCAGCAGCAGTTTGGACAATGTCTGCAGTTATAATGACAGTGATGTATCATCATATTCTCAGTATTCTGTGAATTATTCAAAGGCCTATTAGACGGCGGGCCCATTATACTTACATCACTTGACTGATAAAACAATATTGCTGTGGCAAAATGAGTAAATGCAGTCTGTCATAAAACTGATTGTACATTATACATTTAAAAAAGAGAATTTCATTTTTTGACTTTCATAGAATCAAATCATCCATGAATCAGCATATTCACAGTCTAATAGTATATTGATTCATTTTAAAATTGAATTAATACTGGGAATCTAATTATGACATATTAAGAGATTCATTGATGTTGAACCAATGTTGAATTGAGAACAATGACAATGTCGATATGTCTACCAATGATCTGAGCTCTATTATAGATACACATAAAAGGTTTGGTTTAGAAATTGTTGGAAGACTTTTTTCTGTGGGATTTAATGTAGAAAAATACATATTCTCATAGGCGGCCATAGTTAATTCCCTCCAGTTGACAAACGGACGTGATTTTTATGCTTTCTTTATGTTACCTAAGCAAAAACAAAACAAAACAAAAAAGAAACTAATATCCCTTAAAGTTATTAAGAGAAATGTTTGTCAATTCCGAACCAGCAAGGTTGTATTTGCTATCTTTTTTTTTAACAATTTAACCTTTATTTGGTCTAAGTTATCACAGTTACAGTCAAGTTGATAAGTTGTAAACTCAAATGGCTTAGTGTCACCATATTGACATGTAAGGTATACAGACCAAAGTCAGGTAGCGATGGGTCATCAGTAAACTGTTGTTATGTCCCACCACTAAGCATTAAAATAGTTTGACAAAAATATGTAATAACAGCCTTTTGTGGAGAAAATGACAGAGTCACATCAAATCTTAACTGAACATTTTACAGTCCCCTATAACCTGATAGATTTAATACAAAAAGTACTTAGGGTCCCTCAAACGTGCAAAAGTAGACTATACCATTTACACCTTCATGTGAATACTATGGGTCAGTTCCTTAAAGCCTTCAAGTGTATCAATATTTCTATTTTTAGCACTTAGGGCATTCCACATTTGGGCACATTGAACCTCAATGCTAAATTCATAGGCTTTAATCTTGGATTACAAAAGCACAGGTGCACTAGCAAAATGAGTATTTCAAACCTTTACCTCACAGAAATCTTCAAGTCTTGAGGGTTTATAAGCATATACCAAAGTATGATAATTCCTTCTATTTATAAGATGAGGCAATTTTGCCCTAATGTGTACATCATTTGTAGAAACAAGAAGTGGTAGGAAAAAACATGTTTTTAGACATTTGTTTCGAAACCATTGTAACTCATTTAACAGATCAACATTTGAACTTGAATACAGAATATCACAATAATCAATCACTGGTAATACATGAGTTTTATAAATCTTAAATAAGGCAGCCGACGTTAAATAACCTCTAGCTTTGTACATTAATAAGGATTTATACCGTAAATTCTGTATCAATTTCTTTACATGCATATTGAAATTTAATTGTTTATCAATGAGAACCCCAAGATATTTATATGACTTTACACTTTTCAGTAATGTACCATTTAAATGTACAATAGGCTTAGGAAGTTTCTTCAATTTTATGCTTGATACAAAGGTCATTAGTTTGGTCTTTCCTTCATTTATGGTTAACTTATTAGCAGAGCTCCATTTATAAAATGTATCAAGGGCTAATTCAAGTTTGACCTGTAGTTCAGCTATTGTTTTACCCGTAACATAAAGTACTGAATCATCTGCATAAAGGAGAGTATTATGATCATCATCATTAATGTATAGTAGAAAAAAGAGAGGCCCTAAAATCGAGCCCTGGGGCACACCACACTCTAATGATGCTTTGCCTGACTTGGTAGTGTTTGCAATCAAGCACTGATGTCTACAGGATAAATAATTTTCGATTAACACTAAATTTCGATTTTTAATCCCATATGAATTCAGCTTGCATAATAAGATGTCAAAATTTACAGAATCGAATGCTTTTTGATGTCAATGAAGGCAGCCAAAGTAATATTCCCTGAATTTCCTTCCCTTGAATAAGCATTCCTTCAAAATGAAGGCAAGCATTCTTTAAAATGAAACTATTAAGCTTCGTAGAGAAATTATGAATTAGTAAATTATAGGAACCTATCTCAAATAGGCCATTTTAACTAAGTTAAATGTTTTTTTGGAATGGATTTGACAGGACCCCTCGCCAGAAATCATCAGGTAGCTCACTGGGGCTATATTTAGGTTGGGAATGAATTGGCAGTGGTTCAGATTTCTAACACTAGGTGATAGCACCATACAAGGAGGCCATAGATTAGCACTACTCTTCTATGTGAATGTATAATAAAGTGATTGAAACTCAAGGGGATTTATCAGGAGATCATCCGTTGCCAGAATATCAGTACAGTGTTAAATTGATTGGAATAATAGTATGTCCTCACTTAGAGCATACTTAATAGTTTTTCTGGGATAGGGTTAACTCAACTACTTTTAGTGATGATATATTTGTCTGGCACATATAGCTCTTTCCACTTACACAAGGTGACTTACCTAAGCGATCATCAGTTGCCAGACATAGTGAGCAGGGGAAGTCTGGCCATCTGTACTGGTTTTATATAATTCTACATTGTTATCACTTTGATATGTTACAACCCTTAATTGAACTGTTTTTATCATAGAAGATCATAAGTTAAATATTGATACCATAGGACATATGATTTGACAAGTATCAAATTGGTTCTGATAATTTTGGGGGTGAATTGATTATGATCATCCATAGACAGGAAAAGTATTTGATGTATCAAGTAATATCAACCCCTGCCAGGAAAATCTACACAAAGATTATTAATGTTACCTACTAGCAGATCCTTGCAGCCTTCTATCCAATTTGTGTTTTATTACATATCTACATAATAGTAAGTAATCCTTGGACATGTTAGATTAAGCAAAGAAATTGGTTCTGAGAATTTTGGGGGTGAATTGATTATGATCATCCATAGCCAGGAAAAATTACACAAATTGATTTAGTGGTCAACCAGGTGCTCTGAAGCATATAATGAATGCTTCAAACACCTACAACATCCCAGCTGTATGCAATGTAAGTAAAAATAAAGAGAATTAGCAACTATTTCATTTAGATTTTGTATTTGCCACGATACAACATTAATTAATTGAGAAAAAATTGTAAAAACAAGTAATTCTAGGCATTTCCCAACATCTGGTACAGTTATTATTGGTTTAACATGGGGTAAACTGTTTGTGGCAGTAAAGCTCTCTCTTATACCAACCCAACAGGATGAGCAGAAAGTACTTTGGTACGGTTCCTATCGAAATAGAGCATGTAAAAGGGCCGAAATTGATATCAAAACGTTTCATAATTATAAGCCATATGACTATGTAATATAACAGAGGGCAGCACTAAGTCATTGACTTCTCATTGAAGAGAGAATGGAAAGCATTGTATGATGTCAAAACTGTCTGATCGATTGTGGAGGTCGGCATATAATATGATTAAGTGAAGCCTGTTCTCTAATTAAAAGAATCCATAATGATCACATAATGTGGATATTAAGGCTTTGAGGGAGTATAGGAGTTTTATCTGCAATATCATTTCCTGGCAATGGTGTACACTCTATTTGTAGTGCAGACACCAGATGTCACCACATTAGTCTGTATAAGTGCTCTGCACAGGGTTAGATTGCCTCCTCTTAGAGACAGGTTTATTGCCTGCTTGGGGGAAGGAGGGGGGGGGGGAGCTTAGGGGAATTTTGCAAGCCAGAAATATTCTTTTCTAATCTCTCCACCAATTTGGTAGAGGTTATCAAAACCTCTTCCACTTGGAACTATTTCTTTAGATTTTAATTCAAAATTGCCCCTCTAAAATCAGACAAGTTGTTAGTATTGGTCTTTTGGGCTTTTCTTGCTGTATGGGTAATAGAGGCTAGTACCTCATGTATAGGGCATGTATTATACATATAACTAACCACATGTGCTGCCAGTGCATCTTATGGGATATGACTGAAGTGACGGTGCACCTCAGGTTCAATTTAATTAGACCGGATCTACCTCAAAGTTAGGGTGCCCCTTTTTTAAGGCAATATCCCCCATACACGAGGTACTATAGTGGTTTCCTCAGAAATAGTGAAATAATGTAAATGGAGTACACCTGCACCTTATACCTGCACATATCAGACCGTATACAATGCCTTTTTTCAAATTCCTTCCATCTTGAGGCATTTGGAACCATGGTAACGGAATGCCAATGAAACAAAAAGCTTATTTTGCTTTGAACAGAACAATCTCAGTTTTGTTAAAGTAAAGATGGCGTGATTACTGAGGAAGCCTTATTAAGTTGATACTCTAATCATTATGGTCTGAAGAGTAAATTTAATTTTCATGGTGCTTTTTTTTAATTCCTTTAGAAATTCAAATGGCCACTGATATCTCCTTCACTATACATTCTCAGTTTATTGCACCTTTAGAGCCCTGTATTTGCAAACTTTCTCATGTTATCTATATTTTTTCTTCAAAACGTAACAAAAATAGGGTTAAACTCAAGTGAAACTGATACATTGCTCTTCTTTGACCATTTAGAGGTGTCTTAACGCCACTGGACCCACACGGACGATAGTGACTCCTCTTGTATTCCCCTGAACCCCACGGGTTCCCTCAGAATAACTAAAATTCAACTTAGGAGAGAGGTAAGTCTCGTATAATTATAAGATTTCATCATGTATCCTCCCTGGTTTCATCCAAACTGAGTCTGTATGTATGAAGATGCCTCCTATTTGAAAAGAATTCATGAGAGTATGATGTAGGGCCATCACTACGTATGATTTATATGGACAAGAAACTTCCATTTTCTTTTTCATACAGGCCAAACCGTTTTAGTCAATCCACTCTATTGTGAATTTTCCTCTCTTGGGCTGAATTGGAGACAGGAACAAGACGAGAACAAAGACAAAACATGATTTTCTTATAGGCTTTATCTTCAACATAATTTAATACTGTGACTTTTACACTCCCAGACAAACGTTCATACAGGTGACGTCATAATCATAAATATGACGTCATAGTGACGTATTTATATCATACTGACCTAATGACGTCACTATATTACAGCATTTGCAATGCCTTCAAACGTCCACTCTATACTTCACATGATAATCAGGACAATAATCATACTGTACACATATCTCATTACATGGTTTATGATAACCTTATAAATCAGCTTAACCCTTTAAGGGCTACTGATGCAGGAGTGTCCATTAGCCGTGCTGATGCAGTATTGAAGTGCAGGGTTGGCATGATGCATGCATGTAGCATTAGCGAGTTATTCACCAGGGGTACATTCATGCATCATGACGACCAATGGGCACTAATGCATTTGCGGCCCTTAAAGTCTTAAAGGGTCCATATTCACCTTGTTAATAATTGTACCTTTAATTCATAGTCCCTTTCACTAGTACTGGTCTACAATGATGGAAGGTTTGTGAGGAGGAATTGGAATAGGGGGTCTATAAATGTTATATCATCTCAGTCAGTATTTACTGGTATATCATATATAAAGGTGTCAGTATGTACAGATCCCCAACTTACATGATCATTCCCTTAGGGGAAGCAGGGTGCCCCCGGATTCATGTTTCCAATTGTCATAATTGGCATACACCAAAGTTTTGTGAGTGTAGCGAGCAAGTTACTGAGGCAGCATCAATGGAGCATTCTATTCATGTTGCCAAACAAAATTTCTAAATCAAATTGTCATGATATTTATAATACATCAATCACATGTATGCAGACTCACGTTTTCCACAAAAGAAATTTGTGAATAAAGCCCAGCAATTCATTGGCAATACAATGAAATAAATCAAAAAGAGTAAATTTACATACATCTTCATAATTATTCTGATGGTATAGATCTACTGATTCTTTTCCTGAGATAGGCTAATAATCTTTCGTTCAGAAATAAAACAATTCTCAGCACAATTTCACTTATCATATATGACTGACTTTAGCATTTTCTCATCTTCATTCTTTTAAAGTTGCATCGCCATGAGTATGACCTTAGCTGTCGAAATGACGTTAAACATCTATTGTCACTCACTCACTTTAAAGTTGCAACATTTTGGGGATTTTTGTTTTGGTCAATGTAATCACCCATGAGTTGTAGCCATAAAAAGTTATCGGAGCATTTCAGGAACCGATAGTAGAACACGCTTTACCTAGATACTCATATTTTTATCCAGGTTAAGCCTCCACGTGTACCAGCAAACTTAACAAAATTACTGCCCTGAAAGAAACCCCAATTCTCTAGCGTCAGTTTCTATGAATCACCCTCCTGGTTCAATTGACCAAAATCAGGTCACCCATCAGAAAACACAGTTGTATCCCGTGTATTATAGCATTATGTTCTAGAAACAGTTAGTTCTCGGCGTCCCCACTAGGTGGCAGGAGCGTGCCAGGCGGAGGTATTTATACCATATATTTTTACATTGTTTCACAAAATCGTTATAAATATTAGAGGTCTTAGTATTTTGGCTACATTATTTTTGTTATATAAGTTGGATATATAAGAATTATGTACATTTTCTGATAAAATAATCTTGCTGAGGTCATCTGTATAATAGATAACAATACACTGTGGACTGGAAAGGTTCCTACATATTTGCAACATTATATACAACATTATTTTGATTCCTATATTAAATTATGTAATATGATTAGTTTGTGCCTTGAACACATCCATAGTAATTGGTTATCCTACCAGTACCATCAACGTCGTTATAATTTAGAAGGCCATTGTCCTCAGGTGATCATCTTGGTCCAAGCCAGTATACAAGAATGACTAGAGAAATCAGTGATTTGAACCCCACGATTCAAAAAGTACAGGCTTATATTCTTTCAAAAAATCATTTAATGTCACACTTTAAGCTGTCGTGACTGAGAGTACCCTTATTATGTATTAAGCTGAACAAACCCATACCTGTCATCCAAGTTAGTCTGTTCTCGCGAGAACGACAACCTAATGTTACATGAGAAAATGATGGGACCTAGGTTACATTGGAAATAGGACTTTCGATGAAGATTGACGATCTTATCATTGACTCTAAAATCCATAACAATTGCCTAAATACTTTTACAATGCCTCCCTTGACATGCTCTACAATTGAGGCTGCTGTCTATTTCCCTCTTTGACTGGAAATAGTTTTGTTGGAGGGTTTGCCTATATATGCAGAAGTGAGCCCTAAAACCTTTGAGGGTCATGCGTCCATTGAGGATACTCTCCTAGAGGGGTGAGCATGCTGCACCATTGAGGTGCTGGAGAGCCTACACTTCCTTGATGCATCATGCTGAGCGATGGGCATGATGCACTACAGCATTCATGGCCTCTTAACCCGTTAAGGGCTGCTTATGCAGGAGCGCTTATGTGCCCACTAACACTCACCAATACATCAGCGACCCTTAAATGGTTAAGGATTAAATTACTACATGATGGCAGAAGGCATTTAACTACTTTACAGCATAGTTTATAAATATGCTACAATAATTACAACCCGAGTATGTTACAGAGGTCCTCTTCATCTCGCTCTTCGCGCTCTTTACGCTCTTCGCTCTCCACAATATCCACAATATCCTGCAGTTTATCCTTGCACTCTGCATGTAAGAAATCTGTGTTTAACAGGTTCTCATTCCAACTTTCCACTCCACTGAAGGTCTGCAGTCCAACCCCATTCATATGGAGGGTCTGCAGTCCATCTATGTTACGGTCAATTTCAGTTTGAAGCTCACTTGGCGCATCGCATGGGTACATATGAACACGGTACAAGTTGGAGAACTTTAACTCCATGGCAATATTTATCCTGCGACTCTTGATATCGAAAAAGTAGGAGAGAATGGAACATGCGCAGAAGGAGCATGGAGTGTAGTTCATAATGAAGGTGACTTTGAGAGTCATGTCGGTATCTACTTCTATGGCACGGATTTTGTTGATGGTCACCATTTCTGGGTGATCCTTCCCATCCTCACTCTTAGCGCTGTAACAATAGCGTACTTTATTCTTCCCCTTTTGTACCTCCACTGTGGAGAGTACCACACTGGCTTGAGGCCACTTCTTGTCGTCTTTAGAAGCGGGCTCACCATACATAAGAGTGAGTGGGAACAGTGTTCGGAGTTCTTCAAACCTGAGTGGGTTGTCGCTGTAATCACCATAAGTCTCAATTATTGGTTGTTCTTCGATATCAGCATCCTTGTCTTCAGTATCTTCGGCATTTTCTGATTTGACGCTTATAGGAAAAACATCTGAGTTGCTCTCTGATTGGTCGATATCCTTTTCTTGTGTCTCAGATTTGTGGTCTCCATCAATGGAGGCTGGTTTTGCAGGGTTGTTATTCGAGGTTGGGACGGTAACTGATGTATCATGGTTATTAGGTGAGAAGACGTCGGGAGTCATGTCGTCATCAACATGCTGGTCTGTACCTTCATGTTTCAGCGGTTTGGACTGCTTGCGGCCCTGTCTGGCTTTAGTCGTGAAAAATGAACCAGCTATCTGCCCAGCACCTCCACCACTGCCACTGCCAGCATCAGGCGCAGGACCTTCCGCAGTCATATCAGGGTCAAGAGGATGTTCTGTACTGCTTCTCCGCCCAACAACTGAGAGCAGTTGTTGCCAAGGCCGTTTGCGGTTCTGCTGAGAGCTCATCCGCTGTAGTGCCATCGAGGCTGAGTACATTTGTGCGCCGGCCGCAGGAGGTTGGAAGTCCTGGTTACCTCCAGGGCCTCTCCAGGTGGGAGGTGCAGTGGCCGTAGTCCCTGAGGGAAGCCATGGATCAACAGGTAATCCTGAGAAGTTAAATGTGTCTGTGAGACCACCCTGCCGGTTACCCCCAACGTCAAACTGTGGGCTTGGTGGTGGAAACCTGGGTGAATTGGGCACTCTACGACCAAATGGAGCATTTCCAGCTGTCCCACTGGCTCCATCTTGCGGTCGCTCTGAGCGATTATTGAGGTCTTGAGTTGCAAAACGAATCATGGCTGAAGTTGTTGCATCACGGTCAGCACAGAAGGCAGTAACAGGGTCTCTCTGTCCAAATGGCCTATTATTTTGGTTTCTGTCATTAAAATCCTCTTTGTTAGCACCAGCAAAGAAATTCCGTTGGAAATTGTCCCTATTATCTGCAGACGAACCACCAGAAAACCCAGGCATCAGGCAGCCTCCTCGCCCAAACTCCCCACTGGAGCCGGGCCCTTGTACACTGGGTATGTCGAAATTCTGGAAAGGCTGTCTACGGAAATTGAGTGAGTTTTGCCTATTCTGAGCAAGAGACTCCAAAGTGGACATGTCGAAGCCCCCACCTGCTCTGCTGAATGGTGGAAAGCTGCGGTTCTCCTCGGTACCTGTAGTTCCTCCACTACCACCTCCTTCTGCGTCGCCTCGTAGGTTAAGTCGCCAGCGATGTCTGTCCCAGGGTGCGGGTTCGCGTCCCAACCATCCAGTGCCGTATTCCATCATAGGGCCCGAGGGTTGGGAGGCCACCTGCAGCAACTTTGCCAGGTCTTTCAGATCCAAACCAGCAGCTATAGACTCTGTCGCGGAAGATGGCGTCGGTGCCGATTTCCTCCTAGAAGTGATGGTTTTCTTTTTGTGCAGAATGGTGGACGGTATGGCCACTCGAGGCCCACCAGGACACTCAGGTCATTCGGTACGCACTTAGAGGAGATTCTCCCACGAGACTTGACACAAACAGGAAGTCACTGTTGTCAGGGGGATCACCACTTCCTGTTGCCTAGTGACATCACTTGCCATATGGTATCCCCTCCAGCGTTCGCCTGAAACCACAGAAAAAGAGAAAATATGTAAGTACATGCAATAAAAGGTATATATGAGTTATATGTGTAAATACGTATTCTTAATGCTGTGCAGTCATACATTCTAATAGATAAATACAAAGCAATGAAAAGGCACAGGAAAATCTGAAATGGTCAAATGGCAATATAGGTTTTGTATAATTCGAATGCATAAGTCAGAATTTTAAAATACATAAAATCAGACAAAACCGTGAAGGCTTCATAGTTCACACAGTCAATGATAGCCTGTGATGATATACAACACACTTTTCATGCTAAAATCCGTTTATTAATGACCAACCGGTTCCACTGAGGCATTGCAACATAATATACTGCAACAATAAAAGAATATTGTTATATTTAATGAGTTACTTAAGTGACTTATCTGGATTCTTGCCAAATCTATGCATTTGTTATCTTTAGCATAAGACACACATAAAAGTCCCAACAGCGAGTCTTTTAACCCTTTAAATGCCGTTGATACATTAGTGCATCATGCCCATTTCCCGGCATGATGCACTAATGAAGTGGTGGATGAGAATCCCCCCTGAAATGGACATGTCTCATATCATCAATGTCGCAAGTTGATTTTAAGACGTGATCCGTTATTGAATTAATGATTCAGAGCCCTGCCATAAACCTTTCATATTATCATTTCAAGTCATTGTATTTCAGATGACCAAAACGGACAGTACAGTCATCATATGATAGCGTTAATGGTAAAGGAAACATTACAGCACCATTGTTATACATGTCCATATGATAGCAAGAACGATTTTATGTGTAAGATGATCCACCATGGCAGCCCTACCATTTAGCACTCACTACAGGCTCACAGAGAGAGTGGAGGCAGTATGTTGGATGTGGGAGGAATAGGGAGGGGGACTACTGCGCATGTCATTATGACAGCATGAACTGATGGAGACTTGATTACACTCCCATGATCCATCACTGCTTCCGCCGCCTGCGTCCGTCACGTTTTAAGACGCCCTCAACAGCAGCAGCAACCACGGGAACCAGCGCCGTGCGGTGACGTCACAGCCACGCATGCGCACACATAACAAGCAGCCAGCAGCCCTATGTGGGGCACCACACTACCACGACCACACCTCCCCCTCACACATGCTACCCATGCTACCTCCCCCCCTCACCAACACCCACCCCATCCCTTCCAGCAGCCCCATGTGGCCTAACAATGCTGCTACCCTACAACACAGCAATCGGTGCCTACTGCCGCAATGGCCGCCAGATGATGTAACTAATAAGAAGAAGCTCTCAAATCTCAGACTCTGACTAGATGTGTTTGAGGAGAGGGAACCTACTTCTTGGCTGCAGCATGATGGCCCTGTGACTGTAGTAGTATTAGAGATGTGTTTAAAGCTCCGTGAGTGTAGATATGGCCTGTGCTGAGATTGCAGTGTTATGTCGGTGGTTGGTTGGCGGACACGTTTTGTCAGCAGGATGGCAGCGGTAAAACTAACTCCCCCTCACCAAGGCCTCACCAAGCACCCACCACCGACACTACAAAGCACGCCCCGCGCTGACAATCGGTTGCTATGGCAGCCCGTGGGGGTACGTCACCCCCACCACCACCATCACCCACCCATCAACTCGCCCCCTCCCCCCTCTAGACGCCAGTAGGCCCTAATCTAATGAAACCGCGTATGAATACATTATCTGTCACGCGCGGCTTAATCGCGTTGTGGAGGGTGGTGGGCCGGCCGGCACTACTTGTAGTCCTGATTGGGATGTTGCCTCGTTGTGGTGTACAGGCCATTAAATATCAGAATTACTTTCGGTGGCGTCTCTGTTCTACTGCTATATAGGTTTTATATTAATAGTAGTTGGTGGGCCTTTATGTAAGATAGTATTTCAATGCCTCTTTGTAATCTAAGTTCTTTAATTCTGTCATGAATTCTATAACTTTAATTTCAATTCCAGATCCCTTTCATGTCTTCGGTGTTATATATGAGTCTATATGTCCATATTATATATATGCCTTTGAATCTGTCTCTAGGTCTCTGTTCATCAATCCGTCTATCACGCCTTCTTGCACTATGCATTTCTTCTCGTCTCTTAGAGAAATGCTTGAATTTGATTGCAATGTGAAAAAGTGTTCTCCTGCCTTCAACATGTTTCAAACTACTTTTTCACCTCTCTCTAGATCTGCGACTCACTTGTGTCTGCATCTATTCACATCGTGAAATCATGCGCTTAGTAGTATATGGAAATGAGCAGAAGTGTCCTGCTTTCTTTCCCTCCCTCTCCCTCTCTCTCTCTCTCTCTCTCTCTCTCTCTCTCTCTCTCTCTCTCTCTCTCTCTCTCTCTCTCTCTCTTTAATTGGACCGCGTCTTATCGTTTCTCTTTCTGCCTTGCTCTATAAGTCTTCCTCTGTGGTTCTTTCCTAATATCTAAAGTGACTAACCCCCATACCCCCCCCCCCCCGCCCAAACACCATCCCACGTCAGTTCCACTCCCAAGTTGTGATTATAGATCTAGTCTGTTTCATGACCAAAGTTTGCTTGTTAAAACGAGTAATTAATTTAAAATGGCCGCCATCAACCCCCCCCCCCTCCTTTCCACCTACCATCCCATTTTTTAAAGTCTAAATCGATCCCGGTTTGCAGCGTTATCGATTAGACTTGGTTCAAAACGAGGCTCTATGTTTTTGTTAGAGCCCACTAATAGAAAATGGAGGCAAATCGCGTGAAATTGGACGCGAATTGACGAGAACTGACGAGACATGGGCTGTGGTATTCTGAGCGTGGTTAAAATAAGTGCAGTGAATTGTGCTGGGACCGTCTCAGTTTTGATTACTAGATGTATATTAAAATATAGAGTGTGTTACTGCCGAGTATTAGTCATTGTGTTTAATTTAACTAATCCTTTAAGAGTGACTATATAGTGCATGAATGCAGCAAAGGTGCATCTACTTGCCAGTACCGCATTTATGTATCATGTACACTATTTGGGAGTATGTATACTGTAACTCCCACGTTTTACACACGTATAGCATAACGGCTTATAAGCATGGTCCTAATCTCTGCGGCATATACGAGGAGTTTTGAATATAGACTATCTTAAGAATTGCGAACCTTTTTAGGCCTCAGGTGCAGCTTATAGAATTCTCCCAAGGCCAGGGTGTGGCTTGTACGCAGGGTTTCACAATCAGATACTTGATTCGACCACAAGATGCTGGCTCAGTGATTAAGCCCCGGTTTAAAGCTGTCATACACAACAATGTATTTTTTGTATGGCTCCCATGGCATGAAATACACCCACGTATGGTGCAGATAGGTGTGTGTGGGAGGGGGAGGGTTTAGGGGGTGGAAACTTCTTCATCAGACTCTATCTCTATATGGTAATTAACCATCCTCCACCCTTCCCTACCTCTCTCATCCGGTGCCCAAGGCCCACGAACATTAATTTTAAATGTGTGAAGATATGCATGCAGCGTTCTGTCACACCCTATTGTCTGTTTTATTAACCCCTTAAGGGCCAGTAAAGCAGGAGTGCATCGTGTCCATTGTGCGGCACGACACACCAAAGAAATACTAACGAGTTGACTCAACCAAGTAACTCACCAAGGTTTTTTCCCTTTGAATTTTCCATTCATCCAAGTCCCAGCCTCTTCACACTTTTCATTAATATTTCTAGTTACATTTTCTCCAGATGAAGGATGGATGCATGGAGGAGGGGTTAAGGGTGTGGATAAGAATGGGGGAGGGGTTATCCAGCACCCTTCACCCAGGCGATGCAACCATGGCCCAATATAGAGCTATAAGAGACCAGGCAGAGAAATAGTAAGAAACTTTCTAGACACTTTAGCACCTCCATTCCCCCTCCCAACCATCTCAAATATACATTTGCGTCCTTTTTTTTCTTTCTTTTTCAAAGCATTAAAATTGTAAAATAGCACGGGTGTATCAGGGGGTGTTATCTAGACACAGACTGAAACCTCCCCGTCCCCCCCCACCCCTCACTACCCAGTGCCCCCACTTATGGTGGGGTGTGGATCCATGTCCGGCCCCGCCCCCTGGGTGCCCGGATGTTGGGCTGCTGGTGGCCGGTGTGAGGCCAATTAAAACCTCCACACACGGGAACCAGCTTCAGTCACTAATTGAGAAATTCTCCTGACGCCAGGCCAACGTTTCCCCATGCTTTGTACAATACCCTCCCCCCCTCCCCTATCCCCCTCACAGCATCTTCTGTATACAAGACTAACACAGATCTTCTTCATGCTGGCAATCATGGTCTTTTCTCCATCTTTGGTTTCCTTTATTCTGTTTCCACCTGGAGGCACATCATGATCGTGCCAAGGCCACTAATGCAAGAGTGCATCATGGCATCATGTACACTGGTCGTCGTGAAGCACCAATGAAGTGCTGGCGATTCTCTTTATTGTAACGTCAGGATACAGCATGAATGTCTACAGTATTCATGCATCATGGTGGCCAATGGACATGATGCAGTAATGCATCGATGGGACTTACAGGGTTATATTAGAAGTTACTCACCCTCGTTTAAGCCGTATAATTAATGCTCCGCTAAGGCAGCAGTGCATCATGCCCACGGGCATGATGCAACAAAGACGTGCTGGCGAGTCTGCTCGCTGGCACTTCAGTGATGCATCACGATCTTCATATTACTCTTCATATTAGCGAAGATGTCCAACTTCATCTGAAAAAGACAACCATTCCCCCATGCTACTTACGGTGATGTCTGCATGAAATCGTGGAGTATGTAGTATATGGAAATAGGCAGAGGTTCCCTGCCATAGTGGCTTTCTCTCCTCTGCATGACATCTCTGTCTCTGTCTCTGTCAATATCTCTCTCTCCTTGTCTCTCTTTGTCTCTCACTCACTCTGTCTGTCTGTATCTCTAGCTTTGGCTGCTATATCAGGACTGTAATTGCCTTCTCCTCTACGTCTCCCTTTCTCCCAACTCCCCCTCTCTCTAACCCCCTCTCCCCTTCTCCCTACATCAGTTTGTATAAGGAGGGTAGCTGCGTCCTAGCTGCGTCCCTGGGACCACGTGACAAACCACGTGACAGCAGGTCGTGCTGCGTCCCGGTAGAGGTCAGTACGGCGCGGGGTTGATGGGAATGTGAGGGATGGAGGGTGGTGACAGCTTAGTAACGGTCTACTATAGGACTGTAACGGTTCATGGTAGATGACGTCATTACGCAATCTTCATGCAGGTACCTTGTACTGCTTGACTGAGGCCAGCATGGGAAGGGAAAACTCTAGTTTTGCCAGGGCAGCCAGTTTCCAGTCTATTAATCATGGGGGGAAGAGATGAGAAGGCAAGGAGGTAGATTTGGGTGAGAGGGGGAGGGGGGTCACATGCTACTCACATGGGGGTGGGGTGGCGGTATAATGACAGTGTGTTATGGCTGCAGCAATCAACCATACTCTATGGTTCTGAGTGTCGTGAATCTTAGAAATTAGCATCCATGAATGGAATATTTGGGTGTCTGTGTGGGATTCATAATTTGGTGTGCATGATGGAATAGGCTCATCTTTGTCTTATTACCGACAATGCCATAATCAATAATGTAATAGTATATCAATTAAGGGTTGTCCGTCTTCCTCCACTGACTCCACAATATCCGTCCATCACCATTCCTTCATGATCCCCTGCCCTGCTATTCCATAGGTGAAATAGTGACGGAATACCAACCTAAACAAAGCTTTACTGTTTTAGACTAACACCCTTAATAATGATCCGACCCTTAATAATGATTCGATTTACACGCCTAAATATAGAAATGTTGCCCAAGATCCCAGCCATTTTGTCTGGATGTTGTTTGGATGATTTTGCCATCTTTAGCCGTTGTTCGGCAGGTTTTCGCAGTGAAAGTTGGCGATGCAGGCTTTGGTAGTCTACACCCATGCATATGCCTATATGTTAGCCCTAAAGGTGGAAATGAAGGACAATAAACCAGGAGGCGGGACGCAGAAGGTTACAGTGATTAATGCATTATGCCACCCTTAAAGGCCTGATACTCTCCTGGAGGGTCGGCATGTTGCACCTATGAAGCATTACATTAGTGCATCATGACGACCAACGGGCATGATGCACACCTGTATCATTGGCATTTAAAGGGTTTTGTTGCTTAAGAGTGAGTGTTATCAGTAGAATATGTATGACTGTAATTCTAGGCGTGTCTGTATGGTGGTGGGTATCAGATAAGGATGTAGGTTAATGGTATTACCGTACGTCCATGTATAATGTATCGCACGCTATACCTGCTTAATGCTGAAATCACACACTGTGCTTAAATATCTGATGAAGGCTGGCTGACGAGGGGGGAGGGGCAAAGGGAAAGTGGACATCTGAACATAGAATCTTTCCTCAAATTAACAAGGGCGTTCGGGATGAGGGTTAGGGAAGCCTGGGAAATCTGGCCGGTGGGGGGGGGGGGGGGGCGGGGGTTTAGAGAGTAATATCAAGCCTCACGTTCAAGAAGTCTTTGGGGGCCTTTTCCCCTTTTTCGTCAATACCCCCAGGGTTCCCTCTAGACCACGTTGACCATTAAGTCCTGTGTACACCACCCTTGGTATCACTGGGCGACTAGTTTTCTCCTGTAGACATCCAGTAACAAAGAAATAGTCAGAAATAAGATGGCACAATCCCTAACTCATAATAACATGACTCTGGACAATGATATCTTTGTGATCAAACATCGACTTACTTCAAAGCGACATCATGATGACAAAGAAAGATGGGCCTAGATACATCACCCAACCCTTTTAAGGAGTGCATCGTGCCCATTGATCGTCATGATGCACCAATGGAGTGCTTGAGAGACTGGTCACCAGCACTTCATTGGAGCATCAAACCGACCCTCCGAGAGTGCATCAACCCCATATAATGTCAGCATGATACCTAAATGCCAGGGCTGCATCCATGCATCATGACAACTAATGGACATGATACATTAATGCACTATTTGCCTGTGAAGGGTTAACGGAGATAAAGGTGCCTTGATCAGTCAGCGTACTTTGCACTGCATGTTTATCAATAATCACATCTAAAACCCATAGTCCACTTGGCCTCTATCGCGTAAAAGAGCCATACATATCCTAGGCCTAGTGGACTATCGATGTTAGACGTATTGTTGTGATATATGCATGTTAATGGGGTATTCCATTAGGAGTTTTTCATCGGTCTAAGCACAACATGCAGATCAACAGGGTAAAAGGTACATCCGAGAGGCCCCTCGTGGATGTACCTTTTACAAGACGTCATATTCACTATATATTAAAAAAAAATCGTCGGATCAGCGTTGGTCTGCCAACTGGCTTGCTTTAATCTGTCTCTACATACTTATCACAGAGGTCTAGTAATGAATTTGTCTTGGGAGGGGGAATAAAGGCTCGGTTGGTTTATAGGAAGTGCCAGTATTTCCATAGGCTCTTCATACACCCGTTACCTTTTCCTTTTGATGAGAAATCTTGCAATTCACATGTACAATTCGCTGGGAAGATCACTAGAAAACAATTTCAAATAACCCGCCATGCCCTGGATCTGCAACTTTCTGCTACATATAATGTATTACCGTAAACACTCCTATTCATGCTGCGCCTACATATGAGCCACACTCTGAGTTTCTGGACTTGCCGTGATCTGCATTTTTGGTATAAAAGTGCCATTTTCCAACACCCACTCTGGTTAACTTACATCGATAGTCCACAAGGCCTCTGTCACAGAAATATATAGTAAATGTATGGCTCGATCATGCGACAGAAGCCAAGTGGACTATGGGTCTAATCCACCGATAGGCAAGCGGTACCCGTAGTCCACTTCGCCTCTTTTGCACAATTGAGCCATATTATGTCCTATATAAACTTCTGTGACAGAGGCCTAGTGGACTATGGGTGTTAGTTGCGCCTTATATACGCAGGGTCTTACGCTATAACTTACCAACACATACACGTAGTAGACAGGTGCACTCTGAACCTATCGCCCAACTCCATGTACTACTCATGTGGCATCAACCCAGCTTAAACCGCCTCATATGGGACTCTAGTGGTCCTTTGCACCGACGGTGAAAATAACTTCAGTTGATAAAGATAAGTCAATGTCATTTCCAAAGGAAATGACATTGACTTATTTAAGATATCTTGAGAATTGTTATCTCTAACCTATCTTTTCAAGGATATTATTGCAAATGTATGACAAAAAAATGCCAGCTTCTATAGAAATGAAATTTTTAGGATATCCACAAAGATATCTTCTGTGTTATCTTTATTTATGCCTATCTTTAGTGAAGATACCTCGCCACCCGTGCAAAAGACCACAGGTGAAGTAGTATGTAGAATTGGGGCACGGTCCCTGGTACTCACAGCAAAAGATCCTTCCTCACAGGGGAATCCCCGTCTTATAACGGAGAACGTATCCATAAGCGTGCAGATGGATTCAAACCTACCGTAATCCCCTACGTATAAAGTGCATCCCACAGACGAGGCGCACCCTGAGTTGGAAGAATTGCTATAACTGGGGTTTGATTTTTGAAGGTTTTAAAGTTTTGAAGTTTTATATCAAAAGTACTCTGCCTATAAAATGCACCAGTACTTAGGGCTGGTTATAGAAGGTTCAGGAGGCATTAGATTCGCGTATAAGACACGCCTTATACGCGGTAGATTATGGCAGTGAGTGAACTCACCAGAGCTACATTCACATTCGATGCCTACAAATAGGCATGGTGCAGTAACATTGATAGTCCACCTCTGTCGCAAAAATTTATATAGGAAATGTATGGCTCAATCGCGCGACAGAGGCCAAGTGGACTATGGACTTAACATCGAGAGTCCACTTGGCCTCTGTCGCCAGATTTTATATAGGATTTGTATGGCTCATTAGGCGGACAGAGGCCAAGTGGACTATCCATATAAGGTTGAATAAGGTAAGAAACACTTTTGGTAATTTTTTAGCTGTGAAATTAAAACAAAACACGCTTGAGTACCTTAGGGATAACGATGCCTACGATCACCGACACCTCCGTCTCTAGGCCTACTACTATAATCACTTACTGCTCCATCTATCCCTACCTCCACTCCCCTCCCCCCCCCTACTTTCCCTTTGCCCCCCCCCCCCTTCGTCAGCCAGCCTTCATCAGGCTATTCCCGGCCATGCCCGGCTTCTTGCAGGGAGATGCTGCCGCTAACAATTACTGTCAATTCATTAGTGGTTGTGACGTCATCTCTCAGTGCCCGCCGCGCTCACTGCACATGTGCAGCGGCACAGGATGTCGTCTGCTCCTCACAGAGATCTTCACTCTCCAAGCATTATTTTCTTCTGTTTTATTTCTCACGTAATCTCTGTTTCAAACTGCGGCCTCCTGTGGAGGGCAAGATCGGAGATGATTTGAGACAAACCTCCGTCTCTTTTCTTATTCCCTTTTCCCCCATTTATTTCGGCTTTCAAAGAATGATTGAAAACATAACAATATTCAATTAAGACTTGTATTTCAGTGTAGTTTCCCAATTGATACCCATAGTCCACTAGGCCCCATTGGCGCGAATGACCCATACAAACCCTATATGGAATCTGGCGAATGAGGCCTAGTGGACTATGGGTAGAAAATTGAAATTTAGCATTCCATTCCCAGAGTACAGAACTTCTTAAACCTTGTACCGAGGGTATGACCTTTCTAGGGCAGTATGTTGATGCATTGCTCGTTATAATAGTTTGTCTGCATTGATGCATTTTGACGACCCTCTGAGGACGACCTGTGTGCTTGCCAGGGGGGATCAAGCCCGTGGTGCTGTCCTCTTTTTTGAATACCAAAGCAATGTCACTGTTAATGTGAGAAAAAAAAAGATTTTATTACACAAATCTCAATAGGGAAAGGTATTTCAAGAAGGCTGCTTTCGACAGAGATAAAAGTGAACAACAAAAAAACAGAGTGCATTGTTTCCTGTAGGAACTGCTTCTCACCAAGACGTAACGGGAGCTGGTACACGGCGTCACAATGCCGCCCCCGGCAACCAGCGCATGGAGACGGGACGCAAGGGGGGGGGGTTAAATTAAAACGAGGTTCTAAGGGACGCTGCCGCAGTGTGTTGTGGGTAATCTGGGTTATAGTCGGATTGATGGAGGAATGGAAGAAGGTGTCATTATAATCCACATAGTACCCGTGCTGTAAAGAGAGCCAAGCTGGGCATAGGAATGGGGCATAGTTGTTACAGTTTTAGTGATTGTGGATTTACCTTATTCTTCAGGCCTGTAACTAGTGGGGTGGGGGCAGATACGACCTCTTAAACGAACTATCCCACTAATGTATAGACCCGAGGAATTCCACCCTAACTAGCTTAGAAATAGAGGTGAAGAGCTACATACAGTTGTACCAGTTTTTATGGATTGTAAATTGAACAATTATTGGGTTTTTAGAGTGAATGTCATCGCAGGCATATCATTTTATCTTAATATGGCCCCGTACAATTATGATTTGGTGTACAAATCTTGTCACTCTATGTATTTGCTTCACCAAGTTATACAACGTTCCACCTTTGAATAGAATGATTAAGTCTAATAATTACCATGTCCAAAAGTTGAACGGCCCCACAACGAGGACTAGTGATCATCATTGGTTGATGGTTTATTTGCAATCAGTGCCATTACGTGACGTCATATGTTATGTTTCAAAATGGCTGACTAGGCTATACTGAGGGAGCAGAATGTCCTATGCGCGCCGCCATTGCTGAAGCTGATTACCAGCGGTTATCATAACAGCTATCAGATGGGTACCAAACTGCCCCCACCCCACACTCAGAGGACCGCAGTGAATAGTTGGGATTATTTCATTGGCTAATAATCAAACCAGCTAAGTCGGTATACTGCTAACCGTCTGTTTAGACTCAAGTTCAAATCGATGTCATTTTCATTTAAAATTATCAGCAAATGGTTTACCTTAAAGCCAACATATATGATGACTGAGTTTATCACTTGCAACTGGTTTTATGCACCTTATGAGGCTAGTGTATATATATGTCTCCACCAGTAGTTCAAGAGTTACCAGTGGAATAGTACACCACAGGAACTCAGTGTATATCCACACTAGGTATTTCGCAGTACCCAATTCACTAACGTAGCAGTTAACTGTGCTACCTTACATCACAGACATCCAGGGTATCAATAGCTAGTTTAACAGCTACCAGTGGTATTGTACACCACTTGATACCAAGTGTACCAGTAGTTTATTAGTTCCCAGTGCTATAATACAGCACATGAGTCCTTTGTACCAAGAGTCTAGCAGTTACCAGAGCTATATGAGACATCACATGGGCCCAGTGTACCAGTAGTTTAGCTATCATCAGTGGTATTATATACCACGGGAGGCCAGTGCATCAGTAGTTTAACCGTTACCAGAGCTATCAGACACCACAGGAGCCCAGTGAACTGGTGAAGCCTGAGGCAGTACACATGTATAGTGGCCCCCCCTATGGGCGTCATGTAAAAGCACTGCCTGCAGGTGGGCGGCTGAGTTATCGGTGGCAGTAAGAAGATGTTATAGCATTCTCGCGGGATATATTTTAGACCAATGAAATAATTCCCTTCGTTCGTATAAATAATGATGCATTTATTTTAATGGTGTTTTAGTGCTTAGGATTTATACTGATACCTCTTCGCCACTTACTC
Source organism: Acholoe squamosa (assembly GCA_949317995.1). Taxonomy (NCBI): domain Eukaryota; kingdom Metazoa; phylum Annelida; class Polychaeta; order Phyllodocida; family Polynoidae; genus Acholoe; species Acholoe squamosa. The sequence continues at coordinate 31,778,562 of OX439049.1, read as the reverse complement.
AAGACCGGTGCTTAAACTTGGAAATATGTTAAATCTGTAAAGGACTTGGCCATTTCAGAGGGGACTGTCTGTTGAAACAAGGATAGGATATGCAATTATGTCAGTTGCCTTGGTACTCGCTAATTATGTCAGAGGGAGAGAAAGGCCTGGCCGCCGAATGACTCTTTATGAAAAGGCCACAGAAATGCATTATTCCCTATGTTTATCAAAATGCATGAATGCAAACCTGGCGAATAACTCGCCAAATTTGTGTTTAAGCATTATGGTAACCTTCCAGATTCAACACATTCATAAGGGTTAGCAAGGGTTCATGTATCACGACGACAAGGGAACACTTACCTTAAGGCATTGTGTGGCCATCATAAAAGAGTATAAACCCACCGGAGACCACATGACGCTTCATGGTCATTGGTCATCATGATGCATCAATGAAGTGCTGGTAAGAAGGCTCGCCATCACTGCATTGGTACACCAAGCCAATATATAGGAGTCTAGACATGGGTCTGCCCAAACTGGCAAACACGGTGATAAGACATGCCATTTGTTGACCAAGTGCATAGAATTAATACTGCCGGAACCAGCTCCAGTCTCACTTGGAGCCTATAGTTGTGACTGGTAACGACCAATTGGGATATTGTATCAAAGCACTCAGCAGCTCTGGAAGGGTAAGCCATTTAGGGGACACAAAAGCAGGAGAGCATCATGCCCATAGGTTGGCATAATGCATCAATGAAGTGCTGGCGAGTCTGTTCACAAGCACTTCATTGATGATGGTCCCCTTTGGGTCGGCCGGGCTTCCCTAGCCCACTTAAATGGGTCTATATCTCCTCTTTCCTATCCCCTCGGATGTGTGTGGTGCACATGTGCGGGCACCAACACATTCCTCTGTGAAATTGTGTAATATAGTTCTCGCCATGAATATGACCTTACCTGTCGAAATGGCGTTAAACATCTATAACTCACTCACTTAGGGTCGGCACAAAGCTTGAATGTAGCCCTGGCGAGCTACTAACCATGTATCCATGTATCATGGACAATGCGCATGAGGTTTTGATTCACTCTCGGCCCTTTAATAAAGGGTAATGGCAAAAAAACAACAACAGCCATGCCCAAGCCACTACACCCCAATCACATCAATTACCCTTATGTCTGGCATTTCCTTTGAATGTCGCAAAACGGTCTGCAAAAAGGAACACAAATGCCGAAAACATGCCATTTTCAAAGCGAGGCTCCGATTAATCCAAGGGCATTCATTGGAGAGACACTGACCCTTATAGATGAAAAGGAAAGAATGAATCCCACAGACACACAGAGGGGAATTTGATACACGGTGTAGTTTGTTACTATTTTGATTGACATGCTTTGTCTTATAAAGAATTAAGTGCAACCCCGGGGGCACTCAAATCTTGTTGCTATGGAGTTCTGTTTGGGGTTGCAGACACACTTATTGGTCATCTCGACGCATGGATGCAGCCAGGGCTAAATGTTTCAAGGGCATATAGCTTTGTATTGCAATATGGCAGAAATAATACATGGAACAAAAAATACATGCTGGTGTCTTGCGTCGTCTCATGTCACACAGAATATCAGGCTCGCCCTCTCCAGCCCGTCACACTACGGGCTGGCTTCAGACCTTATCCTGAGTGGTTTGCCGCTGCAGTGACGAAGCTCCACTCTTCAAGCAGATAAAGCATTTGTGCAGTGACCCAACCTCTGGTTGGAGAGTGAATACACATCCCACACCTATCAGATTCTTATCTAGATCAAAGGGGGCAATAGAACAATAAACTGGAATACACATCCAGTTGAATATAGAGATGCTCCCAGGCTATTGAACTGAGTATCAATAGACGCTGGCCGAGGCTGACAGAATATGAGCATGAGGCGTAATGGCAGCCTGCAGTGGATGGCAGCCATGATGGTTAATGACGTTATCGGCCACCGGTAGACAGCACCATAGACTCGAGGACTTTCATCTGTCAGAAGCTATAACGAGGGTTCCTCCCAAACCAACAAATCACAGCTACTGTTACTAGACACATAGGCACACTTCTAGCAGTCTGTCATGTGTATAATATTATCTTCTAAGGCTTTCACCGAGGGGAGGGTCACTTTCTGTTGGAGACACGAGTGTGTGGCCGGCAGGGCCACTTTTTGGCTAAAATCCCTATTAGCCTATGCATATCAAGGGTCTAATTCCTGCCATGTCAATCAAATTTGTCAATATGAATCAAGCAGTTGTTAACATGGATTCAAAGTTCTGTTTATTTATGGATGCTATTATGCCATGTCACTAATTTTTTGCCTCATGTCAGTAAGGCCCAAGTCATATGTCGATTTTAAAAAATGGCCATGTCAACATGTTGGATTCGCAGTGGCGCGGACCCATCTTGAAGCCTCCCTCTCGTTGTGGACTACTTTCTGGGCAGTGAGGTATACAACAACTACCTGAGAAGTATTCCGTCCCTTACAAAAGTAGTCCACAGATTAAAGCCTTACTAGCGCCATCTTCCGGCACCCACGTGACAGGAAGTTGGCTTGGTGGCGTCTCCTAGCGGGCAGATGAAAGACTTCTGGCGTCTTCCCGGCATGCTTTGTGCACACTTATAAGGCAGCTGGTAACCAACGAAACGTTTCAAAGAAACCAGCGAAATGTTTCAAAGCAACGTTCATAAAAGATACGCACTCTACTGGGTTCTGATGCCCCCCCCCCCCACACACACACACCCAGCATGTTTTCTTCATCTAGCCCTACTGTACATCCCCCTCCACCCTCCCTCGTCACTTTACTTAGTCCAAATGAAAATTATGTTGTGTTTCTGCAGGGACGTAGGGACGTAGAGAAAGGGGCCAGCAATGGGGAAATAAGCCTAGAAGGCCTGTCTCGGGTCCAGTGGCCACGGCAATGGCAGTGGCCACAGTGCTGCTGAAGGTGTGAAAAATGTTACCCAATTTTTTTTTCTAGCCGATACCCTGGCAGTGGGTCTTACATAGTGAATAGCTAATATCTTTCTAATGTTACATAACACTTGTAGGTGTGATAAGCAGTTGTTTCAGAATTAACTTCCAAAGTTATCACATAATTAGAGTTGATCAAAGGAGATATTAGTAGCAAAACTAAGTTATTCTGGGACTGTGTACAAATGACGTCATGCTTTTTTGGACCATTTTTGACCCACTTGTCATGCTTTTTGCCAGTTTTGCAATACTGAAGGTATATGGAAAATTAATTCCGGCATGTCGGGCCTAACCACCCCCCCTCCCCCCTCCTGCATGACGTCATTTGTACACAGCCCGTCTTATGTTAAGGACTGAGGGCTATCTGAATATGTATATAGCATTAGGATGTGACAGTGATAATTCCATTGTAATTCATTCCCAAAGTTGGATCATATGTCAGTGAATGAGAATCCCAAAGGACCGACTGAGGGTGATACTATATGAGAAGGCCATGGCTAGATATTTTATCAGAGGTAAAAATTGAACCAAACTAAAATTATTCATATACTACAGAGCCAGGGCTTTATGTACCTCCTTGGTTTTTGGCAATCCGACATAGTCCGTAGATATGCACTGTCAGCCCGCCACAAGGGTTTTACAGTAGAGTGCTTCTTATTCTGAAATACAGTAGTAGCTGCTGTAGGTACAAAACCAATGACCAGATGCGGATCCTGCTGCATGCACAGCAGCGATATTTATAGCCCATTTACAATTGTGGCTGAGAGTGGTTAAAATGTAAGTTACCTTAAAAACTGTTTCCTCTCTTGTCGTCTGCTGCTAGTCCAAATGTTGCTATTGGACCTAAAAAGAAAAGAAAATGAGAGCATTAGAACCTGTATCTTTTGGTATAAGGTAAATATCAATTTATTCATAAAGGTGGAATGGTGCATTATTGTGACACAGTGTATGAATAAGGAACTAATTCGTCAGTGTGTATCAGTGTATTACGACACCAAATGAACTTGAGGGTGAACAATTTTTACAGCTGCAAAGGTTCTGCCCATAGATCCAGTTACCTGACACATATGTTTTTATTTTCTTCTCTCTTTTTTTCTTCAGTATTCCTTTCCCACCCTCTTTTCTCATCCAATTCATATCCCCCCCCCCCGCGCCGCCAGCTTCCTTCTTCACTCTACTTACTGCAGACGACATTTTAAAGCCATCCTCTAAAGTTCCCAACCATTATGACCGCCAAGTATCCGCGCATGTGCAGCTGTATCACTACGCCTACTTCCGGCAAAGAGTGTAGCCGTACTTCTTTGTCACCGTCATGATTAGTGTCTTGACATTAAGGCATCATGTCCTTTGGTCGTCATGATGCACATTAAAGCATCATGTCCTTTGGTCGTCATGATGCACATTAAGGCATCATGTCCTTTGGTCGTCATGATGCACATTAAGGCATCATGTCCTTTGGTCGTCATGATGCATAAATGGAGTTCTGATGAGTGGACTGTATGTATACATGCATCAAGGCGATCCTACAGGGTTGATACACTGCCGAAGGTTCGGCATGATACACCATCGTGTCGACCAAGGGACATGATGTATTAATATTATAGCACTTATTTGATATGTTGCTGAGTTATGCCATCATGGTTTAAAGATCTGTTCATATCTAAGATTATCAGTTTTGAATCAGAGACCTACTTTCATCAAACTTTAAAGACTTTGCAATGCCTGTGTTTCTATAAATATTGTATAAAAAGAAAATATTCAGCTGTATAAAAAGAAAATAATCTCCCAATATCAAGCTCTTTGATCAACGATTACATCAAAACTGTTTCAGCAACAATGAAAGCGACAATTCCGCCATTCCTCCACACAACATCTGCATTTAGAAGCAAACCTCAGCAGTATTTCACATCCTTAGACCTCAGATGGCATTACTTTAAGCACTAGTTTTCTGATCAATGCGAGTTGCAATTTTTAGTATCTATAATTCAAGCTCATTTTTGCATCCTATTTGAACAAAAATCTCTGCTAATGGGGAGATTCTCCCTCACAGCTCTAATCTTGTAATCTGGTGTGGGCGAGGTTATTATACATTAATCATTAATACTGAGTTCTGCATGCCTCAAAGCTTTATATCCATTTGGTCTCATGATGCACCAAAGAGGTGCTGGTGATTATCTCATTGATTAATATCAAATTCATCGGCATGGTGCACGAAGGCAGTAATTGTAAGTTTCTCCGGCACTGCATTCATGCATCATGGCTCATGCCAACAAAGCGCATAAATACTCTGTATATTGCAGTGCGGTGCGGCCTAAGGACTTAATGAAATAATGAATTATATCTGTTGGTCGCCATGATGTGTGAATGCAGTCTCCAGGGGCGAGTAATTCCTGGAGGGTCGGCACCAATGAATTTGTGAGCAATTCCTGCCGACCCGCGAGGATGATGTATTAAAGCATGAGCAGGCCTTAAAGGACTTATTAAGTGACTAATTAAAGTATGAAATATTTACATGAGTCTGGTGCGTCACATGTGTTGTTACTGTCAACTGTCAGTACTGGTTAAACACCTAATGTGACAGCGGTAGGTGTTAGTTTGAAACCTCTAAAGGCCCATAGTACTTCATTGCATCATACCCATTGGTTCATGCCCACCGTAAACATACCATGAGACGTTCACCCCTGAAGATAGCATTAACAGTGGGTTTGCTGCTGAATCAATATTACAAGCTCTTTGATTCAATGTTTATCAAAGATTTGGCAATGTTGATTCATGAGTAAATCAATTTTATGACCAATATGTTGGGTGGACGTCTCAAGGTAGGCCTATATGTGGACGTCTTTGGGTTAACCTAACCTATATTCATCACTAAGTCTTATATACTTTTGCTCTTGTCTGATCTATTCTACTATCCTCATGCAACCAAAGCTTCTTGAAAAGGTATTAAGTTCATTTCATTAGCAGGAAAATATTTTCTCCTTCTTCATTTTCTCCTTAGAGCCATCTAATAAAACTGTTATAACTCATAGATAAACAGCCACTGAATGTGACGTTATAGAATATAGAAGGAGAGACAATTATCGCTCCTCATCGTGAAACCCGAGAAGAAGGCCACCATTTGCATTACGCTTCATGTTCGTGGCAGATCTCGTTTTGTCGCGTGAGATCTTGAAGGGGCAATATGGTGGCGGGGAAGGCGCAGGGTAAGGCCTGGGTGGGTAATTGATTTATGAAACCTGATCCGTTATGAACAATAGATACAGATGCTATTGTGAAGAACAGGACTTCTAATTGGTGACTGTGAAATATCACTGTGCAGGGTGTTTAGTGTCTGCTGTAGTGCGGGGCGGAGGGATACAATGGGTGGGAATTGGGGCGTACTGCGGTTCGCGGGACTGATATCATATTACTCACACCCAGTTTATCGGCAGCCATTCCAAGATGGCCACCAATTAGGTCTGCACATTCCATAGACAGCAAACATGGAGGAGTAAAACTGTTCAGTCTCAGACAATACCTGTGCAGAATTCTCTCTTATATTCACGATTCTAATGTCTAGTTCTCTCTGCCACCCTTAACTCTATATTTATATCTCACTCATCTCCTTTCTACCCCTCCCTGCCTCCTTTGCTCTGCCTCCCTCTCATCAATGGCTCTCTGGAAACTTTGGACAAAGGTTTCATTATTATTATCGCTATAGTTTCTCTAAAAAGAGTGTTTTACGATGGGTGTTTTTTTTTCATGGGTTTAATCGTAGAAATGATACGGCTTCACTACTCAGGCTGAGTATGATGCATGAATGCTGTTCTGACTACTGAGTATGATGCATGAATGCTGTTCTGACTACTGAGTATGATGCATGAATGCTGTTCTGACTACTGAGTATGATGCATGAATGCTGTTCTGACTACTGAGTATGATGCATGAATGCTGTTCTGACTACTAAGTATGATGCATGAATGCTGTCCTGATGATGCACAGAAGACACATGGACAGGCTGCATTAATGCATTAGATGCCCTATAGGATAAAGGCATGCTACAACCCCTAATGAGTTAAACCTATAAGGGTCGCTGATGAAGGAGTGCATCATCCCCATTGGTAATCGTGATGCTCCAATGAAATGGTGGTGAGCACAATTACAGCCTCATTCCAACTCTCCAGGTATGTGAGAACTTGTAGGACTGACGAGTAACTCTCCAGGGCTGCATCCATGTATTATTATGATTAATGGGCATGGTGCCTCAAGGCATTAATTAATGGCCCCTAGGGAGTTAAACATGCCATCCATATGTCACCACAATGTGAGATTGACCCCTGGGAAAAAACCCATTATATGTCTCAGATACATGTGGTGGGGTGGGCTGTGTTCAATGTACAAAGTGTTACCCCTTTAGAAGTCGGTAATGCATTAATGCATCTTGCCTATGGTGCATGCAGCTCTATATCAAATAGCTCACCAGCACTGCATTCAGGCATCATACAGATGATAAGGACCTGATACACTCCTGCAGGGTTACCTTGATCCATCAATGAAGTTCCGGCGAGCAGCCTAACATGCACTTCATTGGCACACCATGTCGAACAATATAAACATGAAGCACTCGTGCAATAGCGTACCTTAAGGTTTTTAAATTCATCATGAATATATGAAGCTTTGTGTAACTGGAATTAAGGCACTATCAAGGATGCCCAAGATGAGAGATTGTACATATTTCAAAGTATATGTATTTGACGTCAGCCACTCGTCCTAATATTAAACCTTTTGCTCTCAACAAATTCTAAACCCCATTGTCCATATATTGTCATGATGTATGAATTCAACTCCACCAAAAAATTGACAAAAAATGGTCGGCATGATGCAACAATTCAGTGTTGATGACTTGCTTTGCAGTGCTGCATTGGCGTATCGTGGCAACAGAAATTAAAAATAAAAGGAATGTGTGGTCTTTAAAGTATTAATTCAAAGTTCAATTCAGTGTCGATGAGTTGCTTAGCAGTGCTGCATTGTGTGGTATTTGAAGTATTAATTCTGAGTCGAAAGAAGCAGCCTCTTTGTGATGTGTCTTGACTTTTATTGTGATTGATTCAGCGATGTAGTTAAATGAGAATACTATGATTAATTTAAATTTAAGAAATATGTCTGGTTGCATTTCTAAAGCATTCATTTACATTATTCTCTAATGCATTAGGGCCAAAGCCCTACATTTATATTGCATAAATATGTCAGTGTTTCAAAGGATGATAAACCAAACCAGCTGCTCGTGTCGGCCCACCAACTGGCAACGTTTTTATCTTCTCTACATCGCCCTGCCCCCTCTCAAAATTATTGCACTATAGAACAGTACTTATAGTGACTATAACTTATACTGCTCAAAATCAAGTGGAAACTTCACCTAATATCATTCTCTTCAATTGAGGGTACGCCTCTCTTATGCCCTCCCCCGAGCTCTCCCTCCCTGCTTCCCTCTTCCTGTCCTAGTTCAGCTTTCACCATGGCTGATTGTAAGGCAATCCTCCATCTTTCTTCTTCTTCCTGCCACAATGGGGCACGCTGTATGTTATGGGCATCGGACCCCACTCACAGTCAGGCGCACGCCGCTCTTTTTTGTCTCCCCCTAATCATTTTACTCAATTAAACGTGCGTTCCAGCCACCGCGCCTGCGCAGAACGAACTAGGCCAAGTAGCACTTGGTGTGTGGATAACGGAAAATACCATAGGGATCCATAGTTTGTCATAACACTCACACATTATTATGTAATCACTGCCTATCACATCATAACTGCTGCCACCTTGAAAACTAGGAAATTTGATATGCCCAATTGGGCCCAGCTTACTTGTAGTTATGAGTCGTGTGAAGATTGAATCAGTGGCATCCCAAGGTTAGGCAATAACAGTTGGTAACCACACTGTTAGAGCCCATGACGGCAAGATTAGGAGCAGTCGAGCAATGAGAGTGAGGCGCAGGAGAGGGAGAGGGTTCTGGGTAAGGGAGGTTAGAGGCGGGTTAGAGAGGAGATTATGATAAAGAAGGAGGAGAATTAATAGGGACAGATGGAGAGAGGGACTGACAGCTAGACACTCACAGGATCCACCAGCACCACAACCATCCCATGTTTTTTCACATTGGATGTCAGTAAAACAGTCATAGAAACCACCACACCACAACCAATGCTGTTATGAACATTGGATGTCAATAAAACACTCATAGATACCACCACAACACAACCATCCCATGTTATTCACATTGAATGTCAGTAAAACAGTAATAGAAACCACCAGACCACAACCATCCCATGTTATGTAAATTGAATGCCAGTAAAACAGTCACAGAAATATTACAACCATTCCTGGAAACACTAACCATTCCTGGATATCAGTAATCTTGACACTCATAGAAACCACCACACCACAACCATTCCTGTCACCAGTTTGTACACTGGATATCAGTAAAACACTCATAGATACCACCACACCACAACTATTCCTATTATGTACATTGGATCTCAGTAAGACACTCGTAGAAACCATCAACATTACAAGCAGTCCTGTTATGTACATTGGATCTCAGTAAGACACTCATAGAAACCATCAACATTACAAGCAGTCCTGTTATGTACATTGGATCTCAGTAAGACACTCGTAGAAACCATCAACATTACAAGGAGTCCTGTTATGTACATTAGATGTCAGTAAGACACTGTTAGAAAGCACCAACATTACACCCATACCTGTTATGTACATTAGATGTCAGTAAGACATTCATAGAAACCATCAACATTACAAGCAGTCCTGTTATGTACATTGGATCTCAGTAAGACACTCATAGAAACCATCAACATTACAAGCAGTCCTGTTATGTACATTGCATCTCAGTAAGACACTCATAGAAACCATCAACATTACAAGCAGTCCTGTTATGTACATTGGATCTCAGTAAGACACTCATAAAAAACCATCAACATTACAAGCAATCCTGTTATGTACATTGGATCTCAGTAAGACACTCGTAGAAACCATCAACTTTACAAGGAGTCCTGTTATGTACATTGGATCTCAGTAAGACACTCGTAGAAACCATCAACATTACAAGGAGTCCTGTTATGTACATTGGATCTCAGTAAGACACTCATAGAAACCATCAACATTACAAGCAGTCCTGTTATGTACATTGGATCTCAGTAAGACACTCATAGAAACCATCAACATTACAAGGAGTCCTGTTATGTACATTGGATCTCAGTAAGACACTCATAGAAACCATCAACATTACAACCAGTCCTGTTATGTACATAAGTTGTCAGTAAGACACTGATAGAAAGCACCAACATTACACCCATACCTGTTATGTACATTTGATGTCAGTAACACTATCATGGCAACCACCAAAGCACAACCATTCCTGTCACCAGAATGTACACTGAATGTCAGTAATACAATAATACAATGTAACCTAAACACAACGAGGGTGTATGCCCATGAGTGCGTTGCCCCTGCTGCCCAGGGTGCCCGCAGGGCATCAGGGGCAGCACTGTACACCACGCCTGTGGGCGTACAGATTACAGTGCTTTAGACATAAGAATTTCATATGCTTTGTTCTTGTAAATAGAATAATAGAAACCACCAACACATTCCCAGATTCGACAGCCCTTCATTGGTGCATCAAGATGGCCAATGGGTATAATAATGCACCCCTGCATTAGAAGCCCTTGAAATGAGATGGCGCCCTATTAAGGCAGTAAACCAGCCCCTCAATTGTTGTTCTACCCATAGCCAAAGGGATGGGTGTGGTGGGTAAAAAATTACATGAGAGAGCACAGCCAAAATCAATTTTCTTATAAATCTCAAATCTTCTTTCCTGGTGGAAAACCTGGATGCAATACCTTGCATAAGGCAGGGTTAATACAAGAGGATAGCTTACTTCCTTGAAGTTCCGTAAAACCCCGCATATATAATAAGCCATGGGCAATGGACCATTTCAGACCATTGGTGCGGCTTGTAGGTTTACCCTAGGGTGTGACTTTGGTAAAGATTGGGCACCATTCCAAACCCTAGCTGTGGCTTAAGGCTTTCTCACAAAGCAGGGTATGGCTTATTCGCAGGTGTGGCTTATAAGCTTGGTTTTACAGTAGGGAATATTTTTGGCTGTGATGAGGTATGAAAGGGATTTAAGGAATGGGGAAGGGATGGGTGATCAGGGTGAAATGAGGTAGTCGAGGAGGCATGGTATTATTTCTAGCAGGCTCGACCGAAGAAATGATTTCATGAAATGATTGAATTGGGCAGTGGTGGATATTGGATGGTTGGTTCGGGATGTATTTCAATAATTGAGAATGACCAACGAGCAACATCCGGGCTTCAATGGATTAATGACGTCATCAGGAGAGATATAAATGTTTGTTGGAATGTGATCAATGTGTGCATCACATATAACGCGCATCCCCCCCCAACTTGATGGAATCCTATGGTACACAGAGAAAATTAAAGGGAGTCGAAAAGGGAGTCCAGACTTGCCTTCAGATTGACTCCCCTTTCTGATGAAAGGGAGTCAACTGACTCTCTTAAGGGAGTCCAGTTTTTGCCTTCAAATTGACTCCCCTTTACTCCAAAGGATTGTCCAGGTCACCTTCGACTCTCTTCCAAAAGGGAGTCTAGCCTATGGTTGACTCCTTTTCTGGAAGGTACAATTGTTCTAAATATCTTACCTCTTCACCCATATTCTCTAGATATGAAGTGTAATGCCGGCCATACTTCATCTTGGACACTTTTTGCACTGCATGGTGAAGGACATAGCAGGGGTTGTGTTGAACTTCCCTCAGCGTACATTAGTTGAGATAACAAAGCAGTTGACTGATTGTGGATTTAGCTTTCTGATATCTGTACAGAATGGGTGTCTAAAGCTTTGACAATATTTGAATTGCCAATATATCAACATCTTTTTGTTACTTTATTGTATTTCATTTTGAGGGTATGTATAGATTCTATAATAATTGAATTTTGTCAATGTAAATTTCATTGTCATATATTCTGATCGAAATAAAGATGTGTGCATCCAGATAAATCCTCTTTGGAGATGGTGCTTCCACCTAGTGGATATTAACTGCCTGACTCCCCCTGATATACTCTGACTCTCTTAGGGAGTCCAGCTCACTTATAACTCCCTTATTCACCACTGACTCTCATGGGCCTTGTCAAAAGGGAGTCAGGATCTTGTGACTCTAAATAAAAAGGGAGTCAGGCAGCCTAGAAAGGGAGTCAGGGAAGTATTGACTCCCTTTCTACAACCTAGACTCCCTTTGTGACTCTGTTTATTCTCTCTGTGTACGCACTTAGGACTTGATTTGGACCGGGTTAGTACATGTACTAATTCAATGAACAATATTATATCCTTCTCTACAAGGTCTAATACTAACAGTGACTGCTTCTATAAGGTGCATTTATACGTGGGTTAGCATGGTATCAAAGGCCTTACACCTGGCTAATATTAGCTAGTAAGGGGGCTTCTGAAATCTGAGACAATTATGAGGTCCTTTTAATAGTTATGATTCTTCGGCAACTTTTGTACAAACCTTCCACCGTTTTCATGAAGATTCCTCTGAACACACTGGCTCACTGTATCAATGTCTGTGGTTTCATTGTCGAACTTACATTGCTTCACTGCATCACAAATATGGTGGTTCACTCTATAGGGAGATTAACACCTGGTACAAACTTTTCGTGTTGAAAACTTTAGGGCCTATGTTAACATCTTCAGGGTCTGTCACTCAAGGCAGACAAATGAAGATATACATGTAATTAATATTCATTGTCAAGGGTTGTCAAGTAGGGCCATCTGCCCAGACCATCTAAAGTTGTCAAGACAAAGAGTCTGCACCAGGGCTGACAAGTTAGATTTGACATGTTGTAACACTTCCCAGCAAATTGTCGTTATCTGTCGCCATGATTGGTCATCAATGGTGACTCCTTTTTGAGTGATAACTCACTGCGTCATCTTTCGCCACTGTGTGTCAGTCTCACATGGCATGGCAATTTATCACAACAGTCACCAACATGATCTCACTCACTGCGTGAGTATGTGCCACCCCTTGTCATCCCTCACAAAGCATGGTGACTTATCACCACCATCGCCAACATGGATCTACCTCACTGCGTGAGTATGTGCCACTGCCTGTCAACTCTCACTCAGAATGGCAGCTTATCACAAGCATCGCCAACATGGATCTGACTCACTGTGTGATTATGTACCACTCCCGGTCAGCTCTCAATCAGAATGGCAGCTTATCACCACCATCGCCAACATGCATCTCACTCACTCCGTCAATATGTGCCACTGCCTGTCAACTCTCACTCAGAATGACGGCTTATCACAAGCATCGCCAACATGGATCTGACTCACTGTGTGATTATGTACCACTCCCGTGCCACTGGCATCAACTCTCACACAAAATGGTGACTTATCACTACCATTGCCAACATTGGTCTCACTCAATGTGTGAACTTGTGTCACTCCATGTCAATGCTCTCTAAGGATTGCATCATCTGTCACTCACTCTCACTCAGAATGGCAACTTATCACCACCATTGCCAGCCTTTGTCTCACTCAATGCGTGAATTTGTGTCACTCCAAGTCAATGCTCTCTGAGGATTGCATCATCTGTCACTCACTCTCACTCAGAATGGCAACTTATCACCACCATTGCCAAAGTTGAGACAGCACCACTGTTCAACATGTAGCCTATCTAGGAAGTGTGGGCATGAAGTTTAAGTCCCATACTTATCAAATGTGCTTTGTTGCACACTGATTTCCATGTAATACTTCAGGGTTGAATCAAACAAGCTTATATAGAGCAAATATCAATTGAATTTAAATAGAGGTATCTCTAAAATAAAAGCAGCTATCCATAAACACCTTTTCTCTGGTTACAGGAAAAATACATAAGGAAGTATCTATATGAACACCTTGTCTGTGGTTAGAGGGAAGATACATATGGCAATACCTTCTCTGGCAAAACATACATTGATCTGGCAGATGTGAGGCTGCATGATTACCAATGTCGATGATCATGAGCTTTTCATCTAACAAGATGAGTGATCACCAGCATCACCATCACTTGTGAGTCTGAGTGATCACCACTCTCACCATCCATGGTGAACCTGCGCTATGACGTGGTGCGCATTTCATCTAGCGAGGTGAGTGATCAACCGCCTTGCCATCCCTGGTGAGTGTGAGTCATCACGATCCTCAACAACCGTGGTAAACGTGCATTATGGCATGGTGTGCGTCTCATCTAGCGAGATGAATGATCACCTGAGTGACCATCCCCCGTGAGTCTGTGGTGAACGTGCGTTATGACGTGGTGTGCGTCTCATCTAGAGAAGTGAGTGATCACTCATGTCGCCATCCCTGGTGAGGATGAGTGATCACTCATGTCGCCATCCCTGGTGAGGATGAGTGATTACTCAAGTCGCCATCCCTAGTGAACATGCACTATGACGAGGTGCGTGTTTCATCTAGCGAGGTGAGTGATCACCTGCGTCACCATCCCTGGTGAGTCTGAGTGATCACCATCCTCGCCATCTGAGGTGAGGCCATGTGATCACCACCATTGCTATTCCTGGTGATCTTGTGCTATAGCGACGTCATGTTCCATCTAGCGACATGTGTGAGCCACTTCACACAGGTTGACGAGGAATCACGACAATTTGCAGGGTTTAGTTTTGTGCCGCTCAAATAGAAGAACCTAACAACTCTGGTTTTTGTTATGTACAGTGCTCTTGGTTTGAGTTACTGATCAGCACTGTATCATGACGATGAAATGAAACTCAATATACTTAGCCTTTCCAGATTAATCGCAAAGATAAATGCATAATCCTGTTATAACTTAAATTATACTCCGAAAAGTGATATTAGCTATGGTTATAGTTCAACACCTGTGTTATTTGTTATGCCTGATTATAATTAACAGACAGTTGATTAATGTTACATGGATTCACATGTCTCCTTCAATATCCCAAAGCCCTGTGGCAGTTTCCGCTGTCAATTAATTAAAAAAGCCGCCTACATCCTGTTGTACAATTAAGCTTGTCACTAAATCAGTAAGTTTGTGATGTAGATATGATCAACACACTGATAAAAATTGGCCTGTAATTGTTAGTCAGTATGAACTACGTTTCCATAGTCAAGTGAATGTATCTCTCATGACTATACTTGCTATAGTCACTGGTTACTAATTAAACTTAAGTCATATAGTCAGCATATAGTTACATGCCTTAGTCACTGTGACTAATATGTATAGTCAGCATGACCGATATCCATCCAAGATGACTGCTGTATGCCTTCTCCATGATGCCCAGGTGAAACTGAAAATAACTCTTAAAACACTGTACTAATCAAACAATATTATGATACATATATTATGACTTACCTATCCCTTAATTGACAGACATGTTCAATACTGATTGATGAACAAGATAGGGTGATGATTAAGCCTGATTATGTCCTGATGTGTCTCCTGTGTAAAGCATCCAGCAAACATGTGCTCTTTGTTTTTTTGTGCACAGAAACCTGTGACATCATCAATCTATGAGTTCTACACATAGTCAGAATGACTATTTCCATGACTAATATGTGACTAATGCATATAGTTATCTGACTATGGGGGCCAAAATATGCTGGTATAGTCAGTTCTCAGGTTCTGACAGGTTTTATTATCAGTGCATGCTTATCCTGTTTGCTTTATTTGTATTCCTAGGAACTACTGCCAATATGGCTCGATGCGCCAGGACCCTAGTTGTGGCAGGAGTCTGGGTGAGACTAGTCACCATCTGGGGGTTAATTCATAACTTTGAAAGAATATTCTTTCATTGAAACGATAAGATTTACATAGTCGTTTCATGCTAAGAATAATACTTTCATTGTCTTATAATTCTTTAAATTATGAATTGCAATCCAGGACCCTTATACCTTGTTGAGGCAGGACTGTGGATAGGATAAGGTACCATCAAGACACTTACCTAGATGTGGCAGGAGTTTGGGTTGGACTAGATACCACCATGACTCATAAATGTGCATTCTAGGTGGAATTTGTTTTTGCCTTTGGCCACAGGAAAATTTTGATCCCAAAATCAAACTTTTTTTTTACCTTTGGCCGCCCAAAATCTTAGCTGAAGAATCCCATAATCCAAGTTTTTATAATAACATGGCCTTACCTAATTATAGCAGGAATCTGGGTAGGACTAGTTACCATCAGGACCCTTATCTTGTTGTGGCAGGGGTTTGGGTAGGAATAGATACCATCAGGTTCCTTACCTAATTGTAGCAGGAGTTTGGGTTGTACTAGATACCACCACGGCTCTAACCTAAATGTGGCAGGGGACTGGGTAGGAATAGATCATATACATACCATCAGGACTCTAGCCTAGTTGTGGTAGGAGAAAGGGTAGTCCTGACTGAGTACCATCAGGACGTTTACCTAGATGTTGCAGCCTTACCTACATGTGGCAGGAGTCTGGGTAGGACTAGGTTTCCTCAGGACCCTTACCTATTTGTGACAGGGGTCTGAGTAAGACTAGATATCATTAGGACTCTAGCCTAGTTGTAGCAGGCGTCTCGGAAGGACTAGGCACCAGTAGGACCCCTACCTATAGTTGAGGAAATAGTCTGTACAGGACCAGGTACCCCGCAGGTACCTTCAGGATCCTTACCTAGTTCTGTCAGGGGTCTGAGTGCGGACTATACTACATCTCCAACAGCAGAAAAGCACAATGAACATCATGAGACATTAGCATAATTAGGAGGTTGGGTGTGGTGAAATACCTCATTGCGGAGCACTCCTGTGGGAGCGGGTATAGCGCCCGAGGGCTATTGTGTCCCGGACACATGTGGGTGGGGAATCTGAGCATGTGCATGGGGTGTGGGGATGCGGGGGATGCCAGAGGGGTGTCTCTTATTGCGTAATGATTAAACCTCAACCCAACCACCCCTAAAGCGAAAGACAAATTCCAGAACCCCTCTTTTTTATGTCGAGCAATGGCCGCTGCCAGAACAGACACCGGCCGCAATGACACAACAGAAGCTCCGCAGTAAACAATAACCCTCAATAATGGCAGCTTCGCAGTGAATGCCATGGGATATTGCCATACGTACAGTTGAGTGCTGCAGAGGATTCCATCAACTCCTCCACCCTCCTGTCTCCGCCAGCAAAAACATTAAAAACATTATAAAGATTCATTACGCTGCCCGTCCCACTCCGCTGGTTCACTGGTGGCGCCCTCTTCAGGCAGCTTGAGGTAACCTGCTGTAGGGTAGGGGTACGCTAGGGCTGCTCCTAAGGAACCTTCCATTTGATACTATATTGGGATAAGGCAACTTTCTTTTAATTTTTTTAACTTCCACCTAAGTGCAGACCAATATAACTGAGTATTTGCAAAAAAAAAAAAAAAAAAAAAAAAAAAAAAGAGAGAAAGAGAAAGAAAAAATGAAGCAGTTCAGTAAATTAAAAAATAAAGACTTGACTCACAAGTCTATAGGCATTGTTTTGGCACTCACTGCAGCTTCAATAAAGAATTTCACCCCAAAAAATCATTGGTTTCAGGTCGCAATGATACATAAACAAAAGAAAAACATTTCAAAGCCAGCTTGATAGACTTTCTCTGGATTGCCCCCTCCCAACTTTATCAATCAAAGTCTTCTTCCCAAATCTGGTACCAAATAGCTGGTCCCCGAGCTGCAGGTTACTGCTGGTGGAGGGGAGTTGGTGCTGCGGGGGAGATGGTAGCGGGTGTCGCGGGCGGCAATGACTTGTGGTGGTGATGAATAGACGACCGACTTATGACGGAGCCGACAAAAGACGGACGCCCGAACAGATGATCGCGGCGACCCCACCCGGCCAGCCACACAACCTCCCAGAGGGTGGAGTTTAACCCTTTATAAAGTGTCGCTATTGCAGGGGTGCATCTCATCCTTTGGTCGTCATGATGTACCAATGGAATGCTAGTGAGTCTGCTCACCAGCACTTCATTGGTGCATCATGACGACCCTCAAGCAGTGTATCAACCCTATAAGGTAAGCATGATGCATTAAGTCATCATATGCCCTTTAAGGTCTAACGGACTCCACACAACCTCCCAGAGGGTGGGGCTTAATGGAGGAGGGAAATTCAGGGGGGATATTGAGTGGGGTAGGATAGTGAGAGGGTGGGGGAGAGTGAGATGGGTATGATGGGGGGGGGGTGTAGAGGGTTCAGGGTTATGAGGGGTACAGTACCCTGGATTTTTTGTCTACCCCAGGGCCTGGATCCGAGATGGGGAGCTATAATGACTACAGAGGGGAAAAGAGGATTTGGTCAATTGTATACAATGTAGTGGGGGGGGGGGGGAAACAGGTCCGCATTGTATCTATGACAGGATATCACTCTTTGAGAGAAAATTAGATCAAACTACATCGAGCACTTCGGGTTCCCAAATTAATCTAGATAAAACATCAGATTCTTCTTGACAAAAGTCTTTCAGGCTCTTGAGCATGGATTGGTAGTGTTTTCTTCGCTTTTCTTTCTTCTTCTCTTTTCTTTTTTCATCCCCCTCCCCTTTATTATTGTTGCGGGGGTGAGTGGTAGCAGAAACAGAAATACATGTACAAACAAAGAAAAAAAACGGGATGAATACAAAAATAACACTTCAAAGTTAAAACTACAGATCTTTTCTCTAATGAAAGTTCTCTTCTTGTATTATGAGAACTAGATTGGACCACTGGCGGTTTACCCAAAATTCCTTGGCTTAACTCACCAGTTACTATCGGTAATCCTTATGTGAAATGAGTACGGTAGGCCTATATCAATTTTCAAATAACATTTTATATATATATATATATATATATATATATATATATATATATATATATATAGTTATTCTGTCCCACTATACCCCTACACCACCCCCTATTCAAGTATAAACTATGGTGGAGACGCCGTTCTTACTGCCTCCACAAGTGAAGGACAGTGCCGGAAGTGAATTGTGCTGGTTGCCTGCAAGCACTGCTTGATCATGGGGAACCAGCGCAATTCCACTTCCGGCAGCCATATGACGTATGGCGTGCCGTGGGCGTCAAGAACAATGACAGCACTATGGGGAGCCGGAGGCACAGGAATTTGGTATTCAGGCTTAGGGGGACCTGAGGTGAGTTGGTGGAGGGGTGGGAAGGGAGGGGACGGCGGCTAGGACAGTGGAGGGGGAAAACTGAAGTTAGTTTATTATTGTTAGCGTGGCACATTGTGGTTCCCCAGCATGAAAAGACTACAATAAATGCCCACTAATAGGGCACGGTGTTTACGCATATAGATAAAGGCCTACAAGGGACTTATAGAATCTGGTGTGCGCCTTATAGTCGAGGATAAAAAACGTAGCTAATAGCGCAGACGTGCGATTTTGAAACCCCCAAACCTGAACAGGTGATTGCAGAGCACCACTCTGTACGAGCGTCTATGCCACATCTGAAAAAAATGGTTGTTTTTCAGGGATAGGGGCCTAGGGGCGGCACACGAAAATATATTACATCCCTAAACACCCCCAGCCTATTGTGAGCTCCCCAATTGTGTGCCATCATGCACATAAATCTGTAATACCTTACTAAGTTACTTACTTATAATGTGCGCCCCGCGTATAAGACCCACCTGAGTCCAGGAAGCTCCTATAAGGCGCACATTGATTTTGAACACTCCTAGTAATAATCTAATATTCTTTATCAGTGTTTAAAATGGTACCCCCAACTTTTGCTGCTTCTATATATAGCATTTCAGGAGTCCATCCTTGCGTATAAGCCACGCCATATATGCGGTGTTATACTGTATGTCCATACAAGCACCAACACACATATATACCAATACAATACATCACTCCCTCCCCCGCCCATGTGATCTCCTCCCGTTTACGAGTGTCATTTTTCCTGCTTTCTTTTATCACGGTCACGTGGTCAGGTGGTTGCCCGCCACTACTGGGCGGTACCCGGCGTGTGGTCATCAATAATGTACGTGTAGCTGGCAACAAGCAACACCCCACATGCCGACACCAGCAACCGACACGCACGGGGACAAGATCATTGTTTTTTTTTTTGTTTGTTTTTTTTTGTTATTGAAAACGTCATCAGCTTTCTGTTCACTCATGATTTTCCTAGGCCTATTCACACCCAGCCTCGGCCAGCGGCTATAAATACTCAGTCGGGCTGGAGAGGGCAAGCCTGATTTACACCTAACATTTTGACGCTTCAGTGGTATTTCCCTTCATTGCCCTAATTTTCTTTTTCTATTACTTGGTATATACTTGGCCCCCTACTCTGATAAAAGAAAACTGCTTATAAACCGGGGCTGATCTTTCAGAGGGTTATTCTGGCTCAGAGTCTCTGGGAAATCTGCGGCTTATGAATACACTAATTAAGAGTCAATTAATAGCATAGATGAAAACATTTTCAATTCGAAGTGCGGCTCATAGCAAAGTCAACAACTCAGATGCGGCTTATAGGCCTAGGCGGGGTTTTTAGTAGCCACTCTCCTCTTACCCTCCTCCTCCCGGCCTCCCCCACCCCCTCTCACAATGTTTAGAACTTGTCCCATCCCCTACCCCGGGGCGGCCGGCGCCCAGGCACGGGGGCCCACCATGAAGTAGCATGTCTGGTCACAATCTGCTCTACATCCCCCAGCATGCACTGCTTCCTATCCCCCATCATGCACCGGGCCTGCGTTTTACCAGCGTCTTATAGTCTTGACGTAACAGGCTCTCATATTTCGGCAGTTTATACAGTCTGTTATTATATTAGCAAAGTAAGATGGCTAAAGTGTTCAGGTCCATCTGATCTGTCACCAATGGAGTACTGGTGAGTCGTACGAATGAAATAATCACAACTATTTACTGTTGTATAGGCCTCGCGAGGGGGGGTTGATATATCCGTCTGATAACTGTTATCAGTGATGCCCTCTGGTAACCACCTTCAGTAATGGCCGCGCCAGTTGGACAACCCACTACCTCGCTATAGCACTGGTTTGTGACTCTTGAATACGGCTCAGGCGAGTTACCAATGGTTACTCTTCAGGACAACATCCATCCAAACAGCCAATGTAAAATTTGTTTCAGGTCATCCTATTTTATAGACAATGTAAAATGGTCCATGACCAGAATTTCGGGCCTAAGTGAAGTTAAAAAGATGACAAAAGTCACATGGGAAGGACAGATCATGTTGTCAAAGTGTTAAGGCCATCTTCTAGCAGAGGGTAATCAGGAAAGGAGCTGGAGCCAGCATTTTACGTGTATACCCATGACTTCCAAGATGGCGGGCGAGGTGGTGTAACAGACTACAGTCACAGAACAGAGAGTTTGAGTGTTTATAACACACGACTACTCCTATTATAGACAGTGGTTAGTGAGTGCCTAACGACTCATTGTGTCTGTCTGTTTGTCTCTCCCTCTGTGTTGTGTTTGTACGGCCCACAACCATGCAGTCACGTGACCCGTTAGTACGATGTTGGGATTGAGGAGGGCGCAATGGGCGGCCATAACTCAGTTCATTCCGCTATATATGAATAGGGACCAGCGGTGGCAGGAAGTCGTGTATCTATTGCTTTCTGGGATTTTTCTGTACAATACTTTATTAACTCTGAAAGGAGCAGATAAATTTCCATTATGTGCGTGTGGTGCATGGCTGCTGCCCTTGCAAATAGCTCACAAGGACCTTATCTGGGCATAATGGAAATGCCATTCGAAACTTGTAATGATTTCTTTTCTAAGAAAGAAAAATCAATAAAGAGAAAAGAACAGAGCTAGAATGCAGAGCTAGACCGAACTCACTCTTCATTTATAAATGAGATTTTAGGCTATCCTCAATTGCAGTGTTTTTTTTTTGTGACAACTCCATGCAATTGGTGGAATTGTAGAGTTTTATGACAACTATTTTTTTTCCTATATGGAGCATGTATACCATATGGCTTTTCTGATTGTTCCTGTAGAACTTGAAACTATAATCTTAAATCTAAGTCCAACTGAAAACTGAAAACAGACGATTAGATAGCATTGCATGAACACCAGTCGGGCCTAACTAGTTTCACATGACGTAGGCATGTTTTATCTTATGAACGGTCTGAATGTCCATTAGAACACACGACATCTACCACTTATCCCATCCACTCATTACTACCTTCCCTGCACAACATTCTATGTGGTAGTCTTTTTAATATTATTTCAGTTTTTTACATTGCCATAACCCTTGTGGGAGGATTCTATGCGCCTTTAAGGACCGCTGAGGGTCGCCATGGTACATGAAGGGAGCACTGGTGAGTAACTCGCCACTGCTACATTAAGCATCATACCGACCCTACAGGGTATATACACTGCATGATGCACCGATGAAGTGTATCATAACGAGCAATGGGGATGATGCACTCCTGCATCAGCAGCCCTTATGAAACCCCCAAAGAGTTTATTAACCAGTTCTCTGTTCTGTTAGTATATTCGGCAGCTGAATACACACACATAATTACGTATCTCTATCCTCAGCTGATTAATACCAATAGTCCTTTAGGGCCGCATGATGCCCTAGGGCTCGTGTCCCTTGGTCGTCAGGATGCTTAAAATAATACTCACAATCACTGTAGCTATACACTTCAAAGCACAAAGCGAAACTTTTGGTTAATCCACCAAGAGTACCAGGGCATTGTTATCAACTTTCGGTTGCCTCCACCAATTCAGGCTGATTTCATAATGAGAAAGTAGAAATGATAATCTTATCGGAATACCAATGCAACATCGATCCATGTATTACATGTTTCTAAGTATCACAGAAAACATATCTTGAGAATATTTTCATAGGCCACATGATATTTTCATAGGCCACATGCAGGATTTATGCTGGTTCTGGTGATAATTGGAGCTGATAAGATTGTGACGAGCCTGTCCCTGGAAGTGGGTGTTAACCATGGACAATGTACCATCATAGTTTGTCTTATTTACCTAAGCTAGGACAATCTAAAATGGCGCTCCCACTGAGAGTCCATACTAAGGCCGATAGACAACACCCTTCCTGGTACAGACCACCATTCCCTTATACTACTTACGACCAAATCTATTCATAGCATAGCGTGTAGCCCTGGAGTGAGTAGTTTATGGGAATGGACTGAAGTTTCCTCTCCATAGTGCCCTTGTCTCTCTCTCCCTACCCTCCCCCTGTCTCTGTGTCTCTGCCTCTGTCTGTCTGTCTGTTTGTCTGTGTCTCTCCCTCTCTGTCTGTCTCTTTCTGTCTCTCTCTCTGCCTCTGTCTCGCTCCCGTGTCCGTCTTTTCTCCCTTCACACCCCCTCTCCATCCCCATCTCTTTTCTTCTTCCCTCCCCCTCCCCCCCCCTCTTTCAACCCAACCGATCTTTACCTCAACCTCCCCTCGCCCCATCCTCTCTGTCTCTCCCTGTCTCCACGCTGTATATCTCTGTCTCTTCGTTTCTGCCCCTCCATCCCTCTCTCCCTGCCATGTCAACCCCCCCCCCCCCTTAAAATTCCCTTTACCTCTTACCACTCCTCTCTGCTTCTTTCCAATCTGCCAGAGTTTCTGTCCCCTCTCTACCTCAACCCCCACCCCGTCTCTCACAACCTTCCCTGCTATCTCTTCACCCCCCCCCCATCTCTCACAACACCCCCTCCCCTTGCCTCTCTCCATCTGAGTGAGATATATGTCACCCTGTACGTGCTTCTCGGGGAGGTGTCTATAGTGTCTGCAGCCCCCTCTGTGGTCGTCGGTGATACTAATTAGTATTTATGTTAATTAGCATAATGAGTAGCGGTGTCGGTGGTCGACCAACAACGCCGCAGCCACACACCCCCCCATCACATATACTCACCAACACACTACCCGCCCCACATTCCCCAGCTCGCCATTGTTTTCAAAGTATGGGGAGGAGAATAGTGATTTTATTTGGAAAATTAGTATCTCTGAAATATGTTTAATTTATATCATGGTGGATTATATTTGATGTGGGTGTAGGGAGGTTAACTCGGCCCCCCCTAAAAAAAAGAAGAAAATAAGATAATACAAATGATAATACAAATAAAATGTCAAAACCTAATGATGCAATATTAAAATCACAAAAAGTACCCCTCATATTAGACCAATATGGGTTAATGGGATAGGGACCCCCATGAGGTCAGCATGATGTATGTTTACGCATCATTAGCTCTTTAACGGTTACCGTAGTGGCCCGTATAAGCACCCGGGCGCTCATTGATTTCAATCCCACTGTACGCCCAGTGCTTATATATGAGACAGGAGCTTATTTGAATACTGTTTTTAGTGGTTAGGATCAATTCCAGTACCCCCAGACTCCCGGCGCTTATTTTAGACCACGGCGCTTAAAAGGGCCATTACGGTAACGATGAGCCTATCATAATGTCATATATATTCTTCTTTAAATAGTTATTGTTTCATTTAACCAGTAGATGATTATTGTTCACTTTATCAAAATTAATGTTTCAATGAATGCCTTCAATGAGTGTAGTAAGAATGATTAACCAATACTACTAACATATTTCCGCCTATTCATTAATTTTTTATCATTTATCTTTTTTTTTTCTTTTTACAAAAAGGCTGATGGGAAGTTTTAAAGTACAGATTTTATGGAATATCAAAATATAAACACTTGAAAAAGGAAAAGACTTTGCCGCCCCTACATGTAATGCAACCCCGATGGGGTTCACACACTCCCCTGGTCCTGCTTGCCATGGCTTCACCAGGGTTGGTTCTCAGCTTCTCAACTGTGGTCTTACATTAGCTTTGGAGAAAGACGAGACATTTTGAGGGAAAAAGCAGGGAGTCGGGATATTTCTGAGAGGCTAAAATCTTCCGCAGCTCTAGACATCACTCTCCAAAGACAGTCTCGGTCTCATTAAGCACAAGATGGCCATAAGATTATAAAGATTACATCGCGCATCACCGTTTCTTGATGTAGACTGATGTGAATGGAAGAGATTCAGTAGGGGGCAGTGGTGGATTTGGGGATGGGGAAAATCAAAAATTATCCAGTCAAAATGACAATTGTTCTCTGTCAACTTTGGGACATAGCAGTCATAATTTTCATGTAGCCATGGGTAGTTACTCCTCGTGGCTACATCCAGAACCTACGGGGTTGATCACTACACTCCTGGATGGCCGCTTGATGCACAATGAAGTGCTGACATGCAGACTAGCCAGCACTTCATTGGTGTATTATGGGCATGATGTATTTATGCTTTAACAGTGTTTCAAGACATTTCTTAGTGCGTGGTATAGAAGTAGGTTAGGGTGGAGATTGGGGGTGATCATCTGCCGAACAAGTCGTTGTGGGGATTGAGTCATGAATGCGGGGTAAGAGTGAGCAGTGCTATGGTAGTAATTGTACCGTGAGATCCGCCTTCCCCCCCCCCCAACCCACTGCATACAAAACTCTGCCCTCTCCCCACCGGCTCTAACTCCATCCCAACTACATTCCTACCCTCGTGTCGCCACCTAGGGTGCTGCCTTTCACAACTACCGTAGCACCCCATGGAAACGGCACACTCTGGACGCGTATAAGACAGAAATGAAGGGAATGATAAAGGCTCATTTTGGGCTCACCAACCTTTCCTGGTTATATAAGTTGCACTAGG
Organism: Acholoe squamosa; assembly: GCA_949317995.1. Taxonomy (NCBI): domain Eukaryota; kingdom Metazoa; phylum Annelida; class Polychaeta; order Phyllodocida; family Polynoidae; genus Acholoe; species Acholoe squamosa. The sequence continues at coordinate 31,752,957 of OX439049.1, read as the reverse complement.
ATTCATGTGTAAGGCATATTATTGGCGGAATTAGGGTAGCAAGGCCCCTTTAATTCAATGCAATGTTATTAATAGGCCCCTGGTGATGATCTAGAGGAATTATTGATATCTTAGTTTAAAATGGTTCTTGCCGGAGTTTTCACGCTCCTGCTAGCTGGATGAATCACTAGCCAATGAGTATTTTGCTACATTTAATGCTGGATTTTCAGGGGGCAACTAGTACCCAACTGATATGTTCTTATCAGCAATAACTTACAGGTAACCATCTTAGGCAATGGATTCCCGCACTTTGACACCCACAACACCAGCATTGGTGTTATCAATTTTAATCAATTACACATAATATTACTACAGGAAACTGGCTAGTTATGCAATGCACTATGGGATGAACGGCTGTATATCAGCTGGTAATTGCCTACAGAAAAAGAAGGGAAGTTCCTACGAAATAGATGCTGTGCAGTCCAGCCCTTGTATACCAGCAGCAGATGTTGAAAGATGTGTGATGACTTATTATAGGTTATTCTATCCCGGCTCCTACCCTGGTGCCTCTTCTTTTTCCTACCCCCTTCCCCCTGCCAACTCTCCTCCACCCCTCCCAGCTCCCTCCTCAGCCTCCCCCTCCCTGTCCCTTAAGTCAAATAACCAGATTACCTCATAGAGAGGCTGGTGGTGCTGGTAGCCTGCCTATAACAGCATCACAGCGGCAGCATGCCGACACCAGCAGTGCCGCTACCCGATATAGCCTCGAACCATGTCTTTAAACTGCCTGTTTGTTGACGCAGGGAAATGATAGCGACTGGTGAGTAGCAATGCCCTATTTTGGTTCATTTTGTTCAAAGTTTTATTTTCTGCTCCATCTTAAACAAGTATGGGTTTCGTATGCTCATGAATATTAGCTGCATGTGCCTGTGTATGTGTGAGATTTTGCATCCTTCCCAATGCCAATGATTGAACACTTTTAACAGTGGAATGCACCAGCCTTTTCTTTTGATCGTCTCCAAAGTGACATTTGTCATTTTCTTGCATTATGATGTTTGTTTTGCATTTTCGACCACCGTGGCCTGCACGATGCCTCGATATATCCAAGTCTATTACACTAATATTCTGCCAATACGTTACTATACTGTATCATGAAAACCCTTTGGAATGGATCGTAGGGATTTAATAGTTCATTGAGGCATAAATGCGAGGGAAATCAAAGTAATTTTGTATAGAAATCTCGACAAAATAAGACCAGGAAAAGACACTAGGAAAGATGGCACCCCTGAATTATGAGCCATCGTCTGGACCTTGTCGTATTCATAGGAGGGGACGTAGATCTGGCTTGCTCCCCCGAGGCCAAAACAAAAAGTTGGTGTTGTAAGGAACGGGCGGTTATCGCCGCCACCCCACCAAGGACAGAGAAAAAATGGCTGCGTTGTAAATGGATGGCAAGCTGTTAGAGTGAATAGCAGACAGTGGGATGCTCTGTGTGGTGTTTAACTGGTGTGTTATACTTTGTGTAGATGCAGGCGATGGTAAGGGACAACAATAAGGACTAAGCACTGCCATTTAAACCCTGCAAATAAGTCGCAGCTTATAAACCATGTCAGATGTATGCCGTGCTGCTTATAAGGAAAAGGCAACGCTCTTTTCAGGATGACTTAATTTGGTAGTTTTTTATGTGGAATAAAAGTTTTCTGACCTACTAAAAAGTACATCTTCTATCATAAGGCAGGGAGCAGGACTCTCTGATTCTTTTAACAGTGCTAAACAATGTATCAGATCATTCGACCATTACAATTGTGAATTGCCAAAAAGACATCTCCAGCTGCTGTACAACTTTCACATTTATAAAACAGTCCCAAGCTGGTCCCATCTTGACCACTAGTTAAAGTGGTCGCTGGTATACTAGTTATTTTAAGACGTTCCGGCCCGCTATTGCTGTAGAGGTTATAGGGAGGTGCAATGCATATGACCCCCCGCATCTGGGGAACCATAATGCATTTATAAACGAGAGAAATGCATTCCCTAGAATGTATTTGGCCAAGAGATTGTGACAGGCCTACTTCGCATCAAAAGCCAGAGCTTGTAATATATCAGGCAAAAAAAAAGGTTTACATGTATTTCCAGTTACCCGACCGACCCTAGCAAAACAGGGCCAATGTTGTTTTTTTGTTATTTTTTTTGGACAGGACCATAGTAACAACACCAATAGAGGTACATGGCAGACCACTTTTTGGAAAGATCTCTATCTGCTGATTAAGCCAATATGGCTTAGGCCTAGGCCATGTTAAATAAGTTGGATCACAGACTTTTTAAGCTCAGAATTTGGGTGGCCAGAGGCAAAAACAAATGAAAAAAAAAGAAGAGAATTGCCATCCCCCCATGGAATGTGATGTGCTTGTATTCCATGCCCTGGTCCCATGACCTGGTGGGGTGTACACACAGATTTACCTATATTAGGTCTATACTGACTGTAGTAGCACAATTTTTTTATACCCCCTTAGGAGGGGTCCAAAATTTTTACGCCCCCCTCAAACCCACAACCCACCCTGTTGATAAATAGCTACCACTCCCTTATGTATTGACGGACTATTGTGGCCACATATCCCGTCAGATTCACCTCGATTATGTTTCTTTTGATATATAACATGCCTATATTGGATAGGAGGAAGACTCTCACCCCCCCCCCCCCAAAAAAAAAAAAAAAATAATAAAAAAAAAAAAATCCGACCTACCGACCCTAGCATTGCAGCCCATGTAACTGGAAACACACCTTTTTGGGGGGGGCCTCAACCAAAATTCTTCGGATAGTCCTACAAAAGATACTTGTTCATGTGTGGATATAAAACATTTAAAATAATCATCTAACTGATTATTCACCTTTAATTTGAAAACCAATTAAGATGTGTAAACTATCCAAACTATTAAATGCTGGTAACTTACTAAAGGTAGATTGCATCTAGTAGCCTAATGAGCGTACCTGCAAAGAGAAGAATTTATATTGTACAAACGGAAGTGCACCTTCTTGGAAGCTGGTGACGTTTTAGTAAAAGAGAACATATAAAAATAATATCCAACATACTCTAATATCCCTAGTCAATGATAATGCTACTCGGGTAGCCCCGAGTATGAAATAAAGATCACAGCATCTCAAAGAGAATAATTAAAACAATCCTGAAGATTAATAGGACCCATAGGTACATCAGTGTTCCTATGATAGAACTAATTACACACATGTAGATGACAGCCCTTTGATTAAGGTAATAGACTGCATTGTATTCGGGAGAGCCCAGAGCAATGGGTTTTAAATAGAAGTAGACGTCCTATGTAAAATCACAGTTCCCCAAACTATCTCATTCGTGCGTCTTTGTAAGAACTATAGTTGAAATGCAGGTACAGAAGATAAATTTGATATCTAAACACTTATTGGCAGCGCGATGATTTAATCATTTAAAACCGTTTAAAATCCTCATAATGTTAAGTAATATATGCATCATACCCATTATAGTTGTCATTTGCATACATATACATGTGGTCCTGAGAAGGCTGTTAGCCAGGCCTATATTAATAGAACCACAGTTAATATGCATGATATATTGACGAGTTGGCATGTGAAGGGCTGTTTACCTATACATCGATGCATCAGACCCGATGGTCGGCAAGATCCATGAATGGAGCCCTGGTGAGTAACTCGCCACGGCTGCATACGTATGCACCATACCAACCCTATGGGATTGACTTATTCCAGGAGGCCTTGCATGATGCACTAAACATTGGTGCATCATGACGAACTATGGCATGATGCACTCTTACACTAGCGGCCCTTTAAGGGATGTACAGGGTTATTAAAGCATACTAAGGCTAGTTCCTGCAGACGGACACCATAGTGCAGGCACATGGACACTGTACAGCCTCACACGGACAGGCAACATCTGGGACCCTGTCTTACCGCCTGTGGCGACCCCTGCCGGCCACATAGTGAGCTATGGGACGCCGGTCAGACGCTGCGCCCTCCCCATGAAGCCACCAGCGGGAGCCCCTGTAGATGTCTCCGTCAGAAAGGGGGGGGGGGGTCAGGAAGGGCGGGGGGGGGGGGTTATGGGATCAACTTGGAGTTACTTTGGATGGAAGATAAAGGTGAGGGACTAGACATTGGTAAGGGGGGGGTGAGTAACTCATGGCGACATAGCTGAGGATGAGGTCGGTAAATCACGACGGACAGGAACACAACATGAAGTAGTTGCTCAAAGTGGGGGAATAGCTCAATTTGAGGTGAACAGCTAAAAATGAGGGGAGTAGCTCATTATAAGGAGAGCAGCTCAATATGAGGGAAACAGCTCAATATGAGAGGAACATCTCAGCATGACGGCACCTAGCTCAAAATGAGGGGAGTAGCTCAATTGAGGAGAGCACCTCAATACAAGGGGAACAGCTCAGCGTGAGGGCAGTAGCTCAAAATGAGGGAAGTAGTTCATGATGAGGGGAATAGCACAAAATGAGGGGAGTAGCTCAATGTGAGGGGAGCAGCTCAAGATGAGAGGGGTACCTCAAGATGAGGGGAATAGCTCGATATGAGAGGAGCAGCTTAAGATGTGGGCAGTAGATTAGGGTGAAATGAGCTGCTTAAGATGGGGGTAGTAGCTCAGGGTAAGGGGAGTAGCTTAAGATGGGGGAGAGTAGCTTAGGATGAGGCGAGCTGCTTAGGCTAGGGAGGGATCTTAAGGCGAGTAGAGAAGCTCTTTGTTGAGCAGCTGAAAGTGAGTAGCTCAGGATGAGTAGAATATGATGGAAGGACAGTTTAGTTTGTAGGGAGGGAGTGGCATGTTGATTCTGAAATAAGAGTGGAGTTTATATCCCTAATTAGCGATATTACCTTCAGTAGGCAATTTATTGAACTGAAAGGGAATGTCCATGTGACTTATTCAAACTATCAAGTAACATTCTCATCATTCTTGACATGTCTACATCAATCTAGCCATTTTGATCGTAGATAAATGGCAGTCTATTTAGTGCTTTGTTCTACAGGGTTGTGTCAGAGCAGCATATATGTAAATGTCAGAACTGAGCTCTAGATGACATCTGAAGGGACAGCTCAGAATATAATACGCATGGGGAACATTATACAAGCGCTATATCTGCTCACACCATATATCTGCACTTTGAAAAGCAATCAGAGACATTTTACACCGTCGGAGCGTGGGCTAGGGTTAGAGCAAGAAATATCAGTGTGTGTGGGGGGGGGCGGGGGGGGGGTAAGAGATAGGGGAGGCAGAGAATGAAGGGGAAGCGGGGCTATGGGAAGGCTTGAGGCCGACAGGAGACAGAACGGGATGAAGGCAGGATGAGTGTGAGGAATTGAAATAAGGAGCTAACTAGTATCAAGGAAGCTAATATGAGGAATAAGCTATGTCAAAATAGAAGGAGGGGGTTGCCCCATGGAGAAAGGGGAGGGCGGGACCGGGGAAGGATGGAGGGACAGAGGACGGTCAAAGGAAAGGGACAGGGAAGAGGAAGAAGGCAGAAGGAGGGAGGAGGCAAGTTGATGGAGGGAGGGAGTAGGAAGGAAACATGAGGCAGAAACATGTACACAATATACCGGATAAGGCATAGATAGAAGTGACTATTTTCCCCCAAATACTGGATCCACCATTGGAGGAAAAAGCAGAAGCAAAGAAAGAGACTATGGAGGCAGACCTACAGGTAGAGAGACAACGATGGGAGTGCTGAGGCTGCGTGTAACACGAGGCACCCTGCGGCCATCTATTCAATATGCCATACAATATGGCGGCACGTATGAGCGACTCCGAGTTGCTCGCTAATGACTGGTAATGGGGAAGTAAGATGAGAGCACCCTTTTATTCCACCACAGCTGCATAAGGCCTATTGACTTAACACTGGGATTATATAAATGCTGATTTCACTATATCACATACAGGCATCCTGTTAGCCAAGACGAGCGCCGGCGTCTCATATAAGTTAATGTCTCACTGGGAAAAAAATTAGCGCCGGGGTATGGTGGATCAGATTAAAATATTAGCACTAAAACTTTTGGACAAGCGTCGGTATTATATAAGCGTCAGGGATATAGCGGAAATGTAAAGCTGTAAGCACCAGGTTGAAGGAAAGTATGGCATTTGAATTGAATTTACCTGAAACTTTCTGCCGTTCCAACATACTTCTTACACGCAGGTTTACACGGGGAGGTGTAAGTAGTTCATGGGGTGGGGGCTTTCTGCAGGACTTGTACCTACTTTGTTTCATGAATGAAGAATGCTTGTTACTAGCCTTTTTAAGGTCACTAATACATGGAGGCTTTGTGCCCATAGGCCGTAATGATGGATGAATTCAGTCCTGGCAAGTAACGCTCTGGAGCTACATTCATGCAGTGTACCGACCCAATGAGGCCGATACACGCCCGGAGGATCGGTATGATACACCCATAGGCATGATGCACTCCTGTGTCAGCGACCCTTAACGTCTTGAATCTAGGAACGCTGACCAGAAGAATTCAAACAATCCTGTCCAGTGGCAGATTTAGAGGGGGTGCGGGGGCGCCCCCCCCCTTTTGCCCAGTTTGTCAAAAAAAAATAGGGGGTGGGCCCCCTCCTTTTGGGCCGCGCCCCCTCCTTTTTCAAATCCTGGATCCGCCACCAAGAATAGTATAGATCTATTGAAGCTTCTTGCCGCCACTGCCTGTCGGACGTTGCGTTACCGGGTCGTTACTTCAGTGTCACCTCTGAATAGGAATACACCAGGTCTATGTGGGACAGATCAGCCCATCTTATGCCCTTTTTGTATATATTTTCACCTCTACAGCACAAAACGTTGGGATATACTAAGTAAGTATTTTATTCCTTGACTTTATAAGTCAGTTTCAAGAGATGCATTTAACCATAATGCCGGGAAAAGAAAACAGTGCGCTAAAACACAATGCTCTCTCACCCAAATGACTCCATTTGAGCTCAAGATTCTTTTATTGTCTCATGCGACACGAAAGTCTTGCGCAGTATGTGCAACCTGACCTCCATGGGAGGACAGAGGGTAATCGTGTGACCCATGCAAGTAGAAAATTTGAACTGCGCAGAAAGGCTCAGCATATTTCTGTTCATGATAGGTGTCTGAAAATAGGTGAATGTGAAAGCTTTTTAAGCTAATTATTTCTGTCCGCTCTTATAGTCAATGGTAAAAGAAACATTTTTGTCACCACTAAGGCATGGAAAATATGACAAAAAACATCAATATTTGGTTCAGAATCCTAGTTTACCTACGTCTTTACACATGGGGCTGGGGTTACATAGTCATGAAAGGTATCTGTTGGGAGAGTGAGGGAATGATGTCACCAAAGTGTGCTAGTTCTCTGACCAACACCATGAACGTTGGTCCACTGCTTCTTATGGGAACTGCACTGTCGACTCTGATGTATATTCTCCTCGCCTATAAGGCGCATGTACCCCTAACTTTGTGTGCTTTTATAAGCCGGACCAGGTGTCAATCCTTGCGTATAAGCCAGGGGTTTTACAGTAGTACTGTTGACAGGTAATGAACGGGTTTTGATACTGAGAAGATCACTGAAACATTATGTATGGATTAATGGCTACATCCTGGGGTGGAATCGTAAGATTAACTTTGACATAAAAAAAAAATAACATGTCCGTACATTGCAGAGTGTAATTTCAAAGGAAAATCATTCCTATTTTCCAACCAACCCTCCCCCTGTTTTGTCCCTTTCCACTCAAAACTGTAGGTATGGAAGCTTGTCAGCTCCTCAACTCATCGTAATGCTGTTTTCTTTAACCAATTCCCTTTCTCTTTGCCAGATGCTCATTCTCAATGCAGGCCTGGTACTTTTCTCTATAAGAAGGTATATAAAACATCAACATAGTAGACAGGTTCAATCTTATGGGCTAATCAATTTAAAACAAAAACAGAGAGAAATCAATTCTTAGCACAATTAAAAACACTCATGCCTGCAAGCTTTAAGGCGCTAATGCATTTATGTATCATGGCTATACCAACCCAGAAAATTGTCGTGACTCCTCGTCAACCTGTGTGAAGTGGCTCACACATGTCGCTAGATGGAACACGACGTCGCTATAGCACAAGATCACCAGGAATAGCAATGGTGGTGATCACATGGCCTCACCTCAGATGGCGAGGATGGTGATCACTCAGACTCACCAGGGATGGCGACGCGGGTGATCACTCAGCTCGCTAGATGAAACACGCACCTCGTCATAGCACATGTTCACCAGGGATGGCGAGGATCGTGATCACTCATCCTCACCAGGGATGGCGACATGAGTGATCACTCATCCTCACCAGGGATGGCGACATGAGTGATCACTCACTTCGCTAGATGAGACGCACACCACGTCATACTGCACATTCACCACGGATGGCAAGGATTGTGATCAGTCACCTCGCTAGATAAAACGCGTACCTCGTGATAGCACAGGTTCACCACGGTTGGCGAGGTTCGTGATGACTCACACTCACCAGGGATGGCAAGGCGGTTGATCACTCACCTCGCTAGATAAAACGCGCACCACGTCATAGCGCAGGTTCACCATGGATGGCGAGAGTGGTGATCACTCAGACTCACCAGTGATGGCGACGCTGGTGATCACTCACCTTGTTAGATGAAAAGCTCATGATCATCGACATTGGTAATCATGCAGCCTCACATCTGCCAGATCAAAGTATGTTTTGCCAGAGAAGGTATTGCCATATGTATCTTCCCTCTAACCACAGACAAGGTGTTCATGTTGATATTTCCCTATGTATTTTTCCTCTAACCAGAGAAAAGGTGTTTATGGATAGTTGCTTTCATTTTAGAGATACCTCTATCTAAATTCAATTGATATTCTCTCTATATAATCTTGTTTGATTCAACTCTGAAGTATTACATGGAAATCAGTGTGAAACAAAGCACATTTGATACGTATGGGACTTATACTTCATGCCCACACTTCCTAGATAGGCTACATGTTGAACAGTGGTGCTGTCTCAACAACTTTGGCAATGGTGGTGATAAGTTGCCACTGTGAGTGAGAGTGAGTGACAGATGATGCAATACTCAGAGAGCATTGACTTGGAGTGACACAACTTCACATATTGAGTGAGACCAATGTTGGCAATGGTGGTGATAAGTCGCCATTTTGAGAGAAGATTAACTAGGAGTGATACAAACTCACGAAGTGAGTGAGAGCCATGTGGCAATGCAGGTGAAAAGTTGCCATTCTGAATGAGAGTTGACGAACAGTGGCACATATTGACGGAGTGAGTGAGATCCATGTTGGCGATGGTGGTGATAAGCTGCCATTCTGAGTGAGAGTTGACTGGGAGTGGCGCATAATCACGCAGGGAGTGAGATCCATATTAGCGATGTTGGTGATAAGTCGCCATTCTGAGTGAGAACTGACTGGGAGTGGCACATAATCACACAATGAGTCAGATCCATGTTGGCGATGGTTGTGATAAGCCGCCATTCTGACTGAGAGTTGACAGGCAGTGGCACATACTCACGCAGTGAGTGAGATCATGTTGGCGACTGTTGTGATAAATCACCATGCCATGTGAGACTGACACACAGTGGCGAAAGATGACGCAGTGAGTTATCACTCAGAAAGGAGTCTCCATTGATGACCAATCATGGCAACAGATGACGACAATTTGCTGGGAACGGTCTGTGAAGGCGAGAACACTTGCCTGCACTTCATTGGTGCATTGTGACGACCAATGGGTATGAAGCACTCCTGCAACAGCGACCTCTAAAGGGTTAGCTCCCTCTATATATTCTATGACTGCTATGATGCATAAATCCAGTCCTAGCGAGTAACTCATTGTGGACTACATTCACGCAGCATGCTGATCTGAGTAGATCTGGTGAGTTACTCGCTAGCTCAACATTGGTGCATCACAAAGACAAAGGAACATGAACTGGGAGGCACCATACCGTCATGAACGCCATGACAGTTCACCTTAGGACACGCGCCTCTTTTTCAAAATGCCCCCAGCGCGTTCTAATTCCTGACAACCACCCAGGGTGTGTGCTATCGAGGTGTGGTGAGTGTGGGTGTGTGTCGGGGGGGGGGGTGATCTGTGACAAATGAATCATCTTTTTACCGCGCATTTCACGGGAGCAGACGACAAAAGGCTGAAGCTGGTTCCCGGCGAGCGGCCATGATAAACTATTAACGTGGATGAGGCATTTTAAGTGGGTCAGTTTTAAGGCTCTCTATGATGACGTCACATATTTGGTCCATCAAAACCTAATGCATAAACTGTCATGGATTCTTTATACAGAGAGCATAATTATCTATTAACTCTCAGTATAATAATACTCTTGTTCTCTAGGCCGGTAAGTGTCGTGGTAAATGTACTTTTTCTCTTGCCTTCATATTGTAACAATGATTGAATATTCTAACTGTGAAAGAGCCTTATTTTCTAGAATTCAAACCAGTAATGAAAAAATGAAAATGATGATTCTTGGACCATTATCATAGTTCTGTTACTGTTATCATATTATGTGCATGTTAAAAACCATCATAAGCAGGGTGATTCAGCCATAAAGGCAAAAATAAAAACATAAATGCAGCCTGTTTTAAGGTGGGTCGCTACCATTGAAATTCGAGCTGCTGCGCAGGTCCCTGCGCGTATAGATTATTTTCATCAGAATAAGACAATTTTTAGTATGCACATGCCTATATGTCCAAAAGAAATCTGGGACAATTTCGCTCAAAATTGTGTATTTTATGATGATTTGAAATTTTGACATATTTACATCTGGATTTTTTGTACCTTATAATTATAATCCCCACATTACAATATACAACGCTGTACAAGTGATAGGTTGCTCACAATGATAGAGGGCATATATAGAGAAAAGGTTTCTTGCCAGGACTCATGCATTTTACCCAGGATGCAGTGATTTGAATATAGTATTGCATTCATTTGTCTAATACTTTTTAATTTCAAATGTCCAAAACTTCAAAACTGTGCATGGGACCCCATATCAAAACTACTTTATTTAAAGGCAAATTATCTAAAGTATATTTTAGAAAAGTTTAAGAAAAATCTAGTGGTTTAAAATAGAAATTCTAACAAATTTTAAGAAATGCTCACAAGTGGTCATTCAAGTATGGTGCTAAAAAAGGGGGATTTGAGTAGGTACCTAGTTGGGAGAAGTCAGTCAGTATAAAAGTATAATATACTTTAGAGTGTGTGACATGAGTAGGTACCTGATAGTGCTGCACTCTCTGTTTTGAACAAGGCAGGTGACTTTTCAGACTAATGTGGTGAGTGCAAGTCGAATGGTGAAGCAGAGCGTGACTTCTTTTGAAAAGAGGGTACCTACTGATAGTTCTTTTTACCATAGGAGCAACACGCTCCAGAAACTTGCCACTATTTCCCCATACTACTTACACCAATATACATACGCTCTGAGGTGTAAGTATTACATGGATTGGGGATTTTCTGCAGGACTTACATTTACTTATAGATCATTACACGGTACCCACTACACTGTGGGCAGTTTTTTTTTGTTTGTTTTTTTATGCATAGATAGTTGCGGTTTGTCTGTTAGATAACCAAAACATCTGTTTGTTCCAATCTATAAACGCAACTAGACACGAAAAAATAACTGAACAAGTGGGATTTTACTTTAGTGTAGCAGTTTTAATTTTGCAAACATTAACTCAAGTCGGTCAGAATAGGCCAAATCTTTAAGAAATAATGGATATAGGTTCTCTGTCCTTTCCCCACCTGCCATTAGAATTATCCTAGCAATAGTAGCTTTGTAGCCCAACTCCCCGCCCCAGCCGAAAAAAGTACACTTATATTTATTGACTAACGACCACTTCCTATACAGGCCCGGCAAGTTTTCCAACCAAGACACAGTAATGAATAGGGAATGGTGTATTATATTAAGCCACTCCCCACTTAGATTAGCGCGTACACTGATTTAACGACGTGCAATCATAGCGCGATGATTAATTCTTGGACTGATGATTTCGGATCGATAATTACGCCTACGCCCAAGACGGAGGGCCAGCATTACTAAGGCACCACTTATACCCTTTAATGGCCGCTGATGCAGCAATGCATCATGCCCATTGGTCGTCATGATGCACCAATCAAGTGCTGATGAGGATATGAGCATGATGCAGTAGTGCCTAAGACACCAACTGACAGCTCTCTAGTCTTTCCTTTCTGTACAGAGAAGGTCGTCCCTGACCCGACCCCTATATCGAGGTTCCAGGTCCTATAGTAGGGGCACCATTGCTTTATCTGGTACCACGAGAGATAAGCACTGATAACAACCAGCATGGTGGGTACCCGCTAGGTTGGTATAGCTTGTCGGTACCTTGTTAGCACTATATGTGGTGAGTGAATACTTTTCTGGATTTTGAGTTTCATAAAAATGATACCCTTTTCAGATTTAAAGATGAGATTGAATGAGTCATATTTCTTATACTTTCAGAAAATTATTTAGTAGTTGGGTAATGGGTTGCATCTACCGGGTGTGTGTGTGTGTTGGGGGGGGGGGGTAGGGATGGTGTGTGTGTGTGGGGGGGGGGCTCAAGGACGAGTGATAAAGCAGCACGTCACCACCACCACAGGCGGTAACAGATAAATGACATCTATCTGTACGAGTGTGTGGCAGGGGGTGGGGAAGGGGTTGTAGAGATTTCCCTGTTCTTGCTATGCCTCATCTGCTCATCTGACCATTAACCTTTAAATATCTACCTCGTGTGTATACTTTTCTTTTCTTTTTCACAGTACCCTCTTTCTTCACGATGCGGCAATGTGGCACCTGTGAGTAACTCGCCAGTGCTGCATTCAAGCATCATGCCACACTTTGATTTGAGTATCCCTAATTGTCGAAATGGGCTGGTGATAAACTTCTTGCTCTTCATGTGCGGTCCCGCTCCCTCTTTATTTCAAGCTTTCCAAAGCATAAAATTCCCCTCTTTATGGAGATGATTTTGGCGATGGTTCCGGGTGATAAGTACACATACCGAGGTCGAGGGTTGTCCAAACGGCGTAGCCATTGTAAACCCCCCTAGTATAAACCCCACCCTCGTGTGAGCGACATCTGCAGAGGGCAGTTGGAAATTCTAGTTTTAGAACTGTCTTAGAATATCAAACCCAGTCAAAAAGTCACACCCTTATTTCAAGGTGATTGGGTCTGATATGGTTTAAAGAATCATTATAGGGCTATCGGTATCCCTTCTCTGCCATATTTTCTTCCCTTACTCTTCCTGTCTTGAGCTATAAACACCGACCTCTCCCCCCCCCCCCACCGTTTGCCTCTACTTTCTCTCCTTATTTCCTTCTCATAATCTTGTCACTCCATACCCGCTTTATCGCCCCCCCCCCCCCTTATCCTCCTTCTGACATGCTGAGCTGCGTCCGCTGTCGGGGCCCGGATGTAGGCTACGACTGGCGCGCTGCCTAGCTAGTGGCAATTTACATTTTGGCGGGAATTGTTTGTGATTGTGGGAATTAGCAAACAATGGCCGACTTTGGCGGGCATGGTGACGAGATGTCGGCTGCTGCTCTGCAAGCGTCTCTCACTGGGCACCATTCGCCTTGTGTTCCTCCCTGCGGGCACCCGACCACACCGTCATAGGCGCAGCGTCATAGACGGCACGTCATATTGGAGCCGCTGATGAGCTTCTAAAGAGCAAACGACAATTTCTATGTAAGATATGAGGTTTGTGATAAGTATGGCCGATACCATGTAAGAAAACCACCGCTTTTCTATGCTAGGATTATTCATAAATGCGTAAGAAGCCATTTTTGTTGGGGAGGGTGGGGGGGGGGGCATTAGCCACAGCTACTCCAATTTGAATAGATGTACTTTAATGCCTCTAGAATAGACTGACTGTACTAAAACAACACAATAGTATGATATGACATATTATAGATCACAAGATCGCCTGAGAATGCTCTGGATCGAACCACCAAGGATCATTAAATATGTATAACAATAAAACATAATGCCCCCAACATGCTGTATGGAGCTATAGACACCTAGTGCTGCTGGTCCCTCACGAGCTGCTCACATCCCGCTGGTAACCAGCGATCAATGACGGCCTGACGTTACGTCATTGCGTCTCGTAGTTAGCCACCATGCCGCCCCAAGGCGCTGAAAGCTGCTGCTAATGCCCCCCCCCCCCCTCCCTATTCCCCATCATAGGGATCCCCCATACCACACCCCCTGAACAATTAATTGATGAAGCGCCTGCCGGGAACAGGCTCAGTGCCGGCTGCCGCTGGTTGTGGCGTGCAGCTGACACGGGCAGCCACCACGACGGGGAACAGTGGACGCGGGAAGAAAATGTCGTCTGCAGAGCGTTCCAGTGACAAAGAATGACTGGTGGTGCTGTAGGCCTAAGCGGAATGGGGTAGATCATTAGCTAGGGGGTAATGTACGAGAATCCATGTTAGGTATTGCCTAGCCTATGTAAACATGTACATTTTATGCTGGCTGGGAAGGACATTTCTCTCTCGTTCTTTTCCTGTCTGTCAGTATCTGTATCTCTCCCTTTCCCTTCTCGTTATCCTTATTCAAACTAGCAAATCCCTCGTTTTAATTTCCTGTCACTGTGATCCACTGTGCCTCCCCTCTCCTCCTTTATGTCTGCATGATGGTCTGTCTGTCTGTCTGTCTCTGTCTGTCTGTCTCTCCCTTCCCCTTCTCTCTGTTTGTCTCTCTATGCATCTGTATGTTTGTCTGTGTCCGTCTCTGTATGTCTGTCTGCCTGTCTCCTTCTCTCTGTCTCTCTGTGTGTCTGTCTATCTCCCTCCCTCTCTCCCCCCCCCCTCTCTCTCTCTCTCTCTCTCTCTCTCTCTCTTTTACAACGTACGTTAGTTACAGAGCCAGTGCAAAGCCAAAGTCGATTGGCTCCCAATTTTGGATCGGGATCTAGAGCTGTCAACCCCTTCCAATTATAGTTACTGACAGAATTACCATACAAATCATTATGGTAGCGGCCTACTGAATCTACATTACCTACTGGTTGATTCGATGCTCATCATATAAGCGTTTGGTCTTTGAATGAGTGCCGGTCTTGAATAAGCGCCGGGGGTACTGCAGGATTGAAATTGAATTATGCACTATAAACTAAGTCTTGAATAAGCGCCGGTCTTGAATGGGGTTGAGCCAGGTTGTAATCTATGAGTGCCGGGGCGCTTATACAGGCCACTACGGTAACTCATTTGAGGGCTGCTATTGCATGAATGCATCATGTCAATTGGTTGTCATGAGTCCACTAAATTTGAACGCAAGCTATAGAGCACTTATGGCCCAGGTCTACCACCAAATATTATAAAAAAAATTATTAAATTAAACCTACCTAACTGTTGACACTATAGTGACAGTATGTCCAAGTCGCCAATGCTTAAGCCTATGGAGAATGCACCCATTATCACTTAGATGTTTCATTGGCAAATCACTGGCGAGTTAAGCATTGCACGATACCAGCAGGTCTTGAATAAGGATCGATATTAACCATAAAAAGGCATGAGACACTGTAATTCTCCTCTATTTTGTTATAATCCAGCAGTTTTGATGGCACCGTGAGTCAATTGTCTTGCTGTCCGCCATTTTGGATTTTAATGTTCTGTGCACATGCGCGACCCCTCCTTGCCGAAAGTAGCATTTTCGATGGAGAAATGATAGATTCTATTGAATTAACTTGAAATTAATGGCTTTTCAATATAATCCAAGCATCTTTGGCAATATCAATCAAATTGAATTGAATACATCCCCTCAATTTACTGTTAAATGAAAAATAAAAAAGCTTACGACAGACCACTCTGTGCCCATGTCCGAACCCGCCTTGCCGGAAATGCGATAGCCATAACAAAAGTATGTCGGTCTGATTTACAAGCTTGGTCTATAAACGGTCTTAACCCGTCCTATACAAAAATTAACCAACTTTTCCTCCATCTATCGCGTTATATGGACGGTCTTCTGCCCCTACCTGCTGAAAAAAGCGTCTTAATTGGACAATTCCCATAGGAACCCATGTGTTATGTCTATCGCAAAAATCTATCGCACAATGCAATCCTATGGAACCTCATTTTCATGAGAAAGTAAGTCAAACATGTCAGGTTTTTTCTTCAGCATTTTTCATAGCTAAATATTTTTTTTCCCAGGAATTGTGCATGTGCAATGAAAGACTAGATCCTAAAGAACATGTTTCCATAATTTTTTGTTTAATTATCCCCCATTTTCTATGAGCAATTCCCATCTAAAGTTCCAATTCATGATCATCAGTTTTTGACTGAAAAGGCGCCGCCAATGACCCAGGAGGACCTGGGCCAATAAGGAAGTGCTGCAGATGAGCAGAATCTCCGGCACTTCATTGCTGCATCAGGTATACAAATGGACATGATGCACTCACGTCATAATGCCAAGGGAACCAGGAGAATCATGCCACGCTTACTGTATTGGCCTGTATAAGCGCTGAGTATTTGAACAAGCGCCGGTCTTGAATAAGCGCCCGGGTACAGGGGTATTGAAATTTGGAAATCCACTTTAACTTTAGTCTTGAATAAGCGCCAGTCTTGGAAACGGGCCGGGGTAAAGCCTACTTGAAATTAATGAGCGCCCCGGCACTTATACAGGCTAATACGGTACACCAGACTCAGCTGTCACATTATCATGATTATGGCACATCATCCCTTGTAAACGTTCACATAATATTCTCTTCGCCAAGTGTACAAGTTGTATAGATGGGAAGCAAACCACAAATCCCCCTCAAAAGTTTTACTTTAATGGGCGGCCATTTTGAATAATGATTTTTCAAAACAAAATGGCGATGGCAGTTTGACGGTGCATTCTCGCGTCCTGAATGACCTTGGCAGAAGTGAGCTGTTTGGCACGCCTGACTGACGAACACATCATTACAGAGCGGTGAGTCTGAACACATTAAAAAAGTTAACCCTTTAAGGACCACTAATTCAGGAGTGCATCATGTATACCCGGACGATAATAGGGTTGGATATCTTTCTATTTTTGAGACTGGACAACTTTGAACAGTTCTCCAGACCTTAATAATTAGAGTATCACAAAATTGTGGGACATCGTTCCCTTGATAATGATGGTTAAGTACTGCCAAAGTGTTTCTGCCTGAACTGAAATATCTAAAAATATCTCTATTCCATAATGCTGTTCAAAGTGAAAGAACGTTTATAGATTAGAAAAGAATTTTGCAATATTCACATTCTTCAGCTATTGTAGTATCTGTTCAAAGAAGAAACTTTAAAATGCATTATAGATGGTCATAATCTTTGGTTTATGCATTCACAATTAGAGTTCATACGGGATTATAAATTATTTACATGGAAGGGGTATACACAGTCCGTAAATGCATTTGTATGAAATCCTTGGTAAAACATGATGTGTACCTTCAAGGGTTACAGGGCACTGAGCAAC
Source organism: Acholoe squamosa (assembly GCA_949317995.1). Classification (NCBI taxonomy): domain Eukaryota; kingdom Metazoa; phylum Annelida; class Polychaeta; order Phyllodocida; family Polynoidae; genus Acholoe; species Acholoe squamosa. The sequence continues at coordinate 31,735,523 of OX439049.1, read as the reverse complement.
TCCAGACAGCAAAACACATTTTTAACAATTACATAATACCCTCTTGCTGACAGCTAGCAATGGGCATTCACACCCATTTAACCAATATAAAGGACATTTAATGAATAATTTTAATGCTTTTAAGGATATTGAGCTGTCCAGGAACCCTGTATGGTCTATTTCTATAGAACTATTTTTTCATAGTGAGTTTGAAGTTTATGTTTTAATGGAGAATTGCTGGAGAATACTATGTTCTCACTACTAGCGGTAATGTCCTATGGATTGTGCATGGCGAGTGATTCATGTCTTTCACATATCCCTCTCCTACATTTTCATTTTTGATGGATGAATTACTTCTACCCTTTTAATGCTATAGATACACTTGTTCATACACTGTAAGAAGTTTATGTTTTATAACAGAGATGTATCTTGTAAGCTCACAGGGGAAAGTGCTCTACTCTCAAATACCGGGACTCTTACTGTAATACCAAGGCTTTGCAGGTGTAAATACATGTGTACAGTGAGTGATGCTGTATAATTACTCTGTATGCAGTATGGCCTAGGCCAGCCAATCACCCTAGTGGCCCTTCAAAGGGTTTACCAAAATAGCCTTACATGTACTTTCCCCCACTGGAGGCCAGTAGTATACCATATGTTTAGTATGTATAGTCTTGTATTGCACACCTCAATCCAATATCGTCCCCAGAGCTTAATAATGAATTGCAATATGATAATAACCTCAACAGGGTCAATCTAGCATTGTGCATAAATGATATTGTACAAGTTTACATGAGAAGAAACTAGGAACAACCAATAATATGCATACATGACACCATAACTGTGTCTAAATCTGAAATACAAGTCCCTGGACTCTGGGGTTGAAGCTAACATAGGCTTACCTGCCTTTAGGTTATTTCAGTGTTAAAACTGAATGACCATGAAATGGTTACGGTGAGATGGTTCTCTACTTCTCTTACCCTCAATAGTGCCTCACTTAATTGGGATTGGAGACAGTTTTGTCTTTATTAGGCATGCATGGTTTATAGTATCAATACATGCATGGAGTGCACACATAAATGATATTATGGGGATGATTACCATGAACTGGCCCCAATAGCAGAATATATAACAGTGTCGTTTATAACATACCTGTACATGTATACAATACCTTTGTTGTTGATTAACAGAACCCCTTGCTATAATTCTACAATTTGAGTTTCTGTGATTTTACAGCAATAGTTGCTGGAACCTCAGTTGCCAGCAAAGGTTTCTGTAAATTTACAGTATATTTTATTGTTCATTTACAGCAAAATTTGCTGTCCATTCACAGAAAATATTGCTGTTTCTTTACAAGACATTTCTCTGTAATTTTACAATACATATTTCTGTTAATTTACAGCATATGTTTCTGTAGCACTGATTGATCTTGATGTATGATCACAGTGACTGTTACTGTATGATTACTCTGAATTGTTCTGTAGAATTACAGTTATTCACCTTCTGTAGATTTACAGCAAAATATACTGGAACCAAAGTTGTCAAGGGATTTTGCTGTAAAATAACCCTGCCTACTTCTTACAGTGTAGTACCAAATGTTATGGTAATGACACTAGCAACCACCACCATGACCCTGAGCTTGACATTCTCCAAGCATATCCTTCTAACTACAAAAATATACACAAAGATATAAGATTTGATGTAGTAGTTAAAGCACTAATGGCGTTTTTTATGTGTACGACCTGCTACTAATAGACTGGGTTTTGATACATTGTACTCTAGAACTTGACTTGAAATTTTCAATTTCCGATTGCGGATTTTAAAGCTTTTTCCCAAGTGTAGAGTGTGGTTTTCCTAGGTTTGAGGTGCAGCTTATACACGGGTGTGGTTTATTTACGAGGTTTTAAGCCCCACCCCCCTACACATATTAAACCCCATGCACAAGCTAACACAGCCACAAAGGGTAATGTACACCACCTAACATGGTACAATAAGGAGGTTACAAGGGGGCAATGGAGCATGAGAGTTTATCAGTCCTTGTCTACAGGCTAAATTCATTCAAGGCTACCACCTGCACCCCCCCTCACATAGTGTGAACCCATGGACATCTGAATTGGATACCTTAAGGACAGCATTAATTAACTATTTCTTTCCTTGCTTTTGAATAGGTATGGTTGAGGAGGGTAGACTTGTATGAAAGTAATGATCCCCACTTGAAAAGAGGAAAATACAGAGTTAAACAAACTTTGTTATCTTTTCTCTGTTCTTTGAATCACCACACATAACGCCCACACAGTCAGAGAGGAACATTTAATCATTGTAATGTTTAGATTACATGAGGACTGCAATATGCCTACCCCACACACCCTAGTAAGCCTTTAAATGCTGCTAATGCATTCATGCAGGATATCCATTGATGCATGATGCATAAATGCAGGCCTCGTGAAAAACTAGGGCTAGATCCATGCATCATGCCTACTCTACAGGGTTGATACATACCTGGGGGTGGTATGATGCACCAATGATGCAGCAAAGAAAGCCAGCCAGCATTCCACTAATGTATCATGACAAGGAATGGGTATTTTAGTCTCATGCATTAGCAGTCCTTAAAGGGGTAGAGGGGTAACACTTTATAGGCCAACATAATACATCCAGGTCCCTGTTTGTATGTTGTCATGATGCATGAAAGCAGCGCTGACAGGTTAACTCACCAGCACTGCATTGGAGCATCATGCCCACTCTTCAGTTATGCATCAACCCTGTAGTATCCTCATGATGCATAAATGCAGCACTAATAAGGTACACACGTTCATACAGCATGCCTATATCACAGAGTAAGGCTGCCATCAAAGGGTTAACATAATTACATCTCATCTAATGTTAGATGAGAATAGATAGAATATTGCCAGCAGATTGAAATACTCCGACTGAAGCGCTGTTATCATCCCATTTTCTAGTTAAACTCTTCAAGGGCAGCGCGCTGCTTTATTGCATTAGATCTCATTTCAATACAAATCTGACATCAGTATTGCATTGGTGCATCATGTCTTGTTGCAATGATGCATCATGCTGAACCACACAGCATTTATACACTGCTGATGGGTGTGATGCACCAATGCAGCATCATGCAGGTATCGTGATGACAAGTAAACATTAACCCTTTGAATGCCGCCAATGCATATATGAATCATGGCCATTGGTCTTCATGTTCTTTCATGTATAAACTGATCCTTAAAGTGCTAACACAGATAGAATGGCATGACATTGTATCATTGTATGCTTCTTGTATTGGTCATTTTCGCTTTTCAATCTCTGAGATTGCAGATATGAGGCATGCAATCTGTATGGTGGTAATGGGATTTGAATGCCTAGGGGCTAATTCACTGCTGGGCTTAATGGGAATGTATACACTGCAAAAATGCTGTTTAGATCCTAAACACAATTCTAAACATATTCTTGCAACGTTTTTGTAATCACATAAATTTCCTAAACATGTTTAGCCAAACAATGTGCTTAGCTCAAGTGTTTAGAAATCTAGGTGTTTAGGTTAAAACTTTTGTGTTAAGATATATGAATTTTTGTGTTTAGGTGTTTATGAATTTTTGTGTTTAAGATTTAAGGTTTACAGACATGTATGCATTAAAAAACAGAGATATATATTTTTTTTCTCATTTACTGGGGGGGGGGGCATCAGCAGGTATTTACTTGTCAAAGTCTCCAAAGATGTCAGCCACAGTTATATATGTGTACATGTATTACACACTGCATCAGAATGAGAGACTTGAGAAAGTACAACAGCTTGGCAGGAAGGATATTGCCTTATTTATTCCAGAATAACATCAAATAGGTGTCAGTCATGGATTTTATTGATCATTTCATGGTAATGATGGTGGTATTAGGTGAATCTAGTCTATTTTCTATTGCCCTTTCTATTCACATGACATTCTATGAAATGAAACCATGATAAACATGGGATTTGGGGACATTTGTCACAACAATTGATTATAACTGTGTGAAGATAGTCCAGTCAAAGGTAGTGCTGCTACCTGGTGTGGATTCAACATCCAAGTATCTAAACATATTGATGTTTAAATCTAAACACCTATTATTCAACTGTCTCAACTCTAAACATCTAAACATGTTTAGCATAAATGTTTATGTAGTTAGAATAAAAGTGTTCATTTCCTAAATGTGTAGTCGATGAGACGCCTAACTGACCTATATGTTTAGGTTTTAAACGTGTTTAGACCTAAACATGTTTAAAATCTAAACACCATTTTTGCAGTGTACTACGTATAGGTGCTTGGTTTAATGTTAGACAATATTTGATATATATGGAGAATATATTCTACCTTTTGTAGAAACATAAAGGTCTCATTCCAAAATTTGTTCAGACACCGTAAAGAAAATCGAAATAATAATTCTCAGGCAATTTAGAGACAAAGCTTTTACTGTTATTTTCAACAGTTACTAATCAGAGTAGTAAACATCAATCTATACGCCTAAGCTTTCCCTGTCTGTCTGTATCTGTTCGTCTCTCTCTTTCTCTGTTAGTCTAAACATTGTATGTCTACCTATATATCATTCCCGTCTTCAATATCTGCTTGTCTGGCTATTCATGTTAGCCTGTCTATGTCTCTGTCCCTTTCTTTCTTTCTTTCTTTCTTTCTTTCTTTCTTTCTATCTATCTTTTATCTTTCATCCTCTCTCTCTCTCTCTCTCTCTCTCTCGCTCATTCACTTCCTTCTTTTTCATTTCTCTCTAATTTAAAGCATCCAACACTTTCTCATCCCTGTAAATATTTGAGGGTATTTTCCTTGCCCATCCCCCACCATCCGCTACTTTTCATTTGTATGTTCTTCACAAACTATCTCCCCCCTCCAGCCCCTACAAGGGCAGCTAGTGTCTTGTCTCTCGGGGCAACCACAGGTAAAACCCCACAGATTTGACCAAAGTTTGTTAAAGAAGAGATGAAAAAAATACATAGGGCTTTGTCAAGTGTAAATTATAATCAACCTCTGGACAAAGTTGTAAACAAAGCAATGAATATTTCTGATCACTTCAAAGGAGTTTTTCCCTCCCCCTCATACCCAGCAAATTGTCGTTATCTGTCGCCATGATTGGTCATCAATGGTGACTCCTTTCTGAGTGATAACTCACTGCGTCATCTTTCACCACTGTGTGTCAGTCTCACATGGCATGGTGATTTATCACAACAGTCGCCAACATGATCTCACTCACTGCGTGAGTATGTGCCACTCCTTGTCATCCCTCACAAAGCATGGTGACTTATCACCACCATCGCCAACATGGATCTCACTCACTCCGTCAATATGTGCCACTGTTTGTCAACTCTCATTCAGAACTTTTTACCTGCATTGCCACATGGCTCTCACTCACTGCGTGAGTGTGTATCACTCCTAGTCAATCTTCTCTCAAAATGGCGACTTATCACCACCATTGCCAACATTGGTCTCACTCAATACGTGAATTTGTGTCACTCCAAGTCAATGCTGTCTGAGGATTGCATCATCTGTCACTCACTCTCACTCACAGTGGCAACTTATCACCACCATTGCCAAAGTTGTTGAGACAGCACCACTGTTCAACATGTAGCCTATCTAGGAAGTGTGAGCATGAAGTATAAGTCCCATACGTATCAAATGTGCTTTGTTTCACACTAATTTCCATGTAATATTTCAGAGTTGAATCAAACAAGATTATATAGAGAGAATATCAATTGAATTTAGATAGAGGTATCTCTAAAATGAAAGCAACTATCCATAAACACCTTTTCTCTGGTTACAGGAAAAATACATAGGGAAATATCAACATGAACACCTTGTCTGTGGTTAGAGGGAAGATACATATGGCAATACCTTCTCTGGCAAAACATACTTTGATCTGCGCTATGACATGGTGCGTGTTTCATCTAGCGAGGTGAGTGATCAACCGCCTTGCCATCCCTGGTGAGTGAGAGTCATCACGATCCTCGCCAACCGTGGTGAACATGCGCTATGGCATGGTGTGCGTTTCATCTAGCGAGGTGAGTGATCACTCGTGTCACCATCCCTGGTGAGTGTGGGTGATCAAGATCCTCACCCTCTGTGGTGAACCTGTGCTATCACGAGGTACGCGTTTTATCTAGCGAGGTGACTGATCACAATCCTTGCCATTATGTGCATTATGACGTGGTGTGCGTCTCATCCAGCGAAGTGAGTGATCACTCATGTCGCCATCCCTGGTGAGGATGAGTGATCACTCATGTCGCCATCCCTGGTGAGGATGAGTGATCACGATCCTTGCCATCCCTGGTGAACATGTGCTATGACGAGGTGCGTGTTTCATCTAGCGAGGTGAGTGATCACCTGCGTCGCCATCCCTGGTGAGTCTGAGTGATCACCATCCTCGCCATCTGAGGTGAGGCCATGTGATCACCACCATTGCTATTCCTGGTGATCTTGTGCTATAGCGACGTTGTGTTCCATCTAGCGACATGTGTGAGCCACTTCACACAGGTTGACGAGGAGTCACGACAATTTGCTGGGTAATTTTTTTAGCCGTCACGAAATCTGCAATGTGCTATGACATACAGACTCACATAAGTGCTGATAAAAACTACGAAATCCTAAGTGCATGATTACAATCACATTGACCATTCTTGGGGAGGAATCTCTGATAACAGCATGTCTCTCGTATGATAGCTCAACCGCCAGTGAATTTTCAGATGTCAGTTATATTGAAAAACGTTCCAGATATCTTTATGATCATACTGAATTATTTACGGCGCCTCTGTTTTAGAGAACCAATTAATTCAGTATCCAGCCAATTTCTACCTGAAACTGAGATGGCATGATTACCAAGACTTCATTGTAGAATGGTGTACAAAATGTTGGCCATACTTGGGGATACAGACCAGCCATAGGCCGCTCTAACCACTATACCATGGCCCTGAACCCTGACCTTCCCTCCTCCTACCTGACCCTGCCGCCATCCACCTTTGACATTCCATCTGTGACCTGTAACCTTGACCTATGATCTGTGACGTCAGCTCTACTCACCTCTCACCTCTAACCCTGTCCCTCATGTGTCACGTGGTCATACAGCGTCCTCTATAGACGCCAGAGTGTGTTGACCCCATTAACCCTTTAAAGGCAGATCGTGCACATAATGATGCATGAATGCAGCGTGAGTGTACACACAAGGCTTCATCCATGCATCATGCTGACCCTAGAAATCCTGCATCATACCCCCTGGAGGTGTATGCTCTCAAAGTGGACAGTCTGTCCATCATGTTGCTCAGAAACAGCCTCGATAGACAAAGTCTCCCTATACTTGCTCAAGACCATAGATTCCAATTTAAACAAAGTTCCCCTATGGCAACGTGTTTTACATTCTACTACATGCACCCTGATGGGGTTTTGTAACACGTTCTAGCTGTAGCTTCTCTTAGTAGCACCTCAATTAGTTTACCACAATTTAATCCATCCCCACCCATACACCCCTCAAAAAAGGGAGAAAACAAAAATAAAATCGAATTTACAACAAAGGACACATGGCTGTATCCCAACACCATGATGTAATGAGAGAGAGCATCACCACCCCTTTTCACTAACCCCACCCTCCACCCACCCCAATTGTACCCCTTCCATCCTACCCCCCCCCTCGCCCCTTCACAGACTTTCATTTCCCATAAGGCTCTGGCCTTTGACCCAAATAAAGTGTTAGAACTTTAAATTTGAACAGATGTTTTAAGGATGCAAAATGTTAACTGGCATTGGAGAATACTGCCAGAACTTTTAAATCGCATTCTTCATTTTCCATAGATTACCTTCTGTTATTAATTCTAATATACCAGAGGAAGTGTCTGATACCTAGAGCGTCTAAAGTAAGATATTCAGTTAGAAAACCATGTAGGGCCTATCATTTTCTTCATTCAGTTTCATGCCTTAGTTTCATCATAGCATAAAACGATTGTCAACTGCCCACAATAGGATTTTTTTGTCAAGCATATTTTCATAAACATATTTAATTAAACTACTTTGAAATGTGTGTCTCTAATCCGATAAGTGTAGGAATTTCAACCTCCTGTATCTAATAATAGCACTTAAAATGAGATCATTCCCAGCCGGTGTTTTCCACCTTTTTGTGATTAGCCAACCCCTCTTTTTTTCAGTGTCTACATGAATCGGTTTCAATACACATTCTAAAGTTAAGGTAAAAAAATCAAACAAAGGAAACAAAGAAGTGTCAAGGGTTAAATGGCACCTCTCCAAAACTATGACGTAATCCGGTGCAACCCCCTAAAACACCCATGGTGCTCCTCGCCGTGACGTCGAAATGACATAGCCTAACCATGACGTAACTATGACGTCAGAACATGACGTAGCAGCACACGAGGATCAAAGAACGTAGAGGACGTGATTTTACGATTACAGCGATGTGGTGCGCCGCGATGCCCGGCAGAACAATGAAATCTTGCCGAGCGTGTAAAACATTATCGATTTTATTCCACTCCTCGACATGCCATTTCCACACAAATCAATATGGAGTATAATGGGGGCGTTTTGTCCGCTCCCCTCCCCCAACTCACTCTCCTCCCCGGGGTACCAGAAGGGGAGACATTAGAATCTAGTGCCGCGGTAGAGAAGGGAGGGCGGGGGAGGTGGGGAAGAGGTGGTTAAATTTTAGTTTAAATATAATCAATAAAGACTAACAACTGGCCTGTCGGTCTGCATGTCTGCCTTCCTGCCAACCTGCCCGTCTCTGTCTGTTTGTCTATTTGATGGAGAATGACAGGCCCTATAGTGGATGATTTTGCACTGGACTCATTCATTGTTGCATCCGGGTGTTGCATTTAGGCCTACCTATTATGTCATGGCTACATATAGCACCCTTCTCTCTTGGCATATTCATTATTTCATCCTGTCTGTCTGGCTGTCCCTATCTGAATCTTTATCTCAGTCTCTCTCTCTCTCTCTCTCTCTCTCTCTCTCTCTCTCTCTCTCTCTCTCTCTGCATGTCTACCTCTCTCTCTCTCTCTACCTCTCCCCCCCCCTCTATCTCTCTCTCCCGCTCAAACACAAATTCAATCACTCCGGCGCCTCCCCCCCCCATTAATGCATCCATCGTCCACCCTACCCCAGTCCCTTATGTACAATGTACTTTTATGTTACACAAGTCGTCTTCTGCAGGTTCCATTAAGGATATTACAGGCTGGCACACCATTTATACTAATTTGCGTGCAGTGCTTAATTAGACCACAATGTAGCTCCATACTTTGTAGCGCAGCGTTTTAAAACCAAGCCTTAAAACAGCTTTTATGGCAAGCACTATGAATAATCCATGGAACTCACGACTGGGACGCGTGCTTCTCGATAGAAACTGGATTCAAAGTGATTCTATATTCATGGAAAAATGAATTTCAGTGCATTTTGTTTGCTTTTATAATGCATTGTGGTCTGTGGTTGGGTGGTGGTAAAAAAGGAAAAAGGGACTGAGTTCAACATTGCTCTTGGAGTTTGTCTTTAATGGATATCGCTCAAAGATTGAAGGTATAACCCTTTAATGGTGACACATTGTCACCATGATGGACCGATGCAGTATAGGCCTACTGCATGCCGAGAAACTCGCCACAGCTCATCTGGATGCACGGACGTAACCTAGCGAGTTATACTCACTAGGGCTATTCAATAGTTTTTGTCACTAAACATAATATCTACGACCATAATGCTAAGCCTCATGCAGCAAAAATACTATGCGGCATTTGAAAGGTTAGCAATACACTGAGAGAACGAGATAGAGAGAAGGACAGAGACAGATATTTAGACAGAGATTCATGAAAATTGTTCCAAACCTAGTGTTTCTCCATGAGTTAACCTTGAAGCCATGCATATTCCTCGGTAATACGTATACAGGAACGCTGATTTGTCAATTATTTATTACAGACAAATTGACGTTCCTGTATTTATTTTTATATGTTTGATTTCAGGGATGCATTGAAATCAAGGAAAAACTCACTGTTTAATCGAACTTTTTGCCCCATAGCCGCCATGACACCTTGCTCAACTACCCACTTCCTGTTTGTGAGTGCACTACAAAAATATAGTCCCCGATCCAAAAATCACTGATTTTAGTTAGAATGAACCTCTAAATGATGTATTTACACCAAGTCATTTTTATTTGAATAAAAATAAAGATTATGAGGCCATTTCTTACCTTACAGACCAGAATTTCAGTTTAAATCTATGCGCGCATCACTCAGGTTGACCCTTGACCCCAGCATGACCTTGTTCCCCGTTCACTGAGTGCAAATGACCCGAAACAAGTTGAAATCAAAACATGACATAGTCTACCCGACTGGATTAAATGTCAAAATGTAAGACAACCACAAATAGACAGCTTATATGGAACCAGGACGTGAATATATAAGGTATTTAGCATGTCATGAGGGCAATAACACAAGTTATACACGTCGATTTATGAATGAATGTGGACCAAAATACTTTGTATGTGTGGTCTGCAGATGACAGAAATAGTCCCTGCTTTTGTTGACATTCCTGCCCCAGTGTGATGAGGCCGGAAGAAGGGGTAATACAGAGAAAATGTCAAGTAACGTTTTGGCAAATACAAACCCCTATATCGTAAATAACAACAATACGATTGCCAATGCATTAGTCTATGTGAGTTCAGAATCTTACTAAACATATAAAAATAACACAGAATATTGCTTCTAGGCTAGTGAGTGAAGAAATGTTCAGTTTGGAGCATTTTAAGTGACACTCTCCAAAAATTCATGTTTTTTTTATGGAACAGATAGATCTGCCATGAAAGTACTTGAGGCTATAATTTAAGCTAGTTGATGACCTTGCAAAGTTACAGTGGAGAATGGAGCCGTGGAGAATGAGATCCAGTTGTTTGGTTGTTTATTTTTTTAAAGCCGCTGTGGGGAATGGATCACACTATGCTTTATTATAGGCACCATCATTCTAAACATGAAATAAATGACCATATATATGAACACACACATGATGACAGATACCGAAACAGACAAATTCATGGAGAATAGGGAACCAGAAAGAACAGAATGAGAGTGACACTGGCAGAGGCAGGGAGGATAGAGGGAATTGAGAAAATGTCAAAATCCAAGAGAAAAGATGGAGTATAGCCTTCTAGACAAGAAGCCAGGAAGATTGTCAGCACAGAACAGAACAAGTATATTGATCCTTTCCGTTCATTATACACCACTCTAGAAAACACAATGTGAACAGAATTTGTAGATCACTGACGATCCTTATAATGCTGCAAATAACTCCAAGCCTGCTATATTTGGCCCCACACCCTCAAGTCCCACTGGACAACCCCCTTTCCCTCCCTCCCTCCCTCCCTCCCTCCCTCCCTCCCTCCCTCCCTCCCTCCCTCCCTCCTCCACTGCTTCCATGCTTTTAGTGAGAGGGTCTGTCGGCGAGCGATAATAAAGCACAAAACTGGGATAAATCCCCTGGCCGGATAGACCACAGGGGGGAGGGTGTTAACCCGCCTGACTCCCGCTAGGGGGCGGCAGGAGGGTGTCAGGGTGTCAAATTGTTGTCATGGGAACGCCGAGCCAGGCTGCGCATGCGCTGTCAGATCAATATGGCGGCCATCTAGATGAAGGTGGCAGGGAAGGAGTGGTGATGATAAAGACGGGGGCTGATAAAGACTACTGTAGGTACCTCTGTGATGGAGATATCGGGGTACTAGTGGTAGGTCTTGTAGTAGGCCCTATGTAAATAAGGCTTAATCAAATAGTCGGTACCTTTAGTTAGGATAGTATCTTAACCCTTTAGGGAAGTGGTCATTTTTAAACAACAGTGGGTGCGTTTTTGGGGAGACAATCCCCCTTTGGGGGGGGGGGGGTGGACAACAAATTTTGCCCCTTAATTGACCCTGTTAGGCCTAAGCAAAAAAAAAAGCCAGTGTGCTGTTTTAAAATAAAAGAGTAAGGGGGGGCAAAAAATATTTGGCACCCGCGAAAAATCCACCAACCACCCCTCCCCCCCTACCAAATGACCACTCCCTAAAGGCCACTGATCAATACACTAACGCATGTCCACTGGTCGTCATATTGCATGAATACAGCCCTCGTGAGTAACTTACCAGGGCTATGTTTATATAGGCCTATTATGCTGTACCTATATGCCCTTATGTGATAATTACAGAGGATTTAGTAGAGCAGTCGTACCAGTGCAAACATCAATGTGTGGGACTATTGGCAACATCATAGTTAGTTGAGGCTCTCCGGCCAAAGTATATTGTGTAGTGCCCTCCTGGTCGTGATGATGTATCTCTGCATATCATTAGCCAGGGTTTCGTGGCTAAGCGCCAGACTCCCAAATAAGCGCTGTTAAAATTAAGCACTGGGGTGAGTTTATATAAAACCACTATTAAACACTAAAACAGTCAATTAAGCACCGGTCTAATATAAGGGACGTGGGTAGAGGGGTATTGAAATCTATAAGCACCAAGGTACTTAAAAGAAAACATGGAAGATCCGAAACTAGTCAGCGGTGACCACTTTAGGTCCTCAAGTTGACGATACCTAAAACTACAACTTTAGGGAGTCAAAATGACGACTTTAGGTCATCATCCTGACGACCTGAGTCATCAATATGATGACTCTGTACTGTCAGTATTGTCATCCGGATGACTCAGGTCGTCAGGATAGCTGTGACTGTACAGCACTGTTAGACTACAGCAAAATGCTCTACATATCGTTTACTGCACCATGGTTGTCCATTTTCATTGATAAATTGCATTAAATAACACAGGGAAGTGTTTTTAAATGATATTATAATATTGTGCACTTCAATACTCTATTTATAAACATGTTTTACAACAGCCTCCATACATAATCAATGCATTACCTGCTGCATTTGGTCAATTGTGACGTCATACAATGCAGCAGAAAGGCCTGCTGCTATCCATTATAATAATGCTTATTTGACTATACATGCCAAAATATTGTTTATTAGCACAGAGACTACCAAAAATAATTCAACATGAAAAAAGGATGGTCTTTTCTTTTAAATGGGCCACTACACTATGATTTGACACAGATTTTGACAGTGCATGGCATTTTGTCATTTTTTTAACAATCAACATAACCAACATACCATAACAACCATTGGTTCAATTGAACAGGTCTGCATTCCTACTTAGGTTAATTTCACTAACTCAAAACATACCCTATGTTCACTGGTGTAAGAAAAGAGGATGGGGCAGCCCACCCCTTGATAATATGATAAGGAAGTTATTTGAGTTCAGGGTACCTTGAGCTCAGGGTGCACCTTATAGACGGGGTCGCCTTATATGCGAGGTATTACAGGAGCTTTGGTACACTTAAACTTTTTTGCTGTGACTGAGTAGTTTGTAGCTTTGGTAGACTATAACATCACTGCTAAGTAGTATATAGCTTTGGTAGGCTTAGACTATAAATTCCCTGCTATAATCGTAAGTAGTATAGAGCTGAACACTTGTTGTGATTCTCAGTAGTATAAAGATTTGGTAGACTATAGCGGCCTTGCTGTGATTGTGAGTAGTAGCTTTGGTAGCCCACAACCCTTTGCTCTGATTGTGAGTAGTATATAGCTTTGGTAGCCTGGAACACTTAGCTGTGATTGTGAGTAGTATTATACTATATGTGACCTGCACTGGGAAAAGGGTCCTTATTCCCCCTGAAATAAGGTCACCCTGTCACATATAGCTTTGGTAGGCTACAACCCGTAGCTGTGATTGTGAGTAGTATATAGCTTTGGTAGCCTACAGCCCCTTAGCTGTGATTGTGAGTAGTATATATAGCGTTGGTAGCGTACAACCCCTTAGCTGAGATTGCTTTGGTAGACTACAGCCCCTTGCTATGTCTGTGAGTAGTACATGTAGTATATGGTTCCTAAACGCAATAAACACCATTTTATTTTAAAAAGAGGGAGTTAAGTTGAGAAAATAATAGGTTAGGGTAAGTGAAAAAAAAATCATTTTTTTCCAAAACAGTCACCATTTGGCACCTAGGGCCCACCTAAAATCCACTTTTTTCCAAAATGACATAAATCCCACACTTGTTTTGTTCCAAAACGCAATAAATCCACTCAGGCAAACATTGTCATGATATGTATGTTCATTAATAACCTTATTTCTATGGATTGAATGATCTGTTAATTTCATGTCATTGTGTTTTGTAAGTTTTATAACCTTATTCCCAATAAAAACCAACTTTTCTGGTGAGGAGAGAGGTATATAGATGTGACAGCTATTGTGATGGATTTATTGCGTTTTGGAACAAAACAGTGTGGATTTATTGCATTTTGGAACAAAACAAGATTTATTGCATTTTGCACAGAAATATATCATAAATCACATTTTGTCTGTGAAAGAACAATCAGTGCAAAGAAGTACTTAAAAATGTTCCATTTATATCCAACTAAATGAGGAAAGTCAAATAGGCCTATAGAAGAGAAAACTACCTTTTGTGGCTATTATGTGGATACAAAAAAGAGTCATGTTGGATTTATCGCATTTTGGAACAAAACAGTTTGGGGAATTATTGCGTGTTGGAACAAAACAGTTTGGGGATTTATTGCGTTTTGGAAAAAAATTGGATTAAGCCCCTTACTTTATCCATGAAGGAAGACTCAAGGACTCAAGGAGGGAGGTGTTTTATTTATGGTCCCCTAGATATTGGAACTCACAAAAATGGCCATCCCCTATACAATTTTTTGGAATGATAAATCTCTCATTATCTCAAAACACTCAAAATGGATTTGCTGCGTTTTGGAACTCTTCATACAGCTTTGATAGACTATAACCTTCTTGCTATGTCTGTGAGTAGTATATAGCTTTGGTAGACTATAACCTTCTTGCTATGTCTGTGAGTAGTATATAGCTTTGATAGACTATAACCTTCTTGCTATGTCTGTGAGTAGTATATAGCTTTGGTAGACTATAACCTTCTTGCTATGTCTGTGAGTAGTATATAGCTTTGGTAGACTATAACCTTATGCCATGGCGAATATCGACGACACTATAGATTAGTACTACTTACGCCGTATTCAATGGGGGGGTGGAATACGATCCTCGCATATTCCGCGGCGCCATTTTGAAATTTATACAGAGTTAACTAGTTTCGTATTTAGGTATGGTTATTAGAAGTTTTACGCAAAAAATGAATGATTGAACTAGTTAAATAATATGTTATGAATTGTTTAAGGTATATCTAAGTGTTAGCGCCATGTTAAAAAAGAATCTATTGCCCTATGCAAGGAACATTCATATCGAAACTAAAAGTAGCGGCTAGCTCCGTATCATGTGACCTACTTCGTCGAACAAGGTGTCATGGCGGATGAAAACAAACCGGGACGAGTCTATGCCTTCAAAACCAGTAAATATTGTTGAAATCCTTTATTTAAAAGCATTTTAAACCCGTGGGCCATGGCATAAATGCAAATGTCCACGACCAGTGAATAATTTTACAGCGTATTCACCAAGGTGGGGCTGCCCGCATTCAACTCAGCCGTATAACGGCTTCGTTGAATACGGGCAGCCCCACCTTGGTGAATACGCTGTAAAATTATTCACTGGTCGTGGACATTTGCTTATTTCTTGCTATGTCTGTGAGTAGTATATAGCTTTGGTAGACTATAACCTTCTTGCTATGTCTGTGAGTAGTATATAGCTTTGGTAGACTATAACCTTCTTGCTATCCCAATCAGCAATGGAGCATTGGGCCATGCTTCTCCATGTTTGGTCCAAATTAAGCCGACATTGGCCCGAAGTATGCTTGCTACCTGGGATGTCTGTGAGTAGTATATAGATTTGGTAGACTATAAACTTGCTAGGTCTGTGAGTAGTATATAGCCTTGGTAGTAGAGATGTTTAACAACCACAACGTACGTCACTCTAATCTGATTTTACGTAGACGTAGCAGTGTTGTAGGTATGCTGTAAGTCTGCGTTATATTGGCTACGTAGTTGGTGCTAAACCTGCCTATAGTATGAACACAACGCCAACAACCAGACAGCGTCAGCCATTTTTTCTTGTGGGACAATTACTACACAAGGGAGGCTAAGGGCTCTATACCGCCTTGAGAGGGATATGACAGGGAGGGGGGGGGTAGAACATTACCCCCACCTACCCATATACCAGCTCTCAGTCAGAAGTCTCTCACATGAAAGGCTTTACCGACATTATGACATAGAATATGGTAGCACAAAAGAAGGGCAGAATCAGAGCCTCATTTCATATTGAGAACGATTGATTATACACATGACGTAATGTATACGGACTTAGCAGGTTTAATTATTAGCCAATGAGAGAACCCCAATCTCTTCAATGCGGTCCTTCGGGGGCCAACTGGTACCCATCTGATAGGTCTTATCAGTAGAACTCGCTGGTAACAAGCTCCAGCAATGTTGGCGCCCATGTGACAACCTGCTACCTCGGAATATCAGTGCATGGTTCCTTATAGGGTTAAGATTGCGGTTGCAGTGAGTGTGAGTGATAGAGGCGAGGAGGAGCATGCTGTATTGGGATATCTGCAGATATTGGTTGCCATGGTTCCCAAGCGTATTTTTGTAGTGGTGGTGGTGGTGGTGGTGGTGGTAGGGAGTGAAAGAAGGGGGTTAGCGGTGGTGCCGTGGTGCAAATGGAGAACACTCTATCAAGAGTTAACAGGTGGCTATAAAAAATCTTAGTGCTCTATGTATCTCCACACCTAGTGTCACCACCGGCGTTTCCTATGACAACTAAAAGGGATCGGACTTGTTCCCGGGAGTGGCAAGTGCATGCTGGCATCAGCGACTTCCGGCTCTGGTCTCGCCGCTAGTTTCCAGCAGAACTTGTTTTGTGTGTCTGTGGTACTTATGAGAATGATACGAGAAGTTCCGAGATCAGAACTGTCATGGCCTCACATACACATAAACAAGTAAGACAAATCACTATGCTGTAATACCTTGCGCATAAAGCATACCCGCGTTTTAAACGCGCCTTAGGGTCAGAAACAAAAGACTACTTTAACGAGCCTTGTGTATCTTTGCTTCTACATATATAAGGTGCACCAGAGGTTCAACCCTGATATAAGAGGTTTTGTGTTAATGTAAATCTGTCTAAATCTGGTATAATTAACCATTAAGACTCTGCTGGTAGAGTGACGACCCCTGAAGACGTGAACCGCCTAGAGACTCCTCCTCTCCCCAACTACCTGACTGAGAGTGGTAGGGTAGAAGGAGGGAGGTGCCGGTGGTGGCCGTGCCTTCATCAGGCGGCTTCGTTACGCTAGTGTCGGTCGGCTGTTAATTAGAACGCGGCAGGAAAATCAATGACAGCGGCAACCAGCGGGAATGGACGCTCAGTAGACGCAGCTCACGCCGCACACCAGCATCACCCCCAGAAAAAAAGGGGGATAAGAGAAAAGCAACAAGAAGCTTCTCCCCTTCCCACCATTACTTCTGTGGGGCTTCTTGCTCAGATGAGTTTGGGGTTTTTCTCCTTATATAGCCCAGAAAGCCTTTTTCCTTTTCCATCTCACAGCAGCCTATGCTTGGTTATGATCTAGGATCTCCCACTGCCAGTTCACCATTATGATTTCCGACCTGTGTCCATGGCCCATTTTGTCCTCAGCTGAGTGGTTTGGTCTCCTCTCTCATTTTCAAATGCCTTCTTCCCTCCATACCTTCATTTTTTGCCTACGATCTAGGAATTTTCAATGACAATTCACACACAGATATATAACCTTTCCCTGTGCCTCCTACGCTGTCCTACAGTTTCCTGGTCCTTTTTCTTTTCTTTTTAAACTCTACCCGCCCCTCTCTGTCCTGAAGAGTCTTAACCGTTTAAGGGCCACTGATGCAGGATGCATTGGTTTTAATTATTGGATATATAATTCCTTCTTATATAGCGATAAAGGCCAATGGATGTGACTCCCCCTCCAGCGGATAGTTGGTACTATATATATATATATATATATATATATATATATATATATATATATATATATATATATATATATATATAAGTACAGGATTGTGCACTGTGCTGACACCTACCAGAACTCATAGGATTACTGGTCAGCCGGCACCTCCAACCGCCAGAATGGTTTGAACAGTCGCAGCAGAAAATATTTTTCCCCATATTTCATTCACAGACATCCCGCCCATGAGTCTGTACCTGTCTTATTGTCTATATATCACTCTTCTCTCTCTTCTCTCTCTCTCTCTCTCTCTCTCTCTCTCTCTCTCTCTCTCTCTCTCTCTCTCTCTCTCTCTCCCTGGTTTGTCCATATGTCTGTCTTATTTCATTTTCGCTGGTTCTGCCTTCCTGCCTCCCTTACTGTCTAGAGCTGCAGTCGATCTGTCCACCCCTCCTCCTTTCTGCCATTCTATGGTCTATTCTCTTAAGACAAGCATTCTGATCTTTCTCTATATATTGTCTCCATAAAGCTTGGTATTATTGATCCCTTTATCCACTTAAGTTCAACCACATGAAAAGCTTCCCCCACTATAGCCATTCTTGTTCTTCTTGTTCTTGTTCTTGTTCTTGTTCTTGTTCTTGTTCTTCTTGTTGTTGTTGTTGTTGTTGTTGTTGTTGTTGTTGTTCTTCTTCTTCTTCTTCTTCTTCTTCTTCTTCTTCTTCTTCTTCTTCTTCTTCTTCTTCTTTCTGTCTGTCTCTCTGCCTGTCTCTGTTTCCCCTCTGTTTCTCTCTCTCTCTCTCTCTCTCTCTCTCTCTCTCTCTCTCTCTCTCTCTCTCTCTCTCTCTCTCTCTCCTGTCTCTACCTCTATCCATCTATATCAGCATCGCTCCTTATCTGTCCATAAATATTTCCTCCTTTGATACCGCTTGCTATCACTGATCCCCTTTATCTCCTGGTACAGTCACAAATATCCTCCACCACAGCCATTTATAACTTGCCCACCCCCCTCTGGCCACACACAATCACAACCTTCAACTCAGTCACACCTTAACCCTTTAAAGGTCGAGAAGTTATTTTTACATCATGTCCTTTGGTTGTCATGATGCATAAATGTAGCCCTGGCAGATTACTTGCATCATGCCAACCCTATGCGATTTGATACACTGCCAGATGATCAGCAAGATGCTCCAATTAAGTGCACTTCACTGGTGTGCCAAGCTGACCACAGGCACGATGAACTCCCGCATTAGCAGCCATCAAAGGGTTAAGACATTACGACGCCATTGAAGGGCTAATTTGTGTCTGAGTTGTGGTCACTACAAACTATTATATTTACACCAGCACACGTGATCGTCGTGTGGTCGGCCTGGCTAATAGAAAACAAAAAAAAAGAGAAAAGAAATCACGGCACACAAAAACCCACCACATTCCACCCACCCACACAAACCACAACTCCTCCCCCTGTCCTCAGATCCTATGGAAGCAATGATGGGGGTGAGGTTGAGAGGCTGGGGGAAGAGGGGGAGGGGCGGGGGTTAAAAAAACAGTGGTGGTGTTACGCATGCGCCGTGGTGGCCGAGTGTGTGAGTGAGTGAGAGAGCCTTTGTCTGTCTCTATGTGAGGGATGATGTGCTCCCGGGGATGTGCTGTCCCGTTCTCTTCTTCTCTCCGCACCTACCTACCTACCCACCGACCAGCCCTCCCCTTACTACTGCTACCCATGAGGATGACAGCACACACATATTGCATAATAACTAACCCTGATAACACCCACTCCCAGGAGTGATGGCCATAGTGTAAAGGCTGGGTGGGATTTAGGGTAGTGAGTGAGGGGTAGTAGTACATGTAGTAATAGTGGTCAGTAGTTACCTTATGATGGTAAATGTCGTCTGCCGATCTCCTCCTGCCGCCGCCGCCGCTGCTGCTGCTGCTGTCCGATGGCGGGAAGATTTGATGGAGAATTACCGTCTGCTGGGTCCGTCTTGCTGTCTGTGAAATGTCGTCTGCTCCTGCTGTGTTGCCACGTTCCGGCCTTATTGTGGGGCTGGATGAGTGAGCTGCAGCGTCTATCTACTACAGCGTCTATCTGGCGTTCGTTGGTTCTACACAGCGTTCGTCCTCCAGCGTCTAGTTGTGGCGGCAAGCAGAGCCACGACTGCCGTCTGCTCTGCTGGCTGTAGGAGCTGCCTGTGCCTGCCTACTGCCGCCACCACCCCACTCCCCACTCACTCACCACACAATAACAAGCCTCTATTTCGGAATTAATAGACGCTGCTGCTATCAAGATGGGGTTTTTAAATCCCCTCCTCCTCCTCCCCCGGCAGTGCAGTGGTTACCGCCACCATAGAGGAGGGGGAGGGGAGAGTATGGTCCACCTCCTGCGTCTCCTGCTCCGATCCTCCTCACATGACGCTGACCGTGGGTATAAATGTCGTCTGGTTTTACGGACGGACGGCGCAGTCGACCGCCGGGGTCACATGGACGCTGGGGTCACGTAGGGTCACGTGGGGTAAAGGTCACTGGACAGGTTGCTACATTGTAAACACGGCTATGGTGTACCCAAAGCTGGTAGGTCCATGTAAGATCCAGGGTTGGTAGGAGGCAGGGAGAACTGACCGTGCGAACGTCCACTGTCCGACCCACAGCGTTTGTTGATTCCCGTCGAACTGACCTGCGTCTGGGCGGCACTGGACGCTGCCGTGCACGACGAGACTGGACGATGAGGTGGAGGGTGGGTGGGGGAGGGGACAGGGGAGGGGAGGGTATTTTTTCTCCCTCTGTTATGTGTCCGTGGTTGGAGACTGTAAGTGGTCAGTTTGGTGTCACGTGGTGCAACGTGACCAATCAGTGAGGAGAATGAGATGACCACGTGGTGCCATTGAGTGACCAGTGGAAGATTGGTGATACTACGTCCACGCCCACTATACTACTCACATAGGCACCTAACGTAATATCTTACGTATAATTCGCGGCTTCAGATGCGTACTATGAGCCTGGGATAAACTGAGGGTGCGCCCTACAAGCAGGGTGCGCCCTATACGCAAGCCATAACGTTAAAACGTACATGTGTACTTCTATATTTACGCCTAATTAATCCTTACATGACAGATAACACCTTTTGAAGGAGTGCACCATGCCCATTGATCGGCATGATACATGTACACAAATGAAATGTTGGCGAGTCTGCTCTATCGGTAGGCATGATGTACGAATATAGCAATGGCGAATAACTCGCTAGGCTATATTCGTGCATCATGACCACCAGTGGAACTCACGATGCCCCTTATAGGCACCATGGGCCTAGTCTACCTTGGCCAAAATTAAATGAGGGTGTGCCTTATACTATGGTCATTTTCTATGTACTACTTACACCTATCACTACTACTAACACACTACTCATAAACCAACCCTTCTGCTAAGCACTGTGACCACTTTTCACTACTCACACACCCACTATTACCATAGTATTATTACTCAAGGTATTATTAACGCTTCTGCAACTGTGGCAACTTGTCCTGAAATACTCACATGCCCACTATCACCATCATACCAGTACATTAGATATTAACCCTTCTGCACCTGTGGCCACCTTTCCTGAACTACTCACATGCCCACGATCATCATATTACCAGTACACTAGGTACGTATTAACCATGTTGTTGCTGTAGCCACTTTTCCTGAACTACTCACACGTGTACCCACTATGACCATAGTACCTATGGCTATGCACTAGGTATGTAAACCTTCTGGAGGGGGTTGCTCCTATAGTAAAAGGGACAGCTGGCTAAAAATACCCTCGTTTCCAGTCCTTTCTTTTCATGTAGCTATAACTTGTCCCTTTTGTTGCTCACATGTGGTCATTCAAGTATGGTGCTAAAAAAGGGGTATTGGAGTAGGTGCCTAGTTGGGAGAAGTCAGTCAGTATAATAAACTATAGAGCGTGTGACATGAGTAGGTGCCTGGTGGTGCAGCTCTCTCTATTTTAAACAAGGCAGGTGACTAATGTGGTGAGTGCAAGTTGAATGGTGAAGCAGTGCATGACTTGTTTAGAAAAGAGGAGACATACTCACAGCTCTTTTTACAATAGGAGCAACACTCTCCTGCTGTGGTGGCCACTTTCCCTGTACTACTCACACACTCACTATCACCATAATACACTACGTACCGGTATGTACAGTATTAACGATGGGAGGGTGGGTGCCCCCAGCTGTGTATTCTTATAGCTCACATAGCCATTATCAGCTGGGGGCCGCCATTAGACCCCGACTCCACTATGACTAACACCTTCAGCCCCCGACTCCGCAGTTTATGCCAGGGATGCCTCCCATTGGTCAATAATACAATAGCCATGTGCCGTATAGCATCTCCTTGGGCTCGGATTGTACGAGGTATTTCGATACTATACTGCTTAGATCTACAACCTAATGATAAATTAGCCATGTCCTACTGTAGCCACTGTCTATCTCACACTTGCTCTCATTATATTACCGGTCGTACAACAATCAGGCATTAACCCTTTCGTTACTGTCACCACTTTCCCGTACTATTAACACACAGCAAGCCACTACTGTATATTAAACTTATAATCACTGTATTGTTGAGTATGTTATGCGATGACCTTGAGACTGTTGAACCGAAATGTTTTGAAACTCTCAAATAGACTATTTGAGAGTAGATCTAAGGATTGTGAGCTTAAAGATGGGATGATTTTGAAATCTGAATGAAAATAAAATATCTAAAGAAAATTAATATCTAACTTTACCATGTTATTTACTTCAGAGAATGCCAATATTCAATGCACCATGACCAAGGAGGGTGATACTTTAATGCATTTAGCGGGTGATAACGGAGCGTATTAGGTTTGTCTGTGCAGTGGCGGATTTAGGCATTTTACCTAACTTTTTTACCCTAGAATTTAGCCAAAGTTAGGGGCTAAATGAGGGATGCGCCCCCCCCCCCCTTTTCAAAATCCTGGATCCGACACTGCTGTGTGTTTCCATTGCTGTCTCCGTGTGCCACCTGGTGTTTTAGTGCAGCTTATATTGTACATGTGTATGCAGTAGCGTCATGTGCCGTAACGGCCATGACGTCCCCGTGTGTTCATGTTACATGGTATTAAACTGACCTCAACTCCTTTCTCACTCCCACCCCCGCCTCAACTTATGCCCTACTCTCAACTTGCAGCAGGGCCAAATTGTTTTCAGGTAACCTTTTTGTATTTATGTTTTGCTTTTTCCTATTCTTTTTCTTTAGGTACGAGTATGGACCTGCCCCCGCCACAATAACGGGAAGTTTCCTATAGCAGCCTAATATATAAGACTCCGGCGAACCGAAATCTCTGCCCACCCCTACCCAAAAAAAGGATAAGATTAACTTCCTACACCTCATAAGTTCTTGCAAAACATGGCGTCGGTTTTGTTCCATAGTGTCAGCTTGCAGATATTTACTCCTTCGTTTGTTTCATTTTCATTTTCAAAATTGGTTTGCTTAGGCATGGTGGCTTAAACTGGAGGACACATGAAAATGTAATAGAGGGAGGGTCGACTTACACCCTAAAGCTAGCCAGAAGACGCCCTGTGGGGGTCAGTGGAGGGAAGGGGCAGGGATGTGGTAGGGGCACGTTGGTGTAGGGGGAGGGGTGGTTCTGGACAGGTGTGGCCCAAGGTCAGTCACCTGTGGCAGATACAGGGACCCCCTATGTCCACACATGTAACCCCCACACACATGTCACCCCTCTGTGTGATGTGACAGTGGTTACCAAGGAAACATGGAGGACGAAAAGCGTGGTTTTATCCAGTTCCCCACTTACAGGGCTGGCCCGTCCAATCCCTTTCTAGTCTAACTAATCCCAAACCCTTTAACGAATCATAAGTGAGATTTCCGTCCATCGTTCACCATTGAGTTTGGGCTGTAAGGTTGATCTTTTTGTATGTGTGTGGGTTTTTTTTTTGTGCCAGGTGTCTATGGCATATAGACGACCCCAAATGAAGCCCTGTCATTGGTCAGTTTAAACTATAGCTCACATATCCCTACCCTATAATATTATGCAGTCCATAAGGGGTTAAAAAATTAAACCCGTACTACAGCCTAGCTCACATGTCCCTACCCTACATGCAGTCCATAAATGGTTAAAATGTTAAACCCGTGCTACAGCCTAGCTCACATGTCCCTACCCTATAGGGCTTAGTATGGACGCCCTGTGAGTCTGCCATTTTGAATTTCGCTGGTTGAGGTATAACCCACTGATAAGACATACCATGATGGGTACCTTGTCCCTGGTTAACGCCCACTTCCAGGGACATGCTGGTCTCATGTTGTCAGTTCTTATCAGTGCATGTCGCCAGAACCAGATATGCAGTCCATAAAGGGGTAACATGTTAAACCCGTACTACAGCCTAGCTCACATGTCCCTACCCTATATGCAGTCCATAAAAGGGTTAAAATGTTGAACCCGTGCTACAGCCTAGCTCACATGTCCTTACCCTCCCTATACTAATAAATCCCTCCCCTACAAAGACACAGACAGACGCTCACCTACACCAACCCCCTCTGGTGACAACTCAAGGCGAAAACATGAGACGCCCGCCCCGCCCCACAATGCACCGCTCCCACCCGCCCTCTAACATCTATTGACGACATGTCTCCGGGTCACAGGTCAAGGTCAAGGCAGGGTCAGGGTCACAGGTGGAAAGGTCAATGTCGGTGCGGTAAGATTCTGAGAGCTGAAAGGAGAAAGGAGAATGAGGGCATTTGGGGCCTTTAAAGGTGGGGCAGGGAGGGGGTCTTTGTTCTCTCACGGACATGAAATCTTAGAGAGGTGGGTGGTAAGGAAGAAGAGGATTTATATTTTATCATCTCAGGGTGGGTGGGTCGTGAACAATGTCAGATGCCCATGTTGAGGGTTGTAGGGTGGAGGGGGGGGGGAGGTGTAGAGTTTTACATATCTAATATCAGGCTTCATGTACTACTAGAGTCAAATCTTTTTGACCAATTCAGCTCCAAAAAGGGGCATTTCTAGAGCAAAATGTCTCTAAGCAAGGGTCAGTTTTTGAGAAAAATCCTACTGCATTTAACTTTTTTTCTTAAGATTCTCTCCAAACAGGAACCAAAATCCCTCAAAGCAAGGGCCACTTTTCAAAAGAAGAGGCCCAGCTGCACACCTGTGCCAAATATAATTTAAGTGACCCCGTATTTATAGGGTGCGTCTATAAATGTTCGAGAATGGCCCCTATATAGCTGCACCTTATAGGGAACAGAGCCATTGCTAGTACCAAACACATTAGCTAGGTTGCTCATGTAGTTGGGGGCTAGATCAGCAGTTGGCCTCTTTGTACAGTTTACTTTGGTTGGCCCTTCCTAATAGTCTATATGAAGCTATACTCTAAATATTCTAAAGAGCTATACCTTTGTATAGCAAATACTTTAAACTTAAACAATATAAGCTTTATATAGACTTAGTACTTCAGATAAAAGAGAAATTAAACTTTTAAAGTTTTCTAAGAGGGCACATGTAATCCAGGCTGAGTAAAACCAAGTCATTGTCTCCCTATCAGGCTAATCCCCTCCATTCACACCTAAAACAATGGACAAGTACTCAAGGTGATTAAGATAGAGTCATGGGCAGCTTATCAGTCTTATCAATTCCCATCTTTTCTGTGGGTGGAGGGTGAGATAAGAGATTACCCACAATCCTCTGCCAGATCCAAGATGGCCGTCAGGGGGGGGGGGCAGTTCCATAACTGATTTCAAGATGGCCACCTCCATACATGAATGGCTCTGATCTCAAGGTGCACGCAATAGGCAGGGAAATATTGTATCAAGATAGTATAGTTAGCTGCTCAGGACCAAACCCTATAGCTGGGCCTTGATTGTAGCATTTGGTTGAACTCTGGGTGCACCTTGTACGCGAGGTTGTGCATTATGTGCGAGGTATTGCGTTCAAGTCATGATGACTGGTTGTGGAACAATTATGATCTAAAAAAAATATAAGCCAAAGGATGCAGGCAAGAAAGACATCTTGGGATCAATGTATTCTAATCCTTGGAGCGAGGGAGGTGTCCTCATAAAAGTCTCATCACTTCCCGCCCTTCAAGATCCAAGCTATATACATAGGGTAACTAAGAAAAATCTGTTTTCTTTAAATATTTATTATTTTGGTTACGGACCCACCCGCACTATAATTAAGGAGCTAACCGCAAAAATAAACAATCCATGAACATTTTTTTTTTTTCAAATTTTATCATATTGGTCTTGACTCTTAAAATCGATGATGACATTGCATAGCATTAGTATTTTCTAAAATCGACATGTGGCAAACCGCATAGTGACATAGATATGACATGGTGAAAAAAAATTAAAAGTTAGTGGAATGTAATATGACCTTTTAAAACCCAACAACCCATCTAGTCCCGGTTCGTATGCTCGCCAGCCCTCACGGAGAGGTCGGCATGATGCACCAACGAAAAAGGTACCGGTGATTTATATATCATCACTTCATGAGTGTATCAGGTTGACTTATGAGCATGATGTATCAATGCACGACAGTCTTCAAAGGGTTAACTGTGCTTCTATCTTCCAGCATCAAGCGCACGCCACATGCTGCCGACATGCCATTTTAATGTCAATGACAAGTTAACAAAAAAGGACACCCCCCCCCCACACACACACACACACTCACATACACTGCCGCCCTTGGCGTTATAGACGTCACAGGAATCTGGGTTAGACACATTTCCGCCTGACAAGATATGCAAATTAGGTTTTGAACTTTGAGTGTCTCCACCAGAGGGCACTGTGTCATCACACAACATCGCCTTCTCATTGGTCGACACCAGCTGACGGACGCGCAGAATAGAGCATGCTGGCAAGGGGCCTAAAAAAAGTCGTCTGTGCAGATTTTGTTTAGATTGCTGTGAAATGGGTGATTATTACCGAGGGACTTAAATCGATGGTGCTTTTTTATGCAGGACACTTGAGAATAGGTGCCTATTAGGGGAAAAAAAGAAAAGGTTTACGCTTTTTGTGAATGCAACCATACTGTTGTTAGATCACGTACGCCTAGGGATACGGTGCCGCAAGAATGCCTGAGAATAGGAGGTGTACTTCTTTTGTAATCTAAATGAAGAAAATGTAAAAAGGTGAACACATGAATAAATTCATTTAAACATTGTAAAAAGTACAAAACTAAAGAATTCAAACAAGAGGATCCAATTATGGGCCACAGTGATTATACAAAACAATTATTGAACGAACACAAAATAATAGAGTGTTTAAAACATGTGAAACCGCATGTGGTCGCACGCATGAGTAGCTGGTATGAGCAAGGTAACTATGGCAACAGACTTTATGAAGTTAAAGTCATTATGAGGTGAGTGGGGTTAATTAACCGATGAGTGTTCATGGTGGCCAAGTACCCACAATCCACTGTTAGTTAATTGGATGGTAATTGAAAATGTTTGTTCGGGAACCTAGCTTTACACATTCAGAGAAATGGCGGACGATGATTTCTTTCATTTTCTCTTTATTATATTCAACCATTTACTTTTATTAGTGATTTTTCAGAAATTTCATTTTCCTTGATTTCCTTGAGAGCCGGCTTATACCACGGATACTGACATTGCGGTATAGGCTTTAAAACTCTGGAAATTATAGGCTGGTTTGATTAAAGGTTCCTTAATCTTAATACTGTACGGAATAACCCTAAATTTTATGTATTACCTCAGAAGTGTCCTATACCCTTGTGTGTTTTTATATTTCATAAATGCCATCGTATTTCTACTCATAGGGTCACTTTGCTGAGGGTAGTCTGCAGAAATAAGGTATCATTTACCCTGCTGGTAGAAACTCTTGTGTAGATGTAGCTATAAGTGCCCACTCAATTGTCAATTTCGCCCCAGCTAATTAAGGCCCAATAGCCAATCAGATGATTGATGATTAAAATCTACAAAACAGTAGGAAAATTGACACTTCTGGTTGTAACTCAAAGCCTGAATGCTCAACTTAGAGTTTCAACCTTAACTAGCGAATCCTGGCACAGCCCTGGTAATTATGCTCAATCCATTTGTCATTATACCTTGCGATTATTGAAATCTATATCCATTTAGATGCCGCATATTGCACAATACATGACAAAATGACTACCCCCTACCTGCCACGTAAGATCAAGTAGGACTCACGTATCACCCATGGGCTCAGCCTGAATTGGTGGTCTAAACTCTAGATTCAACCTGCACTAACAGTAGGACACCTAGTGAGTAGTCCCTCGACTAAAATCACAGAGAATATACTCACTCGCCCCGTCTAGTGGGATAAACAGAAACTATTCAGAACAACTATGTTGCCTTTTACACTGGCCTCATTTACCATAATACCCCACGTATTATGCACACCACGTATAAGACACACCAAGATAATTTTTGCTCTAACCAATGGATACGCAAATTTAAAAAAAAAAAAAAAGAAAAAAAAGATGCCCCACCTATAAGGCACACAAATTAATCCTTGTGTATAAGCCGTGTCTTACACATAGGGTATTGTAGCACTTTAATAGCTCCAGATGAAGAAGACGTAACAGCAGAAGTACAAATAAAGTGAAGGTTTATTGCCTAGACACCTGAGCGGGCCACACCATCTATGTCTTTGTATCAATGCTTGGTTATTTCTAGTATCAAATTCTGTAGTATTATGCTAAGCCGTGGCTGTGCTGCCGCCCCGAGCCTTGGTGTAAGACTGACTCCCAGAGGTACAACCCCGTCTTATATTGAATTCCCCAATGAACGCCAGCGTCCTCCTATAGGGGTGCGTCCACTGCCGACGGATGGACCATCCGTCGGTTTCATCCGTATCATTTATCATTGATTTCTCTGGAGAAAAATACGGATGAAGGGAGACGGATGGTCCATCTGTCACAGTGGATGCACCCCTTAAGGCACCTCCTACTCTGAACCATTACGTGAGTTTGTACCGCCGGAGAGCTGCCTCCGTAGCTCCCGCTGCTGGCCTAAGACCTCCGTGGCCGTAGCCGCTACAGTATCATGGTACTTAACGTGAATAAAAAGAAAAGTTAAATTGTGATTCACATAAGGTAGAGATGCAGCACAATGTAAAAAAGAAAATATGTAAATAGCCACATTAAGTAAGGTAAGAAATAATGGCATGAGTAAATGACGTGGCATGAGTGACTCACGAGTGACTTAACCCTCTTTTTTACATATCCCCCCTTTTGAGGAGCAGCTTTTTCATACTACCCAATTGCAGCCTCAGCTTAAATAGTATAATTATTTGAACTGTTGTCAGAGGGTGACTGAAAGTGCTAATCGTTATTTTGTTTCTATTTGTTCTTTATCGCCAACTTGAGCACAGCCTTTAGCAAACTTTGCTTTAGCCTAAGTCAAACAATTCTGACACTATGACTTGAGTCAACACCATCCCAACCCCCAACCCCAACATAGCAGAGGATTAAAGGTCTACAATAACCCCTGACACTCAACTGTGATTACTTTTTCTTTATCATCAGTGATGCACAGGCAGGGCTAGGGCTGCTGGGAGTGCCAAGCATTGGCCATGGCACAGGTCTGGGGCATAGAGTATGGATGCAATGATGTGTGTGTTAATGTAGTCTGGTAGGATTATATAACCAGGTGGGATATTTATGAGATATGGGTATGGTATCATTAAGAATAAAAAGATATAATATGATGTTGTGTAAAGCAATGTTTGATATGTTGTGCTAATATTGTATTTGATATGAATTAATATGATATATGTAATGATACAGAGATTGATATTGTATTGGTCACAGCTGGGTCTCCTTCCTTTACTGTAAATGGTAGAGGGGCTTGAACAAGAGAGGATCAACAAAGGTGACATAAAGGTAGAGAGAGGGGGAATATGGTCTGAGACCTGTGTAGACCAATGTAGAGGGGAAAATCATGTCAAGTGGATTGGAGGTTGTCGGAAAGAGACATAAGGGTAGTTAGTCCTAAGTCATTGAAGTGTTGACATTGTCTTCTTTATATAATCAATCCCATCTT
Source organism: Acholoe squamosa (assembly GCA_949317995.1). Taxonomy (NCBI): domain Eukaryota; kingdom Metazoa; phylum Annelida; class Polychaeta; order Phyllodocida; family Polynoidae; genus Acholoe; species Acholoe squamosa. The sequence continues at coordinate 31,705,574 of OX439049.1, read as the reverse complement.
AAGATCTTGGATTTTACACTGGAAACCATGACGCCTACTTAAAACAAGCAGTGAGGCTTATGCCGTAATGGCCCGTATAAGTGCCTGGGTGCGTATAGATTTCAATCCCACTTTACCCCCGTGCTTATATGAGACAGGCGCTTATTTGAATAATGTTTTTAGTGGTTAAGATCAATTTCAGTACCTCTAGTAAGGGAGTGTTATTGTAGAGGGGCGATAGATCATCTAGCACATTTTATGAATGACCCCGGGTGGCCAGAGGAGGAATATTGAAGCAGAGGCTAAGGCTAGGATGCCTTTATATGGCTGAGTGGTGACCGTTCCCAGCGAAGGAAATACGATGTAAAATATTCCATGGAGTGGACATTTGCATTTATTTCAGTGTTTAAGGAGGGACCTACGCACGATTACAGCTTGTTTACATCACCAACCTGGCCCTTCACTGTGAGCAAATCATATTCATGGCCCCATGGAATACAGACTTCCTTGGTTAACTCTATGAAGTCGTTGTATTCACCATGAAATAAAGGAGTTTAGAAGTGACGTTGCAGCTAAATAGGTAAGATGGAGACCAGTTGCGTCATTTGCTGGAGAGGATTGAGGAGATAAGGGAGTGGACTGGGGCACCAGAGACAACAATTATTATTCTCTGTGCTGATTGCCTTAGACATTAGTTTATACTACATCATAGTCTCATTATGTAAATTAGGATCCACATGACCAAATGAGCACCTCGCATATTTTGCCAGTAGAACGAACCGCCCATTAAGGGAAACAGTGCCATCCCAGTAATATCTGATCATAGTAGTTCTACACAGAAACGTTTGGTCTTCTTGAAAAGGGGAAAATATAGGTCCATATAACTACTATCCATCTTGTCATAAACGATTCAACATTTCACTGATTTCTCTGCTCACTCCTGCCTTCGCTAACCCAAAGCAAAATGGTTGACTCACCCTGTAACTCTAGACTTGTTTCTATCACCTCTAGACATGTTTCTATCACCTTCCCAGGCTATTGTTTGTGCTGATATGACTTATCTATCAACCAAACAATGACATTATGATTTCTCATACCCAGATCAGGACATTGAAGGAGCAGCACCATTTGATAAAGTGATGTTTTTTATCAGGATACATTGTTTACTGATGAATGACTCTGACAAGAACTAGATTACCAGGTATGTTACTAAAATATTTGTTGGGGTCAGTTAAGGTAGGGTAGATAGATGTAGATATTCCTTTATTTAGATGGGGCCTTATTTCAATATAACTGACGATCTGAGTAATCACTCTGATGAGCATTCTGGGGATGCCTGTTGTTGTCAGTGATTCGTCCCTAAGATTGGGGCTTATGTTTTCATCAAATAGGATCAAGTAGAGCAGTCAAACCACTCGAGGAAATAATTGAGGTAACTATAAGAGGCTTATAATGGTTTTACTGATGAGTTGATGTCTATGTTGTCATCAGGGATATTGAAATAAGTCACAGAGTATTTTCTGCATAAACCTTTTTTAACTTTTGCTTTGTTTATCATATTGACTCATATTAAAGCACAGGGGCCTCAAATAATTGCCGGTTTTGAATATGCACCAGGGGTATCTAGAGGTATCCGGAGGTACCTTAAGCACTAAAAAACAGTATTCAAATAGTGCCTGTCTCAAATAAGGTTCGGGGTTCAAAGGTATTGATATCAATGACTGAGTCCCCACATTCTTCAACAGAGCCGCTGTTGTTGCCATTGTTAAATAGCCATGAAGAATGAAGTATAAAAAAGGTGCTGGTAATGCTGTTGCCAGTTCCCCCCCCCCCCAAAAAAAAAAAGAAAGAAATTAGGATTTTAAATCTTTACTTATATTTTTTCTCAGATACCAAAGGTTTTCCAAGACATTGAAATGAGGACATCAGTTCAGGATGGGGCCTTCTCATGGCTCCTGTGTTTTGCCTCTTTCTTTAACCCTTTAAGGGCAGAGCAAAAATTGTTGCCCTGGCCATGGGGACGGCCTCTGAAAAAAGTATAGTTCCTAGAGGACGAGCCTATTTTCAATTCCTATACTAATCCTATATAACTGGCATCGACTATAGTCGACGCTAGGCCTGCCATGGTGTCGACTATAGTCGATGCTAGGCCTACCATGGTGTCGACTATAGTCGATGCTAGTCCTCAATGGGTTAACAATGCAGTACAAGGAGGGTTTATGTTTGCATCTGGCATGTTTTACATCATGTTCAAGGATTCCCTGGATGTGGAGGACAGTGAAGCGTCTCTTCTAGCTTCCATTAACTTTGGTGTCAGGAACTGTGTTTGTGAGTATACCTGTAGAGGCAAGGAGAAAGGGTGCTCCTTGCTAAAAGTCAACTTTAAAATTCAGATCACTAGCTTTTCAGTGATATATTGCAAGAGAAGATACTCCTGTTAGTCTTAGAGGAATGGATTGCTAAATATGGGTAGTTATGACCATTTCCTGAATGGCAATAAGCTCTACATCTAATTGGTCATGAGATACATCTAAAATTAGCATAATTTATGCTAATTAGCTAAATTAGCATAATTTTTTAATTCTTTTGCCCATAACTTTTGAACTAGAAATGGTATTTTCGGTCTGTTTTCACCATAGTAAACCTGGTGAAACATACCTTCAGATGAGATCATTGATTTTCCTATTTAGAATGAAAATCATGTTACCATGGCAACAGAAATCAACAAAAATGCCTATTTAGGCCCAAAAACGTTCTTTTTACATGCCTTGTTTGGAACCTTTCCACCAAGAATAGAACGTTTTATTAAGAATCATTAAATTCTCCATGAAAAAGTACCCTAAAACAGTTTTAGGCATATTTTTCCTATACTAGCCCATAGTAATGCCCCCTGGTGACTAAAAGAGGTACTAAATCCCGCAGGGACACCCATTTCTGCTTGCTGGCTCACAATTTATTATTATTATTATTATTACACGTGTTGAAACAAGAATACATGTACATATCTTTTGATCATTTAACTTACTAGAATGTATCAGATTCTGGGGAAAACTTGAAATTTATTTTTATAATAGTTCAATTTGATTCCCATAATACCTGGCATGTAGGCCTAATCTAAGAGCCAACAGCCAGGCATTTGTGTCAGCAGTCTCATGGCTGTGGAAAACAACTCCCTCAGAAAGAGTCCGCTTCAATAAAATAATAATCTTGTTTTGTGCTGATCTTGCATATTTTCATATAGAATGGCAACTATATGTTTGATGAAACTCAAAAATACAAATTTTAATGGTGAATCTTGATTAAAGGTCCATTTGCGGGGATAGCCATTGGGTGCTTTGGTATTAGGCATGTAGCAATAATTGGTGCTCTATCATCAACAACTGGATTGGCCCTGACTGCATTCTCTACCCAGGTAAAATACTAACCTTTTAAATTTAAGAGCCACTATTGCTAATTGGTGCATCATGATCTTGATAGCATTTCACTTGGCAGTGTTTAAATCAATGTTTTGCTTTTCCAACTATAAAAACAGGTTTTTTCTAAGTGTAACGTGATATCCAGTGAAAGGATGCTCTACATGAGATTTAGTTAAGTGTTTTGCATCTTCTGTTCTGGTTAGGTCTTGTTTAGGTAATTAACTTCATTATTACATAGAGGAATTTTCCTTGTGAGAAGATGATTTGTTAGGGAATGCTTTTCCATATTAGTCTACATTACCTTATGCACATTGTTTGTATTCTAAAGAAGGCATGTTCTAAGGAGCGAACACCCTATTTTCAAGGCCTAAGTGCACACTTCTGCAAAGATTTCAAGTGTAAAAACGAAGATTATTAGGGTGAGAACAGAGACATTTAGAATTTAGGGTGTACGTTTCTTGAAATCAATTTTCGTTTTATGTTTTGAGCATCAAAAAAAACTTTACTCCACAAGTGTGCACTCTTTGGAATGAATAAGTAAATGATTTGAGAAGGATTGCTTGACTTGAAATTGTTTTACTGGCTTCTCCAATGAAATTCTAACCTTGGTTTAAACTAGATAATCTACTATCTTTACAGATTTACCATATGTACATGTGTTATGGTGTCATAACTGGAGTGGGTTTTGGAATGGTTCATGTTAGCAGCATCATGGTTTTAGGTGCTTACTTCAAGAGACACAAGAGGGTAGCAGCGACCCTTGCATTGGCTGGTTTAGGCACTGGATCATTTATCATGCCATCCATTTTAGATATTTTAGAGAATATTTATGGTTGGCGAGGAGCAATGCTACTACTCGCTGGGATAAATGCTCAAACATTGGTGGCTTGCTCTCTCTACAGGCCATTTGAAGCTTTTTCACAAACAGAACAAAAACCACAACCTAAGGAAAACATGGTATTCAATAGTAAAAAGAGGTCTTTCAGAACTGCAGCTAAGTTATGGTTAACTGAAAATGCAAAAGCCTTCAACCAAAAAGGCTTAGAAATACTATCACTCTTCAGAATCACACCATTCATATGTTTGGTAGTATGTTCAGTAATAATGCCATTTGCACAATCAATAATTGCCTCCCACTTTGGTAATTACATACTCACCCTTCAGTTCATCAGTCAGGATGTTGTGAACCTATACACTACATTGGGAGTGAGTGGTACACTAGCACGGCCACTAGCTGGGATTATTGCAGAATTCACATATATCAACATAGCTTTGTACATCACGCTGACCTTCTTACTCAATGGTGTAATGACCATATTCCTTCCATTCCTGAACCAACTGTGGATGATGTTTGTGTATGCAGCCATGTACCAATTGCTGCATGGTTCCTGGGGTCTCGGTGCTGTCATTGTTATGGAGCATGTTCCTGAAGCACTTGTTGCCACAGCCTATGGCCTCTACCACTTTCCTGATTTACCAGGGAACATACTAGGGGCTCCAATAGGAAGTAAGACTACTATTAAGTTCAGTTGAAAATGTTTAGAAGTGGTCTCTTACAATGCAGATAGCTAGAGTTTCTTTGACTCATTATATAAACGATCACAGATACATGCTTTACAGAGGTTATGATATTGCTATGATCAGTACAAACTTATTATGCAAGCTTATGATAAGAGGTTGCCAAGTATTCAAAGTACCTAGAATATGATTGACGCCTCTGTCAGACATACCAAATAAATCCTTTTTCTTCTCCATTCATAGTGAAGTCACTAAACACCACAAATCATTCCAAAGGTGCTGATTTTATCACACATTATATTTTAATACCTTACATAAAGATAAGTAATTCTGTTTTACACATGCACATTTCAGGTTGGATGTATGACTACACAAGGGTGTACGCCCATCCCTTCTATTTGGCAGGAGGTCTGTTGATGCTGGCTGGACTCACCATGGCACCTGCCGCTTATCACATCCACAAAAAACATGTGGGTTAAGTGGGAGATGGGCCCTGGAAGAAACCGCAGGAAGAATGAAAACTTTTAATCTTTTAAAGACTAAATAAGTACAGATATACACTGTGTTTGTCACTCTATTAATATATTATATATATGTGACAGGATCTGCGAAAAGGGACTTTATTTCAGGGGGAAAAGTGTTGAAAACAAAATAATTGGTTATGCATAATATATGTCTGACAATAATAAATTCATAAATATCATGAGGACATGAGAAGATTCCATCCCCAATGCACTGGGCAAACATGTATACACTGCCTTCAAACAAATACAAATGTAAATATACTATTCTATTTGTACTAATGTGTGTTTTATATGTACATGTACAATGCTCAACCCAAACGTTATCCCTTATGGGTATGTATGCCATATGCCCACATAATTATATGATTTTCCTAGTCGCGTGAGATCTGTGTAGTGTTAGGTGTTTTTAGCAGTTATCCTGTATTGTAGAGTAGACTGTCCTGCGTAGTCTGTAGATTTAGTTTATATTAACCAATTTCTGTATTACATATAAGTCAGAAATGTCTTCCCCTAGTTATCAATAAAAGCTATTATTATTGAATACTAACTGCAGTAACTCGCAGTGGGGCAAGTTGAGTGCTATGGACAGAAGTGTAATTTTTCCTCTGTTTTCCCCCTATTGATGGGTATGCTGGAAGTATACCCATGCATGTAGTATTAAGGCCAGGGAACAAGAATAAAAATATCTTCGTATTTTCCAGAGCTTTTAAAGTCTTGCATTCTATACTACAATATCAGTCTATAGTTTTCACCAGCCTTCAATGGATTTTCAATCACCCTACTTACATCGGGTTAAGAAGCTGAATTATTCTTTGTTCTTAGAATCATTGCTTCATTTATTCCACAGAGTTAGCAACTTAGTCGAATTCTATTACACTTTGGAGGATGTTATCATGGCATCTACTGCCCCTCTAAATCCAGTTGCTCATGATGAAAACCATAGAGCTGATTCAGAAATACTCTATCTGTTTGTTACATTGGAAAAAGTTTGGTGTTTACTGGAGAGTCCCTTGGTTGTAATACACTCTAAAATGGCTGCTGAATCTACCAGGAACCTAGTAAAACTGAACAATGAAACACAGTCAACGTATTGCAGTGAAGCAGTGTAGTTTCTACATGTAAGCCCCAGATGGCATTATGCTGGTACAAGGATACCCCGTGAAAATAACAATGGATCTTTGGCAACTTTGGGACAATGATTTTGCCATGATTTTAACGACTCTTTTTTACTCTACTTTTTTCTCTCTACTTTTAACTTCAAGTGCAGGACAACAATGGCCATATAGGGTAGAGATGAAGATGCTCAATGTACCATCAGGAACAATGGAATAGGCGCACCCCTGTTATGTTTTAGTCACTAGAGTACTTTCTATAGTATTAAATCCCGTGTAAAGCGTGCACCCCTAACTTTGGCTGCTTCTATAAGGCACAACAAGGATATACCCATGCATAAAGATCATGCCTTATACGCAGTTTATTTTGGTAACTAGGAATAGGACAGTTTGGAAAGAAAGTAAGATGTATAAATATATATTATCAATGGTAGCAGGAGCATCAAAAATATTCATTCATGCCTGCCAAATATACTCTGGTTTTCCATGCCCTAAGTCACTGTGCAGAAGGTACTAGGGTAACTTACTGGCAGTTATCCCATCCAACATAGCAGATCCTACATGTAGTGTAGAGAATGAAAAGGGCAGATTACACAGTATTTCTACTGATCTGAGTAATGCTGTGTTGTTAATATGTGGTGTACAATATACACAGTCAACTGCAGTAATAACTGCAAGCTGACATTGACTAAAACAGTAGTATAAAGAGATTTTTTATTTGTCAGTACGAGGGTAACTTAGTATGTTTACAATAACAGGTACTAGGGTAACTTGATTAGGTGTACTAGGGTAATTGTATTATTGTAAAGGAAAGATTCAACTTAGATCTTCAATAAATGGCTAGTTATGGCTTATATCTGTTGTGTATTCATGAGATTAGTAAGAACAGCAAAATCACAACAGAAATGGTTAAACATGAGAAAAGCATTTCACCGCATGGACTACATGCCTGATACTAAGGTAACTACAAAGTGTTGTGATGGTATTTTATGTACTAGGGTAACTAAAGATTCATTGCTAGATACCGCTGGTTGGACACTGTAAAATGTTTGGGAATTTTAACTCTTTACAGGCCACTGATGAAGGAGTACATCATGCCCATCGGTCATCATGATGCCCCAATGAAGTGCTGGCAAGACACCAGCACTTCATTGGAGCACCATGATGACCTACAGGGCTGATACATAAGCTCCCGGAGGGTAGGCATGATGCTCCAATGAAGTGCTGGTAAGCAGTCTCACCTCGTACATCATGCTGACCAATGGGCATGATAAATTAATGCATCAGCAGCTGTTAAAGGGTTAACATGCAAATTAGCTCCACCTGATGTGTAGTCCCTAGCCCACTAGCTCCACCTGGTGTAGGGCACCTTTGAGAAATCTTTTACTTGAAAGTTCCAAGAGAGGCTAGAGGTCCCAACCTAATGTGGGGACCATCTGTTCGACACTGTTGGAATGAGGATCAATGGGGAATTACGCATTCTGAAAAAACAGAGGACATAATGTACCACAAAAGGGTAACATCACACCCCAGTACCACACAAACAGTTACCCTAGTACCCAACTTTCAATTTTTTGCTGATTTCTATGTTATCCAAGTAATGTAGCAACTGCAGGTCTAGTCTCCATGAGTATATATATATATGTGCTAGCTATGATTCTGTAATACTATTATGACCTAAAATAGGGTATTAACATCACAGAATAAGGAAAAGTGCCCACACTGTTTGCTTACCATCCGCCATGTTGGATGGGGTAACTGCCAGTTACCCTAGCACCTTCTGTACAGTGCTAAGTTGCCAGGGGCTTCATTTACTTCTGGCCCTTTCTGCCAGCAAAACTAGTTTATAAATCATTTCACACTTAATATGTAGCAGTAAAACATTTGAAGAAATCCTCCATGTATATTGTCTGTAACACTTATGTAATACATAATTGAAATGTATCCAGGGAACAAAAAAAAATACAATGAAATGAAAAATCCTAGCCATTTCTTGGGAGGCAAGGAATTGACAGGATTTTTTTTTTTTCAACCTTGGATCATAAATATTTTTGCAAGAAAGAAATGTAGAAATCCAGCTCTCTGATTGGCTAAACTAATCGGATCATGACCTCATTTGCATTCACAAGAATGTTAAGTTGTGCCCTTTTTGGCTATAAATCATCTTAATGACTGTCTCCCACCATTGATATGCATTATTTAGATAAGAGGAGACATGACCAAATGTTCACCTCTATTAAATTAGCTGTCAGTAGCATGAGCTGTCCATCATAGGAGACAGTGCCATCTAGCTGATGCATGCTATACTACTTAATGTCATAATACCGGTACACTCTTAGCCACAATTGTAATTGAACTATCAATACCGGTACCCCTGTTGTGCCTATAACAAAATGCCCTTTGGTCATTGGTTTGTACCTACAGCAGATACAACTGTATTCCAGAATAAGAAGTACGCTACTGTAAAACCCTTGTGGTGGATGGGCAGTGTAGTATTATACAGAAGGGTTTGGTCTAAATCAAAAAGTGATTTTGCATTCTTTCTTCCTGTAAAAGACCAAAGCCACAAATAGATATTGACTCATCATTAAAGTGATTTCTGTGCCTACTACAATTTTTCCCAATCCTAAGTAAAATGATTGGCTTATCCACAACCCTAGATGTTCACAATCAGTATATTGGATTATTGATTGTGCTGATATGCCTTATCTATCAACAAGGCATTTTGATTTTTCAATGCACATATTAAGAATTTGAAGTATCAGTGATATTTGATAGACCTGTAATTTAGCAGGTGGGTCACATGGCCTCATGATGACAAACCTAGATTTTGTTTCCTTCAGAGATGGTGATGAAGACGTCAGTTCAGGATGGGGCCTTCTCATGGCTCCTGTGTTTTGCCTCTTTCTTTAACAATGCAGTACAAGGAGGGTTCATCTTTGCATCTGGCATGTTTTAAATCCTGTTCAAGGATTCCTTGGATGTGCCAGATGGTGACGCTTCACTTCTAGCTTCACTAAACTTTGGTATCAGGAACTGTGTTTGTGAGTATGTGATTAAAAAAAGGATGTACATTCTTTTCCAATCATCTAACTTATCAATGCTTTCAGGTTTACACTGTAAAACCCTTGTTAAGAGTCCAATTTGAACAACATAATACTTGGGATGTAGGGCAAAACATACCTATATTAGTTTGACATTTATTTTGCCCAGTAGTCCCATGATTCCTCTAGCCCAACAGCCCAGCAATATTGCACTAATTTTTATGTTTGAAACTTGTTGATGTTAACTTGATTGATGAGTCCTTTAAACAGGTCCATTTGTGGGGATAGCCATCAAGTGTTTTGGTATTAGGCCCATAGCAATAATTGGTGCTCTATCATCAACAACTGGACTGGCCCTTAATTCATTATCTACCCAGGTAAAACACTAGTTCCTTTAAAATCCACTAATGCATTCACGCTTTATGCCAAACCTATGGGTTTGATATATGCTCAGAGGGTCAGCATGATGCATAAATGAAGTGCTGGCATGCTGGCTAGTCAGCACTTCATTAGTGCATCATCCTGACCGATGGGCACAATACACTCCTGCATTGAAGTATTAAGGTGTATGATTTTTTTTTAATCTTTAACTTGCCTTCTACCCTGGGCTAAAATGGGACCTGTACTAATTTGAATACCGTTGCCAACCTAGGTATATTCTACCTCTTAAGACTCATCCCCATCCCAGCTAGAAATAAATGACACAGCCCTTACTAGGTTTAAACTAATACTATACTACTCAAAACCAAGGAAACATGTTGTCCTTAAGTGCAAAATGATACATAGCTCTGCATGAGTTGTAGTTAAATATTTTCTACACTCACCAACCTCACCATCTTTAGTTCTATGCTAGAAATTAACTTAATAAAAAATAGATAAGGATCTTTGTTAGGAGAAAACTTTTAACTGCATCAAGAAGTGTCCTATTCCGATTCGTGTTTCAATAAAAACCTAAAAGTGCTATCTTTCCCCATTTTAATTTATATTAACTTAATATGTGAAGATTGCTCAGTTTGATAATGTTTAATGGCTTCTTCTATGTCAATTAAACATTGATTTAAACTAGAAAATTTGCTATTTTTACAGATTTACTAGATGTACATTTGTTATGGTGTTATCACTGGAGTGGGTTTCGGAATGATTCACGTTAGCAGTATCATAGTTTTGGTTGCTTACTTTGACAAATACAAGAGGGTAGCATCAACCTTTGCATTGGCTGGTTTAGGTGCTGGATCATTTATTCTGCCACCCCTTTTAAATGTTTTGGAGAATGTTTATGGCTGGCGAGGAGCAATGCTAGTACTTGTTGGGATAAATACTCACACAATGGTGGCTTGTTCCCTATACAGGCCTTTTGAAGCTTTTTCACAAAGACAACAAAAGCTCCAGCCTAAAGAAATCATAACATCCAAAGGTAAAAGGAGGCTTTTAGATTATGTGTCTAAGCCATGTTTAACTGAATATGCAAAGGTCCTCAAAAAGAAAGGCTTAGATATATATTACCACTTTTCAGAATCACACCTTTCATATGTTTGATAGTACACTCGGAAATTTCAGCATTTGGAGCATCAATAATTGTGACCTTCTTTGGTAGCTACATACTGAGCCTGCACTTCACCAATCAGGATGTTGTTTACCTATACAGTACATTTGGAGTCAGTGCTACAGTAGCACGGCCAATAGGAGGCATTATTGCTGAATTCACATATGCTAACACAGCTTTGTACATCATGCTGACCGACCTACTAAATGGTCTAATGATTATGTTACTGCCCTTTCTGAACCAATTGTGGATGATGTTTTTATTTGCGGCAGTGTGCCAACTACTGCTTGGGCCCTACCTTGGACTCAGTGCAGTTTTCATCATGGAGCATGTTCCTGAGGCACAGGCTGCCACAGCCTATGGCCTCTACCACTTTTCTGGTATACTAGGGAATACATTAGGGCCTCCAATAGGAAGAAAGACTGCTACATTTGTATTAGCTTCAGTATAAATGTAAAGTAAATAATAATAATAATAATAATAATAATAATAATAATAATAATAATAATAATAATAATAATAATAATAATAGTGCTTCTTTTGTAAAGTGTTAGTGTTTCTCACTAAATATAATGATCACAGCCACATGATTTTCAGAGATTATAGGCTAGATCTGTTATGATGACATAAACTTATCATGCAGGCTTGCAATTAAAACTTGGCAAGTATTCAGATAACTATAGAGTATTTAGATATTCTATTACATGAAGAATAATTGACATTGACTAAACATTGTAAATCATTCTGAAGGTATTGATATTATCAAACATAATGATATATTTGCTTAAGATAAAAAAAAAACAAAAAAAAACTGATCTTATTCTACACTTTTTATAATTCTTAAGTTGGATGTATGATTACAACCCTAGAAACAAGTCAGGTAGAATCACGGGACTGACTGGTGAATCTGTGAGCACATATTCACCAGTCAGTCCTGGGACTTACACCCCATATTCACGTGAAAACACAGGATTTCACCAGAGAGCCATCTAGTGAGATTTATTGACCCCAACTTACATCTACAGCATAAAGTGTATTTGTCATCCTCCACCAGGTGCCTCTGCCTGAATGTAAATGTCCATTCCAAGAGAGAGGGAGAGAGAGAAAGACAGAGAGACAGAGAGAGAGAGGAAAGGAGAGAGGGAAAGAGAGACAATGGTAGAGAGAGACAGAAGCAGAGATAAAAGGGCAAGGTAGGGATAGAGAGAGAGGGGGAGACAATTTCAGATAGAAACTGAGAGAGGAAGAAGTGGGGAGGTAGAGAGAGAGAGAGAGAGAGAGAGAGAGAGAGACTGAGAGAGAAGAGAGGCAATGGGAGAGAGAGAAAGATAGAGAGAGAGAGATACAGAAAACAGAGATAGAGAGAGAGGGCAGTACTCAACTAATTTAAACTATTGACATGAATGATTATAATCCATTTAATTCATCATAATATTATGTGTGTTGCTCTACTACAGCCTTTCTGACATGATTTGATTGTTTGCTAGACATGGCTTGAGTACATTTGAGATATGCTGGCAAATAGGCACTCAATGATTAGAGGCTGTTCTAAGTTGGGAAGGGCTGTGAGGTAAAGAGTCAGCTAAATTTAGGTTTTCTAGGTCATGGGCTGCAGACAAACAACCTGTGGTGCACACACACTTACAGAACAAGTCATTTTAGTGGGGTGGGGAGGGTGTCGGATATTTACATCATTTCATCTCCTACTTGCCACCCAAGCAAGGAAGAATTGATTCTATCATGAAACATAGTTGGAATGAGACAATGTAACAATATTTACAGGTATGATATTGGGACAGCAAAGTAAAAGTTCATCCTTGTGTATAAGTAATGCTTTATACGGTATAGGGAATATGCATGAAGAGCAGTGCACCCCTTCTTGCTCTCTATCTGGCAATATGTTTAACCCTTCAAAGGCTGCTGTTGTAGGAGTGCATCATGCCCATCGGTCATCATGATGCACCTATGAACTCCTGGTGATACTGCCATCATGCAGACCTTACATGGTAGATAAATAAACTTCTGGAGGGTCGGCATGATGCTACAAAGATGAGCTGATGAGCAGTCACACCAGCACTGCATTGGTGCATCAGGACAACTGATGGGCATGATGCATTAATACATGAGTGGCCCTGGTATGGTTAAAGATTACAAGCTGAACTAATCATAGCTGTCAGAAGAAACAACAAACCTTGGTGAAATGTAACATACAGTCTCAATAAGATGCTGTATTGGTAGGCATAACTGACTCTGTGGTAATGTGCTAATAGATTTGTTTTAGCACTCCACCACTCCTGGCCATTGTTTGAGACCAGATCTAATTCAAGAACTGTTCCTAAAGAACTATGTGCTAAATGGAAATGTACCCTTCCCTGTCCCCCACCAGCCCCCGTTCTGATACCTACTGACCACTCCCAAACACCAACAGGAATGACCACTTTGGGCTACACTGCCCCACCTGAGCTGCCATTTCTACCTGTCTCACCTACACATAAGACATGCAACAAGACTCCAACACCTGGGGTAAGTATACATGTACGTTTTAGTATTTCACTATATCATTGTTATGTATAAAGGTGACCACCTGTATGCTGCTACATTTTCAAAGGCTGTAATGAATCTATATAAGAAACTAGTATCTAATGACCGATGCTTCTCATTTGGCTATCTGTAGTATATTACCAGTGCACCTATTAGTTGCAACTCTTAACAATCTTTAGCACTTCTAAAATTATGCTCCATTACATTGATCTATGAAAAGTAATGCTATTTGACTGAACTATTATCTTTACTTTATAATTATAAATGCTATTTCAAGAACTGCATTCTTTCCCCATTGACAATCATGTTTTTCCATATGGGCATAGTAACAAGAGTTATACTTGTGTAGCCACTAGTTGTGTTCAGAAATAGCCCTTACACTGCAGGGGCACAGTAGTCAGTACCACTGGTGTGAGAGGCAGTTAGCCCCCTCCCTCTGCAGTATACCAGCATTGGGTCCACTGTGTGACCTGTGACAGTGTACCCCTGTACAGCCATTCTAAGTGCACTCTAGCTTAAGCCTTCTCTCTTACACAACAACCATGTCCCTACTGCTGTCTGAATCACCTTAGACATCTAGGCACCCTAATAATTGGCCCTCATACTGAACTCATCCTGGTCTAGTTAAGGGTTTGTAAACTGCATGCCACTCCCCAGATCAGTCTTTGCTGGAATTGTATTTGGGGGCAGGCCAGTACATATCATTGGCTTGTGAGATATCCAGCTGGCATACCACCACTATAATAGGACCCACCTATATGTCACTCAACTCAATAATATGCAGAGAGCCATGAGTTGGGGAGACAGTATTAGCCAGAAAAGTGTGGAGTATGCTTTATTTAGCAGGGTGGTGGTAGTGGTTGGGGTAAGGTAGTTGCCTAAGATCAGGCCTTGGACCAGCCTGGATGATCCATGCCCATACTTAGGGCCTGGACCGGTCTTAACTTGTGACTTTTGATGCTATAAAATGGGCAGCCTTGGATGCCCATTTTCAGCTGAGGGAGGCCAAGGGCCAAGTGAGGGTTCTTAGGTTCTTGGGCACCCCTTCAGCAATAAACAACTCCCATGTTCAGTGCATAATAGAGGAAAGTTATATCTTAGCAAAGTCATGTATATATAGGCCCTAGGTATGGGGGGGGGGTGATAAATCTAGTTTTCTTTGGGGACAGGCTCAAACTATGCATTTGGACCCCTAAACAGGGAAATCACTATCGTAATTTTGGAGGTATTAAGTCTTATTCAATCCAGTGCTTATTCTGCCATGATATATCCGAAAGAGGTCAGATTAGGCAGAGTAGACCAGTTTAGAGCCTCCTTGAACAGGGGCAGATCCAAGGGGACACCTGCCAAGACACCCCCCCCCCCCCCACCCTGTGGGGCTCCCCCCACCTTAAATCGCTTTTGACACCCCTACTAGCTAACAGTACATCTAAGAGAGACAACTTATACACTCCCACAAAATCCTAGATGTGTTGATATATTTGGTAAGATTCTTACTTGAAGCATTCTGCCTTCATATCCAGTTTGTGTTAAAATTCAGAAGGACACTCAATGAGGCAGAACATAGAAACATGGGGGAAGAGCATGTCTTGGTTGGTGGATTTGGGTCCTTGTTTGATAATTTCACTTATATCTGTTACTGTATCACAGTATTCTGCAGCAATGTAATCTAAAAGACATCATGATACCCTACTTGGTATCATCTATGGTGGTTCAAGTGTGGTCTACATGCCTGTCTTAGGAAATCTTAATCGTAGTGGATCAATAGGGGCCTATTTCTATGGTTGGCCTGAATCATAAGGATTATGTGTTGCCCCCTATAAAATGGGCTTAGAAGAGGGAGATAGCAGGCCTAAGCCAAATTCTGATTGGGTCCACCGGGATATCTGTGGGTTAGTCATTTAGATCCATTTGAAAAGGCTTGAGTGAAAGGGATATGTGTGTTTTAAATCTTGTAGCCTAATGGGTGGGGAGGGGTCCAGGAGGCTGGGTCCCCTGTCAACTGTCCTTTTCTTTCCTATGTGTTTGGGACAGTTGAGGTTCAGGATTTTATGTATCTTTATGGTCTTAGCCAATTCTTTCTATGCCTTGACATTCATTTTGGCTCATTTACTTTGGATTAAGATGGAACCTGCTGACCAATACATGAGTTGTGACAGTGGCATTAGCCCCCCCCCCTCATTTATGTCATGAAATTATGTTCCCAGAGCAGGCAAAGGGAGTAGAAAAGCATACTCAATAATATAGTGCAATCAACATTTGGATATGCCTTGTATATACTGCATATTGTAACAGAACATGCAGTGTAGGGGGTGGGGCAAGAAGTGGGCAAGAGGGGGGGGGACTTGGGGATTTGAGGTAAAAATGATCAGTTGGCCTTTTAGGAAGATCTCCACTGCCTAATACCTCATGTATTGCTGATTTATCGATATTTTAGCAAGGCCGACCCCCTCCCCTAATAGGTATCAGAATTGCCTTTGGTGGTGCACAGTGCGGCCTCTTTCGTTTGGCTCTTGGAGTATTGTGCTCTCAGCTGTGACCAGGCCCTTTACTGCAATGCACAGGTAGTTAGCAGGATGGTAGCAGTGGGGGCATGGTGATCAAAAATGTAGGGCTGGCCCAGGCACTATATTCCAATACCGCCTGGGGTCAGAGGCTGGCCTTTGACACACTTTTTCTGGGGGGGGCACTCCCACAGATTTGGATACTATGTGCAAACATGACTTCAAAGGAAAGGGGTCCTCACTGGGCCCAACATGGGCCCTGGGCGTGACCCCTACAGGGCTCATGACTAGGAGTGCTGTTTGGCCAATTCTGAAAGGGTAGGGACATATATTATATCCATCTTTTACCTAAGATGCAAATATTACAATAGACAGAGCAAACTTCAGTCTGGGCCATCCATTTGTGTGCAACAGCATGGGATTTTCAGGCCTATATATAGTGTTATATGTCTATAGATAATAATTTTGAATAACACTTCTGGGTAGATACTCCCCCTTGATGAGCATTATTTGGCACTTTTCTACAAAATGGGTCACAAATTCTCAAGTCCTTCACCCATGACAATAGCTTTGAATCAGACGGTTTGCTTCTGCCTAGAAAAAGGAGTGACTCTGCTGACATATCCTTTAGGCTCTAAAGAATAGCATAAAATAGTGTTTCATTTCGTCAAAGTTTTGCCCAAAAATCGGCCCTTTTCTCAAACTTTATCATATTTTAAACCTTTGTAAAATGAAGATGATAACAAGATTTTTACTCTTTGACTAAATAGTATCAAACAAGAATAGCTGTTTTTTTTTTGCGGTTTTAAGGTGTAAAGGTTAACTCTAATTAGTCTGCTCAAAGGTTTGCCTGACACTCTCTCCTTTTAAACATTGCTTGTGTAGAGGTACGTTAATACAAACCATAGTGTTGGGTACCGTCTGGCGTGGCGGTGAGTCCAGTCGTCGGATGTTCCTCAGGTTCCGGATAGGTGGCAGCACCGATCCGGGTCTGTGGGGACATCTGACGACAAACACCTAGGTCCATATATAAAGACCAGGGCTCAGCCGCTACGTCAGAGGCCCTCCTTGCCTCTGATCATGTAAACCTTTATATCCATCAGCTGCCCTTATACCATCTACCGGGTAGCGGTGAGTGTTCATATAATAAATTATCCGTTGGCATACACTTGAATCACCGCCTTGCTCCTTCTTTCCCGATTAGTAAGGCCCGAACCACCAAGTCCGTAAGACTAAACCATGAGTTTGAATATGTGAGATCTGTGCTAGGTATCAACTGCAGGTCACACTCTAAACCCAACCTTAATACTGATGTTCAAAAATGATCACTCCAATAGCTGGCAATGAAGAACCCAGCAGCAGGTTGACTTCAAACACTCTTCCTGATCATCAGGCCAAGGGCCAATAAATGATATAAAAATCACCATTAAGTTCCCTCAATGGCCACCCAAAATTCAGAATTTGGGCCCAATTCTTGTAAAGTGGGGGTAGGCTTTTGAGGAAGGTTTCAATTACATAACTTTTGGTTAAAAGTGGTTTTGATTCTGTCAAAATCCAGCTCATGTAATTCCCTCAGGTTAGGGGGGTTGGCTTCTGAGGGAGGTCTTATGAAATATGCTAGGAATATTTGGTATGTAAGGGAGTCTTCCACTAGTTAGTAATATTATTCATCACCTCTATTATCTAGATGGAAACAAACCCTTATTAGGTTTTAACAAAAGGTATAAAAAGGTATAAAAGATACCACTTTAGATGGATGGTCAAGGGCCTCCCGCTGACCCATGAAGGACCTAGTTATACCGAGTAGAGTGAGGGCAACAACCTGGCGGGTGGAAGTGATGTCATCTGATATGTGTACCCCACAGTCAATTGATGCCAATTGTTAATTAGCTCTCAATGTATTCCTGTTTATGCTAAGTGTCTCAACATTGCTTTTTAGGTCGGTTTGGGAGGTGTGTAGGCCCATATTCCAAATATTAATTTTCGACATGTACTGGCGATCAAATTGGGTTACTCTTGGCCAAAACAGGTCAAATAGCCCGAGATGGGTCAAAAGACCAGAGATTGAGCAAGGTTGAGTCTGCTTCAAACAAATTAATTAATTGGGTCACATAGGGTAAAAGATACTAAATTGACCTGAGATTGGCCCAATTTGAGTCAGATTGACTTAAGTTGGCTAAATTGGGTCAATTCGGTCAAAAAGACCAAGATAAGTCAACTATCCCAGGATACTCCCAATATGAGTAAGATTGACTTAAGTAGGGTAAATTATGTTAAAATAGGTCAAAGTAGGAGGAAGTAGCATAAAATGTATGGCTTAGATAGACCTAATATAGGTAAATTGGGACAAGATGGGCTCAATTGGTTCATTTTTATGCTAATGTGTCATATTTTGACTCATATTGGACCAAATTTACTTAAGGGCGACAGCGGCTGTTTTGTGAACTAATGCATTTAGCTCATTGAGGGTTATCTGGCATTTTTTGAAGCAAGTTTCTATCATTATTAGTTCAAAAGTGAAGTCTATGATATAAATGAATATTTTTACTAGGTTTGAAGAAATCTTTCCAAAATGCTATGAAGACCCCCTTCACCCCCTCAGACTGTTGTCCATAGGGTTATGCAGTAAAGGCCTACCTCCCTTAGATTCACCCTCACCTTGTGCAAAAAGTAGCGTTGGAACCATCTTGATTTGCATATATCAATTAACATAATTGTAGTTCTTTAAAGAAATTGTTTGAATAGTTTTGGAAATATTCACAAAAATCCCTCCAAAATCTCAATTGGCTAGATATTGGCCCATTGAACTTGATGTTAAAGGGTCCAACAAATGATTGCCAGTACCACAGGAAGTAGTGTTGCTACCCCAGCCTTTTATTTCATATGTCAATGACACATTATGTAAAGAACACATATGTCAAGTTACAAGGAAATTCTTTGTCAATTTATTTTTTGGCCACCTAGAGCCCTTGTCCTTAACTTGGGTCTATCTGACTCTATTTGGCCCACTTTAAGCAGGTATGCTACCAGCCAAAATTTTGCTAATCTGATTATTTTTTATGATGCTAAAGTATAGAAAAAATAAGTCAGATAAACAAAATTCCAGCTCAGTGGAATAGGCACTTGATCCACCTTTCAACTAATTTCTCATAATGACTTATTTGAGCAAATGTGCCCATATTGGTCCATCGGACTCAACATTGCCCAATACTTGCCAAGTTGACCAATTTATTTACCAATTTGACCCATTTTGACTTGTTTATTCTATATTCCCGTCTTTTTCCTCATAGGCAAGTTGCAGGTCTTTATAACATCAATAGTAGTATCTATCAAATTAGTGTCCAATCAGGGTAGCAAGTATTTAAATCATGTATGTGGGCTAGTTGTTGTTTTTCCTACTCAATTTCTATAGCTAATTAATGAGTCTGAGTTTTAAACAAGTTTATTGGACAACAATATCATAACAAAAGCTTTTACAATCATCAGCTGATGTAAGGAGTTTTCCACACAATATAGAATCTGTCGTATACGGTTAACTTTCAATGATTTTGTAGGTCAGAATTCACCATGTCAATAACCACTGTAATACTCTCATTTATGAGCCTGTCAAATTGAGTTAGCACTTAACCTATTCTTAAGATACCAATAACTGATGGATATATCATTTGTCTTTAAGGTGCATGCAGTTGGACTGAGAGGGAGCTGAATGTGAAGCCCTACAGATGATATCAGAAACCAAGATGGCAGCTTGTCTAATCTGATTGATAAAGGTGGCACTTTTTAAAGCCCTTTGGTGTTATGATATATATGCAGTGCAAAGGAAAATGGATGAAATATTCAGATAAAATGTAGTCATTCAGTATCTAAGCCAAATATGTTTATGAAAATGTAAATCTACCATTTATTTGCACTACATCCATGCTTATTTGATATAAACACATCAACCTACCCAACCTATAGATTAAAACTCATGTAGTACCCTTGAACCCCTCATAAATGGTAAGTTCAGTGGCAGATCTAGGATTGTCTAGAAGGGGGGGCCCAAGACATGGTAAGTTCAGTGGCAGATCTAGGATTGTCTAGAAGGGGGGGCCCAAGACATGATGAAAGCTAATGAGGTACCGTATGTGGCCCCGAGCACTGCAAGCTCCCTGGTTGGGCCCCCTGTAACTTAGTTTTCCTTCTTTTTCCCTCACTTTCTCTCTTTTTTTCCTCTCCTTTCTTTTTTTTTGGGGGGAGGGGGATGTAAGTTTGGATGGGGAAAGCTCAGAGATCATCATAGGTCCTTATATTGAAAAAAAAAATCCATTAATAAGAAAAGAAGCTATGTGATTTTTCATTCATTATCTCATAAAGTGTAGGTGCACTTAACCCATTAAGGCCTAGCATTGACTTAAGTTGAACCATGGTAGGCCTAGCATTGACAATAGTCAACACCATGATGGGCCTAGCATTGACTATAGGCGATGTCCATTATATAGGATTTGTATAGGAATTGAAAATAGGATCATCCTCTGGGAACTACACTTTTTTAAGAGGCTGTCCCCATGGTCAGGGCAACCATCTTTGCTCTGCCCTTAAAGGGTTGGTATACAGACTTTCACCTATACCCTGATTACAATAACATATTGAGTCATAATTATACCCAAATAAATTTCCAGATACATAGTTACCCAAATTTTCTAAAATTCCTCAAAAAAAAGAGAATTTTGATTGGGGGTCGATCGATGACTTGATAGTTTGGCCCTTGGAAAACCTACTGACCTGAGGTTTATTCATTAGGCACACCCTAGCCATGCGCACCGCATGACATGCAATCTTGCTCTAGTAGCTGGAGTGCGAGCTCATTCAGGTAATAGCCCTTGGCCTGTGGCCTAATGAAAACAGACCTTGGATTGCGGCCTAATGAATACCCCTCGAAACTACCAAATTCATATGCCAAGAAAGCTGCATGATGGATGTTCTTTCATGGGAGTGAACCACATTAAAGGGAGTAGATACAATCCAGCTGATTCAAAGTTGACCAACAATTTCTCTTAGTAACTGCAAGGGGCTGGTGCTGCCCTCAAGCAGCATCTAGAATGTCCCTGAACTGACTCAGCGCAGCAACATCAGTGGGGTGCCCAGGGGTAGCAGTACCACATTGCTGGCATGCTTACATCACAAAATATTGTATCCCTTTACCAATAAAACAGAGTTTTTACATGAATATACATGTGTAGCAGGAGTAGGTTCAAGGCACTACCTTACATTCACTACTACCCCTGCTATGATCCGATCCACACCTAGTAGTTCGCATGTTGGTTAAGCATGGTCCTGATAGCTCAGTGGTAGAGCATCCACTTTGTAGTTGGAGGACCCGGGTTCAAGCCCTGGTTGGGATTGGACTTTTCCATGTGCACCACTACACATGTATAGTGGCCAGAAAAGTGTAAATCCCAATAGTCAGTGCATTCTTTCATACTCATATTCTGCTACTTTTTGCATAGGGCAGGCAGTTAACTCTCAAATGACATTTTTTAGGTCCGGCAGTTAAAGGGTTAGGTAACATAAAGAATGTATAAAACCATGGTGTCCATTTTTCCACTGGTGGGTGAGAAAGTTTGGCAGTCTCAACTATGGCTGCCTATGAGAATTTGTAGTTCCTACATTTAATTCCATAAAAAACATCTTCTGGCAATTTCTTAACCAAACCTCATACATAAAGCCTAGGATAATAAAAATCATTTTTGAGCAAAGAAGCAGGAGATCAGAAACAAAACGAAATCTTCCTGAATAAACTAAAAATAATTCTAATTCCTTTAGGATAGGAGTCTATGGGTACAGGAAATCCAGTGATAGGAATGAGTAGAATACCAATGTATGTTTTTAAAGAAGGGTGATGTTATATAAATTAGGAATATGAGTAAAAATGGTCAAATTTGTGGATCAGCAAGGTAAAACATACCTTCATTATTGGGCTAGTAGAGGTACGTTTCACCTTGTTGATCCGCATTTTGCGACCAGGTGCTATTTGAGCTCTAGATCATGTTAACTCCCTTTAATAGGGATATTATGCGAGTAAATATGTACCATGATAAAGGGTTGCATTATGTAATGGGTACTAGAACAACCTTTTGCCTAATTGACGATGAATTATCTAGTCTGGTCAAATTCATACAAATTCACTGAATTGGCTGAAAGAAACATGTTCTAGCACTAACCCAGCACAGGGACCTGAACAGTCGATAAAATTGGCCTGCAAGAAACTATAACCCATGCATTCCCTTCAACTCATCAGTATCTAATTTGTCTTTCTCAAGCAGGTGGAGGAGCTTTGTGAAATGGAGGAGCTTGGTGAAATGGAGGAGCTTGGTGAAAGGGAGAAGCTTGGTGATATCTGTGCAACTGAAGAACAGCCCTCTAGAGAAGACTAGGCCGAGCAAAAAAGTCACACAGCACATCCATATTACTGATGTCTTGAAAGTTGTCTATTTTTCACCTTTTTGGGAATAAAATGGTCTTGAAAGATGAATAATGATAATGGGAGGAAAAATTATCTGCAGGAGGAATCACTCTTTTTTATAGTTTAAGGCAGAAATTTTGAAATGAGATATACTGAGCAAGAATATTGCCATGATTTAGTGAAAACCACTTTTTAAATCTTGAGCGACATGGGATATTGAGAATGGTGATTAATGATACTGAAAGTACAATGATACCTCCCATATATAGTGCACTATGCATATAAAATACATGTATACCCCGAATTCAGGCCAATGTTACTGAAAACAAATTTTGTTGACCTTAGCACTGCTCTAAAGAACATAACTCTTATATCTATTAGATGCACCCCTAACTTTGACCAATTTTATAATGATGTTTCTTGTTTATGTGTATGTGTGGCCATCATCGTACTGATCTCAGAATATCTAGCAATATTCAAAAATGTACCATACTGACAAACTATCTGACATGCCAGGAACAGGGATGGATGTGAGATCATAACTGGGTAATGCCAGAACCCATAATGTTGCTCTATGGTGCAGCAACAGCAAGAGTTTTCCTATTGCTTAAGGGTTGCCTTGTATATGTGTCTCGGTCTGGGGTGCCTGCTATACTTTATATATAGTATTATATACGAGAAAGGGTAGTCTCTGCTAAAATCAATTTCAAAATTTTATTCCCAAGCTTTCCAGTGATCTATTGCATGGAAGATACTCCTAATTTTGGAGAAATGGCTTGCTAAATAAGGGTGGGTATCACCATATCTCAAATCTCAGTTATCTCTAAGTCTTATTGGTCATAAAATACATGCATAATTAGCATTAATTTGGCTTATTAGCTAGATTAGCATAAATCATGGATATCATTCCTCTATCAAAAGTTATGAGCAGAAAAATCCTTATCATTCTGTTTTCAAAATAGTACACCTTGTTAAAAAATCCTTTAAATGATCTCATTGATTTCCATATTTCGAGTGGAAATCATATTTCCATGACAACAGAAATTTAAAAAAATGCCTATTAAGGCCCTAAAACATTCATTTTTCACATTGCAAATCTGGAACCTTCACATCCAAAACCATTGCACTCTCCCTATTTCAGTTTTAGGCCTATTTCTAGTTTTCTTGTCCATAGTGCTGCCAATTAGGAACTAAATCCCATAGGCAGCAACCTTTCTGCTTGCCTGATGACTGTTACAGTAGCAAGAAGGTCTTTATTGAATGTTATCAAATGTCATCTCTTTATAAAACTGGTTCCGGAAAAGAATTTTCAAAGTAAGTTTTCAGTTTTGCATTCACAAACATTTGTTCCAGAGTTTTCTATTTTGAACAATGAAATTGTTTCCATGGTGACCAGAAAGTATCAGATGATGATAAAAGATTGAGATAAGTCTAATGATGTAGACAAAATATATCCCATTCATTACCCCCCATCTTGATGTATTCACTACCCAAATAAAGGCTCAAAATTGAAATCTATGTGTCTGGTTTTGTGTGGATTTCTCAAAACACTTCAATGAAAGTTACGTATCTTAAGGCTATACAAAAGACAAATACAATAGCCCCAATATATGATAAGAATACAATATGAAGCTATTGATCTTAAATTTGAAAAAGAGATGTGCAATAAAGAGGGTATTATTGACAAAAGCACTTTTAGATATTCCCGTGATATCAAGTGAATTTACGGTCATTTCACGTGATCCCGTGATATCACGTGATTTTCTGCTCACAGAATCCCGTGAAATCACTGGGATTATTCACGGGAATTTACGGGAATGGCACCAGTTCAACATGTGATTTGACTGGTAAATTCACGTGAAATTGTTTCAAGGGAAGCGGGTGTATGCTCATCCCTTTTCTATAGCCGGAGGTCTGTTGGTGATGTCTGGGCTTGCAATGGCACCTGCTGCATATCACATCCACAAAATGACAAAATGATTCTAACCTTTTGTTGGCCACATAGTGCAGTAGTACAATACATCTGGTGCTGGTGATTAGATTTTCAAGGAATTCTTTACCTGCTTTCAGTGAGAAAACCCTCCACATTACCATGATTATGCTGAGAGGGCTGGATGCCCCATCCCCCTATTGTCACTGTTCGAGAACTGACTTCCTGGCCCTTTTACCCTGTAATATAACAACTCCCTTAATATTTTAATGAAAATATTCAGAATGTATCAATTGCGGGTATACCTCCAAGGGACCCATTTTATAAGTCGAATCATCACTTTCATGAGTTAGAATGATGCAAATTATGATTTTAAGAATGCAAGAAAATCATTATTGGCTAGGGATCAGATGTCTTATAGATTAGCCTAAACACAGGATGCATGTTATACATGGGTTCACCTTATATTTCTGCGAGAACATATCGGACCTGTCAGTCTCGTTCTGGCTTAAAACGTTCATCACCATTCAAGGCACTACATAACATTTATTTTACACATTATACACATGACCAATGGCAACATAATATTGCACATGAACTTATATTCAAACTTTGACCAAAGTAAGATCATGATAGTCTTGACAAATCACTCTCCTGGACCTGATAAAGATATGGCACTTCTAATTCATCAGTAAGTTAAACCTAACAAAGCTGAAAGATAATCACCGAACCTACAACTAATACAATCACCAAAATAGTATTTGAACCTGATATAGGTAGGTCATGAATGTCCAGATAGGGCTGGCCACATGGTTTAACTAATCTGAAGATGTACCATGGGCAGAGCAAAACTTAACCCGGTATTTCTCCCAGAGTTGTTGAAATGGCCTCGACCCAATAAGGTTTTTCTTCCATGGTTTAGCTGGAGAAAAGGAGAGATTAATGTGTAAGTTATTTGATAAGACTGGGATAAAAAAAAAATGGATTAGCTCCAAAAAGAAGGTGCTTTGCAGTTTTGATAGGATCATCGATGACGGCAAAATACATGTACAAAGTTTTTTTCTAATTTTTATAATTAGACCAAGAGAAATAAGGCAAGCATGCCTAATATTTAAGACAGTGTTGGCTGGCTTGTGTGGGGTGTCTAGTAGTCAGTAGGGGAAACATTATTGCAGAACAACCGGATAAAAGGCAGCTCCATGAGGAGGCAGATGCATGGAGGTCCCTTTAACTTTGATACACACACACACATAAATACATATATATAATTGCAGTGTAATGGGTTGCCAATTATAAGAGTCAAAGCTCCTCAACAGCACACAGGCATTTGCATTGCCTGGTCGGCCGTCCACTGACGTCATGGTGTGATGATGGGATTTGATAGATTTGGGGGATTTCCCATAGGTTTAACCAAGGCTAACGACTCTGCTTCAGGCTGCTTAACCAATGTCCAGAATCAGAGGTGATAATGTTGCACCAGTATCACTCAGAAAGTGTAAAGAAAAATAAGAAGAACAATAAAAAGTGCCACAGTTAATACAGACGCTCATGTGCTGCAGTTGGTGCCCCAGCTGAAATGAAGTGAATACATTTATCAAGTCAAATGACAGCAGTGTACACAAATAATGACAGACGAATAAGATTTGGATTTGGAAAAAAATACCTTTGGTGTTGTAGTGTACAATTCCCAAGTCCTCTAAAGAAGCACTGTTCTCCAGCTCTGTGACAATATTCCATCTAGGGTGAATTGCAGTTATTTCACCATAGAAGGTATGACCTAAAAGGTACTGTGTATTAAATCTCCACCACTTGTGTGTTGTGTCCTGTGAAGAAGGAGATATAAAGAATGGATGTGTGATGTAGATCACAAGTGACACAGGGTTGCGAAGCAGGTAATCAAAACAGGGTTGTCCCATTGGGGGTTGTCTCATTGGGGGTTGTTCCATTCGCAGGGTCGTGAATAGGACTGGTGTACCATAGCTCACACCATGGTACATTGAGAGACACAACTGATAAGTGCACAAGCAGAGAGAGTAGAAGGAGTGAACCCCTAGGCCACTTGGCCTGTCTTTATTTATACTGCCAGTGAGTAACTCACCACTTGGTCACAAGTGATGATCATGAGTGATGATCATGAGTGTACTGCGCATGATGCAGCAGACACCCCAATTGGATACATTGTATCAAAAGGTGTTTGTCAGGACATGGGTGTAACGACGACTGGTGATGATAACTGACCATCATATTAAATAAACTGATAACTCTTAGTGCATTTGCACAAACAACATGTATGGCTTTAAATATGTTAACCCTTCAAGGGCACTACGTTACACTGGTCACATGGTTCAACATTGTGTCCAACATATGTCCCACAGTGCATATTATTTTTCTCCTATATTACTCTAGCACCAACTGGTGCCCACACCTTACACTATTGGACCTCATTCGAGCCCTCCTTCCTTCTTCATATCCTCCATTTTCTCAATACCATACACTTCTCCATCTATTTTCTCCCACCCACCCTCTATCATTTAAATGTTAAAATTCAAAATATTTTATTACTATATCTTGTACATTTCTATCTCGTACAACCAGACAACCGTAAATATTACTTATTATTGAGTTATCAATTATCAAATGTGTCATCAGTCCTTCTATTGAACAATATTTCTTACCCCAATCATCCATTGTACTGTCTCGGATGGGGGGGGGGGTTACGTCATGATGTCATATCAACAGTGAATCAGCATAAAGCACATGTGCACATATGCTGTAGGAGCAATGACGTGTACATACATTAATTTTGAATAACAGATGATTTGATTATATTGTGTCAACTTCCAAAAGCCAGTTGTTCAGTCTACATTGTATGACCATTAATTCACAATAGTTTTTCGACTGAGTTATTACTCTGGTTCCCATACTTACCCCTTTTGCCCATGATCTTAATCTTCTCATCATCAGGTCTTTATACTTCCTGAATCTAGCCAAGTTCATGACATATACTCCTGCTTGGACAGTAGATAGAAGCTCTGGCAGTTGAAGACCAAGTCTGAAAAGGGAGTGTAATGCAACTAAAAAGGAGGTTTCTTATTACCCAAACCCATCTAAAAGGTTCCCAAACATAGCAAATAGATTTTTGCGAAGTTGGTATGTCTACGAAGTACAATGAGAATACTGACCGGCTAAAACCCCATTCCTTTGGTGTCGGCCCTTTGTAGGTCTCATCATACTCGTTACGACACGTTTTACCCTGACTAAACAAAAAAAGAATTATTAACCCTTTGAGAACACTGATGTAGAAGTGCATCATACCAAGTGGTCAGCATGATTCATCAATGAAGTGCTGACAAGCCTACTTGCCAGCACTTCATAAGAGCATCACATGACCTCTCTCTCTCTTTCTCTCTCTCTCACTCACTCACTCACTCACTCTCTCTCTCTCTCTCTCTCTCTCTCTCTCTCTCTCTCTCTCTCTCTCTCTCTCTCTCTCTCTTTACCTCTCTCACGGCCATATTGCATTATCAAGGCAAAGGAATAACTCCAGTGTAACCAGTCACCATATGCCATAAGTCATTGGGTATTAAATACACCTACTCAACAAGCGTCCTGTTTTCTGGTGACATTTTCTGTGGATCCGTAAGACCTGTAATGCACAGGACACTGTTGATAAAAACAAAAACAATGTTGTAAATATTGCTGACATGCTGCCAACCCGTTAAGGCCTGTTCATGCATTATTTTAACATGTCCATTGGTCGTAATAATGCATGAATGCAGCCCTGGCAAGTAACTCGTTGGTTACAATAAACTGTTCTATAATGAAACTTCTTCATACTATAAAAAGAACTATAACAAGAAAAATGAGGCAAGGACCACGGATAGGAGTTGCCACTCTGCGGCCGACGTGTGACATCACGGCCAACGTATGCCATCACAAATTGCATCACAAGGTGACCGTGACGTCACTGACAAACCGAAAACATAATGAAGTTGCTATGGTCACTGCGCTCCCAGCCGCTACGCGGCAAGCAACTCCAAAAAACCTATAAAACCATTAACTATAAAAAAACAAATTATAAAACCATGAAAACTATTGAAAAACTATAAAAATAACTTCTCCCGTCCAACCCCCATTTGCTTCCTGGATATATTGACTATATTCTACAATAGTGGCCCACTTCTCTAACATACAATTTTCATTCATGATAACTGCTTTCCTTTGATAAAATACCTGTATTCTTTGGGGGAAGAACATAAATTCTCTGAAGTTACTCTTACTCTTTATACACTGCAGACAACATAGTCTTGTGGCTCACAGTCTCATCCCACAGCTTCCCAATATCATCCAGAACAAGAATGTCAGAGTCAAGATAGATGAAGCGCTCAATGTCCTCTGGTAGAATCCTGATGAAGAGTGCAAAAAAAGAAGTAAATCATATCAGGAGCCTTTTTCGGCCGTCCACAAATGACGACATGCGTAACGGGGGGAGGTCCAAGCGTCCTTTCCATTTCTATATACAGTAGAAGCAAGACGAAAGAGAGGGAGGGGTCAAAAATGATTAAGATAATATATGTCGTCATTCATGGATTGCCCCATTCCACTATGGACAGTTTGACTATTGGACAGCAGATGGGTATTTTTCTAAATTTCTTTGCTGAAACGAACCCCTCCTATACGGCCCTTGCAGAGGGGCCGCATGGAAGTTCCTTTTAGTTTGTCAATCAACAGTTTTATGTTACAGACCCATGAAATGGATGCAAAGTGCTCCCAGTAGATACAATTAATAGAAAAAAATAGAAAAAAAACTTACTTATGGAGATAAAGTCGAAGGTAGTTGCTTTCCTTGGCAGTATATCTAGCTTTTCTATAACGTGTCATGTGACCATATATCACCGGTTCAATATAACTGGCAGCATTAATGCTTAGTAAGTGTACCTTAAAAAGAGGAGGCAGGTACTTGATTTTCAAATATAAAATTATACAGACTTGAATTATCAATTCATTATACTCATGACCCACTGTCAAATGTTTAAGGTTAGTGTTGTACAGAAATAGAAATAAGAAAAAGTATCTCTGAAACATCCATTTCTTTTTCGGTCCTGAGGAAATTGGACCGGACCTGCAGAATTTACAAATCTGCAGGACGACATGTCCCTTACATGGTGAAAATGTGATAACATGTCTGATAATACACCACTCACCCCGCTAGTATTCAGATCATAACATACCATGTCAGATATTACACCACTCGCCCCTCTAGTATCCAGATACCCTATATAACATGTCAGATATTACACCACTCACCCCTCTAGTATTCGGATCATAGCATACCTGGGAACCTTTCCTCTTTTGGCAATGATTATTCCGATAGATTGGGATTATTTGATGATCATCTGACGATAATCTTGAAATCTCACGATTTTTCTTTTAGAAGCCATTTCCAAAAGCAAATGCATGAGAATTTCTCAGGGGGAGCTTGAAACACAATCTCACAATTTTCCTTTTAGAAATACCTAGTCGTGGAGACTTAAAGATAATCATCAGATAATCTTCAAATACTCCCAATCAATCCAAATAGTCTCCTAGGCATGTTTTATCATTAAATCAATTATTGCACGATTATTGATTGTTTTTGTCACGATCATAGAATGGTCCCGTTTAAAAAAAAACATGGATGAAATGAATAAAATTCAAATTTACTTCATGTTTGGCTATATAGGTCTGTCTTAAAAACCATAGTAACTGTCTTTTTAAGATAAACCAAATATTTTGAAAAATGACTCCCTTACTTACAGAGGAAAAAAGTAAACCCCCTCCTTCAGTACTGTTTAAAAAGACTTTAAAGTCATACAATAGCCATCAAAGATTATCTTGAATGTTCAGTATTATCAAGGAAACCTTTTTAGAAATACAAAAATTGTTTACTTTGGAGACTCTCCTTTAAATCATTTTTACTCACCTTAAAATCGTTTTTATGATTATATATATTCCCCAAACTATCACGATTTTCCACATAGAAACACTTTTGCTATACGACTTCGTGAAAAATAATCGTTTCTAAAACAGAAAAAGGCCCCAAGTCAGATATTACACCACTCTCCCCTCTAGTATTCAGATCATAACATAACATGTCAGATATTACACTCACCCCTCTAGTATTCAGATCATAGCTTAACATGTCAGATATTTAGTCCATGCAGCTGTCACAAGTTGGTGAGTTGTTCCCCACACGTAAATCAGGCGTTGTTGACTAGTCAGATATTACACCACTCACCCCTCTAATATTCAGATCACAACATAACATGTCAGATATTACACCACTCACCCCTCTAGTATTCAGATCCTAACATACCAGCTGGTCAAGTATTACACTCAGCCCTCTAGTATTCAGATCATAGCATACCATGTCAGATATTACACCACTCACCCCTCTAGTATTCAGATCCTAACATACCAGCTGGTCAAGTATTACACTCAGCCCTCTAGTATTCAGATCATAGCATACCATGTCAGATATTACACCACTCACCCCTCTAGTATTCAGATCTCCTATATAACATGTGAGATAGTTCACTGCCTGTTTAAATTCGTGCCCAGTGTAGATGATGTAGACTTGGACGTCACGTTTTGTGTTGTTCCACAGAGAGTGGAGGATTGTTGGTAAACCTGGAATTACAGAAACAGAAATTATTTGATGGCCACTTCATAGGAAGTGATCTCTTTCAATAATAGCTAGGAGTATGGTGGGTTTTTGTGCGGATGGGCAGGGGAAAAAAATGCCCATCCCTCGTAAGGGTCAAAATTGCACTTGGATGCACCTTTTGACCTATAGCAATTCTCCGTTTTGTTGTTGTTGTTTTTGTGGGTTTTCTTTTTGCTTGAGACAGGTAAAATTGTTTGCCCCACCCCTTAGTGCATTAATGCTGTATCAAAACCTTTTCTCTAATTCTATCATCAGCCCACTTGTTAGATTGTGCCAGTAACGTCTCATTCTATACTGTGAGCTTTAACCATGCTCACATTTATGGCGCAGATGTGCAAGAATTAGACTGGTACAGGGGCATCATGGCTTCGGAAACGTAATGGCCCAGGGCCTGAAAATAATAAAATCACGGATGTGCCAGCATTAGTGAATACCCCTGCTGATATTTTATGGTGAGAAGAGCTCTGAATCAGAGGCCTAGCTGCCCATGACCAGTCCTATTAGCTGGAGGCATTTTGCTGCGTGAGGTCCCGTACCACCCAGGGGGATGACCAGTGCTTCAGTGCCATCTCGTGACAACTGTAACATTCATGTTTGTGTGTATAGCTCAGTATGCCTGAGGAAATACTTCAATTCTGCTACATTAACACATGTGTCAAATATCCTATGATACATTTACATCAAATATACTTCACTCTATGTAATGGGTCCAGGTTAGCTGCATTTCAATGTATCAGTATGGAGAAATCCATCCTGTTTCAGTTGATAATGGGCTGTTCTAAAGGTCAACTTTGAGCATTTCATAAAAATAATTGAGTTGAGATCCATTAAATCTACTTTTTGTGAAAATTATTTCAATGTCTAATATATGAGGGGGTGCAGTAGAGAACATTGGAGCACCACTCCTAGAGAGTGAGAAAGATATTTCAATTACCACTAATATGAGGTCAGTGAAGTCATTTCTGGTACATTTCATGTTTGCTTAGTTCCCATGCCTCTCACATGATGTCTTCACTGTGTCATACTTTGACCATTTCCTTGCCTTCTAGCTCTGTCAGACATGGTCATACTCTAGTCTGCTACAAGGTGGCACCTAAGCACTGGGCTCTCCTCCTGCGTACCACCAAAGGGTAGAGAGGAGCTGAGACCTTGGCCCAGAGCTATAAGTATTACAGCCCACCTCACATTTGGATGAATAGCATCTGATTAGAGGAAAAGATGTACCGTATACAAATATCTTATATGGGGACATCCACAAATTACGTCATACGGCAGGGGTTAAGGGGTCCATGGCTCTTGTACATTTCTATTGCACAAGCATGACGAAAGGGGGGGGGGTAAGATAGTAAAAAAAGCGTGACTCCATTTATGGATAGCCCCTATTATATCAAAGAAATGATATTCCAGCTTCTGTTGCAGCTTTAATGCATCAAGCCCATTGGTCCTCATTAACAGAATGCAACATAGGTGAGTAACTCATGCTGACCGTATTCAGATGTCAATTCAATCAATAAGATAACCAAATTGTAAGGGGAATTTGTGGTCGTCAGCTACATTGAAAATACCCCCGGAAAGAGTCAAGGTATCTTCACCACACACTCTCAGCCCCGATTGTAAATAGGCGGTAGCTTGTCCTGTACACGGGGCAGGATAAACTACTACAGAGTCATTAGATTTGTACTAACAGCAACTCCCCCTGTAGACCCGAAAAGTAAGCAATCCACTGTAAAACCAGTGCGCTAGGCTGACAGTGCACCCACCTGGTAAGTGTTTTTTGTCCAATGAAAATACAACAATAATATTATCCTTCCTGTCGGTTACTTTATTGTCAATGGGCAATTCCATCTCGTGCACTGTGAAAAGAGATCAAAATAATAAGTCCTGTTACCCTTTACAATGGTGTGTTGCATTAATACATTATGCCCAATCGTTGTTATGATGTTGACCTGATTAAGGGTTGACATAATTTTATGAATGCAGCCCTGGGAAGGAGCATTCATGCAACATGACAAACTGTGGGCATGAGTATTCATAGTACCTTAGCAGCCCTTAAAATGGCTTATCTCCTCACCAACAATACTTTACATAGTACCTTAGCAGCCCTTAAAAGGGCTTATTTCCTCACCAACAATACTTTACATAGTACCTTAGCAGCCCTTTAAATGGCTTATTTCCTCACCAACAATACTTTACATAGTACCTTAGCAGCCCTTAAAAGGGCTTATTTCCTCACCAACAATACTTTACATAGTACCTTAGCAGCCCTTAAAAGGGCTTATTTCCTCACCAACAATACTTTACATAGTACCTTAGCAGCCCTTAAAAGGGCTTATTTCCTCACCGACAATACTTTACATAGTACCTTAGCAGCCCTTAAAATGGCTTATCTCCTCACCAACAATACTTTGCCTATGGTGCAGCTTGTACTTCCTTTTGAAAAATGAAGAAAAATTGAGAAATGCTAGGACCAGCCATGACTTTTGCTACGATAGTTCGGGTCACTTGAAATACACCTTTTTGTCTATCATACAACATTAATTAGCTTCTCTGTTACAAGAATGAAAAATGAAGTTCTTTTTAACAAACTCTTTGCTATTCTTGACTTCTGATCCAAATGCAATGGTCGGCACTACTGGGGGCAATATTCTAACGATGGTCCAGCATTGGCAATCTGACATCACGTCAATTGGCATATTAACACTGTATCAATATTGGGAGTATCGCCAATGTTGGTGCAACATCAGAAAATTCCTGTTGCACCAAAGTTGGCAGTTTATTGTGGTAACTTTGCCAGGCATTCCAGAAATGTGGAAGTTACAAGTATTGAATTGAATTAGATTATGTGTAGGTTATTTCCATTCTAAACAAGAAATATTAGACATATGATGATAAATGTCCAATATTTTTTGTAACATTGTAATAAGGGGTGGCCAGATGAGGGAAAACTTGCCTCCAAGGGGGAAATCGTTTCTTAAGGTTTAAGTCACAGGCTTTAAAATGAGATATCTTGAGCTAAAATATCCCTGGTAGTTTTGCTGTAATTGCTTGTCAAACATAGGTTGCAATGTGCAACTGAAAATGGCAGATAAGCTCTAAATGTGTTATATCTTGTCATAAATACCTTTAATGCCAAAGAATACAGTTTTGTGGAAAAATAACCAAAGTAATGTGATGTTTATATTGTAAATTTGGTTCTAGAGGGAATTTTTAGCTCTCTCTTCAGTTCTGAGTTCCTGAAGGGATTTCCAAAAACAATTGTGGCAAAAGTTCCCATTTGGAATAATGGGGTAGTTTCCATGGCAACTAGAAATTGCCATATATGTCAATTTTCTATGTTGCCATGGCAACAAACATTCCTTTTGCATTCCAAAAATAGAGTGTTTTCAGTGGAGATGGAATAATTCTAAGCATATCACTGGATTCCCCATCAAAAATTGTTATAAAGCATTTTTGGCTTATTTTTCAGTGTTGTATCCATATATTGCCCCCTGGTGGTCATAGCCAGTACTAAAAATCCCCCCTGGAGGTGGGTTCTTGCCCGTTTGCCCATAGGTGATGGAATCACAATGTATCACTTCTTGGCTGATTATGCTGAGATAAAGTGAAAAATGAAGTGATGGCTGTCTCTAA
Source organism: Acholoe squamosa (assembly GCA_949317995.1). Classification (NCBI taxonomy): domain Eukaryota; kingdom Metazoa; phylum Annelida; class Polychaeta; order Phyllodocida; family Polynoidae; genus Acholoe; species Acholoe squamosa. The sequence goes on along the minus strand of OX439049.1, from coordinate 31,670,682 downwards.
ATATATAGATGGTTGTCTTGTTGCAGTACAATGCATTTGGTAGAGACAATAAAAAAATGCTTGGCAAAACAATGGTGCAATGCCAGTTCATGGTTGGCCAATTCCGACCTAGCGGTATACATTATTGACCAATCAGAAAATATCTTTCATTCAGTGCTGACTCTTTAGGGTGCATTACATAATATCTGGTACCCATCAGGCTGCATTGTTGTTACCAGTCCTTAACTCGGAAGGTACCAGCTTCAGCAGGGGTCATCCCAATAAGGATTCTGCTAACCAGGAATGCACCAATATTTGGCCGACATCTGATTGTCACCTGAATTTGGTTGGCTATACATTGGACCAACATTAGCACAACATCAATTTCTAATGTTGGCTCAATGGTAAATTAGACAAATGAACATTGTGCCAACATCAGATTCCGAATTCAGTTCAACCTCAGCCACTGTTGGCCCAACATTGGTCCGACGTATAATTGCTACCTGGGATACCATTTGAGTTGATATTAAAGTCTACATGCAAAACAAAATCTGCCCCTTTGAGAGTGAGAGACTTATTTCTCAGGGCCGAAAAATGTGTGTGAGCATGCATGTGCTTTTAACTACATGGTATATTGCTAGCCCCCCTTCAGAGAAAAAGAAGAGAAATCTCCCTATCCTCAGTCCAGGTATAAACAAATTTTGCCACCCCACCCCCTGTGATAGGTGATATCATTAACATAAAGTTACAGTACCTTGAGTAAGCTGCAGAAGCGACCATATCATTGAAAAAAGCAAGAGGCAGTGTAACCCACTGGACAGCCTTTTTTTCAACACCATCTCTGAAATATGAAATGCTATAAAAACAATAGCCAAAGTTTGGTTATTTCATAAAAAGAATGACTGAATCTACCAGGGATCTATGTATTTTTTGCGATATAGTGAATCTCTATGAAAATGATTGTGAAAGGTTTGTCCCAAAGTTCCTAGGACACGTGCCTGGGAAACCGTCATAATTTTTATAGTTTTTTTTTTTCTGTGCACTTCATTATACAACAAAATCTTATACCCAAATACTGTTCAGAGGAGAAAGAGACTAAAAAGGAACGTCCTATTCCATTCCATTCTGTTATAATGGAATTACTCCATGAAACATTTAAAGTGAATTATACAGTTTAAATTGTCCTGGTGGGTTCTTCCTAGTGTGCCCCCTTAAACTTCAACCTACCCTTTCAGGAACAGAAGATTAAAAAATATCCAAGATTATGTCCACAGATAGTGCGAGAGAAAGCCATGTACTCTGCCTCTGCCCAATACACTGCCCCAGGCAGGATGCCTTTAATACAGGTATTTAGGTTAGGTGTGTTCAGGCCAAATAAAAATGTTATAAAAAGTGTGATTCGTGTGACTCAAACCCGCCCACTTGGCAAAAACAAGTTTTTGAAATGTTTAGGAGTATTTGGAAAGGTTTCGGGATAGAAATATTCATAAAATAAAAGTTACCCTATGTCAGAAAAACGTTACAGAAAGAAATCTTTTCAGGAGCGTTTGATAAAGGTCTATGAATTAAATTTTAAAGCTTAAGGTTTTTTAAGCGTAGCATAAAATTTTTAGATAGATAAAAAGTTATCTTGTTTTTTTTCTGCCAGCTTATCGAAACTGGTCCGATCAAACTATTAACTCTTCCTTTACAAGAGTATTTTAGGACAAATTTTGTGTTGTAGTGTGTGGTATGACCTCTCAGAAACAGTAGGAATTATGTAAATATTCCAATTAGAAAGGAAATTGTGATGGATTAAGCTAGGCTAGTTGATCAGGAAGTGCAAGACCCAATGTTTTTTATCTACATTAATTACTGAGAAATGTCATCATCAATGTAGGGTTCTGATGATAAAAAGTGATCATTCAACCAAACTTTAAATTGTAATATCTCTGCATTCCCTGTATCAATTGTGATGAAATTAAGTGCATATTGTAGGATATATCAATTTCTTCTGGAATTATGGTAAATAATGAATTTTAGAAAACATTCTTGTTGGTTACCATGGCAACCAAGAGTATACAAATTCAGAATTTTTTTGCATATGTGTTGCCATGGTAACCAGCCAAAATGGCAAATAATGCATCAAAATACACTGAAAATTTTGATGTCATTTTGTTCAGTATGAAAAAATGTACAAAGTCAATTTTTATCAAAAAAATATTATTTTTTGACATTTTTCATGATTTGTAGCTTAAATAATGAATAAATCTATTGAAAACTTTCATGATAATTCAAATTTCTATATTAGGTTTGCAAGACTGCCAAATAATAAGTATAAGAGGTAGAGACTAATTCTTTGGGCTCTCTGGAGGATCCAACTCCACCTAGGACCGGGAAAAAAATCTAAGAGTTTCAGGGGATTTTGAGGAAGTAACAGGCTACTCAAAATTGGTAAAAAATCGGCCAAAATCGGCCTAAACTACACATTAATGCGTATTTGGTAAAGGAAGAGTTTATAATTTATACACGCCTTAGACATTTTTAGACATTTTATTAAGGTGCTCAGTTAATTTTCAGACTACTATTACATATTTCACAGAATATGCCACAGCCTATAGGTGAGGATGAAGTCTTTGTGCAATTTATGGGCAACTTCCAATGTGCATCTTGTCACTTTTCCTTCAAACAGAAACAGAAAGATAGCAATCTTGAACTCATATATTTCTGGTAGAAATTTGGATTTCAGTGAATGTCTTAGATAATGGGTAAAATAATAAATCACAGGTCAATTATGGTACAGTTTTGAGGCCTCAGAAATGAAAAGCATTTTGGAAAAATCCAGTCTACCAAGTTTCAGTCAATGTTACCTGAAATACATGTCTGTTCTTATAACCTTAATATACACGCAGCACGTCATCGGGAGTTGACCGGGGTGGTCATTACATGTATTTATCAACAAGGGTTGGTAGTGAGACTTCGTGAGGGTCAAATTTTATACATCATTTTTATACCAAAATCTATGCTAGAAGCAAAATGCAAGAGTTTTTAATCTATCTGGAAAACTTTTATTTTGTGGGTTCATTTATAAATGTATCATAAAACATCTGTAGACAATCATGAACAAAATAATTAATCTATAAAAAATGCAGCCTTTAACTCTGCCGCTGATGAAGCAGTGTACCATATGCATATTGGTCGTTTTGATGCACCAATGAAATGCTAGTAGATCTAAGTCTATTGGCCAGTTGCTACAACTCGCCATCACTTCATTAGGACATCATTCTGGAGGGCGTTCCATAAAGAATTGAGAGAAATAGGAAATAAGGATTAAATAAGAGGTAGAATTTCATTTTCTCAAAGAAAAGGGTGGTTATCATATAGGTTACTTCATGATTGAAATAACTAATGTTCGGAGAGTCTCTCAACGCAGAAATATAGCCTTATTTCATTTATTTCATATTTCAAATTGAAATAACCGTTTTTGGGATAGCAAAATGTTGAAGTAAGTCTATTTCAAAATGAAGTAAAGTTTATGAAACCCTACCCTGAACTTCCAGGAACGTATCGACCCCATATACGGTATAGGACTCAGTATGGAGGCCTAGTGGAGCCATCATCTTGAATTTCACTGGTTGAGGTAAAACCCACTGATAAGACATACCATGATGGGTACCTTGTCCCTGGTTAACACCCACTTCCAGGGACATGCTGGTCCCATCTTATCAGTTCTTATCAGCGTGTGTCGCCAGAACCAGCTCCAGACCAGCTAGTGGCCAATAGGGTCGGCATAAATAATTGAATGTAGCCCTGGTGTGTTACTTGCCATGACTACATTTATGCATCATGACGACCAATGGGCATGTATCTATCAATGGCCATTAATGTACCATGCATCAAGACAACAACCCACTATAGAATTAAATGACTTGTCCCCCGGGCTTGTTCCTAAAAACTGTTCCTCTGTGCTTGGTACGAAGCATCATGGAGTAAAATAATTGGGTTGTTTATGGTGAACCCGTGTTGTTTATGGGCGTTTTATGGGATTTATGGCGATTCTCTCTTTGCGGGTGGTCCCCAAATAGCGCAACGTGGAAAAGGGATCTGCTTTCCAATACATTTTTTTACGAAAACGTCATCACATTTATTAACTCGTGATTTTCCACGCAACGTGGAAGAGGGATCTGCCTTCCAGTACATTTTTTTTTTTTCATGAAAACGCCATCAGCGTTTATTAACTCGTGATTTTCCGTTTCCAATTTTTGTCTCCCGACAGATATTTCCTGTTTTCTAAACAAGACACCTGACGCTAGAGTTAAGTGGCAATTGAAACATTATCATACATATGTGTATAGCCAAGCAAAAAGGGTCCCCCAGGGAAAAAGTCAATTTTTAAATTCAGGCCATGAACTTTCCAATGATATATTACATGAGAAAATATATCTGCTAGTTTCAGAGTTACGGTTCTATTAACTTAGATGGTTACCGACCTATTCAAATCCCAAATAAGGTCTACCTTGTATATTTCATGAGATATATCAGATGATATGTATAATGAGGCATAATTCTGCAAATTAGGGAAATTGTCATATTCTTCACATTCTTTTTCTCATAAAATTTGATCTGATTATCAGATTTTTACCATCTTTTCAACACACCGATCCTTGTGGGTGTGGCTACCAATAGGCTTTTTTGATTCCTCAATTTTGAGTGAAAATAATGTTTCCATGGCAACCAATATCAACAAGAGCACTGATTTCTGCCCTCAAAGCTCAAAAACGTTCTATTTACATTCCAAATTTGGAAGGTTTTCCTTAAAAATGGGAATTTCCCTTTAGGACAATTGTAATCTACATAAAAAAGTAGTATATAACTATTTTTGGTATATTTTCCCCCTTTTAGGCCATAGTGGTGTCCCCCTGGTGGCCAGAATTGGTACTAATCCCCCTCGGACTGTCCTTTTAACTTGCCTCCTCACATATACCACCTCTAAATCACCTGTGCAGCTTTTTTTTGCGCGTCATTAAAAAATGCTGCAGTGCACGTACTAATAGCGTGGCATATAGTCACACACTGCGACTGTCTATGGGCCATGCTGGAGGCTATATCGTCCCGTCGGTGTAACAAGGTTCTATCCGCATTTTTCAAGTTTTCGAGGAGACTCAAAGGAGGTGAGGCTTGTGCAGAGATACCTCATATAGTGCAGGTCGTTAAGTCATAAAGTGACGACCCTCAGAGGTCGGTATCTCTATTATCGTCTTCAAAGGGAGGGTGTCATAAAAGGGAAACGGACAGTTCGACAGATTGCCGATTCGACAAGACGATTCGACAGGACAATTGGACAGAAATTGAAAGGACTATTGGACAGATTTTTGGGACGATTCGACAGGTTCAACTAGACATAGACAGCATTTAGAAATTATTATTTAACACTCAAAAACGGTTCTTTGGCATTCCATGATTCTACGGCATAGGGGCAGTATCCTTAGGGTTGTTGTCCTTTCAAATTCTAATGGTTCTGTGAGAAACACAGCATCTACTTCATCTACCACAACATTTATGGCCACCTGTACATGGATGAATTCCATATATCAGAGGAAGGAACAAGGGTGTATGCTGCAAATGTGCGCCGCATGATGCCCTGGAACAGGAGGCCCTGGAGTCACCCACATGGGGTCTCTGATCGGGACAGCCAAAGCTATCAAGACTGGAGTCCTAGGTCAAGGAATGGAACTTTCCAGACCACACACAACCGGTACCATGACGACTGCAAGGGTCAGCCACGCTACACTAACAGTCAGTGGGAGAACAGATCAACCCACTCTCACTACTCTGACTCTACCTCTCACAGGAGTGGGTACAGGCATAGGTACTAGGGAGCTATACTTCTTAGCAGAACAAAAGACCTCTCCCGTAGACCTCAAGGTCTAAAGTCCAACCGGAAATCAGAAAACAGAACATACCGTCCATTTGATCTAACAACTTAGTCAGGTCCCACTGTTACACTAGTCATATAAAAAAAACTTGGAAGAGTTGAATCAAAATCTAGGAGGTCTGACATATGAAGCCTCTGAATATTCATCAGTATTATTCTAACTCATTGCCATATTTAATCTCGTAACCATTACTAATAATACCAATGTATGAAAACAACTTTATTAGCCTTAAGATTTCACTTAATTCTTTATTGTCCTTGAAACGTATGTGTCCATGAATGCTAAATACTGGTACTACAAACACAAGAAATGGAAATATTTAAGTCAGGAGTCCTATTGATTGATTGATTTGTGTTTTACAGCACTTTAGCAGCACTAAGTGGCTATCCCGTGCTTCAGAGGTTGATAATTTAACAGAGGAATGTGTCAGTGCCCGCGCATATGTGCACCACACACATCCTGAGGGGATAGGAAAGAGGAGATATAGACCCTTTTAAGTGGGCTAGGGAAGCCCGTCAGGAGTCCTAAGGATAGGCAGCCTCAATATACAAGGTGGCGTGTCAAAGAAAGTAGTCTGTAGTGATGTAGATAACTTCATACAAAGTTTTGATATCTTATGTATCCAAGAAACATGGCTGACAGAGAGTAAGGTTCTGTCAGTACCAGGTTATCATATCTTCAGAAGTGACAGAGGTAAGCAAAATAGATGTAAAGCTGGTTCTGGATGTGTCTGTGTATTATTCCGTTCATACCTTGCTAAAGGAATCCAAAAGATTGGCAGCTCATGTAAAAACTACCTCTGGATTAAGCTGGATAAAGGCTTTTTTGGATTCAGGAACAATGTGTATATTTGTAACTGTTATGTACCACCTGAAGGGTCAGAGATTCACAAACATATAGAAAAAGACTATATGGATACATTACAAGACGAAATCGCAAAATATAGTGCACATGGAGACATTATGCTCCTCGGTGATTTCGATGCTAGAACTGGGGAGAAAGCACAAGAGTTTATATGCATTGAAGAAGATGTATCATTGAGGAATGAAATAGGTATCTCAAATGAAAGCAGAACAAAAACCTCTGAAATAACAAAACGAAATAATACTGATACCACTCTCAACTCATTCGGACGTAAGCTCTTGTCTATTTTAAACCAAAGCCACCTCTGCATTGTCAATGGGAGAAAAATGGGGGATCTCAGGGGTAAGACCATCTGTGTTACCTATAACGGTACTTCCACTGTTGATTATTGTATTGCCTCACCCCTGTTGTATAGTGAGATAATAAGGTTCGCTATCTTGGACCAAAGATGGTTTTCAGACCATAGCCCCATGTCCTGCGTATTGAAGGTAAATGTTTGCAACAACCTCAAAAACCAAAAGTGCACTGAGACACTGAAACCCATTTACAAATTTGTATGGAAGGAGGAGTATAGAAATATATACACGAATAATATGAACAACATTGATGTACGTGACAAACTTATATCCTATACAACCACACAGTTCAGCGATGCAGCCAAAGCCCTGAATGATCTTGTACAAATTATCTTTAGGGTAGGTAAAGATTCTTTGCCTCTGAAGAGAATAGGTACAAGCCAAAATGAGAGGCATGAAAATGTCTCAAAGGTAGATGAGAAAAACCTTAAGAAGCATAAACGTGTATTTAATCAGGAAAGACGTCTCCTTCAAAGTGACAGAAATAATAACCAACATAGGATAGAGTTTGTTAGAGCAAGAAGATTTTATAAGAAAGTGAAGTATCACATCCTAAGCAAGGGCCAGGAGGAGAAAATCCTTGAATTACAAAAATTAGAGTCAAAAGATTCAAAACTAGTCAATAAAGAAGCTTTCAAGCACAAAATGTAAAGGTAAAATGAACATTGGCCCCTCTGACTGGGTAATATACTTTAAGCAGTTACTAAATGTTAATCAGAATAAAGGAGGAGAGCAGGCCTTCCATGATTACATCGAAACAAGTCTCCCAATCATTGAGAACATAGCTTGGGGTAGCGATTTAGACGATATCATATCTGTTAATGAGGTGAAAGAAGCCTTGAAGACACTGAAGAATGGAAAAGCCACAGGGCCTGACCTTATCAACAATGAGATGCTTAAGTTTGGGGGAAAATATCTACATTCGGCCATCACAAAATTATTCAATGTAATACTATCCTCAGGTTGTTACCCAGCAAACTGGAAGGAGAGCCTAATCACTCCTATCCACAAAGCAGGGGCCTCAGACATGCCAGAAAACTATAGGGGGGTAGCAGTGACAGACTGTCTAAGCAAAGTATTCTGTAAGATCATTAATGACAGAATTGTTGACTATCTGGAGGGGAAAGACTTCTGGAGTATTAATCAAAATGGCTTTAAGGAAAAGAGAAGAACAGAAGATAATATTATGATTCTCAACACTCTATTCAACAAATATGTTAAAAATCAGACGGGTAGGCTCTACATGGCCGTTGTTGATTTTTCTAAATTCTTTGACTCAATAGACAGACCAAGCCTTTTCTACAAACTCCTAAAGGCAGGAATATCAGGTAACACATATCGAGTCATTAGAGCAGCCTATGACCGGAACAAGTATGCTATAAAAACTGACTGTGACATTACTGAGAGCTTCATATAAACAACAGGTGTAAAACAAGGATGTAATCTTAGCCCTACTCTATCAAACCTATTTCAGAATGACCTCCATGAAATGTTCGACAAAAACTGTGACCCTGTTGATCTTGGTGATATATCTATGAATTCACTCTCATGGGCAGATGACTAAGTCCTGATCTCCACAACAGAAGCTGGCCTTCAGGAGAGTCTGAACAGGCTTGACAGATACTGCCAAATGTGGAAACTCTCAGTTAATACTAAGAAAACAAAAATTATGGTTTTGTCTCAAGCAGGGGAGATGTCAAAACAAATCTTTTTTCAAGATAATTTACTAGAATGTGTGTCCTCATATAAATATTTAGGTTTATTTCTATCTCGGGATGGGAGTCTAAAGAAAATGAAATCAGAAAGGATTTTAAAGGCAAAGCGTGCACTATTCTCTATTAGACAAGCCTTGAGTACATTGCAGAATGTATCCACTAAATTGTTTATGTCACTGTTTGACAAGCAGATTGACCCTATCCTTTTATACGGATGCCCAGTATGGGGTATGCCATCTAGTAACTGTTCTATATCTATAAGTGGATCTGAGGTAAAATCAAAAAGAGATCTGTTAACACTATTTAAACTGTTAGGTGTGGAGGATATAAACATATTATCTTGTAGATTCTATAAGAATACACAGGTAGCTTATGTGACTCTAGCCAATATCTGTGACAAAATCAAAATCCTGTCTGCGTACAGAAAGCAACCGGTAACTCTTATAATTGAGGACTTAACCTCTGAAGGCGTCAGAAAGGCCTGTCCGGTAGAAGTGTTTTACTCTACAAGTTGCAAGTTTGCTCTGGGTATATCAAAATATGCAAGTACTACTCTCGCAATAGGCGAGTTAGGGAGATTTCCTATTGAATCCAAAATAATCATACTGAACATTCTATATTGGCTGAGGCTTGAGCATGGATCGAAAAACCCTATTCTAAATGAGGCCTTCTCTACCATGAAGAGTGAAAACCACCAATGGCTTAAAGATATCCAATACCTCATGTTTAAAATCGGTTGTAAGAATGTCTGGCTCGATCCTTATGTTTGGTCAAAGTCCTCACTCAAAAACAATATAAAGAGAAGGTTAAATGATGCACATATTCAGAAATACAACCAGTACATTGATAACCCAGAGAATACTGGCAAGTGTAGAATTATCAAGATGTGTAAAGATGATCTCAATGACATTTATGAAGAGCGTGAATACTTAACACATACAGAATCACCTAAAATTAGAACCATTATTGCTAAACTTCAGACTGACAATAACTGTACACTTGACAGCCTTTCAATAAGATATAGAGGAAAGAAACCTGTCAATTCTAAGTGCACATTCTGTAATGCTGTGCAAGATGTCAATCATGTCTTCTTGCATTGTAACATGCCCGAGATGAGAAACGCACGGTCAGTGTTTGAAACAAAATACCTCAAGTTTGTTGATTACTATAAAAGACATGATGACACTAGGAAACTTTCTCAAATACTAGCAGTGGCCCCATATTGCAAATCATCTAAAAGGCCAGGGGCTGTGAACTGTATATACTCATATATAAAATCTGTCTACAACATTGTAAATGAAAACCTGGTGCTGACATAAGTGTACCTGTACATTAGTCAATAAAGCCATCTTGAATCTTGAAAAAATCTTGAATCTATAAGAAGAGAGGGATATTATCATGGTTTGCACTGCACCCAAATCTGTCAAATAGTCCTGTCCAATTGTCTCATAGATCACAAAATTCTGTCCAATTGGCAGACCTGTCGAACTGCCGATCTGTCGAACTGTCCCATAGCCGTCATAAAAAAGGGGGTGCTGGTGAACCCATGGGTACATCCTCCAGGGGGGTGTGGCACTTTTCTCATTCAGTTTGCATTGGGGCACTGACAGATCTCAGACATTTTCAAGGAAATCCCTCAATAACTTTGGTGAAAATAATTCATTGACATTATAACATGGATGGCTGATAAGGAAACATGATGATGAGGACACTCGGTGAAGGAATTATAGGAATACCTGTAATGTACACTGTAATCCTAAGTGAAGCAGGTATCATATACCATTTTATTATTCCATAAACTGTAACATATTACTGTATTAATCAAAGAATATGTAAGGAATTAATACATTGCATTTCTATGTGAGCGTTCATGCCCCACTGCACACCAGCTAGGGGAAGGATACATAGGTTACAACATCAAAGAGAGCAACCTCATGGTCCACTGCACAATATAATGATTCAAAGGGTCTAAATCAGCGACCTCATGGTCCAGTGCACAAACTAATAACTTGTAAGTGAATGCAAACGGCCGTCACGGGTGCCTGGGCACCGCCGACACTGTCAGGAGTGTCTCAGCACCCAAACACTGAACAATAGGTTACATAAGTCACGATGCCATAACCTTCCGGTCGCTCTAGCGTCGCTCCTGAGTGGTCAAAATGAGCCCAAGATTAAGGTTCTACTCCCATTATTAAGGAAGTTACGCCATGTAGACTAATTCGACCTCCGAATGCGCCACTAGTGGCCAGAGTATACCTGCTACAAGACACCTACCAGAGGGTAAAGTTGAACATTATTATATTATTCCTCTAAGCAGCAGGTCAGGAGCTAGGTGTGGGAACCCACCTAGAAGTATACTGGACATTGTATTATTATTATTTTCTCACAGGTGGAGTGGAACAGAACATTATACTTTATGAACAATTGTATATTTACTGTATGTGGAAATTACCTGCATATTAACATATGTGTGATTGATATTTCCTATATGTTGCCTAAAGCTGAATAAACCAGTGATAACTGGAAATAACACTATTTATGAGAGCTTGATGTATTTACACTATATACCACTAGCCATATGATATTTCTCATATGACAACTTGATCATGCATAAATCCTAGTATGACAAAGTGGTGGAGAACCCGGGTACTCATATGACAACTTGATCATGCATAAATCCTAGTATGACACAGGACTATAGCACAGAGTTAATGCAACTTTATTTTCATTAAGGATAATATAAAAAAAGAGTTCAGTGAAACCAAATTCAATCTCATACATTTCTATAAAAAGAAGTCTTAGGGATATGCAGATTCACTCATAGCAAATTAAAAGAAAACATTCAAATACATGTAGTGCAAATATCTGGGGGAAGTTGGGTATGTATGAGGACTTCTCCCCACCCCAGGTCCCCCTGTGAAGAGTGGCGGACTGGTAGACATTAGAGGGGTGTTAGGGTCTGTGTAAGGACTTCTCCCCACCCCCGTCCCCTAATGATTATCTTGTTCGAACACAGTATAGGTCTCAGTCCCTGTCAAATAAAGTTTCATGACTATAGACATTTATGAAGAAAAATGGGCAACTCAAATATGCTCGTTATAAGCAAGTGCTCGTTATAGCCATGCTCTCAGTAGCCAAGTTTTAAGCCATTTTGGAATTTGTCTCTTTGCGCATGCCCGGACTCCTCGTACCGGAAGTAGCATTTTTGACGGAGAAACGATGGATTCTATCTATTTAACTTAGAATTAATTTTTTAACATCTAATCTATGCATTTTGGGCAATACTAATCGAATTGAATACATCCCTTTATTTACTGTTAAACGAAAAAAAAATCAATGTCCACTCTGTGCATGCCTCAACTTCTCCGGCAACCTAGTTTGGTGGGCAAACTAAGCCTTCTCCCCTAGGTTACCATTTTGACCAAAAATTGCTGTATTCATACACCGTTGGTGTTGGACTTACTTTGACCCCAATACTGGGTGCTTGTGGGAACCAGCATTTGCTGGTATCCATCTGCCAGCTTGACTCACCAGAAACAAGCTAAGAAAAAAAGTACCTCCCAGCATGCCTGTTTACCAGTAACGTAATTGTGAGACTACAAGATGGGGCCAGTGTGCGCATGCCTCAACTCTTCTTGCCGGAAGTATGATAAAAAAAGCAAACATGGCGGTCATGAACGGTCCTATCTAAATATAATCCTTCTCTTGCAGTGTTCATCGTCATTTGGGGAGAAGTTTCAGCTCCTACCTGCTGAAAAAAAACCATCTTAATTTGTCGATTCCCATAGGACTCCATGTGCTATGTTTATCGTAAAAAAAATCTACCGTCCCATAGGCCTTAATGTTAATCCAGTGAACGGTCCTCAACAGACCAAAATGTCAAGGTAATTAAAACTGTTTACATAAATAAATTTACATTTTTATCGGGAATTGTACATGTGCAATGACAGACTAGATCCCAAAGAACATGTTTCCGTGATTTTTTTGTTTGATTATCCCCCAATTTCTTTAAGCAATTCCGATCTAAAATTCCAATTCCCGATCATCACTTTTTGACTGAAAAGGCGTCGCCAATAGTCCAGGGGAACCTGGGCCAAATATTCCTATCAGTATCACTAATCACAGTGTGTCCACATTTCGTTTTTGGGATATATCCCGTGATATTGCCGACAGCTACTGCCACATGAGTGCACACATTATTTCGTCATCTTTTGCCAATTTTCATGGTATTTCTGAATCGATACCTACTTTTGAATAAACCACAGGATCAGATCTCCCTCCAAAAATTAATAATACTTGTAAATCAATGTTTATTCAAAATCGTAGGATTTATTTATCTTCACATAATTGTGTAACATATGTACAGAAATACAACTGTCCCATTCATTAACAGCCAGTAACCTTTATTACTTAGTAACCCTTTAATTGCCATTAGTGCACTCCTGCATCAGTGGCCCTTAAAAGATTATATTTTATAAACACAGTAACAGTAATACATACAACACCCTATTTTTTCCTCCTATTATTTCCCCCTCCATGCCCACCCTTTTTCTGTTGTCGTTTTGTATGTTGGTGTTTTTGGAAGTTTTGTAGTTTCGCCTTCTTCCTCCGCTGCTTCAGGATTTGGTCCTTAGACTTAAGTTCCCGCTTGCGTGGCTGTGCTCCCTTGGAAGCAGGATCTGGCCTTTGTTTTGTTTGGTGGAACCCTGTAAGGAAAAAGATATGTCTGGGTAAACATTTGGGTGTGGCTTTTTTTGACCTTATACATAGACAGAGGTGCATGGTAAAGTGTCGTTATGACCAGTTTCTTCACACGTGATCCCACAAGTGAAGTAACTGGGAGTTGAGACACTTTAAAGTGCATCTCTGTATTTATTTCATGCTGAAAGTAAATCAAATTATGATGAAGGATTTGAGGCTATTTGGATATGTCAAAGTGGGGAATGGGGCCGTGCAGAATGAGCTTCAGTTTCTGTAAGCCCTGATGGTTAATGGCTTTGCCTATGCTTTACTACAGGAACTGCCATTCTCCCGCCATGGTCCCGCCAAAATTCTTACTGCATTGCCTTGTTTAAGCACCAGGATGTGAATGAGCACCGGTCGCAAATAAGTTTCAAGATACGATCCGAACTCTCAAATAAGCGCAAGGGGTGCAGGGGTCATGAAATATACCTTAAGCACAAAACTGGATACAGTCTTTCAAATTCTGGTTTCTTTGTGCCAAGCTTTATTTTCCCTATGCACCGGATCACGGACCTGAAACCTGAATCTTTCAGATCCATGACCAGATTGATTATTTGCTCCCCTTTCTCACATTATGAGATATTGACATTGAGGTCTTCGCACAATTTTCAAATTTCTGCTCTGGGAATGTATCAACCCCATGGGGTCTGCATGATGCGTAAATACAGGCCCTAGCGAGTAATATGAGTCACTCACCAGGGCTACATTCGTATATCATGCCGAATAAATGAGCATGGTGCATTATTGCATTATCAGCCATTTACAGGGTTACTAGTAGCTTTACCACTAGTCAGTGGGGACAATAGCCAATAGACAAATTCTGCCTACAGATCCAGGCAAATTCTGCTTAGGGGCCTACTGATTGATCACTGCAAATTCTGCCTACTGACCACTAGAGCCCCCTGGTGTCTTACAGTAGAAGCGCTAATCTTAGCGGCGCTCAATCTGGCCCCAGCTCGACCACTAGCGTGAGTCGTCTCTGGCACCTAGCGTTTGTGGGTAAAAGAAGTTTTTTTCCGCTGGTTGCTGTAGTGCTTATTTGTAGGCAGGTACCTCGCATAGTAATCTTCCCCAGAAACTGGGGACCATCATCCCCATACACAAGAGAGGTATTCCCTAGAATCCCGACCGGGCGAGACTGAGCGGCGCTTAACTTAGCAATAATGTGTTTCATAGAACATCAAACAATTTGGCACTCTCCCAGTAGATTCTCTTGGAGGTTTATTTCTAGTGAATTACTCTGGAAGTACTCATCAGATCTTTACATATGAGACTCAAATTAAAGGGAATTGTGAGTGGAAACCAGATCTACAATCGGTGAACAGTTTACTTGATGAATGAAATCAGGATGAGCACTGATTTCTTTGAATCGTGATCCAAGATGGCTGAAATTACAGCTTGACTGGCAATTTTTAGGCTAGAAAACGTTTTAGAAAACTCTGAATTAAAGAGAACAAAACTAAACAGTAAAACAGAACCAGTCAGATTGGTAAATATTTCTAAGTTACGAATACATTTTTGCTGAAATTCCTGTACACCGGGTCGAGTTAGTTGGCTCTTTCCAAACTGCTTCACAGTCTGAAAATGTTGCTTCATTTGGTACCCCAAGGGTACTGTAGGCTGAAGCAGTCATATCTTTCACATTTCTAACCAGCGACCTAGGAAGGCATTTTTATATATAGTGTAAAAAGTACTGATGCAGTTTTCTAAAACCAGAATACATAATGGGCTGTACCTCTTCCCCTCTGCTGTGCTTCCCCGTACATCTGTAGCCGACCCTCACGTGGCGCCATCCGCGCCTTCTTCTTAGCGGGTCCACTGCTGCCATCATTGTTGTCATCATCGTCGCTGTCAGCTGACGTCGGTTTGGTTCTCACCTTGTTCTTGTCAAGCCAATCTTTGTATCTGAGACATGCGCTAAGGTCTACCATAACACAGCAATGAACACTATCTCTCAAAGAAATTATGAAACACCCAATTCCATTCTGCTCCATGCACCATGAACAACACATTTAACTTTAACCCTATAAAGGTTTCACATAGCCTTCAGGTTCATGATGCACTAATACAGTGCTGGCAATAAACCTAAAAGGATCAAGCAAAGACAAAAGAATGTTTTAGATAGCAAGCTTGAAACACTTTAGCAGGGTAGGTGGATTTTTTTTTTCAAATCTTACTAATTTTATTTTAACCGCACACTAGGTGCCAAGTTGTGGAGTCAACTTGATAGATTGCCTGAAAAATAACCCCAAAAAATTAGATTTTATTTTTTTTAAACCTGTTGTCAGATTTATCTGAGTTTGTCCCAGGCGTTACATCGGACAACGTGGGTTTTTATATCGTCACTTATGGCTATTTCTGGATAATTCATTCAACTCATTTTCCTCACACAAAGTTATTGTAAAGCAATTAAGCACCATAGACTCGTAGCGCATTGCCTCGCGGTAGTCGCAGCTTATACATGAAGCTGAGGTTTGCTGCACCATATAGAAGCGACAATAGAACAGTACTGAACATATCATATTCTTTTTTTTTAGCACATTCTGTGTATGAAAGGATACAGATTATTTTTGTAGCTGGCCTTGATGAGCCGTCCGCTCTCTGTCCGCACCTTTTTATTTTTACCCTCGTTGTTGTCCTCACGGACAAACTTCTTCTTTTTACGGTCCCTGAAAATCAGACAAAACAATTAGAGTTTTTCCAAAATGAGTGTTGAGGAAATGTTCAGTGTGGATTAATTTGGGCATCATACCTATTTGTCTTCATGATACGTCATTAATATGGCCTTAGACCTGCTAGCTACATATATACATCATGCAGAACCTAGGAGGTTTATATATATATATATATATATATATATATATATATATATATATATATATATATATATATATATATATACCGTAATCTCCCGCGTATAAGGCGCAGCCCGCGTATAAGGCGCACCTAGAGTTTTGGAAAATTCTCAAAAAAATGAAAAATTCATAACTTTGGTTCTACTGAATGAATTTTCAAAATTCAAAAACCTATGGGTAGCTTGGGCCACCTTGGGCCCTCCTGGGTCCCATTTTGTCCTATTTTGACCAAGGGGGCATGTAAGATATCAAAAGAAAGGTCTTGGTGTCCCCCTTGTGGATCCAATGAGAACTAAAACCCCCCGTATAAGACGCGCCTTATAGGCGGAAGATTACGGTATATATACATATATATATATATACATATGGGTGTTATAATTATCTAGCCTACTAGTTATTATAATGGTATATATTGTAGCGGTTCTGCTACTCAGGTGTCTGCTACACTGGGACTCACATAGGGGGCAGGCCTGCATAGTCTCATCTAAGTCACCTGACCCCCTCCCAGGTAGCCACCACACACACAAGGAGGCCACCATATTGTTTTGGTTGGACCCCAATGGCATGTAGACTAACAAGGGCTGAATTTATGCATCATGAGGATCGTAATAGCAGTAGTGCATCATTCAGACTGTCAAAAATTGTATCAACCCCAAGATGCATTAATTCACTATGGCCTTTCACCCATTAACCCTTCCACTCCCTGTACTGCATATATGCAGTACTATAACACTGTTTTGGGGAAACACAGGGATGGAAAGGGTTAAGGGACTAATGCTTTAGCAGCCCAAGGGGTAATGAGGTTTATAGGTCGACTCACCACTTCATAGCGTTGTTCATGGACTTTGCCTTTTGGTTGTCATCTCCAGCTAAGTCCAACGTCAGCTTGTCTGCCTCCATGTCAAAACTGGTCCCCAAACTCAAACTGTAACACAAAGTTAATTATACATAGAACCAGTTGTAACACTATAGAAAATACTAAATTTGCAATTTCCCGACCCACTATGTAACTTTTGGCTTCCTCCCTGACTGGTCATTTTTAACAATAGGGGAGGGAGTGGAATTAGAGGATACTTGCAACATTCACTGATGATCTTTTGGTCTACCCCTCGGAGGGTAAATCAGTCCATCACCCCTTTCCTTCTTTTGGAACGCCCAGGCCTTTTCATTGAAAAATGTTTTTTTTCTGCTCCCCTCCCTACAGAGGGATCTGAAATTTTTGTCGCCCCCTCATCCAACTCAATATCCCCCTCCCCATCCCCTGTTGTTAAAAACGACTACTCCATAACGCAGGGTGCGGCTTATACAGAGTTTTTTAGTATCACACTATACTGCCCTGAAAGACCTTTTAATTTTAAGTGAAACTGTGACTCACTATTTCTCTGAGTGGTTATCTTTGGGTCGTCCACTTAGAAAATTTTCTTCATCAACTATTTTGATGTTTTTCCGCCGCTCCTTCTTTGTCTGTTTGTGTTCTTGTAGTTTGGGAGCAACGACGTGTGAGAAGGCGTTCTGTAAAATTGATGCAGAATATTTGAACTACCTATGATCAGTTTGAATCTTTTAATCGCTGCTAATGCTCTAGGGCATCACACCTTTTGATTGTCACGATGCACCAACGAAGTGCTGGCAAGTCTGCTCACCAGCACTTCATTGATGCATCAAAACGGCCGTCTTGCCATGTATGACCCCCAAACTGTCGGTACGATGCGTTAATGCAGCATTGGCAAGCGTCTTGCCACAGCTCCATTCCTGCACCATGCAGACCAAAGGGCATGATGCATGGATGCACGATCAACCTTAATAGTTTATGGGTTTTGGCGTACAGGTGGTAGGAGCATACATTTCACATTTTTGTTCCAGACGTCCTTCTGGACTTCAAAATCAGAGGGTTAGACATGATGCTAGCCATGGCGAGTTACTCATCAGGGCTGCATCCATGCATCAAACACACGATGCACGATGCACTCATATGAACCATGAACCCTAAAGGGTTAAGGCTCCATCATCCATGCTATTTTCATATGGGAAAACTGCAGGAGTGCATCATGACCATTCGGCATCATGATGTATGAAAGCAGCCCTGGCCTGTGAACCGCAAGGGCTACTACATTCATGCATCGTGCCGAGCCTATAGGCATGATGCACTCTTAACAGGGTCGGCATTGGTGCCTCATAACAAATGGTTAGCCTCTATAAGTGGCCACTAATCACGCAATGGGGATTTATGGAGTGAAACCATGGCTCACATAAAACAAAGGGGTTTCTGCAAAACTAAAGCTAAAAGCAGTTTCTGTAATTAATAATTAGGGGAAATGAGTGCCATCAGATACATGACATATTATGTCATACTAAGGAAAGCCAAGAGGAAAGACATTGTCGTGTGGTGAAATTGAAAATAAGAATCTTCTTTTACTATGGTAACTCCATGTTTTACCATTGAGTGATCTCAGTCTCAATTTACCAATATTAAGACGATACTCAGTCAAACTAATGGGCATTAGTGGGACTCAAGGAGTTAAAGGTTAACCCCTACCTCTATATCCTCCTCTGTACTGAGTGTTTGTGATGTGTGGTGGACAAACTGGTCGGACGATGTCGTTGCCACATCCGACGCTCTCTTCTTTTCTTGTTTCATGGCGATCTTGTTGCCGTGATAGTCCCGCTTCTTCTGCATGATACCCGCAGCTGTGCCCTTCTTGGTTGCGGCAATCTCAAAAATGGTCTGCGGACATAAGTGATGGGAGATTTAGCATACACATGTATACAATAATGTATTGTCGTGAAAAACTGCCCGGGCACTAATAGATTTGGAGGTGTGATTATCCGTGGCCCTTATTCAAGACAGGTGCTTTCCATGGTCTTTAATTAATGCCCGGTGTTTATTGGAAAATGGCGCTTATTCAAAACCTGGTGCTTCAACACAATGTTTCGTTACCTTTGCTTCAACCTTTGAATTTAAAGAAGAGGAAACCACTACTAAACGCATGTCCCCTAATCTTTCCAAAAGGGGGGTAAGCATACTTTTATTTGCCCACATATTTGATCATCCTGTTCATCTCAAATTTAATGTAGTGGCCTGTTTAAGCGTGTGGCACTTGTGAATTTCAGTATTACTGTACCCTCGGACTTATTTGAGACCTATTCTTATCTAAATATTATTTTCAAAGATTTACCGGTAGATTGATTTCAATACCGCTCTGCCCCCACCTTTTATTCCACACCAGCACTCATTTGAGACCCTGGTGCCTAAACGAGCCAATACAGTAATTATGTGCACGGAGACTTCAAGCTAATCAATCAATCCTTTTTGTGTCTTACTTCAAGGTACTCCTAAAACTTACCGATTGTGGTTTGTAATTTCTCATACGTTCCATTAAATCTTCTTTACTTGATTCCAGATCTGGCGCATATGACGCTGATTTTGCTAAAACCAAAACCAAGAACGTATCATTTTTGTGCAACGATTAAACTTGTGCAGTCTGTGCACTTATGATTCGTTATTCTGCATTCTATATTCTTGTTTTTTTTCCTTTTACCTCTGCTTCGTCTCTCACCAGTTTGGGATGAATCAAATAGGTTTGATATTATGGCAACATGATAACTGATATATTTTCAAAAAAAAAAGTTGAATTTCAACACTCAGGATAAAACATGTAATATGAGGTGCCGGTAGAAAAGTAATCTCTGTAGAAAAGTAATCTTGGTAGATTAAAATGCTCTGGTCCATTTATTCTTACCAAAAAGGGGGTGGTATCCTAGCGTGGTGGCTGTGGTGGCCTTATAGCGTTTCACAGACTCAGATGACGGGGCTGGGCGTGACCGGAGATAGTGTTTGTATGCATTATCAATCACCTTACGCATAGTCATCTGCAAGGTATATTCAGACTTAATTTTTCTCATTTGTACAACTTTATTGACTTAACCCCTATCAGAGACCCATTCTCTGGATGCTATTTGAGTTGGACTGTATCATTATGGGGTGGACATTACAAACATTTAACACACCCCTATCCCCCATCAATATTAAAATGTTTTCTCAATGTATCTGGCAAAATGATATCGATGACCCGTTAAGCCTTCACATTTCTAGGGAATAACGGAAAATTTATGGACCGAGATGTTGTTAATGAATCAAGCCCGTTTGTCACCATGATGCATGAATGAAGTGCTTGTGGTCAAACTTCATTGGTGATTTATGCTAAGCAATGGGCACGATGCGCACCTGCATCAGCGGGCTTGAGAGGGTTAGAGGGTTATGAACCTACCAGGTCTGTTTTCTTGTTCCACACTCTGAGGTGTTCGTCCTCGTCGTCCAGCACCGACTGTGGCACGCGCCCGATTAATCCATCCTCATCTACAATGCAAACCAATGTACCATTAAACCCCACTCACAAGACTTTGGTAGAGTGTGAGGGAACCGTATAGGCCAACTTTTTGGCAGTTTTAAATTTAGGAGAAAAAATTGAATTCAAGTCCCAGATGTGCATTATGTGTCTTTTAATTAAGTATGTACCTTATCAGTAAGGTACACCTTATATGCAAAGTGTGCCTAATATGCGAGATATTACAATAATTTAGCTTTAGCAAGTATAGCAAGCAACCAATACCTGTTTGAGAGTTCAAGTTGACCATTTTGAAAGGACGTCCAAGGAAAAGGTGTAGGTCGAGTACATACGGCATTTCATCCACAGAGACAAGGGAGTAGGCTGTACCTGACCGTCCCGCACGGGCCACACGACCTGATATAAGGAAAAGTTATAAGTGTGATTGATCCTTTGAAGCCAATTATGGATCATGCCCATTTATACAGCGATGGTGAGTTACTTGACAGGGCTGTTTTCATGCATCGTTCCAACCATACAGGGTTGGTCGACAGACTGGGCATACATGTCCAGATTTGCACTTCTTTGTTCCTGCATTGTTTTTCTAGCAAGACATCCATCCGACCACATAAAATTCTTTAGATTGTTGTTTTAATTTGCTTAGTAGCACCATTTTTTATACCAAAAGCTGTAGACCCAATTTATTTCTTTGGTGTGGCCTAAGCTGCCAATTTTCAAGCCTAGGTGCAGTATATAATGTTCTCAATAAGTCTTGGACAGACCTAGATACATGGGTGGAGCGTTTACCTTTTTTATATGTGCCATGCCATTCCTTTTAACAAATTATTATTGGTAATTCTATGTTCAGCAATACTCACCCACTCTGTGAACGAACAATTTAGGTTTAGCAGGAAAGTTAAAGTTGATGACGTTGTCCAACATGGGGATGTCGATACCACGGGCTGCCAAGTCTGTTACGATTAGGATCTTTGTCTTCCCATTGCGGAACTTGGCCACTTGGATCTTACGGGCTGTAGCGTCCAGCGAGCTGTAGGTGTACGAGCATGTCATTCCCGCCTCCTGAAGCACCTGGAGATATACCAAGTACACGGTTGATTATTGTATTCAATGTAATATGGGCACATACCCTAATTGGAGTACACCCCCTGTTTTTGGTCATATCTCATATCAAAGTCGACCCAAAATTTGTCATTTATGACACCCAATTATACTATACTCACCATATTAAGGTACTCTACATGGTGCTTGGTGGCCACAAAGAGCACGGTCTGTTCTGACGGTTTAACCACATTACGTAGGAGGTGAAGGAGTGCTGCCAGACGGTCCTCATGTCGGACATGGAGGTATGCCAACTAAGCAAAGAAAGGAGACATGTAAGCATATGCTAAATGTTTGTTTCTAAAATTTGCATTCAAATTGTGGAATAAAAAAAGAAGCAAAAACTTTAATACATGTGACATCTGTCTTACGCTCTATGAGCTTCAATAAGCTTAGACCTGGTTTGCGGGGATTTATGTTAGTAAGTTTTACTGTAGAGTTTACCTTGAGCTGGTCGCTCAGTTTGGTGTCTACATCCAGACGTACAAGAGTCGGGTCGTGCAGACCTGCCTTGGCAAACTCCACCAGGAGTTTGGGTAGTGTG
Organism: Acholoe squamosa; assembly: GCA_949317995.1. NCBI lineage: Eukaryota > Metazoa > Annelida > Polychaeta > Phyllodocida > Polynoidae > Acholoe > Acholoe squamosa. The sequence continues at coordinate 31,648,267 of OX439049.1, read as the reverse complement.
GCAGAGAAGAGAAGCGTTTGTCGGTTCTCGGGGACGCGGCTCAGGATCTCCTCCAACTGCTCCTGGAAACCCATCTCAAACAGTCTAAAGTGAGAAAGAGAAAGATGGAAACATGAAAAAGGGCACCTTCAAATCCTTACATGCAAGGGACATCTTATGTGGGAGAATTGAAATCTGGCTGGCTGTGCGAAAAAGAGAGCTTTTCTATGTTTACCAACTACAATAACAAACATAGGGCACAGTGCTTGGCGCACTCGGAAAGACCTACCTAGACAGTCCAAATCTTATCCATTTTGGTGTAATCAAGCACATAGACACTAACGCTGGCCCGGGAGCCAATGGCCCGTAATTGTGGGTCCGGGTCTGCAATTTTCTCCATCAATACTCTCCTATGGGCCTCGGTGGCCCACAGGAGTGGCTGTAGGTAATTCTAGGAGAATGTTCCCATACCAATATAGCCATGTTATATTTCTTCGAAAAGAGAAAATCGTTACAAAACTGATCACTCTAATGAAGGTTTTCTGAAACTTATATTGGAATAACTATGATTTCCTCTCTAAAAAAAGTGTTATACTTATTCTGGGTCAGTAGGTATAGAGGCAGGCCCGTAGATTTCTGAAGCTGTAAGCCCAGGTGGCCCATGGCTAAAAATGTTAGTGTCTACCCCTGATTGAGGTACACAAATTTTTGGGTTTTTATTATTTTTCTAATTTTAATATCTCTTAATTAACTTGATCCCCCCTATAATCTATAGACCTGCACTTGCTATGGAATGTAATATATCATATACACTTTGATTTAAAGCCCATATGAACCTTAAAAGATTTTTAATGGATTTTTGAAAATAAAAAGATGGTCGTTTTTGCCCCCTAAACGCGCATCTTAAAGTGACTTGGCCAAGCAGTGAATCCCTAAACTCTTTCCAAGTTAAAAACTTGTACAGGTAGAATATTTATTGGAAGAGTACACATAGATGACCCCTCGTTATCTATGAATAACAGAAATATCAGAGCTCCTCTTGTCAACTTGTGCATCACACCTGATGTGCCCATAGATCGCATTTTACTTTTACAATGAAACCCGAAATATGAGCTGCATCCAAATAATATATACGTGGCACCTACTTTGTGGATATGCTATAAGCTGCACAGAAGGCCGCTGAAATAGTAGAGAGTCACGACTTAAATATGGAATTTCATTATATTGTAGCAGTTATGGCAGCAGGAATATATATCAGTCATGATGTTGGTTCCTACCTGTCGGCTTCGTCAAACACGATATACTCAATGGCTGACAACTTGAGTTCCATCTCCACCAAGACGTGCATGAAACGACCTGGGGTGGCGATAATTCTGAAACCACAATTTTTACTGGTAATAACTAGAATTTTCAGAGTTCTGCTGAATTATAAACTTTTCAGCATGAATATTTCTTTTTAACATTGAAAGCGAAGTTCTCTGACCATATTTTATTCGGAATTCTTTTTTAGGAAACAAACGTTAACTACTCACACATCAGGATTCTCGTGAAGTGCAGCAAACTGGTCTTCAATGCTGCAAATTAATCAAATTTGATTTTAGGAATAGTTATATCTTTTTTCTTTCTTTTTTTAAGATTCACATATCGGGGATGTGATTTCTTTTTGGAAATCATGTAGGAAACTTGATCAGATGAGGTCACAATAACCCCTCTGGTACTTGACCAGCCTCAAAATATGAACGTCGTCCCCCGCTCCATAAATGTTTAAACATTCTTATTGAAATTGGGGTAATCACGAGGATCTGCCTTTTAAACCAAAAGTGTAGGGAAATCCTACAGATGTAGGAGAAATCACATCTTTGCATATACCGTAATCTCCCGCGTATAAGGCGCGTCTTATATGGGGGGTTTTAGTTCTCATTGGATCCACAAGGGGGATGCCAAGACCTTTCTTTTGATATCTTACATGCCCTCTTGGTCATAATAGGACAAAATGGGGCCCAGGAGGGCCCAAGCTACCCATAGGTTTTTGAATTTTGAAAATTCATTCAGTAGAACCAAAGTTATGAATTTTTCATTTTTTTTAGAATTTTCCAAAACTCTAGGTGCGCCTTATACGCGGCTGCACCTTATACGCGGGAGATTACGGTATACATTTCAGTGAGTACGAGTTCCAGAATAGCCCCACACGCAAAACTACCTAAACAATCAAGTAAAACATGCACAGACTATCATTTCGATTATAATGATTGACTCATGCTGTGTTATCTCACCTGTCTCCTCCTAAGATAACAGCCGCCTTCAGGCCTGTGTACTTCCCAATCTGTGACAAATAGTGAAAATGATAATGTTTACTTTTCTCTTCGGTTATTCTAACACTAAATAGGAGAGAGCTAGATATGATTCATTCGTTTTCATTCTTTAAATCTATGGATCAAACACTATCGAACAAGCCAAAAAGGTTATGGTAAGGAAATATTTTTTACCCTTTGCTTCTAATCTTATGGTAAGTTATTGAAAACGAGTTCTAATCAAACATAATTTTACCTCCTTTGTGAATTTACATGTCTGTACTGCTAACTCCCTGGTTGGAGATAGGATAATGGCGCGACAACCTGATTGTGCTGAGTGGGCTTTTAGCTTCTCAAACATCGGGATGAGGAATGCGGCAGTTTTACCGCTTCCCGTCCTCGCCATGGCAACCACATCCTTTCCCTCCATGATGAGCGGAATTGTCTGTAAGCAGAAAAAGTGTACATTAAAATGAGATTATTAGAGTGCTTTCACTCTTTGTTAATATTGGATGATGAGGAAATACTGCATACAGAATATACGCTATTATACCATGACATTTTTTTACTGTTGTGCGTGGCTTAAACTTGACCAACACAGACTTTGGGGTCGTTCTACATGGCACAGCTGGGGTTACTAACCCACACCTTATACCGACTCAAGTAATAGTTGAAATAACACCAACTATTCACTGCGGTCCTCTCGGGGGGGCAATAGTACCCATCAGATAGCTTTTATCACATAATCAGTGATAAGAGCTCAGAACAAGCTTCAGCAATGGCCAAGCCTATTGGACAATGTGCTACCACCATATACACAAGGTACTGCGGTTATTGATATTTAGACTAATGAGTAAAACAAATTACTATTTTACAGCTTATAATTTGGGGCTTTGCCGAAGAACCTGTTCTATGTTTCTATGCAAATCTATACCTTGCGCTGAATGGGTGTTGGCATCTTGTAACCTTTGTTGAAAACGCCTTTGTAGACACCATGTGACAAACCTGGGAGATAAAATGAAAAGAAAAAGAAAATTGTAATGGCTTTAAATACAACAAATGATGTCTAGAAAATCGACGCACCATCCACGGGTCTGAGTTGGGCCAACTTCCTATACATGGATGTGATGTCATTTTGGCAAATTTTGATACATATTCTCAATGAACCTGGAGAAATCATGAGGGGTAGTGTTTTGAAACAAAAGTATGAGAAATTCTACAGATGACGGAGGAATCACATCCCTATTTTGCAACAAAAAAGAAATAACCAACTTTGGACCAAAATTAAATTTCTTCGTATTAGACATGGTTCAGATATATTTCATCTGCATTTTTGATAGGCCGAAAACATGGTTCCCATAAGAATCTCAGATTGAAATTCCCTGACGCTCCCTGGCCAAAAATGGTCATTTTTCCCTGACCAAATTATGGTACCACAGAATATGAAATACCAACATTCAACCGTGAATCTATACCAAAGGTCTGATTTAGAACAACAATTTCTACTTTAAGTTATCAAAGTGAATCAAAACCTTACTTTCAGAAATGAAATTGCCATCTCTGGAAATATTATTTGAATGCCCTCAGGGGAGTCTAAAATCAAGCACAAGTGATGCATTTTGGCAGATTTTCCCTGACTCACTGCAAAATTTTCTAAGATTCCCTGATTTTCCCTGACCACTTTATTTTCCCTGACTTTCCCTGACCTGTGGGAACCCTGCGAAAACAATATTTAGGTGCCACTTATACGTGGGGTTTTACGTTTATAGTGCAAAGTAAGACTCACCCATAGCCTGGAAACCACCAGACTTCTTGTTCTTCCTGTTCTGCTGCTGAACCAGCTTCCTTGTCATGTCCGTCAGTTCAGAGTCTGAGTCCATTCCCATGTCTGCCGCATCATCCTAATAATTTATAGTTAGGCCTATAAGTATCAGGAACTACCAGTATTATTGATGGATTGTCCAGAAGGTAAGGCTCTACAACTGGCTTTCATGATTAGGGCTTTGTGGATTTACGTGTCTGAGTCTATCAACAGTTATTAAAAGTCAGTGACTATAAGACTCTAATAAAGTAAAATTTATCAACTTTCCATTAATTTATAGACCCCTTCTTTGTATAAGAAATTCCCACTTAAAGTTGCCCATTTTGATCGACCAAAAATGTTGAAAACCCGCCTCCAATGACCCAGCAGGGACTGGGCCAATAATACCACATGTAAGGGAGTGGTCATTATTTGATGCGTACAGGTGTGTATGGGGGGGGGGGGTGTCTTGGTCATTCTGGCATCCACATTGTGTACACATCGGGGTACTTAAGAGGCCAACTTTGGGGTATTCAAGGCCATTTTGAGTCCTTTTGTAGGGGCATGATATGTGCATCATATGATTTTATTGTGCTTTTTTTCGTGTGGGGGGGACCCTATTATGCTCCTTTATCCTCATTGAAATTATTTTGAAAACGAAAAGGTCGAAATACATCTATGGAAATCTATTCTTTATCCACCACCCCCATCTCTAACTAGCCCCTATATTCTGTGGAGTGTGGGTCCATAAGATTTGAGTATGTACGCAAGAAGTGGAGGGGGGGTAGTCCGAATGTGTACATGCCATAACATGGTGCAACACCTAGGTGGGAATGCCTATGCACTTAATGGATGGCCCCTAATCCCACAATGTGAGCTGGGGTTAGCTCGGCCCTCTGGCCAGTGACGCTGACAGTGACTGGGAGTCGGGCCCTGTGAATAAGTCTGTGTGTGTGGACGGTACTGGGGCCCATGGCCCTAGAGACAGTTGGCCCGGGACTGATGGCCCCAAAAAATGAGACTGATGGCCACACTTTTGGGACTAATGGCCCCACTTTCAAATTTGATGCCCTGTGCATAATCTGATGAAATAATTCACATACATATATGATATGGAATGAATGTTTCCATGTTGATGACTACTTATGGAGCATGTTTGGTGTATTTTAGAGGTGTAAGTTTAACTATGGAGGACAAAAGTTGGACCTCCTCACCTCAGCACTACCTTGCTTTGAATGGCACCGTTGCCATGCTCGCCTCACCTTATCAACTCTGGTTGATAGGGGGGTCTCCAAGGAGATCATTGTTATATGTCATCAATGATGTCATCATCACCTAGGAGACACAACTTTGTTATGCATCCTCCAGGGCCATGAGTGTGTCACTCACCAAGCACTGTAGATAAACTCCAAACATTTGTTTAAAGTAAACCAGAATTTTCTGATTAAGGTGGAATAAAACAAGGTTTCGACCCAATTAGGTCTCATCAGGTGTACTAAGAGGTATTAACAAGGTGTATGACATTGTCAGCATTACAAGTCCTAAATAAATAATTATTTATTTGGGATATAATTTCCCACATTTAATCTAGGGCTAAGAATGTATTCCTGTAGTCCAGAATAAATGTGGGGAATTGTTAAGAAGGAGACTGGGATACAGTATTTCTATAAAATAAGTTTTTATATATAGTTTGTATCCTGAAGTTGGAGGGGTTTCAGACCTAGGTGGGGTCTTGTGTGAGCAACCAAGTGTCGTTGACCCATTCTTGTTGCAATTAAAGTCCCGGATTGTGGAGAATCCACAAATCCATAGACCCCCAGCCGGTAATCTATGAGTTTGGAGGTGTAAGTTTGGAGGTGTAAGAGCCACAATAACAAAGGCCTACCCACTGAGGCAGTGTGGGTAGCCCAGGGGGTGAGGATTAGCTATGACACCTTTCAGCTTGCAGCACTGACTGGGCACACTATAGTGACTATATAATAAAATTTAAAAAAAAATAAAAATAAAAAAAAATGCAAAATCGAAATTGAAAAATGGCTTCTGCTATTAATGTCTAGATAAAAAAAAATTGAAAAAAAATCAGAGCAAGAAAAAAGGTAAAAACATTTATTAAAATGGCAAATAATTCATAGAATATATGGTTAAAACATATGTAAGATTTAGTTGTGTTTATGTATGGATTCAATATAGAAAGCACATCTGAATTTTTTTTTTAGCGCCTCCCACGCTGCATAGTGGCGGTACCGCGAAGCGGTACGGGAGTGCGCTATGATGATTGCATTTGCCCCATGTGATGAGGTCTCACAATGCAAAATTACTGAATAGAGAAATTGATAATTGTGAAATCTTCTTTATGTCTGCTTTTATGAGACATGTCATCAAACACTGGTATACCAACATTAATGGCGGGAGGCGTTTTTTTACGTGGTCACAACGCATTTCTTGTTTAATTTTTTAGCGCCTCCCACGCCGCGTAGTGGCAGTACCGCGAAGCGGTACAGGAGTGCGCTAAGATGATTGCATTTGCCCCATGTGATGAGGTCTCACAATGCAAAATTACTGAATAGAGAAATTGATAATTGTGAAATCTTCTTTATGCCTGCTTTTATGAGACATGTCATCAAACACTGGTATACCGACATTAATGGCGGGAGGCATTTTTTTACGTGGTCACAACCACATTTCTTGTTTGATTTTTTTCTTAATACTTTTTTTTTTCACATAATTTTCAATCAAGTGTAACATGGAAAGTGTCATAATTATGCATGATTAATAATGAAGATACAGAGATGCCACTCACTGACTGACAGAAAACAGGAATTAAACATGACTTAATACAGAAATCATGGAATCAAAACTAGGAATTCCTGGTAAACCAGGAAATGTGGCATCTCTGAGATAGGTGATAGATGTGGGATAGACCCTGGACCTGGTTTAAAAGTTGGGGCCATCAGTCTCATTTTCTAGGGCCATCAGTCCCACTTGTGACTTGGGGCCATCGGTCTCTAGGGCCATCACTCCCACAATCGTGTGGACTATGGTCGGATTGTCTGACTGTGTGAGTGAATGTGGCCCTGTGGTAGCGAAGTCAGCCCAAAGTGTAGACTTCAACAGAAGTAGACGAGTTATATATCAAATGAAAGAGCTTGAAAATTGCAATTCATAGCTTTTTAAATCAAGTTGATACGCCCATTAGAAGCATTTTTATATAACTTTAAGTTTTGGAAATATGAAATACATTCTGTCATTCTTCTCTCTGTATATTTGCACAAATCTTTAGATAAGCCCAACCATTAAACATGCACTGTTTGTGTGGGATTTGGACACCGCTGTACATAATTACTGATAACTTTTGATTGCATGGATCAATTTACTAACCAAGTACACCTTCTTAAAGGGGCCCTGGCATGGCGAATTTCAACATGGGTACCTACCAAAAGATCGTGCACAAATCCGCGGGACCCAGCGGAAATTTTTGCGACGATCTGATTGGTCAACGGGTGGTCACGTGAACTTTTAATGCAGGCATGCATTCGCCGTGCCAGGGCCCCTTTAAAGCTCACTATTGGGAGATTAACCTATCTTTGTATGATTAAATTACTAGCCAATCCAACCAATCCAGTTATCTGTTTGGAGAGTGATACATCTTTGATAGCCTCAAAACGAATCACATTTATTTTTTGAAGGGAAAGAACCATGATTACATCCTCCAAGATCTAATAGAATTTGAATGCACAACAACCCTAAGGATACTGTCCCTATTCGTAGAACTAGGATTTGGGCAAAGTGGGATTTTAGAAATAATTGAATTTCGGCGACCAGATTTTGCATGGACCAGATTTTGCATGCCACACCGGCACTGGTTGGTATATAATGAATAATGAAAAAAAGCCTCGTCAATTTTCAGTCGTGACAGTGTCTAGTGATGACAGCCAAATACAGCTCAACACTCCCTATATCTGTCACAGTGCAAAACACCTGGTATTGCAAATTCAATTCTGAGGGTTCTATTGGACAGAATTACACCAAATTTACACCAAATTAAAGGGGAAATATAGCTCTAACTCACTGGTACACTAGTTTACTGCATTTTATATTTTTTACCCATTCAGAGAGTGAACATTTAAGTGATTTTGGTGATTCTGTCAGACAACCCTGTTTGAGTCACATGAAGAAGTCATTTGTTTTTTGCCAAGCAGGACGAATATACAGAGTAATTCTTGAATTTTTAATAATAATGATCTGGTGTTATAGAAATTGATTTTAGCGATTTAACATCTACAGGTATTATTTAACAGAAAGAAATTAATATTTAGATTTTTTAGCTTGCCATAAAAATGTCTCTATTGGGAATATCAACTTAATTCAAAAAGCTTTTAAATGCAAATATTAAGCCCTTTCAGTTGATACATACGTAGATTGTGGAGTTCTGTTGAGCCTTGTCCTTGAGGTCTTGATTTTTGGCTGTCATCGCTACACTACACTAGCGTTTTCAACTCGCAGCCGTGAGTCAGTGACAAACCGGGTCATGATCGCCGAGTGCCGATTTTCGCCGGTTTTTTGCTCAGAACAGGGTCTTATCTTTGGATTTCAGGGCTCAAATTACATCTATAGATTCGTGAGAATGTCCTCTATCTACCCTGTTAGTGAGAAGTATGAGGGTTGATTACTGTGTCATGTACGACCTGAAACATGCGGGAAGGTTGGGGAGTCTAGTACTTTGCTGGTATGGCACATTTGTTTCCAGTGCGGCCTGCCAGAAACCAGCTTCAGACCCTCCCAATAACATTAGTAAACTCTCTCCTGATTGGCTCATATCCAATTAACCAGTAAAATCCATTTTAACAAAAGTGGAACTTGCCGTGGGTTTTCTTGGCATGAAAATCGGCCTGTAACTCATGATCTCATGCGAAGCTGAACTTTGTGCATTTATAAACTAAGAAATCTGTAGAAAGTTGAATGATCAAGTATCTCAGAGAGGTAACAGATATTTCCCTCACTGATATCTGGATTCTTCATCTTCTCTGCTTCAATTCCATACCATACAGAGACTTGCGAGATAAATATTAATGTGTAGGAATTGAAAATCAAAAGTTGGAAAGTTGGAATTCTGCACTCCCAGTGCTAACCCTATGGGGCGCAGCTCACTATGTGGCGTTTTTTCATCCTAGCTGTGCACAATATCCTCTTTACCATGAATATGTGTATTCCAGGCTTAATGCCTCACTGGTTTTTGAATTCTTTAATATATATACTTTCAAATGAGCCTATAAACAGACCTGTGTGATGAATTTTAGGGTGCCAGAATTGGGGATCAAAATTTGAAGAATTTTGCGATACACAGTGCCGGGTGTTATCCCTAGGGAAGGGTTTTCCCAATAAGGCATATGATAGCACTTGACAGTATATGAGAGTATTTTCACAATAGGGAGTGATCATTTTTTAACATGGGGGGAGGGCTGCTGGGTTTGAGGGGGGGCAAAATTTTTTTGAACCCTTGACCAGGGGGGGGGCCAAAATGATATATTTGAAGATTTTTTGCTATACACAGCGCCAGTGTTATCCCTATGTTATCCCTATCCCTAAAAATATTTACCCTCTTTTTAGCCAAAAAGCCCACGCGCTACGAAAGATCAAAGAGGGGAGCAATTTCTCTGCGGGGCCACAGACTTTTTGGCTACTGTCAGGGTGGGGGGCATAAAACATTTCGAGCATCCGCGCGAAAAACCCACCACCCCCATGTTGATAAATAATGACCACTCCCTTAACTAGAGGAGTCTAATGTATAGGCCAAATTATATCGATATAATGACATCTTTATCGACACCAGTAATCGTGACGTAAACTGGCCAAGGTTGGCACTCTACGATAGTGACATGGTTTGTCATACCGCACAGTTCATTTCATAGGGAATTTATGTCATTTTTAGATATGCAGCAGATCCTTTAGCAAGCCAGCAGGTCTTATAGAGCTCACATAAATGGTTTCGGTGCACTTGGAATCAAGTCTCTACTCCATTTAGTTACAGAGATATTCATAATTGAAGATTTCTATGACCTTGACCTTGACCTGTGACCTCCATACTATAAAAAACATTGAAAGCTTTGCATCAGTTGTACACTAAACTATCATGAGTATTGTGTGTGAAAGTATTAGTTTTCTGATAAATGTATCAGTTTTCTGATAAATTCTTGCAAAACAAAATGGTGTTCAAGGTCATACAAACCCTGTGTTAAGTCTCCAGGTTTGTTTCTAATGGTGGAAACATTATTGAGTACAATCAAGAGAAGTATAATGATTCTGGACCATTTAATGGTGACCTTTGACCTTGAGCCAAGTTCAAGGTCAACCTCATGCACCCAGCTAGCATCAGGAACTTAGACGGACTGCCCCCGAAAATTTCATGCTAAAATATTGGACGGTTTTTGAAATATACAATATTAAGATCCTTACATTTTGCTATTCTGGCTGGTTCCAATGGATGTGATCCCTCAGAACCAGGAAATGTGCCACATTTGAGGTTCCTTAACTATTGGGTGGTTGTCACCAAATAAGGCCAAATCTGTGACGTTTAAATGCAAATATCTCAGTGAATAATAGGAGTAGAGACTTGATTCTTGGTGCATTGGAATCCTCTGACCAAGCTCTATCAGATCTGTTGGTTGGCTAAAGGGTCTGGGCCATATTTAAAAATCACATGAACCCTACAGGTTACATGGACGTAAATGCTGCCCTCTCGTCAGTCATATGGTATTCAGGCCTGCACTGAAGGTGATCTGGGTGCTGATTGGCTTAGAAATCATATGCAAGAAATATTGGTAAAATTATGAAAAAAAAACACAAGTGAGCCCAAATAGTTCCTAAATGGAACAGTAGATGAGTTTTTATATTATGCCAAGGTTTGGGGATTTTATCAGGTCTGCAAATGTTCATCTGGCCAATGGAGGTTTTGAGGCCCAAAATAGGGTAGAATGGCACTTGCTGTATGTATCGCTCCCTTAGTTAAGATTTTCAGGGTTAAGCCTATCCTATGTTCTAACACATTGTGTTTGAGAGATGGTTTAATCTTGCTACGGTCAAAAATATTACCAACGAACATTACGGGGGGCTGTTTTTGTGTGTTATGCTATATAGAAACATAGAAGAAATGGAATTAGTTCCACGTAACCTACAGTGTCACTGTCAGTGACAGTGACTGAGTGAGTGTGGTGATGCTTACGTGAAATGTCAACACATCGCCTCCTAGATTCAAGTCAGTCTTGACTTCTTCAAATCCTTCATCGTCATCACTTCCAGCCTTCCTATGCTTGTTTGTTTTTCCCGATTTATTCTTATTTTTCCACTGTTTTCGTTTCTTTTCCATCTTGAGTTGTTTTCCTGAAATACACGTGTGGATTCACCGGAAGTTTCGGCATTAATCTCAAGGGGTCACAACACAAAATATAATATATACGATTTTAAAATCTATTTAAGTTGTAAAATGAGGATATATCCTATAAGATATATATATCAGAATAAAACAAATAAAGATTTTTGTGATGAATTATCAAGAGATAAATAAAAAAAGGAGTACTGTATCCATACTGTATCAAGTACACGAAATTCTAAGATTTTACTTTGTGACACAACATTTCTTGCGGTCCTGTTGCAAGATTTATGATTTTTTCCCCATTTAAGAAGTCACTGATCCAAGAAAATTACAAAAGATTATTATTTTATTTGATCAGATTTAATTTTTGATTAGGTGAATTTACCTGTCTTCCATAAAATTCTAAGGTAACTTGTCAAAATATTGACCAATAGATAGGGGTCATTGTAGTCAAGCTTTTGACCGGACCTATTCACGTGGTCCCTTCCGCCGGTGAATCGTGGCCATTTGCACAACCTTTTCTGAAATCTCACATGTAAGAGGCGATTTACATATCATTTATACATTTTCTGCTCAAGTAACAGAGCCCTATCGAATGCTTGTTGTGGTCAGTATTATGACCATGCTGTAGTTTATTTGTAGTGTCATGTTGCGAGGAGTGGAATTGAATTTGATTTGGAAAGATGACACCTGACCTGTCAAACTCGAGCAGCCAGTCAAGTTGGAGCGACGATGTCGGATGTGTTTTCACGTTCAGATTGTCACTCATGTTATCACAACTTTATTGACTTCTACAGTGACAGATATGATTTAACACTAAAAGGGGGTCTTTACCTCCTCCATGCACATATGATATGAGATAAGCGTGAATTAGCTTGGTTCCAGAACTCTCATCTCTGTTCCTCCGTGAGAGTTCAGCAGGAAAGCTGTAGACTGTCTATTGTTAATTGTAGACAGTGTAGTTTAAAAGTGGAGGAAACCCTTATATGTTATTGTTGAATGCCCAGATCATAAATCATGGTCAGCGCTTTGATTTGTATCTATCAAAGAGCCAGTCTGGATGAATCAGGAAGGGTTTGGGAAAAAATGCTCTACAATCTGCTTTCCAAATTGAGTGGATTGGAAAGCAGACAAGTTGGACGATCTGAGGCAGTTGGAAAAATGACAAAATTAGTGGTTATAAAAGTGCTCAAAAGCCCATGTTAGCACCCCTTTCCCCAAGTCTTAAGGGCTCATCATAGGCTGGTTCAGAGGAAATTATTTCTGTGTATAATTTGACAAAGACCCATTTAGATATAATTACAAAGGCTATACATGAAATTGAATATAATTAAAGTCTCTTCCAAATTCATCCCATTTTATCAACCTTTGGTTGCCATGGAATGAAAATGGAACAAAAACGTTCTTTATTTTAGCTTCTTTTGCTTTGAACATCCTTATGGGATAGAGAATCAACATAATTTACCAGTATAATGAATGGAGACTAATTTTGAAGTCATCATCCAGAGAATTTTTTTACCGTTTGTTGGTACTCCAATTATTAAGGTCTCCAGAGCTTTTCAAAGTTGCCTTGTTGATGAAAAAATACCAGTAAATGTGAATAATGGGCGAAAATAGGGGAAACATTTCTCACACTTTCTGACATTTTTTCTTCAACAAGTCAACTTTGAAAAGCTCTGGAGACCTTAATAATTGGAGTATCAACAAACAGAAAAATAAACGTCTCTGGATAAGGCCACACCAAAAAAATTAGTTGGTCTACGGATCGCCCTCTCCACATTTTCAGAAATAAAAATTTTCTTTTTCTTTGAAAAAAATCTTGTCTATGGATTTCGCTCGCTTCAGTTTCTAGTTTTCTCTTTGTGATGTTTGGCGAAAAAATTAAAAAAATTAAATTTGTTCGCTCGCCTCAATTTCCCCTCAAGGAATCCAGTGGACGCCTAAAAATTCTTTTTAAAAAAATTAATTAAAATTTGCTCGCTCGCACCATTTTTTCAAAACCAAAATCCATAGACCAATTTGTTTTTTTGGTGTGGCCTACTGACTTCAAAATTAATCTCCATTCATTAAAGTGGTAAATTATCTTGATTTTCAATCCTATAAGGCTGTTCAAAGCAAAAAGAACGTTTTTGTTCTTTTCAGATTCCACAGACATCAAATCCTCACAAAATCGAATTCATTTAAGAGAGACATTCAATATGATCACAATGATGTATGATAAATGTACTTCACATGTATATATGTCAATTTATGCATAGAAACATGTTCTTTAGGCTCAGCCTATGACGAGCCCTTAAACTACCGGTATAGCTTCTATGCCTCTCTACGGGAGTAAGAGAGGCAGAGTTCCTCAGGGGGCCGACCCATAAAAAAATTTCACGCCCAAACGTGAATTTTGTTACACCTTCACGTTTGGAACGTGGGAGTCACATTTGGTCCACATTTTGGGGTAAACATATCCAAAAATATATTTATTATTCATTGCATGTGCAGAGATGCCACTTTTCCTGGTTTACCAGGAATTCCTGGTTTTCATTTCAAGATTTCTGTATCAAATTACCGGGGTATGTTAAATTCCTGGGAAAATGTGTCCAAAGTTCAGTTTTCCTGGTTTTTGTCGGCTAGTGAGTGGCATCTCTGCATGTGTCACAGATAGGGCCTGGATGGTCCCCACCCAAACATACACAGAAGATTGCCTTTTTGAACGTTTTCCATTGAAACAAAAAAAAAAAGATTTTTTTGATCCAAGTGAATATTTTTCTAACTTGGAGATTTCAGGGATGTAAGTCTTCAGGTTTTATCAGGATTTCCTGATTTCTGAAAATTTGGAATGACATGTATTTTCCTTATACAAGCGGTAAGGAGGGTTGTTTGAGGAAAATAGGAGGCTTTTATACGTAGTAAGTGTATCGCTTCCTGATTTTTGCCCATGCCTGACTTACATCCCTGAGATTTGACCTCCACATCCCAAACGTGAATAAAACGCGGAGATCACATTAGAAACGTGGGGTTTTAATGGGTTGACTAAAGCTCACGTTTGTAACGTGGGAGACTTTATGGTTTGGCCCCCCAGCCTAAAGCATGAATAAGAAAAGGCACAGACCTTCACAGATGCACAATCTACTGATATAATAGTTATTAATATATCGATATCTGTTGAATCGACTTTAGCACGCAATGTGAAAATCCTCAAACCACCTCCTGTTATTATGACCCCCTACCATACTAGTTATTACTACCAGTTGGGGGTGGTCATAGCTGCCAGAAATGTCTTTTGAGGCAACCGCAGACTTGGCCGACAGTGACAAATACTATTTGCCCAAATAGGATGTGTAGAGCGCACCTCAGCCATCTGTGGCTGTGTCAGATACATCTGATCAGCAACAAGAATACGCTTGGCGCTCCTGATTCAATTGGATCAGAGGTGCCTGAGCTAGTTACAGATGTATTCCACCCATCTCTGGTTGGATTTAAAGAATAATCACTTGGGGAAGGCGGGGCCTGGGAAGCTTGGCCTTGAGTTTACATAGACATTTTTAAATTAGAACAAAAATGTGGTTTTATATCAGTTGTCATTGATTAACTTTGGGAACTCTTACTTACACAGAACATGGTCAACATGGAGCCCCTGATGCACGAAACAATCTGGTTTGACAAATGGCGCTATGAAGACGCCGAGACCAAGTACCAGGAAAAACTCGCCGGCACATTCTCCGACTCCACCACCGGGGTAGGTCCATGACTCAGACACGAACATATTTTTGACTATGAAATGAAACAATATAAAACCCATTTACAGATTACAGAAAAGAGAATTCAGAGATTTGAAAATGATAGCTACCCTGTTACATTATTTTACATTGATGATAATACTTGTACTGTGTACCATGTTTGTCCATTGTGTAAGCAACAGCTTATAAACTTGACTGGTAGTTGTAAATAATGTGATAAGATTTATATTATCACAACACTAATATTGGTAGTCAATAGTATTCAATGAGTCAGTTATACTGAGTGAAGTTGAACTTGATTTGTAATAATTTTAACATACATGTAAGTGTTTATTATAACAATAACGATGAATATTAATAGCGATGTGTAGGTATAACAGCGGTAACAAAGACAGGAGCCTTACCCTTTAAGGGCCGCATATTGCTTCAAATTGTGTACATGGATGCATTCCTGGCGAGTAACTTGCCAGTGCTGCAATCGACTGCATGTGGTCGATACATTCCTGAAGGGTTAGGCATGATGCACCTACTGTGCTTGACATCACTGCATTTGTGCATCATGCCAATATAGGATTCAAGGAATATAAGCTCCAAGGCATTATGCGGCCCTTTTGGGGTTATGATTATTTGTAGCTACTAAACACTCAATCTGCACTAATTGTAATATAGAAAAAAAACAATACCCTCAGCCCATTTACCCCCCCCCCCCCCCGGTGGTAGTTCTGGGAACCTTGAATGCCGGGGTGGTATAGGTAAAATCTATATTACTAATTAGACGCATTGTGCATGAATGAAACCAAGGCTAGTAACTCACCAGGGCTACATTCATGCATCATGCCTACTCTAAATCTATCCTGGAGGGTTGCATGATGCGCCAATCAAGTGCTGTCGAGCAGAATCACCTTCACTTAATTGGTGCTTCATGACAACTTACGGACATGATGCACTCTTGCATCCGTGGCCCTGAAAGGATTATACAACTGCCCCATTCCCCACCTACCTCTTATACTGAAGCACAAGTAGTTCCCCTTTGCGTGAAAAAAAATGCACAAAGGTAACGGTAAATGTGTGGAAACTAGGTAAAACTCTAGTACATGTACATTCAGAAAGATGTAAAAAATTTTTATTTTTTTAAATGTAGAGAGAATGATGGAATTTCTATTAAATCATTTTAATTCATTTCTCCAAAAAAAAAATAATAATAAAGTGAGAGCGATATGAAAGGTAAAGTACAGGCAAATCTTCCATTTTTTTTCTCGTTCTATAAAATAAGTAAATTCGAGTCCATATTATAGTTTCCTAAAGAGTTCGGCATAAATTCTTTCATGTGATTTTGTTACAGTGGGGTTCATCGTGACTGAAAAAAAAATGTTGTTCTAGTTTCTTTATATTCATTTAGGCCACACCAAATTAAATATTGATCCATGGATTCCCTGCACCTTAATTTCCAAAATACAAATTTTTATTTTTTAAGAAAATTTATTGGTCTATGGATTCCGCCCGCAGGTTTTTTGGTTTTTTTTTGTTTTTTTTTACCAAGGAGCTTACAGGATCAGAAATGGCAGATCACTGATTGGATAGGTTAAGATGTCACCGGTTTCATTATATAGGCCTATTCTGCACTTAAGAAAAAAATGAACATTTTCAGCAAGGGACTGCCACCACCCCCCCCCCCCCCCAAAAAAAAATTTTTTTTTTTAAAATAATAAAAAAATAGCCCTCTCCATATTTTGGCCATGCAAAATCCATAGACAAATAAACCTCCCGCCTCTTTTTCTAAAACAGAAAATCCATAGACAAATTTTTTAATTTGGAATGGCCTTACTTTTAAAAGTTACCAAATTTCATTATTCTGAATACCGGTAATACACATTGTTCACAATTGAAATTGCTTCAAGTTGAATAAATCACACCTTTGAAGATGTATTTTTTCTATTATTATTTTTTATGATAGTCATATTAATTATTGCTGTCTTTGGCAGAGTTCGGGCTTAGTGAGCGAGATTGCCAGGGCGCGAGCGCAGATTCAAAAGTCATTGAAAACCGATGTGAGTAGGCGATATTAGGGGGCGCCACAGGCCCATGCATGTTGTAATTTATCTATGAATCCTTTATTTGCCAATAGTGCATTAATGCAGCATGCCCAATAGTTGGAATGATCCATAAATGCTCGCTAGAGCTACATTCAACATGATACACCAATGAAGTGCCGGCGAGTAGACTTGTCACCACTACATCTGTGCATCAGTGGGCATGATGCACTCCCGCATTAGTGGCCTTAAAAAGGTTGACCTTTTAAGGACTGCATGATGCATCAAATTTAGCTTTCATTAGTAATGTTGTCTTTTTCCTGATGCAGCAATGCAGTGCTGGAAAGTAGCATACCATTGCTCTATTGGCGCATGATGCTGGTGCTTTAAATCACCATGCTGTCCTTAAAGGGTTAAACCTCACCCTGCCCTCTCTATGCATGCCTTTGTAAATTTTTCCACTTTTCCCCTCCACCAAAATAAATCCTACACCTTACCAGCCTGAAACCCAGGAAGAGTAATTATCTGACCACCGTTTTAAATATAAGTTACGAAGAAAAAGTACCCACCAATTTTTGTGTATTTTCCCTGAACTTCATTTATTTTCTCAGATATAGAAACCTTACCATGGCACATTAAAACGTCTATAGCACTGTAGGCAGAGCTTCTGAGTTTAATTCTAATTTGAACGTTGTAGTACAAGGCATTTTCTTTGAATAACAAGCAAGTTTTTAGGCGATATAGCTTACACATGACACCTACTAAAGCCACCATAGTGTTTCATCATTTAAGCACCGCTGATGCAGGTTGGATTCATGCATCATGACGACCAATGGGCATGATGCTTTCATTAGTGACCTTTAAAGTTTTAACTTTTAAACACATAACGTATATTTAACACATCTAAGGCATGTTCCTAGCATCATTTTGTCCCAGATATGTTTTTTTGATAATTTATCACCAATTTGTTACACAGTTGAATTTTAATGACCATATTCGATATGATAAGCACACATCCCCTCTTTTGGCCACATTTCAGACCACAACAGGTGAAAAGTTATCGGTTCTTCTTTTTGGGACCCTTTTAGATACTGAAAATGCATTTGAGAATTTCCCAAAGTACACTATCTGCTTATTACTTTGAATAGGGTATATCAAAAATTAAGTTTGAGAGTGAGATTACTGTTAGTGCCCTTTGAGGGTTTCCACATGATGCCGCCATCCTTGGTCGTCATGATACATTGATGAGATGCTAATTACCAACCGTGTATCAGAGCATCATGCCTTCTCGATCGATCTGACATGCTGCAAAGTGTGAACAATGCCCTGGTGAGTAACTCGCCAGGGCAGCCCTCCTGCATCATGACTGCCAACAGGCAAATTCCATCTTTTTAACGCTGTGCATACATTTACAAGTTTCCAGCAATGGATGTGATCTACATTCCTTGTATGCTTGATATGCTCAAGTTGTCTTAGTTTGTATACTAGCCTTAAGTTTCTTAGTCGTTTAATAAATTATGTTTGTTTGTTTTTTTTGGTTTTTTTTTTTAACTCATCCCACACGATATGGTCTTCCATTTGATATTAACGGCAAAAGGGATTTTGGTTGAGTTTCTAGCATACAGAAATTCTGTAGGTTCCGCTGATGAAGCTTCGAGATGGCAAAACATTGTGTTCCTTAATATCATAGATGTGTTGTTCATATATGTATGTAGATATAGCTCTGGTAGTTTTCCTTTCCCTTTAGGTGTCTCTCCTTGTTGAGTGTGCGTAGTTTTATGATTTGGTACATTTAGCTTTTACGGATTTTAGGTAGTGTGGCTGTACATTTTTGGAGATGCCCTTGGCATCTCCATAGCAGTCTAGATGGGAGGTCATTGAACATAAATCAGACAGTCCAACTACCCTTGAGTCGACCATTGCCATTGTAGCATTAAATGGCACTGATTAACTGCTGATAGATCATGGGTGTGGAAAGCAGGGGGGACATGTCCCCCCCCCCCCCCACAGTTGGCCAACTCCTCAAAAGGTCAAAACTATATGGTCAAGCAAAGGGAGGTCACACTCTGAAACTGCTTCCCACGCCCCTGTAGATGGTTGATTTATGGCAGTGCCTGTGCTGTCTATGGCCTGCATGCAATGCTCCCTACACAAGTAGGGCCTAAGCTGTTTATTTAGCACTAGCTGAAAAAGCTGTCATACCGCTTCTCTGGCCCGGCGCTTCCTTGGCCTACCACCTACCACTCCCTTGGCCCAATGGTCAAGCCTCAGCAGTGTCAGACCCCCCCCCCCCTCCCTGCTTAGTCCCCTCCCAGCGTTTCCTACACTGTAAAAAAAATGTGTGTTAAACTTGCACTGTCTTGTTTCTCTCACCCCCCCCCCCCTTTCTACACAGTAAAAAAAATGTATGTTGAACTTACCCCGTCTAGCTTCACTCCACCACCACCCACCCTACACTGTAAAAAAATGTGTGTTGAACTTACACTGTCTAGCTTCTCTCCACCACCACCCTCCCTAAACTGTAAAAAATGTGTGTTGAACTTACACTGTCTTGCTTCCCGCCCTCCTTCCTACACTGTAAAAAATGTGTGTTGAACTTACACTGTCTAGCTTCTCTCCACCACCACCCTCCCTAAACTGTAAAAAATGTGTGTTGAACTTACACTGTCTTGCTTCCCGCCCTCCTTCCTACACTGTAAAAACATGTGTGTTGAAATTACACTGTCTAGCTTCACTCCACCACCACCCTTCCTACACTGTAAAGAAAAGTGTGTTGAACTTACACTGTCTTGCTTCCCTCCCCCCTCCCTACACTGTAAAAGAAATGTGTGTTAGACTTAAACTGTCTAGCTTCTCTCTAACACCACCCTTCTTACACTGTAAAAAAAATGTATGTTGAACTTACACTGTCTTGCTACTCTCCCCCTCCCTCCCCTGTAAAAAATGTGTGTTGAACTTACACTGTCTTCCTGCCCTCCTCCCTACACTGTAAAGAATGGGTGTTGAATTTACACTGTTTAGCTTTTCTTCACCACCACCCTCCCTACACTGTAAAAAAATGTTTGTTGAAGTTACACTGTCTAGCTTCTCTCCACCACCCTTCCTACACTGTAAAAACTGTGTGTTGAACTTACACTGTCTAGCTTCTCTTCACCACCACCACCCCTACGCTGTAAAAAATTGTGTGTTGAACTTACATTATCTCCATAAGACTAAGTCCTTCACCTGTGACATTTTATAGCATGTCTTGTGCTTTTTTTATACGGTATTAAATAAAAAATCTTCACTATTTGTTTTGAAATCGAGTGTTTCTGGACTGTAATGACTTTTAATCTCTCGCCTATAAGGCGTAGCTCGCCTATAAGGCGCACCCCCAACTCCAGGAGGTCTGTTTCACGTATAAGGCGCACCTCTGAGGGCAGATTTTTGTTAGTTTAGTACTGTTCTATAGTAGAAATACCCCCCCTATAAGGCGCACCCCAAACTCAAGGCAATGTCCCTCCCACATATAAGACTCAGCATCATTTTGTTTGGCGTATAAGACGCGCCTTATATGCAAGAGATTACGGTAAAAAAAAATCTTCACTATTTGTTTTGAAATCGAGTGTTTCTGGACTGCAATGACTTTTATCTCAAACTACTCAAGAGCCATGCTCGCCTCCAAAGAAATTTTTTTTTTAATATAACTATTGTAATACAGGCTGGGGCAAAAGAAGTAATTAATGTGCTTTCAGTGAAAACTCCTTCTTTTTACTAAAAGCTTAAATGGCGCATTTGGGTGCAATCTTCAGTTTGTCTCGGGTGAGAGTAAAATATTCTCACCCTTTTTTTGAATAGGTTTATTGACTGAAAACTCATGTAAACACGGTCTACCATAACAGTCAGTGCAACATATATACGAATGGTAGTGTAGAATTATATGCAAACAAACGGTCCCCTATCCCTCAAGAGGGATAGGGGACATTACCGTAATCTCCCGCGTATAAGACGCGTCCTCTATGCCAAACAAAATGCTGGGCAGTCTTATAGGATGTACTGAAATTGGGGGTGCGTCTTATACGAGGGGTAATTTTACTATAGAAATGTACTAATCTTGCAAATTCCATCCTTAAAATGTGCGTCTTATACGCGAAAATGCATGTGCTGAGTTTGGGGTGCGTCTTATACGCGCAGCGCGTCTTCTACGCGGGAGATTACGGTAGTCAGAAAAATGTGGACCAGTGCTGCTTTGTACAACATTTTGTTCCTTGTGAGAGCGATAAGTATTTAACTATTAACACGCTGTCTGCTGTTTTCTCTGGTGGTGTGCTCTGGTGTTTCACAGTGGAACTATGTACAGGTAATTTGTACCCGACGCGCTCCATCTAGTATTTTAGTAGTTCGCATAGAGATGTGTAAAACTATATCCGTAGTGGCTTCTCGAAGCTTGCATTCATTCCTTAAGATAGTATAAATTTGTATATCTTATATAGCTCTTAACATTGTCTTGTGTCGCAGGCATGATATAGTCTGAAGCTTTTTTCATATGTTCCTCTTGCTTTTTATCATGATTCAGTGTTTGATATCTGTCTTGTATTAATCAATTGATTATGCGTTTGGAATCTTTTCGCTTTGCTATACCATATTCACTGTACTGTGACATCCACACACCCATCGTTCTCAGACATGAGATTAAATTTTAATGTTATAAAGGTTCATCCTAGTGATTTGATTAGCTCAGGGCCATTCAGAAAATGCATAAGCATTGATAGGCAGCAGGTTTTATAATTCAGACCGGTCCATCCTATACAACCAACCTCAGGATCTTGCGTATCAGCTGCCAGTTCGCCTCTTAAGTGAGGTACTGAGTCATAGAGCACACAAGAGCAAAATGGCATGGTATTTCATTTTTATCGAGTCAAATGTACTTAAAATGTTTTTGCTCATTTTCATCTATCGTAAAACTGGCAATATATGCTGGCTCGTGCTCCAAAACTAATGGATTAGGGACAGGGCTTATGTTCATGGTTTTACCATACTTAACGTAATACGTATAAGACGCACCTTGAGATATAGCTATAAGGCACATCTGTGGCTAGATTTTTCCTGTTCCAATATGTAATATCCTTGCCTATAAGGCGCACCCCCAACTTGTGCTGACCATTTAAGGCACACTAGGAGTTCATACTCGCGTATAAACTGCTTTATATGTGGCGTATTACAATATAATTTGGTAAACTGGGGAACGTACATCCATCTCTTCATATTGTCAGTAAACAAAGCGGTGTCCAGACCCAGTTCTTATTCTGCTTATGGTTTGGGGTTGATGGTGTCGTTTTGGGTATTTTCTTGACGTCGTCACATTTTGTCGTTTTTTCATATGACAATATTTATTTATTTTTTATTTTTTTCATTCTTATTTTTTCTCTGGTATTGGGTACATGTGATTTTAAAGTGCTTCATGCAGATTAATTTTTCAACAATTGCGGTAGCTGTTTATGCCCTTTTGATATGTGCCTTGTTTTGTCTCAAAATTTTTTCTATGATAGTTCCCTGGGAAAACAAAGCAGAATTGCGTGCTATAGTGACATTACATTATTTATAAGACTATCTAAGTTTTTAAATGTAAGACCTTCATACAGTTGGCAAATCTGTGTTCAATACTTTGTCTAACTTGAATAATTGCTGAACTCTGATTGATAAATCACTTCTATTTTTGATTTGGAGGATTTCGGCGAACAAAGACCAGCAGAGTACATTTCTTATAACACAGAGAGAGTTTAGATTTGAATCCTTGCTTACACACTATAGTTCAAGCAAGCACTTCTTTACTTGACATCTCTTTTATCGATTGTTTTGGAAATAGATACAAAATTTACAAATTTTGAAGAACAATGGTAGAAGTATTGATTTATGACACAAAATTATGTATGTTATTTCAGGGTTCAGGAGCGCCAGTAGCAGACAGCGCGGTCTTGTCACGGTTAGAAGCTGTAGAACAGGAAAACAAAGATCTCCGCAGAAGTAAGTTATCCATGGACCATCTTTTTATGTACCAAGTTCTGGTATTCAGATAGTGGTCATTATTTCAGGTATGATATGTTTCATTATATAGCTAGAAATTCCGATATTCGATGGTGAAATGATTTTCTTTATTAATTTACACAGATCCAATCAGAATATATATTTGAACATTATTGACGAGCAGGGTGTGTTTAAGAGACGGGAAGCAATTTCCTCCAATAGCAACTAGAATGGAAATATAAAGCACTGCTCATATGCAAGAAGGGACCTCTGTTTAAAGGGTTTCCGCTCGTCAGTTAAAATGATTTTTCTTTAAAGATAAGCTCAAAGTGAGTTAAAAAGATATTTTGAGAAAAAGTATTAAATTCAGTCGAAACAATATTTTGGCTGATTTAGGGGACGAAATGACTTTGCCTGGATGTGCAGAATTTTTTTCCATGCCAAGAAAGGATTGCCTTTTTTGTGACCTACCCCCAGTACAAAAATTATCCACTTTGTGTTCAATTAAAAGTCAGTTTAAACTGCTACAGATAAACAGTGGAAACCCTGGTTTCAGATAAAGAAGAAATGGCTGGTTCCCAATATTGAAAGACAATGAGACACTATGGTCATAAATAAATCAGTTCAGAGGGTTATCTGGCCGATAATTGAGGCAACTGACTTTTAGAAAACTGATAAATTGAGACTTAAAATTAAATGTACCAGGATTTCACCCTTATGGACATAGGTTTTCTATCCTCCTGTTTTATCTTGAATCTTTTCAAAACTTATTTGGGTGGTTGGTTTTTGTTTTACAGTCACAGACGATCTGCGTCAAATGGTAAAGAACCTTGAGAACCGCATCTCAAGCTTAGAGTCCAACAACAAGTCCGCACCTGCACCCGCCACAAACAAGGTATCACGCTGCTTATTTGTTTTAATCACTGCATTTAGGGCTACATTCACGCAAGATAGCCTCCCTACGGGGTAGATACACTTCAGGGGGGGTTCGCATGATACAGTAGTGAGGGCCGAGTCATTTATTGCCAGATGAGGGGGGGGGGGCTCACAATCATTTTTGTTATAGCTGGCAATAAATGACCCGGCCCTAAAGTGCTGCCAAGGAGAATTACTATAAATGGGCCAATGAAGCACTTCATTTGTGCAGCGTGCTGGCCAATGGGCATGCATGATGCTGTAAGGTCACCTGTGTTAGAATTATCCATTTCAATATGCTTTGTATCACATATCCAGCAAGGTTGAGTGAATTTATCTGTCAAGTATAGAATTCATCATAACCACATTTCACATCTTGTGAGTACATCATTTTAGTGAGTGTTTCACTGTGTTACACACACTATTTAGATGCATGTAATATCATATTTTCTAAAACAACTGGAAAACTGATGAAGCTTTCAATCTATTTTCTTTTCAGCCCGCAGCTGCTAAAGCCAATGATGACGATGATGAAGAAGAGGATGATGATTTTGACCTATTCGGAGATGACGATGTAAGAGCTGTTTGAAATATTAACCAATGCTTGTCTGAACTGTAAAATTTGAAATATCTTGGTATGCAAGTCCTCAAAATATTGTCTGATTTAAGGGACCCTCTTCCCCTCAACATGTGAACAAGGGCAGATGTACATCGATCAGACTAGGGTGCTTTGTATTCTTCTCAATATGAATATGATCCTAGCTCTCAAAATTGCCTTAAACAATCACCCGCACACCTTTGTTTGAATGCAAAATTGAAAAGGGGGGGAGAAGCGGTATTTGTGATATAATATGAAATTGCTGCGATGGATTTAATATTCGGATTGTCTCCCATTTTCCACAGGAGGAGGATAACGAGGCAGCAGAGAAGCTAAAAGCAGAGCGGATAGCAGCCTACACAGCAAAGAAGTCGAAAAGTGAGTCTCACAGATTGTTTAGATACGTCGAAGACCACATCATCGCCCTACTGCAAGAAGGTTGTAAAGACACTGTAAAGAATTAAAGTTAGAATCTCTCAGAATGTGTGTGGTGCACATATGCACGGGCACCGACATATTCCTCTGTGAAATTTGTAATATAGTTCTCGCCATGAATATGACCTTAGCTGTCGAAATGGCGTTAAACATCTATTACTCACTCGCTATTGGTCGTGATGATGCACCAATGAAGTGCAGGCGAGTCTGCTCAACAGCACTTCATTGGGGCATCATGTCGACGCTCTAGGAGTGTGGAGAGCAATGTGCATGATGCATTGATACATCAGTGGTCCATAAAGGGCTAAAAGTGTAAATGTTGCTGTTAAAATTTAAAACGCATCTTTTCATGCCCATTATTCTCATTGTTATTGTAGAGCCAGTCCTCATCGCCAAATCCAACATCATCCTGGACGTAAAGCCGTGGGATGATGAGACCGACATGAAAAAGTTGGAGGAATCTGTACGCTCCATCGTGATGGACGGGCTATTATGGGGAGCCTGTAAGTACTATTATATACATCCCATCATGAAGGAATGCAGCAAATGTTGACCAGTATTTTGAGTGAAATTTACTAAGAGTGTATCAATATGTAAGATATTAAGTACATTAAAGACTAACTGAACCCACCTTTTTTGTACTTTAATGCATTGGTATTTAAGTGAAGTTAGAGTTAAGTAGATGAAGTCACCTGCAGCACTGTTCTGCGGCACAGCATCGTTAGGCAAGTTAGACATGGCGCTCCAAAACAGCACTGTGATGTAGACTCCACACATAATCAACGTATAAAATACAATGTATAAAATATCTGTATCTTACTGATATCATTCACAGCTAAACTTGTACCTGTCGGTTACGGCATCAAGAAACTCCAAATCTCATGTGTCGTGGAGGACGACAAGGTCAGCACAGACGACCTTGAGGACCAAATTATCGCCTTTGAAGATTATGTAAGTGTATTCAGTTAAAGCCTTTTTCTATTTGTTTTCACGGATATGTGATACGAAAGTAGATTTTACAATCTTTAAGTGATTGATAATTTGACGCTAGAAGGAAAAATGTGTTAACAGGAGAACATTAATGAAAACAAAGTCAGCCAAACCTATTAGGCGCACCTGGGATCTGATTCGCATATAAGACACGCCTCATAGCCCGGGTGTTTTCTAGAAGAAAAGGCATGAACGATACGGCCTTAAAAAGTGATCAGGTAACGTTATCTACCCTATTTTTTGGCCATACCCTAATTTTTTATCAACTATTTTGCGCCTATGTCTTATGTATACTTTTACAAAACATTTTCCACATTTATCCCCTTACAGATTCAGAGTATGGACATCGCTGCCTTCAACAAGGTATAAACTGCCAAATTGTACCAATTCCGGCCACAGACATTGTAGGGCAGTTCAGGGTTTTCAGCTGCGTGGGTTCTACACTCTATGACATCACGATGTAAAACAGCACCACGTTTGTGAAGCAACGTCACATTTGGAAGCAGCGTCGTGACTGCGTTGTAGAGGCCACCTGGTGGATAGTAAAGACACTAACTGCCCCCTTCTGTCAGCTCCAGTCTACGTTTGTTACCAAGAGATTTCACAACAATAAAAAAAAAGAATATTTATGTAAATTTTGTGTGCGTTTTGTGTTGAATTACTTGGTCTTGTGTGCTGAATTTCGAAAATACATAATCGAAATCTCACAGAAGAGTGTCGCAAAATGGCTAGGAAAGCATACAATAATGTTACCAGGGATGTGATTTCTCCTACATCTATAGGATTTCCTACACATTTGCCAAAATGATCGTGATTTTCCCAGATCCAATGAGAAAATTTCCTAGCATTCATGGGGGGGGGCTGACATATTTTGAAGTGCGACAATCCCTGGTTATGAAATGGCTGTTACTTAGTCAGAAAGGGGTTTGAGTAGGAAAACCATTATACAACGGCTGAATTATAGACCCATGTAGCAAGAAGGGTAGACCTTTTCATGAATAAATTGTTTAGGTTCCAGAGCGCAACGATAGATGTCGTTGCGGTCTCATAGGAGATGCGCATGCGCAGATCCGTAGATGTCAGACTGCTGTGTATTTCCATAGGAGGAGGACGTCTCGCAATTTGGCTTACAATTCGAGTGAGTTTTAGCAATTTTGCTATACTTCCATTTTTCATATCTGATTTTATTCTGTTTTTAGGGGGTTAATTCGCCTTAAAAGTTTGAAATTAGGCCTCTTTAGGCAAATTTTCTCAAATTTGTAACGATCCCTGTTTTCCCGCCGTGTACGGAGAAGCAGTTGGATTTTATCCCGATCGTTCTACTTTAGGCGAGTTTTTCACCCCGTATTCCTTTATTAAAGATCATTTCTTTAATATTTTGTTAATATCTACTGTTTTTGGGCTTTTTCCGTCTTATTTTGTCGAAAATACGACTTTGTTTTCCTTTACGACATCAACAATAACTAGAGCCGTTTGGCGGCAAAATCTTCGGGAGTTTCCGGTATTTTCCGGTCATTTCCGGTTCGGCGCCGAACTTTTCGTCTCGGCTTGCCGTTTTCCACTTATATTGTTGAATTGGTATCAAATAAGACGGATTTTCTTCCAAAAACTGTGAGATTACTCTGTTTTTCCATCGTTTTCACCTTTTTCTTGTCCATTTTTACTTGGTTTGCTTTGTATGTTATGTTTTTGTTGGTTTGTTTTTGGGCGATAATAGAGGTAGTTCCCATAGACCAAGGCCTGTACTGTCACTCTAGTGTCAGTCTGCCTGCTGGGGTGGTGGTTGAGGTTATCTACCTCCACACTCCTGCTAAGGGTAACTTAGGAGGATTTCTGCTTCCTTTTACCTGTCAGTTTACCTCTTTTATCCCCAAAACTAACCAAGTTGTCAATTGTAGGCTTGTGTTCTGAAGCCTTGATTGACACTAGATGTTTGTCAATTTACCCATAGGTTCATGATCTGGAACCTGAATTGACATCATCAAACGAAATAATTTTAGTAGACCATTGCACTGGTTATATTGTCACAGATATGCCTCTTGATGGAGTTCAGTCTGTTGACCCACCTGGCTATGATCTGAGCTGGTGGACTTAACCTATGGTATATTAAAATTATTTTGTGCCTGATACACTCAAAGTCGGACCGCTGCAGGTCTCCACATTAATTTCTGATGAAATGAAGTGGCACGAGCCATCCCGTACTCACAGACTGACTTGTGATGAAATGGCTGTGTATCAGGGAGGTTATCTACACCATTAAGACGCTGGACTCTGTGCTCGCTGTACAGATAGGCCACTGTTTTTAGAATTTGGGTACAATTCTTAAACAGTAACTCCTTCGTAACTGTCCGGACCTGTGGTGGGACTTGCTACTGGAGTTTGGGTGTAAGAGGACCTTGACACCACCAGAGTTGTGGCCCCCTGGCACAATACTGGCTAGCTGATTCAATCAGTGGTTCGATTTTCTATCATTTTCGCTGATTATGATAGAAAATTTTGACCTGTCTCCCTGGGGAGGGCAGAAGTCTTAAGAACGGTGTCTAAACACGGTTGTATAGGTTGATACTTGTAAAACTGCTTTTACCTATACCTTATGCCGGAAAAAAAAAAAAAAAAATTTCTCATTTAGAGAAATTT
The DNA here is from genome assembly GCA_949317995.1 of Acholoe squamosa. Taxonomy (NCBI): domain Eukaryota; kingdom Metazoa; phylum Annelida; class Polychaeta; order Phyllodocida; family Polynoidae; genus Acholoe; species Acholoe squamosa. The sequence goes on along the minus strand of OX439049.1, from coordinate 31,619,488 downwards.
GAAAGACTAGCCTCCTCGCGGAGGGCTGATTGTCTATGACTGTCTTTTGGCTGTCTAGGTTTTGAATTGCTAATTCAGCTTACCTATACCTTATGCCGAAAAAATTTCTCAGTTGGAGAAATTTATGACCTGCCTCCCCGGGGAGGGCTAAAGCTAGGCTTTTCAGAGCTTTAGTTTGTGACTGCCTTTGCAAGGGCGTAAAAGGTGGTGATTTAGAAAATCACTTGTCTACACCTTATGCCCAAAAGATTAACAAGCCTGTTAATTCTTAATTAAAGTGAGTCAGAGAATCACTTGAGACCCTTACCTATTGCCGAAAAATTTCAAAAATTTTTCCAGAGGGTCCGCTTACAGTCACAAGCCAGTCGTTGCGGGGTACATAGGCCCACCCATCCTCCCTAGGATGAATAGATTAGTGACAGTCAGGCATAATCATTAATCTACAATATTCAAGCTTTCTTGAATATAATATCTATATATAGATCTTATTCGACGATACGAATTCATCTATATAACTACGACAATTGAATAGTATAGATATTGATTTCCTATGTACCATAAACGAAATTTCTTTCAGCAATTGATTCACTGCCAGCGGACGTCTGACATCTACGGATCTGCGCATGCGCATCTCCTATGTACCCCGCAACGATCTATCGTTGCTCCTGGAACAACAATTAATCATCAACTTACATGTAAGTATCGATTAATTTTATATTAATTTTTGTGAAATGCTTATAACTTTGCTTGTAGTGACCACATTCAAATGTGACATACAAACTATTTTCCCAATTGTTCCACCATAGGTCGGGCTTCCCTAGCCCACTTCAAAGGGTCTATATCTTCTCTTTGCTATCCCCTCAGGATGTGTGTGGTGCACATATGCGTGGGCACTGACACATTCCTCTGTGAAATTGTGTAATGTAGTTCTCGCCATTAATATGACCTTAGTTGTCGAAATGGCGTTAAACATCTATTACTCTCTCTCTCTCTCTCTCCACCATAGGACCCAATAGTTTTTTGGATTTTTGAAGATCCATTCATTAGAAAAAAAAAATTCATAATACCACTTACAGACCGCCCTGACTCAAATAGCAGCTTTGTTATACTACTTACAGACCTTTCCCACTAATAGCAGTTTCAGACGTTCCTAACCATTTTTAACTTTTCTACTTGTAAGCTCAGGATGCAGTTTTTTTTTCATGAGAATTTACTGTAGTATAATAAAATGTTTGGGTCAGGAAAGGTTTGCCATCCCTTCCTAAAATCTATGTAAAACTCCCTATTAAAGTACTACACGTCTCCATCGAATTTGTAGAAATGGGCTAAAGAGGGAACTTATTGATAATCTTTGAATGTAATCCTATGCAAATCCATTCCCCATTCCTCTTACAGAATAGAAAGGGTATAATGTACATGTAATAATAATATATGTTAAGTCCATTTAGAAATACTGTATTGTAAAAAAAAAAAAAAAAAAAAAAAGAGATTGCCCCGTATGCGTGGATAATATCCATTGATCAAGCACTATTTAAAACCCTCATATATTAGTGGTAGCATTCATGGATAGACTAGTGATAAAGTAGGTGCTACTGGCAATAGTCTGGAAATAATGAAAAACGCCACATACATACACTAGCTTTCTTGGTGGTCTTGTCTGTAGCAGAGCCTGGTCCAAATGAGGGGTGAGGTGTGCAGCAGTGTGGTCAAAGGTGGGCCGTGACTGGCCAGTCTTTTATTGGGGGTCTAGATGGGGGGTCCCCATGTCCCGTGTCGATATTAAGAAAAGCCCATGTCAAATGTCACTAAATTTATATTTTCCTCTGTCCTTGTCACTAGGCTCCATGTCACATGTCGATTTTAAGAAAAGTCCATGTCCCCTGTCACTATCTTTTTTTACCCATGTCCTTGTCCCTTGAAGCTCCATGTCCTTTGTCGCTTTTAAGAAAAGGCCATGTCACACTGTCGATTTTAGGGGTCTAGACCCATTTTATTAAACATGTAAATTAGAACCCAGTCAGGCTGGCAGGTATAGAGTGTGCACATACTAAATTTAGACTCCTACCACGTTCAATGTGGTTGGTTGCATGCAAGGAGTCTGCCATTTTGTGTAAGATGGGAGGGTTATCGGAGATCAAATAGCAAAGGCATAGCCCCCCCCCCAAAAAAAAATAAATAAATAAATAAATAAATAAAAAAAAAAAAATATGGCCATTCGTTGAGCGAAAAAGTCTGGTATAAATCTTGCTGATGTGTGGACTTCACTGCACTGGACGCTGTGGACAAAGTCTGCGCTATACAATTTGAGTTTAATGGACTACTTATATTAGCAACTGAAGCCCTGCATATATTAAAAATGCAGAGTATGGCCAATATGCTGCTGTAAACTAAAAATCTCTAACAGATATGAATCATCTACGGCTTTATAGTGGAGTGTGAGGAGCTGAAGCACATTGGAAAATGGCGTAGTTTGCTCACACATGATTATTTACCTTGGTGATTTGCTATTTACTATGGTTGCCGTCTGTCTGAATGTCCAATAGTGTCAACACACATTTTATATCTTCGAGTCTAACTAGTACCAAAGCGGTAAGGCATGCCTACAACCAGGGGTCCCTGGTTGATCATGACTTCTTCAATGCATTGGGTACATGGGATTTGATGTGTGTAAGTCTCAATAGATGGCCCTCCCAAAAACAGGTGAATATGAAGGAAATTCACATGGTTATGGGGTGTGAAACATGAGATCTTCACGTGAATATCTGCTCACAGATTCACCAGTCATACACGGGATTCCATGTGACTTGTTTTAAGGGGTGTTATTTGCCTTATGTATCTGCTGATTTATTCTGGTTAAATGAACCCTATTTGCCAAGGTATAGACTTGATTGGATAATATAGGCCTATTTCTGCCTCCAGTATGCAAGAGTTGTGTAGAGCTATAATAATGGGTATAGGTGCAGTCTTTTATCAATAACTTTGTGTAGTTCAATAGCGTGAGTGCACAATTTCTAAATTAATCATCATTTTCCATTGGTCTTTGTCACCTAAAACCATGTTTTGTTACCTAAAAATGGCACAGCACTCGTGCACCATTCATTTCAATTGAATTCCAATAGATTCTTGCATACTTGGCATTATTTGAGGACGTGTTTTCTCCCCCTACTGCAAATAAAGGTGTCTTATGCTACCTACTCACACTGTGGCAAAAGGGACAGTCACCTCTTATTTCACTTTCTCATTCACAAATCTTCACCAAAAACTGAATTCTCATGTGAAATTTGCTGTAGAAATTGATTAAGGTAGTCATTCCAAGGTAAAATGGATTTTAACTCCACTGATAAAGGAAATCATGTGACCAATATTTGTAAGGGGCTACTGACCAAAATAGCCCGGGATTACCTAAAATTTACAATTTTTTCAGTAAATGCCTAATATTTTCACCAAAATTCAAAATATTGTATCTTTTTTTATTGTTATATCTTAGAATATGACTTTATATGGAACTAAATTCACATCGTCGTCAAAAGTTACTTATATATATATATATATATATATATATATATATATATATATATATATATATATATATATATATATATATATATATATATGTAAGTCATTTCTACCCTTATTTCATGACTATCTGTGATAAGGTTCAAGGTTTAATGATTTTTCATAAATCTTGAGGTCATGTGATCTTAAAATGGCTGCATGCTCAGATATGTACCCTAAAGATGACTTTTCTCAAAAACATAAAATTGCAATCTTAGATGCATGAATATATGATATCAAAAATAAATATCCAGTTATTTTACTTCTCAATTTTTCATCTTTAAGTGAAATGTCAACACTTTTTTGGAGGGTGGCCAAAATAGCCCCTGCAGGTCAAAATCGTCCCGTGGTTTTGCGGTTTTGTGGGGGTAAGAAAAAAAATTGAGAAAAAAACCTTTTTTTAACGTTTTTGCAAACCATAAAAAGTTTTTGTGTGGATATAAAATAAAACTTGTTATTTTAACATTTTTCTGCGTTTTTCAAAAACCTTTTTCCAACCTTTTTTTTTAACCTGAAAAAAAAACAACAACGCTGAAAAACGTTCTGTGACGGGGGAAATATGTGTAGAGGCAAGGAGAAAGGGTGCTCCGTGCTAAAAGTCAACTTTAAAATTCAAATCATTAGCTTTACAGTGATACATAGCATGAGAAGATACTCCTGTTAGTTTTGGAGGAATGGCTTGCTAGATATGGGTAGGTGTGACCATTTCAAGAATGTTAATAAGCTCTATGTCTAATTGGTCATGAGATATATAGCTAATTAGCATAATTTATGCTAATTAGCTAAATTTGTATAAATTTTTATTCTTTTGCCCATAACTTTTGATCTAGAAATGGTATTTTCATTCTGTTTTCGCCATAGTAAACCTTGTGGGATGTTCCTTCAAATGGAATCATTGATTTTCCTATTTAGAATGAAAATCATGTTTCCATGGCAACAGAAATCAACAAAAATGCCTATTTTGGCCCAAAAACATTCTTTTTACATGCCAAATTTGAAACCTTTCCACCCAAAATAGAACGTTTTATCAAAAACCATTGAATTCTCCATAAAAAAGTAGCCTATAATAGTTTTAGTCATATTTTTCCTATTCTAGTCCATAGTGGTGCCCCCTGGTGGCTAAATCTGGTACTAAATCCCGCAGTAACTGTCCTTTCTGCTTGCTGGCTCACATATGAAAAGCTAAACCTTAATTGTCAGGCTTTGAACCTGTGACCCTCAGATGTATAGTCCCAAGCCCTATCCATTAGGCCACTGAGCCATGTACCGTATACAAAGTGGTGATATTGAGGTCTATATAACCCTGCATCTCAGGACATATATGCTTCCATAGCAATCTAAACCTAAAAATTTTATTCCTTTATGAAACATTTGGATTAGATTGAAAAAGGGTTAAAGGAAACGTTTTTCTATAAACCTATCATGCACCTTTTCTAAACGTTGAGAAATACTAGGTTAAAAAAAAGTTAAGATGAAAACAATTTCATCTGAACCTTAAAAAAATCAAATGTTGAAAAAAATGGAGGGAAAAAACACGGTTTTTTTACTGTCCCTTTTCTTCACCTTTCCTGAACCTTAAACAAATGTTCAGGAAAAGGTTGGAACAAAAACGTTTATGAATGAACCTTAAAAAAACCTTTTAAAACGTTGAGAAAAGGTTTATAAAAAAAAAACATTTTTATTGATTTTCTCCCTTTTAAAGACCAGATCTAAAACCATTTTCAAATGAAAGGTTTGCACATGTATAAAAGCATTGTACTCATATTCATAACCTCTTAAAAACGTTTCGGGGGAATGCCTTTTAAATGTAAAGCTATTTAGGGCTTAAAAAGTATGAAACTTGTTACAAAATACTATTCATAGCTGCAGTTACTGAGGTCCCTAAGCTTTAATTTGATACTAAACTTAACTACCTTTGTCGATTTTTAATGTATTTTTATCAGAAAACGCTAACTAAATAAAGAAAAAAAAAATTTTTTAATCTCAGATGACGATTTTTCTGACTAGTTCTAGGGTGGTGTGATGAGAAGCAAGACTGAGCCCCTCAGTGGGGGGGGGGGAACTCAATAAACCTTCATACTGGGGGGGGGGGTGCCGGGTATCTGATTTTTTTGATTTTTTTTTTTGGGGGGGGGGTCATTGCAATATTATGGGGGGGGGCACGATCATTTTTGTCATAGAGGTGGGAAGGGGTGGCAGAAAAATCTGCCGATCCACCAAAATCCATCAAGCCTCCCCCTCCCCCAGCTGGCAACAAAAGACTAGTCCAGCCTCTAGGAACAGGAGAGGAATTTTAGAATCCATCTAATAATTCTGATGTCAGAATATCTGTTTGTCCATGCAAGCCATGGTCCAAATCAGTTTTTCTTTTGGTTTCAAGTTACCTAGAAGCTGAGAAAATCAAATTGGAAATATTGGATATTCATGTTTTGGGAACACTATAGTTTGTAGTGTGAATGGTGTCTGAAACTGTGATCTGGGAGTTGGTGTCTGCAGGCAGACTGACAAGGCCAGTTCAGGCTGAGTAACAACTGGACCTGCACACTCCAGCTAAAGAGTAGGCAGGGTTGTTAGCACACTATGGTCTGTAAATAGGCATCTGGGTGTCTTCTGGGGATTTGTACCTGGCCGGAAGTAGAATGACATCACACTGGAGACAAACATTCACCCCGCCTCAGTTCCTCAGCGACGTGCTGTCACACACTTCCGACTGTTTTCAGATGAGATCTCATCTGAATACTTATCTTCTAATTAAGTTTCCATAAGTTTCAGATGATGTCATCTGAATGTAATTCAAATTCAGATGAGATCTGGGATATATATCCTTGATCGGAGGCCCTGCCCCCGAACCCCCATTTGGCCGGGCACCCCTGGAACCGTTACGGCGTCAACATTCTTCTCCGCGGAGGGCCAGGTACATTCTCCAAACATTCACCCTTTTCCTGTAAATACTGTAGATCATGTAATGAAAAGAGCAGTCTGTACAGGTGCAGAAGGTTGTCTGGTCACACTGTTAATAGCACCAATTAACTTACTAAGACATTACCATAATGAAATTTCATATCTAATAAACTGTGTGTTTTATTATTCAATTAGCTGCATCTGGTCATGGCGATTTCAGAACTACTTTCACTTTAGCTCTAGCTTCATTAGTTAGTTTTTTATTGATCGAAATAGTATGCATAATAGATCATGTAATGAAAAGAGCAGTCTGTACAGGTGCAGAAGGTTGTCTGGTCACACTGTTAATAGCACTGTGAGACTTTCACATATGACCCCTTAATATCAGAGTATCTTACCTTGAAGATGTGGGAGAGACAACTCCAGCACCTGTGTTGTGGTCTGCAGTCAGCTCTAAAGTGCGGGAACCTCGCGTCAAGAGCCCGCGCATTGGGCCCGGGGTTCCCGGGGCCGGGGAACCCCCGTATGACGTCATAGGTTCGCGCGCCCGGACGCACGCGTCCCACACTCCTCTCCATTCAGTTTTTAAAGGGCAGGACACTGATTTCACAGTGTCCAGATTATGTGCATGTCCGCCGGACCTTTCAGTCCAGCGCAGGGTGCTGCTATGTACAAGGTACTGGTCGCTGGTCCCAGCTTCGTGCTAGTTTCCTACTTGTCTATGTGCCTACGATTTACAATGATGACTACTGACTATGTGTACTCTCAGGGGTTTAGGACTGAGGCCCAAAGAACACCTCTGCGTTCCGTGCGGCAATCCTTAGTACGATGCTACGGGGCAGACCCAGCAGCTCCCCTATATGTCTGGCAACCTCCAGGATTGACTCTGGGCAATGCTGACTGGGACGGATCCCAGGGGGGGAAAGGTATGGACTGTCAGTCTCCAGGAGCAGCTTGTCCAAGTGGATGTTCTGTACTACCTTCTCCAGCTCTGGATGGTGGTTGGAGCGTAGCAGCAATGCAGAGATGCTGAAGGACACCTCAGGAAATGATTGTTCCCAGGCCCTCTGCTCTGCAAGGCCCCCGTCAAAGCTGTGGAGCTGGATACGGTGTTTTTTGGGTAGTACCTGTGTGAGGACCTGTCGGCACATCCTACCAGCCCGTCCATCACCCCTGTCGCGTGTATGGACTACCACTGGCAGTCTCCTTTCTGCAGCCATGGAAGCTAGATTGGCCAGTGCCACCTCTTGGGCCAGGACCCGTCCATGGCCTTCGCTATGGTAGAGGTCGATGCCGATCTCCCCCACCGCGACGACGTCCTGGTGGGCTGTGTGGGTTGTGTTTATATGTATATTAATGTGGTATAAGTTGTGTAGTTATTATCAGCTCGCTCCGCTGTTCTCACGTATTTGGGAAGACTAACTCTAGTGGTATGATGTTGGCCTAGCCCATTCTTTTAACCAACACCAAGACGCCGATACAAGTCACCATTTATTGTTCATTGGTTATTCGCAATTACAGTTGTTTGGTGATCCCACTCAGATTGTACAGCTTCACCGACATCAGTCTATTCATACAAGCAGTCATGTTTTAACAATCCGATGCTACTGGAGAGGTATAAGTGCCATAGAGATCCTGTTCAATCCGTTCTTACATTGGCTAAGTGTAATACTAAATACTAAACAGCTTCATCCTCGTCTACTCCAGGAGTATGTGTTGCCTCCTCGGCTGCTCCCACAATACTGACTCCTCCCTATCTCTTACCAACCCCTCACACCTTTCAGACGCCGGTGTTTGGCTCACCCGTATTCCCCCCTCCCCCTCTACAGAATCTACCTGACCAGATCTCGTCGACTCCCCTCCGTCTGCAACATTCCACAGCCTACCATAAACTCTAGCTACCATAAACCCTATACAGGACTCCCATAGCACTCTCCCATATAGCATACAATAAATACACACATAATACAGCATACAATAAATACCCACATAAGTGTACCCTGTTATACCCGTTCATTATAATTATTGGCTATTGATGACAAAACAGGTGCGGGCGCTCCCCTCTTGTGACGCGAGTCACACCAATTGTCAAGCATAAATTATGCCTGAATACATCTTATGTATTGTTTTGTCACTAATACCTGAGGTAATCATCGTTATCATATTATACATTTCAATAGTTATTTATGTACATATATATACACCACACTTATATAATACCATGCATTATTACTATATATATTTTCCACACTGCATTGGTGACTTATTCTTAGCGCAAACTTGTCCTCTAACATATACTTTATTATTACAATTCTCTCATTCCTTGATTCTCAATTTATTTTTCTTTCCTTTGTTATTTATTTTACTCATTCACTCGCCTTTACTAAGCACTTTGTCCCATTCTATGTTTATATATTCTTTTTACTATCCTTACCCGGGAGTCGACACCAGTTACACCCAATCGGCCAATAAATCTCCTTACATCTGTCAACTCCTTGTTCCGAAACGTTCCCCTCTATCTACCCTTTGCCCCAAGCATCACTCTAAAACACACTCTAACGCGTCTTGGGTTACACCTGGCAACCTCTTACTTAACTCACGCGTGCACAGCTTGTCAACGAGTATATACATCAGAAATCTTTCCACTTGCCACATTACGTCGTAGTTAGTGTCTCATTAGTTGGTCGTACATTTAAATTACAGTTTCTTTTAGCTATATTATCTTACTTAATAATATACACTGGCACCATTCCCAGACATTATCTCAATTCATTTGTATATCGTCTTTGTATTGTCTATTCCATCCTTTCGTCTCACGCCAGCTGCACGATATCTTTCTCCCCCCCCCCCCTTCTCTTGTCCTGACACCGTCTATGTCAAGTCTCTATCATGATGGCATTTTATTCATCACCTTCAGTCTCATTCATTCAGGTCCACGTACACCGATGACAATCCCGTCCTGGGCTCTTGACCTCGCAGAGCCACGTTCACCGACTCTTTATGACCCTTGTTTACTGAATATGAGACAGCCGTAGCCCCATATGATTCTCCAGGTACTTCTGGTAACTGTCTTGATCTTCTTAACTGAGCCATGGCTCTGGCATGTCCCGTGTCAGATAACTGATGTGTATTTATCTCTCTGTTCCTTATTGGTGTCCAGCCCACCGCTGATATCATAGGTATCTCTAGTGGTACACCTGTCGCCAGACCCCCACTATACCTAATCAATCTTGTCATCACCGTAAATCCATAGTCACCGTTCAGTATCCCTGCTAATTTCTTTGACACCTTCACAGTGGCTGGTAATGGCAATGGCACTGCGTTTTCCGCCGTTGCCATCTCAGTGGAATATAACACTCGACCCCACTGCACTGTAGCTATGTACTTCGGGCACGAGTAGCTTATTGCTACGTCTCTAATAAGAGCCTGTTCTGCTGGTCTTTGAAATACCTGGTCCAAAGGCATTAGACTCTCCCCCAATGGTATTATTTCTGTAATCTCTTTAGTTGCCACCTGTAGATACAGTCCATCCACTGGTTGAAGCCTCTTTAGTTGTCGCACCTTCCTCACCAGTAACGCTATTATTATTATCAGTACTATCAATATCAATGATAACATAGCTATTGTCGTTTTGTGTTCCAGATCTTCTTCCTCATAATTACCTCCGACATCTTCACCGTATTTTTCATAGTCCCATGTTTCTAGACTCCTTATTCTCATAGGCATTCTTGCTAATATGTATGCCATTAATAGTCTTTTTAAACAAAAATATTGCACCACCATCAGAGTCATAACAATCACCCCTGCAATCATTATTGGTGAATAATCCCATAGTGATTCAGTAGGAAAATGGCCTCCACCACTCATGCCATCCAAATCGGGTAATGCTGATCCGTCTTCCATTGCACTTACCAAATTCTTAAGATTGACAGCTGCTGGTGACTGTTGTATCCTAGCCTTGTGCTTCATTTTGGTCTTTACTAATTTTGGCAACACTTCATCTTGCAATACCTCCACAGTTTCACCATTTAATACGGCCTTTATCCATGTCAATTTCTTAACACTGTTCATTTGTAGCAAATCGTTATTTACAAAAGTCACATTAGTTTCCATGTTCACATGACCACATCCTGCCAAGCTGTAAGGCATCCACGCCCCGGCAGTCATGAATGCACAATCACACCCAATGTTCAATATGGCGTAATGATGCATGTTCACCTTAACAGGTGGGCTTGATTGACACATCAATTGACCTTGTATGTCGGGTCCCGATACCAAAGTACGACCCTTTCCCAGTGCTATCGCAAATGAAGGAAAATTTGGTTGCACTATATAGTTGATCTCACATGTTTCTGCTATGGCCATCTTGTCATTTCTTATTAGTGCCGCCATGCACCCTCGTTCGGCTATTTTTCTCATGTGTGGAATATCTGGGCATACTGCTATTGAGTTGCCATGGCAACGCGCCCAATTCACCACTGGCTCTGATATATAATACCGCCCATTCTTTGATATGGCTACTTCTGAGGGCAATCCCTCTATTCTCGTTCCGTCAGCTTCTTTATTGGCCAGCCGCACTGGCACCGGAAACACCTTTACAGAGTATACACAAAATATGTGTTCCTCTGACACCACCGGAATCCTTATCTGCATCTTCACACGACCTTGGTGCTGATATACTCGCACCACACTATTATCATAGTAATATTCAGGATCAGTAAAAGCGACCCTAAATCGTGGGTACGTAGCCTTTAAATATACTTCAGTGTTGACTATAGCTTCCTTCAAATCTTCTCTAGTGACCAATTTTGATGATAGTTTTCTTCGTGATGCCAATCTTACCTCAGCTGCCATATCCTTTATCTCAATGAGCTCATTTAATAAGTGTATAATATACCCCCATTTGACCCTTGTCAACAGGCTTTCATGATTGTATACAATGGATAGTTCATATAATGCCACACTGTGCATAGTTTGAGTTCTTTCCAGCAACTTTCGTCTCTTCAATGATATCTTAGCCATTTCATACAGCTGTAACTGTCTATCAGCCAACTCTCCCACTTCCGCCATGACTTCCTCCAAGCCATTGCTAGTACTTGTGGCCAATGTTTTAATAACATCACGCATCTTATAATATGATGTCTTCAGTAATTGAATATCTTTTTCATTTCTGGCTACATCATCAGCTCTCCCAGTGCCAAAAATATAGTATGACAACTCTCCTATAATATTTAGACCTGGTATACCTGCTCTCTTAGACCTTTTTACTTGTTGTTGTTCAGGTATGTTTTCCATCAGCTTTTCCACTTCCTCCTCTCTGGCCTGTATTAATTTTCTAATAATTTGATTCAACCATTCTTCTTTCTGTTTGATGTTGTCACAGGTATCTTCAAATAATAAGGTTCTGTTGTGATGTTGAATATCACACATAACCTGCATATTTTTCACACATTGTTCATAAATACTTTCCATTTCCGGCTCTGGTAATCTATCTGGTATCTCTAATACAAACACTTGTGACACGTGATTGTGCTCAGCCGTAGAAATACGTCTACCAGGTTGCAAAATGACACCTAATTCGGCTCTCTCTAAAGTCTCGAAAGTGTGCCTTCCATCATCTACCACACCCCACAAGGAACATAAGACACATAGTATAGTTAGCCACGCCATTTTCTTCTTATTATGGCTTCCGGTTACAGTTCGAGTTGGTTTACTACGACTCCTAACTGATCGCTCCTGGAAGTTTTTATGGATCTTGAACACTTAATAAGCCCTATCGTGTCAGATAGTTCACCAGTTCATGACCCTTTTACCCCTTCATGTATATATTTTCCCGTCAATCTGAACACGTGTGCCTTCCTTTCCTATCTAGCTGTACGTCTCTTCCATCTGATAACACCAATTTATTGGATTGGAGTCTTTGTTTCAGCGACTCCTCCTAATGTGCCCTCAATTTTTTTTACTATAGTTTTCACTATATTTTTGTTTTCTTATTTCAACTTCCCATCCCCTTGGTTAGATACCTAGAATTAAATTCTCAGTCGATGCTTGACTTCCACCTTGTTCGCACTGAAGATGGCTAGCTATTCCAGCGTTTCTGTCAATGGCGCACTGGTCTATCTCCCGATAGATCGTCTCCAGCCCGGCTTTACCTACATCGTCGGCTGCAGAGACCTATCCTCCACAGATGCTAATGTCACTCCGTGCATGTTAGTATGCACTGGACCACAAGGCGCGACTATGCCTTCACACACTACCATTCGGGATCATCTCCGCCTGGCTTGTAATATGACTGATATGACCTTACGTATCATTCATTTGGATGGGCGTCCTGATCCCAACTATCGTCTGCAGTCGGCTGTCGCTGTTCCACCTATTCCTACTCCTGCTTATCAGCCAGCTTATGTCAACATCACTCCGCCTCCAGTCAACTTTACCACTCCTTTCGTGCCACCTTGGAATCCCACTCGGATGTCGCCCATAGGTGCGCGTCCTGTCTACAGCGCCGTTGTACCTGCTACCTCTGCTCCAAACCTAGCATCCACCTTCACCTCTAATGTGCTACCAACTTGCACAGCGACCCTTCCTTTACGAGTGGACACCTCCCACCAATATTCTCTGCCTGCCAACTTCGCTGTTTCATCAACTTCTCGCCCATTGCCACCTCAGCATCACTCTTCATATGTAGACTACAATGTGCTTTCTCACATTCCTGCTGCTTCCGGTGTTTCGCCCTTACCATACACACCTTTGCTAGGCACCACTGCACCTCTGACGTCCAGAACAACCCTAACATCCACATTTACCTATTCCGCCGCTGCTTCTCGTCCCTTTTCCACTACCAGCACCACTACTTCCGGTCAGCTTCCTGCTGTATCTTCACTAAGGATGCCTCACATCCCCATCCGAGCTGCTCCAGCTGCAGAGGCCCGCGCCACCTCGGCTCCTAGGTCTCCGCCTTCCTGCCTACATACGCCCGCTCTGGCCCTCACCTCTTCTACTCCCGGTCAGTTTACTTCATCTTCATCCACTGCAGCTTCACTTCCACACCTTCCAGTAATGTCGCCCTCGTTCTGGAGTACTCTGGCTATCTCACCTGGACATCCACCCTTCTCACCATTGACCTGTCAGTCCAGCACCATGGCCTCTTCCTCACGACTGACTCACAGTTCTTCTACCATCATATCTCTCTTGACATCTTCATCTGCTACCACTACGCGACATCATCCCTATCAGCTTCCTGCCAGACCACAAGCCTCCCGTTCTTCTAATCTTGGAGGTCCTATCCTTCCAACATTGGCTTCCCCAGCTTCTACCCTCTCGCAGAAGTAAGTATATTTCCCTAGTGATTCATACTTTGATTCCTAGAGACGCTCACTTCGTTCTTGCAATAAGATACTATACACATATTTTCTTTTAAAATATATGCATAAGCTAACTCTATAAAGTCGCTGAGCTCCTCTGATTTGTGAGTAGCGGCGATCACATTCACAGTCTCAGGTGTATAACTGATCTCATTAATACACCCATATGGCTGAATTTTATGTGTCCTAATACCTTCTTAGAAAAGAATTTCACTCACACTTATTTTTGAATATATATCTACAGCTATAGACATCGTATTTCATTTCTCAGAGTCTGGGCTTCTTAAATAATTAAACCATTATAGGCTCTGGTTCTTTAACAGAATGCCTTACTTCTGGACAAATATATCCTTTAAATTTAGGCCTCTTAATTATGGACCTTGTTACTGGAGTCATTCTATGTGTGGTACGACTGTGGTCCTGCTGGTTCCGACTAGTGTTTCCATTCACCCTTAGACAACTTATAAGGTGCCCCATAGTGGTTGCCTCCTGTATGTGATGCACTTCTTTCTCTTGTCTCATATACCTGCTTTATTTACTATCTTCAGTTCTTCTCCCGCTTCATCTGCTGATGATGATGATGCCTCTACTCCTACTAGTCCTTAAATCTTCACTTCAGGTATGTATTTCTAATATGTTTTATATTGAATGCATCCTAAATGAATCCGACCTTTTACAATTTTCTACAAACTGTATTAAGTAGTTAAGTCTTATCCATAGAGTAGGGTGTATCTGAGCCTTAATATCTCTACCCTCTCTACAGTGGGCGATGATTCCTTTCCTTCAGTAAATTATAACTGATCTCCATTAATTCATCTCAACCGCTATGAACCTTCCGTTGTCTATGATCCAGGCTTTTCCACTAGAACTCATGTTTATAGCTTATCTAAGCTGCTGATTATGTTGTATTGTTGTGGTTATGTCCGCGTAGCATGCTAGTTGTTCTATTTTGTTAAACTGTTGAGTGCAGTCTGTATCTGTTGCTTGCCGATGTCTGTACAGCTGGAGTTCCACTCCTGTACTGCCAACTGTCTTGCTTGTCATTGCATCTTATCTCTTTCTTTACCTGCGCATGTCTGCTCTCTTCCCCCCTTTTTCTTGTTACTAGGCTATTAATATACATATGCCTGTCTCAGTGTCCAACGCTTCCCCCCCCCCCTTTTCTCACGCACGTGTTCATTCCCCCGCTGGCTCTGTTTCCGCGCCGTCATTCTCGCGCTGTCTTTTCTGTCTCTTTCCTCCTGTACCCCATTCTTTCCATGCATCTGGAGCTGCAAATACTGCCATGGTTATTTGCTGTATCTTCCATGCAGTATTCTTACTTTCCTCAGGTAATTTCCTAACCCAAGTTTTCACTTCACCTTTCATTCCCCACAATAATAATGCCACATATTCCATTTCCCCTAGATCATATATTCTCTTAATCAGATCCATGTCGTAGAAATATTCTTCTATCTTTTCTCCTGGTGCTCCCCTAAATGTAGGTGGCGTTATACTAATACCTGCCATTTTGTACATTTCTTCGACCTCTCACAACGTTCCCCTAACAGGTATTGTATTTTATATCCGTACAGTCCCTTTGTTCTTTCCTATCAACTTATATCCTTACTAGTTATATTTATCAAAGTTTTCAGTTACATCCTCCTCCTCCAGGGTCGTCTCATTGTCTTTAACCCCGGATGTTAATACTCCTTGGGTGATATGCTTTCCCTTTTGCTTCAGTTTAAACATTTCCCAAGTTTCATCTCTTTGTCTACACTGCCTGCATCGTTTCCCTCTACTAGTCTTGCGATGCCTCCTACACTTTCTTGAGAAAAAGAATGCATTAGTCACACTCCCTACTCCATATTTAAAGTGATGTCTGTTTACTTGTTCCCTCAAATATCTTGGCAATCTCGCGATGTCCAATTTCAGTTTTGATATTTTCTGCATTACTATATCCTGTAACGTCGCCCCATTGTATCTGAATACCTTCGGCAATGAATATCCAAATCCATATATAGCATCCAGCGCGTCTTCTACCTGTTGTCCCCTATATCTCCCTGCCTTTACTATAGATGGTGCTCTCTTTCCCGCATCCTCACTAGTGGACATTATATGAGATGTTTTATCCCATGTACCTGTTCCAGGTGTTTGGCCGCTCCTGCCGCTGTTGCTGTTGTTCTGCCACAAATGTGACAGAGCCTTGATGTCACTTGTCTTCTGCTATAATACTCTTCTATCAATATGTCATCCAATCTGATTGATGTATCCAGCACAAATTCATCGTCTTTACTATAAAATATTGATGGTTCTGTCTGTGTCGCTGTTTCTGTGGTCTGAGTCTCTCTCTTAATTATACCACCGGTGCCTTGTAGAGTGGCATCCAACAGCCACTCCCATTCTGTCTGTCCCACAGTGATGTCACGTATGCTATCCCATATGTTTCCCTGATGATTTACCAGGACCTCGGCTTGAGCTGCTTCCACCACCTGTATTGGCTCTTGCGCTGAGCTTGGTTGGCCTGACGTTGAAGTCGCACCAAATCCTTTTTCATTTGTTTCTGTTGTTGTTGAACTTGCTGCAGACACTGTGCTCCTTTCATTGTAAGTGCTATTGCAATAGTTGTCTTGAATCATCCACGTATTATAGTATTGTTGGTATTGCTGTTCTCAAACACTATCGTACCAGCTATCTGCCATCCGTCCATCAGCACCTGCTATTTACTGTGAGGTCTTATCTCGTCCCTCGTTGTGCGCGCACTGCCACCTCCTGATGCATCTCCTCCTGCATATACCTGTTGCACTGACCTCCCCCCCCTCCCCTCTTTTCCTACCTTGCCCTACTTTTCCCTTTTCTTTGTGTATCGCCCTCCTTTCCGTCTACCTGCATGAGTCAGCTTGACCTGCTCCTCCGGGCGGCCCCTCCCCCTTCGGCACCTGCATCACCCCCCTTTTTCCCTCATAGTAACACACGTCCATACTACAGGATTATCGCCCATCCTGTAGTATCCCGTCGAAGCTCACCCTATTCTCCATCGCTGGATGAGCTGAGCTCCTCTCTGCCTCTCCTGTGATGCTTACAAATCGGTCCCTTTGGAATGATATGTTCACTGCTAGACTCCTCACTCATAATAGCCCCCGCAGCCAATTGCGCTCTCCTATCTCTTTGCCTCCATCTTTTCTCAGCCCTATCCTCTCTCTCTTTTCTTTTCTGTCTTCTCTCCATTTCTTCTCTCTCTCTTTCTTCGTCCATCTGTCTCTTCACCTCGACATTTCTCACTCTACCCTTCCTTTTCTCTTCATTATCCTGTCTTCGGCCACCCTCGACCTTATCAATATCACTATCCTGTAACCCTTTCTTTTTACACCAATTATCGACCACAGCTTCCTGTCTGGGCTTCTCCCGGCTATCTCGCCGTACAACTCCATCTTTCTCATTATCAGATTCCTGTATAGATGCGCGCGGTCCAGCTCCGGCCACCTCTCTCTTTTTCTCATGTGCACTTCTATCGTCGTCTGACGTTTTCAATTTGTCCTCCTCATCAGCGCCCGCTAGCGCTGTATCCTCCAGACCAGATGAAGGATGTTCTACCTCAGTCACCCCTTTAGGGTCCTCACGTCCTATATCCTGTATTTCCACTTCTGATTCCACTTCTGTTCTATCCACTTCCACCGTCCTCTCATCTTTGGCTACTCCTTCGTCATTTTCACCCTCCCCTTTGTATGCTCTCTTCAGCTTATTCACATTTACTAAGTGAGGTATCTCTTTGCCCGTCTTCACTGCTCTCAACCTCACCCTGTTATCCCCCACCACCTCTATTATCCTATGTGGCCCCGTGTATCTACCAGCAAACTTCGATGTGTTATTCACCGCGCATTTCGGATCATAGTAATATACCCACTCCCCCTCTATAAAAGATACAGGTCGCGCCCGTCCATCCAGCCTACGTCTGAGCTGCTCCTCATACCTAGCAGTATGAGCGTTGGCCGCCTCTTGTAATAACTGTATGCTATGATTTGTCCTGATAAACCAATCCCTCTCAGATGGCACCTTAGGCATTGGCCTTTCTTCAGCAAAGGACATGGCCACCGGATCCCTCCCAAATTGTAGTGTATATGGTGAAAACCCCGTCCTCATACTAATGTTGGAGCGCACCGTCCACAATGCAATGGGTAACAGCTCTGGCCAGTGTTCATGGTCCTCGGTCACATAGCATCCTATCGTATCCTCTAATGATTTATGCAATCTTTCGACTCTGGCATTTCCGGTCGGATTCCTAGAAGACGTAAACCTCTGTTTGGTTGATAGTCTAGCTGTAACCTCACGAAAAACCTGACCCATATATGTAGACCCTCTGTCGCTGCACAGCACTTCCACCTTGCCGTACCTACACACTATCTCCCGTAGAAACACCCCAGCTGCCGTGTGCGCGGTTGTGTCTTTAGTACAGAATGCCTCTGGCCATCCCGTCAGAAGGTCTATGAAGGTCATGATATATTTATAACCTTCTTTGGATCTACGCAGTGGCCCAACAAAATCTGTCTGTATCACTTGCCATGGATAATCCGGCGTATCCCATGATCTTGCCTTGGCTCTAAAGTGAGGTGCTCTTTTTCTCAACGCGCACCTTTCACATAGCCGCACGTACCTAGCTATGTCCACCATCATATTTCTCCAATAAAACCGAGCCTGTACTTTTGTATTCAGCGCCACTGTTCCCACATGTCGCCCGCACATGATATCATCATGCATGAGATAGAGCACTCTATTCACCATAGCCTTAGGCACCACTATCCTTGGGTTTAGGTCAGCTATAGGCCCACCCCTCTTTCTAGCTGGTTTTATATACTTGCATAACAATCCATCCTTCATACCCATGAAATCAGCATTATGTAAAATCCCTCGCGCCTTTTCCTCATCCACCGGCAATTCATCTCCCGCCAAATATCTCATCATCCCCCTGCAGAATCCATCCTTCCACTGTTCCTGAATGAAGGTTTCCCTATCCAATTCCTCCCCTACAAGTTCCATCACGAGTAACTCACATCCCACCTCAGGCTCAAACTCCCCCGACTCCTCGCCAGGTGTATCCTGTCCTACTGCCAACGGCACTCTGGATATAAAATCCGGCAGGTAGTGAGTGGCTCCCGGCTCATACCTGATCTCATAGTCAAAGTCAGTCATAGCTAAACCCCATCTAGTCAACCTTTTGGATGGAGCCTTACTGGCTTGCTGAAGCAAAGGTATTAATGGTTGATGGTCTGTAATTATCGTGATCTTAGCTCCCGTTAGCATATCCTCAAATTTCTTCAATACTCTTATAACAGCTAGGCCTTCCTTCTCTGTTATAGTGTAGTTTCTCTCAGCCTTTGTAAATGTATACCCATAATATGTTACCGGTCTCAGCAATCCGTCCCTCTTTACACAGATGGCCGCCCCACACGCGCCATCCGAAGCATCCGTTAAAACATAAAAGTGACCCCCGATCTCTGGATGTACCAATAACGGTGTGCTTGCTAATGCTGCTTGTATTTTCTTGAATGACATCTCACACTCATCCGTCCACTTAAATGGCACCTTAATTTTCAACAAATTATTCAGAGGCATCGACAAAACAGCATAGTTAGGAATAAAACTCCTGTAATAATTACAAAGCCCCAGAAAGGATCTAGTTGTATGTTCATTATAAGGTCTGCCAAACTCCTGCACCTTTCTGATCACTTTAGACTGTGTCTGCACTCCTTCAGCATTGATAATGTGCCCCAAAAACTTGATTTCCGCTTTGCCCCACTCACACTTTTCCGGCTTCACTGTTAAACCTGCTTTACCTAAAGCTGCCAATACTCTGCCGACATTAGTAATATGGCTGTCCACATCCGGATCAAAGATAATGATATCGTCTAGGTAGGCTAGACAAGTACGTGGTATTAAGCCTCCTAGTGCTAATGACATAATCTTAGTAAATTGCCATGGGCTCTGCTTCATACCAAACGGCATCCTCGTCCATTGCCAAACTCCCGAGGGTGATTCAAACGCTGAATATTGCCTGCTGTCATGATGTAAATCGCACTGATGATACCCACTGAGCAAATCCATGGCTGTAAAGATTATAGGTTTTCTGTATGCCATATACAAAAACATGCTTCTGGCTGTGGGCATAGGGTATGTATCATCCGCCGTAATAAGATTCAACATGCGATAGTCTGTACATAATCTAGCCTTTCCATCCTTCTTCTGCACTACCACCAACGGACTTCTCCAGACGCTGTCACTGGGCTCAATAATTCCCAACCTCAATAATTCCCTCACCTGTTCATCAATAATATCCATTTTCTGAGGAGAATACCTGTATGGTCGCGCCATACACGGACCCTTGGATTCATCGACCCTTATTTTCATTGGAGCCAATGAACAATGACCCAACTCCTTCATAGAAAATGCTATAGTGTCCATGTTGACCACCAGCATCTCTCTGAATACCTTCTGCTCCTCCAGCGTCATCATAGTGTCACCCAAATCAAGACCCCTGATCTTCTCAATTTTATCCAGCCTCTCCTGCTCACTTAAGGTAGAAACACCGCTTCCACCACCACTGTTCTGATGATCCTGCCGGTGTATTGATCCTCCCCTAGCATCTTGACCATTCCCCCGCCGTTCTTCATTACATCGTGCCAAAATCTCACGAGCCTCATCCTTTCTATCCCTGCCAACATTAGCTGTATCAATTACCTCCAGCAAATTAAGTTCTGGTTCATCTATGTCTTCTGCATATGCTATAACCTCAGTTGTATCCACGTACACTTGCCTGTCAGAGAGATTAGCAATTCTCATATACCATTTCTTCCCCACATAGTTCACCGCACCATCCGCAGCTACCACCGCCAAATTAGATGGTCTCAGCAAGACCGTTGTTCCAACCCTTTCAGCCGCAACATCCCATCCTTTCACCGTCACCAATCTTTCTTCCCATGGGTCCAAAATCGCCGCTACTTCAATTGAGACCGGATCCTCAGTAAAGAGACGCACCTTTCCATCTATAGCTATAATCTGTGCCCTTGCGTCGATCAGAAAATTGCGTCCCAACACAATATCATAAGCTAGTGAATCCACCACATTAAAATCATAGTATATGCAAGCACCATCCATAAAACACTGCAGTCGCACCGTCTCATAAACTTGTAATGATGTTTTGTCCCCCAGACGCACCTTCCCCAATTGAGACGGCTGCCTGTCCCAAATTGCTCTCTCACTTATACTACTCACAACTGTCCGCGCTATAAAACAATCAGACGCGCCCGTGTCCACTAAACATCTGTATGCATTCTCGTCAATAGTACACTGAACCAACCATGGCGCTTTGTCTTTTGATCCCCTATTTCCCGACCCATCCCCTGATATCAAATTTAATTCTGGGGTAGGAATGAGCCGTTGTGCCCGTTTCCCGGCCTGCGAACATCATCTCCCTGATCTCGTTGATCTCTGTTCTGCTGAGAGGATGACAACTGATCCCTGTATTTTTTCAAAAACGTGCACTCCTCTGTAGAATGTGTGGTAGAGTCATGAATCAAGCAATAGATCGCCCCTCCTCCTTTCTGACTCTCTCCTGCATCTCCCATCATCCTAGCATATTCCTGTGCTCTTCTCTGACCTTTATCATCCCCCTGTTGACCCTGCCTGCTTCCTCCTATGTATCTCTGTCCTTGAAACCTGTTATTGAAATACTGAGACGCGTTATATTGATTTCCACCGCGTCCCCCTTGATAATTCCATCCTCGACCTCCACCGCCTGTACCAAACTGCCTATTCTGACCATATGTTCCCGCGCCGGTCCCTCTGCCCGCCTGCGCCTGATACTGCCCTTGTGAATTACCACCCCTTCCAGCATACTGTCCCTGCTGATTCTCCCGTCCATGCTCCATCTCTCTGAGCCCCCTTCTATATTCCATAGTGCACATCTCCACCACTGCTTTAGTTTGTTCCCTAGCATACTCTTTAGGATCAAACTGATCATCCCCACATGCTCCATCCCGAGTCCCCTCAGACTCTAGCATGTGTAACTGCGCCACACCTTTGGAGTTCCTTCCCTTCTCCACATTTTCCCAATAAGACGCCAGCCTGAGAGCCTCCTCAAAAGAATCAGCATTGTGTTTCATCAGGTCCTTATCAATGGGCGGAAGCAAACCCCCCACAAAGACTGACAGCTTGATGACATCAGGAACGTCCAACTCGTCATATTCCTTTATTTTCAATGCGAAGTCCCAAACCGACTGTCCCTTTTCCTGCTTCAGACAGTGCAAATCCCTATGTTTCTGCCACAGTGGCCTTTTGTCTTCAAAAACCCTCTTCACTATAGCCACTACTTTTCAAAGTATCCTTTTCCCCTTCTGGAATACCATCCATCCATTTCGATGCCCCCTTCTTCAAGCCCAATTTTGCATATTCAAGATGCTGATCCGGAGACCATCCAAATAGCTTTTGCATTCCATTCAATTCCTTAAAATATCTCCGATAATCCTCCCCAGGCTCCCCATTGAAGGATGGTAGTTTAACATTCGGACTAGGCGCCATGTCGTCGTCTTCAAAACCAATAATAGGTGCAATATCCTCTTCTACCTGTCTCTCCGCATCCAGATCACCCACTGAGCTCTCTTCACTATCGTTCCCCTGTATATTAGTCTTAACACCTCCAGCGACGGAGCCCTCGGCGGCTTCCTCCCGGGCCTCCCTTTCTATCCGACGTCTTCTTTCTTCATCCGCTCTCCGAACCCACCAATCCTCCCAGTCACCCGAAACATCAGTCTGAAGATGGCTATTTAGAACATCATCTAAATGCCCCTCATCTGTAGTACGACCTGTACTATTGCCTGAGCGGATATTCGCAGTTACCTTTCTCCAATTTACTGTGTCGCCCAAAAACCTCTCCCTTCGTGCTACGCGCTCCCGTTCTATCTCCGGCCCCGCGAGCAGCTCCTCCCCATCAATGGCCTGCCGATATATCAGCTCCTGTTCCAATATGGCCCTCCCCTTCTCTATGCTGTGTCGCACCCTAATATTAGTGTTCTGCAGACCTGCAATAACTTCATCCACCCTTGTTCTACTCACAGACTCTCCCAGACGACTGCCACTTTGATCACCTGTAATGACCGGTGTAGTACAGCCTGTCTGATCCTGTCCAACTCCACCACTCTCATCCTGGCCCACCAAGTCCTTATCACTTAACTCTCTCCCATTCTCAACAACCACCAAGAAACCAGAGGGTAGCAGTCTTGCGTTCTCTCCTTGTGAATCACCACAGGCCTCCGACCCCTGTTCCTGTATCTCCTCACCGACGTCCTCGTTTTGTCCTGACGCTGCCACCACCGTAGATGCCCCGTCTATTGGATTGCTCCCCCCATGTGCGTCCCCCTCATTCCCATGACTATCCTTTGTTCCACTCTCATCCACCTGTCTGTCCTCATTGACTGGCTCAATTAACCCCAATGACGTCGCTATTACTTCAAAATTCAAATCTTCATCACCAATATCCGCCACATCCCCCTCAGATGCGCGTCTGACTCGTCCTTGGTCCGCTGTACCCTCAAACTCAAGGCACCTAGGAGTAGCCTTACAGAAATTAATACTGGAGCTCCTAGCAATGGGCGTCGAAAAATACTTATAATTCACTAATCTGTCTCCTGTCGTCCATCCCTTGCAGAGATTATCAGGCCGTTCCCCTGCATCGGCACTTACTGTGTGCTCCTGAACCGCCGCCTGTTGCCCATCACTAGAAATATCAGCCCTGGTCTCCGACTCTGCCGCAGATGACTGATGCTCGTTCTCCACTCCCAATGCTGAGAATGGTCCAGAGGTATCGTCCACTACCACCGACCCTGCTGGTTCAGAATCAGCCGTCGTAGACAATTGTAGGCCAGACGTCCCCCCAGACTTGGGATCCCTTTGAGACGACGCCCGCTCCTCCTCTGACCGAGCCACGGGGAATCCAATCTCTCTAGACACCTCCTCTCCAGGCAAAAGCACCACTTGCGACCTGGGTCTTAATTGCACATGCACATGTGTGTGATCCGATCTAAGAGTGACACGTGATTGATCAGGTCCCGCTTCACTCACTCCGGATCTTCCACCCTGTCCCTCTGCTACACCACTATGTGCTACTGCCGCATTCCCAGGTAATGTGCGCGCTGCAGGTATGATAGTATAGACTTCCACACCGTCACTACTGTCATTGTGTGGCGATGCCGCTGAGTCACATCCAGCGTCTGAGCTGTTAGGTATCGGGTACGGCGAGCCGCTCATCAGTACAATGATAAGCCCAACCACTAATTCTCCACCATCTGGGCTGTGTGGGTTGTGTTTATATGTATATTAATGTGGTATAAGTTGTGTAGTTATTATCAGCTCGCTCCGCTGTTCTCACGTATTTGGGAAGACTAACTCTAGTGGTATGATGTTGGCCTAGCCCATTCTTTTAACCAACACCAAGACGCCGATACAAGTCACCATTTATTGTTCATTGGTTATTCGCAATTACAGTTGTTTGGTGATCCCACTCAGATTGTACAGCTTCACCGACATCAGTCTATTCATACAAGCAGTCATGTTTTAACAATCCGATGCTACTGGAGAGGTATAAGTGCCATAGAGATCCTGTTCAATCCGTTCTTACATTGGCTAAGTGTAATACTAAATACTAAACAGCTTCATCCTCGTCTACTCCAGGAGTATGTGTTGCCTCCTCGGCTGCTCCCACAATACTGACTCCTCCCTATCTCTTACCAACCCCTCACACCTTTCAGACGCCGGTGTTTGGCTCACCCGTATTCCCCCCTCCCCCTCTACAGAATCTACCTGACCAGATCTCGTCGACTCCCCTCCGTCTGCAACATTCCACAGCCTACCATAAACTCTAGCTACCATAAACCCTATACAGGACTCCCATAGCACTCTCCCATATAGCATACAATAAATACACACATAATACAGCATACAATAAATACCCACATAAGTGTACCCTGTTATACCCGTTCATTATAATTATTGGCTATTGATGACAAAACACTGGGTCGCTGCCTCACGGGTCCGGTTTAGCAGATCCTCTAACTCCTCCAGCCGTTCCGGAACTATTGCTGGGTGTAGGCCCACTGCTCGTAGCCATGCGTCCCCAGTCACCCGGGTAGCATTGGACATCAACTACCGTGAGGGAAGAGAGGTTCCTCCGCCAGCCTTTGTTATAGACAGTGGACCTGGTGGAGTTTCTAGCCAACTGGCGAAGGTGACAGTGGGCATCAAAGCCGGGTGGAAGGGTTACCCCCAGGCACCCAGCTGACTCATTTGGTGTCTTGACTCTTTGTCGGGTGTTCTGGTCACAAAGTGCCAAGAGCGGTGCCAGGACACGCCAGTGAAGCAAGCATCCTTCACTTGAAGGCGGATTCATGATCCTCTTCGCCGGAGCAGTGAGCCCCAGTGCTTGATCATAATGTGCCATGAGTGCTTCTTGACATGGTGCCACCGAGATCTCACCCAGTGTGTCCCTGTTCAGCAGGTGGTGTAGGTTGGCTCGCTTTACACCTAGGGAATGCGACAGGTCTTCAAGCATCCCTGCGCACATCACAGCCCAACGGTCCAACATCCTATCGTCAAACGGTCTTGCTCTGTGGCACCTGCTCATATGCAACGTCAAACAGCCCGGTCTTGTGAACTGCTCCTGACAGCCCCAGCATGCTGTTTCTGGCTGGATGAAGAAGGGCACATGAGACTGTACCACATGGCGATGGATGTGGTTTGACCGGCTGCACATGTCCGAGACTGGGCATGCGCTGGTCTTACGACGCTTCTTTTCCGCTGGCTGCAGCCCGGT
This sequence comes from Acholoe squamosa, assembly GCA_949317995.1. Taxonomy (NCBI): domain Eukaryota; kingdom Metazoa; phylum Annelida; class Polychaeta; order Phyllodocida; family Polynoidae; genus Acholoe; species Acholoe squamosa. The sequence continues at coordinate 31,593,832 of OX439049.1, read as the reverse complement.
ACCACGCCTCTTGGGCTGGTTCTCATTTGGGCTGGGACGTCTCTCTATGGTAACTGTTCTCACTTCTTCCTCTTACGCATATTCTCTCTTCCTATGGCCTGTGGCCAGTGTGACAGACCGCTGACTGCCTTCCTCCACCGCAGCTCCACCCGTACCACTCGCGAAAGTGACACAGATTCCCGTTGGTATTGGGTGAGCCACTTCATGGCTATGGTCTCTCTGCCAAACCTCGCTGGCTGCCGGAGGTGCTACTGCTGGTGTTGGGGCAGCGCCCTCCTGGCCCGGTTCCTGCTGTGACGGAACTTTGTGGTCTCTAGCAGGTACTAATGGCCCGGTCCCATTCCTCAGGGCCGGGGAACCAGCCACCAACGGGCCCGCCATTAATGGAAGGGGTGACCCCCACTGTGCAAGTGACCAGGGTGAGCCAAACAGAAGAGGTGTTGGACCCATGTTTGCTGTTGCTGCTGGTGGAAGTGGCATTGGGACCAAGACAAACCCATTCAGTGGCATCTGGGTTGGCCAGGTGGATTGGCTTTGATCCATCTCTAGTAGAGTTGTTGATCTGGGCTGCAATGGTGAAGAAGAAGACGAGGTCTATAATTCCATCTTAATAAATCTAGTGGGACTACTTGTGTGACTACGACTACTTATAGGTTGCTATTGTTAGTGGAGTATGCGAGGAAGCTGAGATAGTCGGCTACTCTGATCATGACGTGTAGTTTCCTTTCTTGTGTTTTTTCTTTTTCTTTCCACACCAAGCCCCTTGGGCTGGTCCGCTCCGGCCTGTTGCTTATTTTCCACCAAGGGTCCTGCAGGCTCGTCCGGAGCAGCTGTGGCATCACCTGCTGATTGTCGAAGGCAGCTGAGGGTGTATCCTCTGTCTGCCTCATGTCGGGAGGGCCATTCTCCCTCATGTTGGGGGGACCATTTTCCTGAGTTGGTTCTGGCTCTGGTTCATCTTTAGATTGCTCCAGATGCAACAGCCGATGTCTCATACGGCAGAGCCACATTGGGATTTCTCTGTCCCTGCACATAATAAGGCGGTCATGGTGGATAACCTCCTCCCTTTTCCTCCCCCGGATCTTCAGGAGCACCGGTGACAGGACTGCCTCAACTAGGTATGGGCCCTTCCACACCGGTTTGAGCTTGGGGCTCTCGCCCTTTTTGTTCGCTGTGTCCCTCTTGTATACTAGATCACCTTGTTCGTACTTCACATGGGACAATTTTTGGTCATAAGTCTTTTTCTGGAGCTCCTGTTTTGCCTTGAAACCTTCACGCGCCATTTCATGGACTTCCTCCATGGTTCGTCGTAGCTTTTGGACATACTCCGAGGCAGAGACGGGAATATTGTCGTTCCTGGCGGTGAGTCCGAAAACCACATCCTCTGGTTGCGTAACTTCCCGGCCCAGCATCATCATGTTGGGGCTATACCCAGTTTGCTTGTGGGGAACCGCTCGGAGGGCTCCAGCCAGGACAGACAGGTGTCTTTCCCATTGCCTTGCCTTTCCCTCGAGAAAGCAGCGCACCATCTGCAGGATTGTTCTATTGTACCATTCCACCTGTCCATTGGATGCAGGCCTGGTTGGTGTTGTTCTGGTTTTCTTTACCTTTAACAAGTCACACACGCTGCGTATGACATTGCCGTCAACATTGCGACCCTGATCTGTATGTAGTTGTTGTGGGCATCCCCAGCGCGCTACAAAGTCATCTACAAACTTATCTGCGATGATCTCGGCCTTCTGATCCGGGATGGCATAGCATTCCACCCACTTGGTGAATTGGTCAACAATAACTAGGATACAGGTGTTCTTACTCTCTGATTCCGGTAGCGGCCCCAGTATGTCTAGGTGGATCCTTTCTAGCGGTGCACCAGCATGGCATTTCCCAAGGGGGCCACGTGCCTTCTGGCAGGGTTTCTTATTTCGGGTACAGGTGGCACATGACCGGACAAAGTCCCGGCAGTCGCTCTGCAGCTGGAACCAGATAAATCCTTGTTGCAGACGTGCATATGTTTTGTCCTGCCCCAGATGACCAGCCGTGGCGTGGTCATGGCAGAACTCCAGTATTTCCTGTCTGTGCTCCTTTGGTGCTATCAGTAGGAATCTAGGCTTATTCAGCGTTTCCCACTTGTAGTGTAGCACCCCTTCTCTCATAACCAGCTGTGACCTGTGCACCCAGAAGTACTTTGTGGCTGGGCTGCTGATGGCAAGAGCAGCTTGCGACGGCTCGCATCCTGCCTCCATCCACCCTATGATGGGGCTAAGGTCATGGTCCTTCAGTTGTTTTTCCCTTAAGTGTTCCTTAGAGTACCCGCCTAGGCATGTATCCAGCATTGTCTGCTCATCTTCCGCATTTAGGTCATCAACATCAAGCATTCTGATCACTGTCCCTTGTGTCGTACTCGACTCGGCTTCGCCTGTATCCAAGCATGCATCCAGGCTCCGTAATGCAAGCGGCACTACATCATCCACATCTGTCTCGAAGCGGCTCCACTGGTCATGCGCTCTCTCACAAAACCTGCATCCACCGCATGGCAGGAGCTGAGGCTTGGATCCCACCCTATAGCAGTCACAGTATTCCACCGTGTCTGGGATGCGGGACAGGGCATCAGCATTGATGTGCTTCTTCCCTGGACGGTGCACAATCGACATGTCATATTGGGAGAGTTCCTCTAGCCACCTTGATAGTTGACCTTGGATGCTTTTAAAGCCCATCAGCCACGTGAGGCTGTTGTGGTCGGTCCTGACGAGAAAGGGCCTCCCAAGCAGGTAGTGGCGGTACTGCCGCGACAGCATCACCACGGCCAGCAGTTCCTTCCGTGTTGTGCAGTATTTACGTTGTTCAGCGGTTAGGACAAAGCTGTTGTAGGCTATTATCTGCACTTTCCCGTCAACTATCTGCCCTAACTCCCCCGCTACAGCTACATCAGAGGCATCACAGTCCAGGATGAATTTGTATCTGACATCTGGGTATGGTAGTATTGGCGCTGCCAGTAACGCACTCTTGATTAGGGACTGTGCTGTGGCCGCCTCCCCTGACCACTCAAATTTTGTCTTGGGGCTGGTCAGGGCGTAAAGTGGAGCAGATATTTCAGCAAACCGCGGGATGAACTCACGGTGGTAATTCGCATACCCAAGGAACGATTCAAGGTCTTTGACACATCTCGGTGTTGGCCACTTTTCTATAGTTTCTCTGCTCTCTGAGTTTATCTGGATCCCTTCTGGTGTTACTTGCCTGCCAAGGAATGTGACCTTGTTCTGGAACAGACTGCACTTCTTAGGTTTAAGTTTGAGGTCATATTCTCCAAACCTCTCTAGGGCTTCAACCAGGTTATCCCTGGCTTGGGAGAAGCTGTTTCCAAAGACCACCATGTCATCTAGGTATGACAGAACCTTCTTCCACTGCATACCATGGAGAACAAGCTGGACTGCCCTCTGGAATGTCGCAGGGGCATTACATAGGCCAAAACCCATACGTGTCCACTCATAGAGCCCATACTTTGTGATGAAAGCTGTTTTGTGCTGATCAGCTTCGTCGAGCTCTATCTGCCAGTAACCTGAATTCATGTCCAGGGTGCTGTAGAACCGACTTCCCGCCAGTGAGTCTAAGCACTCCTCGATTTTTGGCAGGGGGAAGGCATCCTTTATGGTCACACTGTTCAGGCCCCGATAATCGAGGCACCATCGGACTGACTCGTCTTTTTTACGTACCAACACAGGGACTGCAGCCCATGGGGATGATGAGGGCCTGATTACTCCAGCATCGAGCATCTTGTTAAGATGCTTCTCCTCTTCCTCTTGGAAGCCCAATGGGGTGCGGCGCATGCGCTGCCGGATGGGTTTGGCATCCCCTGTGTCTATGGTGTGTTTTATAGCTGAGAAACAACCCAGGTCTGTGTCATCCTTTGAGAATACTGACTGGTACTCCTTAAGGATAGTGCACAGCTCTCGGGCCTGGTCCAGATTGAGCACTGAGGCTGACCTGTGGAACAAATCGCGAAGATGCGGTGGTATCTGCCCCGCCAGGTCTTTGACATCCTCTGCCGAGACTGGCTGTTTGGGTTCATCGTCTACATGTTCCAAGTTCCTAAGGCCAGCCGGCACCGTTGACATGTCGAGTTCCGAGTCCATGACCCCTCCAGGCTGTGCCGACCCGAGAACTTGGCCTGCCTTGACCTTGACGTAGTTATCACTGACATTACATAACTCGAGTACTGCGGTGCCTGAGTTTTTATCTAGGACACTGTGTGGGCACAAGTCATCTGGGTGAAAGAGTCTTGGGCTCAGAACCCGATCTCCTTCAGGCACATCCGGTCCCTGATTGATACACACCGCTACCTGTCGGGATGAATGCGGTGGTAATACAACTCTCTTGAGGCAGACCACTGGGGAGACCCCATATGTGTCGCCTGACCTGCTCTGGCGATATTTAGCTCTGATACTGTGACCGTTGATCTGGACTGTTGCCATTGTGAGATCAATTGAGGCCCCTACAGCTTTAAAAAAGTCCAGACCCAGTATGACAGAATCGGTTATTGGCGCAACATACATGTGCCATTTGAATGTGAGTCCCTCCGTTTCGAGGGTCACTGGGTCTGTGAAGTGGCCCTTCATGAAGCTGTCTGGCCCAGCCCCTTTCAACTTAATGGTCTCCTTTCGTGTAGGAGGGTGCTCCATGCTTTCTACAAAGTTCGAGCTGAGCACCGACACTTGTGCACCTAGGTCAATCAGAGCGTTTACTGAGGTCCCATTGATTACAACTGGTAGGACAAGACTCTCAGGGGCGTCTTTTATAGAGTTCTTTGTACGGAAGTAGACATTACGTATCCGAGGGTCCTCACGTCTCGCACCATCCTCTACAGTGTGCACCGTGTAGGATTTAGCAACAGAGTGGGGGCCCTCAGTGGGAACGTCTGGCCTTTGCCACTGCCTTACCTTGGTGTTCTCTGGGGGGCGACCTTTGACAGCTTCAAACCGAGACTCCTCATGCCTAACCCAGTCTGGTGTTTGTCCTTGATCTATATCTGGTGGACGACCCTGGTCAGCACGGAATGGAATCGGGTCCAGTCCATTCCTGGCTAGTTTTTTGGTGGCTGTTGCTTTGGCTTGGTGCACTCTCTGGCAAAGTGCCCTTGTTCCCCACAGTTGTAACATTCACTCGGCCTCCCAGGTGATGAGCTGCGGGAGGGGCTGCGCCCAGGGCTTCTCGCAGGGCTCCTGCTTGGCCTGTAGCTTGGGTAGGGGCTAGGGGCTCTGGGGGAGCGCTGTTGGTGTTGGTGTAGTTGGTCATTGACAACAGATACAACCATCTTACGTATATCCTCCTTCAGTTCTGTGAGCTGGCTTGTCTCCAGGCGTAACACGCCAGGATGTATCTCGTCATTGCCCGAGAAGGAGACATTCCTGATCTTCTTGTCCCCCAAAATAAACCTGGTATTGTGGATGGAGTGCCTGACACTCTTTATCGCCTCCCTCATCGATTTCAGGTTCTTTTCCCCCGCAATCAGCGCAGCTTTCTGCTCAGAGCAGCCCTGCAAGAAGGAGTCAACCGCTGCTTTCTCAATGGTCCGTTCCGAGTCCCTTCTGAACCCTTCCCTCGCCAAATCCATGCACCGCTGTGCAAACGCATCCAGCACCTCATCAGGTTCCTGGCGCAGGTTTTGGAGCTCCCTGCGTGCTGTCGCCGGTTGTTTTCTGACTCCGAATCGCCCCTTCAGCGCCTTGCAGACTTTTTTGTAGTCACGCCGGGTCTTTCTGGGCAGGGACCCGAAGAAGACGAGGGCATCATCTCTCAGATGTTGCACGAGGCTGTCGATCTTCTCCTCCCTGCCCCATCCGTATCTATGAGCAATTCTTTCGAACTGCTCCTTGTAGATCCCCCATTTCAAGCGACCATCGTAGGTGGGAATCTTTCCCTGATGAGGTTTATCTCTGCCGTCCCTTGCTCTGTGCATTGGGGGTTCGTCCTCATCACTTGAGCTCGATGAACTGTCATCGGAGTCCGAGGATTCTGTGTCTGCGATCCTTGATTGCCTCCTCTTCCTAGACTCCTTCAGCGCCTTGGCGCTGGCCTGGCTTACAGGTGAACGAGGTGCCTTGTGCTGTCGGTCATCAGTCCCTGCGTTGCCATTCCAGTCAGTGGGTGCCCTCTCCGGGTATGGCTGTGGACCTTTCGGGATATACACGTTGCCCTGCACCGTCCCTTTCTGGTAGGGCGTCGAATGGAGTGGCAAGGAACTTTCACTCGGTGCCGGGCTACTCAGCGCTGCCCATGTCCTCTGTGCGAGAGCTGGGTTCTGCCGCAGAATGGCTTGCAGAGTCTCCGCTACATCGTCGGTTGGGAGCGTGTCGCCATGTAGGCGCCCTGCGGTGGCCCCGTTAGAAGCCGAGGTGGCGCCAGCCCCGGGCGATGCTTGGTGCGACTCTGGCTCCGCACCCTCCTTCTGGTCCGTCGGTGATTGCCCTACTCCCTTATTCAAGCCTCCCTTTGCCGCTTTTCTGCCTCCAGCTCTTCTATCCGTGCCATGGATCTCTGCAGTAGCACCTTCAAATCCTCGAAGTTCTTCGCGGCATCAACTTCTTCTGGGGACACGACCGTCACGTCCGCAGCACTATCCCCTTTCCATCCAAATGTCACCAGGCCTTTAATGACCGCCTCCTGAAGCACTCCCCCGGTCTCTGGGCCGACGAATCTGAGCATCCCAGTCAAATCTGAAAAAGGCCCCTGGTCGCGAACGCACTGAACAATTTCCCACGCTCTCGCTGACCCAATGCCCGGTAGGGCTTTCAAGTCCTCCGTACTCGCCTCGTTCACATCAAAACCTAGCTGAGACATCCTCGGGTATGTTAGGCTTATCCAATATATATAAGTGGGTGAAGGGAAGACTCAGTGCAAGTAACCGAGAGATCGTAATTAGTGGGCCAGGTGATATAGAATGCTACAGCAGGACTACAATCACTGGCTTATCTTATACAATGTTAGTATTTCCTGGCTTGGATTGTCAATTCAAATCAGTGGACCATGAGGCTTTAACTGCCAGATCCAAGATGGCTACTCTGTAGGATTCCAGTAATCCTTATTAGTGGCAGCTTGACCCAGTTCCTCCAAGACAGGGCAAAGTTCACAAAACTTGGCCAAAGTTGGTGAAAAACACACAGAAATGATGGCCCCAGTGTGGTTAACAAAATAAATCCAATGGTTTTCTCAGAATATAGAGTTCTCCTTGTGAGCAGATGGATTAAATATATGCTCACTGTAAACAAAAAGTGATGGGGGAGACTGAGGGGATTCCTCCTGGCTTCCTCCACAACTTCCACAAAAGCAGTACTGGTGCCCACAGGTTTTGTAGACACACAGTTTATCCACAAGGGTAAGTACTCCTGGCACCAAATGTGAGACTTTCACATATGACCCCTTAATATCAGAGTATCTTACCTTGAAGATGTGGGAGAGACAACTCCAGCACCTGTGTTGTGGTCTGCAGTCAGCTCTAAAGTGCGGGAACCTCACGTTAAGAGCCCGCGCATCGGGCCCGGGGTTCCCGGGGCCGGGGAACCCCCGTATGACGTCATAGGTTCGCGCGCCCGGACGCACGCGTCCCACAGCACCAATTAAGACATATGTTTGAGTTTGCCTGTACCAAAATAAACCATGGAAGGGGACCCCCTTATGCAGGAGATTCAGTGATAGCAGTGATGGCTACAGAAGAGGATATATATATATATATATATATATATATATATATATATATATATATATATATATATATATATATATATATAGTTAAACATAATGTTAATTTGCTGATCCATCAGAGTGGTTTCAGCAGCACCATTTTCCATTTTAATACTGAAGTCACATGTTCTACTATACTAACATAATATTTGATACAAAAGTATAAGTATAAGACTCCTTTTTTTTTATACCTATGACTTAGATCTTTGGTTAGGGATACCAGTGTAGCACCTGTTTACTAGCTTCATTAGCCAGACTAGTATGGAGAGTTTCACTGACCAGGATAATACAATGTGAGATTCTGTAATTAATGCTTGAAGATTTTGATCAGATAACACTCTGTAATCTAGTAAGTTAAGGTCACAGTTAGACCAAAATCAGGGTGTGTGTGTGGGAACTCCTCTGTGCACAAATATAGAGGCCTTACCTGTTAGCCTGTCACCTAGTGCCCTCTCCTGTACTTAAAGGGGGGCTGGCATGGAAAATTAACAACATGGGTACCGATTCAAACAGTGATCATAAAATTGCGGGAACCAGCGGAAAAATCGTGACGCCCTGATTGGTCAGTGGGTGATCACATGACTTTTTAATGCGGGCATGCATTACCATGCCAGGGCCCCTTTAACTAGTCCCTAGAAACGCGGCGTCCACTTGTGCTGTGCCCAAGGCCCGTAGCCAACGTATTAAGTTGCTTCCTGCGAAAACTTCTTCCCTGGTGTTGAAATTTAAAACTAGAGAATATCCTGAGGTAAATATTTCGTCATTGTTATCCTCTGTCGCAAACAAGATGGCGGCCTCCAGACTCGTTGGCAGATTTGTCTGCTCAGCACAGAGAATCAAACCTGCTTTATTTACGAAGAACACATCGTCATCAAACCACACACGACGCTATTCTACAGAAGGTAAGGGATTTGTATCCTGGGTGCAACATGGCTGACAGGGCTGCTGGGTCTAGAAAGCAATGTGAATTTTTGTCCAGGGCGTGGTCCTGAATTAGAGTCTACGGCGTAGGGACAGTATCACTAGGGTTGTAGTTTTTCAAATTCTATAAGAAGAGATGGATATTATCATGGTTTTAACTAAAAATCTGGGAGGGCGAATGGTCCAAGGGGGGTAGAGCGAATGGTCTAGGGCGAACTGGCAGTAGGGCGAATGGTCTATAACTCTGTGGGGTACTTATATTGGCAAATGTTTCAGTCCTGCGGGAGCACTTTCCCCGCACCTCTCCTGTATTCAATTCTTAACCAATCCTTCTAAAAATCAATAGGTAGATCCGGACAGAACCTCTTTAGCTTTGCTGAAAGTTTGGGCATCATACAAAATCTTTAAGATAGAAAAAAATTACATTTACTAACCCAGGCTGACTTTTATATGGGCTGTATTTTGACAACAAAGATGGCCGCCATCCCGTACACAAGGCTTTACTCGCCAATGTTCTAGCTGTCATATCTCCAAAAATGGCGAATTTAGGTTCCATATTTTGAATAGTTGTAGACATTTACATAATCTATTGCTCATGTCTTTTGGGATATTCAGATTTACTAATAAATATATTGGTGGGACACTTGTAAACAAACCATTTTCAACTTCCGTCCCCACAGCAGGAGGCAGTACCAGTAGCTGAAAGGTTTTATAGTAGAGAGGAGCCGGTCCCTAACATCATATGCCTAGGGACCAGTTGGCAGGTATAAGTCTAGACTGAGTATCGTCTGGGTGGGCCGTTCTCAGACTGACTGCGATGTACCGTAATCTCTCGAGTAGAAGGCGCAGCCCGCGAAGAATGCACACCCACAACTCAGAGAAGGCAGCTCCATATAGAAGACGCATATGCTGACTCTGAATAGGTTTTTTGAATAACCTCGCGTACAAGGCGCACCCCTTAGGGAGTGGTCATTTATTATCAACAAGGGGGGTGGTGGGTTTGAGGGGGGGGCGTAAAAAATTCTGACCCCTCTCGAGGGGGGAGCTAAAAATATTTTGACCCTTCTTGAGGGGGGGGGCTAAAAAAATTTACCCTCTTTTTAGCAAAAAAGCCTGTGCGCTACTATAGATCAAAGAGGGGGCGAGAAAACTCTCTGCGCCTCCGGCGCGGGGGGGCGCAAATTTTTTTTACTGCCGTCGAGGGGGGGCGTAAAAAATTTTCGCGCATCCGCTCGAAAACCCACCACCCCCCCTGTTGATAAATAATGACCACTCCCTTACTACTTGGGTGCGTTTCCCGTAGAAGGCGCACCCCAAAGTGTCAGGGTAAGTTGTATCAAGGAACATTTATTTTCAACATGTACCCAACACCCAAACTGGTAATGTATTTTCTTTAACCAAATAAAAGGTGTAGTCTAACCCATGGTGCTCTATATGCCCTTAAACTGTTAAAGGGGCCCTGGCGCGGCGAATGTATGCCCGCATTAAAAGGTCATGTGACCCCCCATTGACCAATCAGGGCGTTCTGCTGGTTCCTGCTAGTTTACCAACGATCTTTGGGTCGGTACCCATGTTGTACTTTGCCGTGCCAGGGCCCCTTTAAACTGCTGAATGAAGCATGCCATTCTGCTCATTATAAAACTGTTTGAAAATATGTGTACACCCCACTCACTGGTAGCTTTATTAATTATACTATTGACCATTTAATCAAGAGAATCCATGCAGCATTATAATCAATAATCCTGCCATAGTGTGTGCTGCCACCTGGTGTAATTCTAGGAAGAAAGTGTTATACTCTGTCTATTTGATCATTTAAATAACTGTTATGTAATGTAAAGATGCTATTTACAAATCTTTACAAGGCTGTTCAGTGCACTTCAGCTTTAATTGGTTTTGGTATTTCACACCCCTGAGCATTACACTTTCTAACCTACAGGGAGGCCAAAAATTACCTTTGGGGTATTAGAATTTGTTAATTTGGGATGATGTTATTTTGCAGGTGAGCCTTAAAAAGGCAGGGGTGATGTTATTTTGCAGGTGAGCCTTAAAAAGGCTGAAATCTGCCTTTAGGCTGAGATTTCACACCCCTGAAATGTTCTGATTCCTAGAATTACACCAGTGGCAGCACACACTATGGCAGGAGTATTGAGTATACTGCTGCATGGATTCTCTTGATTAAAAGGTCAATAATATAATTAATAAAGTTCTCAGTGAGTGGGGTGTACACATATTTCCAAACACTTTTATGATGAGCAGAATGGTATGCTTCATTCAGCAGTTTAAGGGTATATAGAGCACCATGGGTTAGACTACACTGCACCCCCAACTCAAGGCAATTACCCTCCCGCGTATAAGACCCACCCATGATCTGATTCGCGTATAGGATGCGCCTTATACGCAGGAGATTACGGTATTGGCTTTTTGGGGGTTAAGGAGATATCACCAAGCCAACTAACAGTATGTCATATACATGTAAAAATGGCCGCCATCAAATTTCTCACTGCAGATTTCATTAGAAATGTGACCAACACACTTAATTAAAGTGTCTAATCAGTTCTAATTTGGTGCAACCCGCACAGGTGAGACATAAATCTATCCAAACATGTATCACTTCATGTCTAAAGACCCTTTTTAAAATTCTCCCCTCAAAATGAATGGGGTTCGCTCAGTAGCCCTACTTTCGTACTGTCAATATACTATTAGATTAATTTATTATGTATTCCAGTTAATTCCATGCACAGATACCAAAACCCTCCTGCCATGAGTTGTCATGTTGGTCTTACACTTCCTGTACCTAGGTGTCCCCACAGCTCCCTACTCTAATTCCCAACAGAGGGAACCAGCACTCTTCCCGCCTTTCCATAGCATTATAAAAATTTATCTTAAAACCTAGATTAAAGACCTGTTTCCATGTGAATCTTCCAGACTGAAAAATAATTAATTTGCACAAGTTTGGACAATAGAATCTGCCTGCCACAAACAATTATATATGTCTAATTACTGGGTGCTTATAATGACCAGAGATCAGAAATATTAAAGCTCACTAGAGGGCTCCTCAGTCAAAACTTAGTTCACAAACAAGCACCTAGGTAGGGCCCCAGTGGTTTAGGCCATGTAATTATAATTACTTGGATTACGGAATTTTTAGGGTGTATCGATGTACTTTCTAAACTATACTAAAGGGGGCTGCAGACTGGGCCGACTCGATCGGCCGATCCTGACGATTGGGAGAGTCTGCTCTGACGTCCGATCAAGTCTGACAACACCAAACATGTTTGATGTTCCCAATCGGATTGGGCAATCTTTTCTTGACTACCGACCCAGTCGGCCCCGTCTGCGGTCGCTTTAAGTTTCTTCTCACGAGTCATGACGTCAACAACCTGGCAAGCTTCTGCCTTTAGGGAGTGGTCATTTATCAACAGGGGGGTGGTGGGTTTGAGGGGGGATGTAAAAAATTCAGAACCCTCCTGATGGGGGACACAAAAATTTCAAGACCCCTCTTGAAGGGGGGGGGGCGTAAAAAATTTAACCACTCCCTTACTCGCTAGATGGTGCCACATCTTAACTGAATATGTGTCATTTGTCAACCTGTCCAATATTCAGAATACATGCAGGGTTAGTTCTTAGCTTAATTTACTTAAATCTTAGACTGAAAACGGGAGTTTGAGACAGAGCCCCTGATTATATTGACAAACCAAAATTATAATCTTTGCTGAATAAGGGGGGTTTGGGTGCTCTGCCTCCCAAAAAGAGACTTGAGCAGATTTGCCATTCTGTGTGTAATGTAGTGTATAGGACTCATACTAGAGGGACCCATCCGATGAGCTCGGTGCCCAGAGGTTGGAAACATTCCTCAGCAGGGTGTGAAGAAACTAGAAACTAGATCCCATTCTTCATGGTTCCATTCTCCACTCTTACATCATCAAAATAGCCTCAAACCCATTCTCAAAAATTAATTTTGAAAGGCTGTTTTAATGAGCTAAAATAAAATAAATACAGCGTTGCGCTGAAAAGTGTCTCCCAGTTTCTTCACTTGTGGGGTTATTGCTGTTCCAAACCTGGATCTAGCTGCTCTTCCATAGTCCCCAGACAGGTATGATCGACAAGCAGACAAAGCCACTTTTTAAAATCGACAAGGGGGTTGATGGACAAGTGACAATGCCACTTCTTAGATTCGTCAAAGACACTTCTAAAAAGCGATAAGGGGGCAAGATCATTTCTTTAAAATGGACAAGGGATACGGGACCCCCCTGTCAAGGGCCCTTTTCATGGATGCTAATGGGATGGGACCATTTAAACCGGGGGGGGGGGGGAAGAGGGTGTTCGGGTGGATTGGGGGTGGGGCAAAACACTTTACATTCCTCGGGGAGGGGGGACTGAAAAAGAAATCAACATTTTTCATTGAAAATGCCTGCACATTACCATAATCTTACTAATAGAATCTCATATAGATTAAAAAAAAAAGCACAGATGCTACTTTTCCTGGTTTACCAAGAAGTCTTAGTTTTTGTGTAGTTCCAAATCCCAAGGTTTTTAAATAGGGATTCCTGCCTTTTGTCAGCCAGCAAGTGGCATCTCTGGGGGGAAGAGGGGCTGTATTCATGCCATTTGTTACCAAACTGTTACACACTGACTGTAGAGCACCCCTGGTACCACACAGAGAAAGTTGGTAATGCGTTCATCATGTCATTAATTACAGCACTCCTGGTACAAACAGAAAAAGTTGGTCATGTATTTATGGTCGGCATCAACAGGCCAGACGTTAGGAATTGTGTCAACCCTGCCACTGCTGAACACCTGGTAGAGGCTTTTACAGAGTTTGAACGTAGTGAAGATTTGTGGGTTGCAGTGCTGTATGGAAAAGGTAAGCGCTCGATTATTCATATCAATTTCGTATGCAAAGTCCTTCAATCTATAACCAACTGGAGCAGGAATTTGGACAGCCACCTTTCAATGCTATAGACTAAAGTAGACTCACATTTTGTAAATTCATTATTCTGTATTGATTCTAGCCTGCCATAAGGCCACACTTTTTTTATTTGGGTGACGGTCCCGCCGATGTGGAAAAGTGAAAATCCCAAATAAAAATAAAATTTGAAAAGTCAACTTTTTTTCATTTCCTCCGACATCTCCTGGCATATCTATGCCACTTGTTATAGAAAAAGTAGGTGTATTTGGTATCAAATCGAAGCTTATCATGTCAGGATTGTCATACTGGTGTCATCTACATTGTAGATCATAGAAGAGTACCATAATAAAATTCCCTATATCTAAAGGTAAAATCACAAAAAAAACCTTGTATACTGGTTGTATAATGGCCATGAGCCACACGATGGAAGCTTTTATTTTTTTATTTCGTCCTCCGACCTGGAGTTTGAATTGTGGGTGCCTGTAACCCAAATAAAAAAGAAAGTGTGGCCTAACTTAGATATAATAAATTTGCTGTCTTGTTGTAAATTCTCATAAGAGGATATGTGCAAAACCCCCATAAACAAAATTATATTAGTACATCAAATGTTCTACGGTTAGAATTGCAGAAAAGCTAATCCTAGTAATGAGGCAGACTCACTAAACTATTTAGCATATGGGCCTATCCCGGGTACTGGGGGTACTATACTATTAATTTCTCTGAAATAGTGCATAATCTTAATGTCGCATGTTTCTTTTGATATTTGCTAGGTGGCTGTTTTTGTGGTGGATATGATTTGAAGGCCCTCGCATCATTAGAGGCAACAGATTTTGGTGTTGAATCAGCTGACTTGGGTACATCTAGACCTATGGTAGGGCCTTAAAAGTGCATTTCTTTTACTTCAACTTTGGTAGATTCAAGTATTCCATGATAGTTTCTGCTAAGATAGACTTGTGCATATTCTAATTCTTTGCTACTGTCATTATAAGGGCCAAATGATGCACCCAGCGAATTTCCCAACATGGCTGCAATCATGCAGCAAGAAGAATACAGCGTTTAATGGTTAATGTAATGGTTGAAAGCTTTAGCTCCGCATAGTGTCAAACTAAAGTTTCCCTTCTTCTTTTAGTTGGATATTGAATAACAGTTTCTGTCTGTGTGTTATAGGGTCCAAGTCGCATGGTATTCAGTAAGCCTGTTATAGCAGCAGTAGGTGGATATGCGGTGGCCGGTGGACTGGAATTGGCACTCATGTGTGATATGCGGATTGTCGAAGAGAACGCTAAAATGGGTGTCTTCTGTAGGCGATGGGGTAAGGATATTGTATCACTTAATTGTTGTATCATGCTGAGTGACATAATTATCAACCTAGTCTGGGTGCTGTGGGCCGTGTCCTCAACTTCTCCAATAAAGTTTTTTTGTCAACTGATTATTCGACATTTGAAAGCCCTTTAAAAGGGTACCCCTTTTAGCTTAAATTCGGCCCAAAAGGACCCCTTTTAACGGGTTTGGACGAGTCCCAAAAAGTACCTCCTTCCACACTAGTTTGTGTACGCATATGGTATCCATAATTCCATGAGTGGCCCCCCGGGGTGTGTGGTAGACCAATGTATAGCAAAGTATACAACTTGTAGTACCAGGTGCAATAAGGGTCCCCCACCCACCCAACACACTCTTCCCTTGTATACCAGAATGTTTGCCCTCACCCCACCCCCTGCCCCTCCCACCAGCCACAGGTCGCTAATTATATCATATCAACAGCCTGACTCCAAAACTATGACTGGGGGGGGGGGGCAGCACACTGCCTGCCCGGTCCCAAGTACTCCAATATAAAAAGTAGACTGCCTGTGGCCACCACACTGGGAGTGCATGTACACTGGGAGGGTTATTTTGAAGTCATTTCCAGAAGAACTAAAGGCTTATCTACCTGTCTTTAAGTCATTGGGACAATTATACATGATATTGGAAATATCCCTTGGTTTGCTCTGGGAATCAAAATATTTCATTTTACTCTGCTGTAGGGTGGTTCATAACAACCACAATTTGACTTGGTCACTTATGGGGGGTATTTCATAAATAAAATGATGCAAATGAGTAAACTCGACAAACAGAACATGTAAATCTTTTCTGCACCATTCTACCATAGAAACCTTTGAGGAGTTATGGATCTCAAATTGATAAGTTTGGAGATGAATGTGAAGGCGTTCTAGGCACTAGCAATTGATATGACAGAGATAACATCATTATGCAGATTGTTGCAATAGACTTCTCAGACTCTCCCCCTTTGCACCTGACCAGTTGGATTAGGTCTATTTTCATAATTTAATGTGTGCCTAACTTCCCTACCATGTCCACCCCCCCTTCCCCACCACCCCCCACAGGGGGAGGTGGGGAGTCTAGGACCATTTTGGCATATGCATTATATACGCAGGGAGGTACTTTAGAGGTCAAATTTAGGGTTATTCACAGTCATTTTTGGGGTTGTTTTATAGGAGCATAATAATATTATGTTTCATTATGATTTTCTGGGGGGGGGCTACCTTATAGACTATACTCTGTTTTCCTCATTAAAATTCCCAAATACATGTATACATTCTTCATGCCTCACCATCTCAACCTATTCCCTGTATGCTTTTGGGGTGGGGGGGGGGGTAGTCCCAATGTATATTAAGAAGGTGGTTCTTTTCGCGGTGCACGAAAACTGCCAATAGGTTGCAGAACACCAATTGACGGGAGGTGGCAGCAGGAGACACTTTGTAGGTCCGCACTGAAGGGTGTTGTACAATGATTATTGGTCTAAAATCTGACAGTGGGTAGGCAAACCAGGCATCAAATTAATCCTTAGGATGTATATTAATCGATTTGAGTGTTATTTAGGCTGATATTTGAGGGTAAGTTGAGGGGGGTGCACTCTTTTTAATTACAGAATTTATTGTAATCATTCACTGCAAACCCCCCAAATCTGGGTATGTCCGCACTCTACGGACGATAGCAGAAAAGTTAATTACATTGTACCACATCTCATGGCCCTAAATTAATGGGAAAAATGTGTGCCTACATGAAAATAACAGTGGCTAAGCCCAGAAATTCGCACAAATATTTTATTTTCGCCCATATGCTATATAAGCCAACAGTGAGAAAATAATTAGTGTTCTGCAGCCTCTACAGGCTATATAGGGCCTTCTACCAAGTTTGTCAAATTTTGCTAAAATGTGTTTATTTTGCTTAGGGTAAGTCAGTTTGACAATGTTATGGTGAGAAAGGGCAAGGGAATCAATAAAATTAATAAGAAATCACTGAAAATCGTAGTAGCGGAGTTTCGGCCTTGGAGAGGTTTATGAGAAATATTCTTGTGTCAATCCGCAAGCCTGATACTTCTCTCTTGGGGGTGCCAGGTAACCCAAATTATGGTTTTCAGGGTCAGAATGACCTAAATTTTACATTCTCAGCTGTTTCCATCTATTTCTATCATTCTCAGTGCTCTATGGGAGGCCTTTTCATGCATCGGGGGAAAACATCATTTTTCTCTCCCCAAGCTATGCAGCCAATGAATGTCTACTGACACTTAATAAAATGTCCTTGTATTCACCATATCTGGTTTATTTTTTCGTCCTCATATGGGGGAGCTTGAATAATGTGTAAATAGGGCCATCTAAGCCATTACATATGGAGTTAAGATGCATTTTGTTGAATTTATTCCTTTATAACATTATATTTCTGAGGGTTTTTCATACATTTCAGCCAGATATTTCTGTGAATTATAGCACCTAGATAGAGAATAACACTCAGCATCTCAGGTGGTGCCCCCTGGCTATCAGCATGTCAAATTTCTTGGCCCTGTGACCATTTTTTCTATGGGAAAGGACCATACCTCCATGTTAATGCTAGAAATCGATGAAATCTACGAAGAGCGCACAGACTGATACCCGCTCTGGGAATTGATTCTCAGAGAGATTTGAGGGGCCTGAGGGGCATAAAAGTAAAAGATTCTGGATAAGACATTACTGGGCCAGTGAATATAAGCTTTCTAAGCTATTTCATTGACCACCAAGATTCCAACCCAGGCCTTTAGGTTGCAGAACACCAATTGACGGGAGGTGGCAGCAGGAGACACTTTGTAGGTCCGCACTGAAGGGTGTTGTACAATGATTATTGGTCTAAAATCTGACAGTGGGTAGGCAAACCAGGCATCAAATTAATCCTTAGGATGTATATTAATCGATTTGAGTGTTATTTAGGCTGATATTTGAGGGTAAGTTGAGGGGGGTGCACTCTTTTTAATTACAGAATTTATTGTAATCATTCACTGCAAACCCCCCAAATCTGGGTATGTCCGCACTCTACGGACGATAGCAGAAAAGTTAATTACATTGTACCACATCTCATGGCCCTAAATTAATGGGAAAAATGTGTGCCTACATGAAAATAACAGTGGCTAAGCCCAGAAATTCGCACAAATATTTTATTTTCGCCCATATGCTATATAAGCCAACAGTGAGAAAATAATTAGTGTTCTGCAGCCAATATGGCAACCTAGGTAGGATACAACTTGTTATGTTGGTCGATGTGTTGGGGACATCTAGGCTTTAAGGAGGATACATCTTGTTATATCGGTCAATGCCCTGGGGCCATATGGGCATGTGCACCCCTGTAGTGATGCAGCAATAAAGTGGCATGGATGCAGCAACGGGGCAGCATGGATGCAGCAATGGCACAGCATGGATGCAGCAGTGGTGCAACACGGATGCAGCTAGGGTGCAACATGGTGCAGCAATGGTTCAACATGAGTGCAGCAACATGGATGCAGCGATGGTGGGACATGGATACTGCAATGGTTGGACACGGATGCAGCAATAGTGGGACACGAATGCAGCAATGGTGGGACATGGATGCATCAATGGTTTGACACAGATGCAGCAATAGTTGGACACGGATTCAGCAGTGGTGGGATACGGATGAAGCGATTGTGGGACACAGATGCAGCAGTGGTGGGACATGGATGCAGTAATGGTGGGACATGGATGCAGCAATGGTTTGACATGGATGCAGCTATGGTTGGACATGGATGCAGTGGTGGTGGAACAAGGATGCAGCAGTGGTGGGACATGGATGCAGTGATGGAGGGACACAAATGCAGCAATGGAGGGACATGGATGCAGCAATGGTGGGACATGGATGCAGCAATGGTTAGAGATGGATGCAGCAGTGGTGGGATGCAGATGCAGCGATTTTGGGACACAGATGCAGCAGTGGTGAGACATGGATGTAACAATGGTTGGGCACAGATGCAGCAGTGGTGGGACACTGATGCAGCAATGGTTGGACACGGTTGCAGGGACATTGATGCAGCAATGGTGAGACATTGATGCAGCGATGGTGGGACATGGATGCAGCAATGGTGGGACACTGATGCAGCAATGGTGGGACACGGACAGCAATGGTGGGACACAGATGCAATGATGGTTGGACACAGATACAGCAGTGGTTGGACATGGATGCAGCAATGGTGGGACATGGATGCAGCAATGGTGGGACATGGATGCAGCAATGGTGGGACATTGATGCATCAATGGTTTGACACAGATGCAGCAATGGTTGGACACGGATGCAGCAATGGTGGGATACGGATGAAGCAATTGTGGGACACAGATGCAGCAGTGGTGGGACATGGATGCAGTAATGGTGGGACATGGATGCAGCAATGGTTTGACATGGATGCAGCAATGGTTTGACATGGATGCAGTGGTGGTGGGACAAGGATGCAGCGGTGGTGGGACATGGATGCAGTGATGGTGGGACACAAATGCAGTAATGGTGGGAAATGGATGCAGCAATGGTGGGACATGGATGCAGCAATGGTTGGACATGGATGCAGCAGTGGTGGGATGCAGATGCAGCAATTTTGGGACACAGATGCAGCAGTGGTGGGACATGGATGTAACAATGGTTGGGCACAGATGCAACAGTGGTGGGACACTGATGCAGCAATGGTTGGACACGGTTGCAGGGACATTGATGCAGTGATGCTGGAACACTGATGAAGTGGTGGTGGAAAAAAACTCTTTGGATGTACAGCCATTTGAGGTTTTAGACCTTGCTCTACATCCTTGGAACTTGTTCATGTTAAATATGTTTCTTTGACATGCGACATATAAGATTTTGCTGTATAGAGCCCCTATGTATGTACCAAAAAAGAGGGAAGATGTTCATTTGATACTATTGATCATTTGATATAAGGCAGGAGTCCTAGTCCCCACTGCCACATACCTTACTTGAAGCCCTCCTCCCCCATCAAACCTAGGACATGCTACAGTGTGTGTTTACCACTATACAGTAAAATTCCGTTATAACACACTAGTTGACACAGGCAAAAGAAATTGTTATATACAAATTCCGTTATAACACACTGGTTGGCACAGGCAAAAAGAATTTGTTATGAACAAATTTTGTAGCATCCAAAATTAGACAATTAACACATTAAGGGCTGATGTTGAGAATACTCAACATCCATGTAGGGACGTATGTTGAGTATTCTCAACACCATGTAGGGGCTGTTGTCAAGTAAAATTAACATAGATATAAGTATATATTGATATGGCAGCCATGTTTTGAAATTTGAGATAGACTGCTATTTTTGGTCTGAGGATATTATTTACCTATTTAGGGGCTGAGGAATTCGAATCTAGAAAGTTTAGTGATAGGGATATTGAAAAATCGTTAGAAATGATATCAAAAACATCAACAGTGTATTATACCTTGCAACCTCCCACCCCCTGGTACATGTACTGCTCAAAATCCAGTCCCCCAGCTTTAAAAAGTACCCTCAAAGCTCGCCCTTAATGGGTTAAGAACCATTTCCCTGACACCTATGGGCCTTTTGAATGAGGTTCCATATGCCCACTGTCAATCCTTGTCCTTGATATAAAAAAGATGAAGAGCATTTGTGACGAAACAGGGCAAATCATAACCTTAAGGGAAATACCTAGAAATGCTCAAAATACAATACTTAAGGAAATATGACCAAAAGAGTTAAAAATTGAGTGAAAACAAGTCTAGGGTAACTTTTTCTGAAGAATCAGATTATGCAATAGCCATAACTCTATTTTCGTTCTAAAATGACCTTATTTAGAATCCAAAAACAATGTTTTTCCCTAAATTTAGCACGTTTGTTGACATTCGGTTGCCATGGAAACCATAATTTTGTTCTTTTTGAATAAAAAGTTACCCTTTCTTATTGACCTGTCCATAAGGTTTTCATAACTGAAAACAGAATTGAATCATCCCTTCTAGAGCCAAAATTATGGATGATTATGTTTTAGAATTGTTATTTTTTCCAATAATGGCATTTTCTATTAAATATGCCATGATATCAATACACAATTGAGTTAAGGGGTATCCTTAATTTCTGCATGTTGCTGGCATCCCATGTTTCAGATCTTATATTTCTGTAGCTAATTGGAATATGTTATCATGTACAGTACCAAAACGTAGCTGAAGACATGAATTTGAAAAAAGGGATTTTCCCCTAATGTTATGATTTCCCAGGTTTTGTCACATTTGATTTATTACTGCTTCATACCTTTTAGAGGGTAAGGGGTAAGGTTGGGTGGCTGTAGAGGGTAATAGCTTGAAACCATTCAGCCACAATGTGAGACATTTTAAGAATATGCTGTCAACTGTTTGTTCCCCCCTCCTGCAAAAAAAAGTCACTGCCAATCTTCCCTAGAATATCAGGGCTAATACACAAAAGGCACATCCTCCCAGTAAAACAGTTGTTACTCATAACTACGATGTAGCATTAAACTGTTGTATTTTTTATCAACAGGGGGTGGTGGGTTTGAAGGGAGGCATAAAAATTTCAGACCCCTCCCGAGGGGGAAGGCTAAAAAATTTTGCTCACTTTTTAGCAAAAAAAGCAGCGCGCCACTATAGATCAAAGAGAGGCGCGAAAATTCAAATGGAAAAAGCAAATGCGGTAGTGGGAACTTTGTTCCAAAGTAGGTTTCAACCATCATAAACTTGAAAGTATACCTTGCATTTTCAACATCAACAGTGTATTATACCTTGCAACCTCCCACCCCCTGGTACATGTACTGCTCAAAATCCAGTCCCCCAGCTTTAAAAATTACCCTCAAAGCTCGCCCTTAATGGGTTAAGAACCATTTCCCTGACACCTATGGGCCTTTTGAATGAGGTTCCATATGCCCACTGTCAATCCTTGTCCTTGATATAAAAAAGATGAAGAGCATTTGTGACGAAACAGGGCAAATCATAACCTTAAGGGAAATACCTAGAAATGCTCAAAATACAATACTTAAGGAAATATGACCAAAAGAGTTAAAAATTGAGTGAAAACAAGTCTAGGGTAACTTTTTCTGAAGAATCAGATTATGCAATAGCCATAACTCTATTTTCGTTCTAAAATGACCTTATTTAGAATCCAAAAACAATGTTTTTCCCTAAATTTAGCACGTTTGTTGACATTCGGTTGTCATGGAAACCATAATTTTGTTCTTTTTGAATAAAAAGTTACCCTTTCTTATTGACCTGTCCATAAGGTTTTCATAACTGAAAACAGAATTGAATCATCCCTTCTAGAGCCAAAATTATGGATGATTATGTTTTAGAATTGTTATTTTTTCCAATAATGGGTGAGACCAATCCTGATTGGTCTATGTATTGATACGGTCAGTACCACTACTACTCACCCACCTGCTACTCCTACACACACACACACACACTGCTACTGCTCCCTGAACATACCTGTGGGCAGTGACCCACTACTGCAGCCTGCTAGCCTAAGGGCACACACACATGGGACTCTTCCACTGCTTCAATTTTTTGTTTTTTTTATGCATCATGGTGGTTTGTTTGGTATGCCAACAGTCATACCATGGCAACAAAAAGCACTGTCCCAACTGTGGGGTGCTAAACCACAAACTCACGGAGGAGACCAGGAGTAATGCAGTTTTTCATGAGGAAGAAGGGGGAGACCAAGGAGCTTCCAATATGGCCACCCCCCTGGGAGAGAGAAGGCAGAGCAATACACAGCCCCCAAAGTCACCAGAAGCTATTCTCCAGGAGAAGATTGCTATAGCAGAAGAAAAGGCAGGACTACTCAGGAAAAAAGGTGACCTCTTAGCATTAGAAGAAAGGCTAGCCTTAATTGACTTAGAGAATGCAGAACTGGAGGAGGATTACAAAAAATCTCTCAAAGACATACAGCAGAAGCAGCAGAGTGCTGCACACAAGAGGAGGGGTGCATTCGTAAATTTTCATGATTTGACTGCACCTAATAGCAGCTATTACCAGGGAGAAGCGTTTACGAACGCATCCAGGAGCAGCAGCAGATACGCCGACGACCGAGCGGAGTACACAACATTTACGAACGCAGCCAGCAGCGCCAAAGCCGAAGACGCCCGGACCTTGCCGAGCGCCTCCGAAGGCATATCCAACCCGAACACGGCCGGACACATACGGAGATACCCGAACGCCACCGAAAACGGGCTCGGAGAGAGTCGGGGACAGTCGGCAGATGTACGGAGATTACCGAACGCCACTTCGGGTTTCTTCGGAGACGTAAACTCCTACAGCGGATTGAAAAAGAACGGTCACGGCTTGGATTACGATATGCACCAGAGAGCAAACGCAAGCGGCATATTAACCAACGAGGATATACCGAGCGCTGCCGACAGCCTAGGTCGGAAACTTTCGGATTACGTCGGCTCGGGCAAGTTCGGCAATGTTCGTGAACGCTCGGGAGTGCAAGATGGCGTTCCTTCCGCTTTCGCCGAGGGAGACAATTTACAGCAGGAGTTTATGCTTTTTTTGGCTGGAAAACAGCAAAAATTGCTCAATCAGGCCAAGCAGAACCCAGTAGGCAGTGCTCCAGTCCCAACCACAGCAGCACAGGAGGTACCACAGCTGTATTACTTGGATGGGACACCCTACACTGGGTCTTTGCCTGACACACAACATCAACAACACAGGATCACACCACCCAAGCTTCCCCCCTCTGCTACCATCCAGGCTGGATTATCAACTGCAGGCCTGACAGCTGAGAATATGGGTGTGGAGGGGGACCTTGCCGGCTACCTGGATGCAAAGGACCAAGGTGACTTGTTATCCACTTTATTTAAGATAGGTGAAGCTTCTAAGAAAAAGAGGTCACAACACTGGTTAAGGCCAGATTACCACATTCCCACTGACAAAGTCTACTCTGATATGACATACAGAGAGCTAATATATGGTATGACATGTGTCCAGGAGAAGTTAGCTATTGCTAATTTACCACATTGGTCTGCAAAAAGTTATGGTGACCATATGAGATTCGTAGCTAGGAAGGGCCTCAATGCCACTTATACCTCGAGTGCACTAGCTAAATATGAGCATGATCTCACTACTAGAGTGATTTCAGGGGAGTTACCCGGATTTCAGACAGCTAAGCACGCATCAGTCTCTGATAATTTGGGCTCTGATAACCTACAGGTGGTACAGGATTTGAAGGCTGAATTAGCCAGATTAAAAGCAGGTAACAAACAAGGCACTAAAGGTAAAGGCCCCTCTACTCAAAACAGAATCCATTGCCCTACGGATGTTTGTGCTTTGTTCAATTTCACTAGATGTTGGTATAACCCATGTAACAGGCAACACGTATGCGCGGTGTGTAAGGGCCCCCACCCAGCAAAAGGGGGGTGCAAAAATCAACCAACAACCACAAGCAGTGGAGCAAACAATAATGCGGGAGGGGGGTCAACCTTTTTCGCACCACCGATCCACTCCCGCGTATCTTGATGTACAAATAATATTGACGGTGCCCATGATATTCCGGATTCCTACGGTTCCGTGGTCAATGTAACAACCAACAATTTACCAGACATTTATTGTGATAGAGACTCGCTTGTGTGTACTTCGGACATATCAGAATTATTGTCAATTTATGTAAGCTATGCTCCATTGTGGGATATTAACTCCACCCATATCCTAAAAGGGGTCAGATCTCAAATGAAACCCGCAGGCTGGTTATCAATGCTTAGTGGAGGCCCTAATTCAGTTTATGGTACAAATGGTTGGGATTATGACGCCGCATTCCTAATGGACGGCATAATGCACGGGTTTAAAGTAGTGGACCCAAACACACATATTAGTGAGTATAGCACTAAGAACTATGTACCCCAAGAAGCAAGGAACTTCATTGATAACCTGCTAAAGACAGAAGTAGACCAAGGCAAATTGTCTATAGTCACAGCAGCACCTACTTGCATCCACGCCTTAGGTGCGGTTGAGAAAAGAGATGGCGGTTATAGACCGGTAACGGACGCCAGTAGACCAGAAGGTCTATCTATTAATTCACATATGAATGAGACATTCCACCACTTTAGTTACACTAGCATCGATGATGTGACCAAGGTGCTCCGACCCGGTATGTTCATGGCAGTCACAGACATTTCCGCAGCGTACCGCTCTATTATGATTAGGCCAAGCGATAGGCAATTCCAGGGCCTACAGTGGACATTCGACTCACAGAAAGTGTATTTAGTGGACAACTTCGTGTCATTCGGCACTAGAATGGCTGCATTCCTCTTTAATAGGATTACTGACAGCATAGCTCGTTATATGAGAGCTAACGGTTATTATTGCTTTAATTATCTCGATGACTTACTTACTATGGGTAACTCATATGCGGAGTGCCAAAAAGCACAGTTGTTTCTACATAGCACACTCCACTCGTTGGGTTTTTTCTTATCCTATAAGAAGGTTCTTTCACCTGCACAAGTTCAAATTTATCTAGGGATAGAAATTGACTCACTACAAATGTGCCTCAGACTACCGGAGAGCAAGATCAATAAATTGCACAGTGAGCTACGTTTCTTTGTAGGTCGCCGAAGGGCAACCAAGAAACAGCTGCGCCGTTTATGCGGGATCTTAGCACACTGCTCTACTTTAGTCAGGGGGGGCAGGACATTCTCTCACAGAGTCATAGGCATGTTATCTGCGTTCACGAGCACTACAAGGTACATAACCCTCTCTACCGGGTTCTTCAAGGACCTAGACTGGTGGCTAAGATTCGCAAAGTGGTTTAATGGCGAAGCAAAAATTGTCAGCACTCTACCGTCCACAAAAAGTGACTTATACATGGATGCATCAGACAGGGGCTACGGTGTCAGGTACGGCAAGGACTGGATATGTGCAGGTTGGGGATGCAGGATCAGTATGAACATAGACAGTCATGGACACTGCCTCCCGCCACCTAGTCAATTCGTGCCTGAAAACATAAACATCAGGGAGCTATACCCCATCTTAATGGTGATTAATAGGTGGGGACCTTTATGGCGCAATAGGAAAATTGTCTGTTACACGGATAACACCCATGTAGTAAGCGCACTGAATAAGGGCAAAAGTACAAATACAAGAGCGATGGACTTCCTGAGAGAACTGTTTTGGCTTACAGCTCTTTATAACTGCCATATTGTAGCATTACACATCCCAGGACGACTTAATGTCCTTGCAGATGCTTTGTCAAGAGTGTTATATTACCCGCATAACCTTCCTATGTATCTATGTTGTAGCGGCGGCTAAGCTATGCGAAGATTTGGACATGAAAGCGGCAATAGCGAGAGCGCATGCTTGGAGCGTTTCCACCTGGAAAACTAAATGCAGCCAATGGAAAAGATTTATTGTGTTCTGTACCATCTCTGCCTCTATAGTCGTACCCACTTCGGTTCAGACCATGTGTCGATATTCAGTGTACCTGTCTTCGGACTTGAAGTATAGCACTATAGACAATTACGTGAGTGCAGTGATAAGTTTAAATGCACATTATGGCTACGACGTAGCTTGGATAAGGACAAATTTTATGTTTAAGTGTACTATGTCAGGTCTGCGCAGGATCCTCGGTGACCCTATACCCACTAGAGTCACACTGTCAGTTTCGCAACTCTTGGACATGTCTACAAAGGTGAATCTAGCAGTACCTGACCATTTAGCTATGTGGGCATGCATCGTTACTAGCTTCAGGACCCTTCTCAGGAAGAGCAACCTAGTAGTAGGCAACGCAGCAAAAGCATCACCACACTTTCTAAGAAGAAAGTCTGTATCATTCACTAGCTGGGGTATGATTGTCACGGTTTCAAGCTCAAAAACAATCCAATTTGGACAGAGAGTCCACCACATCCCGGTCGTAGGAGTCCCTAACTCACCACTTTGTGCAGTATCTTTACTCAAGAGACACTTTGACAGTACCCCCACGACAGACCCTGAAGCACCCGCCTTCCTAGTGCGCAAAGGGAATTCGCTGGTCTCATTACAATACTCAGCACTACTTAAGTTCCTGAAACACCTACTAAGTACTATTGGGATAGATACAAACAGGGCCGGAATACATTCTCTGAGACGTTCGGGGGCTGCCTTTATGCACCTGTGCGGTATCCCACTAGAGGACATCAGATACACCGGTGACTGGACAAGCTTGTCTGCTCTTTTGTACTTAGCCAAACCACTTGGTACCAGGATAGATATAGACAATATAGTCGCCACGGCACTGAAAGCTACTTTTTAGACATACTAATGTGTAGAGTATCAGGACTATATCATTGTTCTGGTGTTGCCGGGTCATTTGGACTCAGTTTAGCCCAGACCGCAGCTACTCGTCCTTCATTACTGTTCCAGAATCAATGGGTGAGACCAATTCTGATTGGTCTATGTATTGATACGGTCAGTACCACTACTACTCACCCACCTGCTACTCCTACACACACACACACACACACACACACACTGCTACTGCTCCCTGAACATACCTGTGGGCAGTGACCCACTACTGCAGCCTGCTAGCCTAAGGGCACACACACATGGGACTCTTCCACTGCTTCAATTTTTTTTTTTATGTAATTTCTCTGTATTAATATGTTATTACTTGTTAATAAATAGGGCCGGGTCATTTGGACTCAGTTTAGCCCAGACCGCAGCTACTCGTCCTTCATTACTGTTCCAGAATCAATGGCATTTTCTATTAAATATGCCATGATATCAATACACAATTGAGTTAAGGGGTATCCTTAATTTCTGCATGTTGCTGGCATCCCATGTTTCAGATCTTATATTTCTGTAGCTAATTGGAATATGTTATCATGTACAGTACCAAAACGTAGCTGAAGACATGAATTTGAAAAAAGGGATTTTCCCCTAATGTTATGATTTCCCAGGTTTTGTCACATTTGATTTATTACTGCTTCATACCTTTTAGAGGGTAAGGGGTAAGGTTGGGTGGCTGTAGAGGGTAATAGCTTGAAACCATTCAGCCACAATGTGAGACATTTTAAGAATATGCTGTCAACTGTTTGTTCCCCCCTCCTGCAAAAAAAAGTCACTGCCAATCTTCCCTAGAATATCAGGGCTAATACACAAAAGGCACATCCTCCCAGTAAAACAGTTGTTACTCATAACTACGATGTAGCATTAAACTGTTGTATTTTTTATCAACAGGGGGTGGTGGGTTTGAAGGGAGGCATAAAAATTTCAGACCCCTCCCGAGGGGGGAGGCTAAAAAATTTTGCTCTCTTTTTAGCAAAAAAAGCAGCGCGCCACTATAGATCAAAGAGAGGCGTGAAAATTCAAATGGAAAAAGCAAATGCGGTAGTGGGAACTTTGTTCCAAAGTAGGTTTCAACCATCATAAACTTGAAAGTATACCTTGCATTTTCTGATTGAATGTTAGGTGTGCCATTGTTGGATGGCGGCACAGTGCGGCTACAGAAGCTGATCGGGTTGTCACGAGCGCTGGACCTGACACTAACCGGGCGCCCAGTGGAGGCACAGGAGGCACTCACCATGGGGCTTGCTAACAGGGTCTGTCCACAAGGCTCAGGTAAGGAAAGGTTAATTCTCAAATGGCTGCATAGTGCCTGAAGTACTACATATGATTTATAAATACACGCCCTGGATTCATGTATCATGTTAATACGTGGAAGGTTTTACAAATAAACCTAGTTTGGGTTCCCCTTAATGGAACTATCTAAAGCATCTTGATGCATCATCCAATACTTCATTCATGCATCATGCCTACAAAACGGCACTATGTAAAAAGGGCTTGATTATGATTGACGTGAGAATTCACTTGGAGATTTTTTTTGCTCCCCCCCCCCCCCAATCAGTCAAACTCTCGCTTACGCAATACTGGGATTAAGTATGGATAAAGTCAGCACATTTTAACTTCAGATTGTCATGTCTTCCAAGAGATAGATTCCTTCAAAACTTAGGGAGTGGTCATTATCTATTAGTCATTATTTATTAACAGGGGGGGTGGTGAGTTTTCGCATGTATGTGTGAACATTTTTTACAATTTTTGTGGCCCCCACAACCCACCGCCATGCCAGAGGCATGGAAGATCTTTATGCCCCTTTTTGATCTATAGTCAGGCACAGGCTTATTTGATAAAAAGAGGCTCATTCTTTATGCCGCCCCCTCAAGATGGGTCAAAAGTATTTACACCGCCCCTACCCCGTTGATAATGATCAGTAATCTATGTTCTCTTACCCAGCGGTTGGTGAAGCAGTCAAGTTGGCACAACTCTTGTGTCTCTTCCCGCAAGAGTGTATGCGTGCTGACCGGCGCTCTGCCTACTACGCCGCTTATAATGCCACATCATTTGATGATGCCTTCCAGTATGAGTGGGAGAATGGTGTAGACATAGTACAGAAAGAATCAATAAAAGGTAAGTTTTTGGAATGCTTTGGATATATACACTTACACTGTCATGTACATTGTATCACAATTGGACAATAGAAATGTCGTATACATGCAAATGCGACAGCTCTGTGCCGATTTGACTACACAAAGTAGTGTCCCTAATACATTCTGGAATCTCTCTAACCATCAGTGCTGATAGTCTTTATAACCCAAACTAAATACAGAATTTAGCCATTTCCTTAGGATTTTACCACATATAAACCTAATTCAGATACAATCTTTATAACGATACTTAAACTTACATAGGTCAATCAAAGTATCAGCAATTAACAATTTTGGGTGGAAGTTCACTTTCAATTTTGCAAATGAATATGATCCAAATACAGGCAATATCTCTTCATGTCTACTCATCATTCAGTATAAAAAAAGAAATTCAATTCAATAAATTTTAGAAAGTTATTCTTTTCTTTTTGTAGGTGCTACGCGTTTTAAGGATGGTGCGGGTCGACATGGAAGCTTTGACATCCCAGGACCCCACAAGTCTAAACTGTGATAAAGACTAACCATTTTCAGAGACATGGATTGAGCTCATAGGGAATGTGATTATTACCCATTATCTTCTGTGCAGAAGATAGGACGAGTGCTCTGTGTCTTTTTTTGTCTTAGGTGGGGACTGACCGTAATTGTAACAGCAACGGCCTGTAGTAGCATTATCACTAAGGGTTAGAGTAAATAGGCAAAAATGTGATACCCAATGCATCTCCGGAGTCTGGCATGAATGCTAGGCGCGCCTAATACATAAGGCACTACACTGGGTGCATGCTAGTCAGTTCGTGCCTGACGCAGAGATGCCACTCACTGGCCGACAAAAACCAGGAAAACTGGACTTTTGGACACATTTTCCCAGGAATTTAATATAATTTAATTCAGGAATCTTAGAATGAAAAACAGGAATTCCTGGTAAACCAGGAAAAGTGTTGACGGTAGCAAAGCAGAGAGATGCTCGGACGGGCTAACAGGAGGACGTAGCGTTAGGCTTGGCTGGCTAGGTGCATGCTACTAGTACTGTGGTAGCAGCTGCTTAATACGTCGAGGCTATAATTAATTTTAGTCGTAGTATGGTAAATGGAGTGACGGGTTTCACTGAGAAAAATATCCTTCTATCGTATACAATTTAAAATTATCGAATGATTGACGGATCGATGATATAGCTACTATCCAAGTTCAAACGGCTTTGATTCTTTGTGTCCCTTGTCGTCTTCATCCATACAAACAGCCCTTTCACTAAGTCACCAGTGATGCATCCATACATTATGCTGGCCGAGTGGGGCTCATATATACCCAAAAAAAAATTCATCTTGTCTCAGTACAGGCAAGGGAATCACCAGTGCTGTCTTGGTGCATCGTGTGAACAAAGGACTCCAAAGATTAAAGTCTTCAGGGTTTTCCTGATTTCAGGGATTTTCAAGTTCCAAAGACTCCTATACTTATGCAAAACCTGTTTTCAGGGTATCTAATTGAGCATTTTGGGAACGATGAACCTAGACTTCACGCGGTCATATATTTTAAATGGGTTAAATTAGGGGGACCAAATTTGATTTGTGCATGAATGTTGTGGTATCAAACTACACATCGTAAAATGTCAAGTATGTCAGCGAACATAGACATATCTCGGGAGACAGCTGTCTGCACCTCCTCACCTCAACACTACCTTGATGCTACTGGTGTGGTTGCCATGCTCGCCTCACCTTATCACCGAACATAGACACCAAACATAGACATATTCCAATTTCTAGACATATAACAATTTCTTTATCAAGGCATGCCTAAGATTAATAGGATTTTCATGATTGTTATATCCTGTGTATGTATACTGATAAAGTACATGTGGAAAAATAAACCAAATCTGAAATGAATGCTTTCTAGTTATTTTAGTTGGTTTTGAACATCACAAGAAAAAAAACAGTTTATACTGTAATAAATCAATTTATTTGCACATTGTTAGGCTCACAAGTATACAGATCTGACAAGGAAGACTCAAGAGCAAAGCTAAGAGTTATTCGATAGAGAGTACAAAAGTAAAGTTCTGGACAGCTATAATGAAATCAGTTTTTAAACTTTGTATGATGCTTATCCACAAGGATGCACCTTTACCCTGGCTGTAGCACCTCTCTCTTTAATGGCACTATTTACCTCATTTTTTATTTGAAAAGGAAAATAATTTGAATAATATTATCTTGGTTAGGCAAAAATATCATTAATTATACGGAAATTAAATACTAGTTTTTGAGGGATTTGGAATAGATACAGCAGCTTCATACTCATAGAAAATTGGAAAACAAGTTGTACAACAAATGATAAAAACATGTAAGTTTCAGTTGGTGACTAGATGCCAGTGCAATCGATCCCATGAACTAGAAAAACCTGGAATGTCTAAGTCTATACCATAGAAAACGATATTCATTAACCCTGAAAAGGTTGCATAATTCTTCAATGCACACATGTCTCTTTCGGCCATCTATGATGCAGAACTGCAAGACTAATGAGGCAAAACACAAGGGTGGTTTAGGTTACCGTGCTCAAAGTTTAAAACCTACCTAGCAAATCAAACTAACCTTTTTTTTTGGAAGGGGGGGGGGGGTTGAAAAAAAGAATTATGCCAACTTTGGGTAAGCTTTGAGTTGATTTAGTTATCCTCATTTTACATCTGCGAGTCGATGAGACAACTCCTGTACAAATTTAAAATTTTAAAAGTTAAGAATAATTCAGCTAGCTTAGCCTAGTTTTAAGCCATGTAACTTTGGAGAACACCTTTTGGCCTGAGTAACTTATCGATACTAAATTCATTAGAGTTGGTGAAGCAGTAAAATTGGTACACTCCCAACTGTTCTGCTGTATGCACTCTAAAAGAAGTCCTGGATGGTGAGTTACCCAATGGCATTGCACTGGTGCATCATAATGGCAAATATGCACAGTGCTTTGAATTATTATGCAGAGTTATAGAGAGTTCAACCCCTGATTCTTGGTTTAATGAATCGTTGTCCATCCTCGACATAAATCACCGGTTATCACTAATAATGGGACAGTTCTAAATTCCTTATACCACGCCGTAAAAAAAATCCATTTTGTATTTGATATAATAAGCATATGTTCCGTTCAAGAAGCATTGTCAAAACTTTCATAATGTTATTTTTTCCCTATAAATTCTGGCCAAAAGCAATGTGTATATATATACAATTAGACAGGTATTCTTTTATGAATCGGCGTGCTTATTATATTAAATACAATACATTCGAAACCATATCAATACTCGTTTTCTCATATCCAGTTATCATCTACATCCACAATATAAAGTAAGCCTTCTTTTACCAAACCCTTACGAAATAACAATATATACAACATGTAAAAGCAAACCCAGCACCAATCCTTTCTCTACATGGTTTGACAAAAATAATTGTCTTGGCAGGGATTATAAGTCATATTTGGGACCCCAGATTATGTTTTTTTTCTACAGCAGTATCAAAATTTATATTCAGGTATTCGGAGACATTAAATCCTTAAAGGACAGTATACTGCTAGAACAGAAAGAGTCAACAGAAAATTGACATAAAACCTCTAGGCATCACACTGTCCATAAAGGGTTTAATTTTTTTTAATTTTCCTTTTTTTGCATGTCAATATGTACGTTATGATAAAGTATGTACTTGTGATTATTCTGTGGTGTGACCGTTACATAGAATTTTAGGTACATTTGTACATAAGTGTTATGCTTTCAATCATTCCTATATTTACAGTCTCAACATATTATTTGGGGTGTTTTAACTAGTATCCTTTGTACACTTTTTTCACCAAAAAATATAATGTAAATACTGGATTAAGCGTGTAGATTGTGACCACTGTTCTAGTTAACACTTATGGATTTGACTGCCCTGGTTTCGGAGTAGGCCGTCCAAGACTTGGCTGTTTAGTACCAGAAGTCAACCGCTCAAGACAAACTTTCGGATAGCATACAACGAATGATCAACTGTAACTCATTAATAACATGTGGTAGAATGTATACACAATCCAAACCAATCTAATTTACTTAATAACCTATCTATATGGTCGAATTTCACTATTAAATCAAATCTTAGGGGAAAAATGCCGAATCTATCTGCACCTCGATCAACTAGCTATGTGGTCAAGTCTTGGGTTGCCTACTCTACATGTATATAATTATATGGACATTAAGTCAACATAAATCAATATTCCAAGCCCAAGTACATGTTCTCATGCAGTATCTAAGTCTTCTTATGCTTTACATCTAAATACATGTATCACTTCGAGTTGTGGCACAACGGACACTTGTGGCCTCAGTCAGTGGATATCACTGTTTGGGTGGACAACATTTACAAAGGGTTTTCCTAACAAATATCATTTCCTTACAGGGTGTCATCAGTATTATTTTTTTTTTCAAATATTCTATTCATAAATTAGTACTACACACCCTTGTTACAGTAAAAGTGTTGGGGAATATCAAATACCGGTAGGCACTTTCAATAATGGAAACACAATGGGGGAGAAATTAATACAGGTGATTCAATGATTACCTATCATATTTCTGTGGGGAACACTTTATACGTTTTGGGTTTTAGTTTTGTACAGCAAGTCATTTTTTTTTTTTTTTTAACATCACACTCCCGGACATTGATACACATAATTTTGCATGCTGAAATTGGAATGTATTATTATATTTAGTTACCATTTTAGTTTATACTCGGTGTTGCGTACCTTTGCATGACAGAGCTCTTTCCATAAAACATCTTCATATCATATAATTTAATACAAGCATTGAGTTGTTTTTTTTATCGTCCCTGGAATTCCTTGGGGGACTAATTAATAAATACAGCATGCGAAACCTAGGGTCACAAGCATATATTGCACTTTTTAATCGGCATAATCATTAAATTATACATATAATTCACGTACGAGTAGCTTTGTAGGTCATTCATGAATAAACAAGATGGAGATCGATTTTCGTCCCCATCATCCTAACCCTATAAATTGTAAGGACATCATAACGCCTCAAAGTGTCATGTTCCTTTATTGTTATAATGCAGCAAAGCAGTACAGAGTACTGTGAACGTATTAATTTTCTCGCAGTACATTTTTTTCCTATTTTCGCGCACAAAGTCACTGGACCACTCACCCTGTGCCTGCGCGAAAATATGATTGCGCAAAATGGTCTTTCTATGCCAGCTGCATGAAAATTTAGCTGCTCAAAAATATGTACGTTTACAGTACCCCTTGTAGAAGGTGCGGCTTATACACAGCGACTTTTAGGTCCTCCTAGCTCCATAAGGGGGCCAATTAGACCTTTCATTTGATATAAACCCCAAAGTAGTATAGGGGTTATATAGGGTCCATGCTACACCTTTCTCTTTTGTTAAATTTTGAAAAGTCCTTGACTGAAACAAAATAGATGTTATTCTGATTTTCTTTTACTTCGCAATTCATAAACTCTTCTGATTTTTTTTTACTTCGCAATTCATAAACTCTAGGTGCATCTTATATGCAGGGTAGACTTGTTTTGGGTGCTACAGAATCTTCCCTGCACTGTATTGGTGCATCATATTGACCGTTTAGTGGGTGGTGTATCATACTCATAGGGTGGGACTCCTGTACGACTGAAGCCCTGGCTAATTTCTCACCAGGACTGCATTCATGCATCATGACGACAAAGGACTACACTACATTGATACACTAAACGGCCCTGTGAAGATAACTTTGTAAATCCCAGAGAACACTTTTTGGTCTCCACATTACCATGGCCAAGAAAAACCTTTGAGGGCTAAATACAATGAAACCCATCACACAAACATTCCAAAAACACCAGTAGGAGCTGTCCTCACTGACCTACATAACATGTATATAAACTGTTGGAATGATTTCTTCTTTTCTTTCTTTTGCAAGTAATAACATCAGTATTACATGCATATACATGTACCGGTATATGCTTAGTCCCGATCTATAACTACACTGTCTTGTTAGTTTTCCATTTCAACCCCTGTAAAATATACATATGGAAATGGAAGTTTTTGGTTAGTATTGATATATTATGAATAGGTAGATTCCTATTTTTGGCAAGGGAAAAAAACGTAGAAACAAAAGCCTTAAATCGACAATTTTTGGTCAAACATACTCTCGAATATAAAGTAAAGATGGACCATTTCTTGGCAAGTAACAAAAAAAAAGCAACAAAGTATGTCTGTAAGTCTTAATGAAAGCTATATTAGCCTATACACCAGTAATTAAGCATACCGGTACACTGGTCATTAAATAAGTAACAGGCTGCTGAAAATCAACCCTCAGGAGCAGCTTCGAAGTTTCTGCCAAAATACGATGTAAATTATATCATCAAATCACATTATATGCGAAGTGCTCCGGTATGTTTATTCTAACCTAGTGTTCTTTTTTAACCCTTTAAGGGCAGCATGCTCTTTAATGTGGCATGCCATAAATCCCTCCATTGGAAACACACCGAAAAACGCCGAGGGCTAGCGCGTATTATTGTTATTATGACATTGTTCTCGTCAGCTCACAAGGCATTTACTTATGTGTATTGATTCATACGAACACTTTTGACGTTTCAATTATGTCAAAATCATGTCATAACAAAGATGACTGTAGCAGTTAGTTAACCTACCACTACAGGTTAGATTCAGCAAGTAATGCTCCTAAACACTTTTTAAGTATGGCAGTCGGACCTATGGGGATTCAGATCTCAGAAATGGTCATGAGTGGAGGAGTCCTGGGAAACTTTCACACCCATGTACATGAAAACACCTTGAATTATCAGCGTAGTTTTTCAGTTTATCACGGTAAATAATTAACCATTTAAGGGTCAAATAGCGTATGAACGTAATACACAAATGATACAGTCTGATGCCATGCTGGCGAGTAGATTCACTATCGCTGCATCGGTACATCATACCGATAATCCTGGAGGCCCTTTAATGAATTAGATTTACCACTGAGAATTATTCGATCTATCGCATACCATGGCTGTTATCATCCTTCGATGTCTGAGTCGCCACCTGCAGAACTCATCATGGGCATTTCCTCTGGGTGCGCCATCACTTCTGAAGCACGCAGCTTGCCGTAGTTTGATGGTCGGGGTCGTAACCGCCGCCGGGCACAGGAACCGTTACAACATGACATGACGATGAGGATGAGGAAGACAAGGCCAATACCCACAGCAACCGTGATTAGAACAACCTGCCATACTGTGGGGAAAATGGAGGAATCGTGTTAAGAAAAACAGAGAAAATATTTTATAGAAATGTGTGGATTTGATTTCTCCTTATCTATGACTTACTAGTTTATTTTTTTGGTGCTACTGTTATTTTTTATACTTAACATTAAATCCGAAAAGTTGATATGCCTGACTGTGAAGTAATACAGCATATTGTACGTAGCACTCACACTGTGTAAAATAAGGGAAGGTGAGGTAGCCGCACTCCCGTATCCAGTCTGAGGCGATGTTACCTTTGGTTAAACTGATGAGTTTAGATAAAGAACAGTTCCCAGTGCAACCTGTTGAAGTAAAATGAATTCATTTAGTCAAAAGTTAAGATAAAGGAGTGGGTTATCTTTGAACAATGGGGACGGCAATATTTGATATTTCCCCATGCCTGTGTGCCATAACACTAAACACGATGCTTGAATATAGTATTGATGAGTAACATGGGAACATCATGTACCATTATAAAGTCATAGTGAATTTAAGGACATAATGTCCTTAAAGTTTCAAAGCTCTGCTTTAGATGTCCCTGTGAACTATGGGGATCTATGTTCTCAACATGAAAAAAAGATCTATCCAAATGTCCCTGTGCACATACCTGGTACCGTAAGTAGGAAGGGTTCGTGTGTCGTCTCGTTGCGCAACCAGACCTGTACATACCAGCCGGTCAGCTCGGGGGTGTATGATATGGGCGTGGTGTCGTGGTGTAGTTCTACGTACATGGACGTAGAGTAAGGCACCATGCGGTGGTTATATACATTCAGCGCACACATTAACGCCAGCACTGTAGTGTCATGCTGTAAGTAAGAAAACAATATGATAAACTCT
The DNA here is from genome assembly GCA_949317995.1 of Acholoe squamosa. Taxonomy (NCBI): domain Eukaryota; kingdom Metazoa; phylum Annelida; class Polychaeta; order Phyllodocida; family Polynoidae; genus Acholoe; species Acholoe squamosa. The sequence continues at coordinate 31,556,472 of OX439049.1, read as the reverse complement.
GATGATGCCTTCAACATAATACTCAAGATTTCTCTGACTACTGTAGAAATATAGGGCAGCAATGTGCATTGCTCGTAACTCGAAAAGAAATAAATCAATAGCCTTCAGCAAGTCTAGCTTGTGGTCTGATATATCAGCACTCCCTCACCCAGGTTATTGGCACCACCAAGCTGCTATTCGCATAACTCCTGCCAAAACTGCCCTATTCACACCACATTGCCCAAAAAGGCGGGAAAGTTGATACATTTATCAACATCATATACCTTCACCATTGCAGGCAAAAAGCGTCTTATGGCCGCCAACCAGCTGACTCTGTAGAATATAGACAATTACTAAAAATTTACAATAGTTGGTACTGACAGGGATGTAAGTCAGGAATAGGCAAATATCAGGAAGCCATACATTTCCTTGATATAAAAGCTTTCTATTCTTCCAAACGACCCTCTTTACCACTTGTATAAGGAAAATAAACATCAGTCAAAAATTTTAGAAATCAGGAAATCCTGATAAAACCTGAAGACTTACATCCCTGTACTGAAATACCTTTTCCTGCAAGACCCCTACATTTCCTCCTTTAATGACACTACAAATTCATTAAGTAATTCTGCCTCTTATATATAAAATTTCCATCTTTTTTCAAACTTATTCGCACCACCAAAATGACTGAAAATGAGGGGACCCATAGTCGTCTCCTATAACTCTTTTCGAGTTAATGAGAAGAGAAACCACTCTCTGGTAATGGGGAAGTAGGAGGTCCTCTGATTTTGTTATGTCGGGACTGGAGTGGATATGACTTAATGGCTAAATACCAATGAAAAGGTAGGAATTCATACAAAAGTAAGGAAAACTTGCATCCCTGAGTGTTCCGTTGCAGTTTTACAGATTTCAGAAATATTACAAGTTCAGTGACACGAATGTCTTATTTTTAACAAAAAAAAAAGAGTGAAAAATCTGAAGGCAATTACCTTGGCTAGAAGAGTTTTGGCTCAGTATAAATGTGCTAATGAAAATGAACAGACTACTTACCGCGGAGTAAAGAATTGCTTTAAGATCCCCAGTTTCCAACATATTGCGTGCAATGAGCTGCATGTCTGATAGCATCTTGTCCAGCAACATGCCTGCAGACAAGGATCACATAATTGATTAAGGTTCAGTACACAAATTCCCCATCCTCACTCTTTTTTAATATTTTATCATATACATAACATTAATAAGCCCCCAAATGAATGCATGGATTTTTGTTTGAACACTTGTAATATATTTCTGTAAAATTACTAACTTTATACCTCCACCTGTACTAGTCACAATTATGAAATACTTTTCCATCTTCTAAACAAGGAACTTTTAGTCTGGATTTATCAACTTAATAAGGTGATCTCGGCCTCTATTATATTGTAAACTCGGCTGAATAGTTGTAGACTTCTGGATAACAGTTAAACCTAGAGATCAGTGATCATTTCTAACTTTCTACCTTATGTGTCAGGGATATATTCGGTTTTGCTCCTTAAATTAATGACACAAATACAATATAAGCGATTGGGACTCATCTTATGTAAGCCCCCCCCCCCCACTAGAGTTTAAAAATATGCCATCAACCCACTAGAGTAAAAAAATGTCATCAACCATCAACCATAGCCATCGACCATGACCTATACGCGATATCTTACAGCAGTTTCCCAGCACCACATGGTTATGAGTATCTACATTAAACTGTTATTTACAGTGTAAATAACAGTGCACAATAACACAGATATTAACATATAGATTATATCTTATACAGCTTAATACAGCGGGTATTACAATTTAATACATGAGTTACATCCTTATGTGTTAGAGATTGCCATCATTCATCAAAAATAGAGATCTAGCCTGTATTGTTAATTCTGACTGTTATATTTTCATATTTTAGGGAGTGTTTATGACAGCAATGTGTTTCAATTCACACACACGTGCACACAAAAACTTTTATACATGCATGCATACACCCAAACACAACAGGTTCTTTGTTTAATTCAATATTCTTTTCTGCACACACTATAGGTCCCATCACCAAGTATAGGTAAAAAGTTTAAAAGTTTCCCTGTTTGTTTCAAGTAATCATTGATTATTTCGCAGCCCCTCCACATACAGCAGTGATCTAAATATCACCTTAAAGCTAAGATAATGGGCTTTCTGACTGTACATGCCCTGTGGCCATGTTTTGAGAATCATGTGACTGGTTGCCATGGAAACCATGCCCAAACTTTGCCGAAATCTTCAGTTTTCCCCTACCTTTCATCACTCTAAGTCCCCATGCAGAGAAGCTATTATAACCATTTGCAAGGCAAGTGGACAGAAGTTGAAGAACTAAATTCTGCTTCTTTTGAGCCCAATTTGATAGCTTTAGCATCTCTACTCTTGAAGATATGGCCCTCTGAAGAGGCCGTCAAAATGTGTGAAATTGGCAGTTTTCCATTGGGAACCAGAGACCTTGCATTGTAAATGATTTGTGTTGGATATGAGTGAGCTGTAAAAGAGTCCCTATGTAAAACCATCGATTTTGCAGATGTGTGGGTGGGAGGTGAGCGTGAAAGGGTCCAGAAGGGCTAGACTGCACCCTAGGGTGGGCCCTGAGTGTGCTTTAAACGTTGGGGACCAATCCATTGAATGTACCTACACGGTAGTGATTCGGTCCCTAGGCAGCGTAGGAATACGGCTGAATTTTTCAATTTTCGGAGGCTAATTGTGGATCAACCACTAGACGTAGCTAATAATGAATTTCACCAGCATCTTTGCCCCACTACAGACTCTCTCTTAGTATCAACAGAATTCAAAAGGAAGCATTATCAAGCCTTCAGAAAATCACAAGTTTTTTTTTCTTGTGTTGACTTTATACCTGAAACTTCTCGGAATTTTCTTGTGAAACTTAGTATACTGAAAGTACACATTTTTTGCTTTGCCTTGACATCTTAGTCGTGGATTCTGATTGAAAACTTCATATTTCAGAATTACTCTTGTAAAAAATCTTATTGTTTGGCAGCGTTTTCTGATGTTCATGGCCCTATAAGTCAATCTGAAATGCATCTGACAGCTTAGAAACTTAACTGAGGTGAAAGCCACTGGAATTCTGCATGTAATTGACCCCTCACACATGCATATCGGAAGAGAACTCGCGGTTTGGCAGCCGCAACGATAGAACAAATGTGAATCGAGAGACCTCCGAAAGCGGGAGAAATTGGCCTGTCAGGATCAAAATGACCCCAATTTTCATTGGTTTCAGGGCCCAAACTTGCCATAAAATGAAGATTTTTGCCCAAATGTCCATTGCACATGCTTTGAAATGAAGTTCAGGCATGCTACAGTGTGGGCAGAATCGGAACAAACTGGGGTAGAGACATCCATCCAAGTTATTTCCTTGACTGAACACACATGTTGGTGTTTACCTATACTTGGTGATGGGACCTATAGATATGACTATAAGTGGATGGAAGTTATTTTCTGGTTTAGCATGTCCACAATAAATGTGATTGTTCTTTTTTCTGATATACTTCAAGAGATTATAGAGTATGCACGTTGGAGAACGAAAAACAAGGTGCAGTGCATTATCTTTAATAGAGAATAGAAGGGTGTCTGGAATCCATTAAAAAACGAGTCAAGTAAATGGGCATATATAGATTGTATAGTGGAGGTCATAGGCATAGGCCATAGGCCTTCAGTGTACAATGGGACAGGCTTGAGTCAGTCTATGAGGCTATCTACAAAGGTAGGTGACTTGTGCTGCCCTCTATAGTGAACCTAGAAATCTCCTTGGTGGTGCCATCTCATGGAGAGAAAAGGAATTAAAACCCAAAGCTAGTACAATTTTCATTAAAGTGACATTTCTTTTAGACCTTCAGGAAAATATGGAATCTTTAAATGAAAAAGAAATGACTGCACCATTCTGTTGTCATTTTCATAGAGATAACTTTAGAATAAAATTTGGCTGTATCCCTCTCTCTGTAAGGGTGTTATTTCACATTAAGTAGCATTGCTTTGTGATGTTTTTTGGTAACTACTGGAAAAATAACTTTTTTTTCCAGAAAAATGGGTAAAAAAAGAAAAAAGAAATGAAAGATAAAACAAATATCCTATGACCTATATATCATTTTCAGCTTGTTTCATGCATTTTTTCTAGGACATAGAACCATAAATGTAGAAATAGGACAGAAATATTGATATTGAATAGGCCCTTCAGAAAACGAGTTCAAGTAACCAATAGAGCCGTTAGGCGTAGATCAAGTATATCTATGGTATTACTTGACTCATTAATAAAACACTTAATAAACACAAGAAATAATGCTAAAATGCAACTGAACAACAGAAACTATTTTGCAACTACGACACAGGTACACATGTTAAGATAATTATATATGTAAAAATTAGGAAGATATGAAAAAATAATGAAAGATAGACAGTGACGGATTTTGTATAGCCTTCCAATGAAATATATTTCACATCAGGTGAGTTAATATGGCCCTAAAGAGGAGGCGAACCTAAAGTTAGAGTTGATTAGAGAAAACAACAAAATCTGACATAGCTGTGCTGCCACCGCGTTCTTTAACTGACTAGGCCTACCTCCGGTTAACCGATTTGTGGCCCGGTCACACCACTGCACCATTATACTGACAGGAATGATTTCTTCTCCCATTTCATTGAACATGTCGTTTGTTACCCAGGTAGGGAAAGACATGTTGTGATGTTTCTGTAATATAACGTTATAATTGGGTGAACACTGAGAAATACATACACATGGACCACACTGAATGAATAAAACTAGTCTATGGACTCCTTTTCCTTTTTCATCAAATATTTGACATTTTTATCAAATGTTTGCCCCCTTTTATTAATTTGTTGACAAAGGTGTTACCTATGCCTCTGAGGCATACTACAATGTAGTTTCACACTTTTATCTATTAAGTTCACTAATGAGAGAAGATTGGCCAAAGATTCAATATGTGGAGTGAACAACATAGGAACACTTGCAATTTATGCCATTGTACATTCAATGAATGATATTAGATTACATACAATTCTGGATTTTTTCCCATCATTACAAAAAAGGGGAAAGAAAGTCCATGGACTAATTTATTCATTCAATTGTTGTGGCCAGAGAAGCAATTACAATCGTTCCTCACCTCCGGTCAGGCGGACCACCTTCACGGAGCCACAATATTTCTGATACTTCCAGACAATCTTCATTTGCCTGAGCTCCTGGTAATTGTCGAGCGACACCCACTTGGGCCACCGAAAGCCATGCTTTTTCTATAATGATGAGCAGCGGATTCATCATAGCAATACTGATTACATAGTTGCCTTTTACAAACTGCAATACCCTTAAAATATACAAAGTACTTACACATAATACTATCAATTTCTACGGAAAACAGATATATGAAAAAGATGGCCAATTTCCCACTTTCAAGTTCTCTTTTTACTTGACCTTACTTTAGTAAGTAAACCCTCCCTCTCCTCCTCTGTATCCTTATCCGTGTCCTACCCTTTCCTTTTTCCTTGCCCCCACCCCCTTTCTCCTTCCTCAATTGATAAAAAAATCAGGTATCCTCACCTCACAGAGCAGGGTGTCATACATGCCTTCAACCTGATCAAGCGTGGAGATGGAGCCATTGGTGCTGTTGTATACTTTCTCTATCAGCACCTGGATCATAGAATTAAACTATGTTAATTATGTGAAAAGAAAAGCAGAACTTTAAATAAACGTATTGTATAATACCGTAATCTCCCGCGTATAAGGCGCACCCTGCGTATAAGGCGCACCTAGAGTTTAGAGATTTGACCAGAAAAATAAAAAATTCATAACTTTTGTTCTACTGAATGGATTTTGAAAATTTAAAAACCTATGTGTTGCATGGACCCCTCAGACCCCCTGGACCCCATATCCAGCTGATGAGGTTATATGGGAGTGTAAGATATTAAATTGAAGGTCTTGATCTCCCCCTTGCAGATCCAGGAAGAACTAAAACCTCTCGTATAAGACGCGCCTTATACGCGGGAGATTACGGTATAATACCGCCAAAAAAAGTGATAAGAACACTTCATAGATCAGCGATTTTTTTTATATTTTTTACTTATCGAAGCTTGCAAAGTAAAACGTCTTGGACTGACAAGATACTGCATATAAGCGACAATCTGACGGTAAGGAGGTCCTATCAGGTTCTCTGTGGAGTTATACTTCTGTTCTTTAATTGTTGAATAGATCGCAGCCCAGGCTACCACAATATAAAAACCGTAATAGGTCTCAGATTTACCGATTTTCAGATTTTAGGTGATTGGTAACAGGGACAACTTACCCTGTGCTTGGCCTTTAGATCCTTTATAATTTGGTTATTCTCAAATTCGGCAAAGTGTTTTGCCAAGGTCGGACAGAGTTCTGCGTCATAATGCAGTATCTGAAACAGTAAATAACAGTTTTTTATTATTATTTTCTTTTCTTCTGCGGATGGTTCCCGACCAGTCCCTAAATATGGGTTTATATTGAATACATGTGTGGGGTCTATCATCAATAACGACGCCAGTAGTTATATACTTTATTTCTAGAATTCCAATTGGCACTTCACTGAAAATACAAATTATCTAAAAAAAAAAAAACACGAAACAAGTCCATGACGAGAATCTTAAATCATCACGTTGATGATTGTCGTCATGATAGAGTCGAGATATTAGTATACGTCCATGCATAAACAGAGACCAAAACCTTTCTTTGTGATTGGGTGCATGTATCCCGTATATATACTTTTATGTGCAATAAAAGATATATACATTGCATGTTTCAAACAAGGTTAAACATACCATTAGTTTGGCCTTTTAACCATTTGAGTACTGTCTGCATGATGTTTAATTTTTCTTCTTTTTGTTGTTGTGTTGTTTATTATTTTGTTTTTGTTGTTGTTGTTTTGCATGATGTTGAAATGCGTCTTATTTGTTATCTCAAAAATATTAATACGGCACCAAATATGTAGCAATGGTACGTGAAGCCTACCCATATGGAGTTAATCAACGTCAAACAGTTAGCATGATGCATGAGTATAACCCGAATAAATCAGTTCCCAGGGATGCATTCTTGCATTATGATGACCAAATCCAAACCTACCTTATCGTTGGAAATGTCTATGGAGTGTACAGGGACCGGTTGCCAGGATAGATCAGGGTTCCACTTCTGGTGCCCCTCTGGTGGGAAGACAGCAGCTAGCACACACTGAGCGCTCATCAATGTACGGTCTATGGCAGAACTCTGGATGTACACCTCATCCCGCTTGTATTCCACGCTCAGGAACCCGGCATAACGCTGACGGATGTAATTACCAAGTGCATACTCCTGCCGCATACCGATCTGAAACACAACGTGGGAACAGTTTTAGGTCAGGTATACAGAAAGACAATACAGAGCCATAGATGATGTTTGGTACGGTAAACTCTTGTGTATAAGCTGCAGCTTACTGTATTTTACATAATTAGCGCACATACCCTAATAAGCAAAAAACCCCTCTTTCTGTCCCTATCTCAGACTAGAATGAAACCCAAAAATATTCGTTTTGGAAGACCAGTTTAACTTAAATCTACTACCGTAAATCCCCGGTCATAAGCCGGGTGTTTTTTCTATTTTGGGCCCAAACCGGCTTCTAAATTTTTTCCCAAAGTCCCCCCCGGCTTATGACCAGGTTTTTTTTACTATAGAACAAAGAGAAAATGGTAAAAATTTGATCCCAAAACCGTCTTTTAGGATTTCCCTGAACTCCCCCCCCCCCCGCTGCTTATGACCGGGGCCGGCTTGTGACCGAGGATTTACGGTATACATAGCTTGTTTTCTACGTGCACTTTGCTATAATGACACCGACTACGGTATGCCTGAGCCAGAGGCCAGTTTCAGTTTACAGAACCGATAGAAAGGATGGGTGTAGCTCATAGGTGGATAAAAGACCATTTTTCAAGCTCCAAATGAGGCTTATAGCTCCTCTTTTAAAAAGTCAGTGATGTAACTCATATGTGTGTGCAGCATCTATGAGTGAGAAGGGCAAGGGAGGATGAAGAGGGCAGAGAATAGGAGTGAAGATGCTAAGGCAAGATGGGAGTTGAGAAAGCAGTGCAGGGATATGAATATAAGGGCTGTGGAGGATCAGGAATAAGGATAGGGGAAGGGGAAAGAGGCGAGGTAAGAGAATGTGCACAGAGGGCATGGACAGGAAAGGTTAGAAGGGGGGAGGGATGAAGGGAGGGAAAAGGGGGAAGGAAGGGAAAGGGATAGAAAGGGGAGGGAATAGGTAGAGGAAGGGAGGGAAAAGTGAGGTGGGGAAAGCGAGGGGAAAACTATAAGGAAGGAAAAGGCAGGGAAAGGGCGGAGCAGTCTAGATCAAGGGGAGAGATGAAAAACTGAGCAAAGGAGCATAACATACCAGTGGAATGATGCAAATTTCCAATAATTTAACTTCATTTGATATTATTCCTTAGATGCTAGATATTTATCAATTATCTTCACCAACATACGACGCAGGGTAATACCTTTCCTATGCCATTGTTTTAAAGCAATGTGGGACAGCAGAATATGGTTCTCCGTGCCGCATGACCTTTACAGACAATGGCTGAGTGTTTTATAGCACATTGACATTTAAAGCCATTCTGAATTTAGATATTGAAATGAGACTCACTCCATTACTAATTTGTGGTCACAAGTTTCAGTTTTAAAAGTTTCTTTAGTGACTGATTCTAAAGGTGGGTGAAAAAGTTCCTGTTGAATCTGAGGTAAATATCTATTACAAAAGGGAAGGCAACACATTTGGATGTAATAAGTGAGAGTTTTAGAGAAAAGAAAGGCAGGTCAGGCAAAAATAGAGTAGACTACTTAAGGCATGGCTGGAGTAAGCAGGGCAATGCCAGCCAGGGAGTGGGGGAAAGCGGAGGAAGCGGCGAGGGGTAGAGTCAGTAAAGGTCGGGCAGGATATAGCAGGGCAGCGGGGAGCGAGGCAAGGACAGGGACAGAGAGAGTAGGATAGGACAAGGAGAGGCAGGGCAGGGGGAGGCATGACAGGACGAGGTATGAAAACGCAGGATACAAGAAACCGGGTCAGGGAAAAGAGGGCAAGAGCAGGGAGACAAAGGACAGGAAAGAGTAAAGCAGGAGTGCGGGTAGGTGATGCAGGGCATGGGGCAAAGCTGTGGAAGGAAGTGTAGGGGAAAAACATGGGTAGACAGGGCAAAAATGGGTAGGAAAAAGCAGGGCCAGACACTGGGAGGCTTGACAAGCAAGTCCCCACCATTGGGTCCACCTATAAGGATGTCCACTTTTAGGCACTAGGACCTTTAGACATGCCTGGGCATCTGGTGCACATCCATATATGGGTTGTATCATAACTAGACTCCTCACCTTCCCTGAACCTGCCACTTAACGTTATATACCCCCCCCCCCCCACACACACACAGGTATCCCATAACCTTAATTAGTTTAACATACTGGACCCCCAGCTATCCCATACCCCCCCTATACTCATGGACTGTGGGACCCTCTAATCCCACCCCTCGTTACCACCCACAACCCCTGTCCCAATCATAAGGATGTCCCTGGGGGATGTAACAGATGCTATGACATGGACCTGCTCTTTGTCTTTCCTGAAGACGATCCCTGTTTCTACCTCCCTGGACTGTAGAGACAGAGACAGTCTCCAGGAAAAGGCAGGGATGAAAGGCAGAGAAAGCGAGGGTCCCCAGCTACCGGGAACCAATTACACATACAATGCAATATCAAAATTGTGATATATATTTGAAAACAACTAAATCGTTTGCCTCACCTGTGACAGTTGTTGGTACCCCTGGCGCCATGCTGACTCATTATACAGATCACCAGGGAAACTTCCCATTGGGGACCGGTCTCCATGACGAAATAGCTGAATTTGAAAAAGAGAACCTATAACGGTTGCGAATAAATTGTTCCTAAGAATGTTTAACCATATTAACATCTGGTTCTTTATTGTTAATCTACCCTGTCACGTGGTCATGATCTTTACATTTATCTTTTATCTTATGTTTATCTATTTATAAGATAACCAGGGGAATTACTCGTTTACTAAGTGAAGCTTCCTGACCATTTTCAAATGATAGTGGGGGAACATGCCCATCTGCTGGGTCCCATGGACAGGGAAAAACAAAGGTTTATCTTTATCTTTATACATTAAGTGCACACGGCCTGAATGGAATCCGATAGGCGGTATTTTATATTTTATGTTGTAGGTCCCTTACTAAGCATCATTTCAGCTAGGTCCATCGCGATAAGCACAGATGATAGCACTGTCATAATGGGAACCATTCCACCATATTTGAAATAATTTTTCTTGAGCTTCAACGGTACATATAAATTTGCACTTACAATTGATGTGTGCATTCACAATAGGTTGATGTATATATGTCCCTTGACACGTGATATTATTATCATGAAGCTAAACTTGGGGATTCCGCTTGGTTCAACCATAGTTGTAGTACCAGTTTACGTTGGCCTCCCCAGATGATGAATGATTCATGTGTACCAGTATTGATACTACCGTAATCTCCCGCATACAAGGCGCTTCTTGTACGAAAGGTTTTGGTTCTTACTGGATCCAGAAGGGGGACACCAAGACCTTTCATTTGATATCTTACACTCCCCCCTAAGTCATAATAGGATCTAGGGGGGCCTGGCTGTAGCAACATAGAGCTTTTTCAATTTTGAAAATTCATTAAGTAGAACAAAAGTTATGGATTTTTCAATTTTTTTGACTATTTTCTAAAATCTAGGTGCGCCTTTTAAGCAAGGTGTGCCTTATACATGGGAGATTACGGTAATATCTAGGAAACTGTATGCAGGTACTCGCTATACATGCTATGATAATAAGACGTTTTAAGAACATTTATTATTCATGCCGTATGTATATGATAATAAAGTTATGAATTTGATTGTCTGAGAATTCATAGTTAATATTTGATATATCGTGTTTTACGTTGTTAAAACCAGACTTGCAGGTCCGTGTTAAAACGTAGTGACGTTAGTCAGCATGTGACTTAAACTATTGTAAGAACCACAACAACACATCAACAACAACATCATTATAACGTTATTAAAACGTATTTTCAGAATTGTATAATGTGGTACATAAAAAGAATTTTTTGAATATATATAATATGTGAGTTTGCCATAGGCATAGGGTATACAAATACAATGTATACGCAAAGTACTACAGTAATATAATGTCTGGATACCGTATTACCAGACTCCAGAGACATGATAACCCTGTACCTAGCATCCATGATATTACTTAGTCTTATCATCATAGAATAATACTAATATGATAATAAGCTTACAATACACAATGATACAATAGCCAATAGCCTAGGCTATAGGATACCGGTAGGCGGGTAGCACTCCAGCCATACTCTAGATGCTGGCCAGTTGGACAGGCTCTAACCCGGGGCTTTAACAATATAATGCATAGTCAGAGATGCCTGAATACACAGCAATGGGATAGCAATATAGTATAGCCACAATTGACTAGCAGCATCCCATTATGATCCCACCCCAACCCGTAGTACACACTTCACCAGTGACACCTCCTCACTGATTCCACTACCTTTACCAAAACGGCTACGCCGGAAGTCGCCGGCTTAGACGTTGGCTGTTCCCGTAGTTGGCCAGTCACAGTCACTCTGACTGCAACCAGCGAAAGTGACCCTGTGAAGTGAATGTCCAGAGTGAAATATCTGCTGCTTGGAGATTGAGTTGCAGTGCTTGTGGCGTGTGGTGGCGCCACATGCTTCATGTTTTTACCGTCTTTCTTGGACGTGCACCCCCCCCATCAAGGGGTTTTAAAAGGGTCTGCGGAAGGTGTAAATGTGTTACACAGGGTCTGCGGAAGGTGTAAATGTGAGGCGCAGGGTATGCGGGAGGTGTAAATGTGAGATGCACGGTGGGGGGAGGGTGTACATGTAAGATGGAGGGTCTGCGGAAGATGTAAATATGAGACGCAGGGTCTGCAGAAGGTGTAAATGTGAGACACAGGGTCTGCGGGAGGTGTAAATGTAAATGTGAGACGCAGGGTCTGCGGGAGGTGTAAATGTGAGGTGCAGGGTCTGCGGAAGGTGTAAATGTGAGACGCAGGGTCTGCGGGAGGTGTAAATGTGAGACGCAGGGTCTGCGGGAGGTGTAAATGTGAGACACAGGGTCTGTGGGAGGTGTAAATGTGAGACGCAGGGTCTGCGGGAGGTGTAAATATGAGACGCAGGGTCTGCAGAAGGTGTAAATATGAGACACAGGGTCTGCGGGAGGTGTAAATATGAGACGCAGGGTCTGCAGAAGGTGTAAATGTGAGACGCAGGGTCTGCGGGAGATGTAAATGTGAGATGCAGGGTCTGCGGAAGGTGTAAATGTGAGGCGCAGGGTATGCGGGAGGTGTAAATGTGAGATGCACGGTGGGGGGAGGGTGTACATGTAAGATGGAGGGTCTGCGGAAGATGTAAATATGAGACGCAGGGTCTGCAGAAGGTGTAAATGTGAGACACAGGGTGTGCGGGAGGTGTAAATGTAAATGTGAGACGCAGGGTCTGCGGCAGGTGTAAATGTGAGGTGCAGGGTCTGCGGAAGGTGTAAATGTGAGACGCAGGGTCTGCGGGAGGTGTAAATGTGAGACGCAGGGTCTGCGGGAGGTGTAAATAAGAGACACAGGGTCTGTGGGAGGTGTAAATGTGAGACGCAGGGTCTGTGGGAGGTGTAAATATGAGACGCAGGGTCTGCAGAAGGTGTAAATATGAGACACAGGGTCTGCGGAAGGTGTAAATATGAGACGCAGGGTCTGCAGAAGGTATAAATGTGAGACGCAGGGTCTGCAGAAGGTATAAATGTGAGACGCAGGGTCTGCGGGAGGTGCAAATGTAAATGTGAGACGCAGGGTCTGCGGGAGGTGTAAATGTGAGATGCAGGGTCTGCGGAAGGTGTAAATGTGAGACGCAGGGTCTGCGGGAGGTGTAAATGTGAATGTGAGACGCAGGGTCTGCGGGAGGTGTAAATGTAAATGTGAGACGCAGGGTCTGCAGAAGGTGTAAATGTGAGATGCAGGGTCTGCGGGAAGTGTAAATGTAAATGTGAGATGCAGGGTCTGCGGGAGGTGTAAATGTAAATGTGAGACGCAGGGTCTGCAGGAGGTGTAAATGTGAGACACAGGGTCTGCAGAAGGTGTAAATGTGAGACGCAGGGTCTGCGGGAGGTGTAAATGTAAACGTGATACGCAGGGTCTGGGGGAGGTGTAAAAGTGAGACACAGGGTGGGGTGTAAATGTGAGACGCAGGGTCTGCGGGAGGTGTAAATGTGAGACGCAGGGTCTGCGGGAGGTGTAAATATGAGACGCAGGGTCTGCAGAAGGTGTAAATATGAGACACAGGGTCTGCGGGAGGTGTAAATATGAGACGCAGGGTCTGCAGAAGGTGTAAATGTGAGATGCAGGGTCTGCGGGAGATGTAAATGTGAGATGCAGGGTCTGCGGAAGGTGTAAATGTGAGGCGCAGGGTATGCGGGAGGTGTAAATGTGAGATGCACGGTGGGGGGAGGGTGTACATGTAAGATGGAGGGTCTGCGGAAGATGTAAATATGAGACGCAGGGTCTGCAGAAGGTGTAAATGTGAGACACAGGGTCTGCGGGAGGTGTAAATGTAAATGTGAGACGCAGGGTCTGCGGGAGGTGTAAATGTGAGGTGCAGGGTCTGCGGAAGGTGTAAATGTGAGACGCAGGGTCTGCGGGAGGTGTAAATGTGAGACGCAGGGTCTGCGGGAGGTGTAAATGTGAGACACAGGGTCTGTGGGAGGTGTAAATGTGAGACGCAGGGTCTGCGGGAGGTGTAAATATGAGACGCAGGGTCTGCAGAAGGTGTAAATATGAGACACAGGGTCTGCGGAAGGTGTAAATATGAGACGCAGGGTCTGCAGAAGGTATAAATGTGAGACGCAGGGTCTGCAGAAGGTATAAATGTGAGACGCAGGGTCTGCGGGAGGTGCAAATGTAAATGTGAGACGCAGGGTCTGCGGGAGGTGTAAATGTGAGACGCAGGGTCTGCGGGAGGTGTAAATGTAAATGTGAGACGCAGGGTCTGCGGGAGGTGTAAATGTGAATGTGAGACGCAGGGTCTGCGGGAGGTGTAAATGTAAATGTGAGACGCAGGGTCTGCAGAAGGTGTAAATGTGAGATGCAGGGTCTGCGGGAAGTGTAAATGTAAATGTGAGATGCAGGGTCTGCGGGAGGTGTAAATGTAAATGTGAGACGCAGGGTCTGCAGGAGGTGTAAATGTGAGACACAGGGTCTGCAGAAGGTGTAAATGTGAAACGCAGGGTCTGCGGGAGGTGTAAATGTAAACGTGAGACGCAGGGTCTGGGGGAGGTGTAAAAGTGAGACACAGGGTGGGGAGAGTTGTAAATGTGAGACGCAGAGTGGGGGAGGGTGTACGAGTAAGACGCAGGTTCTGCAGCCGGGGTCTGCGGAAGGTGTAAATGTGAGACACAGAGTTGTATTCATGCATCATGATGACCAATGGGCATGATGTATTAATTCACTTCTTTTTTTTTTTCATGTGCGCTACCATCTTCCCAGCGCCGAAGGCGCTGGTACGGTACAATGACTGAGCCGGTGAGCCCAGGGTGAGCCCCAGGCCAGCTGTTACCAATCCTTGGTCTGAGAGTGAGCCAGTCCCCCGGTCCCACTATACTATATCTACCACGTAAACAACATAGTTTTACCACAACCCCTATAACAAAATGATTACTTACAACGCTAGTGAAGTGTAGAGATGATGGGGCTTGTCCCTTTGTGAGCTGGGCGACCAAAAACACCAAAATACACACCAAAACACTCACAGAAGCTGACGCAGACATCGTGGACACTGTACCTTACGTTCACGAAAATAGCACTGAGGTGTCTCACCGCATGTGTGCCACACGTGGGTTAGTTGGGCGTGTGTGTGTGCGGGGGTGGGGGTGTTGTATGTCTCAGTCACCAGGTGGCCGCAGTGCATGCTGCTGCTCCCACAGTGCTGCTCCCGCCATGGATCCTCATGTACTGACTCTGTAAAATAATTTTTACATGTATTTGAATATATTTTCTGTTCAACTAGGAAATATGTAGACCTGTGATCACCCGGTAGTTTCTCTATGTAAAAGGCTAGGCCTGTATGTACCCTCATTTCAGTACCACTGAATTGATATCAACACTATTATTAACAAGAATACTACTAGGCTATAAAGAGCAAAATTTTCTACCTCTATTTGATGCATTATAATTAGCTCTATTTCAGCGAGCACTCTATTAACAAGAGGTACTGCTCTTAAAACAGGCATCTTGTTATAACCAAGTTTTACTCTATTGTAGTACCTACTCTGGAGTTGGGCCCATGGCTCACTTACTTGGACTGGCCAGTCCCCGGTGCTCCGGCTGTAAGTAGTATGTGGAAATGGCACTTTGACCCTGGGTACTGATCAGTAGTAGTAGTATATGGAAAGTGGTCTACAAGCCTACGCCGAAGGCTAGGCTAACGTAATGACCACTAACAGTATCCTTCTATCAGAGTGTGCTAAACTGAAACATACAGTATAAAACCACATCATTTTACAACTTGCAATTTAGAGACCCCCACCAGTTTTTTTGGTTTTTGTTTTCCTTCTTATTTTGTTCATGTACACATACATTGTCGTTTATATGCTACCAATAACATTGCCCTGAAGCTAACACAGCCTTTCCCCGAATGAACTCAGGGGTGAACGCGTCCATGCTCATATTATCAACATCTTTTCTTAACAACAGGGGAGGGGGTTGGTTGGAAATTTTCTTGTCCTTCCCCTCAGGCTCAGAGTAAGAGTACCGGGTAAGACTCAAGCCCTGTTATTAAAAAGATTACCACTCCCTTGTAGGCCTACGTTGTGGTCGGGGCCCGGTCGGGGTTGTTAAGGCCAATGGAACTCATATTACAGTTTACCGTCCACCGCCCGCATGCATTTAAAGGGCCGCATGAGAAAATTTCATTATTCATTATCTAAAAAAAAATTGTTTAATTCCTCAAAAATGTATTCGGACATGGTAGGAATGAGCAAAGGGGGCCATATTTGGTATCAAATTAAAGCTTACAGTGCAATGCAAGGAATGTCAATAACATGGTGGCATATACAACCTCGATATTTTCAGACAGTGGTACCTATATAATGAATAATGAATAATGAAAAAATGCCTCATCAATTTTCAAAATAGCTCGGACGGTAAACTGTAACCTGAGTTCTCATGGCCTAAACTGAATATCGTTTCTGCATGCCATGGCATGGTGGTATTTCGAGACTGACGACAGTTACATACGTATTGGCACAGGTGCACCATTTTTCAGAATATGGGCATCTTCGCTATGATACAGGTAGACGTACTTTATTTAAATACGGCACTGCTTTTGGTTTTCAACAACCCGTACAGTGTACGGTGCGGTACCGTATTATTTGCGCCTATTTCAGCCTCAGGCCCTGGCGCGAACATTTATAATACGGTACCTGGTAGATTCTATGTGTTCATCCCACTCGGAAATAAAATTGAATTATAATGAATGAATGAATGCCATCATCACTGACTATGGGCCCGGGCGGCTGTAGCCACTATAGTATGAGCAAGCAGTCCTGCCTCGTGGACACATAAGTTGACATTGTAGACATATATGCCCTGGGGTATATGCTCACCAGCGCTAGCGGCGGGGGCCCAAGCCAAGCCCAAGGCCAAAGCCTGGCAAAGGCCAAGCTCGATCTTTTCGGGTGACAGATCACAGATGCCAGACTTTAAGTTAAAACCTTTGAAACTATTTATCTGAGATCTCACCGTACACTCTTTTACACTTACCCCCAATGTTTCTGTCATAATCCTGTCCTACATTTGCTTAATTTGTGTTTTAATGGGGGTTGCCGGTGAAACTTATGGGTTTAAAGCCCGCAGACGAGTACGACGCTCCACGTGTCACATGATGCCAAGCGTCACATGACATTATGTGACGTCATTTCTGGTCTCCATGGGCGCAGTGATTTCTAGCGCTCAGTCTTCAAGCAGAGATGGAGTGCTATATACATCTAAGTCGACAAATCCAGTTGATGCTCGGAGATTAAAATGCCATCAGAAAAAGTGCGAAATTTCCGAGTAAATATTGAGCTTTGATAGCAACGAAACAAGTGGAAAAAGGGGTTTAGAGTGAAAGAACTTAATCATCCGTTAGGAAATATCAACAACCTGTTATATTTGGGACATGTAGTATAGAACTACGTTTCGTAGCCCATGGGTGACATTTGTCATGAGGTGTTTTAGGTTTGACCTGGCAACATATTTTCGCGCGCTATCAACAGAGATAGACATACATTTTACATTCGGTATCTACAAATCTACATCAAAGATGTTACTGTCGGCTAGAAGGCCGATACACACCTACAACTAGGGGTGAACGAATACTATCGTTCAGGTAATGTACACATTTAGTTTTTATTGCGTGGCTTTTGGTTAATTCATGGTATTCCATGACAGAATTGAAATGACATTTTGCCACGCCCACTTCTCAAGTCCACCACTGGCACTGGCACTAATGACAATGTCAAGTTTGGCGAGGGGGCAGGGCATTTGATTTGAGCTATGCCCTTTTACAGGTCTCATAACCAGTATGACTATAAATTGTTATGTCTTTAAGCCTCTGACACCATGACGTCCATGTATTGACTTGAGGGAGGGGACTGAGAGTTAAAATTTAGACCTTTTTAGGGTAAATTTGCTCCAGTCCAGTGTCACAGTGACTGAGTCTGAGTGAGGCAGTGGTTCTTCACCCTTGGCCTTGCAAGTTGCAAGGTGTGGTCCTTACCGTCCATTTTCATCATTTTAGTTTTATCGTCCTGCCTTTCTACATTTAATTTGAGTTCAGAAAATACAATTCTGTAGATCTGGGTGCCGAAAATCTCGAAAGTTTAAATTGTTTTAGGGGATTTCAGTACAGGCAATGATTCAACCTTTGAATTAAAAGTTGGCAGGCTATACTGACTTAACCAAAAGTAGGAATTATTTTGTAGATCTACCAGGGATGTTTTTTTCTGCATAAACCTTTCTGCATTACATTAGATGTACATACATTTTCTGGTAAAGATGTCCGAGATTATAAGCTTTCATGGGTTTTTGTCAGCAAGCGAGTATAAGCTCTTTCTTCAGTTAACTTACAGCAGATTCTATAGGAATGCAAGAAATAATAGGAATGCAAGAGCTAGGTCTATCTACCACGTTTGTCTCTCTTAGTCTATGACTAATAAAAAAAAAAACTCTTGGTGAACAATGAATTCTTACTGTTACAGGTGTGGACCTCCATAGTTCAGTATGGAGGTAATACCACCAAAGCAAGACTTACTTGAGTATTGTCGCACTCATAACACCTTTCCGGCTAACGTCATGAAAGAGAAGGAGCAGGCCATTAAGGAAGCCAAGGCCCGCTACAATAAAGCCCTTGAAGATGATTATGATCCCTATGAGATCCAAAGGCTCTCTGAGTGAGTATAATATTGCTTCTTCATATCATTCACCTGAAAATAGGAAGTTGATGACAAAATTCCCAAATAGCTTTATATCCGTTCATGCAAGCCTACAATCAGTGGGGTCAAACCATTGTGAAAATTCAAATGATTTTTAAGTCTATAGGAAGTGGGTTTTTGGTGTTAATAGCCTTTGTTCTACATGACCACTGTAACCACATTTGGCTTTACCCATCCTATCTAATGTGAAATTTTTGAATCTCATCATTCTCTAACGTTGTCTTCATTATAGGTATTCTGGTAACGTGTTTCATTTTAAGATTAAAGTTGTCAGTTTGTGATTCTTTTCTTTCCATTTCCGTGTGTGTTAAGTTGTGATCTGATTTAACAAACAAAAAAAATGTGTGTTGTATCTATTTGATGTGCACATACCCATCACTGTTAGCTTTATAAGGGTTACGCATTAAATGGTAATGCATTTTGTCAGCGTCATGCATGAATGTAGCTCTGGTGAGTTCATTTGTCAGGCCTGCATTCATACACAATGCTGGATCTAGAGAGTCCATACCCTCATCAAAAGAACAACACGCTATACCGATACAGTGCTAACAAGTGCCGGTATACTTACCGGGGCTACTATATTGGTGCATGATGATGACAAATGGTCAGAACTACCAAAAGCATCATGCTGCCCCTAAAATGATAAACCATTAACGATTATGGGCCGTTCAAATATTACATTTCATCATATTTCACACGTTTTATACCCCCCCCCCCCATGTAACTCATCTATCAAAATGGCCAATACCTCTCCCTACCTACCCAAGCCTTGATAAGAGTCCAAACACAGGGGTATGGGAAGCAGTTTCAGAGTGGGTGGGCCAGGGGGGTTTTCTGCAATTTTTGACCTCCCTTTGCTTGACCTTTTAGTTTTGACCTTTTGAGGAGTTGGCCAAAACTGGGGGGGGGGCATGTCCCCCCCTGCTTTCCACGCCCATGCAAACATCTTTGCATCCCCCATTGATAACATTCATCAATATGAGTACAGTCTACAGCCTTCTATGTTAAAGAAATGAAATACCAGCACTTGTTCTGAAATCTAAGATAAAGGATTTGCATAATCAGTACAGAAAACTCAGAAGCGCATAAAGATGTTTTCAACGTTTGTAAGATGTCCCTTTTTCATGCAATCTAATTTTTATCAGATAGCACTTGGCCAGACTGCCCCCCACCCCGCCCAACCCATTACAATAAACTTCATCACCACCCCCTCCCTATACATTTGGGTAATATTTGAACGGACCCTATATGAGTTAATGATTTGCCTAGATGGTATTAATGGGACTACTAATATTAACATGGTATGCTGATATTGAACATGTTATATTCACCCTATTAATTGCACCCTAGTTGTAAACGATATACCATAACTCCTTTGTCCTGTATTCTACCCCTACTACTTTAGACCACAATTAAATCTCTAATCATACTAGAGGCAATGGATTTAAAACCTGTCTCAGAAGCACCCCCCCCCCCCCCAGCGCCATACAAATTCTATAGAATGCCGAATTTAGGCCATTGGAATCTGTCAACGTTTAACATCTCTGGACATGTAAGTTTCTGAAGTCAGATTAGATAGAGCGACATTTTACTGCACAAGGTTAGGCTCAAGCCTCTGAATGACATAACTAACATAATGCGAAATGTAATTTACACTTGTATACTTATTCATTCAATCTAACAATTTTATCACAAGTTTTTGTTTTCTTTCCCTTTCCCCCATCACCTGCTGCTGCACCTTAACCTGCCCTAACCTGACCATCTACTCATCTACACCTGTCGTGTCACTTTCATCCCTTATCATCATCTCACCTGGAACTGGTAACACACTACTTTCTACTGACAAAATGTATCAAATTCAAACAAATCTCCAATTATTTATGGTAAATTTCGACAATTTTGTTTTTTTAACATTTCAAATGACATGTGTATCATACTTCTACCCCATGCTTGTCCCTTCCGTTGTGCCACATGTTATTATGTATAGCCATGCTGAGAATCTCATGTATGACTATGACTACTATGAGGAGCAGTATGCACAGTTTTTTCATGCACAAAAGAAACTCAAGGAGAGTGCGTCTAATGACCCAGCTGTTCAAAAAGAAGCCTACAACAGGATGCATCATGCCAGCAAATTAGAGCGACCTGAGAAGATTGACTACAAACAGTCCCGTGTTGCGCTCGCCCCATCTGCAGACAGTGGCGGTAATAAGCTGTACAATGATCACATTAAGGGCCAAAAGGAGTTTCAGCAGCAGCAGATGCAGGAACACATCCAGCAGCAGTTGGCTCTCCGAGACCAGGTAAGAATGGAGAAGCGGCAGATAAAGCAACACAATGAACATGTTCAGCAGATTCGTGACCACAACCGCCAAGTCATGAATGAGCAACATCGCCAGCAGAAAGCTCAGAAAAGGGAGCAGAAGGAACTTCAAAAGAAGGCTCGTAAGGAGGAAGAGCAGTTACTGCAGGATGCTGACCTCCAGGAAAAACTGCTGGCACAGCAAGACGTTCAGGAAGCTAAGATGCGTGAGCAGGCAGGGGAGCTAAAGAAGCAGTGGCACAACGAGCGCCAGAACAATGCTGAACTGCGCCGTATGAGGCAATCTGTTATCCAGCAGAAACAACCAATAAGCCAGGATGAGTGGCTGCAGATGCAACAGGCCCATATCACACAGGGCCGTGTCAGCTCAGGCCTGCACGAGATGAAAGCAAAAAATAAGAAAATGCAGAAAGAGCTGCAGGAACAGAGAGAGCAAATTGTGTCACAGTATCAGACACAAAACCTATCAAAAACCCAGTTAGCTAAAAGGCGGGAACTGGTCCAAAAACAACAGCAGCAGTGTCAGGAGCTCCAGAACATGGATAATAATATTGATAGACACTGGATGCACCAGGAGCAGAAGTTGTCACTCAGCACCCGCAACCAGCCACCTCCACAGTATGATGAGAACCAACCATCCCAAGCAGAAATAGAGCAGGAAATCCAGAGGCAACATGAAAAGGCAATGGAGGAGAGGCTTGAACAGCAGAAGATGCAAGAGATGGCGAATATGGCTCCACAGAGAAGACAGCATTATAATGATGGTACCCAACAGCCTAACATGGCACCCAACAACCAGCCACCACCTGAGTACAATCGGAACCAGCCACCACTGACTAGTTTCCAGCAGGAAATGCAGAGGCTGCATGAAAAAGAGATGGAACAGAGGCTGGAAGAGCAGAAGATCCAAGAGATGGCACGCATTGCCCCACAGGGGAGGCAGCATTTTAACGAGCAGGTGACACCCAACAGCCAGTACCAGGTATCACCCCAAAATGAACAATACGAATCGTATCAGTCTGAAAAGCAGCAGAAAAAGCAGAAAAAACGTGAAAAGAAGATGGAAAGGAAGCTGGAAGAACAGAAGATACAAGAGATGGCACGTATTATTCCACAGGCTAGACAGCAGTCTAATGAGGAGATGGTGTTCAACAGCAACAAACAGCTACCAGCACAGTACACTCAAAACCAGCCACAAATGAGTGCTAATCAGCAGAGGTTTTTTGAAAAAGTGAGGGAAAAGCAGCTGGAAGAGCAGAAGGTCGAAGAGATGGCACAAATTTGTCAACAGATGAGGCAGTCTGTCAATGAGGCTCAACCCCATCATCAACAGGAGCAGCCACAGCAGTGGTGGCAACAACCAAAGGAGCCAAAGAAAAACAAAAATAAGAAAAAGAAGGGCAAAAAAGCCAAAGGCCAGCAGCAATTTCCTGAAAAGGAACTACCCCAGCTGAAGCTACCACACCACCTTGAGCTGGAGCAGCAGCAGATGCAGAAAGCTGCAATGCAGCAGAACCAGCCAATGTCACATGAAGCTACTGCATATGGACCACCAGTATCCTACCAGAAACAGTTACGGCAAGAGCAGGCAATGGCATATGAAGAGCAGATGCAGCACCAGCAGGCAATGGCATATGAAGAGCAGATGCAGCACCAGCAGGCAATGGCATATGAAGAGCAGATGCAGCACCAGCAGGCAATGGCATATGAAGAGCAGATGCAACGCCAGCAGGCAATGGCATATGAAGAGCAAATGCAGCATCAGCAGGCAATGGCATATGAAGAGCAGATGCAGCACCAGCAGGCAATGGCATATGAAGAGCAGATGCAGCGCCAGCAGGCAATGGCATATGAAGAACAAATGCAGCACGAGCAGGCAATGGCATATGAAGAGCAGATGCAGCACCAGCAGGCAATGACATCTGAAGAAATGGAACATTACAGTCACATTCCATATAAAGAAGAACCATTTGATCATCCAATGCCATACCACCAAATGATGCAGCAGCAGCCAATGTCTGACAGAGAAGACAGGCCAATTATGAAGGCCATGACAAATGAGGAGGAGCTTCAGCAGGAATTTGAGTATGCTGAGCAGATGCGATATGAACATGAACTGCTTGAGCAAAAGGCTTATGAAGAATGGCTGCAGAAAGAGGAGGAACTCATTGCTGAGCAGGAGGGTAAAGAGCTAGAAGAAAAGTTGACGAAGGTAAATGCAGTTCTGAATGATGTGCCAGAAGAGAAGGTGTACAAGAATATGGAGGAGGAGATGGCTGCAGTGGAAGCTGATAATAAACGTTTAACTGAAGCCCATAAACTCTTGTTTGAAGGTTCAGATAATGACAGCAATGTAAGCTCCAACAGTGACTCCAATGATGGTTCTCCACCCCAACACATTGTCAAGACGAAGGAAGTCCTGGACATGCCAGAAGACAAGATGTCTGAGAATCTGGAAGAAGAGAGAGCTGCAGTGGAAGCTGAGAGCAAACGGTTGACAGAAGCCCGCAGACGTCTCTTTGAAGACTCAGATGACGACTGCAAATTCAGCGTTAACAGCGACTCTGATGATGGCCCTCCACCAGAACCAATTGTTGAGAAAGCTAAGTTTGAAGCATGCATCTCTAAAGTAGATGCTCTGAAGGCCAAGTTCCAAGCACGCTTCTCAGAAACAGAAATCTTGAAGGCTAAGATCATGGAAGCCCCTAAAGTGGACCCTGATTTGCTCAGCTCTGATGAATCAGTGGCATATGAGGCAAGTGACAACGTGTCAGAGCCCCATGGAATGACAAGACAGGCAGAAAACATGGATGCTGACTTTAATGAATCTGCTTCATCCATTAGTGAATTAGCAGAGGATGTTCCAGACCTCCCTGAGGATGAAAATGAAGCTTTGGCCCCTGCTAAGGAATCTTCCATGAAGACTGAAATTGACTCTCGTCCAATGGCAAATTTCGAGATCACCTCAGAGCCATGCCCACAAAGAAGGCGTACAGACAACATGGCTACTGACTTTGCAGATTCTGAATCATCCATAAGTGAAGAGGCAGGCATTCCTCCTGAGGAAGGTAGAACCTTAAAGGCAAAATTTGAAGACTTCATGAAGGATTCAGAAATCCGCCAACAGGCAAGAATTGTGGACAATATGGATTCTGATTTTGCAGATTCTGAATCATCCATCAGTGAAGACATAACATCTGAGGAGGGAGCTGCCATTAAAGCTGAAATTGAAGATTCACCTCGTCCAATGGTAGACTTCAAACTAGCTGCAGAACCTCAACAAATGAGAAGACGTCCAGACAATATGGATGCTGACTTTTATGGGTCAGAGAAATCAATGAGTGAAGTTGAAGATATAACACCTGAGGAGGGAACTGCCATTAAAGTTGAAATTGAAGATTCACCTCGTCCAATGGTAGACTTCAAACTAGCTGCAGAGCCTCAACAAATGAGAAGACGTCCAGACAATATGGATGCTGACTTTGATGGATCAGAGAAATCCATGAGTGAAGTCGAAGACATTACACCTGAGGAGGGAACTGGCAGTAAAGCTGAAATTGAAGATTCACCTCGTCCAATGGTAGACTTCAAACTAGCTGCAGAGCCTCAACAAATGAGAAGACGTCCAGACAATATGGATGCTGACTTTGATGGATCAGAGAAATCCATGAGTGAAGTCGAAGACATCACACCTGAGGAGGGAACTGGCAGTAAAGCTGAAATTGAAGATTCACCTCGTCCAATGGTAGACTTCAAACTAGCTGCAGAGCCTCAACAAATGAGAAGACGTCCAGACAATATGGATGCTGACTTTTATGGATCAGAGAAATCCATGAGTGAAGTCAAAGACATTACACCTGAGGAGGGAACTGGCAGTAAAGCTGAAATTGAAGATTCACCTCGTCCAATGGTAGACTTCAAACAAGCTGCAGAGCCTCAGCAAATGAGAACAAGTCCAGGTAGTGTGTATGCTGACTTTGAGGAATCAAATAAACTCATAAGGAACAATGAAGACATTGCTCCAGAGGAGAAACGTGTCATTATGGTCGAGTCTGATATTGACAGATCGCCGCGTCCATTGGCAGACCTCAAACTAGCTGCTGAACCTCTGAAAATGATCAGTCATGCTGACAACATGGATGCTGACACCAAAATATCTGAGTCATGCATGGCAGAAGAAGACATTAAGGTTACTTTAGAGATGCCTGAAAATGCAAAAGTCAAGGTGACCAAATTTGAAGACCCCAAGGGGATCATTCAATCTCACCCCATGATTCGCCTGCTAGATGGCAAAGATAGTGATACTGATGAATCACTTTTTGCTGATGATTCTGACTCAGATACTGGTCTACATGTAGAGCCAAGAAAGACTGTTAAGTCAGAAAAAGACTCCCCGTTGAAAGCAAAGAATTCAGAAGAAGAATTCTTCAGAAATTTCATATCAGAAGAGAAAATACTGGCAAATTCAGCTAATGAAGCCAAGTTAATGGAGGCTGCCAAGGCAGATAACATAGACCAATGCGCCATCACTAAACAGTCCTCTGAAGTTGACTTGGAGGTAGAAGAGGGGAATTATGCTGAAATTCAAGAAGCAATTATTTCTCCAAATGCAGAGCAGGAAAACAAGTCAGCAATTGAGGAAATCAAAGAGCAATTGAAACAGGTTCAGCAAACGACAATGGCAATGCCTAAAGATGAAAAATACACATTCACCACTGAGCCCAATAAGGTTGAGAGCCAAGGAGAATTGTTTCCTAAAGAAGACTCTGAAGGGATGGCTAACTCCTTGAAATTTGAAAATGAGATGTCTGTCCAAGAGACCACAGTGGAGCTTGCAGAAAAAGCAAGCTTCGATACCACCAAAATAGACAAATCAGCTATTATTTCCAACTCCTCTGACGTGGAAGTAAAGGCATACACTATGGGTGAAATTTTCAATGACTCATCGATAGCCGAGGACTCTGACACAGAGGAACCACAGCTGGAGTACCAAAATGTGATGAAGGCTGAGAGTAAGACTACCTTTCATGAGGAAGAATCAAAAAACCTCTTTGAGGCATGTCAAGTTGAATTGGAGCCAGAGACTCTTCAAGACAACCTAATTGATGTTAAGGGTGAACTTTCCCATCCAGCCCCCAAGTTGTTACCAGAACCTCAGAAAGAGGACGAAATGAAGATCAAAGTTGAAGAATTCATTGCCAAGTCTGTGACAGAGAAGGAAACATACATCTCTGGAGAAGACTCAACGAAGGCAGAAGCTGAGAGTACAATGAAGTCCAAATGTGATGAACCATCAAACATCACTCCTCAGTCTGAGTGTGACATATTTTCACAGGACTTTGAGAAGGTGGAAGAGGCAAAAACTCTTATTTCCCAAGATGAAGAACCATCTATTTTAGCCAATTCTGGAGTTGATCTCCCCAAGGAGGATTTGGAGAAATCAGAGGAAGCCAAAGTATTGGAGTTCAAAGTGGAAGAACCATTTATTCTTGCTGATGCTGAGGCTCACATCCTCCAACAAAATCTCGACATTGCAAATGTTACTGAGGTAGACCTCCCTGGGGTAGGCTCAAACAAATCAGAAGAAAAACCAATGAAGCTTACAGATGAAGTACCATCCACTACTGCCAATTCTGAAGTTGATATCTTTCCACAGAAGCTCGATATTGCAAAGGTCAATGATGTTGATCTTGAAGAGAAAGACTTGATACTTACATATGAAGAGCTATCTATTGCTGCGGATTCTGAAGGGGACATCTTTCCACAAAAGCTCAATATTGCCATGGATAATATAATTGATATCCCTGAGGAAGACTTGAAGAACGACAGAGCAAAACTAAAGAAGCTTACAGATGAAGAACCATCTGTTGCTGGTGATTCTGAGCATGATGTCTTTCCACAGAACCTCAACATGGCAACAGTTCAGAAAGTTGATCTCTCCAAGGAAAACTTCAAGAAATCAGACGAAGAAAAACTAATGAAGGTCACAGATGAAGACCTATCTATCGCTGCTGATTCTGACATAGACATTTTTCCACAGAAAGCAAATATTGTGACAGTTGATGATGAGGTAGAACTCCTGAAGCAAGACATGAAAAAGCTGCAAGATGCATGCAAAGCACGAAAATTTAAATCAGTTGCCAAGCCCTATGAAGAGGAGTCAGAGGAAAATGCCATAGACATTAACTTTTGTAGAGCATTACTTCATCAAGAGGAGGTTGAAGTTTGCCCAAAAGCACAACGGGGTCATTTCATGATTCCTACCATACAGGAAGATTCAGAAGTTGATGGAAAGGAAATCTGTGTGAATGAAGAGGGATCCCTAATTGACGAGGATACTGACTCACTCTCAGAATACAGTATTGGTGGAATAGAAGCTGCAGTTGTGGTCCATTTTGAAACTCTTCCTGAAGATATCCCAAAGGATCTATTTCAAAGTATCTCAAAATCAGAGAATACTACAGTCCCAGGCCCTAAAGATGCTATGAGGGATGACTTTGATGCCTCATCAGTGGATAATGATTCTGATTGTCTACATGACAACTCTCTTAAAAGCGAATCACTTGTAGGTAAAAAGGGTGACATAGGGACTTCAGAACATGTGACCATTGAAGTTGAGAAGCATGCATCACCCAAAGATGTACAGTCTATGT
The DNA here is from genome assembly GCA_949317995.1 of Acholoe squamosa. Classification (NCBI taxonomy): domain Eukaryota; kingdom Metazoa; phylum Annelida; class Polychaeta; order Phyllodocida; family Polynoidae; genus Acholoe; species Acholoe squamosa. Next base: position 31,528,883 of record OX439049.1, on the reverse strand, counting down.
GTAAAGAAGATCTTACTGCAAAAGATCAGCAAGAAGAAAGAGAGGAAGATTCTAACATTTCCCAAAGTGAAGATGATTCAGAGTCAACACCTGGAATCGGTGCATATTATAGCAAGGAAGAACTTGATGCATTCATCCGTGAGGAAATAGCAAAGCTAGCAAAGGCCAAGAGGGCTGATGCTGAGCTGGCCATGTCCAAGATGAGAGAGTTTAATGCGTCACTGAGAGAGGAAGTTTTCAGGTACAAACAGCTGCAACCAAACCAGGAGGGGATGGAGCCAAGGGGCAAAAAGATGTGGCTCTGGTATCTTCCGTTCCCCCCAGAGGAGCCCCGTGAGCTACGCCTACATCGTGAAACCCATCCCAACATAAAGGTCCCTCAGACTGAAGCCACAGATCCTTTCAGCCCAACTGACTATTTCTTGGAAACGAATCCCACTGTTGTTGAGCCAGAAACAATCAAGCAAACAATGAAGGTTCCTGCAGAAGCTACTCCTGCCTGCCATTCAAGTGCTCCGGTCGACACACCTGATTTTCCTAAGATTGCTGTTAATGCAGAGGAGAAAACGATGGAAGAGGCTCCAAAGCCTAAGCCTACATTGCTCCCTCGAAAAGAAGGTCTACCAGCTACACCTGCTGTTCCCGAAGCGGTTGAAACAGAAGAGACTCAAGAGAAAAGTACTGAAAATGAGGTGGCATTTGTCTCGCAAAAAGATGCTGTTCCAAAAGCGGTTCCTAAAGCTTTTGAACCAGAAAAAAGGGCGTGTGCTGAGGCCCTATACCAGGTGAGTCAAATTTGCTACCTGAGGCATTATTCCTTGCTCATGAGATTACTAATACTTAATCGGCTATGGTTACTAGGGTATACATCTACAAGTCAGACATTGGAACTGTTGGTTCAACAATACAGTACCGTATTTGACATAATAAGGGCCTGGGGTGCTTAAAAATTGTATTTATTACCCTACAGGAGTTAAGAGTTTAACTAACTCTAAATCGAGAAAAATTGGTCTTTTTCTAGTCTGAAAAAAAAGCCCCAAAAAGGGGGAGTAGCGCTTATTAGAGGGACGCTTATTACGTCGAATACAGTAGGTCCAATCTCTGTCAAGTACATTTGTATATACATAAGCAACATTTATCCTGAAAGTGTCAGTTTTAAAAATAAGATATTCATCTATTTTATTTTGCAGTCTGAGACGGAAGATTCACTGAAGGATCATCTATCTGTCAAAAAGACGCCTTCTTTGGTCTCTCCAAAAGAAGCTCCTGTAAAAGCAGTTGAAGTTGCCAACCGAGAGAATATGGGCTGCACCGAGAAGGTGCTCTCTATTGGAAGCTCTTCAGAACTGAACCAGGTGAGTCAAATTTGCCACCAGTGGGAGTCGTTGATTACTGATCAACTACCGTAAATCCCCGGTCATAAGCCGGATTTTTTTTTCTATTTTGGGCCCAAACCGGCTTCTAAATTTTTCCCAAAGTCCCCCCCCCCCCCGGCTTATGACTGTTTTTTTTTTTTACTATAGAATAAAGAGAAAATGGTAAAAATTTGACCCAAAAACCGGCTTTTATTTTTTTCCTGAACTCACCCCCTGGCTTATGACCGGGGCCGGCTTATGACCGGGGATTTACGGTATTCTATGGTTAAAGGGTATACAAAGTATGACTACAGTTTAACAAATTGAATTGTCAATTAGAAATTCAAAACAAAAATTAGCCAGAAAGAGATGGTTGAACAGTTCAAGATACATTCAGTTTTCCTCCTTGTGGATGTAGAACTGCTTATTCAAAAAAAGAGTAGGTCAGATCCTTTGTCAAGTGTTCAGTACCCAGTGTGAGAGTTGTAGAATTATGACTGATATGTTTCCATCTTTCAATTTACAGTCTGAGAAAACCCTATGCTGGATACAGAAGCGTTCATTGATCTCACCAAATGAAGCTCCTCCAAATGAACTTGTCGTTTATGAAGTTGCCCACCCAGAGAAAAAGGTCTGCAATGAAGTGGTGTTCTCTCTGGAAAGTGCTTCAGAACTGGACCAGGTATGTCTCATTTACCAACGGTGACATGACCCCTTGGTTATGTGATGATCTCTGCTCTAGATTCCTGATGCCTGCTTGTTTCTGCAATAGGCTAGTTACTGAGATGTGTAATATTGGCGCCATAATATGGAATCATCAATTAAACAAAATCAATTTTCAGTGGCAAATACTGATATTTGGTATTCCTCACTAGAAAAAAAAAGTTTCTTTTACACGATATTAAGTTTAATCTAGATGATTTGTATTCTTACATATTTTTGAGAATGTGTTCTTAGTGTAACAGAATTATAGGAATTTATATATTTTATTTTTCAGTTTGAAAAAAGGGCTACAAAGGGAGACCTATGCATCCCAACCGAGCCTGGATCTATTCTTCCAGCAGAAGCTCCTCCAAAAGCAGCTGATGCTTCTGAAATTGTTGAACCAGAGAAAAACATAACAAAGGAAGATCCCATGAGATCCCCAATTAAGTTTGCATTGGTCTCACCTAAAGACAACCGTCCCATGGTAGATGTTTCTGGAGATGTTGAACCAGAGGTAGGAGTGGAAGATGTTCCTGTACACGTTCCAACTGATCCTGCATTGGTCCTGGCAAAAGAACCTCTCATGAATAACGCTGTTGCTCCTGAAGTTCTTGAAGCAGAGAGAAAAGCACCAAAGAAAGATATTCTTCAAAGCCTCCCAAGCATGACTAAATTCAAGCCCCTGCCAAAATTGAATTTCTGTGCTGGAAAGGTTGAATCAGAACCACCTACTCAAAACGCAACAATCAAAGCTCCATTGAAGAAGCAGGCAGAAGCATTTGTGTGTGTTTCTGAGTTGACCGAAGAAGATCTGAAGCAGGAGGATCGTATAAAGACCCTCCTTGAGAACACACCAACCACAAGAAACACGACAAACAAAGCTGCATTAAAGATGCAAGCTGATGCAGTTGCTCGTATTTCCAAACTCATGGGGGAAGAGCCAAAGAAGCCTAAGGAGGATCGTATAAAGACTCTCCTTGAGAACACAAAAACTACAACAGACACCACAGACAAAGCTGCATTAAAGATGCAAGCTGACGCAGTTGCTCGTATTTCCAAACTAATGGGAGAAGAGCCAAAGAAGCCTAAGGAGGATCGTATAAAGACTCTTCTTGAGAACACACCAACCACAAGAGACACCACAAACAAAGCTGCATTAAAGATGCAAGCTGATGCAGTTGCTCGAATTTCCAAACTAATGGGGGAAGAGCCAAAGAAGCCTAAGGAGGATCGTGTTAAGACTCTTCTTGAGAACACACCAACCACAAGAGACACCGCAAACAAAGCTGCATTAAAGATGCAAGCTGATGCAGTTGCTCGTATTTCCAAACTGATGGAAGAAAAGCCAAAAGAGCGTGAGGAGGATGACCACACCAAACACATCAGAGAAACTAGAGAGAAAGCAGAATTAAAGAGGGAAGCTGATGCACGAAAGATGCAAGCTGATGCAGTTGCTCGTATTTCCAAACTAATGGAAGAGGAGGCAAAAGAGCCTGAGGTTGATCGTGTTAAGACTCTCTTGGAGAACACACCAACCATAAGAAATACAACAAATAAAGCAGCACTGAAGATGCAAGCCGATGCAGTTGCTCGTATTTCCAAATTGATGGCAAATGAGCCAAAGGATCCTGCTGAATTGATGCCAGACGACCCAAAGGTAGATCGTGTGAAGGCTCTCCTAGAGAATACACCAACCACCAAAAATAGGGCTGCACTCAAGCCATTGAGTAAGAGGCTGCCCAAGCCTGCTTTCACTGGTAGTATGATTGAACCTATGAGAACTGAGCTGCCGCAGGAGGATAGAGCCAGATCTTTGCTGGAGAGCACCCCACGTGTGCCATCCCTGGGTCCACTTAAACGCAATGTCCTGCCTGGTTTGGGATCAGAGCTGCCGCAGGAGAACAGAGCCAGATCTCTGCTTGAGAGCACTCCACGTGTGCCATCCCTTGCTCCACTTAAGCGCAATGTCCTGCCTGGTTTGGGATCAGAGACCAGACGTCCAGGTGTTCCCACAGACCACCAAGCCATGGCACCCCTAAGGGTGTCCAGTGCCAAGAGCTCTCAGCCTAAGCTGCCTAAAGCTCCAGCAACGGCCATGTCTCAGCCATCCAGCCCAGCTCTGGGACAGACGATGAGCCGCCTTGGCCCACTGGCCCCAATCTAAACTGCATTCAACAGTGAACATCAATTGTGAATATCACATTAAAATGGTAAAAATGTGGGGGAAAACGTGATATTGAGAATGATGTAAAGTGATTGTGAATGTTAACTGCTGTGTACTTGCAGTTTATAATGATTCTGTAATGTTTGACAAAGGCAATATATCAGAGATACACGTACAATATATACCATAGAAAAATGGCACGTTTTATAAACTAATTGCCAGAGGCATAATTATTCTCAGTATAAAAGGAAATTCTGCTGAATGTCAAAACTGTAGAATCATGATGTTTTTTTATGCACATACAAAAAAAGAAATGCATATCATGGTAGTGTGAGTCAAGGTCACTTTTGTTCATCAATATTCCAAAATTCATTGGCCACTTCACTTAAAATTAATGACAACTTAAATGTCATGAAATGCTTTGCATGTCCTAGCAAAAGTATTAGTTTGTATGCAAGGAAGTGCAAGTCTATTCCAAATCTCTCTGGGCCGCCAGTTTCAGTAAAGGTAAATCATGCAGTGAGTGACTTGACAGGGTAGACAGTGCTAAAAGTGTGGTTAAGTGCTTATATTGTTATAAAATTGTACTTCTTTTGAAGAACTTTGTGATACAGCACTTGTTATTTTTCATACACAGCACTATTAGGCATATCTGAATGTGATACAACAAGATTATAATACAAGCTAGTGGTCATACCAATCATGCAACTCAGGTGCCAGATACTGTGATATCTATTTATTTCATATACCATGATATATCTATACTATGAAGAAAATGTGCCATATTTATTTGATGCAGCATGACAATGTATTATGATTCCATTATGATTAACAAAGGTTTCAGCTGTGTGCCTGAGAGGTTTTTCTCGGAAGAACTGCAATAATATACTAGTGACATAAATTCATAGTACCTATACATGTTATAGGTATTATGAATGATTCTGACACATTCACTGTGTGAATGTGTGAGAATCTGATTCAAATTCATACTGTCTATATATATAATATAGATATTATGAATAATAACTCACTATGTATGCAAAAAAATCAAATTCATGTCTATATAAATTATAGATATTATGAATGATAAAGTGCAGTTCAATTTTCGAGAAACATTAAAATTCATATTGTCTATATACAATATAGATATTATGAATTGTAAAGCGCTGTAAAAATGTATGAGAAATGAATTCAATTTCATACTGTCTATATGGAATATAGATATTATGAATGATGAAGCGCTATATAAGAGACATTTGAGGCACAAAAGCAGCAGACCTTTGAGATATGTTTATGCTGCAATATTGATTATTTATTTATGCATATATAAAAAAAACTCACATATCATGGATATATATCATAATGACCAAGTCAGAGTCACTCTAAAATATTCCAAAATATTTAGCTTCTTCACATAAAACCACGACTAATCCGATGTCATGAAATGTTTTGCATATCCTAGCAAATGTATAAGTGTGTATGCAAGGAAGTGCAAATCAATTCCAAATTTCATTGAAATAGGGTACCCCCGTTTCAGTCAAATATGCTATACAGTGACTTGATGAGGCAAACAATGAAAAAGCTATGGTTATATATTATTGAACTCCCATAAAGATTGAATTAATCATGTATAGTTCACTGCCAAATATGGGTAAAAACTGTGATATTCTATTTACCATGATATGTACAGATTTATTCAAATTAATAAAATGTTGAAATAAATCTGTTGTTTTGTTATTTCTAGTATTTCCTTCATAAGACAAATGTATAGATATGGATTTCAAAATAGATCACTCAATCATAAGAGTAATATTTGTCTGCTAGATAAGATGGAGTAGAATACAAGTAAAAAGTGTTGAGCTTCATTTTCCTGCAAGTACCAGTGTATATTAGTATTTGTATTTGTGAGGGGCCGAAATGATAAAACTGCACTATATCTTTAGCTAACATTTTAACCTGCTGCAGACCCCCAATTATAAGCCCAATTTCCATGGTTTAGTTTGTACCCTTTAGAACATGGCTTACTTTTGTCCCCTCCAAAATCAGGGGTAGTTAATTACTGAATTTTGTAGGTGCGAACGAATTCCATACAGTATTATACGTCTACAAGACTTCAGGAGCAAGCAGCTAAAATAATCATTGTGTTGTCACTTTGATGAGACTATGGAGTAAGAGAAGCCGACAGGAGTCAGGCAGATTTCAATCACCAGTGCATTACGTGCTTTAAGGGGTGCGTCCACTGACGACGGATGGACCATCCGTCGGTTTCATCCGTTGATTTTATCATTGTTTTCTATGGAGCAAAATACGGATGAAGGGAGACGGATGGTCCATCCGTCGCAGTGGACGCAGCCCTTAACCAGTGAATCATACTAAGCATGGTTATCTTAGGGAAATGCCATGAGGCCTTTATTTGATAAATTTAGATATATCATTGAATAGATTTGGATTACATAGAATTGTTTGCAGTCAGCACTACGATGAAGACATAAGCAAATGTCAACGACCATGGGATATTTCAGCATCAAATTCTCCAAAGTGTGTCTGTCCGCATCTCACGATGCCTTATTACACAGAGGGGAATGAGATGCTGAAATATCCCAGGGAAGTGGACATTGGCATTTATGTCATGGCAGATACGATCGTTACTATAGAACAGTACTGGACATGTCATATTCAACGGGGGGATGAAATACAATGTGTCTGTATTCAATGGCTGATGATCATGTGACCTGCTACAATGAAAACAGCTTAATAAAGTTGGATTTCTTCATTTCAAACCTGTGTAGCCATGACATCAATGCAAATGTCAATTCCCTGGAATTTTTGTGCATCGTATTCACTGAGGTGAGGCTGTCCGTATTCAATGTGGACAGCCTCATGGAAAAATATTCCATGGTCATTGACATTTCCTTATTTATTTCATGTTTTAAGAATATTACAAAAAAGGAAATACTACTGAATTGCAGCTTGTTTAACCATTAGAATGCCACGTGACCAGGCCATTGAATACGGGAATGCCGTATTCCATGGGCCCATGTGGTACAAAGCTCCTTGGTCAAACCTATGAGACTGTCGTATATACCATGAAATAAAATCATTGATGAGCTGGTAATGACCATATCTTAATCAGTTTACATGGGCCTGATACTCCTTACATTATAAGGCATAACTACCAATCTTCTGTACAAAATGTACCTGTTTCTTATTTGACCCATATTTTCTTGATTCATCAAAACTTAGTAGAACACACTTCAAAGTCATCAAATAAAGGAGCAAGCATTTGCTGCCCTGTTAACATAACAAGGAAGCATACCCTATTGGTAGTATGAGTAAAGGTAACACATTGCACATCCTTCAGACATTGATGTCCACAGTGCGTTAGACTTAATTGGGGAGGATCCAATAGATTCCAGATGATATGTCACGTTACTTCCCAGAATCATGATGTTGGTTTTGCAGAACGTCAACTCTTCCTTACCTGAAATTTCAATGTTCTGATATTAGATATTGAAGGCAATTAATCAAGATAAGGCCACACCAAAAAATAAGTTGGTCTAGGGATTTTCCTCTCCATATTTTCGGAAATACAAATTTTTTGCTGTCACATAGACACACAGCCTTTATATTTTCTTTATCACAGCCTCTTAACATGTTTCTCTTTTTTGGCCACACAGCCTGCAAGAAATAATACCTTTTTCTCCAGATTCCACTTAATTTACAAGAAAAAAAAACAATCCTTTTTTCCAAGAATTGCAGACATGCAAACTTAGTGAAATATGACCCTAAATTCGCGATTTTTCTAACGAGGATGGTGTCTGAATACACAGTGAGTGCGGGGATAGAGGGATTTTCTAATATAGAACAGTACTAAAATGACCAAAATATAACCCCTGATATCTCTTATAGCATTTCCTTAAACTCAGGGTGCATCCTATATGCAAGGTGCGTCCTGTACGCGAGGATTTACGGTACATAAATAACTTACATTCACATAATGTGATATTGCAATATTCTATGTGGGTGTCAGGCTTAGTTGTATAGCACCAAGGTGCATCTTCATAGTCTGGATTCCTACAAAAGTTACTGGCATCCTCCAATGTCGTATCAGGGAAATAATCTACTTTTTGAACCGTACGTTCGTGAGGAAAATCAGACGTCCACAATTGACATTGTTTTCCAGATTTGGTCAGATTCATTTTCCCATATAACTTGTACCTACAGGGCTGGTGAGGTATTCTGCAAGTAAGCTTTGTTGATACATAATTATTGTCCATTCAAAGTCAAAACGATTCCCGCTTTTGCTCCTGTGAGACCGTCGCCGCCGCCCGAGAAACCTCCCTCTCTCCTCGAGGGGTTACTCGATTAAGTTCCAAAGAGGAAATGCAACACCACCACCAAACTCTTCAGGAAACTGCAGAAATCCGACTTGGTCAGGTGGAACGACGATGGCTTGGTGAGCAAAATAATGGGTGAGAAAACGAATCCCGACGACCGAATAAGCATAGTGGACTTACTGAACGACGCCGCCAGGATGAGGAAAACGGTGACGAGACCCGAGGGGTACACACTGTTCAAGCAAGTCCTGAGGGTGGAAGATCCCACCAGTTCCTTGATCGGAAAGCTGCTCTATAAAACAACTAGTGGTGCCAAAGCGTCACACAGTACACCTCTCTGCAGATGGAGGAAGCGACCGAGCACCAACGAGGAAGACGACGACTTCAACGAAAACTATAACGACAGGGACGACACTCTCCTCGTAGGTGCCTCCTCCTTTTCTCCCCGTTTTTCACGTCATAGTGGGGGCAAACGACGACGAAATTTACGAAACTCCGACTACCGGTAAAAAAACGCCTCGACCTGACTCCTTCAGGAAAAGCACCCAAGGAAAGAAAAGGAGATCGCGCAATTGTGCCACCCCGCCATGGCTAGGTCTAAAAGACTGACCAAAAAGGAAAAAGAAAAGAGACGCGTGGTGGCTAAATACACCAACGTGAAAGCACCCTCCAGTTTCACCAGCATCACCAAACTCCAGAAACAACATTTCCACCACCGAGATCCCGCCTTTGTCGGAGATGCCTTGGTGTCTCTGGACGCCTACACTAAACATAAACCCATTTGGAGAAAGTTCGCGAGGAACAAACCTATCACCGGGAAAATTGATCAACAGTGGCAGTTAGATTTGATGGACATGCAAGCTTTGGCGTCTCACAATGACGGGTTCCGCTACGTGGTCACGGCCATCGACGTTTTCTCCAGGAAGGCGCGGGCTGCTCTCACCAAAACCAAAGGTGGCGCAGCTGTCACCGAGGCGTTCGAAAAGATGACCGCTGAGAGACACCCGTGCTCCGTTCAGACGGACAAGGGAAAAGAGTTTCTCAACAAGACCTTCCAAGATCACCTGAAGAGCAAAGACATAGAGTTTTTCACTAGTGAAAACGACGACATCAAAGTTAGTCTAGTGGAGCGTTTGAATCAAAGTCTGAAGGAGAAGCTGTGGTGCTATTTCACACACAAGCATACATATCGCTACCTAGACGTATTGGACCAGGTGGTGTCTTCTTACAATCGCACTCACCACAAAACCATGAAAATGCCGCCTGCTGACGTCACCTCTGAAAACAGCGAAACTATTTTCTACAGACACGACCTCCCTACTAAGAAACAAATCAAGGCAATATGGAAAAAAGAAGAAACGGATGCTTGCCGCTCCGACTCCGACGTCATAGCTCCAGGCGACAGAGTGAGAATGTTGAGAGCTAAAGGTGCCTTCGACAAAGGGTACGAGGGAAATTGGAGGGAGGAAGTCGTCAACGTCGCTAAGACGTTGGGTAGTAGAGGGTTTGAGCTGAAAGACGACACCGGGGAGGAGATAAAAGGGGTGTTCTATCCGGAGGAGGTTCAGAATGTCTACAAGAGTCGTTACGGCAAGAGCAGGTACCTGATAGACGAGGTGCTGCGCTACAAGACCATCAAGGGTAAACGCTTAGCTTTCGTGCGTTGGAAGGGTTACGGCGACAACCCTGCTAGCATAACTCATCCAAATGATGTCTTTTTTATGTAAACCAGATGGGTTTTCACATGAGAATGACATAAATTGCACGAGTTGTGCTAGCTGGGAAGTTCAACGAGTGGATTCCTGTCAAGCAAATTACATAGGAGAAAAAAAAAAAAAAGATCATCACCCTACCTAGCAACAGTTCTATGGACTATTACCCTGACAACACCTTGACCACTTTCCGAACGCTCTTCGACTCATCGCTCCCTCCTTCTGTCAGAGGACCACGAAGCAGCTCTCAGTGAAATCATCCTCCCGACAGAATGGAGCAACGTGCCAGACGACGACATGATCATGGTCGTTCCTCTGCGCACAGCGAACTCGCTGGACAAGGCGAGAAAAGTTTTGAAAAGAGACAAAAACGCCGACGTCCCAAACACAAAACCGATCACGGTGGACTGGGCAAAGGTGAACAGGCTGATCGACTTGAAGAAAATCCTCGACAGCACTAATTCTCTGAATGAAACGGAGAACGTTTCTGGCGAGAACCCAACGACGGAGCTCTTAGAAAAAGAGTTGGAGGACCAGATATTGAAACCTGGGAAGAAGTCGTAGCACGTCACGTTGACATGGGAAAAATCGCAGTTCAAAGACTACCTGTCGACTTTCCAGAAAAGGCAGAGAATGAGGAGTCTGCTGGCGCGAAACTTGGTTCTGAAAATGGAGCGAACAACGAAGGTGTGAACATTCAACCCAAACATATTTCCCGTGCCACCCGTTTTCACAGCGACCAACACTCAGTTTGTCTACTTCTTGAACAGTCTCACGAAAGACCCGCTTGGAGGTGAAAACTCACTGACGGGGCGCGTCACCATTAACGTGCCCCGATTTAACAGTCGTGATCATCACCAAGCAACTGGCACACATTCTAGGATTCGGGAAGAAGACTTATTTCGTGACGCCAACCACCGCCCTCTACATCATGGACCCCTTCGGAGACTTGTACTCTGTGTATGTGTACACCGACGCCATTCAAGAGAGACCCGTGGGTGACATGCACATGCTTCTGTTACGCTGCGTCGCAGTCGACAGAAGCGGAAAGCAAAGAGGGGGAACACGAGCTGTCAGTTTTCCACATTTGGATTATTTTCCCTTGAAATCAAGAAGGTTGGACGAGATCGGGGTCTACTTAAGAGACAGAACCTGCCGACCCATACCATTTATGAGAGACGGGTGATGGTGACACTTCATTTGAGACCCGTCGAGTGTTAAACGAAGAGGTGCAGACATGATATGCAAACGAGCGCCATACTTTTCGTCGTCGAAACGTACCGCCGGAGGACAGGGGTACAGCGATTACTACAACGCTCAGTTCGGTGGCGGTATCGACGTATACAGCGGACAACCTTTCCAGAACGGTCACAGTTTCGAAGGTGCGCTCTTGGGTCTCATGCGCTCGGCCACACCGCTTTTGAAGACTGTGGGTAAAACACTCTTCCGTGCTGGCATGGGTGTGGCATGATGGCGGGAGGGACTTTCAAGAAGAGCGTGACAGAAAGAGGGGTAGGTGCTCTGAAGAGTCTGGCGGGTAAAGAGCTCTCTCCAGGAAAAAAAAAAGCGGCGACCAAACATCAGAGGCGCTCTCCTGCTTCTCAGACGGGCAGAGGTTCCTGTAAAAGACGCCGGGGTGACATTTTCGATCGCTAGGCGACCGACCTATAAATAAAACGGACTAGTGGTCACCGGCTTCAGTCTACCACCGACGTGAAGAGGGAGCGCAATGGCCTACGTACCGGGAACAGCAGAGAGTGTGCGCTCTCTGAGCTAGACCTGCACACGCTCTTCAAGGACGTCTAAGTCTCCATTGGAGGTTCCAAAGTGTCTGGCAACACCGAAACCTACCCCTACAGAGCTTACCTGGAAGGTTTACTCAACTACGACAAAGGGGTGAAGGACAACATCATGAGCATCCAAGGCTGGCACCAAGATGCGGCTGGTAAATTTGGCACCTTATCCGACAAGAACGCGGGGTTCAAGGCGCGCAAAGAACTCATCTCCAACGGGTGCTTTCCGCTGATGGCGAGACTCCACTTTGACCTGGCTCATCAACCAAAGTTCATAGCTGGAGAGACGGAAATCAATCTGACTAAAACAAGCTTCACCTAGTTTCTATCTGATGAGCGACGGCAACACGGCATACAAACTCAAGATTAACAGAGCTAAGCTCTATGTGCATTGCGCACTGGTAGCTGATGCTGTTGTGGAAACGCACAAAAAGGCTGTGATAGAACAGGGTCCCTTCGACTACCCAGTCAACAGAGGTGACGAGCTACGCCATCCCTGCAGGTAACAGAGATCACACCTACACGCACTCCAACACAGGTCAACTGCCCAAGTCCATGATGATTTGTTTTCTGGACCATGACGCCTTCAACGGAAGTTACACCAAGAACCTGACACATGACCCCCCTGGGGGTTTAAGAGATGACAGCTATCCCCCTCCCAGCCAATTCCGAGTCACAATCAACATGGGCAAGCATAAGAAAGAGAAGAAATCTGAGAAGTCTCCAGCAAAGCCGTCAGTTCAGCAGCAGGTGCTGATGCAGGGGAGGTTTATGTTTGGAGAATGTAACGCCTCCTTTTCTCAGAAGCACAACCGAGACCGGCACATGAAAAATGTCCACAGGGCAGCGGATGGCTGGCCCTGTCCGGCGAGTAACTGTAAAAGGCTGTAAAAAAAGACTGGAAGAAGGATTTTTTAGATCATCTTAACAAATACCACACACAGCATCCCTGGGCCGGAACGTACGGGTATTTGCCGGCTGCAACACTAATGGACTTTGACCCACCTCCAGTCACGGCACAGAAGGCCCTCCCAGCAGCGCCAGCCAAGTCCAAGCCTACAAAGAAATTGCCAAGGGATCAGTCGTCATCCCCCTTGCCCTCCGATTCCTTGGGTTCTTCAAGAAACAGCTCGGAGGAAGAGGCGTCCTCACCTAAAAAGAAGAAAAGGGAGATCAAGTCAGTTGAAATAGTTGAAGGCACCGACGACTCTGCTTCAGAGGCTGGAAAGTCGGAGAAAATACCTGAACTCTTAGACAATGAAGGATCCCAGAACCTGTAGGAATACTCACTTACTCTCTCCCTGACTTTGGGTGATCTCTGCCACCAGTTAGGGCAGAGGAGACCAGACCTCCATGAACACCTGGAGAAGACAAGACTGGATAGGTGAAAGGGGGATGAAACCCGTCAAAAAGATGGGTTTTTTTACATGTAAGCTGACTATGATTTAGGTAATAAATAAGATGTTTCTCATAGATGTAATTTCAACATAAGTGCAACCCTGCAAATATATAACATGATATAAAGATCATTACTGAAAGATATTATTGAAATTGGAATACTGACCACAAATCATAGTTAGAGAGGATACCTGAATGAGAAATATCTCAAGACATGAGAATATTATGTCATTTAGAGATGAGTATCGCATCCTTCATGGACACTCTCCACAGGATAATAATACAATATCTGTTAAGTGAAAAGGTATTTACAGGTACTCTATATCCATTGAGAGGGCACTTCACATTTACCCTACCCGGCTTGTGATGTCTACTTAAAGTCAATACTGGTTCTTATATATTTTCTTATGGCCTAAAAGAGGTGTCCATCGTGTGCATTGTTTGTATGGTCATTATTTCTCTTTGAGTGTCACAGAAACAACAGAGTACATGTTGAAATTTTCTTTTAGTTTATTCCAATGACTGCAGGCAGTTGGTTCATTGTGATCCACGTTGGGAATATGGCAATGCAGATCAGATAGTCAGTAAAGTGCTAGATGAGACCCCTTGTGTCTGATACCAGAACTATCTAGGGGATATAATCATGACGTATCACTGACGTCATATTCTTACAAGAGTACAACAGCTTCAATTTCACATCATAATGATCTCATATATCTCATGTAATATTTACTATGCTTGATTTATTCAATAAACATGTATTTGTTGTATACTGGTAACACATAATTTTTTCAAGAGCAAAGAGACAAGAAATAGATGTAATTCTATAATGTCTCAAGTTTAACCAGATTATGATGTAATTAAGACATCACTCATGTGTCACTCTATTACGTTGCAGAATAACTCCTTTAATATATACTATTGATTTTAATTGGCACACGTCTTTTTAACAGATCTAATATCATAGCATATTGATGACAGCATATGATGTGAATGATTGCACCAGATAGAGACATAATTATGATGACCTCCTAATGACATAATTATCTGGTCGGTTTCACGTCATGACATGAATATGACGAGTTTTGGATGTCTTTTTTACGTAAGATGCTACCTGGGGAAGGCACCCAACCAACCAGTGGTAAGTCATGCTTCTACAATATCTGGGTGTTTAAAAACTTAAAACCCCTCCACTCTAGAGAAAAAGCCTGATAGTAAGCTCACCCCCTCTAGTAAAGTAGAGAAGGGTATCAGGAAACCTTCCTCCAGTAATGCTTATCCCCCCTCTGGTAAAGCAGACGGGAGCCTGGAAAACCTCTTCTGGTAGGTAGTATTAATCACCCATCTAGAAGAGTCAGGGTGTCAAGTAAGGCTAGATCTGCACCAGAGATAGGCCTAATTGATGTTGCAACCTGGGCTAAGAAGTGATCAATCCCACTCTTGAGTTAAGAAGGAGAGGAAGTGGGAAGGGTGTAGATGGTATATTTGCAGGTAGAAGATTCCTAGTGTAGCTCCAGAAGGGAAGACCAAGTATGTGCTATGAGCTGTCAAGACAGTCTGGAATTTTGTTGATTCAAGATTGAGGATGTGACGCCAGTGGGCGCCCTGTCTAAGGACCAGGGAGCAGTAGGGGATGAGACCAGTATGGGTGACTCAGGACAGAGACACCGGAGGCCGGGCCTCAAATCACTCACTGGGACAGGCACCTGGAGGGTACCGTTTTATTGATTACTGGGCCTTAGCCCTCAACCAGAGCAAGTGGATAGTTATGAGTGACTTAGTAGTAACAGGAGCCTTTGCCCCGGCACGGAGTACAATATCAGAGAAGGATGATCATTGTGCAGAAGACAGTCATATTTATTGTTCTCTTAAAACTTCTTATCTTTGAACTCATGTCAAGTTAACAACGTTGGTTTATCTAGGAAGGAGAAAGTGTGGTGCTGGAGGCCGGAGTCTCAGAGTAGCTAGAAGATTTAGTGAGTCACTCCTTCAGAGTGGGCTGGTCAAAAAGGGGGGCACACTCCGTTGGAGTGGTGCTGGAGGCTACGCGGAGATCCCTCAGTCAGAGGGATCTCGGAGATATCTGGAGGGATGTCCCAGAGACTTCAGAGAGCCACACTAGCTCTGGCACCTGCCGCTAGGGGGTGCCACTCAAAGGCACTTCCAGTTCAAGTATATGATGTCCTCCAAGTCCTCAGTCTGTACTACAGACTGACACGGCGCATATTGTTGCTCCCTCCAGACTCCGGAAGTGGAAACCAGACTTGTATTAGGAAACTGTGTATAAACCAGATAAATAAGAGGCTCAACACTATTAGCCTGTTGATGATCTATGGCTTGTACATATTGCTTGTGGTACAGAGTTCTCTTATGAAACAGTGAGTCTCCGAATAAGGAAGAGTACAAACAAGCAGAGGAAGTTTTGTCTTTAATGTCACATTATACAAGATCATTAAGCATATACTTGTCGTATCCGTGTAAGCGGGCGGAAGTCTCTAGTATCGAGAGGTCGTAAAAATAAAGTACTTCCGGTTCAAGCAATGGCGTCGTATGGTTTGTTTTTTAATTACAGATAACAATCTATCACCATCTGAGCAATATAAGGCTATAGATGTGACAATGGCGACGAGGATTACAATAAGGCCCAGAGGAGAGCCCTATTACTGTATACTGCTGGTGCTGAGGTGAGAGAAATCTTCGCTTCACTACCCAACACTGGGGATGCAAAGGGTTGGGCAGAGGCTGTTGCTGCCCTGAAAACACATTTTGTTGTACCGACCAACAAGACCTACGAGAGACATATATTTAGAAAGGCTAAGAGGGAGGACAATGAATCAGTTGCTCAGTTTGCCCTGAGACTGAGGAAACTAGCCTTAGGTTGTGAATTTGGCAATCTCAAAGACGATTATATATGCGATCAAGTAGTGGAAAGGTGTCGGGATGATAAACTAAAGAAAAAGTTCCTTGAGAAAGGGGCAGGCCTTAACTTAACTCAAGCTCTAAATATTGCAGCTACACATGAGGCGGTTGAATCCCAATCAGCGGACATGTGTGGGGCAAAAGAAAAGAGTGTTAATAAGGTCAGTTATGACAAGTATCACAAGGGTTCCTATAGAAATGCACAAGAGAAGGGAGGTAATTGTGACAACTGTGGGTATAAGGGTCACTACGCTGGGGATGATAAATGTCCGGCCAAGCACAAACAGTGTAGAAAGTGCAAGGCTAAGGGCCATTTTGAGGCCAAATGTCCAAAGTCCAGTAGTAAGGAAGGTGACAAATGTAAGCCCCATGGTAAGAAAGGTTCCAAAAAGGGTAAAGTCCACCAGGTGGTGGAAGATGAGCCTGACAATTATAACTTCTGTGTAAATGTAGCAAAACCAAAAGGTGAGATGATCTCTGTTAATGTTGGAGGTGTATCCATTGATTTTGTCATAGATTCTGGAAGCGATTGTAACATCATTGACCGGAAAATGTGGGAACAGTGTAAGAAACAGAAAATTTTGTGTAAGAGTAAAGCCACAAAGAAGAAATTGTTCACGTACACATCGACCGAACCATTAGAGGTTGCGGGTACTTTTATTGCTAAAGCATGTGTGGGGGACCGCAATGTAGAAGCGGAGTTCGTAGTCGTTGAAAGTGACGGGGTATCACTTCTGGGAAGAAAATCTTCTGAGAGATTGGGTCTTCTGAAAATCGGGATAGGGGTAAATAAAGTTGACTGTAGTCTGGGGGATGTAAAGAACCTCAGGAAAAGGGTCAGAGAGGAGAATAAAGATGTTCTTAGAGGCCTTGGTAAATGGAAAGGCGACCCAGTCAGTTTAACTGTAGACCCTACTGTGAAGCCTGTAGCCCAGCCTTTGAGACGTACGCCGTTCGGTTTGCGAAAAAAGGTCGAAGCAAAAATTCAGAGCCTCATTGATCAAGATATCATTGAGCCCGTCGAAGAAGCGACCCGTTGGGTTAGTCCCGTTGTTATAGCCCCGAAGTCTGATGGCGACATTAGGTTATGCGTAGATATGCGGCGCGTTAACGAAGCGGTACTTAGAGAACGACAGCCCATTCCTACCATAGACGAAGCCCTACAAGATATGACAGAGAGTAGAGTATTCTCTAAGATTGATCTAAAGTGGGGGTACCATCAGATAGTGCTAGACGAAGAATCGAGGGACCTGACTACGTTCATAACCCACACCGGTTTGTACCGATACAAACGTATGCCGTTTGGCATAAACACCGCTAGCGAGATTTACCAACGCATTGTTAGGAATGTCCTGCGAGGAATTCCAGGGGTGGTCAACATTTCTGACGACTCAGTTGTACACACTGTTGACGTAGCGACGCACTACGAGACATTGACAAAGATTTTCGGTAGACTGAGAGAACATGGACTGACCGCTAACCCGGACAAGACTGAAATGTTCGTGACTGAAATGACATTCATGGGACATAGACTGACCCAGACTGGAATGCATCCAACAAAGGAAAAGGTGAAAGCCATTTTGGAGGCAAGCGAGCCCGAGACGGTAACAGAAGTAAGAAGTTTTCTTGGCCTAGTTAATTTCAGTGCTAGATATATACCGGATCTCGCCTCGACCGCAGAGCTCCTGCGGAAGCTGACCAGGAGTAACGAGCCCTTTGTTTTTGGTCCTGAACAAGTCAAGTCATTCGAGAAGCTGAAAAAGCTGCTGGCAAGCTCCGAGACCCTTGGTTATTATGACGTAAATGCTAAAACTATTGTGATTGCAGATGCGAGTCCAGTAGGATTAGGTGCCGTGTTGGTGCAGGTCCAAGGGAAGGAGAAGAGAGTTATTAGGTATGCCAGTAGAGCGCTAACTGACGTAGAGAGAAGGTACTCTCAGACAGAGAAGGAAGCATTGGCTCTGGTGTGGGCATGCGAGACGTTTCATCCATACATCTATGGATTGGAGTTTGAGCTCCACACTGACCATAAGCCGCTTGAGGTGATCTACTCACCTAAGTCGAAGCCATGTGCACGCGTAGAGCGATGGGTGCTTCGAATGCAGGCTTATAAGTTTAAGGTAATACACATACCAGGGAAGACCAACATAGCTGACCCACTGTCAAGACTGTTAACTCATAAGACTCAGCGACCAACTGAGAAAGACAATGAGACAGAGAGCTATGTGCGATTTGTAGCGGTGAACGCCACACCCAAAGCAATGACTACTCGAGAAGTAGAGCGAGAGTCCGCTGAGGACGAAGAACTGAGCGATGTTAGGAAATGCATCGACTCCGGCAAATGGGACGACTGCCCAAGTAAGATTTATGCGGCTATAAGCTCAGCTTTGTGCCATTGGGTATGTAGTACTGAGAGGTACTCGACTTGTGATACCCAAGAAGCTAAGACCAAGAGTGATAGCCTTAGCGCATGAAGGACATCTTGGGATAGTAGGTACTAAACAGAATCTACGGACGAAGATCTGGTGGCCAAATATGGAGAAAGAGGCAGAAAAGTACTGCCGAGCATGCCACGGGTGTCAAATCACCAGTAAACCAGACCCGCCTGAACCAATCAGGACAACAACGCTTCCAGCTGGTCCATGGCAGGACCTAGCGGTAGATTTCTTGGGACCACTCCCAAGTGGAGAATCTATTCTAGTGGTAGTAGACTACTATAGTCGGTTCATAGAGTATAAAATCATGAAATCAACCACTGCGAAGGAGACCAAAGAAGCTTTGGAATGGATATTTGGAACGCATGGTTTCCCAGAGACATTGTTCTCTGACAACGGACCGCAGTTTATTTCTGAAACGTTTGCAGATTTTATGGAAGAATCTGGTATCAAACACCATAGAGTAACGCCTAAATGGCCACAAGCAAATGGTGAGGTCGAAAGACAAAACCACTCATTTGAGAAGCGGATGCGTATCGCCCATGCTACGGGGAAAGACTGGAAGAAAGAAGTCTTTAGATACGTAAGCGCCTATCGCGCTATCCCACACGCAACAACTGGGAAAAGCCCTGCGGAGCTTTTATTTAGCAGAAAAATAAGAACTAAGATTCCTGAACTGAGACAGGATGTAGTTGACTTAGAAACTCGCGACCGAGACGCTGAAAAAAAGGGCTTGTCAAAAATGCAAGCAGACAGAAGACGCAACGCGACTATGTCAGACGTTGACTTGGGGGATAGTGTTCTACTTAAAAGGGACAGGGTCGAAAACAAATTACAAACGCCGTTTATTCCCGAACCGTACACAGTAGTGTCAAAGGCTGGTAGCCAGGTAACAGTAGAAAGTCCCGAAGGGGCAAGGTATAAGAGAAACAGCTCTCAGGTTAAGAGATATATACCAAGTGAGGTTATCGAAGGTGAACCATCAGGTGACATGCCTGAAGTCGAGGTAGAGTCAACCCCGATAAAGACAAGACCAACACTTACTAAAGTTGTGCCTGAAGTCGAGGTGGAGTCAACCCCGATAAAGACAAGACCAACACGTACTAAATTTGTTCCAAAGAAATTCGACGGTTTTGTTATGTCATAAAGTATAACGAGTACTGTTCTTTGTAACCTCGGAACATTTATCAAAGCATAATTGTCATATCATAAAACTGTAACTTGAGAACTTTGAAAAAAAAAGTGATGTCGTATCCGTGTAAGCGGGCGGAAGTCTCTAGTATCGAGAGGCCGTAAAAATAAAGTACTTCCGGTTCAAGCAATGGTGTCGTATGGTTCGTTTGTTAATTACAGATAACAATCTATCACCATCTGAGCAATATAAGGCTATAGATGTGACAATACTCTCCGATAGCTATCTCTGACCCTATAACTGGAATTAGTGCGCATTACAATCATTGCCCCTGATTCTGAGTCCGGGTCCACAGTTTTCTCCAGAAATACCTTCTTATGGGTGGGCTATAGGGTTTTTTGCGATGGGTTGTCTGGGAGGGGTTATGGGGTGTTTGCTAAAGCCAGTAGCCGCCAATCCAAATTCCTCTCTGACCACTCTGACTCTAGCTTCCCTAATTTAATGTTGTCTTTAGATTCTTGTTCAAAGTCTCTCTGCCTCTCAGTTTAACCCTTACCCAAATCCTAGTTTCTTTTGAAGACTTTCTTAGATGGATCCTGCCATCTAAGGGAATGACAATTCTTTAGAAATAACTCTTCAATGTCGCAGTCTGGGAAGTTTGCTCGAGTTAAGCCTTGACCCATCTCTAGCACCTTTCAAAGACAAGTCAAGTTCGGCAGGTCATGTTATTTTGAGTTATTAGCTTTGAATTTCTTAACTCTATTAAGAATCAGGGTTCAAGGGACTAGGTTCCAAAGCCTTTGGTTCTTTTGGTCCCTTGAGTAGACTAGCGACTTTCACAGATATTTGCTAACTTACACTTCTGCTAGCTAGATTGCCTAGTTGCCTGATCTAAGCTAAACCCCATCCTACAGTACAGTCTTGCACTGTAAGTAGTCACCAAGTTGCCTGGCGTAGTGTTAGTCTCCCATTGATTTCTATTAGATGATCAGCATCATCTCTAGATCTCTTCTCAATCATAAATATTTGATGAATAAGTGAGTGACCCTTTGCGTTTCTGTGATGTTAATTAGAGAGTGGACTTCATTTGCAAATGTTGAACTGTCTAATGGCCATGAGATACCCTCAATTATACAGGTTATCTCTAGTAGAATATTTCTACCCCTAACGTGTCCATATCTAGCATTAGTGATCTTGCCAGTCAGTTCTGGCTACTGAATGCTCATGCTGGCCGCTCTTTCTGGCCCTCTTTTCCTTCTGGCCATTTCTTTTTACCACATTAATTCAATTTCTTCTTTCCTTAATTAGCCTAAACCAACCAATAGTGCTTCTCATGAGCCGCTGCGGCCATGCCCCTCCTCCTGCCGCAGGCCTCCAGCAGCACAGCCGGCTCCCTCTACAATCAACATTGCAAACCAGCTTACTGTTGATCCACTCTCACAGCCTCCGACACCGCCTGGTGTCATCCTTATTAACCATCGAAAGGAGTAACCACTCAGACTGTTCCACAGGACACCAGTTCCCCGCAATGCACTATTGCTTTTTTTTTTACTCTGCAAAATGATGACTTTATATCAAATAGATTTCTTTGACACAAACCAGACCCCATATTTCAAGGGCCTGGGAGGCCCACAAGATTGAATGATGAATATTCAGGGAGAATTTTCCCATATCAATATGGCCATGTTCTATACTGTTGAAAAGGGAAAACATCAGCGAAACAACTGTAATTTTGCATGAATCCATTAAGAAGAGCAACAATTTTTTCTAACAAAAAAGTAATATATATTCTTCCGGTTCCACAGTAGATATCTCAAGCTGTGGGCCCTGGGTGACCCATGGCTGAAAAAGTTATTTTTGTTTGTTTGTTTGTTGAGTTTTACATCCGTGGGCCATCGAGGAACTCAGACATTAAAAAGTTTGAAACTATTTAATAGTAATGGCATGCTGTAGGCCTACCTCAGGTTTGCACATATGAGTGCATGGGTGTGTGAGTGCACATGCATGTATTTATGAGTATTTATGCTTGTAGCAGTGGGACATGGCTTGTAGCAGTGAAATACCACTTGTGGCATCGGGCCCCTCTTTATCGTGCTGCCTCACGCAGGTAATATGTCGCAAACTATAGACACATCACCCAGTCGGTCACATTATCCTGACACCAATGGACTAGCCATTTTGCGTTTTTTTTTCTTTTGTTTATATATATATATATATATATATATATATATATATGTATATATATATATATATATATATATATATATATATATATATATATATATATTATGTATGTCTACCCCTGTTGGCTTTTCAACGTTAAAAAGTTTTAAGTTACTTTTTTGTCTATGTCAAAAACGCATGAATAGCACGTTTTCTATAGAACATCAAAAAACGTTTTTTGAGTACTGGGTACATGTTTTGACATATTTTATATTAAAAAAAGTTTGGCAAACTTAGGAACCTAATATAAACGTTCTTTTTAACAAGAGGGGGTATGTAATTGGCAAATGGAATGGGTTCATTCATAGTGCATGATATACAGGCAGCGAATGAAACAGACAGGGATCATTTGATGCCAAGAGCAAAGTGTAGTTGATTTACTTCACACCAGATGGCAGGCCTATCTAGAGGTCCTGGCCAGCAACATATTTGCCAATACAACATACCTCCTAAAACAGATAAGTTTCACACAAGGGAGAGGTTTCCCTTGTGGCATTAAGAGGCTCTTTTTCAAAATGCCCCTCCCCCCCAAAAAAAAATAAATCATAGTTACATAAGATTCAAATAAAAAAAACAACAACAAAAAACACACCAAGCCCCCCCCCCCCTACGACCTGACAATAGATGTCTCATCCCTTTTCCCTTCCACCACCCTTCCTCACTCCTCCCACACGCTCTCTTCTGTTCCCATTTTTGGTATATCCTTCCGACACTTGGATTTCTAACTTTGATATCACAGTTTCCTAGTTTGATATCAGAGTTTTTCCGCCAAATATTGCCATATCATAGTGATATTGAGATACATTTCCTAGTTTCAATTCCTCACACTTTTTTTTCCATTTTATACATAGAGAACAAGCCTTTGTGTTGAATTTCATATCTTATTTCTCATGTTCTGTGAACTCCAGTATCAAGGCGAAGCATAAGATTCTCAGAAACTTTGATATCATAGTTTTTAACTTTGATATCACAGTTAATAAAGCAGATATCAAAGTATATATCTCTGATATCAGAGTTAAAACATTGATATCACAACTAAAAAATTTGATATCAAAGATAATATCTATGATATCACAGCTAGAAACATAAATTTAATATCAGAGTTAAAAACTGTGATATCAAAGTTTTTGAGAAACTAAAGTTTCACTCTAATAGTTACATAACCTGAAGAATAATGAATGAAATGCTCTAATAAACTGGATTATCCGTCAATTCACCCACATTTTTGCTCTAATCTATATTATCAGCCTGATACAAGGGTTTTCCTAGAGTAACTCTGATATCAATTCCTACAACTGTGATATTTTTAAAGTGTCCTTAATGCAAATAGCAAGTATATGTATTGATTAATGCTAGCTTCTGTTTGTTGCAGTCCTTCCGCCAGCCCCCTTACAAGCTTTTTCTGATAAATACGGATATGGCAACACCAATTTATGCCTATGTAGCATGATAGCTATACATTTTCAGTTACATCTGAGTTAGGTTTACAATGATGTAACTATCGGGAGAAATGATGAGATGAGGATGAGATGGGTTGATATCATATGATGACGTGTTGGGCTAAGCCCAGTATAAAAATGTCATTGTACTCTGTTTCAACACATTTATATCAACAATTCTTATAAACTCAGGCTTTAACCTATTCCATGTGGTAATTGCTCTGTAAAAAGCACTTCGTGTGACAATGGTCTTATCAGAAAAACGTATGAGGAGCTTATTCCCACCATGGAACCTAGTATTCAGGTTTCTATTATCATTGTATTCTCCACTCTTATACAAGTGATGTGCATAAATTAATAATTGGATATCACGTCTTATATACAATTCTTTTCATCTACTAATGGTGTGTAATTGAATAGTAGTAAAATTAGGATTCTTTTCAAGTTTGCCCTTATGTACAACACGTAATCCCTTATTTTGATATAGTTGTAATTCTTTGTTTTCCCCTTAACCACCCCTGTCCCGAATAAAATCAACATAATCAAAAGTAGGTAAAACCATACTCTTGTATATAGTAAGTGCAATGTCATATCAGTGACAAAAACTGTGATATCAAGTTAAAAAACTGTCATATCAGGGGTTGAACCTATAGTAGGGAGGCAGAATTTCAAGTGTGTGGAATGAGACTGGCATCCATGTTGGAATTGAAGTTTGACCTATACTGAATCAAAAGAGGCTGTATGCCACATTCAAAATTGTTTTTCTATGAAATATGGCCCGATAAAGCTAGCCATTACCAAAATTCACTATTTTTGCTCTATTTTCACAGGTAAAGATGGTAGGCATTCATTGAAAGAGTACACTGTAGTGGCCTGTTTAAGCGCCCCAGCGCTAATGGATTTCAACCTACCTCTACCCCTGGCTCTTATTCAAGACCAGCATTTATTCAAGACTTAAATCATAGTTTAATTTTTTTAATATCAATTGTACTTTAACCCGGCGCTTATTCAAGACTGGCGATTATTAAAGGACCCGGCGCTTAAACAGGCCACTATGGTACCCACAAGTTTGTGGTCTAGCAACATGATAATGAAATCACATATCCTCTTTAATGCAGTCTACCTTCTATGGATCAGATTGAGGTAGCCATTACCAAAATCTACTATTTTTGCTCTATATTCATAGTCGTTAATGGTAGACACTCATTTGAATTGTTTATACCCACATTTTCATGGTTTAGAGATATGTTGGAGGCACTAAATGTTCTGTCCAGTGCATAATTCTCCTACTACAGGCCTATGATAAAGGTAGCCATAACTGAATTTCACTATCTTCTCAGGAGATGATGGTAGACACTCATTTGAAATGCCCATGCCCATATACGCATAGTTTTGCATCATCTATAGAAGGCATCATAATTATGTGCTCTCCAATACAAAATCTCTCCATTATAGGCCTATGATAAAGGTAGCCTTAACTGAAATTCATTATCTTTGCCATATCTTTGTAGTTTATGTCAGTAGATACTCATTCAAATTGTCTCTACCTACATATTCATGGCATAGGAATGTTGAACACTGAAAACCCTCCTCAGATCTTTCAACTTGTCAAGACCAAAGGTCCTCAGGCAGTGTCAGAAGAAGTACAGACAAGGGGCAGCACCTTAGAGGAAGGTGTTTCACCATATTAATATGGGGTCAGATATGTCAATTACGGGGCCCATGTGTTAGGTGTTTTTGTTTATTTTTCCATATTTGAAATACATGCCATATTCAAATAGGCCCCTATATTGTATGGCACTCCACATTCAAATATGGCATTTAAGGTGTTTCTGTTCAAGGTCCCCTATGGATACTTAAAAGAATGCCTTAAGCATGCAACACTGACAAAATTTGGACCTTAATGCTATGGGACATTTCATCACTGTCTTAGCGACAGGCAGCTGATGGAATTTTTGTAAACAAAAGGAAACTGCTGACTGACGGCCATCAGTCACTACCAGACGGCGTAGGGACAGTATCCTTAGCCCTCCCCGGCTTTCTTGTTCTATTAGAGCTTGGAGTATGAATATTTGATTCTCAATTCATCCCAAATCATTTAAATTCCACTACCACTGCACACTGGCGGCTGATGGGCGGCCGCCATCGCTGCGTGTGACATCATGACCTCATGAGCTCATTGGACTCAGAACAATGCCAGCCATTATCAGCTGCCTGTAGCAGTGCCCTGATTGCCATCAGCTGCCTGTGACTAAAACAATAATGAAATTGCCCATAGCGTTAAGGTTCAAATTCCATCAGTGTTGCATGCTTGAGGCACGTGATTTCTCTCCACAGGGCTGATTCATGATATAGGGAATGATTTTCCATATTATCTCCGTATGTTTGGCTTCAAACACATGGTCAGAAATCATAGAAACAGAGCATATCCTATTTTTGGCACTTCCGTCGGCCCCTGTACTTAGATTTTTTATTTTTTCTTGGTTTTCTTTTGCTAATATCATCGGGCTCAATGAGTTCTTGATGTTACATATAGGTTTTTGGGGTGGGAAATTTATATTTTAGCCTCCAGGGCCTCAAAATAGGCCAAAATTGACCCTAAATGAGCAGAAAAATTCCCCGAAAATGTACAAAGAATTATTTTTTCGGGAAATGGTACCAAATATGTGTCTTTCTATTTATGCTACAAATATTTGGTGGTTAGATATTGTGTCAGGACCGAAAATCCCCCTCCTGGGCAGATTTCTTGTATATTCTAGGAGCATTTGAAGTTTGGTGAAGGTTTGTGTCTTGGCGAGTGATTCAGCCTTATAACCCCACCCTCTAAAAAATTAGAGAGGTCAATGGGCTCAAAAATACCTTTAAAAGATAGGGTAAGGTTATGTCTAATGCATGTTAAAAAATAGAGGGAATCCATGGATAAACATGGAAATGAGAGGCCTATACCTAATCTTGGCAAGACAAACCATTCTCGGGAAGACATTCTTGTCCAAACAGAATAAAATGATTTTTCCTCCTCCTGTTCAGGCTTTATATATTTAACTACTCTAACCATGTCAGTAATTTCCCCCCAACATATACCTAAGTACCCAATGTATAGAACAGTTGGTTATTGAAAACCCTATGGAACAGCAGAGCTGGGAAGAGATTTTTGTCTTCCTGAATCAGTGTCTTCCCGAGTGATTTTAGAGTAACATGTCATGTTCAGGACTTGATTTCTTACATAAATAATTGTTGTTTTATAACAAAATTCACAGATTTAGACCATTTTGACCAGTAGATTATGAAAATCAAGTTATTTTCAATGCCAAGTGTGTTTTTATTATCATCGAATGCACCTACTTTCAATAAACGTTTATCACGATTCTGTTCACATTTCTTGTCTGACTAAAAAAAGTATTATATTACCCCTCCTGTGTGTTATTGATATATTTAACTGTTCTAAGTACGTCAGTAATCTTCCCCTAGCACACACTTAAGTAACCTATGTGTAAAATATTTGCTTGTTGCACATCATCTTCAACAGCAGACCTGGGAAATGGATTTTTATGTTCCCGAATCTGTGTCTTCCCGAGTGACTTTAGAGTAACATGCCAAGTTTAGGACTTGATTTCTTACATAAATTATTCTTGTTTTATAACGAAATTCACAGATTTAGACTATTTTGACCTGTAGATTATACAAATCAAGTTATTATCAATGCCAGATGTGTTTTTATTATCATGAAATGCATCTACTTTCAATAAACATGTATCACGATTCTGTTCACATTTCTTGTCTTATGTGGTGTTATACCCAAAAGAAATAAGCAAAAAGTGTCTTCCCGAGTCATTCAATAGTGAATTAACCCTCAAAACCACTTGTGGACATAAGGGGACAAGAAGTACAGTCAAAATAAAAATAATTTTCTTATAGTACATGTTGTCTGGTCCTCTGACACAACCATATTATATGCAAACTATCAAAAAAAGTACATGCAGAACCTCCAAAAAGTGTCTTCCCGAGTGATTCTCGTCATTTACACCATGTTTTGGTCAGAATTTCTTAGGTACAAACAGATTTTTCCCCCACTAAAGCTATATACCACCTGAAACTACATGTCATGGGCATTCTCTTTCTTATAATTAATAATTCCCAGCTAACTCTATGTCCCTTGTAACAGAAATGGCAAGCAATGGATATTTTCTGCCCTCAGTTTGATTAAAAATCTGGTATTGGCCCTGGAGAAAAATACCCCATTGCCAATGAAAAATCACAGAATCTCTGGTCACAACACTCTAAACCCAACATATACACCTACTTCTACGAGAATAACAACCTTATAGTGTATTAAAAACATATCCATGCTCATATGGGAGGCCTTAAGCCTATTAACCCCCATGGATCACTCGGGAAGACACTGTTTCCAGGGTACATACCTTTGGTTCGTTGCCATGGCAACCGTTTTCATATTTAACTAATAATATCTCGTGAGGAGGTACCGCAACACCTATACACTATCCACAAAAAAAATCTTTAAGATAGTCCTAGGTTTGGTTCCAGACCCCCTCCCCCCAGCTAAAGGGGGGATATGCTCTGTTTCTATGACTTTCGACCACATGCAGGGTAAGGGCAATAATACAAACATGCATAATAATACAAACATTTGCATTTAGAACGGTTAAAACGATTTTAAACATTTTAGAAGCATCCAAACCAAATAGGAATGTTTATACACGTACATGTTTTCAAACACTTATTTTCACTGGGTAGCTTCCCCTCCTTCCCAGCTCACTCTTGTAATGGTTGGTATTTCTAACCAGTGGGGTTCGGGTCGCGTAATTCAAAAGGAAAGACAAAGACAGTATTCCGAGTGTATGCCAACAGTTTTATTTGTTACACCTTCTGGTTACCCTGTAATTCTATGAATAGGATAACATGATGTTACATGTGTTATGTAAGGAGGCCTACATGGCCTCTGACGTGGTAGGTGAGTGCAAAGCCTTTTATAGAGATGCTCCCGGTTCGTCGCCAGGTGTCCCACGGATCCGGATAGGTGCTGCCACCTACCCGGAACCCCAGGAACGCCAGGCGACAGGTCTCACCTGCCACGCCAGACGGCACCAGTTGTTATTATACCTCTACACTACTCCCCCAGACAATAGGTAGGAGTTATAACTATTAATGTATTCTATAGGATTAACATATACATAATATCTATTCCTATAATAGAGGTTAAGTTATAGTTAAACATCCGTACCATAGGAAAGTAATTAAGTTTACATATGAACATGGATTTGAAAGCAATAGTAGAGTTACGGATAGTTGGATAATATTAAGGTAAGTACAATATGGAAGTACCTAGTCAGATTTATGTAACGTATCTGAACATATAACAAGATATATCTTGTAATTAAATTATCAACATACGAATTCTTAATAGTCTTGATAAAGACTCTAACCGTAACGTTATTACTTTCATTATACACATGAAACCTTAGTTCTGATAAGAACTATTAAAGAGTATTTAGGTTATTACAGTACACTTGGGAATTTTTTTTTATTTCAATTGTCTTATACATTAGTATAGATAAAGTTATTTTTAGAAAAATATACACATCTTTATGTACCACTGTATTTACAATATAATATTCTATCACCGGATACCACATTCGAATAATATTATGAAATGTAATATTCGCTGGTGTATTAACCATATGGGATATACAGATCTATTAGGTGAACACATTCGGTGTTTTTATAATATTATACAATGATAGTAGATCTGGACCTGTATATTATTAAGCATGCACTTAAAAGTCATAGTTTATGACATAGATTAGGTTTTACAATAAACCTTTCAATAATATAACTGTAGTTAATATTGAGTATAGAACACAGTAATACATACAGTTTGTTTACATTATTAACTATCCGGATGCTCTTTTTGGTGATGTGGTGGATGTGGAAGTGTAGTAGTAGTCCGGGTATGGTCAGCTAACCATGGGAAGGAAGTGCTAGAGTCTTTTAATATATCACGGATGTTGATAGGGCAGCTACCCAATTCCTCTAGAAGTGCTAAAGTCAATTGTAGTATATCCAGATGGAAGAATCCTAATATGAAGCACTCGGGCCGAATAATTCTGTAGTAGTGTTCGTAATGTCCTTGTAGTAGTAATAGTAAAGTTCCGAAACGTATTTCCAGTGTTTATTAGTTTATAGTTTCAGGTAGTAAAAGAAACATATACATCTGGGTGTAGGTAGGACATCATAGTGGTATAGACGGTTATAACAAGTATTCAGGTAATCCACATCTCACGGCATCCGTCCGGTACATCAAAAAACCTATTCGGATGCTTAAGAAAGTATCCGAAGCTAGGTCGCTAGAATGTATGGAGTTCCAACTAGTAGACTGTGTACTCTGTATACATTCCGGGTTAATGGGCTGGTCAAATAATGGAACCCGGAAGCATACTAAGCCGAATGCTTAGCATGCTTCTTCTTAAGAAGAACTAGAGCGGATTTTGGTGTACCATCCCACTCATCTAAATCCACTCCAAACACTCTCATGAATTTAGTATTCAATAGAGTGTTCCGTTGGACTTCCTCATTCACTCTCTTCTCGAGGACATGGACATCCATGGCTGCCTGTTCTTTGGCAGCCAAGGCTTCTTCTTCGAGTGATTTAACATCAGCTCGAATTTTCGTTTCCAGGCGTTGCTTTTCAGCATTACTAACTTCCTGGAAACACATCAGAGTGTCATTTAGAAGACCCTGATGGTAATCGGTGGCTTGTTTTTTAACACACTTCTCCCAGTGGGTGTAGATGGCCTTTTGGACATCCGCTTCCCCCTGGCGAGATTTATCAAACCAGACCTCTGCCGGACTAGCTTTAATAGTGATGGCATCGGCTGGTTTCGGGATCATGGCAACAGGTGGTGTAGCACTCGGAAGGAGTGCTTGTGTAACTGTCGCAATGGCACTGACGGTTCCAGATGAGCTAACCGGTACAGGAGACGCACCCGGTTGTGAGACTGTAGGAATACAGTATCCAGGTGGTAGAGTTTGCTTCATGCCGAGGGCCATATACTATTGTATCTGGTCCTGATTCATCTGTGCTGCAGATCCAGCAGCGGCAGCAGGGGCGGCCTTCTTGGTTACTAAGCGCCCACCTCTGCCTATAGTCAGAGATTGACTCTCCGGTCCGGGTTTCTGAGACATGGAAGGATATGCCTTCCTGTCCAGTTTACCTGGATGTTGCGCGGCTGATGCATAGGATCCGACAGGCGTAGGCTGTTTGAAGACAACAGATACCTGTGACTGATCATGCGGGTGACGTGCCAGCGGGGATCTGGAACGATCCTCCCTGGCTTGGTTCTGACTATCCGGGACACTACCGGGTTGTCCCCGGTTGTGGTCTCTTCGGTTCCTATCTCTGGCACGTTTACCCTCACGGCCAGATTCCTCGCACAATTTCTAAATGCTATCGTGCATATCTAGTTTCCCTTGGCCAGTGGTAAGTACCATCTTCGCCCTGAGTTTAGACTCTTTCCCTCTGTTAACTGCACAAAGGACTTGGTCACCTGGTTTAACTTTAGACCAGGCTTCCGTATCTAGCTTATCTACCTCTCGCATAAGCTCCTGATGAAGTTCCATGACCTTCTTCCGAGCGAGATCCAGACCATCCGCATGGGCTGTTTTCTGATGTCTCGCTAAGTCACTACGACAATTGTAAGTTACCATCGTAGTACACTTTTTCCCTCTTTTACCAATCGTCGGGTCACAGATGTAGACCGGATGATGGTGAAAGTGTGTCTCGACGAGATGTCTTTGGAACCGAGCAGAAAAGCTCCAGGTTTTGACAGTCTCGTCGCTTGCATCTTGGCAAATGGAGAGGGGGCAGGTTTTCAGACGATCGCCATACCACTTTTCCAGTGCCCAACGGAGCTTACGCTTCTGAGTGTTAGTGTAGTACTTGTCAGAAGCATTCAACGTAAGCCATATTTTCCTATAGGCTTTGCTTGGATTCGGATCTTCATCGGATAGCCGCATCCAATCCTCATCGTCCGACTCTCCATTTTTATTGGTGGGTCCGGGACAGGCATATAATGGAGCCCCATCTTTCTTCCGGTATCCGGAAACGCAGTCCTTGAAACAGGTGGGTACCTGTTCCTTGAACCCTGATTTTGCGTTTCTCCAACGCTCTGCCTCGGTTTGGTTCGATGGTGCTGCATCCTCATAGTACTTAAACGAGGACTCCCCTATAGAGTCTTCATCCGAAGAGTCCACTTGCATGGAGTCTTCATTATTCCCGCTGGTATGGGTTTTAGCAGCATGCTCCTCTGCCTTCACAGAGTCTGGGAGATGTTTCTTCTTCTAAATCGAAGATCTTCTATTTTTGGATAGTTCCCATTTGTCCTCTTCTGCCTCATCCTTCGTCGTAGCCTCCGGTTTCAGATCCTTAGACAAATCCTTATCCTTTGGCTTAGGACTGGGAATTGCAGCAGAAGCACCGCTGGTTGAAGCTTTGGGAGCTTCTGATAGACTCCCATGGCAATAGCTTGATTGGCCTGGTATACCACATCGCGGAACTCTGCGTCTACCATCAGTCCGCGTTGGTACCAAGTCCAATCCGTGAGCCACTCCAGTGGCGTCCTTTCACATTGGCGCTCAGTCATAATGTCTTCGACGGCCTTCCGAATCAGGGAATCTACCGGAATAGATTTCCCTGTTTCACTGTCAACTAGGTTCTGTAATTCCGGATGGATATACAGATACCTCCCGTCATATACGGCGGGTAATCGGGAGTCCTCCATGTCTATGGGTCCTTCCTGCTTTCCAGAGTCGCGGGTCTCACCTTGGGTATTGGTTTGACCATCGACTTGTTCGGTTGACGCAGACCGGGTAGTATCCGAAGGACGATTATCCGGCTGTTCTGTTGTTGGTTCGGCTGTTCCTGATGGCGATGCCAGCGGGGAAATAGCAGCTCCTGGACTGTTCAAATTGAACTCCTCCAGTCTCTTTTCGAATGACTGATCTGTAGTGGGTGCATCCACTTCCATCAGTTCATCCTCCTCCGGGGTTACTGGAGACAATTCCTCATGAGTGAGGGATTCAGAAGCTGGCGTCAGCTTATCCAGGTCACCGGATAGCTTCGCCGCGGTCAGGGATTCCTCAGCCATAGGCCTATAGGAATCAATCCGGGAGTATAAACACTCCTTTTCTGACTTAACGGCGTCAGGTGCCGGAGCAACACAGGGTCTCTTCCCTAGGGCCTTGACTCTGTCGGTGTGTACGCCTTTAGTAGTAAATCAGAGAGCGGACCAAGACTCGTCTGCCTCTTCTCACTACTAAAAACAATATGGCGTTACGCCAGGTTCCGTGACGTCATTTCCACGCTCGAAAGCGGGGTCACGAGAGGTCAGCCGAGACTGGGCGCCATGACGTCACATGCTCAACACGTGCGGACTGCGAAAATATAAACAAATGAATGTTTTTTTTTATTGATTGATTTGTGTTTTACTGCACTTTAGCGGCATTAAGAAATGAATGTTTTGATGTTATTATTGCTCATGCTGTCGACTCGTCTGGGGATTTGCGTGGAGTTTATGGAAAGTTTCTGCGAATCCACCAGATTATCCGTCCACTACCCACTGGTGCACCGCACAGTGACAAATACACCTTTCAGATCAGTTGTTAGATTGATTGATTGATTTGTGTTTTACAGCACTTTAGCGGCACTAAGTGGCTATCCCATGCTTCACAGGTTGATAATTTAACAGAGGAATGTGTCAGTGCCCGCGCATATGTGCACCACACACATCCTGAGGGGATAGGAAAGAGGAGATATAGACCCTTTTAAGTGGGCTAGGGAAGCCCGAGATCAGTTGTTAGGCTCTCGCATAACATATATAACATTAAACTGGTTTACAGGACAACAAACTCGTTGTGTATACGGGTTAGGTTACTGCAGTCCTCTGGGCTAATCTAGGACTGCGACGGACGATTACCCCCTCATAGGGCAACTCCTTTCCAAACCTGACAGATCAAAGAGCTTTCTCTAGGGATCCTGTAGTCTTCAGAACTCCTTTCCTCTTCCTACTGTCTACACCCGCCAAGACTTTTTTTTACACCACTATGCTTATTTTTTAGTAGCGTTGGTGGCTTCCCCATAGATTTTTTCTTTGGCCGGCCCCGTTTCCTTTTGGGTCTCAGGTCAGGTTCCTGGTCAGGGATTCGATTCACATTCATTACCTTATTGAATCCTTTACCATACATTTCTGTGGAGGTCTCCCTCCCAGACCATATTCGCAACCTCGCGACATTCGATTTATAAAATCGCCCAATGTCGGATCGAATAATCACTGTACAATCACTGATAACCTGGGTTACAGTGAATGGACCATCCCAATTGGATGCTAATTTAATATTCCGCAAAGGTTCATGTAACCTCAGAACTTTATCACCTGGTTTAAACTTTCTCATTTTTAAGTCCACATCGTAACCCACTTTTTGCCAACATGCACTCTTTTCTAGATCAATTCGGACAGATTCGTAAGCTTTCCGGAACCTGTCCCTCAAACATTCGACAAAAACTACATGACAAGGTAGTTCCGGATCCATGCCTACGACTCCGAACACTAGGTCGGCAGGCATTATAAGGTCTTCTCCGAATACTAATAAGTTGGGGAAACAATTAGTACTCGAATGTACGGTACTGTTATAAGCATGCTTTACAAAATGGCATTGCTCATCCCAGTCTTCCATGTTCTCATTCACTAGTGATTTGAGAACTTGAATAAGAGTTCTATTGAATCTTTCTACTAACCCGTCGCTCTGAGGGCGATACGGATTAGTTCTGGCCTTACAAATAGCCAAGTATTAGCACATACCCTGCCATAAGTTAGATTCGAATTCTCGGCCTTGAGCACTGTGTAGCATCTAGGGCACACCAAAAGTCAGTACCCAGCCTTTAACAAAGGCTTCAGCACATGTCATGGCTTTATGATCCGGTAATGGGAAGACTTTTGTATACTTAGTATAATAGTCACACACTACCATCATACAGGTGTTATCATTAGCAGTTTTATTAAACCCACTAATGATGTCTACACCAACTCGAACGAACCTTACCCCAAACAGTTCCTGAGAGAGGGGTAATTTACCCATTCCGGGTCCCGGTTTGTTTTTACAACAATCGGGACAGGTAAGAATCCATCTCAATAAGTCTTGTGACATTCCAGGCCAGTAATACTTTTGTGATAGATGTGCTAATGAATGCTTTTTTCCAAAATGCCCACTGGTCTTATGTCTGTGACAATAATACATTATTTCACGTTTCATTACATGTGGAATAACCACTTGCATGATTCTCTTGCCATATTTACATGGCTTCCATCGGTATAATATTTCTCGGTTTTCCAGTGAAACTATTGGTCTGGCTGGATGTATACCCCCTGGTACCAATTGCAAAAGCTTAGCACTTATCGAGTCAGCCTCCTGGTATTGTTTTATGGTTTCCATAGACCAATCCAAGACACTGTCTATCTGGGGTTTGAAAGGAATCCGAATCCCAGCTAATACCACTCTGTGTGCTCCACAATCGGTTCAATTCGGATTATCACATTTCCGAATTGGTATCCGAGACAGGGCATCTGCATTGATATGCTTCACTCCAGGTCTATGCTGAATTTGACTGTGTTCCAAGCCGTACTCAGACAGGTGGGCTAACCACCTACCGAGCATTCCTTCAGCATCTCAGAAGTTCAATAGCCATTTTAACGAGGAGTAATCCGTCCGCAAGGTAAAATCAGTTCGCCATAAGAAATGTTTAAACTTCTTTGTGTATACTACTACTGCTAACAGCTCACGTTTAGTTGTGCAGTAGTTACGTTGAGTTCTACTCAAAGTATTACTAGCAAATGCTATTGGTACCTCTACTCCGTTTTGGACCTGTGACAGAGCAGCACAAATGCTTTCATTGCTAGCATCCGTATCCAGTATGAAATGATCGGTTTCATTCGGATACTGTAATACTGGAGTACTCGCAAACAGATCCTTTTGCTTTTTGAAGGCTTGATCTTGTTCATATCCCCAAGGAAACTTTTCCTTGGGATACCCGGGGGTCCAATTAGCCAGAATTTGCAAAGGGTAGCTCACCCTTGAAAAATTCAGTATGAAATCCCGGTAATAGGAACAGAATCCCAAGAATGACCTTACTTCTTTTGGGCTTCTGGATCTATTTCAATTCGTAACTGATTCGATTTTCTCCGGATCAGCTTTTATTCCTTCATTTGAAATGATACGGCCCAAATAATTCATGGACTGTTTGAACAGATGACATTTCTTTGGTTTTAATTTAAGACCATTAGAAATGATTCGTTCCAATACCAATTTGAGATTGTTTGAACATTCTTCGAAGGTTTTTCCGAAGACTATCACGTCATCTAGGTATACTAGACACCTTTTCCATAGTAAATCACTTAGCAAGGTTTCCATCATTGCCTCAAAGGTGGCTGGTGCATTGCACAAACCGAAAGGCATAACGTTATATTGAAACAACCCGATATGACTAGAAAATGCTGTTTTCTCCATATCTGCAGGATTCAATCCTACTTGCCAATATCCGGACTGTAGGTCAAGAGTACAGAACCAGCTATTACCACCTAAAGAGTCAATGGTCTCATCTATTCTGGGTAATGGATACAAATTCTTTTTTCGTTACTCCATTTAACTTTCTGTAATCAATGCAGAATCAGATGGTACCATCCTTCTTGGTTACCATGCACACAGGACTACCCCAAGGGCTATTAGACGGGATTATTACATCCTGTTCTAACATTTCATTGATTTCCTCTTCTGCGACTCTCTTTTTATGCAGAGGTCATCGCCTATATGGAATTTTGAATGGTTCCGCATTTCCCGTCTCAATACTATGCAAAACCTTCGTGGTTCACCCTAAAGGTTCACCAGGTTTAGCAAAGGCATTCTGATATTGCCCCAACAATTCGGGTTAACTCTTTTTATGTTCCGGATCTTCGAGAAGGGTCTTGTCATACAATTCTTTTCAAATCGTCTGACATATCCTTGGGATCCTTGTGATTCGGTAATCTAAAGTCACTTCCAGTGACCGTTTCAGAAAGCGTTACACTTCCGAAAACATGTCCTTTCTTTAGATAGATAGGCCTAGTCCCTTGATTCGAAATCGGAACTACTGTCCAGGATGCGTTAGCAACAATGGTATCCACGGATGTTAATCTGATACTAGATAAGGCTATCACATCCGGTTCTATCACAGCGGCTTGATTCCTCATCGCGGGATCACTTCGTAAACGTACATCACAGGCTACTCCCGCAGGAATCCGAACAGTTTGTGCCACTGAGGCCATACTGCTTACTTGTCGCAATACACATCTTACCTTTACAGGATACGGGTATTTCACACTCAACACTCCTGATTGTGGTTCTAAAATAACACTGTACAGGGAGGCGAAATCCAACCCGAGTATCCCCTCATCCGATATATCCGCAATGGTCACACCCATGAGGAAGTCATGTATGCCATCCATTTGCAACTTCAAACACGTTCTACCATACATTCACATTCTACTGCCGTTGGCCGTCTGGGCACTTCCTCCCGTTATGGGAGTTTCATGCTCATCCGGTATAAGATCATAGAATTTCTTGGAGACACAAGAGTGACTAGCTCCCGTATCAACTAGAAATTCAGCAGACCTTCCATTGACAGTAAGGCAAACATACCACCGCCTTCCTTTCAGTAGAGAAGGCGTATCCGTAACAACAGGAATCTCATTGTCAGCACCAGGAGTCGATCCACATCCTTTCAGGTATTCCAGACAAGGATGACCCGGGGGTAGATGGGTACTACCAACCCTGGCTAACTCATAGCCGTCTACCTCTTTACCGATACTGGGTTTCCCCCGTGCTCCCTGGGCACCTGGTGTATCGGGTTCCCCAACCTTCCGGATACTACTACCTGATCCGGTGTTGGGCGACTTTACTGCTTCATGGGAACCTGCATCACGGTTGGTGATACTATGGCAAGTTATGTCACTGGGATCCCCTTGCTTGTCCAACAAGGGACCCCTTTTCAGTTTTCCTCTGTATTACTTACAGAATAACTACCCGGCGATCTAGGCACCGGTTTCTCTGCTGTACACTCGGCAGCATAATGCCCTAGAGTTTGGCATCTGAAACATCTCCTTCTGGACTTATCCACTCGGGGGCGCCTCAGGGCTCCAATCAAACGAGTGACAAGGGTCTCTACTAAATCTGTAGGTGCGGCTGAAGCAGCCATGGTGGGGGTATCTACAGTTTTAGTTGATGGTGGCAGCAAATAGCAGGCTTATAAATTCCTGACTTGCTTTTGTCTCTCGAACCTATTTTAAGATACCGTTTTTGGCGGTAATACTTGCCTGCGATTTGAACAGCGCCGATGTGTTCTCCATTTTCATCAGACACATACTCGTTATCAGAATTAACATCCTGCAACTCTACAGGAGCTATCTGACCCACTCCGGGAGTTACAAATGGTGCTTCCGAATACTGTATTGGCGATGTACGCAAGGGACTATGGGGTAAACCCACTAATCTCTTCTTTCTGTCATAGCCATCTATAGCCATAAACAGATCGCTGAAGGAAGTTTCATCCTTCCACAAATCCCATACTACTTACTTATGGTCATCGTCTCGTAATCATTAGAACAAGATGGCGTGTGGCGAAGGCTAGCTTGGGGAGGTAGATGGATTTAACGGCTATAATCAAGTGTATCTTGGCGCCAACTATACAGAAGCTAGTTATATTGGTACATGAATGTATAAAGAAGACGTGGTCTATATACAGAGGAACAATTAACATGCCTGAAAGGAATATGAGGTCTGGAAAAGGTTCGAGAAAAAACAGTGCCGGTGACAATATGGAGGGCCGTGGCGATCGTGAAGGTGAGCACACTAGCGTTGACAATGTCCTACTAAAGGCTATGGAGGATATGAAGAAATCCAACCTTGCCATGGTAGAGAAATTTAATGAACTGCAAACTACCATTGCAGATAATTCCACCCGTATGAATGAGCATATTACCAAAGCAGAGAAATATATGGTTGACAATGACAACGAGTTGCAGTCAATGCGGGAACGACTTGACACTGCCGAGTCAAACATAAACAAAGCTGCGGTTGACAGAAAAAGACTGGAGTTAAGTAACAAAAGGCTTGCATATAGACTCTTACAAAGTGAATATAGGGCAAGGCAGTTAGATGAGGCTCAAAGACGTAAGAATATAATTATTGAAGGAGTCCCCGAGAGTAATCCGGATCCACCACGTAAAATAATACTAGAAATCATGAAAGATATAGGCGCTGTCAAAGAAGGAGAGTTCATAGGCATAGACAGTGCATACAGAGTGGGCAAGAAAAAAACTGGCAGTGAAAAAAACAGAAATATTTTTATCAGGTTTAGAAACATTGATCACAAGTTTAACCTATTCTCCAATGTTGCCAGCATGAGAAATGTGGACAAATGGAAGAAAGTATTCATCTCAGACGACCTGACGTGGGAACAACAGGAGGAAAGAAAGGACCTTAGATGTCTTGTTGCTGTGGCCAAAGACCAGGGGATACCAGTTAGGCTGAAGGGTGGGAAAATTGAAATGGGCGACAAGACCTACACCCACAAGGACATTGGGAAGCTACCTCAGGGTATTAATCTAGAAGCTGCTAAGGTAGTGGAGGTAAAGGATGGTATCGCCTATCAGTCTCATCATGCGTTTCTTTCCAACATGTATCCATGCACCATTGTTTATGATGATGTTACTTGGAACAGTGCAGAGCAATTATTTTGGTACAAGGTTGCAATGTACAACAATGATGTTGAACAGGCCGACCTAATAAAACTCAGCAGGGATGGATATGAAGCCAAGCGTTTATCACATGGTATCAAGATCACCAAAAAGGATTCCAATTAGAAAAAGTATATGATCATGAGAGAGGTGGTGGACCTTAAATTCGGCCAAGACAGTATATTGGAGCAGAAGTTATGTGGTATTAAAGGCCACATATATGAGGCAACAACTGAGAAGGGATGGGGCTGCAATTATACTATTGCTCAAGCGAAACAGATCTCTAAGGACTCTGTTAAGGAAAATAAAATGGGGGATATTCTGATGGAGTTGAGAGACGCTTACCTACAGCCATAAGATATGCTGTGAAGTAACTAGAAACAAGGAATATATTCTTTTTATCCTTGACTTAGCTCCAGACTGTTAAAATGACACGGTCGGATCAGCTGATAGAACGTAAGGGGACTAGGGCATTTCTATAATTAGCCTACAGCGTCGCAACCTGAGGAGTCGCTGTATAAATAGCACTATACTGAGCTAAATTTGGACGCGTGTTTGTTGACTTTTGTTCTATATTTATTTAGCTATCAGCTTGAACCCTATATCTATGATGACATCATGTACCATAATTATAACTACTACTATGTTATTGTATTAAATGAAGAGATTTAATGCGAAGCCACATATTGTAATGCATTGGAAAACTGAATTTTTTAAAGCCGTCTATTTGTTTGCATCCTAACGGGCCATCCCAAGCCTATTAACGACCTCCATATGGAGTTATTGCTCCATGTAGGTGGCACGAGTTGCCTATACCTACTCAAATCATATAGGACACTGAGTGTGTGTTTGGGCTGTGAAATTGCGGGCATTCCTGAAATAATCAATTACAAATAACTTGAATAACTTAAGGGGTGGGAATGAATTGACATTGTCTCACCTGAATGTACGTAGCTTAAATGCTAACATTGAATCATTGAGAATTTATATGAATGATAGAGATGATGCTATAATAGGTATATCAGAGAGTTGGCTTCAACAAGGCATGGCTAGTGGACTAGTTAGTCTAAAAGGTTACAACTTGGAACGATATGATAGAAACTGGGGAGACAAATAACCATAACACTACAACATGAGTTGTTAGCTTTAGAAGGCTGGTTTCAAAGAAATCAACTTACATTGAATGCCAAAAAAAAACTATATGATTTTTGGTCTGAGGCCTTGGCTAAAGAAGATTGTTAATCATAAGCTTATGTTTGGTAATACACAAATTGATAGAGTCTTGAGTGTCAGATATTTAGGTGTATATGACCAATTGTCATGAATCATCCAGAAGTAGGCTGGCAGGGGGGTCCAAAATCAAATCAGGACCAGCCTAAAAAGTTTTTGGGTACATATAGTATAGGTGTTGGGGCTTAGGCTCCATATATTTGGGTAGGTTAAATATCGTTTTGTGATCCAGGGTAGAGCGGCGAAGTTGCTAGGGTATCTGACGGGTGCCGGGTCTCTGATGGGAGCCGCCAGCGTCACTAGGTGATGTTGGCATAGCTCTGTCCAATGGTGGAGGATGGGGTTGATCCTTACTGTGTGAAATACCTTGGTAACAAGGTCATTTATCATATATAACACATTAGTTAAATATGTTATATATATTATGGAGAGATGGACTGCTAGTAGGGTCTCTGACGGGAGCCGTAGGGTCTCTGACGGGTGCCGCAAAAAAACTACCCCAAATGTATCATTGGAGCACCCAAGGTAGGATATTAGAGATAGGCCCAATTTTTTTTTTGTATGCATATATAGACATGTTAAGGCTTTGCATGGTATATCTCTCTCATACCCCTGCTATATTTAAAATAGAGTAAGGGAGCCATGTTAGGGTCTCTGACGGGAGCCACGCGAAACTGCCCAAATATATTTCTGGCCCCAGTATAAAACATTATTTGGCTACATACACCTTTATGGTCTTAAAATTTTCCATTTGCTATGGGGGAAATACCAAAACAAATTAGGGGACCCAGTGACCTTTAATTTTTATTTTTTGCAACTTTG
The DNA here is from genome assembly GCA_949317995.1 of Acholoe squamosa. Taxonomy (NCBI): domain Eukaryota; kingdom Metazoa; phylum Annelida; class Polychaeta; order Phyllodocida; family Polynoidae; genus Acholoe; species Acholoe squamosa. The sequence continues at coordinate 31,487,383 of OX439049.1, read as the reverse complement.
CAGTACAGATTTTTATTTTTTCTTATTGAAAAACCCTCATTTTGGGCAGTTTTAGGCCCCCAGCTCTCTAAATATGCATCGTAGATAGGCAAAACCCATATACCTCTTGTAGCTCTATCACATCCTGACCAGAATAAATGATAAAGACACATATATAACTTTGTTTGAAGAATTTATTAAAAGGGGAACAAGAACAGCCCACTTCTGGAAGATTCATGACAAATGGTCATATCTGGACCCTGTACTTAATTTTAAAAAACATGCTGAAGAGATGTGTCGTAAAATGTTACATAAGGTATTTCTGATGTCTAAACTAAGACCTTTCTTAGACAATGGTTCTCTATTGAAGGTGTACAAATCCATGGTGCTTCCCTATGCAGATTATGGAGATATTTTGTATGATGTGGCTGGTGTATATATTCTGGAATAATTACAGGTGACTCAGAATAAAGCACTGCGTATTGCGTTAGGCCTGGATAATAGACATCCTACAAATTTAACTCATCAACAGGCTATGATATCTCCATTGTCCCCTCGAAGAGAAATGCATTTGTTAAACTTCATGTATAAGCAGCAATCCAATGTCTCTCTCTTAAACACAAGAGAAGTGTCTACTAGAAACCATGATGCTACTGTTTTTCTCACTATTAAGCCAAGATATGAAACTAGCCGTAGAAGTGCATTATATAGAGGTGCCATGGCATGGAATGATCTTCCTGTGTCTAAGAGAAATATTTCTACTTACGAGGACTTTAAACTAAATCAAAAGTTTGGACTTGGAAGAGCTCTCTTTGCTTAAATTAATTGATTAATTCCCATGTTACCCCTTACTGACAACTACTCAATGTCTGTTGTTTATTGATTGTCTACTGTATAGGATTTATTTAAAAATGCTGTCTAAAGTGGGGTGCCCGCCCCCAGGTTCACAACCCAAATGATATTACTGGTGTTATTGTGATAAGAGGTTGTATACACATATATATACTGAGACACTGATATAACTTGAACTTGCTTTATTGTAAGAGGAGTATAGATTTCACAAATAATAAGTTACGATAGGAATGAATACATATTGTTATATATATATCATTTTTATAACGGAGAGTTGAACTGGTTGCGAGGATCCTCATCAAGCTGAATAAGCTTTTTTTCTTTGTAACCAGGATAATATAAAAATAAACGGGCTGATGCTTGGCATCATTACCCATACTCAAAAAAAAAAAAAAAATCCGCCAAAGAATTGCATAAACAATTCTTGCAGATAGCAATCATTATCGTGTGCCCAATTCGGTTGGGCTTTAGACAATAGATCTTGTAGTTCTAAACCGAATACCTTATGGGATTCCTTCGGTTTCTGAGTCCCTTTCTTAAAAGTGACCCATGGATCCTCTCTTACGATAGAGCCGAATAAGTAAGCGGCACACTCGACCAATTGGTCGTGCGTACCGTATATCCCATAGGCAGTCCTCCACTGGTTTAGAGCTACCTTTCCGCCTTTACTTAACCAACAAATGAGGTAAGCTAAGGCTTCTTCCTTAGTCCAACCACTACAGTTGACTTCATCCACGAAGGCCTGGTACCGGTCCTTCCATGGTTCATTCGGATCATAAGGAGGGGGTATTCTAGCACTCCTTCTTGCTGGATTAGCGCAGCCTCGAAGCCTGTCGGCCTCTCGCATGATCCAATCCATGATTTCCATGCCGTCGGCACCTTTCCGGTAGCAGTCAATACCCAGGTTTTGGATGCATTGACTCCTATCGAAAATACTCTGATGGTTTCCGACCATCCCCTCCTGATCCGGATCCTGATCCTCCTGGCGGTCCATTCGGGGGTCCATTTCCATCGGGTACTGAAGCCCCGCTTGCATATCCTCCGGATCCACCATTATAGCCGGCCGATCCGTAGTTATACGATTGGTTTCCGGTATAACTAGGACGATAACCATTTTGGTTTTGCCCTTGGTTATATCCATTCCCTGAGTACCATGATCCCGATCCGGAACCTCCGTACTGTGGTCTTGGATGATAGCCATTTTGACCATTTCCGATATTATTTTGTCCGGCATTTCCGGGTGGACCCTGGCCACCGGATACTGCTTGGGGAATGTAAGTATGTGGTATCACATTCCCTCCTGATCCTGTCATCCCAAGCTGTGACAGTGGTACAGGCTGAGGGACTGCTCTACCTATTAGGTGCCTGCGCTCGAACAACATTTGGACCTGGGGCCGGATATCTGGGTCCAGCCGGGGTGCTATGTCCCGGATGCGAAAATAAGAGGGGGGCATCAGCAAAGCTCTTACCGGGGCCACTGCCTGGGGTGTAGGCGGTGGAACTGTATTCCTTATAGGAACACTTGCTTGCGGTGGTCTCATTTTACCACTTAGATCGGGTATAGGTGGTGCCCGTCCCACGTGTGGATCTTGCCTTGGATCCGCAGGTGGAGATGTACCATCATCGAGTGGCTTAGTGGCATTGACTGAACCAGTCGAACCGTCAGAGCTCACTCCCCCGGAACTAATACCATCCGGTTTCTAGTACACTCCATACCTAACATTTTTGTTCGCTCCATCTTTAACAAAAGAGTTAAATCTGGTAGGTTGTGTCTGCTGCTGGCCGGTAGGTGTGGCAACTATCCGATCTGATGGTATTGTTACTATTATCCTGAGCTTGCTTGTTACATTTTTCTTTCAAGTCTTCTAACTCAGTACGATAATGTATTACTTCAGCTTCTGTATTTACTTTTTCTCGACAGAGCTGATCATTCGTATCTACATATTCTTGTATAAGATTTTGTTTCGAATCATACTCCTTTTGGAATGATTGTCGCATTTCATGCAGTCTGTCTCTTTCGGTCTGAAGATCAGTCATATAGCTTTTTCTCTTCTGATCGAAATTCTTTTCTTAGTTCAAGAAGATCGTGTTTGAGTTGTTCCTTTTCTGAAACAACTTCATCCTTTGCTTTATTTAAAACATTGTTTCATTCAAAGTGACCTAGGTGTCATTCATCAGGAAGACATCTGGTTGTTTTAATTCCTCGCCTTCGGGTATGCTGTATGTTGCATCACCTATGGCACTGTAGTCCAAGATTGGCAAACCTGATCTTGGAACATAGTACGGTAGCTCTCCAAATGTTACCCTTTTTGTAGGCATAGGAGCTTGATGTTCCAGGTTAGTGCTTCCACCAACCTCGAACATCGAATTGCATAATTCTCCAGCGAGAGAATTATTTTCTATATGCCTCTGTATAGATTGTTCCCTTCTAACAGAGTCTGGTATATTTTCCTCACTATCTATTTGATAATGAGGACCGGTTTGTCGCCAGGCTGAATATCCGTCATCCTGAGGATTCGAATGGGCTTGTACCACAAGGGTACCATTCGCATTGTCTTGGACAGATACCTGTCCATTAGGGTTAGACTGACTTAAGTCATTTAACCCATGTATATGCTGTTCAGACTTTATAGTCCGGGCTATACACGCCAGAATAAACTGGTCACGGCACCAATGTAATGGTTGGTATTTCTAACCAGTGGGGTTCGGGTCTCGTAATTCGAAAGGAAAGACAAAGACAGTATTCCGAGTGTATGCCAACAGTTTTATTTGTTACACCTTCCGGTTACCCTGTAATTCTATGAATAGGATAACATGATGTTACATGTGTTATGTACGGAGGCCTACATGGCCTCTGACGTGGTAGGTGAGCGCAGAGCCTTTTATAGAGATGCCCCCTGGTTCGTCGCCAGGTGTCCCACGGATCCGGATAGGTGCTGCCACCTACCGGAACCCCAGGAACACCAGGCGACAGGTCTCACCCGCCACGCCAGATGGCGCCAGTTATTATTATACCTCTACACTCTCTTGGTCATTTTCCTTTTTCCTCAGTTTATTTACAACCCCCTTGTTAATTTCCCTTCTCATCCAGTTTATTTCCCCTAGGCAATGTGATGCCTTTCACTTCAGCTTTTTGACATGCAGGTTAAAATGCCCCATATAGTCCATGAGCCCGAAGGGGTAATCCCGGGGGGGTACTTCAATTTTTTTATATGGGTGTGTGGCTGAACCCACGACAACCCTTACCCTTGCTAGAGCACTCGTTCGTGGGGTTTTTCTTCGAAAGCCTACCCTTGCTAGGGCACTTTTGACTCAATAATCCTAGATTTATTTCAAAATGTCTTAAATTTACACTGATTGGGGAGAAGATTGAATTTGGTTCATGCTTTTTATTCTGGGCCTTAAGGTTTCCCATAATACATCTTGTTTCAGACAGGGTTCCTGTGCATCAACACCTGTTAGGTGGTCACGTGACTGCTATTATCCAATGAGTGCATTTGTTTATGATTTTAAAGTTGCAACGGTGTGTGTAGAAGCACTGGGGATGAAGGCAAACTTAAATGTTCTCTCCTTTTCTTAATTCTCTACCTTAACTCACAAAAACATGCTATTTAAGTAGGCATGTTCTATGTATTCAACCTTGTAGGGGTTGGATACATCAAAGATTGAGAGAAAAGGTTGAAAAATCGGAAAATCCAATCAGTAGCTGCCGTAATTTGCAGCAGGTGTCATCTTTTACCCACACACACAGGAAACTCGTTGCAGGCAGGAAAAACCTAACCTTAATGGGGTGAATATGAAAACTGCTGATCTCAAGAAAAATTCCGAAATTTCCCACTTAATCTGGGTATTTTGCTGAAAGTTGGCCCTTTTTAGGGACATTTGTGGCTGAAACAGGAGGCTTGCTAGGGACTTTTCCTTGAAAAAGTACCAGCCGCACATATGACATTTGTATATACATTAGTAGACTTACATTACATAGAGAGTGCCCCCGGGGGGTAATCGGTATCATTTGGGGCACCAAGGTTCATGCTATTTTTTTGAAAGGTAAGGGTCTAGGGATCATATTTTTGTGTGTTAGCACTTTGACCGTGGTAGCCATCATGGTGAGTTTGATGCGTTTCCATGGCAACCAGGTAAAATTTTGAGATTTATAGAAAATACATATATATATATATTTGTCAATAACTTTGGCTTAAATCAGTCTTTTTACACAATTCCAAATCCTAAAATATAATACCTCATGAGCCTTATCGGGTCAATGAATTTGGTTGACCTTAGGCAAGGTCAAGGTCATGCTTTTCAAGGACAAAGGTTAAAAAATGGCCTAAAATTGGGCCTATGTCACCTTCCAAATGTTCTATTTACCTTATAATAGTGTAAATGTGAACCATTTCAAGTTTCCTGATAGTGAGGGACTCTAGCTCATATAGTATGGAGGATAGACCTAGATATCAGTGACCTTTAGGTCAAGGTCATGCTGTTTCCATGACAACAAGGTAAAATAATGAGATTTATAGAAAATACACATATTTGTCCATAACTTTGGCTTAAATCGATCCTTTTACACAAATCCAAATCCTAAAATATACTACTACATTAGCCTTATCAGGTTATTGAATCTGTTTGACCTTAGCCAAGGTCAATGTTCTATTTACCTTATAATTGTTAAAATGTAGATGATTTCAACTTTCCTGATAGTGAGGGACTCTAGCTTATAGAATATGGGGCTCCAGAAGCAGATCTTCGGCAAAACCGCCTCTCCGTACCTACATTCTGGGCCAAGGACTGGCCGGGAGACTAAATATGGGGGTTGGACCTAGATATCAACGACCTTTAGGTCAAGGTCAGGCTGTTTCCATGGCAACAAGGTAAAATGAGATTTATAGAAAATATACTTATTTGTCCATAACTTTGGCTTAAATCAATTCTTTTACACAATTCCAAATCCTAAAATATACTACTCAATGAGCCTTATCAGGTCAAAAAATTTGCTTGACTTTGGCCAAGGTCATGGTTTTCAAGGTCAAAGGGTAAAGAAATGACCGAAAAAAAGGCCTATGTGACCTTCCAAATGTTCTATTTACCTTATAATTGGTAAAATGTGAGCCATTTTGACTTTCCTGATAGTTAGGGACTCTAGCCTACAGAATATTGAGGATAGACCCAGATATCAGTGACCTTTGGGTCAAGGTCAGGCCCTTTCCATGACACCAAGGTAAAATGAGATTCATAGAAGTTACACATATTTGTCTATAACTTTGGCTTAAATCAATCTTTTTACACAATTCCAGATCCTAAAATACTACACAATGAGCTTTATGGGGTCAATATATGTTGTTGACCTTGGCCAAGGTCAAGATCATGCTTTTTAAGGTCAATTGGTAAAAGAATGCCCTAAAAATAGGCCAATGTGACCTTCCAAATGTTCTACTTTCCTTATAATTGTGTAAATGAGATACATTTCAAGTTTCCTGTTAGTGAGGTACTCTAGCTCACGGAATATGGAGGATGGACTTAGATAGCAGTGACCTTTGTGTCAAGGTCAGGTGGTTTCCATGGCAACAAACTAAAATAATGAGATAAATGAAAAAAAAAACATATTTGTAACTTTCAGCTTCAAACTGGGCAACCACATTGGGCCATGGTTGTTTTCAAAATGGGCATCCCAAAATGGATACTTAGCTGGATTATGTCTGCTTCATCTGGGTTGAGAGTGGGTTTGAACAGGGCAGCCTCATCTAATGAACTCTGTGATGACTGTTGCCCCTCCCATTCAGTCCCCTGCCACCTCCTCCCTCCCCTATCCGTCTGCTCCCCCTGCCATCTCCTCCCCTTCATGTGCCCTCCCCTCCACCTCCTTCCTTCCCAACCCTCTCCTTCCCTCCACTCTCATTTCTTCCTTCCCTCCTCCTTCTCTCCCTCCCTCTCTCCCTTATTTGCCCTCCTCTTATCATACTCTTCAACCATCCCCTCACCTCCTCCTCCCCCCTTTCCCTCCCGCCACCACTGCTGTAGGAGATAGGTAGTCCCACTTTTTCTATACCATTAATACACAGGTACGATGATAGTAGGGATCCAAATATTTGATGTATACTGCAACACTGACTAGTGCTTGAAATAACAAACCTCATGTCATTTGTTATACTAGAAGAGCAAGGTATATATTGGTGGTGTGGGTACTAGCCCCTGTAGGCACCAGTCCATGGCAGACTTACTGCAAAGTAGTTTGACACCAGGTGGCCTCTCTATGTAGTTTTACTGCACAATACAGAACTTAGCAGTTTTAGTTATAAAACAACTGAAATAGACTACTAATTCACACAGGGAGTAATGATGGGGAGACTTTCTAACAGTTTGGAAAGTGGCAACACCATTTCTATTGCATTGAACTTGCAACAAAAGTAGATATGCTACATATAGGCTTTCTATATGAACTTGAAAGGACTCTTCCCTGCACCTACATGGGGAAATTCTGGAGGGCGATTAAGGCCAGAGTGTCACAACACTGAAGTCCATTCTCTTGGATGAAAGAAGTTGATTTAAATGAATGGTTCTACTCTGCCAGTCCAATGAGGTATCAATAGATGTTGGAATAACTGGCAGATGGGGGGGGGGAGATTAACAGCAAGATTTGTAATATAACTGGAATTTTTAATGTGTCACCATAAATATTTGATCAAATCAGTAAGCCAACTTTGGGACACACTAGAAATCCATATTGAACTGAATTTGAGGCCAAATTGCTATGCCCACTTTCAAACAGATGTATGCCCGAATCGGTTAGCCAACTGTGGCCCAGACACTTTGCTGAAGACAAAAACTATTGGGTGCCCATCGTGTTAACCCGTTGTGGACTACATTAGATGCCCACTGTGGCCCAGACTGGCGCCACACCATGTTTACTACTTCAGATATTACATTCTGAACGTTCTGTATACCTCAAAATGTCTAAATGTGCATCAATTTGGGTTTTCTGATAGCAAGGGACACTCGCTTACAGAATGTGGAATGTGGCTTTTAGATAGCATTTGGGTAAGGGTATGCCATGGAAACCAATCAAGATTTTGATGTTAATAGAAAATACACATACTCATTCAGTAACTCATCAAGGAAAGGTCATACTTTTCATGGCCAAAGGATGAAAAATCTCTCCCCAATAGGCCTAGGATACTTTCCAAATATTCTGTTGTCCATAAATATGATGTACATCCACCATTTTGACTTTTCTTATATTGGCACACACTGGCTTGATTAAAATGTTATGTAGACCTAGATAACGGTGAATCTTGGGGGTCAGGTTGGGGGCTGTGTACAAATGACGTCATGCTTTTTTTGGCAATTTTTGACCCCCCCTCCCCCCCTTGTCATGTTTCGTCATACAATGCTTGACCCCCCCTTAACATGACGTCATGCAGAGTAACCCCCCCCCCCCCGGCCCAAAGTACATGAAGAGAGTATAGCAAATTGAGATGGTTCAAAGGGACATGTATATATTGGGTTAACTTAATGGTGCTGGCAACAGGTGGGGCTTTTTCCACCGTCCATGGTCCAAAACCGTGCTGGGCTAATAATGGGTGTGAATTGGTAAGGCCTAAAAAACATTGTTGTGTTCAGGATATCGGTTGAAAAAAAATTAGAAGTTCTAGAAGCGCCAACCTAAAAAAAAAAACCTACCTACTACCTACCCTAATTTTTTCGACCTTTATTATATCCATGGGGGTAAATGGTTTGGGGTAGATGTCTGGGGGTAAATGTCCATGGGGGTAAATGGTTTGGGGGTAGAAGTCTGGGGGCAAATGTCCAGGGGGTAAAGGTCCTGTTACCTCACATCCTCATGAGAGGTAAAGGAAAGGAAATAAGAGAAGAAATCAGATCTAGCCGACAGTTACAGTGGCTTCACTGAATTACAAGTGTAACATTACAAGTGTGGTAATATGATTACACATATATAATTAAGATCACACTTACAAAACAATCATTTTACTGTAAGGCATAATATAAGGCATAACTCCTAGAGTCCCATTCAGAAAAAAGAGAAAATAAGCTGTTTGTTTCCAAGGGACAGTTTGTGATTCATCAAAAGGGGGAGCAGGATGCAGATTGAGGGGGGAGGGAGGAAAAAGATTTTGACACCTCAAAGTGGGGAAGGGGGCAGAGAAAAATGTTATGCCTTTTCTGTGAACTACTGTAGAACAGGAGGGATGACCAGGGCAATCTGTCTGAGGGGGAGGGGGTCATAAAATTTTCAGATTTCTGCACGTCTGTATGGCAATCTACCCCACCCCTCAGGCCTGTTGATGAGCAAGGAGCAATCCCTAAATTACCAATGGGTTTTTGAATTGTGAAATTTATCAAATAGAATAGAAGTTGGGTCATTTGAATCTTTCTACTGAATTCTCAATGCCAGGGTACTTCTTACCCACATAGATCAACCTATATATGGGGTCCTTTGGTTAAATGAGTCCAACTAAAAGGGTATTTCAAAGTGGTATGGGGCCTGGGTTAGAGGCAGGATAGAGTAGTGGACCAACACTGACACTGATGGCAGTGACAATCATTGCATTAAACTTCCCTACCTTTACAAATCATTTTTTTCTTGCCAAAACTGAAGCAACTTGCAGTTTTTTTTCATGACATAATGTCATGCAGCCCATGACCCCCCCTCCCCCCTTGTCATGCTTGGTCATGGGGAGTGGGACCCCCCCTCCCCCCCTCCTGCATGACGTCATTTGTACACAGCCCCTTGGGGCTGTTTTCATATCAGAAATACACACTGCTAAACAGGTGAAATTCATTTGATTGACTATGGCCAATAAGTACAAACAGTTTGATCAATCTCAGCATGGGTTAAGGTCATACCATTCAAGGTTTAAAGGAGAAATGTAAACTACAGGTCATGGTCAAGCTGTGATAACATGAAAAAATAAAGAGATTGAGATTAGATAAAGGGATTTGGCGATAACTTTGGTATAGTTTCACCTCAGTATATGTTTCTAAAGGCTAGGATATAAACAAATCGAGGTTATCCTATTTAGAAACTGTAGAAAAGGTGACCATCTGAATAAAATTTATTAACCTATCATGAAATCTTCCCTGTTAAAAACATGCTCTTGACAATTGCACACTTTATATGAATAAGACTTAGACCTATGCATTAGACTGAGGTGGTTCCCATGGTAATGGTTTCAAAGATAAAGCAAATATTTAAAATTTGATGTAAATTCTCTCAATTAAATGACTTGCTACAGGGAGACCCAACTCAATGTCTTCTTGGTCCCTTAAAGCTGCAGCAAGACTTCAAAATAGATAGATCCTTCATTTTCACCATATTGATAAATTTCATAACCAACAAGTGTCTCCAAAGTCCATAACTACAAAATATCGCCAAATTCCATAATAAAATCACAGAGTGTTGCCAAATTTCATAATCATAAACTGCAAGTGCCGTCGAATTCCATAATCAAAATCACAAAGTGTCGTCAGATTTCATAATCATAAACTGCAAGTGTCGCCGAATTTCATCATGGCATAATCACAAATTAAATCAACCACTCCATGTTGAGATGTTAAGTGAGCATTGAGAATATAATAATGGGTAGTGAGAGACCAAGGGAAAAGTAAATCAAATCTAAATCCTTCCGATGTGTCATTCCTCTATGTAATAATCAGATCCTCTATTGAATGCCTAGGCCTCCAATTGAATGAAGTTAAGACTCCAGGAAGCACCCTAGACAACGGCCAAAAGCTCCTATAAATGCTATTCAATATTTTAAATCGATTCCTACTTGTGGGCTGCCAAATATAAATATCTTCCCCTTTGTTTCCAGGTCGAACTGTGGATCCCTGAAGTTCTGAGCACAATTCGCACTCCTACCTTTCAGTTCCATCCTTATATACCCCCAGACTACTGGTGGTTTTGGTCTTTTACCACCCTACACCTTTTGGACTTTAAGCCTGGTGAGATTCTAACAGATCCACCTATGGGGACACACCCATTGACTCATAAGGACATAATCTCGACTGCCACCACCTGGACCCCCAGACCTACATGGACAAAGTCCACCACACCGACCCAGTCTTCACAGCAGTGCCTGGCACCCTATAGAGCCATAACATGTCACGCCCACTCTAAGCTTCATTGGGCCTAAGGTCTATAGTGGCATTCTTTACCTGCTCCCGGTGGTACATCACATCCAGAAGCCTTCTCTCCCTATAGGATATGCTTTATGACAAACATTCATGCATTCTACTGGGATATACCCAAAGACACTTAGTATGGAGGAACCCTGCTTCTTCTTATCATTCCCTAAGTTACTATTATAAATCCACAAACAATAGCAACCAAATTGTCACCCTTTTTAATCCCTATAACTCAGTTGGATAACCCATTCATGTTTTTTGTATAAAAACATAAAACACATGATGATGTCCATGCTAGGTCATAGGTGGATCTGCTTGGTCTGAATAGGGGCATATATGATGAGGCCTTGGTGAAGGTGAATGTTACCTTGCTGGCATGAAAACAGCCTCAACCTGACCCACAGATCACTGGATCCTAATGTCTTCCACATGTATCCTCTCACCATTGGAAAACCTAAAACACATTTAGACACAGCTAAAGAAAATGGAACACTCAGAAGGTATCTTGCATCTATTTCTCACACATTTTTCATCCTTTGAACTTGAGTGACATGACATTAACACTGGCCAAGGACAGCCCCCCCTCCCCCCCTTGTCATGTTTCGTCATACAATGCTTGACCCCCCCTTAACATGACGTCATGCAGAGTAACCCCCCCCCCCCGGCCCAAAGTACATGAAGAGAGTATAGCAAATTGAGATGGTTCAAAGGGACATGTATATATTGGGTTAACTTAATGGTGCTGGCAACAGGTGGGGCTTTTTCCACCGTCCATGGTCCAAAACCGTGCTGGGCTAATAATGGGTGTGAATTGGTAAGGCCTAAAAAACATTGTTGTGTTCAGGATATCGGTTGAAAAAAAATTAGAAGTTCTAGAAGCGCCAACCTAAAAAAAAAAACCTACCTACTACCTACCCTAATTTTTTCGACCTTTATTATATCCATGGGGGTAAATGGTTTGGGGTAGATGTCTGGGGGTAAATGTCCATGGGGGTAAATGGTTTGGGGGTAGAAGTCTGGGGGCAAATGTCCAGGGGGTAAAGGTCCTGTTACCTCACATCCTCATGAGAGGTAAAGGAAAGGAAATAAGAGAAGAAATCAGATCTAGCCGACAGTTACAGTGGCTTCACTGAATTACAAGTGTAACATTACAAGTGTGGTAATATGATTACACATATATAATTAAGATCACACTTACAAAACAATCATTTTACTGTAAGGCATAATATAAGGCATAACTCCTAGAGTCCCATTCAGAAAAAAGAGAAAATAAGCTGTTTGTTTCCAAGGGACAGTTTGTGATTCATCAAAAGGGGGAGCAGGATGCAGATTGAGGGGGGAGGGAGGAAAAAGATTTTGACACCTCAAAGTGGGGAAGGGGGCAGAGAAAAATGTTATGCCTTTTCTGTGAACTACTGTAGAACAGGAGGGATGACCAGGGCAATCTGTCTGAGGGGGAGGGGGTCATAAAATTTTCAGATTTCTGCACGTCTGTATGGCAATCTACCCCACCCCTCAGGCCTGTTGATGAGCAAGGAGCAATCCCTAAATTACCAATGGGTTTTTGAATTGTGAAATTTATCAAATAGAATAGAAGTTGGGTCATTTGAATCTTTCTACTGAATTCTCAATGCCAGGGTACTTCTTACCCACATAGATCAACCTATATATGGGGTCCTTTGGTTAAATGAGTCCAACTAAAAGGGTATTTCAAAGTGGTATGGGGCCTGGGTTAGAGGCAGGATAGAGTAGTGGACCAACACTGACACTGATGGCAGTGACAATCATTGCATTAAACTTCCCTACCTTTACAAATCATTTTTTTCTTGCCAAAACTGAAGCAACTTGCAGTTTTTTTTCATGACATAATGTCATGCAGCCCATGACCCCCCCTCCCCCCTTGTCATGCTTGGTCATGGGGAGTGGGACCCCCCCTCCCCCCCTCCTGCATGACGTCATTTGTACACAGCCCCTTGGGGCTGTTTTCATATCAGAAATACACACTGCTAAACAGGTGAAATTCATTTGATTGACTATGGCCAATAAGTACAAACAGTTTGATCAATCTCAGCATGGGTTAAGGTCATACCATTCAAGGTTTAAAGGAGAAATGTAAACTACAGGTCATGGTCAAGCTGTGATAACATGAAAAAATAAAGAGATTGAGATTAGATAAAGGGATTTGGCGATAACTTTGGTATAGTTTCACCTCAGTATATGTTTCTAAAGGCTAGGATATAAACAAATCGAGGTTATCCTATTTAGAAACTGTAGAAAAGGTGACCATCTGAATAAAATTTATTAACCTATCATGAAATCTTCCCTGTTAAAAACATGCTCTTGACAATTGCACACTTTATATGAATAAGACTTAGACCTATGCATTAGACTGAGGTGGTTCCCATGGTAATGGTTTCAAAGATAAAGCAAATATTTAAAATTTGATGTAAATTCTCTCAATTAAATGACTTGCTACAGGGAGACCCAACTCAATGTCTTCTTGGTCCCTTAAAGCTGCAGCAAGACTTCAAAATAGATAGATCCTTCATTTTCACCATATTGATAAATTTCATAACCAACAAGTGTCTCCAAAGTCCATAACTACAAAATATCGCCAAATTCCATAATAAAATCACAGAGTGTTGCCAAATTTCATAATCATAAACTGCAAGTGCCGTCGAATTCCATAATCAAAATCACAAAGTGTCGTCAGATTTCATAATCATAAACTGCAAGTGTCGCCGAATTTCATCATGGCATAATCACAAATTAAATCAACCACTCCATGTTGAGATGTTAAGTGAGCATTGAGAATATAATAATGGGTAGTGAGAGACCAAGGGAAAAGTAAATCAAATCTAAATCCTTCCGATGTGTCATTCCTCTATGTAATAATCAGATCCTCTATTGAATGCCTAGGCCTCCAATTGAATGAAGTTAAGACTCCAGGAAGCACCCTAGACAACGGCCAAAAGCTCCTATAAATGCTATTCAATATTTTAAATCGATTCCTACTTGTGGGCTGCCAAATATAAATATCTTCCCCTTTGTTTCCAGGTCGAACTGTGGATCCCTGAAGTTCTGAGCACAATTCGCACTCCTACCTTTCAGTTCCATCCTTATATACCCCCAGACTACTGGTGGTTTTGGTCTTTTACCACCCTACACCTTTTGGACTTTAAGCCTGGTGAGATTCTAACAGATCCACCTATGGGGACACACCCATTGACTCATAAGGACATAATCTCGACTGCCACCACCTGGACCCCCAGACCTACATGGACAAAGTCCACCACACCGACCCAGTCTTCACAGCAGTGCCTGGCACCCTATAGAGCCATAACATGTCACGCCCACTCTAAGCTTCATTGGGCCTAAGGTCTATAGTGGCATTCTTTACCTGCTCCCGGTGGTACATCACATCCAGAAGCCTTCTCTCCCTATAGGATATGCTTTATGACAAACATTCATGCATTCTACTGGGATATACCCAAAGACACTTAGTATGGAGGAACCCTGCTTCTTCTTATCATTCCCTAAGTTACTATTATAAATCCACAAACAATAGCAACCAAATTGTCACCCTTTTTAATCCCTATAACTCAGTTGGATAACCCATTCATGTTTTTTGTATAAAAACATAAAACACATGATGATGTCCATGCTAGGTCATAGGTGGATCTGCTTGGTCTGAATAGGGGCATATATGATGAGGCCTTGGTGAAGGTGAATGTTACCTTGCTGGCATGAAAACAGCCTCAACCTGACCCACAGATCACTGGATCCTAATATGTCTTCCACATGTATCCTCTCACCATTGGAAAACCTAAAACACATTTAGACACAGCTAAAGAAAATGGAACACTCAGAAGGTATCTTGCATCTATTTCTCACACATTTTTCATCCTTTGAACTTGAGTGACATGACATTAACACTGGCCAAGGACAGCCAAACGTTTAATCAAGGTCGTTGAAATCCTCTTTAAACTGATGGTCCTGTTTAGCAGGAGATTTTATGATTTGGAACCAGGTAAAAAGATGGGTCTGAACCAAAGTTATTGCAAAATATGTTGGAATTAATCAAATCCTGGCCCAAGGTTTACTCTTATCTGGGTCTAAGTTTTATCATGCCACTGATGTATAAGGCAACCCACATAAAAAATGCACCCCGAGTTACAGGCATACCGAGGGGTTATTTTTGGCTACTTTAAGAGAAAATTTGAGCTAGAGTCTCTGACTATCAAGAAACTTGATATGGTTCACATTTATACTTTTATAAGCCAAATAGAACATTTGGACGGTCACATATGCCTACTTTTATGCCATTTTCTGACATTTGACCTTGAAAAGCATGACCTTGACCTTGGCCTATGTCAACCAAATTCATTGACCTGATAAGGCTCATTGAGTAGTATATTTTAGGATTTGGAATTGTGTGTAAAGGTTGATTTGAGCCAAAGTTATTGACAAATATATGTATTTTCTATAAATTTCAGCATTTTACCTGGTTGCCATGGAAACAGGCCAAACTCACCATGATGGCTACCACGGCCAAAGTGCTGTAATGTGTCTCAGCAGCCATGTGTCTTTCACTTCTGATCTCCCGGTTCCCGCCTAGCCGGTTCCTACCCAATCGAAGTTCTCCTCCCTTCCAGTCTCCTTCCGCGCTATAGAGAGAGAGGGCGCCACCAGCGCCGCTCCAGGTTTCCTGCGTTGACCCGCGGACATTACAAGTGCTAACTCACAAAAATGTGATCCCTAGACCCTTAACTTTCAAAAAAATATCATGAACCTTGGTGCCCCACAATGATACCAGTAAGCTAAACTTTGCTTGCTGGCTCATGGACTAATATTTTGTCAAATATTCTATCGGAATTTTCCATATGGCTAGGGTGACAACCTATTCCTCAATTGTGATACCTTTTTTCATCCCTTTATTAGTGTGGAAAATATGCTTTTAATTGGGAAGTATTTTCTTAGAACTAGCTCGAAATTTTAATGTCCCCCCCCCCATGAGGGGTCTCAAATTTTTTTGTCCCCCCCCAACCCATCACTCGCACTCCCCTTATCCTACCCTGTCATCCCTTGAATTTCAATATGAAATATCTAAAATCCGACTTTGGGTGATTTGAAATGTCCAAATCTTTAGGAATACTTCATGAAGATTATCTTCTTTTTTTATGACAAGAATCTAAATGGAGCATTTATTCCAATTATAGCTAATGGTCTTTTATGTGCATTTGGGCATTTTACCCCAAAGGCTGTGGGCTTTTTACCCCAGCCTCTATAAACCATGGGGTAAGAGGCCCACTTTTTCACACATGAAGAAAATATTATTACATTTCTTGATTAATGTAAAAAAAAAATTCTGTAAGTAGTAATAATTTTTTTAGAAATAAGACATTCGTAAATTATTAAAGGAGCTCTGAATTACCTTTGTCTGCCCCAGTGCAAATGTCGGCAGAATTGGCTCCTCGATTCTGAGTGCCTTTAAAGGAAGGGCAGCTAGCACGGATAAGACGTACCCACGTTAGCAAGCCACATGATCACCTCGTGACCAATAAGGGGGCTGCAATTTTTCCGCTGGTCCCGTGATTTTATGAACGATCTTTGAATTGGTACCCATGTTGAAAATCACCTTGCTAGCCCCCCCCCCCTCGACGGCAGAGAATTTTCACGCCTGTCTTTGATCTATAGTAGCATGCTGGCTTTTTGGCTAACAGGAGGGTAGATTTTTTAAGCCCCCCCCCCCTCGGGAGGGGTCTCAAAAATTTTCACTGCGTATATATGCGTGGAATTTCACCAAACCCCCTGTTGTTAGAAGATGACCACTCCCTTATTTATTGCCAGCTGCACGGGGGGGGGGCTTAATGGATTTTTTCTAACTCCCCCACCACTCTGACAAAAATGATCGCGACCCCCACACTAAGAACTGATTCTGCAAAATGACCACCCCAAAAATCAGATTCGCACTTGGAATGACGCATAGCAATGGGTATTTGAATTGCCCATATTGAGTTTTGCCCCCCCCCTCCAAGGGTCTCTTTTTCAAGGGTCCCCCCTATATAGGGTAAATATGGGATGTGTCGCGCACCAAGCCACGATATAACCCAAATGTATGCCCCTACATGGAGCACAGAGGGCTGCCATGTTGTCTCCTGGTGTCTAATGATAGAGTGCCATTCCAGGGTCCATCTACAGCTATGGCAATATAATATTACTGCCTGCTGGTGAGAGTGGGTGGTACCAAAGACTACAAGAACGTTTGGGTTATATCGTGCCCCTATTGGTTGTATCGCACATTTCACGATACAAGCAAAATGTAATGTGTACTCCCATATAGCCTGTATCGCGCACATTCATTCACACCTTTAGCTGTAATTTAGGTGTGAAATAACAAGGGTGAGGGTGAGTGCTGTCACACATGCCAGGTGATGACTAGCCTCCTGATTTTCACACCAGTAGTGCATCATGTCAATGGCTACGATATGAATTATTTTTCTTCAAATTGATCAGCTTTTAAGTTTCTATTTCATAACTTTTATTATGTGTGCGATACAACAATGATATATGCGCGATATAACACTTATTTTTTTTACTATTGTTCTCTATGGAAATTGAATATCAAAATAGACAGTGGGGTGACGAGTGTGAAAGCATTTTATTACAAACCAAGTCTGGGAATTAGATTTATATGTCAAGGAGTCAAACTGCATTGGAGTACAAGCAGATGTGACAGGGACAGCCTTTACAAAAAGAATTTTTTTTAAATCTTCAATACTTTTGCAGATAGGCCTCTGTGAATGTAGGTGCGTGATACAAGGAGGTGCGCGATACTACCCAAATTTACCAGCCCCCCCCCCCGCCTACCTGGCAATAAATGACTCGGCCCTATTAAAAATGAAAAGGATGGAGAATCCTGGGGAAGGTGGACTTTTGAAACTTGACCGGATAACATAGGCGTATGGGTCTAGACCCTTAAAATCGACAGTGTGACATGGCCTTTTCTTAAAATCGACAAAGGACATGGAGCTTCAAGGGACAAGGACATGGGTTAAAAAAGATAGTGGCAGGGGACATGGACTTTTCTTAAAATCGACATGTGACATGGAGCTTAGTGACAATTTTAAGATATTGTCCATGTCAATTTTAAGAAATTGTTCATGTCCTATGTCACTAAGCCTAAAATAGCCCATGTCACCCATGTCATTTTTAGTGGTCCACACCCATCATCTAGACCCCCAGGCCTAAGCCTAAACGGCCCAGGCAATCTCAATCCCCCCCCCCCCCCAGAGAAAGATCTTAATTTACAACAGGGTAGGCTTAATCTTATACAGACAAAAAGTTCAAGTTTTAAAAGGGAGTGGTCATTATTTATCAACAGGGGGGGGGGTTGAGGGGGGCATAAAATTTTCAGACCCCTCCCGAGGGGGGGCTAAAAAATTTTTGACCCCTCTTGAGGGGGGGCTAAAAAAAATTACCCTCTTTTTTTAGCAAAAAACCCGCGTGCTACTATAGATCAAAGAGGGCCACGAAAACTCTCCGCGCCTCTGGCGTGGGGGACGCAAAAAATTTTGCCTGCCATCAAGGGGGGGGGGGGCATAAAAAATGTCCACGCATCCGCGCAAAAACCCACCACCCCCACCCCCCCTGTTGATAAATAATGACCACTCTTTTATATAGACTGTCAAAGCATCCGGACCTCCTAGACTAAGTCTAAGCTGGCCTGGTTAGCGCTGGCTCTGGATTCAAGCCTGGCGCCATATGTAGATGAACCGATGACGTCATGCCTATCTTTACCAAACCACATGGTAGACCTACCCAGACTGCTTTGCGCCCAATATGTCGTGCTAGCTGTGAATACTTTCTGCCTGTAAGGGATGTTATAATCTGGATCCATCAAGTCAGGTAAGCTAACAAATCGACGTTTTCTGCCTTCCTACGTGTTTATAAATGTTTAAACTACCAAACTAAAATGATTTTGAGGCATGTGAGTCAGGGATTGCTGGATAAATTACCCATACTCCTCCTTGTTGGTTGTGGCAAACTCCCGCCAATATGGCGGTCTGCATCAATGTATGTCAAGTGTAGGCTGTCTGACAAGTCTTTGTCTTCACTGCCAGACGTTTACAGTGTCATTTTCTGCTTGTAGAGGGGTAGAATGAGCACTCGATGCCCGTTCTAAGGATGAATGAAGTGGCTTGGGACGAGTCCAACGTCATGTTGTCAAACGGACAAGAGATGTCAGGAATTAGACAGCCGAGTGGGCTGGCTCGTTCTCAGGACGATGCAATGGTCGGATATTTCTTCCAGAGGCCACAAACGGACGTGGCCCAACCTTACAATAAACGATGGGCAGTTGGAGACGACAGTGTCATAGAACACGTGAGTTTTTTTTTTTTCGTGTAATGCCGAATTATTTACTTGAAGCGTGGTTTCTTTGTGTGTTTTGGGCAAGGTTTTAGAACCGACCCCCCACCACCACCACACCCTGTGTTTATCTCTGCTTGTACTACGTCTACACCACAGACCCCCATGTCTGCTCGCTCTGTCTCTAATTCTGTGACACCTTTACATCATTTCAGGGCAGGAACGTGGGTATACATGATATGGAAAGAGACTTCCAGAATATGGGATTCGAAACACACCGAGAAGGAGCGGTAAGTAAACATGCTTTGTTTTTGTCTTCCCAACCTAACCCCCACCCCCATCCTCCACTACTGACAGTCTATGCAGAAGTCTACAGTAGAACTACACATGTGTGTAAAACCCAGGTGTCAAGCCTAGGGCCAAGGAGAGAGTGGCTTATCTTCACACTTTGTCCACAGGGACAGTGCTAACTACATAGGTGGTAGAGGTTTGTGTATTCTCTGTGGTGCACAGTTGGGTACACAAACCGATCATAATACACCAAGCTCAGGTTATTTCCAACAGATATATGGGAGGAAGTTAGGAGAGCTAGTAGTGTAAACAAGGACTCGTCGTTTCACTGTCTACAGGCGCTCTGTTCCTATTTTAGAGGGAATTCAAAACCCTTTGGATATCAATATTAATGTCATAATGAGTTGTATTTATTTATTTCTTAAAATAAATTGATAAAAAGAAAGGAAGATTTCCTGAATGTTGGTGATGGATGAACGATGTATGATTTTAGGGTTTTGCACCGTTTGCTGGCATGGTATCCTTGATAACCCTATATTCTATGGTAGAAATGGGTTACATGTTCATGCATCAAGGGTAGGCCTAAGATATTAGCAATATTCTGTACGTTTCAGATATTACTTCATGGTCATCCTTGTACTGGGGATAGGGGAGTTGTACTGGTTTAACTTTCTTACTGTATGCACTAACAATACCGGTACATCTGTAGATTCCCTAGTGTGGGGGTTTCCACACTGTCTGCCGCTCAGGAAGCTCTGTGTGGGATACTTATTTTGGCAAATGTTTCAGTCCTGCGGGAGCACTCTCTGCGCACCTCTCATGCATTCAATCCTTGATCAATCCTTCTAAAAATTTAGATATACATACATCCAACCCTCCTTTAGCTTCGCTGAAAGGTTGAAGATCCTACGATTATTTTAAGATAGGAAAAATTGAAATTTATTAACCCAGGCTGAATTGTGCATGGGCAGGATGCAGCACCAGTAGCTGAAAGGTCTCGTAATAGAGAGGATCCGGTCCCTAACATCATATGCCTAGGGACTGGTTGGCAGGTCTATAGATTCCCATAATAAACCACACCTTCACGTTAGCTGGTTAGGAGAATGTTATAAGGGAGGTCTGAGGCTTGGAAAGTGAAGGTTTAGCACATTCCTTAAGGTGACCGCAGACAGGGCAGATTCGGTTGGTGAATAAGGACGTCCGATTGGATTGGAAATATAAAATGTTTTATAATATTGCCAGCTCAGATCGGACATAGGTAGCAGACGTCGCTGCATCTGCCAGTGGGCTGACCCAATCTGCCCATCTGCAGTCGACTATGGCTATGAATACCCGCCTACAAGCCACACACTTAATGCACATTTTAAAAGCTGCAGGAGGCCTCTGGCTTACACATAACTATAAGCCACAGAATATACTGTTATATATTGGGGGACAGTTTTATATGAGCGCTGGGGGCAATCAGCCCTTTATATCTTTAATCGTTGGGCCTATGTGATTTATAGGTACTGTAAATAGATACGGTTTATACCATATGTACATCTGATTCTCCTTTTTAAAACTGAGAACATCAGGATAATTTTTGAATTGTCAAGTGACCATTATACAAATAGACATGGGTCATATGGTCAACCCTGAAAGCCATTGAATATGAAATATGCTTGTATATAGCATGCACAAATCCATGCACATATAACTACCGGTACCATACGGAAGCCACTAGAAAGCATGCAGCTCACATAGTTTGGCCAGGTTGCACGGAAAGCCCATCATTAATCATACATACCCAAGTTTGTGTCATTGTAAGGCCACCCTTAAAAATATGTTCGTTTCCTGTCCAGAGGGTGTGATTTTTTAGACCCATGAGGGAGGGAGGGGGAATTTTTTTTTAGGAAAATATTTTTATTTGTCATGAACATTGTAAGCGGGGATGGCATGAAATTGCCATCACGTTCTAAGATTTAGTGATTTGGAAGCCTAGATTGTTGAGCTGACAAATGAAAGAAAAATTTCCCATTCTCACAAAAAAAATCCACCAGGCCTCTGGACAGGAAACGAACATATTTTTAAGGGTGGCCTAATACTATAAAATTTTACGTGGCCTGGCTTCTATGTAGGAGCTTAATATTGCTAGGATTTTTTATGTGTTTGTCCACTCATGGGTCCTTATTTCTCAACTTATTGTAACACCAACTTGACCAAGGTGTTATCAACTGTTAAATTAGACCTCTCGGATGGGAAACAGTACCCTGTGCAAAATGTCCAATTGCGGACTATTGTTTAGATACAACATGTCTGCTGTCATGTGTTCATGAGAAATAGACTAGGTTAGCTGTCCTTCGTAAGGGTTGGGACCAGATGGTATCCATGACCAGCGGCTGTAAAGTTAATTTATTATTTACCACGTCTGTCCTGACCCTGAAGACCTTGGTGGCGATGATCAGTTTTTACAGATTTATTATTCGTGTAATGCACATGGTGTGGCTGGTCTTTACGCTGTCCTGCAATCCTGGCAAGAGGTACATAACATCAACGACCAAATACAGAATTATTTATATCAATATCGGGTAGTATTGACAAGTAGTCGCATATAGGATGCTTTAATGTACCACACACCTGTAGTTGTTTGTGTTCAAGCGTTGCCATTCTACAGCTTGAATACTGTTCATAGTTTATGATATCTATGATTTAATTTTTGGCAGCAAGTATTATATTTATTTTAAAGGAGTATATAATCATATGAAAGTATATGTTAACTGAGTGCAAGGAATAATTAGCATAACACAGGACAGTAAATTTGTTACCACGATGGGATCGTAAAAAGAACGCTTCCAGATTTTCTAAATAGCGAGAGATGATAAGCATGCTACATTTTTTCTTGCTGCTGACCTAGACAGGAATTAGGGTTATTCAGAAAACACAGGTGTCCCACGCACCTGTCACTCCAGATGTGCTGCTTACAAAACGCCTGCAAACTGGGAAAAAGATAGAAGATTACATGTGTGGTTATCTTACTGAGCCTTAGGCTGGCAGTGTTTCACACGGATGACGCAATACCGAGCTATTGGGATAAATTATCAGCCAATAAGATTGTTCTCTGCATTTGCAGCAGATTTCGCTGGGGGGGGGGGGGGTCAACTTGTACCCATCCGATTGCTCTTGTCAGTGATAAAGTACGCTGTAGGCCTATGGGTATTCTGTACCTCCGCATTTTACCCCCCCCCCACCCCCACCCCACCCCCAATAAGGCGCACCCACTGTTTTCGGAGGTTTGATAAGGCCCTGGTTTATATATATATATATATATATATATATATATATATATATATATATATATATATATATATATATATATATATATATATATATGCAAGGGGCTACGGTGCACTGGAAAATCATGGAAACATGTTCTTTAGGATCTAGTCTTTCATTGCACATGCACAATTCCTAGGAAAAAAAAATTCTTAAGCTATGAAAAAGCTGAAGAAAAAACCTGACATGTTTGACCTACTTTCTCACGAAAACGAGGCTCCATAGGATTGCATTGTGCTGTCAGTTTCGGCGGTCGACAGGGGGTCAAAATAACACATTGACTCCTATGGGAATCAGGGAATTAAGACACTTTTTTTTCAGCAGGTAAGATGTTAAGACCGTTTATATAGGAGTGTGTAAATCTGGCCACCACATTTTTGTTATGTCGACCGCCTCTTTTCCGGCCTGGAGACTTGACGCATGCGCAGTCAGATTTATTTTTTGTTTAATAGTAAATTGAGGAGGTGTATTCAATTCAATTCGATTGATATTGCCAAAGATGCATGGATTATATTCAAAAAGCCATTAATTTCAAGTTAAATCGATAGAATCTATCATTTCTCAGTCGAAAATGCTACTTCCAGCAAGAAGGGGTCGAGCATGCGCAGAGAGAGTCAAAATCCAAAATGGCCGAAAGCGAGACTATTGACTTACAGTGCTATCGGAACTGCTTGATTATAACAAAATGGAGGAGAAATACAGTCTCTCATGTCATCTATGGACAATATGGATCCTTATTCAATACCTGCTGATACAATAGAATGGTTAACTCGCCAGCAGAGGAGTTATTCGCCAATAAAAAGTATGAGCGATAATGGGTGCATTCTCCATAGCCTTAAGCATTGACAACTCGGACACACTGTCACTATAGTGACAAGTCTCATATGGTAGGCACCCTGGGCCATTAGTGCTTTATAGCACTTGTTAAATCTTTTGTCTGATATTATGATCATTCATGTTCGTTAACCGTGTATTGGCAACATAGTGTAAGGCTGTGTTTCAGGTATTAAACATGCTGAAAAGAAGTTACCGTAAATCCCCGGTCACAAGCCGGCCCCGGTCATAAGACGGGGGGTGAGTTCAGGAAAAAAAATAAAAGCCGGTTTTTGGGTCAAATTTTTACCATTTTCTCTTTATTCTATAGTAAAAAAAAAAAACCCGGTCATAAGCCAGGGGGGGGACTTTGGGAAAAATTTAGAAGCCGTTTTGGGCCCAAAATAGAAAAAAAAAAAAAATCCGGCTAATGACCTGGGATTTACGTTAGGTAGGGTAGGTGTTTTTTTTTTTTTGCAAATTTTTTTTGCAAATTCTTTAACTACTACAATGACTCACGACAAGTCATGATAACTTTTTTCTTATTTTGCAAATTTTTTTAACTACTACAATGACTCGCGACGAGTCATGATAACTCTGCGACGAATGGCGGGGACTCAGGGACAACGAGATTGGCAGGAAATTTGACCCAATAGCTATAATTTATCCAGAAATGGAGAAAAAAAAATTAGGGTCGGCCCAGTTTGACTAGGTAGGGTCAGTTGGGTTACCTGAAACAATTTTTTTTAGGCCCAATGCTTAAATAGAGCATGGGTTGACACCTTGGCACTGTATTCTTGCATCATTTAGAATGCTTTCAAAGGGTTAATCCTTTCCCAAAGTACATCTATCACCAGGGTTGCATTCATAAAGCATGCATCATCAATGTGCGACTTGAGTGTTAACAACGTTTTTGTCTTCGATTTTCAGAGCCAGTACACCCACAATTACAATTTTACAGCAGCCATTGTTGTAATGCAGGTGTCATTTCTGTAATTTTTGACCTGGGGCGAAAAAAATCTAAGTTGCACCTATGCCTTTTGGAAGTTGATACTAAAGTAATCTGAAGTAATTTTACACCACCTACACGGTGCAACCCCTCATTTGGGAAGGTATAAGGCACCATAGGCCTCAGATTTGCAAACAAGCCACTCCTAAGTTAGCCTTAAAGACGAGGTACTACCGTAAATTCTCTTGTATAAGCCGCGGCTAATACCAGAACCCAAATAAAAAAAAAATAGGCTTATAGGCATTGCCCAAAGTCAGGGTGCGGCTTATACAAGGGTATTTCACACTATATACCAGTAGTAAACTGCCAATTTTCAAGGCTGGCTTATAGCTTCTCCTAAAGATGGGGGGGGGGGGCGGCTAATACGAGAGAATTTACGGTACTGTATGTTTCAGCGCATCAATACACTTTAACACCAATACACACTAACTGATCCACTACTGCCACCTTGATACCGATACACTGCTATGATACAGCGATCTGTCACAGGAATCCTGATAGTGAGAAGGTACCAAGGCAAAGGTCAATTAGTGTCTATGATGATGTAGGGGATATTAGTTGCGGGGTGTGGGGTACAGAGGAGGGAGTAGTGTGAATAAATCATGAACCGTGAGTCTAGACCAGCCCCACGCACAGCCTGCTTCCTACACAGTCATTTAGTTAGGATACCCTCGTACATAACATGTGGCAGCTTTGCTGTATACATCCCCTTTAGTATTACCATAAACGCATATCATACTTAAACGATCGTAGATGATACAGAGAATACAGCATAATCTATTGAGTTTATCAATCATTGATGATAGACGACTGATTTTGGACGCTAGATCGGACCCTTATATGAACAGTATATATAATGTTTTAGGTACTGCTGGCCTAAAAGACTGTCTAGGATTACAGATGATATTTGCCTTTGTGAGTATCAGTGTGCTTAGTGGACGATGGTAGGTCCAGGACAGGGTAGAGTGGTCTGACAGACAGTGGAATATTAAGGGTTAGCTAGGCTCTGTACTGGTATGTGTGTTTAGCTGAGGGTGTACAGAACATGTACAACATGTCTATATGTGCAGCTGTGTTGGTGCTCAAACCATCGACTAGCCCTTTAACCACAAATCCTTGTCTAGATGTCGTCCCTCCTTTTAAGCTGCACCCCTGTATTGCGTCTTTGCAGACAACATGCCATTATTTAGTTCCGCAAAGGGATGCAATTCAATGTACCATGTACGGTGTGTATACCAAAAGTCGTACCCAAATAGAGAAAAACCCTCACAGGCCATTACAATCTTAAGTGCTAGTCGTCTCTTATACCTAACGTTTATGTTAGTATCTTGTCACACTCTCACCCAGTATTGTCACGTGTCTAGGGTATTTTGAAAATCAGGAATAGATTTCCCAGAAAGGTGGCTTGGCGCTTCACATGTTGCCTTTTGAATGGCATCAGTTGTCTTTTTAGCCAAGGAAGTGCAAAGCAATCTATTCTTAGGAATTCAGGAAGTACAGGTGCGATGTTTTTACTCTCTTCAGGAACAGGGTAAATTTATGCGGTATAATGCATGCTTAAATGTCCTATGCTGCGTCGTTATCATACTGCATGAATGCAGCGCAGCGCTGGCAAGTGACTGATCCTCGGCAGTGAAAGATCGGTATGATGCACCAATGCTCGCCCATGCTGAGTTTAAGTCGAGCATCAATCTCCAGCTGCATAATTTTACTATGTGTCACCTGTAGTAAAGTACCACACCTGGTCGTGCTGGTTGATCTAGAACTAAGCTAAGGCGCTGACTTGTGACCTCAGTCTAAGTAGGTAGTAGTAAGAGGCCAAGCTTAAGGTGTGTTTGTTGGCGGGGGTCTCCAGAAAGTAGTGCATGAATTGGGGGACGGTGGTGGGGGGCAGGAGTAAGGATTAATCCCCTTGCCTGACTTGGTCATACTAGATTAGAGAAGAACGATCACACAGTGCCAACTTGGACACACCATGAGTCGGTACTTGTTGCTATTAATCCTACCTATATAGCATTATACCAGGTACCTCATGGAGGCTGCCATGTTTGGTTTTGGAGGGACGGGGGAGGGCATGGCCTTTATTGTGAATACACACAAGTCAACTCATGTACTTGTCAAACTTACCTAGGCCAATTAGACCTCAGGTTAGTATATAACGGGTAGCTGTACATAGACGAAAGTCTTTAGGGGGTTTCCTGACTTCAAATATTTCCACGTTCCAAGTACTTCCACATTCCTATTTAAGGGGTTCTTATTGGGCATTTCAGTTTTTGCAGTATATATAAAATGTTATCGTCTACATTCAGCGTCCACAGCCTAGTATTGTGTCACCATGGTAACAGGACAGCTTTGCTGGTAACCATGGTGACAGCTAATGGTGGTGCACGTGACTTGTGTCAGGGTTGGGGGGGGGGGGTCATCACTCCCTCATTGCTTGCTGCTCTCGTGTAGCGCTGAAGGTGACATTGTACATTGGTCATCTTCAGACACCTGCGGTGCGAAATTGGGCCGAATTTTTAATCAAAATACTGACCCATTTGTTGATGAGTAGATAGATGATGGGCATCCCTCCAACTGATATCTGTGTTGACAGGACATCTAAAGTGTTAACTAAGAGAAGACCTACCAAGTACCAGGGTTATACATGTACATGAACAGGAGTTCGAGTGGTTGACATAGATCCTGTGCTGTGTATTGTGTGTGCCTGTCAATGAGATATGTCTCCAGTCTTTCAACACACATACCGACACTGACAACAGTCCTGGTCTTACTGTAGAATAATACATTGTACAAAAATATATAATTATATATACTCTCATAAAATGATAAAGTATTGGTTCTAATAACCGCCGTACTCTGTTTAGAACTGTTGCAGGATTGCCAGTAATCATACAGACGTTAATCTGACGTCATAGGATATCTGAAATGATGTAAAATATATCAAATAAGTGTCTGTTTTGTCTAACTGGTGTGGGCAATTATGAATCCAAATTTATATAATGGCATTTAATCTACACCTTTTAGCAGTGCATGTGCAGGCTCCTGGCACCACAATACATTGTATCTACTAGAAGTAAGTATTTGGGAGACTAGGCTAGAGTAGTAGACTGTAGTCCCAGATTAGATAATCAATCAAACGAGATTATACAGCATGTTGACTCCACTCACAAAACCATTGAAGGACCGTGTGATGCCTACAGGTCCATGTTTCTTTGGTATGATCATGGTGGGTCTTCAGGTCCTGAGTAATTTGCCAGGGCTGCAGTGGTGCATCATGACGACCCTTATCGGGTGTTTCAGTCCTATGTAGTTGAAAACAGTCATAACCAGGACTGCATCCATGCTTTACAACCATGGAATGGTCAATAGAGGATATATATAACATTGGGCCTTTGCACCCCTATTTTCTACATCACCATGCATGTAAGTGTATACAGCATACACACACTGCCACTACCTGATCTCAAATATTGACTTCACTCTGCTATATTTAGCCCTGCCTCTGTACATTAGCATCATAATAGGTTCTATTGTGTGTTCATAATCAATTACCAATAAATCAAGGCCAATGTGATTAAATCATTGAGTGGTGGAATATTACTACATTGCCCCGGCACAAAGGTCATGCCCAGCGCTGTCCCACTCGGAGATAGATTCAGATTTCTGGATGGACATGGCTTCATGTAGGTTCTTGCATAAATGAGCGTCGCTCTCTCGAGTAGGTCGCGGTTTTGTTATGCACTTTCTCAGGGCCTCCAGGGATCCTGTCTCACTCTTGGGACCCTCCTGTCCTTATCATTTGGACAAGAAGGGTGGTTAGGGTATCTTTTTCATCACGAGAATGGTGGTACTGAATATAATTACACTTAAGGTGAGATAGGAACTATCCACTTGTTGATGGTATGAGCACTCAAGTAATAGGACACATGATGTAAGAATGTGAGTTCGAGAAAGTTGGACACCTCTGGGTATTAGATATTATGTTCTTGATTAACCCTTTGAAGGTCATAACTGTAAGGTCAAGCAGGAGTGTTCCCCGTAGAGACCTGAAATACTCATGTATTCTGCTGCTGAATGCACATGAGTAGGCCTCTGGAGGGTAAACATTGACTACACTGCCTGCCTGTGCAGTAGGCTGTGATCACAGTGGCTGATCCAGCTCAACTGTGGACAGCTGTGGATTTCTCTGGATCTTTATAAGTTAGGAAGTTGATTAAACAGATATGAAAAATTGTCAAATAAGTATGTACGGCGACATTGGTCCTATAGATTTTTAACCCATTTCCAAAATTTTATGCAAGTGCCTACTTCATCGGCCAGTAGCCTGAGCAGACATTTCTCTCTTTCACAAAGTCTAAGACATACGTTAGTCAAGACTCAAGTATTGTTGATCACTATGCAGTAACAGTTGTGGCGTGCTGAATAGCTAACCTAACACTCCTAACAGTTGCTCAATCTAGATTAAAAAGGTAAACGTATAGATCTCATTGTTAACTCCCTGCCCATCTGTCCCACATTCAGCCTAGAGTACTACGTTTTCAACATAGTAGTTTGACACCGGCGGCCCCTCACCCCCCCCCCCCCCCGGTGTGTAGCCGGCGTGACCCAGATATTAACATTACAGGTGGAGGTCATGGTGGTCTAGGCACGTCCATGGTTAGACTACATGCTCCTCCCAGCCAGAACCTCACTCTACACTACATAGCCAACATATGGAGGGGTGAGCGATCACCCAATGTAGCAGCCATCTTGTCATTCTGGGCCCTCGATCTAGCATACACATGGACTTAACTAACATTTAGGCAATAACTGGTCCCCTGGAACTGGTCACTGGACCGCCATTCTGCTTCTGGCCCCTCTATTTCCAAAATGAGACATAGTCCCGCTATTGGGTGTAAGCAGGAGTGGAGCTGGTTCTGGCGACCTGCAGTGATAAGCTGATAAGATGGCAACCAGCATGTCCTTGGAAATGGATGTTATCCAGGGACAAGGTACCCATCATGACAATGCCTTATCAGTGTGTTTTGCCATCTGGCATAACCAGCAAAATTCAACATGGTGGACCCACTGGCTCACTTGCTCCAGACTCCTTGTCCCAAACCAGCAAGGGTATATGACTTCAACTTAGTGTGTTGACCGACGACTCACTCCTAAACGAAAACTTAGTTTGCCTGCTCAAGGTAAAATAGGATGTACCCCACCCCCGCCCCAGCGTACTCAACCCCCTCCCCGTCATGAAAGGGATCTGAAAAGATTAAAAAAATACACACACTTATTCCAGCCATAGAAATGCCAAGTGTATTGATGTGGCTATGTTTAGACATGTATAATCTTATTAACTTGAGTACTTCCTCTAGTATCTAATGAACTAATTTCCGCAATAATGACTGCTGCTCACCTTAATAAGATCTACCGTTAATTAGATAATCCTCTTCTAAGACATTATTAATGCACGAGCAAGGTAATTAGCAGGTTCAATATACCAACAGGATAAAGTATTTGAGATTCAGGCCAAGGTGAGGAACGTGGGCCCCAATTGGAACAAATCGTTGCCCTCATCACAATCTGTTCTGTTCAAGACGGGAAGTACCGTAAACTCCCGTGTAGAAGACGCGCTGCGCGTATAAGACGCACCCCAAACTCAGCACATGCATTTTCGCGTATAAGACGCACATTTTAAGGGGGCTTCCCTAGCCCACTTAAAAGGGTCTATATCTCCTCTTTCCTATCCCCTCAGATGTGTGTGGTGCACATATGCGCGGGCACTGACACATTCCTCTGAAATTGTGTAATGTCGTTCTCACCATGAATATGACCTTAGCTGTCGAAATTGCGTTAAACATCTATTACTCACTCACTCACTCGCACATTTTAAGGCTGAAATTTGTAAGATTACGGTAGTACATTTCTATAGTAAAATTACCCCTCGTATAAGACGCACACCCAACTTGAGAGAAAGCTATAAGACCCCCCAGCATTTTGTTTGGCGTAGAGGACGCGTCTTATACGTGGGAGATTACGGTAGGTTTCCTTAAAATCCTTGTTTTGCACAGATCCAATGAGACGAGAAAAACACTAATATGGAGGGAAGGTGATCTTAAATCTTAGAAGGTGATCACCCCAATTCATCTCACAACATTTGTAACCATGTAGACAAAGGATTAAGGCTCCCTCATAGAAATTTTTCAAACACCAGTCCATACCTACCCCCCCCCCCCCCCCGTACGTGTTCTATATCAAATAAGATGCGTATAACGTGCATCCTCGATTTTAGGAAGGTTTGGGGGGAAAGTGTAACAAGTCTCATTGACCACCTGATTTATGTAAAGGCAGTGAGATATGCAAGGTTTTTAAAGTATCTTGTCTGGAGGTAAGGTCATTGTCAGGTACGGTAGGTCATTATGAAAAAGATTTATGTACAGAATATCAAGGATAGTTTAGTGCTATTCATGAAAACGAATAATTTATAGGATCATATTAGGTGGTCCTGTGGTTTAAGATATACATGGACCTTAATATCAGATGTTGACAAACAAACAAATCAATGAATAACAATAATGGGCGTTTCATTAGGTGTCCATTCATTCCCCCCTCCAGGTATCTACCAACAAACCAACAACAACAGGTCAATAAACACACTCCTTGCCTCTGCCCCATACACCAAAGCTTCCCTCGCAATGAGTCAGCATCGATCCAGGTCCCTACGGACCATAGCATGGGTATTGTTGTCACCCTGACCCGCTATCCTCCTAAGGCCGTCATGTTAAACTGGCCCATACTGCCCAACACCCACAGCAACAAGTTATTGAGCTCAGCTGCTTTCCACAGTTAATCAAACAAGGGCGACATGATGTCTTAAAGCCCTATCAAATTGGGCAAAAAAAAGTTGTTTGTTTCAGGTCACCCGACCCTACCTAGCAAAACAGGGCCAACCCTTTTTTTTTTTCTTCAATTTAAAAAAAAAAATCATAGGATTTTCAGCAGTTTGTTAGCCACTTAAGTTGTCATTGAGTCACTGCAACTCTGTCTAGTCACCACGACTCGTCGAAAGCCTTTGCAGCAGTTAAAAAAAAAAATGCTAAATATAAAAAAATCCGACCTACCCTACCTAATTTTTTTGACCATGTTACCTGAAACAAATGATTTATTTATTTTTTTGGCCTAGGTTAGCACCGGTGATGCAAACTTTACTTCCCCAGTGCATCTTCCAGGTGTAATGTATAAATGGATTATGCTGCCTTTAAAGAGTTAACTGTTGTGGGTTGCAGATTATGATATGTAGATTTGCAGTGCTGCTTCCATGTATCAATACATTAAGGTATTGTGTTTTAAAGGGTTAACTGATGGTGTGAGCTGCAGATGGTGGTGTGTGTAGAAATAGGTCACACGTAACCAGGTCTCTACAATAGGTTGTCTATCTGTCTAACCAGCTGTGTGTGGTGGTGGTGGTGGTGGGGGGGGGGGTCTAGTTAGCCACCCTATATCCCCACACAAAGGGAGCGGGCTCCACGTGGGGCAAGGACTACAGCTGCAACTTTCATTACGATTCATGATTACGGTAGTATAGATGGCTACGATATAATGCTGAATTCAGATTTATTTGAATACTCTGTATGGTATGCAAAGTCTTAAATGATGTCATCTTGTAACATCATTGCTTTATTAATAGTGCTCATAATACCAATATGGTATTTTTTCCCTCATAATACTAATATGGTATCCTTTCCCTCATAATACCAATATGGTATTCTTTCCCTCTGCTGCATTACCCATAGACAGTTGCCAGGAGTTGGTACCTTGATGTCCTGGCTTGATGTTCCTGTCAGTGTCTTTCTTGTCTAGTCCTTGGCTGGGTGGTATGGGTAGGTCTGTATTGTCGCTGACCTGGTGAGAACAAGAGGTTCTGTGTCTGTAGACATGCAGCTACCTAGACCGTGGAACAATCTCACACTGCTCCACACCTACTGTCTCACACTCAAACAGAACATTGCGCTTTACTGACCCCATAGCTGTAGATATAATATGGCCTGGGTGAGAGCAAAATGTCTTGAGTTGGGCCCCACTAAACAGAACAAGGTATAAAGGACAAAAGATTATTGGGCCTGTGTCATTTTCCTTCCAATAGATTAACCCTTGTCTAGATGCACCAAGTGGGTCTATATAGATTACCAATATATGTCAGGTCATCCAGGATGGTACCACCTTATAATAACCAGACTCCTCTAAGTGACTCAATTATGGTCATGGAGGTCATACGGCGTATTGTGACACGGAGAGGCTACCAAACACTTCTGTACACACTGTACTCAGCTGGCAACCCGCCAACTTCAGCTCTTAGTCCTTCTACCCATCTACGGATCAGGGATGGCATGATGCCATGAGGCTTCCTCGTGCCCCTTGCCATGATACACCAGTGCAGTGTCCTCGCGTCCAGTATTTCACCAGCATTGTACTGGTGACCCTTCAGGAATGTATCAACCCCATAGCCAAGGTTCAGCATCCTGCATTAATTCACCAGCCCGACCAAGGACAACATGATACCTCAAGGCTTTATGTACACTTTTATATTCTCGGGTCATTTCCTTCTGTTGATGGTAACCATGACCAAGGACACTTAGCTAAAATGACCTGCTGATTGCTGCAGGATGCTACAGGGAATGTATCTTATTTAGCTGTAAGAATCCTAAGACTTGTCCCATGGACCTCTCTGGGAGGGGGCTCAAGATGGCTGAATAAAACAACAGTGATAGGGAGTTCAGATGCTGAATTTTGAATAGGCGCTCATCTAGTATCAGCATTGGGGGCGATTTCCCTATGTAAAATTCAGGGATGTAAGTTTTCAGAATTTTGTCTTATTTCAGAATTTTCCAAGTCCAACACCTCAATAGATTTGCCCAAATTTTCCTTTCTTAGTTTTATAGATTTGCAGTGTTTTACAATGAATTCGGAATTTCTATGTACAGTTTCATAATTTTTCATACACTCTGAGTCTGACTTACATCCCTGGTAAATATGCAAGTGGTGCTTTAATTATTCGCAATGATGATATGGTAAGTGTGGATATCGTGTACTATCATACACCTGTCCTATGTACACCTATATCACGGCAGTTTGATATCAGAAGTAAGATGAGCCCAGGTACGCCAGATGTCTGTGTAGGCTCCCATATCTACCATTATACACACACCAACCGAGCAGGAGTAGATGGAACGAAAAGCGAAAATTGGGGGAAGGTTAAAAAAAAAAAGGGGCGAGAGGAAATACTAAGATAAAGACAAGTACTTTGGTGAAAGAAAAACAGGGGAGTGGGAATGCCAAGATGTAACACTTTTTAGTTCGGTATAGTACTGCTCAAACAATGTTAGCTATTTGTTTTGTACATTTATAAACGACGATTTCTTGCCCTTCGTTAAGACTAAAAGTAAACTGCATCTTTGATTTAATTTGACTACTATACATGTATCGTAAAAGTTGTTCTTGGGGTGTTTAACAACGGTAAGAGTGATCATGGAATGTATCAACGATCCATATTCGATTGTATGTGTGACCTCCTCCCAAAAAAAAATGAATTTAAAAAAAAGAAGAAGAAAGAAACGGTGATGTGTGGCCTGTGTGACTGGTTCGACATGTGGTACATGTAGTGGTACGTTGGTGTTTAGGTCAGTAGGTGAGGGTACCTGACCTTTGACTGCTGCCATGTCCAATAACCAGACAGACACAACGTGTTCTCATTTATCTGTTGATGGTACACTGGTACACTGGCTACCTGTGTTAGTGCATCACCACCAGTAACTGTTAACTTGCCAGTACACTAGGGACGTGTGGTACACGAGTAGTACTGTCACTAAACTGACGACGTGTTACCAGCTGGTACACCTGTAGTGGTACTGGTAACTAATCACATGCTGGTTCACCAGTTGCCACCGCCGGTAACCAGTGACACACTGGTACACTGTTAAGGCTGTAACTACCGTAGTACCCACTATGTAATGCTCACTCAGACTTTGTAGATATGATAGAAAAAAAAGTGACATAACTTATGTTCTAATCAATGGATTTTCCAAATAAATGAAATTCTTAAGACACACGGCCATCTTTGTGCTTTCTCCATGACGTGCCAATGCAATGCCTGTAGCACTGTCAACTACATGTAACAGGGATGTAAGTCTTCAGGTTTTATATATACCAGTGGTAAGGAAGGCTGTTTGGGAAAAAAACAGAAGGGTTTTATATCAAGTAAATGTATGGCTTCCTGATTTTTGCCCATGACTGACTTACATCCCTGATGTAAAAATGTGCTGGTACACTAAGCACCTGTGGAAGAACAGTGCCACTGGTAGGACAGTGCCACTACTGGTAGTAACTAGAGATGTGCCTGTACACTGGAAGCTAACCACAGTGTACTTACTGTCCATGGTACCACAGTGGGAGTTAGTTCAAGGCTGTCAATAGGACTGGGCGTATGGGCAGGTGTGGCGGACCTTCCAGGAAATCATCACCAGCGTTCAATAACTACAAATACTGCCTCTAGTAGACTATGATGGCACTGATGACAGGTGTATATGTATACCTCTGTTCATCAATATCAGTGTCGTCAATCCAATAATGATGCAGTCAGTGCTATGATGACAAGCTATGGTATTTTAAGCTGTAGTCACTCATCCACTACAACCAGTCGCCATCATCTTGGTCATAGCAACATACCACCTGAGGCCACACTGAAAAAGAAGTCTGTTTCTGGTTGAGAGGCAGCATGAGTGTGAAAGGTGCTTATGAAAAACTTTTTACGAGTCATGTTTTGTTAACGAGGCAAGGAAGTTAAAGTTTCTAGCCCCCAAACCTTTTCCCTTCTATGTTCCCTCCTGGCCTTGTTTATGATGCCACATTATTTTTTTTTTCAGTTTTTTTTTTTACTGTAGCGTCTAAGGACCATGTCTTAAGACTTTGGAAACTGGCCTATATTTTAGGATAGATGTTTTCCCCCATGTCCGTTTTGTTAAGTTTACATGGAAGATATTTAGAAGCTGCAAGTTATCCTTTTTTCTGTTTCAGAATGTGCGTTACCCATTTTCATTTTCTTTTGGTTTACCTAAGTCTTAACTTGTCATACACCACCATTGAAAAAAAGTCTTGTTTTTCATCTATGGGAAAATCAATGTTAATTCATCAATGGCTTGCTTGGATATTGTGAAGAATAGGTGAATAATTGGTTGTTGTCTTATGTAGCATCTTGGTCTGTAAGGATAGGGGCCACTATTTGGTTGGTTCTCTGCCATCTGTATCTCTCAGTGAACATGGGGAACGGTTCAGGTTTGCTGGTCTTTTGGTTATTTGTGCAGACATTGCAATGGTTGCAGGTCGAGCAAGGTATGGAAGACCAGAGAACCAAATTTTTTTTTTTTTTTTTTCAACATTCTAAACCATATCTTCCTTTGTTTCTCTCTCTCTTTCTTTACTTCATTGAAATCACCTTTCCTTTCATCGTTTTGTTTTCATCAATGTCTGCGAGGAGAAACATCTGTTTCTTTGCCCCCTATCACTAAGGCAAACCAGGGTATATACCGGATTGGCCCCTGTAGGCCTCCGTACTTAGACCATTGTGTTGTTCAGTTCTGAAGCCACATGAGGGGTTTACCCTTTTTGAAAGGAAGCATGGCGGGATGTGGGCCCGACATGCTTCTTTGCAGCAAGGGAAACTTTCATATTTCTTGAATACAATCAAATATGGAGCATTACCACACGTCAGTCTACCATGCAGTAGGACTAAGGATGATGTCAATCCTTCTGAAAATCCTCCTGATTGAGTATGGTGAGTAACGAATTCGAGTAAGAATAGATTCTCAATTCCCCATTGTCGCTCAAGTGGATCTATTACTAAAGATTATTGTATAACAAATGTACAAAACACTCACCCAGAACATTAGACCCCCCCCCCCCTTTAGCAGTAGAATAGGTCAGGAATATGGACCTAAAAGTTTAAAAAAAAAAAAAAACGGAATTGGCATGGTTGAAAATCTTGAAATTGATATATTACATGTTAAAATTTGTCAATAAACAGAGAAATATGCATTGATTCATTTGTGCATCATGCTTTGCCTGGCATGATGCACTCTACCTCAGAATCCATAATCTGGGATGTTTTTTTCCCCTAAAGAAAATGCAGAAAGTGAAAGCAGCGCTACCTACAGGGACGTTATTGAAACAACTACAGCAAGTGCAAATGGCATGTTTTAGACCGACTACGGCAGCTGGCCATTTCTTTCTCGATTGACAACTACCTTAAATAATTTATTGAAGTGATTGAAGTGGAAATAAATAAAGCATCCAACATGTTAAACTATTAAAAAAGCAAGAGGGCATCATGCTAATCATGATGCATCAATGTACTAGTCTTGAAAGAAGAACTCTCCTTGTTCGTTACACTCCTCAAGACTACATTATTTCAGTTTTAAAGGCTTGCTTCGCTTGCTTTTTCCTGATTGTTGCTGAGAAAGGGTGCATCATGCCAATCAGGGCATATCGATATTGAAAGTAGGCATTCAGTGCAAAACATGACTCTTTTGTTACAGTCCCCAAGACTACAGTATTTCAATTTTGAAGTTTTAAAGGCTTGCTTCGCTTGCTTGTTTTCAGGTCCAGGAAGATTTTTTTTTTTTTGAATTTTTTTTTTCATGAAAACTCTTTAAATCAACAGGAAACTGGCTGGAGCAGCAGTTCACTCATGCGTGCGCAACGCGTGAAAAAAAAATCTTGAAAAAAAAATCCCTACCTCCCTACTGACTTAAAAATCCTCATCCTCTTAACCAGAAACGAACTTTTTTTTAGAGGGGCCTGGTTGTGGGGTGTACTGGGTATACCGACCCCAGGTTCACAGGAAGCTTGCTTGACTGTTACAGGTCTACCTGAGGCTATGGATGTGTACAGTTGTCACTGACCTTTGAATTCATGATAGTCGTGAAATCGTACCACATCATGCTTTCCCAATGTCAGAATATAAATTTGACGGATAGCTTCTCATGGATCAGCTATGAGGTGATAATTTTTGCCGCAGTATTGTACATGTATATTATGAGTTTTAATTCCTAGTGATAGATCTTCTACAAGTCTCAGAATGCCAGACCAGTCGTCCGTAGTGCTACTACCGTAGTAGTACAAGTAAACAGTTGGCATTGGTGCAGACTGAGTAACACTCCTACAAACTACCTCAGTCTCTCAGTCAGTGTTGTCACCCACTTGTGTTGTATACTAACAAGGTTAGATGGTTTGTGTGCCAAGAATACCAAACCTCCATTCTACCACGGCTCATTAATCACACATTGTGCCTTACACAGGCCTTATGTAAGACACCGCTATGACTAATCAGTACCTTGCATACTATTACCGTAATCGCCCGTGTACATAGTCAGCCTCGCGTATACAACTAAGTTAGACATGTCAGACCTTCAGAGGTCCCTCTATTTTCAGATGTTAAAACTTTCCCAAAAATCTGACATCCCAGAGGCTTCTTCCAACTTGTGGTCATAATATGTATAGAGAGAATTACATTAATCATAGATACCCTTACAACATGCCCTTTCTACTTCTAGGGAGCATAAGGCTGAGCATAGTTCTGGCTTCAGCAGGTGAAATTAAGCATGCCTTGTGCTACCCTCTAGCCTTTTCTAGAAAAAGAAAACGCCCTTCAGAGATCAGAGGATCTCTAAAATCTCATTTCAGAGGACTTTAATTTTAATCTAAGCTGGCTTCTGATTGGCAGAAATTCTGTTGCAGTTTTTTAATTGTCTTTCTATGACCAGCCATTCTAGAGATAGTTTAAAAAGTTTTGAGTGAAGGGAACAGGTTGAAATGAAGATGAGATGGGTGCATTGATATAATACATTGGGGGAAATGGTGCTTTCCTAACTCCCAAATATTTTCAGAGGTTAAGCCCATACCCAACTGACATCTCTGGACTTACAATGCACCGAGTTATGGAAAAATAGCCTGGTGCTTGATTTTGACCGCTTTAGTGCCAATCTAATTGAATTTATTCTTGCCTATAAGGCACACCCCCAACTTGTACTGCTTCTATAAGGCGCACCAGGGGTCCATCCTGATTTCTTGTGTATAACCCATATAACTCCAAGCTATTGGAACATCCAACATAAAGCCAGAAAAAGATTAGTTTGCATGATTTATTTTTTGTGAGACTACAGTACTGATATTGTGCATTGGAAAGGCCGGACAGGTGAGTGGTGGCTCAGGTGTGAGGTGAGTAGCTATGTAGTACTCACCTGTCTGTCACTCACCTACCAGGTGATAACCCCCCCCCCCCCCCCCCCACACACACACACACACACACATACTGCTCATCTCACACTCACCGGTCCAACATATGCACAACCCTATGCTATTGTATGTAACGAAACAAATGGAAACCCATCTACTCACATGTCACTCAGCTGACGGGCGGGACATGCCTGGGTACCATCTTCCCCTCCCCTACCATTACTCACTACAATAACCGTACATCATCAGTTGGATGGACATATAATAGACATACTTGTACATGTATTAGGTTTTACTTTCCTGCCATGCCTTATCAACGCTTGTAATGAAATGACCCACTCTACAAGTCCTCCCATGCCCTCTGTCATCACTCCCTTGTCTCTCGCCCTCTTGTCATGATTTCTACTTTCTTGTCCTCATTGATTTATGGTTCTTTGATTAAATGGTGATTAACTCAACCTCTTGGACTCATTCATCTCATAGATTTGGTCATTCATAGATTCGGTCACTGCTGTGTCGGGCAAGCAGCATATAAATACCTGTCCTAAGAGAAAAGAAAGGACTTCATGTCGGAAATCGAATGTCTGAGTTCCTCGATGGCCCCCGGACGTAAAACTAAACAAACAAATCCGGGACTCAACCACTGCCTCATGCACAAAGCCAAGCGACATACCTTGCCACTATATACCTTGAACGGTCAGCAAGATGCACTGAATTCAGACACAATAAAGGTGAGTTGCCTCCATGATGGGCACCTTGTCTCTGAATAACATTCACTTCTGGGGACAACCTATCTTTTTGGCATATGTCACCAAAACCAGCCCCCGTTCCACTTTGATCCTATACACTCTGGAGGTAGCAGAGTTGATGGGGAATGGGAGACAACCCTCTACACATCAGCTGTAGGTGTAGGTCACACTGTGTGTGGGGGTCTAGGTTACACTACGTCTATCGTCCTCACAGTCAGTGAGTGCCAGAGGTTACACCCTATTCGTCTTCTGCCTGTAAGGAGAAATACAACAAAAAACTACCCTACCCTCGTGCCAAATGAATAGGTGTGGCACAGGTTGCTTACTGCACAGAATCGTTACACCGAAGTGTCGTTATGTTTATATGGTCCAACCCCGGATGCTACCGTGATAACAGATATATGCTTTTCATATACATTTCACGTTCCTGTTATTCCTCACACTTGACTTAGACAAAAGTGAATTTATTCCAAAATGGCACTTCGATGATATACAGCCAGGAAGTAGGTGGAGGGGGTACCACTGGCTAGACCTACAGCACCTTCTCTGTTCTGCCAAAGGGGATCTCACATCCCATACTTTAACGATGTCTAGTGTACAGACTGGCT
Organism: Acholoe squamosa; assembly: GCA_949317995.1. Lineage (NCBI taxonomy): Eukaryota > Metazoa > Annelida > Polychaeta > Phyllodocida > Polynoidae > Acholoe > Acholoe squamosa. The sequence continues at coordinate 31,446,986 of OX439049.1, read as the reverse complement.
ACTGTAATACCTGTTTTATAAAGCACCCCGGGAAAGCACCCCAGTGCTGTTTTCAGCCCTTTTTAGCCAATTTATTTTGTTAGCTAGTTTTTGGTTTCCCTGAACACACATATTGAACAGACAAGTTGTTAGCATGAATACCGACTGCTGTATGGTTACCTGGCAGTAGTATTACATAGTGTGGCCACATGGGTCAGCCTTAGTGTTTTAAAGGCGGCATGAGGCCACCATGTCGCGTTGTTACTGGTACTGTATTTGCTGCTGCTGCATCCATGACCAAATCCAGTTGGATCTGATGGTTAATGTTGGGGAATCCCCTTGTACAGCCGATCTGCACCACTGGGGGTGGGTACAGAGGCTTAGGTTACAGGTGGCAGCACACTCTACAGGGCATATCATGTAATATTGATGAATATATACGATATATTGACAAGCTGTGTGGGTACAGACGAGACACATCATTAGCATTGATACATTCACGTCCCCGCGGGCTGTTGATACGGACCCTATGGGGTAGTTAATACTGCTATCTGTAACCTGTGGTGTTAACGCTATTGATCAGACCGTAGTTCTCCATATGGACGCCAGAGGTATGAACTGAATGAGCGTAGGAGTCTCCCTCATTTTATCTGTGAGAAATCTTATTATTTAATAGTTGTCTGTTACACTTATTAGGGGCACATGATGCTGATATTGACCAGTTTACATACAGCTAACTAACAAACAAAATAATACTTTAAGAGATAATCAGATATCATCTTGATAAGAAAAGTGGCACTCAGTCCTGCTCCCGGTCCGATTATCATCAGATTCTCACCAATCGAAAAAAAGGAGATAAGAACGAGGAACACCTGAAGTGCAGTTAAACCGTCTTAAAACGTTGTCGTACATGTCATACACGACTTCCTTCTCATATATCTGCCCTAATACTTTAGACTTCATATCGATAGACAGCGTTGTAGTGGTTGGAATGTACAGGAATGCAAAAGGGAAGGGAAGGGGGATTTCCACATTACAGCGTTAATATTTATGATATAATACGTGTGTGTGTGTGGGGGGGGGGGCAACATAAAGGAAAAGGTTCAACTAAGAATGTAAAAGAAAATAATGAAAAGTTGCTAAATATCCCCTAAACCTCCGTCTTGTTCTAGTCTCTTAACCTCCTAAATAAATTAATTAAACAGAGTATGTATTTATAACTGCACCGACATGTTTCGGGTTTTGCAACCCTTTGTCAAGGTAGTGTTTTATTTTAAAATTTAGGACTTAACTGTCCTTGGGAGCCTTATTCAGGCCATCCAGCAACCAACTTGTTCTATTCATAACATGAGGTCACATTGGTAACAATATCACAATATAAGTAGACTCCCAATAGGGGGGTCCAACTTTTAGATGTATAAGTTAAATATGAAAAGGCTCCCAATACAGGGTACCAAAAAACCGGTAGTTCTCAATGATGTGTGGAGAGAAAAAATTACGGAGAATAAGTTACGGTTTGAAAAATCCTAGGCCAAAATCCCCTTTGGCCGTTGAATGAGAAAAATCGAAAAGGTATTAGATGCAATCATGAAAAAAATATTCTCAATTTGATCTTTTGAGAAATTTGTGACTATTTCCAAACAAATAAGCCGATTAGGATTAGGAGGGTAAAAAGGTGATTTGAGAGGAGGGAGCTGAGTCGTAGCTACCTGCACTAATTGGACAAAATAATGCTTGGCACGGCAACACAGCGAGCGGAATTGCGATTAGGATGAATAAATAATAGAGAAACATGGGACTCGTTTAGCTCCTGACTGCAGCAGTCTTCCACTGCACTGAGATTGTGTTTTGCGGCCTTGTTGCATTGTGGAGGTATATACTAGTTTCCCCAAAATTGACGAAGAACCTTTTCTAAATTTCTCATGTCAGTTGTTTTAATATCGTGTGCAATCCAAATAACAATTAAAATAAAAGGGGCGTTCCAGGGGTTCTCCTGGATGTTTCGACTAAACAGATTTTTGTGTGTTCTAACCACTTGCCCTTTTGGTATTAAACATAGTACTTGGGTGCACATATGGGAGTGTCTGCAAGTTCAAGTTCAAGTTCAAAGATTTTTATTTGGTCTAGACTCACAAATATCGACTTCATCGCACATGCATTGGTCTGCGGTCTAGAGGGGTGTTATAGCACAAAATATGACCCCATCTGAATCAAGGCGCCAAGTGATATACTACATTAAAAATTACAGGTTTTTTGTGCTAATCCTGAATGCCGGATGCCATTTACAGTTTAACAATGCAGAATCAACGAAATCAGATGAAATGTTAATACTAACAACATTTAAATGTGACAGGAGTAAAAGTGCTGCATGCATGCATCATGTTGGCCCATTATATACGCGGAAGTGTTGCCAAAGATGGCAAAGAACCATTAATTATTGTGCCACTAACAGGGATGAAAGTCTTCAGGGAACCCTGCTTTCAGGGATTTTGAATTTCCAGGGCCCTATACATTCATATAGCTCACATAGCCATTATCAGCTGGGGGCCGCCATTAGACCCCGACGGCACTATGACTAACACCTTCAGCCCCCGACTCCGCAGTATATGCCAGGGATGCCTCCCATTGGTCAATAATACAATAGCCATGTGCCGTATACGGACTTAGCCGGTTTAATTATTAGCCAATGAGATCGTCCCAATGATTCACTGCGGCCTGTCGGGGGCCAACTGGTACCCATCTGATAGGTCTTATCAGCAGAACTCGCTGGTAACAAGCTCCAGCAATGGTAGCGCCCATGGGACAACCTGCTAACTCGAAATAGAGACCCAGGTTTTTGGGGTGAATATTGGGCCATTTCAGGGATTTTCGTGCTCTGTGACATTCATCCCTGCACTAAAAGGGCTAGATGCAGCTTTTCAGACATTTTCGTGATGGGTCATTTCATCTCCGCTCTGACAATTTTGATCAACGTTTAACCTTTTCTTCGCAGGTAGTCTAGAGGAAAAGCATTAAACTTCTCACAGCAAAAAAAATTAAGCTGTTTTGATAAGCCTGTCCCCTGTGGGCAGGTTCTGATAGGGATGTGAGGTGACGGCATTTAGGCTGCTAGTGCTGCCACCCTGTCACGTAGGTGCTGGATGTAGATACCCACACCCTAACAACAAGGGTCTCTGTTATTGTAACCATGGTACCGGCGTCACATGTCCTTAGGTTTCTATAGGTTACCAAGTAAGGCGGTCAGATGATAACATGTGACGTCACCACAGGCTTTGTTACCATGGTTTAAAATAGGGCGTCAGGTGACCGTAGGTTACAGTTACTATTAAAGTTGATCAGCTGGTTACATGTGGCGTTATCACAGCGTTGACATGGTTTCAGCAGGGATGAAAGTCTTCAGGGAATTCCCTGATTTCAGGGATTTTGAGGCTCCAGGGCCCTATACATTCATATACAAACCCAGGTTTTTTGGGAGAATATTGGACCATTTCAGGGATTTTCGTGCTCTGTGACTTTCATCCCTGGAAGAGGTTTAATACCAAGATCTTTGTTGGTTGAATGTTGCATTCACATGGCCTGACCGCTTAGGTTCAAATTCTTTTAGAGGCACTGCTTCTCACTCGATTTCTTTTGTGGATATGCCTGACATGATCTGTACATCACGAGAGCTGACCAACGTATCCTTTAAGTTTCTTGTACGGCAGTGACAGAAAGACAGCGAATAGAGAGAGTGCGACAGAGCAGAAGGGCAACAGACAGGGACGCTTGGATCGAACAGATTGCCATGAATTTGCCTTTGCCTCACACATTGAAAGATGAGCAGTTGTGGGACGGCATTCTGCCCTGTCTGGGAGCACCAGTAGCTGACTGAGTGAGGCAGTGAGTTAGCACTGACTGTGGTGAGGGGACGTTAGACTGTAAGCACCCACTCTCTAGCCAGCAGCAGCAGCACTGAGCGAGCCTGGTGCAGCAGATAGTGTGGAAGGGAAGGCAGTAGCAACAAAAGCACGTCTCGGGTTGTGTGTGTGTCGGGTGTAAGTTTCACACTGACCTACTTCCAGGCTAGCTAGCAGTGCTGCAGCTCACAGATCACCCTACGTCTGATTGTCTGTTGGTGGTATGAGGCCAGACTACCTGGTACTGCTGCCAACCCAGCAGTCAGCAGTATTCCCTCTTACAGTCCGTCAACTCACAGGGGAATCCCCTCCCCTCATGCCCTGCCGTTCTGTCCAACATGTCCTGCCCTTCTATGGTCCCTCCCCCTACAGGCTTGACCTGCCTTGCTCTTCACCTACCGTAACCTCTTGTTCCATGACCATCCCATCCCCACCCGTGCTCAGCCTCGTGGGTGGGGGGGGGGGGGGATCCAAGATTTGAAAAAGGAAGGGGGTGGTGCACCTCTTACTAGTTTTTCATTTGGTACAATATGACTAAAGGAGGGGGCTTTAAAGTTCGCCACTGCTGCTTTGTTCACACCTTCTGCCTGCCTGCCTTCTCTAAAACCTACCGCAGCTATTGTGTGCTGGTCTCCGTGTTACGCTACCCCTGACTTGTCTTTGTATTGAACAGAGTGGTGACAGATGATGCTCCGAGTCATTCACAACCACTCAGATACGTATAATATTGATAGCACAGGGAGATAGCTCATCCAGACACACCATGTGGCTAGCACCGTACCCTCGTACCGTAAAACCCTTGTTATAAACTATGCCTTGTGTCTAATCTGCAACTAGAGTAGGAGAAAGCTATGTATTAGTTACACCTAAGGTTTTAAACTGTGTCAAGCAACTCACATTGAATACTTGGGTCAATAAAGTGTTTAGTAAGCGCCCAGTGTTTGTCAATGGCAGAAAAAGGCCGAGTTCTGTATTAGTGTACCAATCGGTACCTTACATAAACTGTTTCTTCAGGCATTTCATTCTTTATTGGACCGATAAGATGCCAAAGTAAAAGAAGCCATCGTGAGGTGATACTCACAAATAAATAAACGTGTGAAAACTAAGAGACGTACAAACAAATAACGGTATAAGGGATGTGGGTATGTGATCCAGATGGGTGTGTGGTACTGGTCCCTTGGATTATGGATCCGCCAGGGACATTTTTCGCAAAGAAGAGTAAAAATCATGACAGTGACTGTCAAATGGAAAATAAGTAGATCTGATAGATAAATAAATAGAAACAAGAAGAAGCAAGTAACCTTAAAATCTTGAACAGGATATCTTCCTTCTACAAACTTACAACAATAGTCAACCAACGACAAAGAAACAGCCGTTTCCGGTGGCACCACTTAACTTTGAAAAGGAACTCTTCTTTCTTTATAGAGCCGTTTTGGGACTGACAGGAGTATCAGGCTTTATCTTATATTCACAGGGCGTGGGAAGCAGTTTTAGAGTGGGGGGGGGGGGGTGAGGTTTTCAACACTTTTAGATTTCTTAGGCTCGACGGTTAGGTTGCTTCTTAAATGGTTATCAAACGGTCACTTGGTGATATAAGAGAATGAAGGGGAAAGATGGCATATCTTTTATACCGTCTGGTTTATTTATTGACATAGGTGCCTTGAAAAGGGTACAAAAGAAAAGAGTTGTTATAGGGAGCATCATTAAATTCAATTGAGGATGTGTTAAAAAAAAGACGTTAATGGAATTGAAATGTGGGAGTGTTAACTGAGAAGTTCCGTGCAGACTTAAGTGTCAATGTAGATGATATCGTGTGATATGTCGACAGGATCCGGACATGTCTGGCACTGTCAGCACTGTACAGTGACAGTTGTCTATCGTTACAATGGTGACACGGGCTTCCCTAGCCCACTTAAAAATGTCTATTTCTCCTCTTTCCTATCCCCACGGGATGTGTGTGGTGCACATATGCGCGGGCACTGACACATTCCCCTGTGAAATTGTGTAATGTAGTTCTCGCCATAAATATGACCTTAGCTGTCGAAATGGCGTTAAACATCTATTACTCACTCACTCCCAATGGTGACATCCAACATGGACTCTTGTCATATGTGACCCAGTGATGTCTTTTGAAAGTTCTTTCAACTGTTTTCTACATAGCCTTCACCAACTTAACTGTCCCCTGAACGTGAAATAGCCACATAGCCTTCAGCAACTTAACTATCCCCTAAACGTGAAATAGATAGACACATAGCCTGCCTTTTTAAAGTGCCGGGGATAATAAGTTCTCCAAATCTATACGGTTTGATTGTCAGCCGATGAAATGACACCAACTATTCACTGCGGTCCTCTCGGGGACTAACTGGTACCCATCTGATAGGCGTTATCAGTAGAACTCGCTGGTAACAAGCTCCAGCAATGGGACAACCTGCTACCTCGGAATAAGCATCAGACCACTGACTCACAATATGATACGTAAGCCCCTGTGCACTACTCGTGTAGTTACAGCAATGGGCGCACACCCGCAGCCCCCCGTTAATTACCACCATGCCATTACTTAGTATGTGTATGGGTCATAGAGCGACAGGCCAAAAGATCGACATAATAAGCCTTGAAATGCGGCCTAGTTTTACAAAGCAAACACATTACTGAGCTTTTTGTGGATTATTACGTGTAAAAAAAAAAAGAGTTACATGTTGAATGCTGGTCATGATGTAGGTTTAACATAAATGTGAGAGCACGTAGGCCATGCCTCGTTCTCTGACGAGTCTTTGTATCTTTCTTCCCCATAGATGAATATCCACTCTATGTGGCAAAATGGGGCATGATAATTCTTATCTACCGGTAACCCACCCATTGCTGAGTTTATTCTCACTAGGTAGAATCGATCCTTGGGGCATGGCATGGATCAACTGGTGCTTGTCATAGAGTTCTGGACTAGACCAAGAAAAGCGCATTTATAATAAAGAGTCTTAAATACTTAATCTCCTGCAGGTACCCATGAAGGATTCATTGTGGTTTGAATGATCTAATTCAAGCTAAAGGTTTACTCATTCATGGGCATAATGTTTTGATGGGGTCATTGGAACACCCAGTCAGTAGGCCTACTGCCAGCATTTCTTGGTCAGATATATAATTTGTACTGTTGTGGGTTAGGCAGAGCAGCATGTATTGTACAGGTGTCGTATTCTCACACGTCATGTTGTATAGTGTTATGAATAAGCATGGAGGTGGGGGGGGGCTTTGACGTAATGATGACATAATTCTTTTGATTGGTAGTCAATATGGCGCAGTGCAGGTAGGAATGATTGATGAAGTAGGTGGGTGGAGGCTTCACTTGTCCATGTTTGACTCTTTCCCCAAGGGTCAGCATGAGACACCGTTGTAGTACATTACGGTACATCATTCATGCATTATGATGACAAAGAAAACTTGACTCGGAGGCATCAGAAATCAACACTCAGCTTATTATAGATGGCTTAATGATTATTTTTGGTTTTGACACGCTAGTGCATCGGTAAGAAGTATGCCGCACGGGTGAGCTATTGCTGCCCATTTTTCAAGTATCACAAAGAAAGAAGCGAGACAAGAGTTGCATTGCGGCATGCTGCCTGGGAAGGGTTAGGTGTGAGAGCTGTATGTGGATATGGGCTTTCGTCCACCTGTTGCCTGCTCAGTAATTAATGCACTAGATACAGCTATTACTGGTTCACCTGTGGCTATAGGGGATTATAGATTCTGCTGTGTAGGGCGCCATTTTATTCTATCTACGAAGGTCACAGTTACAAGATCATCACATTCAAGCAACCCGTTTTGGTAGTGAGATTCTTGTATCAACCCGTGCAGGGGTTTAGTCTTTAGATGTTATGAGCTCCGAGGGCAACCAAGAGCTCCAACTTCCATGAAGGCATTCATGTATTCCTTTCTGACCCCACTAACCTGCTCCACCCCCAGCTATTTTATGAAACTTCTCGTTCTATTTAAGCATAGTAAAGGAGGTTTTAAAATGAAGAGATTCAATGAAAATGAAATCAAAAGAATCAATTCAGTAAGTTGAAAAAAAAAAAGGTTTTAATTTGTGATAAATTTGAAATTTGCTGCATTCTTTACTCATGTATTTTATCATTTCTTGTTACAGGTAGGTACACCTATGTATTCTGCCGCCAATACACGTAGCCGCACCCAGGTAGGCGCAACACCTAAATACTACACAACACTAACACGAACCCTCTAAGGACAGCTTAATATTTTAATGCACTGCTCATTTTAATGTCAGAGTAATGCATGATAATGCAGCCCTCTGCAAGTACTTAGCGCACCACCGCTGCATAATGCATCAGGCCGACCCATTTGGGGTTGGTATAGATGCGGCAGTGCAATGCTGGCGCGTAACTTGCCAGCTGAGCATTGCACTGACTAATCATGATGGCAAATGATCTTGGAGCCTTAAGATATTATGCAGCTCTTTGAGGACTAACATAACAAGGGCAGTTTGCCTGTTTTCATTGGCCTATGTATGATAACCTAATAAGGCGCCAAATACTAAATGAGGTATCTTGTCACCGTGACGTTTGTTAACAATAGGGCTAAGATAGGCAGGTGTAAGATCAAGTTGTAACAGATCACGGAACAAGCAATTGTAAAGGCTTTGATGGGGATTTTTTTTTTCTTTTAAAGATCTATTTATTACCTGAAAGTACCCTACAGGTTATAACATAGTATAAAGGAGTCGAACAGATGAGTGTGAGAGATGTGCGAACATGACCAGTGTAGCAGGGGGATTCCCCCATTGTCAGTGGGGGTGTGTGCATCGTGTCGATGTACACAACCAATATATTGATCCATCTTCGTTCACCGGTACTAGGCAGGTGTAGCTAAAACTGCATACTTAGGTATGTTAATTCTTGATGAGGTTAATGAGACAGTTTGTTGTTTGTATGACAAAGGAACATACATAGGAATAGGTCACCGGTATATGTGTACCAGGGTGTGGCAAACAATTCTTGAACCCTCTAAGGGGTGAATGATGCATTAATGCCGTATCCCCTGGACGTCATGCTACAAAACGTGTAACTCAATTCATTAGAGTGACTACATTCATTCAGTAAATCTGACATGTATCATGTCGACCCAACGGTGGAGACACTTCTGAAGGGGTTATATGATACATGGATGCAGGGTCACTGGCAAGTCGACTTAAGCTGTGATACATGTGTGCATCATGACAATAATAGAACACGAACCTGGAAGTATATTACTACATGTTTTATTACAAGGCATTCAAAGGGTTATTAGAAACCTATTTAACATAGAAAAAAAACCAGGTAATTTCAGAAAGCTGCAGTCCATTCAGCCCATGTTGCTAGGGTAACAAGGCCACCCTTAAAAATGTTTTCGTTTCCTGTCCAGAGGCCTGGTGGATTTTTTTTTTTTTGTGAGAATGGGAAAAATTTTCCTGAGTTCTGAATTTTTTTATATTTGTTCATCCATTGGCACAAGAATCTAGGTTTCCAATCACTAAATCTTAGAACATGATGGCAAATTCCTGTCGTCCCCACTTACGATGCTCATGACAAATAAAAATATGTTTCCCATCCTCCCTCATGGGTAGGAAAAATCCCACCCTCTGGACAGGAAACGGACATATTTTTAAGGGTGGCCCAAGCGAAACCAGCCCTACCAAAATTGTCTCCACACATGACACGAACCAGTCTTCTTTTAAGTTAGATTGAGCACTCACTACATGGAGCTACAACCGTTAAAAGTATATATAAAAAACAACACAAAAAACAAACATGTTAATCCAAACTGTCTCTTTGGATTGAACAATAAAGGTTAACTGCCCCCCCCCCTCACTCCTCCCCCTTTCCTTCAGTTCGTCCAGGTCTTGTCCCTAAGGCAAGCTGCACACCCTGTAATTTAAACTAAGCTTGAGAACGTGTGATAGCACCGTGGGAAGATTTCCCACAGTCACACCTTAGACCTTTCTAACCTGGTGTGTGGTACAGGTGGAAGGCTTGTGAGTCTTTTCTTTAGATCGGTCACCTGAAGTCTATTCAATATAAGGCTGTTACAAAGCATCTTGGGATGAACTCCCTACAAGCAGGAAGATAATGCAATAAAATAGTAGTAAAATGCCAGAAATTCACTATCAGATGCATTTACTTAAACTCAGAGTGCACCTCTTATACAGGATCGTCTCAGATGCGAGGTATTACGGTTCATATTGTACCAGGCAGCCATGTATTCTTGGTAAACCGCTAAGGAAGTACACAGTACAGGACACAACTTTATCGTAGTAGCTTGTGGTAAGAAGTCTCTCCTTCTATGGGTTTCATGGAAGTCTGCATATCTCCCGACCTCTCCCCTCCCCCCCCCCCGCCCGAGTCACCCCTAATCAACCCCACCCTGCACTTCCACAGCTCAACTCCTACCCAGTCCTGTCAGGACCTTTTCTACAGACATTATCGTCCTGAAGATACCCACAAAATTTCTTCACGGTATCAGTGTTACTGGTAGGTTGTAAGGTCAGGTGGTAGATTTGTCCTGGATTAATGAAGGGAGTCGTTCATATGAATGATAGTGGCTCAGACCTCGTCTGGTAATAGTGGTATCAGTTGTCGCACTATACCACCTCCTTCCACGGTACCAACGTTGAACTAGAACTTACTTGTCGGATCCTCCACGATTAAAAAAATAATAACTTCAGGCGGTTCCCTATTCCTTGCCAAGAAAGAATAAAAGAAAAGAAACGGCGACAATAATATCCAGTCCTTGCACATCAGCAGCAGAGCATGGTAAATCGAATCACCCGATGCTAACCTACCTCCTGTGGTTGTGTCTGCTGACTGCCCCTTAGGGTCACAGGGTGCAAGCCCTGTGGGGGGTCAGAGGTGAGAGGTGAGTGGGGTCAGGGGTCAGTCAGGGGTTCCCCTGTGCTGCTGTAGGATACATGTTGTATCATGTAGAGTGTTTGTGACTTAAAATACTCCAGGTATTGGTAGACACTCTAGGTGTTGGTAGGGCTGATAAAATGTTAGTCCTAGAATTTTTTTCTCTCAGTAGTATATTTAGATCCTACTCTATGTCTCGCGGGTGACCTCTCTGTCTCCACGTGCCCACCACATGGAAAGTGCTGGAGGGTGGTACACTGATGCCACTTTTCCTGGTTTACCAGGACCTCCTGGTCTTGATCCCAATATTTCTGTATTAAATTATGTTAAATTTCTGGGAAAATGTGTCCAAATTTCAGTTTCCTGGTTTTCTCTGGTGGTATCTATCACCGTAGTATCATACATTCAAATCTAGTTCTAAATAAGGGCTACTGTGCAAAGATGAACGATGGTTTCTTGCATTACATGTTACTTATGAAGTACATGTAGTATTGCAGGGTGAGTGTGGGAATGTCCTTTCAGTGGAGTCATATAAGACGCACCCCAGTCACAGGGTGACTGGGGTGCGTCTAGACAGTTAGAAATATTGTGTCTTTGGAGAGAGGATGATTGTCAGTGTTGTACAGATATGACTTATATGACAACAATCATGAATCATAACTGAAACCTATGTATCTATCTTCGAAAATGTTAATACTACCGGCAGTAGTAGTAGTAGTCCTTCCTATAAGTATTCATTGTCAGCATGCAAAGTGATTCGCATGGAGTAGAAGAGTTGAAAAGGACACGGAAGATAATCAATTTAGATTACCGCCTGTATGAGAGTGAACAAGCTATCCGGATAGTTGTACCGGCTACCCCTGAGCCTGAGGACGGTAGCCTCGTGCAGCACCATGGAAGCAGTAAACAACATCTCTGGGAGGAACTGAACAGTCCCCACTATAATTGTCTGTCAATGTGAATATCCCCTGTGTATAGAGTACTGTGTGCATAATATATTGTAACACTGCTGATAACTGCCCAATTGCTTGTAGATTTCTAAGCCTGCTACCCCTATCGTATTTTAAAGATGGAAGCTTATTCTAAGTATTTCCCCTGGGGTGGGGGGACTCGAATTTATGGATACCATATGCGTACATCATCTTAAATTTCATACCCTTTTAGCGGGCCAAAATTCACTAAAAATACCCCCTCCCCCTTTTGGTGGGCCACTATGTAAAAATTACAAAAGTCATACCCCTCAGGGGCGGATCCAGGGGGGGCCCCTAGACCCCCTGAAATTGGGCCAGGCTATGACTCATAACTATAGGAAACATGGCCCGAAAACCCGCTTGTGCCCCCCCCCCCCCATGACCAAATTTTCTTGGCTGTGCCCCCCCCCCTAGACCACCCCTTCTGGATCCGCCCCTGCCCCTTAGGGCGTGCCACCTCTCCAATATTGCCCAAATTTTATACTACTTTTCAGAGAAAATTATCAAAACTTCCCTTGAAAATTCAGGCCTAAAACCATACCCCTTTTGGGCTAAAATGGCCCAAAGTGGACCCCTAATAACGGATCCGGGCGTACCTGCCCATGGGGCCCAAAACATACCCCTTTTCCTCTAGTTTGTGTACGCACATGGTTACTATAGATCAGATAGGGAGTGGCCCCCGGGGTATTTCCATGCTTCTGAGGTATTTCAGAAAATCCTAACCCTGGGATGTCAAAACATGTCACCGGTTCCTATTCAAAGTACAGTTTTTGAAAGTGACAATATGGTAAACAATTATGGCCCAGGATGGGTGTGTGGCCTCTGCACAAGGAAGTAATAATGTGACCATGAAAGGATGTGCTTGCAGGGTGTCCCATGGGGAGGTTGTACACAACATGTAACCTGCATCATGATGGGCCTGTAGTGTGTGTCATGTGGATATTACACAATGTAATCTAGAGTAAGATGAGTCTGACTCTGCAGTATGGAAGTCTTCAGGGTTTTCCCTGATGGAAGTCTTCAGGGTTTTCCCTGATTTCAGGGATTATCAAGTTGAAAAGACCTATATATATAGCTATCTAAAACCCATATTTAAGGGGTTGTGATTGAGCCTTTCAGGTTTTGTTTTTGTGCTCAGTTGCTTCCATCCCTGGTTTAATTGCACGTGGTAGGAGGGTGAGAGGAACTAGGTCACCAGCATTGTGCTCGTCACCCTGCTACTGTAATTTGAATATGTGGTGGGTGCGTTGTGTGGGACAGTGGGGGGGGGGGCAGTGTGTTTTGTTGTCCTACCTAAATCCCCGTGTATAAGCCACATGGGCATATAAGCAGCATTCCCTCCCTCCCCCCATTTATAAGCCGTCGGTTATACACAAGGTTTTACTGTGGTTCTGTACAGAGCGAGCAGCACTGACTCAATCTGTCCTAATGACAACATGCATGAGTAATGAGACCAAACACACACAACCCTAACATACAGGTACACCATGCCGGAAAACCCTGCAATATACTCCTCCGACATGTATAAACTCCCCTCCTATAAACCACACCTGAGGCCTAAATTTCGGCAGGTTTGATACCGTCTTGAAGGGGTAACAATAATTATGTGCACATACAAAAGCCACACACTGACTAAAGATCACAATAATCCTCTGGTTCAGTGGCTGATGTAGTTGAGAAGGTGCAGCTTATGCCCTAGGGTTTGTTACTACATTTATCACGTAGGGTACTGGAGCAGCATGTCATTGAGTGCTGCTGCAGTAGTAGGCAGGTGATGGGGAGGATACTCACACAGCAACACTGTCAGCCTCATCACCATTACCACTGCCTTCTTGTATGCACCTCAGCCTCATCACTTACCATTGCCTTCCTGTCTGCCCTCATCTCCCTCTGAAGCAGACCTCTCACATGTTGGGACCCACATAACTGACATTGCTGCCAGGATATTTCAGTTTAAGCTTTACATAAAGTGTGTCAACAACAGGTGCAAATTAATTGAGACATCTGCATAATGACATGGTGCCCCAATATTTGTAAAAATGTGTCGACACGGTGCACCAGGACATTGGCAGCAAGTTACTCGCCTGCCCGTGTAATTTGTAAATACAGCAGTTTGTTAGTCTGATAGGGTGATACGACGCACGAATAACACATACATTATACTTTGCGGCCTTTTAAGGATTAATAGATTGTGTATGTCACTATGGGGGGCTCCAGGATGTGTCGGTCGAAGGGTCTCTGAGAGAGCACCAGCAATATTTTCTTAGACACTCTTCGACTTTATTTCCAATATTGTATACCTTTTCAGCTGCTGCTCATCCCTGCAGTGGATGTGCACCTAGATAGAGGGAAAGACCTTTAGTATTGAATACCTGACCTCTTTGTGGATCACTTGGCAAGTTAATTTACATGTATTATTTAACAGTGACCTTCCAGCGCCACAGTTGAATTCAGACCAATGAATGCAAATCTATTTACCGATGCAGTGCTTCATGGACGGATAAAATTGGTGCTTGTGTTAACTAGACCTTATAAAGAAGCAGTGGCAGTGCTACATGAATGGTGTGTTTGTAGCCTTTTGATGCTGCTGCTGCTGCTACTGCTGCTGTCGGGAAAAGCGGTCAAATTAAGATGGACGCGTCTAGGGGCCATGTTGGCATGGTGGGGGTCGTATCCATGGCAACGTCTGGGGGAACATCCCCATGCAGTAGTAGTCTAGGCTAGGTACCTTGTCACACTTATGTCTAGGAGGCATTAGGGCCATATAGTGTATCTATTCTTTATATATAGCTGCAGGCATAATTGCACTTTACCTCTCCCATTCAAAGTGAGTAGACCAGTAGGCAAAGGCTTTCTCTGATGGACGTGTTCGGTGGCATTGATTGAAATGAGCAGGCAGAAAGAATATTGGTATGGCAGGAAAATGAACAGTCTTGAGCTGTCGTAATTAAAGCAATCTTCCTACCCAACGACATGTGTATGGCTTGTAGTAAAGAGCCATGATACCAGCATTTACCATCAGGACCTACTGGAACGGAGCCAGGGCGGACCGACAGGTGGAGGAGATAGGCATCCTGAGGACTCCTTCATAGGCTGCAGGTAGTACTGGTTTGTAGCAGGAAGAGGAGGCAGCGTCAAAGGGCTCTGGGACTGCCGGGTGTTTGAGGGATGAGGAAGGTGTGTGAGGAGTGTGTGTCTGTGGGAGGGATGAGTAGATGGAGATAGATGTATGAGGAGGGTGTGGGTGGTAAGGATTAGATGGAGATGGCTGCATGAGGAGGTTGGGGGGTTACTGCGAGAGATGGGGTTGTGTCACGTAGCTGTACCTCTGTATACTGATATATAACAGATTGGTGTGTTCTAACTGTGTATGAGTGAGGGGGTGGGGTGGATGGACGGGGCCTATCTCTTATACCAATACATCTGTGCATATATCACAGGGGTGTGAAATCTCAGTGGAAATGCGCGTTTTTGATGCTCAGAAGGACCATTCTTGAGATCCATGTAAATCCACTGAGAAAGGAAATTACCATTTTTAGGGGAGGGGGGTCTAACTTAAAATTTCTGCCAATGTCATTCCAGATGGAAAAATGTTAGCATCCCAATGGTAATCCCAAACACCCCTGTACATCATAGGGCGACATATTCTGCCCAAATTACATTTGGATCACTTTTATCCTTCTAAAAACATTAACCAACAAGACGGTGTAATGCGCTTCAGAGGAAATGGGTTTGGGGATTTCACACCCCTGATATTAAATCAGTCTGGTTTCATTTCCCCAGTGCCGTGCTTTAGCCAGGACCTCTACCAAGGTGTGGGCTGGGCAGAGACAGGACTACACATAATGTTGTGTGACATTCACAGACATGTCGGCTTCCTGGCAACTGAATCAGGGCTCGCAGCACCGCTGTAATCTAGGTCAAGGTCAGACATGAGTGTTATCCAGGTCAGGCTTAGACATGGAATGATGACACAGAAGTCTGATTCTAGATGTGTTATCCAGGTCAAGGTTAGACATTAAAATGATAACACAGAAGCCTGAATCCGCACACATTGGGCAGTAAGTTGAAGGACAGGTGTGGAGACGATGGACGAGTTACTCTTGGGCGAAGTCAGTCGACACAACTAGGGCTCACTTCTTTGTAC
This sequence comes from Acholoe squamosa, assembly GCA_949317995.1. NCBI lineage: Eukaryota > Metazoa > Annelida > Polychaeta > Phyllodocida > Polynoidae > Acholoe > Acholoe squamosa. Next base: position 31,431,100 of record OX439049.1, on the reverse strand, counting down.
TCTATGGGACAACATGGATGCTTATTTGCACTTAGGTGGACTTGTTCGCGGCTTATTTGCAATTTAGGGGAAAAGGTGGGGCCTCGCAGGGAAGGAGCCATTCTTTCCCACCTTTATGTACACCAGGAGGCCTGCCTTACTACTTCCTCTGTGACTCCCCTCAGGCTGTGTTTGGGCCCTCTGGGATAGTAAGTGTAATCCACAATCATCACTCACACCTGTCTCAATATAGTGGAGTGTCAGGTTACCCCATCTAGGATACCATTTTGTCCCCCAAACACACACCTGTTACACTGTATGTAGAAACGGTACCGTAATGGCCTGTATAAGCGCCGGGTCTTTGAATGAACGCCGGCCTTGAACTGGGGGTACAGGAACATTGAAATTGAAATTATACACTATATACTAAGTCTTGAATAAGGGCCGGGGACACACAGCCACTGCCAGGTTGAATTCTATAAGCACTGGGGTGCTTTAACAGGCCGCTATGGTATTGCTCTGTATCGGTTCACCCAATGGAGGCCACCATCACTCTGATATCTAGTGTAAAGTGTGAATCGTAGATACATTCAGGGAAACTGAAACGTTGAAAGATAGCCTTAAGATTAACCTACCTTCTTGTATCTGGCACAGCTGATCCTCATCCCAAGGATCCACCCACACTACAGAGGCTCCGTCATCAAGAGGTATACAATGCAAACGATACCTAGCTACATGTGGTAGGTAAGCTCTAGAATAGGGTGAGAGCTTACAAGATAGTACCAGCACCATTTAGATCACATTGGTTCTGTAAAACCCATAGCTGCCACTTATAACACATAAAAAAATAAGGTTGATATCCGAATTTGAAGCTATCAGTGATTGGCATCTCTGAAAAATACCCAAAACTTAGCTTGGGTTTCTCTAAGTAGGTTTAAAATGTGTAACTCTAAGCTTGAGGGCCTGGTTTAGATCTATAATGTACAGCCATTTTTTTTTTCGAGTGAACAAGGTCTAGCCATCGTTTCAGATCATAATGTACAGAAATAAGATAGAGTGTGTACATCTGATGCTATCTGATCTCCCCAGCTGTCACTTAGAGTTTCCTATAGGGATCTAACTACCCCACTTACCACCAATACATCAGACCACCTGCCAGTACCTACCTGCCCACACCTACCCCGGGAGACATTGCAGACTGGTGCGCCTGTGGTGTGTTCATGCACCATATTGACAAAATGGCATAGCACATTTTTCACTTTCTATACATCTATGACTCTCAAAGTGTTAAACGTCAATGAATGATCAGGTCACATAAATAAATGTCCCATTTGACATTACTCCCTCCGCCATTAGCCAGAGCCCTCTGTAACCGGATGTTGTAGTGACATTACCGTAGTTCACACCTGACATTTACATTCCAATATAACCTCCACAAATCAGCCCAGTCTATTCTGATATGCATGGGCGTAGGAAAAGGGGGGCCAGGGGGGCCCGGCCCCCCCCCCCAATCACAGAGGAAGTGGGCCCCCCCCCCAAAATGTGTCAAGCCTCATTATGAAATGTACAAGATTCCAACAGACAGCTCACCACTCAAATTGGACAAATATGTCATTATTAAGACAGGGAAAATGGCAGCATTGGATAAAGATAAGCCATTAAGGAATAATCTTTTATATAAATCCCATACAACCATACATCAACACCAGAGTGCTCAAGCCGATAATTCATGGTGGCTGGGGTGGGGCCCCTGGGCCCCCCCAATGAAGATTTGCTTCCTACGCCTCTGATATGGTGAGATAAGTATGGTGTTTAAACATGGACGACTGATATAAAACCTTCGTCACTTTAACACCAATAGATAGAAGATAGTCGGAATAATGTGCAGTTTGAATCACCCCAGCCTGTGACTCAGTCTACGCCTATTACATTTGTACTATGAGGGGAAAGAAAAAAGAGGAAGAAATCAAGGGTAGATATTAAAAAAGAAAAAGAAAAACAGAATTATAGATGTGATTAGGAGGTTGGGACTGATGGAGGGGAATGGGACTGGAGAGGTGCAGCAACATCCGGGATAGCGCTGAAGCGCCTGTTGTTTGGGATGTGGAAGCAGCCATTAGATTATTGTACTTCTGGTATGCGTTAGGGACGTATATAGAGATGTATGTGTGGGAAAGAGATCACTGATTACCATAATTTAAAATATCACTGTTTTGATTTTAAAAATCTCTCGCCACCTCCCCTTACCCTCACACAGCCCCAGATAATGCAGATTCCACATCTGTCAGTGCAGCCTTGGGGCCTACCTGTATCTCCAATTTTGACAGAAGGGCCTGGGATGAGAGTCAGTCTGTGTTTGCTCTCAGTGGGTCAGAACCCATGCTTCCCTCCCAGTGTGGCCAAAGTGCTGCTGCTGTCCAGGTCACACCTGGATGAACAGACAGGTCACCTGTGCCGTCTCACTGGCCACGCACAGAACACCAGTGTTTACTGTCCTCCTTGGCCAACCTGTACCTCTCCCTACCTTTCCCCCTGTCTCTTCCCCTTTCCCTTATCCAGGCCTATAGATGGCCATTCCTCGTTTGCATGACTTTAAATAGAGACCGTCATTCCCTGATCTTATACTAGAGAGAGGTGCTAATAATACTTATCATGATAGGTGCCACTTGCACCCTAGGAATTGTGCAGTGAATGGAGGAAGGGCCTGAGAAGTTGGCTGCATTATCTGGTTCAACAGTGGTTGCAATAACATATCATATGTAACTGTATAATGTATGATAGCGTTGGGACTGTCTACTTCAGTCGTCCTATCCATTCCTCTATTCCTGTCACCATCTCCATAACCATCAGTGTACCCCTCCCTTCACCATAACCAAAAAAGTCTCTGGTGTCCTTGTATCTGTTTTTTCCCCCGTCATGGTGAAGTCTTCCTCCTTTCCACTTTCCCGAAAGACACTTCCTCCACACATAACTTGCAGACAGTCCTCTGGGTCAGCTGGCTGCTGCCACCTGTTGATGTGGGGAGGTATTAGGGAGTGATCATTTTTTAACAACAGGGGGGGGCTGGTGGGTTTGCGCGCGGACGCGCGAAAAAAATTTCGACCCCCCCCTCTCGAGGGGGTAAAATTTTTTCAACCCCCCCCCATAAGGGACAAAAATCGCGCGCGAACGTCCCCTTTTAGCCTATAGTAACGCGCGGGGTTTTCCACTGAAAACAGGTGAAATTATTTTGACCCCCCCATCAGAGGTATTGAAAAAATTCTGACCCCCCCCGGTCAAGGGGTTGAAAAAATTCTGACCCCCCCCTCAAACCCACCGGCCCCCCCCTGTTGTTAAAAAATGATCACTCCCTTAGAGTGATCTCTCTTTCGTACCCTGTACACAGCACATGACATACCGCTCAGGGTGAAGGATACCAGGGTTGGATACACTACTGTGGCAGGTTGAGTGGGAGAAATAGTTTTTAAAAAAGTAGATCAGAAAGAGAATACATGGCCTAAAAATAAATATGCATGTACCGTAAATTCCCGGTCACAAGCCGGCCCCGGTCATAAGCCGGGGGGTGAGTTCAGGAAAAAAATAAAAGCCGGTTTTTGGGTCAAATTTTTACCATTTTCTCTTTATTCTATAGTAAAAAAAAAACCGGTCATAAGCCGGGGGGGGGGACTTTGGGAAAAATTTAGAAGCCGGTTTGGGCCCAAAATAGAAAAAAAAAATCCGGCTTATGACCGGGGATTTACAGTAGTACTTTCTTCCTATTACATGTTGTGTGCACTGTAGTGTGCCGTTCTTTGCTGCACAACAGGTGTAGTGATAGCAAGAATATAGTCTATCAAAGCTTCTTGGTGATGGGAACGGAGGGCCTGGGAAGCTCTACGCTGGTCCTCTGCGGTATGTATAACTACCGCAGGCATCGGGCTCCAACCCCCACCCCCTCTCTCCTTACTTCCTCATGTTTCAAGGTCAGGTCACAGAAAGGGAGAGAAGGATTACAGAAATATAATCTTGTTATATCAAAGAGATTCATATCCTAATCCCGTAATTAGGGGTGATTGGTTGATGTTTATTCTGCACTCTGTCCGTCTCAGTCTCATTTCACACTCTTTCCCACATATTCAGATACCCATCAGTGATAACATCTGCTGGGAGAGTGTGCTCACTCATGCACATCCAACAGTTTCCAACTAAGTGGCCAAGGCTTCCACCTGCCCCATATGTAGTGGGAGAGAAGCAGGAGCGGAATTCAGGGGTAGGTTTCCAGCCTAGGGAAGCTCTGTGTTGTATCTTAGTACTGTGGAAAATATCAGGTGGCGCCACTGCACAGGGTTGCTTCACATCTCTCGTGGCCTCCCAACCCTACGACTCACCCTACACGTGGGCCATACTCAAACCTCATGTACCTTCATCACATAGTGAACGTGATATCCAGATTCAGGACCGATGGACATGTTGGTTTTAAAGTTGCTAAAGCTCAAATGCAGGAGCAAAATTGTGAGACGTGTACATGTTCTTTCTCTAGGTTAGAACATTGGCTCTGATAATAACTACAGAATCACGATTGGTTCTTATACTTGAATTTATGACACTTTGGGTAAATGTATCAAGGTATCTGACTGGTGTATAACCCATCTGTTTGTTTTCTTAAGGTAAAAAAAAAAGACACAATGTCCCTTATAATATATGCTGCAAGTAACATCCGAAGACATATGTTGCAACTTCAGGGATTTTCAGAATTTTGTCTGATTTCAGGATTTTTAGAGTTCAACATGCCTATAGAAATTGGATTTACGCTTTCATGGTATGCAAAATGAAATCGAAATTTCTATTTGTACCTTCAGATTTTTTCATGCACCCTGACTTCCATCGCTGCATCTTGGTTTTAAGTTATGCTACAATCTGCACCTCAAGGCTATTGGCTTAAAAGCTGGTGGTTAAGTGAAATGTTTTAAGGCACACCATAAGAAGAGTGACCGCCCTAATATGAACTTGACCTCACATTTTGTATATACATGTATAATAAAGACGATTCATCTGGGTCCTGGGCCGTGCACCCTGCTAGAGTATAAACCCACAGAGAGTTTATAAAACTGTTTATAATACACCAACGTACCTGGGTTGGGGCTGTTTGAGGGGGTAGCAGCTTTATAATACACAACCACTACTACTGTGAGGGGTGGTGGCTTTGTGAATCTCCTCGTCCCAGAGTCAGTGGTTAAGGTAAACAGCGCAAAGTCAAAGTGCCTTAGCTCATGACCAGTCTCCACCCCAAATAAGCAGGTTAACTCTTACTGCGAAATATAGTGCTGAGGCATCATGACATTTCAAGATAAAAACATGAGGTATCCGTGAATTTATATTTAAGACCACTGGAACTACATGTAATTTTAGATGGAGTGTCTGGTCATCTCATTTGCCAGGTGTATGCCTATGGATTGTCGATTTCATTTTGGGGTTGAGAGTTTGGGGTACATGTTTGACAGGGGCGTAGGAAAAGGGGGGGGCAGGGGGGCCTGCCCCCCCCCCCATCACAGAGGAGGTGGGGCCTGAATATGTCTGGGCCCCCCAAAAATATGTGTCAAGCCCCACTATAAAATGTACAAGATTCCCATCGCTCACCACTCAAATTGGACAAATATGTCATTAAGATAGGGAAAATGGCAGCATTGTTTAAAGATAAGCCATCAAGGAATAACCTTTTATATAAATCGCATACAGAGATCGTCAACACCAGCACACTCAAACCGATAATTCATGGTGGCTGGCGTGGGCCCCCCCCACCCAATGCTTTCTACGCCTCTGTTTCAGTTTCACATAAGATATTGACCCTACAAGTTTTGTTTCTCCTCATGAAGTTTCCCTCCAAAAGAGTCTTTCCCAACGTTTTAGATCACTGCTTTAAAAACTAGAAGGAATGTACATGTATTCGAAAAAGATCTCCCTTTACATGAGTAGATGTTGACATGTAAACAGTAGGCTGTATGTTTGGTATAGTGGCCATCAGACCCTCAGACTGCACACAGCTGCCACCTAGTGGATCTAACACCAACCAACTGTACATACTTCTACCCTTTGCTGGTACATACATAGTAATACATACACGTGTATCTGTGCTGCTACAGGTGTCCCGTGTAGTGAAGGGGTACCACGTCCTACTCTTTCATAGTTAATATCCTGAATAAAGTTGCGCATATATGCATGAGTAACTACTTGATTTTGTGACTGCAGAACTCAGTTGAAGACGTGTGCATGTATGTTTTTTTTTATATTTGTCAACTTACAGTGGTCTTATGGATACCAGGATGCATTATGCAGTAATGCTGAGCAACCACATTCATTGGGGCATCATGATAGACAAATACAGATGGAACTCTTCTGTGGTCGTCTTGTCGTTAAAGGGTTAGCCCTGTGAGACAGGTACACGTCCACATAGCCTCACGTGCCATGTGCCACACCTACTCACAGTACCTACACACTGCGGCCATTAGCAGGTGCTATTGTGGATTGTAGATGCTGCCTGGTTCTGTTTACACACGTCTGGGGGACATGTATAGCTCTTACAGCGCCCCCTGTCTGCACCTGCACTATATGTATATAGAACCCTCTTGGTGCTGTATAGTGCACTGATGCACTATGTCCCATGGTTTTGAATGTCATGATACATGTACATGTATGTAGCCCAAGTGAGTAACTCCATACCTGAAATTGTGCTTTGTGCTGGGGAGTAGACCCGACTGTACTTTATTCAATTTCATGATTTGTGACAACTACTGAACCTATGGCTGAAGGCACTGTGAGGTCTTAAGAGAATTGGCTAGAATGTGGGAGGTAGGAACTGAGTGTTGGGGGAAGGGGGAGAGGGCAAGAAGGCCGTTCTGGTATTTATTAGGTGGCAATTTTTTCTCAGCTATGGAAATCCCCGAGATGGGGTATATAAATATTGCAAGTTAGTTGCTACATACTACTGGGAACGTGCACAAAATGAAGCCTGGTAGAAACTAGCTGTCTCTCTTCTTGGAAGCCTGAAGCGGGATGTTCGCTGTATAGATTTGGACAACTGTCCCTGCAGAGCTGTCAGGGCGAGCCACCAGTGCTAAAATATTGGGAAGGAACTGAGCCAGCTTGGATCATGTTGTAAGAGCTTTGGAAAGAACTATAGGGTGCATGTACACAAAATGCACCAGAAATACAACTGGAGAAATTTGGGAGGCACTCAGAACACTCGTGAATAAATTTATGAGAGAACCAGTGACCTCATGGCAGTGACGTCAGGTTTGTTAGTCATGGCCTCTTTAATAGTAGAGCCCTCTGCTCTCGGAGCAGCACGTCTGTTTTAATTGGCAGGTCGAGGTTACATGACACGTGTAATACAACTTTTCCCAAGCCTTGTTCAGCTAGTCATCACCCGTCATGACCAAGTACAAAATTAGCATAAAAATAACAGAATTGTGACAAAATGCAGGCCATTGAAAGTTGTGCAATGGTGACGTACACAATTAGCTTACTCTACTGACCTCTTGTCCCAACTGTACTGACTGTCTGTTTGTGACGCAGTATTAAAAATGTGGCACAGAAAAATTGTGAACTAATGGAAGTAAATGGCGAATTAAGAGTCAGAAATCGAGAACAAAAAGAGTATTAGGAGGCCTAGTATGTAGCAGACAATGTACCAGTATACGGGTAGTGTGTGTTAGAGAAAGGGGCTAACCTGGGGAGCACTACTTGTGTGTTATGTTACTGTTACCATTAGGGACATAAGGTGTGGTGGCAGAGGATGGAGTATTAGAGTGGGTTTAGTCATTCGGCAAACCCTCTTGTTGTCTCTACCCCCAGGCTCTACCCTTTGAATAGGTTTGATCTACAAGTCGAAAACCTGAATCGCATCAGAAGACGATTAGATGTAGAACACACAGGTTTTGCTCGATCCATGGAAATCATGAAGTGTTTTTTTGGTTAAGTAATGATTATGGCACTCAGTTTGGGGTGTCGCAGTGAGAAACAAATGTTAGATGGTGAATTTGTGAATTATCATTTAGACCTCAGCAAGTTTCCGTGTTTTTGACTGAGTGACATAGTTAGTGAAGGGGACCTGTCAGGCTCTGTTTGTGTGAAAGGGACCCTGGGAGTGTGGGGCTCCTCCACCAGAAGGAATTCATTACTGTCATTTGGAACAGGCTGCTAAGGCACTGACCAAAATAAAAGAACAATAAGGAATTCTATAATTAAAGGACAATGTACACTTGATATAATTACAGTAAAACCTGACTCATGAGCCGACATCTTGCATAACCCCCCCCCCCCTCACACACACACACTATTCATAGGGAAACGTATTTAACTTTGTTTCTTTTTTACAATATGTATATTGATATTTTTTATACCCTCATTCATAAGTCGATAGACTGAACAGTTCTCATGAACAATATATACAAAAGGGCCTTTACTTTCCAATCCCACAATATACAAAACTTTCTGAGAAAACGGAACACGAGAAATTAAAAGCGCCTTAGTCAGGATCTCTCTTTCCCCATGATATACATGTACTTTCTGGTGACAGCCCCGATCCAGGGTCATTGAAAGTTAATGCACGCTTCTGAGTAAAAAAGTAGAGGTAAAATGTGACAAGAACCACTCACGGGGTGTTTGCCCTCTGAAGATCGCATATGCTTAATACTCTTTCAGTATGATAACCATCATACATGAAAGCAGCCTGGGCAGTTATTGGCATCATGATGACCCTAAAGAGCTAAGACACTAGCAGCCAGCATGATGCTTTAATACAAGTGTTGACAAATGAACCTGTAACTGTAAGACGTCCCTAATGGGTTAAAGAAGGTTGGCACAGAGGCTGCTGCAGCAGCATGGTGTTTAATCAATTAATCATTGTGTCACTGGGTGGGTGTGTGTTTACAGTGTGTTGTGAAGGATCCGTGGTGTACCAGGAATGGGGCACATATAGTACCCACCCCTGTGCATAGATAGGTGTTGTGGGTCTCCTTTTGTGAGCAGCCATTTTATACCCCATACTGTTCCCCACCAATGCAGGAGGACGCCCACACCATGTGGCTTGGGCAGTGCTGTCCATGAGAATGTTAGATTCCCCTGCAATGATTTGAGTGCATGTCTCTGAGCACAAAACAGGTACATAAAATTCAACTTCACTTCTTAGTACTCATGTAGTGGCTAACGCCAACCAGTACTGTTTGAATTACTACCTAACTACTAACTAGCCAAGGCCTTGGGTAACTGACTCCTCACTAGTCATCATTGTTTGCATAGGAAAACCAGGAGTGTAACTTCTCGAAACAGTTTCTGTAATGGAATGACTTAATAGAATCCAGTAAGCACCGTGGGTTAGCACAGGGATCAAAATAATATTATGGTATTGTCATGCTGACTACGGCAGCATTAGCAACAGAAAGACAGCTCTCTCTCATGAATCGACCCATTACATCATGGTTTTACAGTGAATGGTGGCTGGAGAGTCAGAGAAGCCCTGTCATCTATAGATGACCCTAGACCAGACTCCAGTTGTATAATAGATGATAAGCTGGCACAACCCCTATGTCAGCTGCACTGCTAGACCCCATACTAAATCCAAGTTCCAACCCCTGAACTTGTGTGCCCACTCGTAACTCTGCATTTGAGTTAGTAATCTGTGATGGTCATGTCTGATTAGAAGTCTGGTCCAGGTTATGGTCCGTGAGATAATCTTGTAGAATGCTCAGATCTATCCATAGAGCCAAGGTATCCTGTCTTGCATTTTTTTTTCGGGTATTTCAGCAATACACAATCACCTAAACAAAAAAAAAATCACTGTCAGCAAGCAAGACAAACTGGTACAATAGTGCCACTGCTACAATTGATTCTGGCCCATCTTAGTGGTGAAGGATCTGCCATCAAAGTACCACAGGAGCAGTAGCAGCAGTGCCATCTTCAGCACCCAGAGCCTGCTACTGTTGCTGACACCATGCTGACTGGTCACACACCCACCCTCCTAACAAGTAGCCTGAGTAGCAGCCCACAGCCACCTCCTCACATCCTGCCCTTATAGGTCCTGATGTCCCCTCCAGGTCCTGATGTCAGTGTGAGTGAAGAAAGGTGACCTGAGGCTGCCTCTCCCACTTACATTACACCAGTAGTCGTGTGTATACCCCACCACCACCTCCCCTGTCAGGCTGTGTTTGTCAGTCCTGTCCTCCTCCTCTTATGGCACTCAAGTATCTGTGACTTCTGGTGCCACAGGCAGCAAGCAGCAGCAGGAGGCCTGGTAGCATGGACCAGGAGAGGACAAATGGCCTATACCTACCTCCACTACCCTGTGTCGGAGTCTGTCAGTGCCTGTGAGGGCCAGGAGGAACCATCAGCCCACATGCACAGTGCTACCCCCGGGCAGCAGTAGCAGCATCCAGACGTGTAGCAGTGGTCTGGTAGAAGCTGTCAGTGGTAGGGTAGACACTAGACAGAAGGTCAGTCTAGTCTACCTACCACCATCAGGCCTCCAACCCTCCTGTAAGGTTGTGGTAGTGGTGGACAAGTGAGTCAAGGAGGTAGTAGTAGCATCAGAAGTGAGAACTGTAGTAGCATCAGTGGTGGTAGTCTGTGGTGCCATATGAGACCCACCACGACTACAGGCAGCAGTCGTCAGGAGGATCTGTCCAATAGAGAAGGAGTCATTCCCTGCCTCCAACAGGGCTGAGAAATACCTGTTGTGGTAACTACGGGGGAAGAAATGTAGTACATTTTGTACTTCAGGGGGACTGGAGTATGTGGTGTCTACGGAGGCTGAACTACATCCACGACTGGGAGACGACCAGACCCTTGTAGTAATGGTGGTATTACTGTCAGTGTTAAGACAAGGGGAGAGTTTCATACTAAGACTACCATAAGTCACCAACCACAAGGGTGGAACGTAGGAGCTAGGAGTGGCTCTATGCTCTATGTAGGTGACCACTCAAAGAGGAAGCAGTAGCATTATTACCACAGCACGAGCAGTGTCGGGTTTTTAACAAGAGTTACTCAGAGAGAACAGTGCTGGGTAGATGTTGGGTTGTCTCTTACTGTGAAGAAAGCATAGCCCCAATTGCTGGATACATCTGGTTATTGTTTACAACCCCTTGCCTTTGGAGTCCAAATGTAACATGCTTTGAGTTGCGGAATAAAGGGAATCCACTAAAGAGCGCCAATCCTCAACAATTGGAATACCAATACTTAAGCAGTGGGTGTGCCCTGTATGCAGCCCCCCTGGAGGAGACCGGGGAGGTGGCGGCGGTAGGCGGGGCTGTGTGGCCGGGGTGCCGGCAAGAGGGCACGAGGCGGTCTCTGTACAAGCCTGTAAGGGGGTATGAAGAGGACGGCCGAATACGCCATGGTAGGTGCCCAAATGCTGTCACTCTTAGAGTGACAGTCGTCGTAAAGGTCAAATTTGCGGTCAAAGTATGGGGGGAGCTGAAGAGTGGGAGGGGTTGGTGAGCTACTCCATCCAACCTACCCCTTATTCCACGCTTTGACTTCTTCTCTCTCTCGAAGACAGAACGCTGCATATAATCTTTGTTGAAAAGAAAGTATTGTAAAGAGTAAAGAGAAAGTTCTTAGGTTAAGGAGTTAACCAGGAAGAAGGTAATACCCGGTACTTGTACTTCTGGTACTTTCACCCATTGATACCAGGCACTGAATACCTGTAGCTTGATATAAATGATATCCGCCGTGGCACCAAAAATAATATACCTCATAGCGCTATTTCCTCCCCCGACTAAAGGGGCCTGCATAGCTTTAACTTCTAGAGAGACAATCAGAGACAATCACATGAATTGTCTGCACTCTGAAACGCATGAAGCCCCCCCCCCCTCCCCATTTAGTTTCAGGATGCGATGCCTTTTGCTGTTGATGATTAAACCCATGTTTTAAACCCGGTTGTTGATGGCAATAAATTTTGCCACTCTATGAAATGACCACAGCTACGGAGGTGAAAAGAGATAACCCAGCGGCAATTGAAGCAAAAGCTTTCTCTTACCACTTGGTTCGGTTGCAACAGAAAGTGCTTATGGCAAATCAATAGTGCTTCAGTTCCACATGTGGACTAAAAGTCTTCCACTCCAGTGAAGCCTGACTCCCACACACCATAGAGTCTGTCTCTTAGTTCTGGTGAGGCAGGTTGAACTAGGCCTTTGGTCATGTTCTTTACAATGCTGACAATATGGTTCTTTATTTGATGGTTCGATACTGTTGCATTTAATTGCCAGATATTAAAAGAGAGCCGGCACTTTTCCACTTTAATAGATGTGTTAGTACTTAAAACCATTTAAGTACATAAAACAAGTTTTCATTCTTTAGAGCAGCCAATCAGAAGTTCCCTCGCAAAGAGATTGTAGCTTGTTTCCAACTTTTGAGTTCTTATGCTCACCCACAATTCCTGAAGATTACAGAAAGTGAAACTTGCTAAAATGATGAACTCAGGTTAGTAAATGCCTCAGAAAATATTATGGGGAATCTGCAAAATGCTGTAAGACCAACTATTATGAAGGCGTGCTGAAGCAGTGCCCCCTGGTGAGTAGTTTTAACCCTATTCAAACATATCTCATGTTTCATCGTACAGGTCTTTAATGTCGCGTACACACGAGGGGCCCAACATGACTCTATAAGGTATTTAAACACAAACAGATCACCAGTATCAACAAGGTTTATCAGGCTAGACGATTCCTACAGCGTAGATATTGCACAATCCATGAATTAAATATTTCCCCATGCGGTCCATGTAAATACTACTTGCTCTTAGTTATGGTAACCCAAAGCTTCTTCTGTCAGACCTACATACAGTGTCATGTCCTCCTGTTTATGTGAGAAAACTTACATGATAGAATGTCTTCATCTTGTATACATTCACCCAGTAGACAAATAACAAGTATTTCCTTATGACAGGCTAGATTACCACAACCCAATGGTTGGATTAACTGATTTTCGGGCCGCATGGTGTACGACCACAGCCCGGGGAACACAGCCAATCATTGTGACATCATTCTGTCTTTAAAAGGTCCCAACTCCAGATTTAAACCCAACAAGAGACACGTTAACAGTTTGAGGTGACTTGACATCTTGTAACAATGATAACATTACAATCATAGGGTGCAAAACCAACGAGTGAAGAAACCACTTTGAAGCATGAAAGGCGTGACTCGAGATGGAGTTCGGAGGTTGGTGATTCACTGCCATCAACATGAGAAGTAAAGTAAATATAAAAAACTAAAATTCCATCAGAGATCGAGTCAAGATGCTGAGATGTGTGGTGCTAGTCGTGATAGATGCAGTATTAAGGGTACAAGTACATCATGGAGGTTTTGTGGATATCTTCATGCTCAGATCCCTTCACTACTGGCACGTCTCGACATTGTTTACTATATAAGATGTAGCACATGTTACTCTATTCAGGAAGGAGGTATGTAGAAAGAAAAGTAGGCGGTTAAAGTTATAAAATAAAAAGGTTAAAATCCGAGAGAAGCCCATTGAGATAATAAAAGATAAGTAGCAACATTAGACCCATCTGTTCCCTATTGCCTAAATAATAGTAGTATGGGAGCAGTAAGGCAGACAGCTTTTATGTACACGTATTGATTGATTGATTGACCTGCATCCAACTCTCCACTAAATTTAGGAAAATGCCATTAATTAGAAGCTGGCAGACATAAGATTGCTCTGCATAATCTGTATAAGCAACCATTGTAGTGAAATCAAGGCCAGACAGTGATACATCAGACACCCTAGGGTAATAACACTGCCACCATTACGGGTAAAACCTAGGGCCAGATATAATAAATTGGTAGCACTCCGACTGCAGTCAGTCCTGCAGCAGTAGAGATGACATCCGAGGTGGCACTAGTAGTACAGTATAGAATGGGGTCCTGTGATATTGTAGTCAATTAAACGTGATGGTTCAACCTTCTTGTCAGGCACTAATACTGTAGCCCTGGTGAGACACATAACAGTGTTCGTCTACTACATCATATCACCAATTACAATAGTACATGAAAACACTATGGTTTCGTGATAGGCTAATGCTGCATCATTGCAACTTATTCCAAGTCGGTAGAGTTGGCACAATAAATAAATGAGGCTCTAGTGATTTTTTTTTCACTGTAGTTTAGCACCCCAGGACTGATGTCAGATCAGAGACTGGGACTAACAATGCCTAACATTGGTGATTGGAGGAGGTTGTTGGGGAAAACTCATGGACAGTTACCGTAATACCCCGGGGGGGGGGCAGTGACTCTATGGAAGTAGGTCCCAACTGCGAAACTACAACCCCCCTTTTTTGCCTTTTCACAACCCCTTAAAATGAAGCAAAAAATGTACAGCCCCCCCCTTTTTTTTTAAGAAGTTTGACAACAGCCCTCCTTTTTAGAGTCCTCTTCATGTAAACTATTGTTCTGTGACAATAATATTGGGAAATTTAACAGCCCTAGAGTGAATACATGGTATATTTAAGTTACTTCCATTCCATGCAAGGTATAACAGCTATCAACAGCCCTTACATTGACAGCCACTGATCTGGGGGTCGGGACCACAGTTGGTACCTAAACCGAGGCCAAGTGACCCCCCCCCTCCCCCCGGGTTAATGTCAAAGCCTGCTGATGAGGGCACCTGGATCCTTACTCGTAGGAGGGTGGTTAGAAGGTCTCTTAAAAACGTATAGTCAGCACAGTGACGGAGGAGGATGCAGGACGCGGGGGTGGTACATGATCTTTAAGAGCTGGACGAAGCCTTTAGGTTAAAAAGAGACCTACCAGTAGCCTTGGGAGGAAGGCCCTATTTGACAGATGGAGTTGGAGAAGAGAGAGGGATGCCAATATTTTATCCCGAAAAAAGAAAGGGGATGGATCACGGAAGGACAATTGAGGACTGGTGTATTCCTATCGGTTAGGAGAAGGGCACTAAAAGCTGTCCCAGGGTCCTGTTGGAGTGTGGGGTTGGTTGTCAGAATGGTAGGGCGGGGGTGGCGTTAGGGTCGCTGGCTGCCAGTACCAATGGTTGGTTGGTTGGTGCTGTTTTTGTGAGTGAGTTTTATCTGGTGTAAAGTTACCTTAAGTGGAAGTTCCCGTGACGCCATAACTACCACCCCGTCCCCATAGCAACCACCAACCCCATGATGTGTCCTAGCAACAAGATCGGGCGATAATAGAGAGGAAGGTCACACCAATGACACTCTGTGTACGCTATGTTTGCCTATAGGGTGATGATAGAATGTCCAGCAGATGCAGCCATCTCGTCCCCTGTTATCATTCATAGCAAGGACATTGTCTATAGGGCATTAGCACATTAGGCTATGGAGGCCGCCATTAGACCCTGACTGCACTATGACTAACACCTTCAGCCCCCGTCTCCGCAGTAAATGCCAGGGATGCTTCCCATTGGTCACTAATACAATAGCCATGTGCCGTATACCCACCTAGCGAGATTATTGAACAATGACCATATGCCCTCCATTCAGTGCAGACGTAACGTTTTAGGGTGCATTGTATAACAACTGATCCCCACCCGAGGGGGCACTGAGTATTTGATTAGTAGTACCAACTGCGAAACTACAGCCCCCCCCCTTTTTTTTTTGGCCATTTTACAGCCCCTTAAAGTACAACTCACTCTTTACAGCCCCCCCTTTTTTAAGAAGTCTGATAACAGCCCCCCTTTTTGGGGCTCTCTTCCATGTAAATTAAGGTTCTTTGACAATATAACTCAGGAATTTAACAGCCCTTGAATGAATACAAGGAATATTTAAGATACCTCCTTTCCGTGCAAGTTATAACAGTTATTAATGCAATTCAATCAACAACCACCCTTTTTTTCCCTCGCTGCGCGTCGACAGCCACCGCTCTGCAATGGCATCCCCACTGTAAGGATCTCGCTACCTGGGTATACGGGCGAGATATGGTGCCATGCAGAGGCAGTCATTTTGTACTCTGCTACTGGACACTGTATAGGGCTGTGACCGGATTTCCCTCAGTTCCAGTCATCTTTTCTGTAAAACTAAATGATCTACCATTAAGATAATTTGGCACCAGCTGTGAATTCAGAGCATTTGATCTCGACTCGTAGTAGATGAGATAAACACCGGGATGCAAATTGTTCCAACTACCACCACAATCCGTAGACACTTCAAATTTAGTACTCTCCTAAGTCTCATCAGGTTGAGGCAAAATGTCTTAAAGTCATCCTTAGTAAGTCGACCATTAACAACCTAAGTACATGGGCATGCCAAGGTTTAAGAGACGCTGTATAGCAGTACCCTGCGGCATGAAGGTCATCCAGAGCCGGCATCTAAAAGGGTTCATGTTTGTCATGTTGATATAAAGCCATTTCCCACACTGCTGTACACACATAATATAAGGTAAGCCGCCACACTGCAGCCATCGTCTTCATAAGAGTCGTATACCTGGTGCCACCAATACATGACCAGTTTGTGCCATATTCTGCTTCATTGCAGGTGATATGGAGTCTGTGTGAAGTCAGGAAGCCCCTGTCATTGTTCTATTCCTTAGAAGTGTACAGAATAAAATTCCATTCTGATTAAAGCGGATATCTTTGCATTGAGACATGGCATATGATTTTATAGATCAGATCACCTGTTCAACAGCAAGTGATAGAGGCAAAGAGCAGGGCTCTGGGGGAATAAGTTCAGTGTGGGCTGATAGTGGAGAGGGGTTTCGTCATGTTGTAGGGCCATTTACCAACGTGTAGTTAAATACTTAGTAGATCGACGAGCCTATAAGGGCCCTGGAGGCACAGGGAGCCGTCGTGTAGTTAAATACTTAGTAGATCGGTGACCCTATAAGGAGCATGGAGGCACAGGGAGCCGACATGTAGTTAAATACTTAGTAGATCGGTGAGCCTATAAGGGCCCTGGAGGCACAGGGAGCCGATGTGTAGTTAAATACTTAGTAGAGCGGTGAGCCTATGAGGAGCATGGAGGCACAGGGAGCCGACGTGTAGTTAAATACTTAGTAGAGCGGTGAGCCTATGAGGAGCATGGAGGCACAGGGAGCCGACGTGTAGTTAATACTTAGTAGAGCGGTGAGCCTATAAGGGCCCTGGAGGCACTGGGAGCCTGGGCAGCAATATCAATTTAACCCCTTAAAAATTGCAGAGTGTACTATGGCCTCATACACCATGCAATCTCAACTAAATAGGGATGTCACACTTTTGAGGGATTGGCATCATGCACCAAGAAACGTCCGTGAGTTCCTCATGTTTGTTGCGTTAGTGTACATAATCAAAGTGAACCTTCAGTCATGTTGCAGTCCAGAAAGGGTTAAGGTCCATGTTTCGGGTTGGGGGGGGGGGAGGGTCATGCAGCAGGGGCCTGGTCTGTGTCAAGTAGACGCCCAAGCACCAAGGTCACATCACGAAATGTTCACCCTACACATTGTTTGAAGTAGAAAAAGAAGAGAAACTACTTTAGACGGGTGTGGGTAGCCTGAGAGGAAGCCCATGCTCTCCCAGAAAAAGAAAGGAACTAGAAATCAAGAGTACGAGAGATACAGTGGGTGGATAAGGATAGTATGGGATACGTTATACTGGAGTAGGAGTAAGAGCTAAGGTAGCAGTAATGATGATTGAATCTATGAAAGTACAAAAGAAAAGAAGAAAAAGTGTGGACAGTCACAGTCTGGTACAGAGGAAGGCCATGAAGCATGTTTTTGGTGAAAGAAGAACTGAAAACGCAATCATTAAAAGGGATCCTTCTTTTTCATTTGTACGAAAAATTTGCGGCCCCCCAAAAAACAACAACAAACAAAACAACAACAAAAACACCAAAAAACTAACTTTATTCCTCAGTGGAAATTGAAACGTATATTTCCCTCTAAGATCATACATTATCCAATATCAACGAGATGTCAACTGAGATCTAATGTAGATGAATTCTTGAAGGCAGAGGAGCGCTACCAGGGTGATATGTGAGGAAATAAATCAAAGAATGGTGGGAGATGTGAAGGGGGTTCCCAGAGTGGAACCACTCTGGGAACTGATAGATGCCATTGCTAATTACAAGTGTGAAAAGAGGTTATTAATCTGACATCAACAACAGGCACATTAGTGCACAGAGCTGCTTGAGAGAGCAGCCATTTTAGTGCCAAACACCGTAAAATATCCCTTTCATGCATAAGAGAACTGAGAGACTTGACTTGATATTTGGACCCCCTCTTGAGATTTTACTTTTCCTGCGTCTGCAAGAATTTTTTTTTGTTTTCGCGGGAGATATCTTAGTTATAGGGGGGGGGGAGAGGATTTCCTACTTTTTAGGGCGACCAGAAAATGGATTACACTGGAGCTTAGTCAATCTTCATGAAGAAAAATTTTTTTTTTTTTTTTTTTTTAAATCTTCATGAAGAAAAGCTGTTATTGTCCATTATTGCTTGACAAAATTTTCAGCAGCAGCCTCCTGTTTCCTTATAAGCCACACGACCTTCTCCTGGAGTGTAAGTTTATACCGTACAGAGGTAGCAATTACAAATAAGGGCAGGCAAGGGGAGCTGGTCCTGATATAAATATTTACATGGGGTGAATAGTTGAGATAAGGAGAGAGTAGAAAGAAGAGGGCTGGGGGTAAAGGTTGTGGCGCGAACGTCTACGTGCTATACATAGTCACTTCCACAGAAAGAGGGTAGAGAAAAACTAAGGCTCTTCTGACTATGTTATCCCTTCAGTAAACGAGGGTTTATTCCATGCCGCTTGACGATTTTAATGCATTGTACGACTACAGCGCTGCAGCAAAACCTGTGTTCCACATGCCGTCATCTGTGCAGTTTGTGAGTTTGGAGAACCCATGTAATGTTCTAAATAAACCCATGTAATGTTCTGAATACTACAGAGACCTGTGTACCCAGGTTCTAATTAACCCATACTATCCCTGCTAGACGTGACAGGGTGGTAGGTCTCCCGTGTTCACTGAAGGTGAACTCAGGGTTTTATACTTAAGCTTTTCCTGCTATGATGAGAATTCTGTATTCTTTCGCCAAGATTTCTCAATTGATTGTTAATTTCCTACAAAGATTGCATTTTGTCGCCCTGGGGCTAGTATCCCTGGAGACTAGAACGGTGCCAGAGAGGGGTTGGGGTGGGGGTATAGTAGAACATGCGGCCAGTGTGTTTATCAGCTCAAGCTCTAGCAGACCTGTACAGACACCACTCACGTGGACTATCAGCCCAGTTTGTTATGCTGATAAGAACACACTGACCTATAATAGGAGAAACCTGGCACCCCCAGGTTACAGGTCACCAACTCTGACCTCAGCACCACCCTATGACCTTGAGATTAATGAATCCTGTCACTGGAGGAGGGGATTCGTGAGTGATAAGAAATAAGTAAATCATTAAAAACATTCTACAGTCTTTACTATGTATTAAAAGAAAGAAAAAGAAAATGTATGCATTGAACATGGTTTTTTGAAAGGAAGAAAATACTTGGGACAAAAAGAATGAAGAAGAAAAAAGTGGGACATTGGCATGGTAGGCCTGGAGAGAACAGGATAAAGGGTGTACATTTCAATGAAATAAAACAATGTTATAGATAAGGGTGTCACTGTGATGCACCGACGTGTCTGGAAGTTGGGAGTGGGGGGGGGGGTTATCATACATGTGGATTAAAAAGGTCCTCGTTGAGTTGTAACTGATACATTACACTACAGAGGGCGCTACTGTCGCTGGCAGGCAGGCAGGACTGAGATTGGAGAGTAAAGGCAGGAATTGGACTGATGATAAAAAGGGTCCACCACCACCAGATACGGTTTCAGCACTGGAGGGTGGGCTTGGCAGGGGCAGGGCACTCAAGAACAAAGAAACTATAAAAGAGAAAAAGTGAGCGTCCATTTGAGATAGTTAACTGCTTCTTAAAAGAGTGGTTTGACGGCAAGTAATGAAAGAAAAGAGTAAGAAAATGGCACTGTAAAAGGGATGGATTAGCTTTTTGTGGAACTTCCTGCAAGACAATTGAATCAAAAACGAGTAATACGACGTCCATTTTAAGGCTGATATTACTCACTAAAATTTTGCTGGGAAAGTTGTCGGCATCTTAAAATTTAATGGTCTTTAAACCAAAAAGCCATGTTTGATGGACAATATTGAAAAAAACAACAACAAAAAATACTCAACATAGATGCCAAGTGTAGTTTCCCCGAAATGGTCATAGGCATAAAGGGCCAAATCATGTCAAGGTTATGAATAAATTGTTATGAATAAATTGTTATGAATAAATTGTAGTACCATAGTTAGGGTGTGGTACTGGATCCGGACTGAGACAAACTCACTGGCACCCTCTGTAAACACTGGTAGAACGGAGTCCACGTAGCTGTTTTCTTGTACACCCAGGTTAGTGTGCTGTAGAAAAGTGAATATGTATACAGGACTCCACTGATAAGTTCCAGAAAATACTTCCGCTTAGACTTGCTCATTCCCCCTGCAACATATAGTTATCGGTCAGAAAAAAAGTGGACCAGAAGGCAGTTTGGTGAAGCGAGATGTAAAGTCTTTCTAGATCAGGTGATTTGTGTCTCAAATGAAGTATCTTGCTGATATAAAAATAAGTAATAAACAAGGCACAGAACAGTGCACTGGGTTGACATTAGGGTATGGCAGCATTTAGGACTTTTTATCGTTTGCATAAGATTGTATATGTAATTGTATTGTGTACTTGTACTCTAGAGACAGTCAGGGTTCCCACAGGTCAGTTAAACCTATTTTTAACTCAAAAAGAGTTATAGGAGACGACTATGGGTCCCCTCATTTTCAGTCATTTTGGTGGTGCGAATAAGTTTAAAAAAAGATCGAAAGTTTATATATAAGAGGCAGAATTACTTAATAATTTGTAGTGCCATTAAAGGAGGAGATGTAGGGGTCTTGCATGAAAATATTTCAGTACCAACTATTGTAAATTTTGAGTAATTATCTATATTCAACAGAGTCAGTTGGTTGGCGGCCATAAGACACTTTTTGCCTGCAATGGTGAAGGTATATGATGTTGATCCATGTATCAACTTTCCCGCCTTTTTTGGCAATGTGGTGCGAATAGGGCAGTTTTGGCAGGAGTTATGTGAATAGTGGCTCGGTGGTGCCAATAACCTGGGTGAAGGAGTGCTGATGTCAGACCACAAGCTAGACTTGCTTAAGGCTATTGATTTATTTCTTTTTGAGTTATGAGCAATGCACATTGCTGCCCTATATTCTTTAAAGGTCAGTTTAAAAGATTTTTGGAAAGTCACTTAAAAATGGTATTTTGACTAATTTAGGGGGGGGGGCGGCGTTTGTCAAGATTTTGTGCAAATTTGCAAAACACCCCCGCTCAAGAGTGGATGAACTTTTCGTGAGCCCCTAAGTCATGCAATATTTAGTGAGTTAAAAGTCGATAAAAGTCAGTTAAAACCATGACCCATAAAGAGTGGGAACCCTGGGTCTCAAGATGGCAGACATGACCCTTTCGGTTGTTATGATGGATACAACAGATTAATGTGCTATGTATGCAAAGTTGTTACTGTCCCTATATCTGACTAAAGGATTAATCATCCTCATTGACTCCCCCTGTGGGGTGGGGACCTTCATGTGAGGGCATGGAGGAGCAGAATAACTTCATTGGGAGTCCATGAAGGGGGAATTATCCTTCCATTCTACCAGTGGGCATACCAGATTCGTAAAAAGCGACAAACTCGGGGTTTCTTGTGGCTTGGGGTGAGCATGTGGGCAGCTGGTGTCAATATGCATGGGCCTGGGCCCACATGCTTGTCATTTGCCATGGGATTCCCCCTCAGTGAACCATGTCTGAGTGATCAAAGGCCGTGGTTTGTCTGGCCATGCCTATGGGACCAGGCAAATAAAAGAACACTTGCTATCCTTCGAAAAGAGAAGGGGAATGAAGCCCCAGTAGCGGTTTTCCCCCTCAACACTCCTCATTTGTCATTTCACAATATTTAATGAGAATGTATCATTTCCAAAGCCAGCCATGGTTGTATGAATTCTGCCGTGTCCTGCTTACCCAGATGGTGGAACAAACTGATTTTTGAGCCAAGATTTTAATGTAGGGTATTATTTGCGGAAAATATTTCATTTGCACTTTATAATAACGTAGTAAGTCATTGATGTTTAACTTTATTTTTCACAAAGGTTGTTTGAGACAGTTACAGTCTAATCATATAACCAGATACCAACTGAAATCGTCTATGTAGAATGATTATTGCCAGTTTTGTAGTTTTTCTCGAGTATATAGAATATCCATGTCTCATTATGCATTGCAACATAGAAACATAATGCCTGTGAATTTTGGACAGTATGTTTAATAGGATCATAGAAGTTGCTGTACATGTGTTGATACAATACCTCGAGGACTTTTGAGTTGATACACGAAACCTGTCATGTCCCAAAGTAAAAAAAAACAACAATATGACTTATTTTTTTGGTGATTTTTCTTTATTTCCAGATTGCGTCCAATGCTAAGAAGATCTGGGACGCGGATGTGGCGGGGAAGGCGGGCGGCGACCCTAAGGCCATGTTCGCACCCCCTAGCAACCCATGGATGCCACGAGACGATACATGGGGCAACGCTCCCCAGAGCAGACAGAGTGAGTGTCCTGACATGTAAAATGTTATCACTGGTATATGTGTGTAAAGTGAACTTGATTTTGGTTTATCAATATGACCCTAGATATATATATACATGTGGTAACACTTCTGAGAGAAGACACAGTAAATTTTCATCAATAACATTTCAAGTGTAAAAAAGATAGACTTTGCAATAACCCCTGGATGCTATGAGAATGAGACCAATTATATAGACATGAACCAGAGTGTGTTATCATTCACGTCTCCATATTCCCCGCATCCAGACCATGCAGTGTCAAACCCGATGCACATCGCCCACCGGCGGCCCGGTTCCTTCCCGGGCTCTGACCCAGCCTCCATCTTGTCCCCCCGTTCCTCGGAGACGGGCGCACTCGGTGTCAACATGGCCGAATATGTGCTCGGTGGCTCCCCTGTCGGCAAGGACCTTCTCAGGCGCCAATTCGTAAGTAGCTGTTTTATTTCAAACCAGGTAGTTTAATTTTGGGAAAGTGGGGTTCCCACTTCGTTGGATCTGACATGAAAATATATATTAAAAAAAAAAAAAAAAAAAAAGGGGGGGAGAGATAATCTAAAGACTGTCCAGACCTACATTTTGTTCAACTCTAGAATCCAACTATTTCCAAATGTAAATCATCTGATGATCTTTGGCCTTTGTATATAACCATTGTCACAAACCATTTTTCATACTGCAAGATGAGCCTCGAAAATCCAGTGGTGCCCTGTTGTCAATGAGTAATAATTGTAATAATTAGTTGGATAAAGACTTGCGTTAAATTTAGATTTTTACCTGTACTTACATCTTAGGATCTACCTTTCCCAAGGGAGTATGTTCAAAATCATGGGTTATAGTCTTTGGACCGATCTCTTTGAATGAAACATCATGAATGTGGGAATTCGAACCCAAGTAAAGCAGAAGTGCACCTAAAATATTACCGTAAAATTATGTCACATCTCACTGGACAAACTCTCATGGGTAAGGTATTTAATTTGATTTCATATTACCAACTTACTTTCATTGATCATTGTGATGGTCTTGGAATATCGTCTTCTTTTCAGCGCAGAATTGTAGGCAGAATTCTATGTTTTCCATTTCAGCTACACTCAGCTGTTGTCAAGCTTGCTTTGACTTGTCGGTGTCGGGACATTTTTACTGTTTCAGTGCACAGACTTCTTATTTCAGAATATAGTACCTGTTTAAAAAGAGATTACAAAACCCTTACTTCAGAGACCGAGGACCAATCTTAACTGTTTATGTTGGGTTTTACCGTTTCAGTTGGTTTGATTATATTATGGACACTTTAAAATCCTTTAAGTAAAATTTATCGATACACCCTACCTTCTGTCTGCTTGATGCATGTATGCAGTTCAGATAAATAACTCATTCATAGCTGCTGCATTGATTATATTCTGGTGAATCAAAGCGATTGATACTGTGAGTAAGGATTAGTTTTATGCACCGACGCAATGCAGCAATTAGCTTTCTGGGACTACCTTGGTGTAGCATGGCAATAATTGAAGGTAAAAACCTAGAAGCATCATGTCGCCTTTAATGGGTTGACAAGTTAGACGAGACAGGTTGATTCACTCAATGTCGGGTGTCTGAATAAATCCCAAGATAAATAAACTCGGCGAGCCAAGTGAAAAACTAGTTCTGGAGAGGGGAGGGGCCAAATACGTGTTACTCTTTATCAGTTAGCTGAATGAACACAGCAACTACAACCAACAAAAAAACTTCATTGTGCCTTGTGCTGGGTTGCCTGCCCTGCCAAAGGAAACAGGAAGCAACGGAATGACATGGATGATATTGATACTAACAATTTAGATAAAGAAGAAAAAAAGAAGAATTCCTGTGCCGGTATTACTAAATCCTATTCTATCACTAGATTACACACAGCTGGCGTGAACTGTATCATGTCGATGTTGGAGTGGGTTTTCATTGGAGAAACTTGTGTGCTGCATAGGTAATGCAATACATGTGTGTATTATGTCAAGGTAAGGTGAGAGTAAACACCACCACAGAGGTAGCCGTGTAGTAGACAAACCGGTACTACGGTACTAACCCTCTAGTATACAACAGGTAGGTGGCACCATCTGATGGTGATAACATGAACAACTGAACCTAAAGCAGAGAGAGGACCATTTACCTGTGTACAAGGTACTAATAGGTTATCATCGATATCACGATATCGTATTTGAAGCTACTCTGTTGGAAGCTCTTGCATGGGTTATCATTTTGATCAGAAAGTTTGGATCCAAACGTCTCAAAATCAAAACCACGCCAAAATCAAAACCTACCAAGTATATAATAATCCTTCAGGGTCAGAGGCCAGACGTACATGGTATGCCCTGTAGGCCACCTGGTGAACCTTTCCTGAACTATGTGCAGCAGTATAGTTTGTCAAAAAAATCCACTAGGTGGGGTGATAGTGCTGACTAGAGCGAAATTTCTGACTGGGTTCTATTTATTAGAACACCTATATATGAGCTAGGAACAACTTAAGACTTTGAATTAAAGCTTACAATTTGGGGTGAAAGGGTAAAAGTAAGAAATGATATTGGCAACGAACGGGCTATACTGGAAGCAAAACATAATAATTTCATTGCTCTGAGTATGCCTTTAGTGTACCAGCCGCTATTTATGAATTCCCTTAAATCTTATTATCTAACAGCTGCAATGCATTATAAGAGCAGAAGCGAAAATATGTAGAATAAAATGCCTGAATTTCAAAGAATTCCAGTCGCTCCCTCCAATGTAGCACCACAATGTAAGACCCCTAAAGACCTCAGTCTGCATGTAAGAAAATGTCTGCATAATTCATGTGCAGGTCAGGCATGTTTGGAGTTGGTGGAATTAGCGTTGGTTCAGTCGGCCAGGCATCAATACCGGGGTGGGGATTTGTACCAAGTCGGGGTTGATAATGGCTGAATGCACAGATTACTGAGACTGGTCAAATACGATTGTTAGTCGGCTGATGGTCATGGACATCAGAATAGCGGTGTTTGCAGCCAGCTTGACTAAATGCCCAGCTCACTGTTCAGCCAACTGAATATGGCTTATATAGTTGGTTGGGAATATGGAAGATTGGACTTTAGTTAAGATATAAAGCAGATAATGGGTTGATACCATCGACTTATGGCCATATGATGCATTGGAGCAGAAACATTTGTATTTTGCTAAACGATATTTAAAGAGACTTAATGTAAGTGTGCTGCTTTGAAAGAAGGAAACTTGGTTGTTAGTTGTAACGAACTGATCGATATTAACCAAATCCCTGTCACTGGCTTTAATTATTTTGAATTGACTTAGGCCAGAACCAACTTTAAACGTTGCTAGGATGAGTGGGATTAAAAGAGTTGCTAGTGTAACAATCACATCAGCTTTGGATTATAGGAAGCCAGTATTTGTCTGCCCATATGGCCTGGCTAATTGCTATCACATCGATATTCCTAGTTTCACTATAGTTTATGCACATAATGCCATGCCATGCCATACAAATACTATCTTTACTATTAAGCCTATGGAACAAAGCCATTGTTCAACTCCCAGAAAAGGTGCTAGCCTGACCATATGACTATTGCCTCTACATCCGACTGGCTGTTGATACGCACTTTGCTGCCTACATTCATCCATACAGCCAGTGCCATTACATTAAGGTAATGCCACCAAGCCACCCACGCGGCCCTAAGCGATGATTCCACGTTCGGCTGGTTGGTTCTGCGATTGATTTGGGGGCTAGCACCTCTGACATACAGAAATAGCCTTCTGGTTGACCCTTAATCTTATTTAGGGACGATGGTTGGGAACCATCCACACCAGACACCCCTTATCTTTTACAGACGACATGAGGCTTCGGGGCATTATGCCCTTTAGTTGGCATTGTTCACTAATGCAACATCATTCAGTAAGATACTCCATTTAGTAAACTTCGAGCATGATTCTGTCTCTGAAAGGTTTAATTCACTTTGATTACCCCAGATGTACCAATTCCATGCTAGCCTAGGTAGGGGCAGGTGCTGCGTTATTTCATTAAATGTTTTTTTAAGCCCCTGGGCATTACAGCCAAGGAAATCATTGTAGGGTTATGTGCAGAACAGGTAACGTGTTCTTGCACCTGAGATCTAAGCACAGCCCTGACACTACCACAATGCAATGAATCTTAAACCTAACCATGTTTGTGTTTAACATCCAAATAGAAGGTCTGGTTGTAAATCTGGCACCCAAACATGAGCTACCCGCCGTGTGACTGTGATATGTAAATACAAGCGGGCGGTGCGCAGGGATTCTATCAAGGTGCAAGGTGTGCACGTAGCAGCAAATGGTATTGTAACAGGCAACTAAAATCACAACCCTCATACCTTTATTGGTTAGAATACTTGAATATTTGAGTCGTCTGAGGTCTAATGCAAGTTGACCAGTTGCAATATTGACATGTATATAACCAGCAATTTATGTAGCCACATACTGTAAGACGTACCAAGTTGGAGACCTTTGATTTTCAATATTTCGTTACCAAAAGTATGGGCTAAGTGCATTATATCGATTTCAATAGCTTCACTTCAGATCCTCTCAAAACAACTCAAGAAACAAGATATTTCGCTGTCAAGCAGTCTGTGTGGCAGCTGATACCAGAAGTATATATGCACTGCAGGCGGCCATGTTGGCTTTATGGTGTTGTGCATGCTACAAGACAACTAAACTAGACTGTCAGCTAGGGGATATTGGTGATACTATGTTATTAATTGGGGGCCAGACCTCTCTGTGTTTGCTGCCGTAAGAGTGGAGGTGGATGCAAAGGGAGTAGAAACCCTTTAAGTGCCACACAAATAATTGAACATATAGACTAGAATTATATATCTACCAGTTAATCATACAAAAAATCAAATGCAGCCTGACGATTGAGTAGGGAAGTAGACTTGACAAATCTGCCTTGGTGCATCAAGAAGGCAAAGGAACTTAAAACTTGAAATACATTATGCAGCCGTAAAAGGGTAAATAGAATTCGTGTGTGTGTGTGGGGGGGGGGGGGTATTGAACAGCAGGTAGCCTGCAGTGTTAGGTATGGCTGAGTAGCTCCAGGTACTGACACTGTTTGTTCTACCCTGCTGACATAATAGCTATTGTGTGTGTGATTGGGAAAGGGCTGGGTGAAGTCAGCTAGCTACTGGAATCCTACCTGGCTTTAGCTGGTAGGCAGTGGTGCCTATACTAGTGGCTAATATATGAGAGTATTCCTGGTTCACAGCCCCTCTCATCGATTTGGTAAATACATATATGAGCATTAGATGGATTGTCTGGGATTGTTATGAAACTAAAACCACTTTTGAGAACGCTAGCACTAGTTTGCTGTGCTACTCTCATCTTCAATTCAAAATTTATCAACTTAATGATTTTACACAGGAAAGTATTTCAGAGATGCAACTTGAAGCAATGGTGAAATGCACAGAGACGGTAAAAATACTGCGAAAGAAATTGAGTAAGTGGGGAAAGCATGTAAAACAGTGTCCACACATAGGCTTGAATCGAACCCTGGCTGAATCAATCAGCAACCAATATACGGTTAACGATCAGCAATTTATCTGTACGGTTACCTAACCATACAGAAATATTTAATGTTAATTACTCCACAGGGAGCAGGTTTAGTGCTAATTAGGGTGATGTTGGATGGGGAGGTATAGGTTTACCCTTCAAGGACCATGTATTGCTTCCACGTCCATCTATCATTATTGGCATGAGGCTCCAATGAATGAAGTCTTAGTGAAATAAGATTCGCCAGCTCTGCATTTGAGCTTCATGCTGTCTTTGCAATACTGATCAACCTTTATGGTGAACATGATGCATGGAATAATTCACTCACATTTATCACAGCATCATCCATGCATCATGACAATCAACTAGCATAATGTATCAAACACTATGCTGCACTTGAAAGGTCAAGTCCAGTTGGTTAAGTATTAATCGAGTGCCTCAGTTGTTCTGAGAGCAGATGGAGAGAGGTCCTCGAATCCCAGTGGCAGTCACTGTAAAGTGGATGACATGATTGGTCTTGAAAAATGCATAGTGAATAGAAGCAAGGTAGTAAAATGTAGTTTTCTATACGAATTTCATCGGGAGGAGGGGGGTCCCTCTGTTGATTATGTTCCAAAGTCACAGAGAATATTAACGTAGATACTTCATGGATTACTACAGCCTACCTTTCTCATAGACTCTCTCACCTCCATGGCTTAAAATGTTGATGGTCATTTCCAACCTTAGCACTCACAGTGAGAGAGCACCTCCAAGATCAACCAATAGTAGAGCTCTCACACACGCACTTGGTTCATAATGACCACTTATACAGCAGGGGTGGGGTTTAATTGAACAGAGACTTAGGCAGAAAGGGTAGGTAAAAGTGCCTTTATAATTGGACCACCCAGAGCTCCTTGACTGAGGCTGAGAGACTGGAAGTGGTCTGTGTGTTATAATAGCCCAAGTCATACCCCAGCCATGGCAAAATTAATAGAAGCTGGTGTGGGGAGGGGAGGGGTGGTCGTCTGTTTTAATTGCTCGTTCGGGGTGCTCATAGAACTCTAGTTCCAAGAGGGGAAAGTAGCTATTGTGTTGCCCATGGGGGCACTACCTACCTCTATCGCCTTTGTGAATAGGTTTGTAACAAAAGACCAGATTAAATACACGATCCTAGCATTACAATTCAATGCTACCCACAGATTCGATCACTTATATGACGCTTGAGAGGACTCTAGGATGTACTCTGGTATATTCCTCAAATCTTGCAAAGAAATGATCAACTATACTGTAAATGATTTGCCCCAACCCGTCCCCCCGTCACTGACAAAGGCACACACCAGCTCCACGTTTACCCCCAATTAACCCCCTGCCCCGTTCACGCCAAGTGCCGTTGTTATCGTTGGTTGCCATGAGAATGCAATGAGCCGTGCGTGATGTGCTCAGACACACGTCATGCACTGTGACGTCACATGACGTAATGGTGATGTCACAGACGCTACCTGCAGACGGGAATATCAATCTATGATATCCCACATCCACAATAATGGGGACTAGTGCTTACAATGCACCAATATTAGCTTCATAACTCTGACTTCCTTCTCAATCCGGCTTTGAAACCCACGCTGCTCTTACCTGTGTAGGAGCCTGCAGCGTTACAGTTGATGTAATAGAAGGGTGTATTGGAGGCCAAAAGGGACACTGCGGCAAAAACACATTTCATCATCGAGGTCTTTGGTACCAAAGGTCTCAATCAGGGGAACAGAATGAGCTAGGAAAGAGAATGGCGGTCCAGGGGACAACATGGCGGTCCAGGGGAGGGGGCAAAATGGCTGCTCACACAAAGTGAGGAGCCTGAACTCTGTAATTCTGTATGGCTGACTGGATGTAATTAAAAAAAGAAAAAGCGGCCTGTTACCTGTGTGGCAGCGTGGGTAGTGATATCCTGACTTTATTGTATATGATTTTGCTATATATATATATATATATATATATATATATATATATATATATATATATATATATATATATATATATATATATACATGGTGTCACGGCACTAATAGGGCCAAGGACGTTCTGATTTCCCTCCCATCTTCCACAATAAAACTGATCAGGTTATAATTTGATGGCGTTTATAAATAAAGGCTTAAATTAAAGCTGACGTCATTCCTGATTTTTTTTTTTTTTTAGCATGGTCAAGCATAGCGGAGTCAGATCCGTTTTTGCACCAGTTGCCATGAAACCACCACGTTGAATAAATTAAATGATACATGCGCCCCTGACAGGTCACAAATGTGACCTTTGACCCCTCGCTGACACAATCGGTTTCCATGGTGACCAAAAACTTTTTGCAACCCCCCCCCCCAATCGTTACCTTTCTTCTGGTACCAAAATTATTAATCTGCGCTAAAAATGAGGTCCCCTGGCACTCATTACACCAAGCAAAACACTGTTTTTCGTTGGGACTTTTTAGCTGTCCTAGGTTTACTGAGGCGGAATACTGCTGTGACACCATGTACATGTAAAAATGAGTATTAAAGATGAAGGGTATAGCAGCATCATAACATTCACGTATAGGGTCAGGAAATGGTATTGAAGTTTTCATGGCCAGGGAACAAATAAACAGAAACCAGCAAATATAACCTGTGCTAAATTGTGAATCAATTTGAATTCTTGAATAAAGGATTTTTTTTTTTTTTTTTTTTTTGAATTCTTGAATCAAGGAATTTGTTCTCATAATTTAGTATCTAAGATTTCAAATCTCACACATTTGTATGAAACAGTGCTACGGTATGAAAGGTATCGCGATCGTAGATATACATGGAAAATAAAAGCAATCTAGATCACAAAGCTTGCCCAAACGGATCTGGAGATGAACCTTTAAAGTCAAGATGAAAGGCAATTCTCGAAAAGGACTTAACAACAAAGTAATTCAATGTGTATTAGAGATGAGTGCTTAGGTCTAAGATACGTTACTTTATCCAGAGGTAGCAACCTGTGGATATCAGTTTAAAATCAAGTATAATGGTCATAAATTAAGAATGGATAACTCATCACATTATCAGTTATCCTTTCAGTTGAGAATTGTTGGCATGCAGTGCAGTTATTTGGAATTTGTTGAGGTCCATAGGGAGTGGCCTATTGCAAGAAAGCCCACCACCCCGGCTTACCCTATAGTTACGTTATTGAGAGAGAACAACCTTTGTCCCCAACATATATCAGAGAAGGATCAAGCCCCCTTCACCCCACCCCACGCCGCGTGTCAGTAATTTCATTAAAGCTATAAAATGCAGTACAGGGACAACTTGATAACAGCAACATGTTGGGTCACGTCCCCACGTCCAAACACAACACCACTTAATGTCCCCCAGCTGAGGGCTGCCTGGTAGGTGACAACGCCATTATAAGGCCTTTCATAGCTGAGCCATATTGTCCGCCTAATGGTAAAGGAGGACACATACCGGTGCCTGTATTCTATGACGATCTTTGCAATAAAGCAGGCAGCATTCCATACGTATGTATTAATGTACCTTAGTCTTTCCACCTCTGCTACATAACGTTACACTTGTTTTACTACTCCCTAGCAACTAGTGTATTTATTTGATTCTACCAGAGTTTTATTGGCCACTCCTTGGTGTTTTTTTTTTACTTCTTTCTCCCCGCCTGGTGCAGGACTTCGACCGGTTGTACCTAACGTGTTCGGGAAATTAGCATAACAGTAACCAACAGCACCAGACCTCTCTATTTAAGAAAAAAAAGGAAACACGAACGATCATAAACATGAAAAGTGGGATATAAAGCTGAGAGTTGGGTGGTGTGTGAAATGGGGCAATTGCATTGCATTGAAGATGGTTGAGTGAATGTTGGAGGATATTTACAAAAAGTAGTAAAAAGAAATGAGGAAGCGGTGAAAAAAAAAAGATTAGGAAATAGGTGACATGAAATAATATCAGAATCAACATGTCTGGAAGATAACTATATTTAACCTGGTTATTGTTGAAAAGATGTTATCCACACATTGACCATCTGAAGTGCTGTGACGTGTTGAAAGTTAAACCTCTAAGGAGTACTAGACATTACCCCTCAAGACGCCATGTGTATTTTGTCACCAACATCTATACAGTGCAAGGGAATAGTAAGTCAAGCACTACATTTGTATATCAACCAGACTGGGGACTTGCTTGCCAGTGCATGTCCCATGACGACAAAAGGGCAGACCCGGTATAAAATTGCCATGCATTAATACACTACGCCGTCATACGGGGTTAACGTAGAGGAATGCAAGGCCATGTCTGCTCCTACACTTTGAGAATATGTGTAATGAGAAGTGGAGGGGTCGCTAAGGAGCCGTGTGTGCGTTTAGAACTGTGTGTGTGTGGGGGGGGGGAGGGGTACTTGTACACAGGTAGCCCCTCCTGTACGTACATGTAGGTACTAATAAAGGACCTTAGCCTTAGGGACCTTAGGCTATAGCTCACATAGCCATTATCAGCTGGGGGCCGCCATTAGACCCCGACAGCACTATGACTAACACCTTCAGCCCCCGACTCTGCAGTATATGCCAGGGATGCCTCCCATTGGTCAATAATACAATAGCCATGTGCCGTATAACGCCCCCCCCCCCCCCCCCCGCGAACCCCTGACAATATTGACCGTTAACCGCCCACCCCCAACGCCCCTTACCTCTATCTATGACAATGTGCAGGGAACAAAAATGGATCAAGAATCCAGCGAGGGATATAATTCTGCAAAAAAAAAAACAAACTGTCCTTCGATTTTGAAATGGAAAAAAAATGGAGCTTGAAACCAACTTTACCTGTCAAAGACTAGAGTGAAGATAGTAGACTTTGGAGGGGAAGAATTACCAATTAAAATATTCCATGACATAGTTTCTTCCCACCATCCCTCCCCACTTGAATCGCCGCTCCCCATACTGAGCTGTGAGTACAAATACAAACTCCGAATGTAGTAGTTATTTCAACAAGTGGACTGAGTTTGTTTAGCCTCACTAAGTCTATAGTGCTACAGAAGGATTAGGTCCTCAGTGATTGGAGAGTAAAGATATTATATATACTCAGGGACACTAATCTTTTTGATTTTCAGTCATTACTGAGTTTGAGGTATTGGGTGAAGTTGGGCGGGTAGATTCAGGCAAAGTATGTAGTGAATTCATAACCTGATGAGAGTCAGACGTGTATGCATTTGTCACCACTTTGATCTGAGAGGTAGACTTATGAGAAGAAAGTTGTTTCCCACATACCGGGGTACCGGTACTTAAAAAATAGTTCTTTGTGTATAATACACAAACAAGAAGTAAACAAAAGATGAAAATATGTAACTTTTACAAACAAAAACAAAACATTGGTTTTAAATCAATAGTTAACGGTGTGTAATCCTAACCAGTAGTTTGGCAACGAGAACTGTTGGGGCACCAAAAAAGACAAATAAGAGGAATACTATAGATATGGCATGGCCCTTACATGGCCTGTACCAGCAGGTAGGGCAGGTAATGCTAGGCAGTGTCCTGTATGGAGCCTCCTTGTGTAGGATTATCCTGCCCCCACAGTGCCACCACCAATGGGATTAACGACTTCACACCAGCACTCTACTGGATGGTCAGGTTCACAGGGTCAAAAAGCTGCTAATTAACACTAAAGTCGGCATTGATCTCCAGGAACAGGGAAATCTGAATATTGGAGTGGGGGGGGGGGAGATTTCATGTAGAAATAAACTAGCAAAAGAAGTTAAAGAGGAATAAAATGTAAGTTTACCTTGGAGACATCTAGAATGGTAGAGAAGCATGACAGCTAGAATGAGGGTTGTGTTAGAAGAAAGACAGCAATTCAGTATAGTAAAAGATGAAAGAAGATATTAAGGGATAAATATGTATTATCCAGTAAAAGACATAGAATAGGCAAAGCAAGTCAACGGGGATCTATCATTGTTTGAAAAACAGAGATTGTCAACTTCACTTTTGTAGTGGAAATTCCTGGCTTACAAACAACTATTGGGAGAACGTACACATGATGTTAAGTACTCCGGTGGTATACAATGACGTTATACCATAAATACCTGTACACAGGCCGTATGTGTACTTACATTTGTCATTATCATTACTAAGAAAGTTGTTGTTGGATCAGATCTAAAAGGGGCCCATTGTGGCTTTCCCTCTGCCTATAATAACATTAACTATGAGATAAGGCAGGTATAAATCCTCACAACCATTTAGTATAATCCCTTAACCCTTCAAGCACGACATGACATAGTGCATGAGTCAACCGTTCAGGGTGGCTATGAGGCACAAATTACTGGTGTACCATGCCAACAAATGGGCAGAGTGTGCAACCCTTTAAACGCCGCATGGAACATTGTATTGAATATCGCAAAGATGTCACATTCCCTAGCGTTGTCCTGTTTGGTAACTCGTCAGGGTTACATTGATGTATCATACTCTATAGCATGATGAACCACTGCAGGAATCATGAGCAGACTTGCCAGCATTGTATCAGTGCATCATAATGACCATGGGCATTATTCGGCCCTTAAATGGTTATGTCACTAGTACTACGCTGCCCCTAGATGGTTACCCGGTGCAGATTTGCATCCGTTAAATACTACTGCTTGTGTGTTCTGAAGATGTAAAAACATTATTTGTTGTTTGTAATACTTATTGTGTACATGAACACAGGGCATCTATCCCTACTTACCTGTGCGGTTGTTTTTACATGCCCACTTGGCGACATTCACATCGTGCTCGCATAGGGCTAAATACATACACACAATTGATGTTTTAGTGATATAATCCAACAGTGAACATGCAGAAATCCTTTGAGCAGTATCACAAATCATATCGTAAGGAACAAAGATATCACACAACCTGTTCTGGCATGAATTTCACTGCATTTATCCATGGATTAAGGTTTCGAGCTTTTGACTTTCTGTTGAAGTTTAGGCCCAAATGGGCGCTTAGAGAATACAGTAGTCTATAAAATGTTTGGGCATTCAGATGAATTCCTCATCCATAGTAAATGGATGAGGAATTGGTCCTACCTGTCTACCCTATGACCCATACCCACCCTTACATTTACCTGCTGCTCCTCACGTCTACCTGTACATCACTCCTCCCACTCAGCGGTCAGTTCGAAGTGGATGCTCTCCACCTCTTGGTAATGGTCCTTCTAGTACCTACCTATCGCTCCCCAGACTCTCCAACCCTAATGAGGGCCCTGGTTGTACCTAGGCCCGGTCGACTCTTTGATAAAGACCATGGTAAAACCCAAAAGCATTTTCACATGTGGAGTTGCTTGGGAGGAGTACAATTTCAAAGCATCTGACTGCATAATTTGTTCAAATTGTTCTGTCAAAAATAAAATAAAGGAACAAGTTTTGGTACCAACTAGTCTTTATAGTTGAGTAGCAGAGGGTGATGAGTGAATGAGAGACCTTGTGGCGTCCTTAATGGTCAGTCTACTGGAGGGCACAAGCAGGAGGAGAGACAGCGAGTCAATTGGCGCTGCGTGTTGTTGCCATGGTGACAAACATCCTGATTAGGCACGGTCATCATGATTACCTACTTTTTACACTTAAATGGTCGCAAGATGCCATAGAGTTTATGCTTCGTGGTCATGATGCACTAACGTAGCACTGGTATGTTTACACTTAATTGGCGCGTCATGCCGATCATCCAGGGCTGAAACCCTGTAGATGCTGTGCTTGTGCGGCTGCATTCTTGTCTCGTAGAGACCAAACGACCCTTTGCCCTAAAGCACATATAAGGGTTAACAGTGGGCGGCAACTGGGTGGGTGAACGGAAAAGAGGCAGCTATAGTGAGTGGTAGTATGCGTCGAGAGGGTGTAAGTGAGGAGCTCAAGACCTTGTGACCCCATGTTCACCTCCACATATCACAGAGTTTGGTCGAACTCCTTGTGTGTTGACTGCAAGAAAATGTTCTCGGTCAATAAGCAAATGCCAGCTACAGATGAAGAGCGCCATTTATGGAGCATTTTTATAAACACTTTACATCAAATAGAAAGCAAACTTATTCTTAATGCTGAGGGCTTTGATGACGTCCAGCACTGGCCTTTCATGGAGACAGTCTTCAAAAACTGTTCAAGGTGGAGCGCCAAGTTGGTGAACAATATGAACTCGTGACACAAATGAGCTACTCTAAACTTTACAGTGAGCTACTCCTAGTATCACTGAATAGCCAATTCGTGGAGGGCAGAGATGTTGATGAGATCAGACAGGCATGTGAGCGGTCAGCACCTCTCCCACCATCTCATCAGCCTCCATCATCGTGTCCCAGCACCTGGGTTCTCACTTGTAGTAGTCTCACACTGTCACATTGTAGCAACCCTGACTGACCTTGTAGCCGCTCTGTGTGACCTTGGGATGAGGGAGGTGTGTCCAAGGTCAATGAGACAGGTGTGTGAGGGGTGAGGAGATAGATTGGAGGTTGTCGTGAGACTAGAGCTGTACCTGTCACATCATGATCAATTTGTGATGGACGTGCACTCCTGCTGTACATGGTCTCCACTCAGACCTTCAACTATACGTATAAAATTATAAGTTTTGTCCCTAAGGACTTTACAGGCGAGGAAATACTATGGCGCAGTACTTAAGCCCCAGAGTGCACCTTATATGCGGGGCTTAAAAACGAGGCATTATGGTGTATTCCGGGGGGGGGGGTTAGATTGATTTACTAGAAAATGTGTGGAAATACTTAGCAGAGACGCTGTAGACGTAGCAGATAAGTATATACATGCGGTATCCATGGTTGTATGGTTTGGAGATAAGGTTATTAATGGAAGAGGCACTCCCGGCTCATGATTTGTCATTTGTCCACTCATCATAATTGCCGTTAAGAGTCTCTACAACCTTTACCGCTACTTCCTCAACCCTACCCCCCCCCCCCCCCACCACCACCACCATTTGCAGCTCTGCTTCCCTCTATTCCTACAGTGTAGTAGGCAGGTAGTGGGTACCTGTCCCATCATGCTGGTGACGCCTGTGTGCCTCTGTAAGTCTTTATGTACACGTGAGTGTTGTGTGTTTATACCACTACTCGTGTACTGAACTAATGTTATTATAGCACACGCAGCCACTGCCTCACCATCACCCTGCACCACCCCCGACCCACACATACGGTAACGGGGTATTGTCACAGTTGGGCCGCAGAATAAATAGGCCCCATGCTCTATTCGAATGGCACTGGCTGTATGTTTTGCCTCGCCCTTTTGTTCTCCCGTTGCCTGCTATAAAAGTGCCTTAAACCTCCACCCATCCCACCCCAACCACCTTCCTACACCACCCTGGTACCCCCAACTCATATACTACTTACTGGGCACCCCCTCCTCCTCCTCCTAAACTCTCCATCTAGCAAGATGGACGCGCCTTGGCCAGGTGGTAACCACCGAAGTGAAAACGCAGTTCAATGGGGTCTTTCATCTTGGCTAAATCACTGTTCCCATGTGCCTTATCAGGGGCGTGGGAAGCAGTTTCAGAGTGGGTGGGACCAGGGGGGGTTTCAGCAATTTTTGACCTCCATTTGCTTGACCTTTTGGTTTTGACCTTTTGAGGAGTTGGCCAAAAGTGGGGGGGGGGGGATGCCCCCCCCCCTGCTTTCCACGCCCATGCTTATGCAGTAGCTGAACTTTAAATTGTAGTACTAAACTCAAAATTGTAAGTCTACTTAGTACTTAACAAAATACCCCCTACCCCTACAGCACACAGACGTGCCTCCCCGGGCGTATACCTTACCCTGTGTACCTGCACATCCTTACCTGTGGCAGTATTGGGTAATGTCTGTTTGTTAGAGTAGACATGCTAACAATAACACTCTATGAGTGTTAATGTGCTAATGGTGAGTGGCTGTTTTTGTCACCAGGAGGCACCTCATGTCCAATGCATTACTACCTGTGCACTACTACTGCCACTGGTACGTAGCGGTTCCAGTAGTGGTGTGCCTCTTCCTTTTGAAAAAAAAAGAAGGGGGGGGTATTTTTGAGCAAAATTAGGGTTTTTTACCACAGGCAAATAATGATCCTGAATAGGCAAAAAGATCCGTCCCTGCTCACTTAATGCTATATTAATGCAGCCCTGGTGATCAGCTCTCCAGGACTTCGCTATACATCAGCTGACCTTACCGGGTGATTATCCTCTGAAGGATACACCACTGCAGGTAACTCACCAGCACTGCATTGGTGCATCATGAAATCAAATAATGAGTGTCTAAGCAGTGGTCTGTTGATACCCAGGTGGGAGTAGAAGAGAGGTGTTGAGCACTGATTAAAGCCTCTAGTGAGACCTTGACGCTGAATGATGTACTGCCCTGCCGTGCTTTACTGCTCCTAGTGAGGAACAGTCATTGGCTCATCATGAGAAACACTAAAGGAAATCACCAGGAACATTAACCCTTAGAGGGCTGTACCGTGCCCCTAGTTTCACATTCTACTGGCAAACATCGTTACTCCATGCTTCTCCTTTAGATTTGACATGTTGGATGCCATTCATACGCAAACAAGAGAATACTGTGCGGTCCTTTTAAAGCAGTGGTCTTTTATAAGTGCGTTATAGCGATTAGGCCTTCATTTGTACACCGTTAGTCATGACCATCATCACTCATTCATCAGATGCCCCTCACTATCGACCAGTGAGCAGCTCCAGGCAATGTGTTCTTGGAGCTGATGGTGGACATTCACACCTAGAACACATGACAGTCCAACTACCCCCCACTGACTCACTCCACCATCCCATCACCCAGACAATATTACACGGGTCTAGTGGTAGAACAATCACACTGCCACTGGTGATTGATCCCACCGGTCCATGTGTATAGGGGAAGTAAGGAGGCGGTGCAGACAGTGGTGATGGGGAAGTAATAATAGGCACTAGTAATTAGCGTTTTTGCTGACTGTTTGCAGTCAAGCTGGGTGAAAACTTTGAAGAAGAGAATAAAGGGTTAGGAGAGGGAAGGAGAGTAAAGCAACCTTCATCGGAGGAGGATAGGAAAGGTCACCACTCAGAGAGAAGGCAGAGCATGAGGAAGTGTAGTGTGTCAAGTTTAACAAGCTCTGTATATATGTAAGATGGTGGATGTAAAGGTGTGAGAATGTCACCTACACACCACCATGTCGTCTCTCTATACTCAGTTCTGTATTACTACAACAGTACACACTGAGGGCATTGTATACATAGTAACTACCTTGCCTCGTGTCTGTAGGT
Source organism: Acholoe squamosa (assembly GCA_949317995.1). Classification (NCBI taxonomy): domain Eukaryota; kingdom Metazoa; phylum Annelida; class Polychaeta; order Phyllodocida; family Polynoidae; genus Acholoe; species Acholoe squamosa. The sequence continues at coordinate 31,391,801 of OX439049.1, read as the reverse complement.
GTTATTGTCGTGGCTGCAAACACTAACAGCGTGGATCTACACATAGAAAGACAGAAATATTGCCATGGTACAAGTCCTGTGTATAGCAAATATAGACACATTCAGAGAAATGAATTTAGGAAATATAGCTAACATTCCCAAGCCTTTCTTTCCTCTGCTAAACGATTTGAAGGCATCACTATTTATGCCTCTGCTCTAAAACCCTTTAAGGATACAGAGGTACAACTTTTCCTAACATTTCAAAAATAGGATTTTTGTTTAATTTAAGGGTAGCAAAGTGTTCAAATGTAGTCTTGCGTGTGTGTGTGTGTGTGTTTTTTTTTTTTAATGATGACTGAGGCCGTGATGCAAATGTCTGCGAGTAACTCGCACCAATGAAGATGACGCCTTGAGACATCATACCGTCCTAAAGAAACAGTCATGAGTAGACGGACACATGGTGACAAAGACACAAGGTACTAGCCACCTGAGTGACCCACAAGTTTGAACTGTGTAAATGGGCCATATGGAATGTCAGAATTAAAGATGTAATCATGTTGGTCTGCAGGGGTGTGGTATCAGTGTCCACACGTGTTTGTATGTGTTCATCCTTTAAGGGCTGCATCATGCCCCTAGATCCATGGCCGATAGTCAAAATGGTGTGCCAATGCAGTACTTAGGAGTTAATCTGCCAGCACTGCATTGGTGAAAATACCAACCCTTCTAGAGTCTTTGCCCCATAGGTCGGCATGTGCAGTTCTGCTGAGTTACCCGGTATTTGTCGAGGCTACATTCATGGAGAGTGACAACCAAGGGCCGTAGTGGATTAGAAAACTGGGCAGACTTTAAATGGTTAACTACCACACCTGCCGCACGTACAGCGTATCATATTAAACCACGCCCACCTCGAGTGATAGATGGTATAGGCACTAACAGCTACACTGCTCACAGCCGAATAAACCTTATAGGGCAATTTTCGAAGAAAGAAAAAGAAAAGAATATGACCCCAGCATTTTGTTTGAAAGGAGCATGATGATGTGAATCAAGCCATAAATCACTCCAACCCTATGAGGGTTGACAGACATTTTTAGCATGATACACTTCGAGCTCTTCAGTTCACCTTTAGGCACAGAATAAACTGCAGTGAAGTGAATCATGCCTTCCTTAGTTGGATGTTAGGTCACCCATCATTGTGAGGTTTTGTTGTGATGACAGCTTAATGGAACCTCATGTCCCATTATTAAACAGCTTTATCTAAATTGAACGCGAGAATTTTGTCACATTGGGAATTTAGAAGGTTAATGGATAACCAAAGTTGGAAAATGTTTTCTGGTCACCAGATGATACAGCCGCTCCAAATCAAATTAATTCCTGACCGAAGTCTGGGAAGCTAGTTATGATTTCTGCTCTTTACATGGTGATACTCGATCTACCATTGCCTGTATGCTTTAACAGATTTAACAGGAAGGTACTTCTGGTTTCTGCAGAATGCAGAGTGGGGCCTGATTTACCATAGTCTATATGCCCTAACAGGTTTAAAGGAAGGTAGTTTTAATTGCCCTAGTCTCCGACCTGACTGTAAGCCCCGACTCTGTGTGAGCAGGCTCAGATATGATCGATCATAATGGCGTAATGGCAGAGATGTGAACAAAGGGGTTGGAGGGGGTGGGGTCAGGGGGTGCTGACCAGCCGTAATAGCCCATCAACAATGGTCACTGGGTAGCACATAGTCAGTGTTAGCCCTTTGAAGGCTGAATTGTCCACCAAGATCTATGCTATTTTTTAATTATGATGCATTGGCAGCATTGCACGATGCTGAATATTCAGGAATCAAGTCATGGCGAGTATCAGAGCATCCATGTGTTGTACCATCATAACCACAGGGCATGTTGCAGTAAAGCATATATATATATTGGGCCCATGAAGGGTTAAAGCTCAGCTTCACCTACAAGTCAGTGTCGGGATTCCTGTCCCAATTCCATGTGCTGCTGTACTACCCTATTGGTGACATGGCATAGTCTATCCCTTCTTGTGGACATTATACGTGAAGATAGCACAGGGGATTGCTTGATTTACGAGGCCAATCATATTCTCTGTAGCATGAGCTATAATATAATATTCTTTGTGGACTAGGGAGTGGTATCTCTGGGGGCACGGAGAAGATGAGGTGTGATAATTTGCCATTGGTATTAGCTATAGTGTATATGGATGCTTTCGTACATGGTGGCGACATGGCAACTGCTGGATCCCTGAGTGGGTGGTTAGCCCTTAAATGGGAATGTAATTAACTCGGAAAGAGTTATAGGCACCACCATGGATTAAGACGTTTTTGTGTCCACAAAAAGAGAGAGCAATGACCAAACTTAGTCAAAATAAACCATGAAAGAAGTCAAATTGTATAATATATATATATATATATATATATATATATATATATATATATATATATATATATATATAGTGTGGCGTAGACCGAGCCGACGTCGGTGGATCCCGAAACCATCCTGGCATGGGGGCGGGGGGAAGCCGGCGGAGGCGGAGTCACGTCAGCATTGTGTTATTCGGAGTAGCGTCTTCGGCGGCGGTGTATGTTGTACATACACCAGCGCCGGTGGACTTGCAAGTGTATAAATACTGGAGGTGTCCCACCGGACAGGCAGTCTGAGATTGGGGTGGCTATAGGACGCACCGGCACTTGCACCAGAGAGGAGGAGCAGCGGCATATAGATAGAGATATACTTAGCTGGTGTGGCAGAGCAAGCCAGGCAATAAAGAATTCACGTTAATTATACTTGTCCGTGTTACTGGTCGTCATTCTCTTATCCGGAGGAGCTTGGAGAGCGCTACATTGGTGACAGCGGTGTTTTCAACGGATCCACGCAGGACTAGAGATGGCGGAGGCAAGGATAACGGGAACAGACTCATTGAAATTGGAAGGAGAAGGAGTTGGTCGGGGGACCCTCTTGGAAGTAGTGGACGAGGAGGTGACAATCAGAAGACCCGCAGAAAGCAGACCTGGGGAACCATACCCCGAAAGGCAGGAGGAGCCTATGGATCGGAATTGGACGGGGGAAGGCAACCAGGTAGAGGTGGGAGGAGGGCGTGCAAGTCCCGTAAACGACTTCAGATGGCCATGGGAGAAGGAGGAGGTGGAGAGGGAGATACCCCGGAGGCCTAGCCGGGGGAGGCGCCAACCCAGAGGCAAGACTGAAAATACTTCAAGCATGACTCGGAGGAGATTGGAGGAAGGGTCAGAGGATTGGACGGAGGAGGAGTGGGACCAGCTCCTAGAGACTCTCTCAAAGCATAGGAAGATGAAACCGGCAGCGGAGGGACGGGAGGAAGGAAGAGGGACGGAGGGCCCTGACAACAAGGGAGAGGGGATGACGGTAAAAAAAGAGGTGATCGGGGGAGAGCAGCCATCAGTGGATGAAACCCGGTTACCTGCGTTGCCGTCCCTATCTGGCGGAGCTGACGGCGAAGTGAGTGCAAAAGGAAAGCCGGTGGTTAAACCCACAAAATACGACGGGACGGGGGATCTAGGCGATTACCTCAACCACTTCGACCTGTGTGTGAAGGTGAATGGATGGGACGAGGCTGAGGCAGGCATGTTCCTAGGGCTGAGTTTGGCGGGGGCCGCTCGGAGGCTGTTGAACGGCAGAAAACCTGCTACGCCGGAAGGGTACACCGAACTCCGGAAGGCGCTGGTCGAAAGGTTCGAGCCCACCAATCAAGAAGAGACCTATAAAGCTGTCCTCCGCACCAGGGTACGGAGGAAGGGGGAGGCGTTGCAAGAATTGAGGGAGGATCTGATGAAGTACACCCGACTAGCTTACCCCGAGGCCGACGCCCGAACTACAGACACCCTGGTTTTGGACAGATTCCTGCTATGTTTGGATAATCCTCTAAGACAATGGGTCTATCAGTCACAGCCAAAGGACCTACAAGCTGCCGTCATGACAGCCGTGGGGGCAGAAGCCTACCTGAAGGTGGAGCAGGAAACATCGCAGAGGGTCAGGACCGCTGATGCGTCGGTAAATGAGCATCTCAAAACCAACACCGACAGGATGGATAAAATGGTGGAGCTAATGGACCGTATGGCTAAGAAGATGGAGGAGCCTCTCTCCACCGAGAAGAAGAGGCGGAGTACTGCCTGCTATGGGTGCGGTCAGGAAGGGCATTTCAAGCGGGAGTGCCCCAACAGGAGAACTGACAAACCTGGGGGGGCCCCCGAGACGGGAAAGGATGTTATTCCATCGGGAAACTAGAACCGACCTCTACCCAAGGCCAGGTACAGGTCGGGGGGATTGGGCCTATGAATATTGTGCAAGGAAGGCGAGAGAGGGGCGGCGGAGGACTAATAGTGGAAGGCAAGTTGGAGGGAGCCGTTATACAGATGCTGGTAGATACTGGCGCCTCACTAAACCTTATCTCCCACGGGTGGTGGGAACGACATGGGGGTGATCGGCCGCTCCAAGAAACGGGGGAAGTTGTCTTTTCGGTGGATGGAAGACCCCTGAAACTTAAAGGGGAGGTGCAGGCTTCATTACAATTGGGGACCAGGAGCACGAACGCGATGTTTATCGTGGGGGACACAGGGACGGAAGGAATATTGGGCGCCGCCTTTCTACGAGAAAACCAGCTTGTGGTGGACGTGGCCAGGGGAAGATTAATCTGGACCCAACCAGAATCGTTGTGTCGAGTGGTGAGCACCCGCTCAGCAGTGGTCGGAGCGGGGGAGGAAGCATTCCTGGAAGGCGCGGTGATGGGTCGGTGGTTGGACGGTGGGAATGGCCTGATAGAAAGTATGGCCGGGCACAAGGGTGAACCCCACTTCCTGGTGGGCAGAGGCCTGGTCCAGCCAATAAACAGAGAAACCTGGGTCAGGGTGCTGAACCCTGGGCTGGAACCGATCATCGTCTACAAGGATATGACTCTGGGTGGCATCCAACGGGTGGAAACGCCGGGAGAGGATCCGGGGGTGAACCCCGGAAGCTGGTGCCGTCGGGTGGAGGCTATGTCGCCGGAGGAGAAGAGAGGGCTTATAAGAGAGCTGGTGGAGGGAACAGAGCCAGACAGAAGGAAGGAGCTTGCGGGGTTACTTAATCAACACCTGGCGGCCTTCCAGTGTCATAAGGGTGATAAGGGACACACCACTATGGCCCAACACCGAATAGATACGGGGGATCAACCCCCTATAAAGCAGCCCCCAAGACGCTTAGCCCCCCACCGAAGGGCCACGGTGGAAGAGGAGGTTGAGAAAATGTTGGAGGCAGGGGTAATCGAGCCTTCAGTAAGCCCATGGGCATCTCCGGTGGTGCTAGTGAAGAAGAAAGACGGGACAACCCGTTTCTGTGTGGACTATAGGCGGTTAAACAAAGCTACAGTGAAAGATGCCTACCCTCTGCCCCGGGTGGAGGACTGCTTGGATACTATGGCGGGGGCCACCTGGTTCTCATCAATGGATCTTGCCAGTGGGTATTGGCAACTAGATGTAAGGGCGGAGGACAGAGAGAAGACAGCGTTCACCACCCACCGGGGGCTCTACCAATTCATCAGAATGCCGTTTGGGTTATGTAATGCCCCAGGGACGTTTGAGCGAGTGATGGAGGTTGCCATGCGGGGGCTTCAGTGGCGTACCTGTTTGGTATATTTAGACGACATTGTCGTGTTTGCCGAGTCCTTTGAACAGCATATGGAGAGGTTGGGCGAGGTACTACAAAGACTGGCGGAGGCCGGCCTTAAGATAAAACCCTCCAAATGCCAACTGGCCCGCCGGAGGATACTGTTTCTGGGGCACCAGATCAGTGAGGCTGGGGTAGGGACCGACCCAGGCAAGGTGGAGGCTGTTCGGGGGTGGCCCCCACCACAGAATATCACAGAAGTGAGGAGTTTTCTCGGTCTGGCGGGGTATTATAGAGCCTTCATCCCCGACTTCTCAACTAAGGCTAAACCCCTCAGTTCTCTGGCGGAAAAGGGACGGCCTTTCAAGTGGACGCCGGAGTGTGAAAATGCCTTCGAGATACTGAAGCAGAAATTGATAGAAGCTCCTATCCTGGGGTTCCCCCGACCAGAAGGCCAGCTTATTATGGACACGGACGCCAGTGATACGGGGTTGGGCACGGTGCTGGCACAAGAACAGGATGGGGAAGAGAGAGTATTGGCTTATGGCAGTCGCACCCTTAGCAAACCTGAGAGAAACTATTGTGTTACGCGGCGGGAGTTGTTAGCCATCGTTTTTGGCCTCCGGAAATTCAGACACTATTTAGTGGGTCGGCCGGTGGTAGTGCGCACCGACCATGCATCCCTTCGGTGGCTATTGGAGTTCAAAGAACCAGAGGGCCAGCTGGCGCGGTGGCTTCAGATCATAGGCACTTATGACATAGTGATACAACACCGACCAGGAAAGGCCCATGGTAATGCGGATGGCCTATCCAGGACACCCTGTAAACAATGCGGCAGAGACCCTGAAGAAGACAGGCGGTGGTGTCGTGTCTTCACAAGAGCTCAGAGTCAAGTGCTAGAAGGAGGGAACCGATCCCCCGCGGAGGGACCGGACCCTCCAGTGGGGCCGGCATGGGAAAAGCTGCAGAATGATGACCCCCTTCTCAGGGAGGTACGGGGGTGGGTGGAAGGAGGAGAGGTCCCCACTGAAGCGGTAAGACGGGACTGGAGCTATGAGAAGAAGGCCTGGTATGCCCAGAGAGAGAGGCTGACAATACACAAGGGCGTGTTGGGCCGGAGGTGGATAGGGGAGGCGGGGTCGGCCCACTTCCAGATAGCAGTTCCCAAGCCTAACAGGAAAGATGTGCTGCAGGAGGTACACGGAGAACCACTGGCCGGACACCTAGGGCGTAACAAGACCATCAGGCGGGTACAGGGAGGATATTACTGGCCTGAATTCCGGAGGGATGTCACCCGGTGGTGCGAGCAGTGTGAGCCGTGCCTGCGGCGGAAGGCAGCCCCCGCCCCCCACCGAGCTCCAATGGGACATGTTGGGGCTGGTCTACCACTCCAAAGGGTAGCCCTGGATGTGATGGGACCTCTGCCCCCGACCTCACGGGGTAATCAACACATTCTGGTAGCGGCCGACTATTTCACTAAGTGGACGGAGGCCTATGCCATTCCCAATCAGGAAGCGCCCACCGTGGCAAGGAAATTGGTGGAGGAGCTCATATGTCGGCTAGGGGCGCCGGTGGAGATTCACACCGATCAGGGCAAGAATTTCCAGTCGGGGTTGTTCAAGGAGATAGTAGCCTTGCTGGGGGTCAAACAAACAAGGACTTGCGCTTTTAGGCCTCAAAGTGATGGAATGGTGGAAAGAGCTAACCGGACCATTGAGGCGTTACTGGCTACGGTGGTGGCCACCGACCAGCAGGATTGGGACCTGCAGCTCCCCTTTGTGATGGCCGCCTATAGGTCATCGGTGCATAGCTCCACCGGAGTATCGCCTAACATGATGATGTTGGGAAGGGAAACAACCGTCCCCCTGCATCTGATCTACCCATTGGACCCACCTCCGAGGAATAAGGCTGGATACGTGGCTGAGGTCCAGGAGAAGATGGCACGGGCGTATGAGGCAGCTAGGAGTAACATAGGGAGGTCGGTGGCCCGCCAACGACGTAACTATGATGCGAGGGCGGAGGAGGGCCATCTGCCAACGGGATCCCAGGTCTTCTACTATCACCCCCTAAAGAAGAGAGGACTGTCACCCAAGTTGCAATGTTATTGGACCGGCCCGTGGACTGTGCAGGAGAGAATAGGGGATGCAGTGTACAAGATAAAGAGAGGCCGTGTAACCAAGGTGGTACATTTTGATTCTATAAAGGAGGTCTGCCTGCCAGAGGAAGAGGATCTGGGGGATGAATGCAAGGAGATAGACCCGGCGAAGGAAGAGGTAGCCAACCCCGACCATGGAGCGGGGGATGGATCGCCGGGGGCTAAGGCGATACGGGCGATAATAAGGGACCCTAACCCCGGGCCGCGTGACCAAGCATACTTACCTGTTAAGATGGCTGAGGGTGGGGACAGCTGGTGGAAATGGTGGCGGGAGGAGGAGACTCGGGTGAGAGCAGAAGCTGCAATGGCCCACTGGAGGGGTGAACCCCCAGATGACGAACCCCCCCTGGATGAAGAATATTTATCCCCTCTGGAGGAGGAGACCGAAGAAACTAGGGAAAGAAACGAGTTCAAGAGGGCAGAGTGGGCCAGACGGAGGAAGGACCCAGAGAGATGTCGTATCTTAGGCAGGCATGCAGAGAGGTGGCGGGTCTATGAAATGCTAGAGGAGGCAGAGCACGATAACGAACGGAACGAGGAGAGGGAGAGCCGTCTAGTAGCCCCGGGTCGCTTACCCCGGAGGCCTAAAACACCGCCTAAGGCGGAGGAGACGCCTAAGGTTGCGCCTACGTGTCTACACTTAGTACAGGCTGGGGTCACGGCACCGCCGGGCGCCTTCAGGCCTGCTACGCCGCCTAGCTCGGGGGACGGGCCTAAAACTCCGCCTAAAGCGTCGAGCGCGCCCTCTGCCGGAGTTATAGCCCCGCCAAAACCGGTGTTGCTACGAAACCAGAATGCGAGTGACGTCAATGAGGAGGGAGACGACCACTATTTGAAGATAACAGTCACTTTCCCGATAGAAATGGCGGAGGACAGACGTGTTGTAATGAGGAAGGTGGAGGAGAGCTGTAGAAATGGTGTAACAGGGGACACACAAGCCGGGCGGGAGGAAAAAAAAAAGGGGCCAAGGGAGCGCGTAAAGAAAGACGGGGTTCACCGGGAGGGCCGCCGGAGGGAGAGAGGGGGCCGATCTCCACCCAAATCCTCGTCCTCACGGTCCCACAGCCGCCCTAGGCATGGGGGAAGGGAGAATGATAGAAATAAACACCGCCAACGGCCCACCGAGGAGACAGTCCACCGAAAAGTAAACAACAAACCCTACAGGAAGAAGGACCGTGCGAAAGACAGCTGGTCAAGAACCCATTCCCACGTCCACTACCCACCGGAACGTTCGGAGGGAGGAGCAGAGCGGACGTTCTCACGGTCGGGTGACGGCCTCGTGACAGGGGAAACCCCGGTGGCACAGGCGTGCGGGGAAGGTTCCTGGCTGCTAATTGGCCAAGACAACTCAAGGGGGAGGGGTGTGGCCGGGCCGGGGGTGTATAAAGGAAGGACTCATCCCCGGGATTCGGCAATATCGACCATCGATTGGAAGCAGTTAGAACTCGGTAATATGCCTAAGACACACGAAGACGAGAAGTCCGTGCCCATGGTATGGGTAGGGGGAGTGCAGATACCAAAGCACAGGTGTGAGATCTGCAGGGAGGAGGGCAAACCGTATGCCTTTGGACGCAGCGATGCTTTAAAACGCCATCAGAGGAAGCATGAGGCCGTGCAAGAAGGATACGAGTGCCCCTCCACCGGCTGTGAATACCAGGTCGCCAAAGATTACAAGAATGACCTGGTGCGCCACGTGGAGAGACAGCACCCGGACATAAAAGGATGGGTGCCCCCGAAAGAGACCAAGCAACTGCGGCTTGCTAGTGAAGAGGAGGCGGGGGCCGTTCCAGCACAAACTCCAGGCACCTCCACGTCTACAAAACCCAAGTCTAAAGGCAAACCCCGGAAGGTTAAGGTCCACACGTCAAAAGGAGGGGCTGGGAAGGCAGAGGAGCCGGCCGAGTTCGCCGCCGCAAGCACTTCTAAAACGGAGGCGGTGGTGCCCTCCAGCCAGACACCGGGCAGCGCCTCTATCATATCGTCACTGGTGTCCCCCGGGATAAGCATAGGGGCTGAGGAAATGGAGGAGGTGGCCGCAGCGGCCAAATATCTAGAGGAACTGGTGGGACTGAAAACTCCCCCCAATCAGGGACTACCTGCACAAGGGGTGGCCACCCGGAGTAGTACTGGCAAGGGGCGGAAACGGGTGTCCGAGGAGGCAGTGGAGGAGCCCCCTGACAAAAAGGTGCGCCGGTCCCCCGGTAAGGAGGGAGCTGTCCGCCGGGTTACAGAAATGATAACGGACCCCGTTACCGGTAAATATCAATTGGAGCCAGAGGAGGAGGGAAAGGTTCTCTTTGTTCTTAAATTACTAATGGACAGGTACAGTAGGGAGGGGGAGACCCCGACCAAAACCTTAACTAGACTCCAGAAGGAGTTGCCGGTGGGCACACTAGACGTAGATGAAATAGAAAAGGAATATGAGGCGGCTAGGACGGGTATACCAACACGGAGAACCCAGCTAAAGGTTGGGACTTACGATGACGTCACAGACGACGGTTCACAGTCAGCTCAGGAGTCCAGCCCGGAAAAAGGAAAGGCATTCGAAATTTCCGGGGGACTCGATTCCAGCCCTGAAAAACTGCCGGAGTACACCTTAAAGGAGGACCGCCCCAAGCCCCACATTGAACCGGAATTATGCACACCTGCTGAGGAAGGGGCCACCTCCACCCCCGACTCCCCGGAGGAGGAGGAGGACAGGGGACCAGGTAAACCCGACCCCGAAGACGTAGCCACGAAGATGGTCTCCGCTCCAGCTAAAGTTGATGAAGAGATCTTTGAATACCCCCCCGGCGTGGCTGGCTACCCTGACCTCGAGGAGCAGTATGCAGCGATGATCAAAGCTGGTAGAGAGAGGGCCAGGCAGAAGGAGTTAGAGGAACAAAAGAGGTTAGAGAAGGAGAGAGAAATGGAAAGACAGAAGGCTATAGAGGAAAAGAAAGAAGCAGAAGCCAGGGTGGCGGAGGAGGAAAGAGCTTTGAAAGAACAGAAATCTAAAAAGACAAGAAGAGGAAAAGGGAAAGGCCCGGGAAAGAGTAGCCAGAAAACAGGATTAGAAACACTGATGGAGCAGGTTACCGTGCGCACGGGGGGGACCCCGGAAAAGGCTAGTCCACCAGCGGTGCCCCAGACTCCCACCCCCGGAACGCGGCGCAGCCTTGAGGAAATATTACTGAGTACATTAACTCCCACGGGCCAGCGCCCCAAGACCCCGGCAAAGACGAGCTCCGGCAGCAAACCCAGGGACAATGAGGGGGAACCCGTTGGTGTAACCCCCCAACAAAAAGGCAAGATGGCCGGGAGAGCAAAAGGGAGGCCTGACTTAGTGCATTACCCCAGGACGGTTACTGTTGGATTGGAGGGGCTGGTGGTGCAGTCTCCCAAGGGGGACTTTCTCTTACAAATTGAGGCTGGGGAGGAGGCGGGACACATGGAGACTATGGTGTTGGTGCCGGAGGGGGTGGAGACGGTGCAGGGGAGTGTGGAGGATGAGGACCCTTTAGGCCCACCGACCTCCGAACGTGTTATAATAGTGACAGACGCCCAGGTGGTACCCATACCTGACGGGGGCGTGGCTCCCACACAAGGAGTAGTGTCTGTAAGCCACGTGGTGGTTGCCCCTTCCCCGGCTCCCGACTCTGGAAAAAGGGTAGAGGTGGAGGAGAACTTGATGCCCTGGAATGAGGACTTCACAGGCCCCCGTGAGCTGCAGGAGTATACGAGGCGCTTGCGGAACCCGGGGAACTTGGGGCCCGAGATGAGAGTGGTGCCGGGGGGGGTGTGCAGCTCGGCAGTGCAAAGCTTGGCTGACGGTGATGTGGAACTGGTTCAGGTGACCCGAACCAGGTACGCCAAGGCGTCCAGGGAGGGACTGTGCTCCAGATGCGGGCAGCCATGGCCTATTACCCCGAAGGCCCCGGAGAAGGAGGAGAGACAGGAGGAGGAAGCCTCTACGAGCACCCAGTAAAAAGGGTAAGTGTCTCTTCCGGTGTATCTACGGCGGGGGAAACGGAAACTCCAGTACAGGAGGGCGCCGGCGGAGGTCGATGGGAGGAAAAGGAGGGAGGGCGGTGATGCAGCCGGGTCGGAGGGTGACTGCGGGATAAGCTGGGATGACGTGGAATGCACCCGAGTAATCTATGGGTGTAAGCCAGTACAGGCTGGGGGAGCAGTAGCACCTTAAATGAAGGACAAAATGCATCAGTTCCGGTGGGGTAAGCAGTACAAGTGCCTTACCTTGTGTTGCAGACCTGGTCGAGCCGCGGGGGGGCGGCATCCGGAGGCAGGCGGAGGAGAAACGGCAACAACCGGAGGGAGGTGGCCGTCGGTGGACGGTTCGGAGGACCGGTGGACGGCTCGGTGGATGAGTCGGGGGCATCTCGGCGGTGGCAGTGATGTTGTATTGGTCTTGAAGGCAGCGGTTGTATAATAGTTAAACCATTTGTAAATTATGAAGCTATCCGTTGGAGCATGCTATAAGTATTGATACTGTGTATACTGTATGATTATCTATATTGCTCAATGTATTTGTTTAAAAGTAATAATCACAAACACCCAGGGGCCATGGTGTATAATTGTTTATTCAAAATTGGATACCCATCTGCAGGAGGGTACTCTGACATTCTTTCCCAGTACGACTGTTAATTAGTTGGGGAGAGTGTGGCGTAGACCGAGCCGACGTCGGTGGATCCCGAAACCATCCTGGCATGGGGGCGGGGGGAAGCCGGCGGAGGCGGAGTCACGTCAGCATTGTGTTATTCGGAGTAGCGTCTTCGGCGGCGGTGTATGTTGTACATACACCAGCGCCGGTGGACTTGCAAGTGTATAAATACTGGAGGTGTCCCACCGGACAGGCAGTCTGAGATTGGGGTGGCTATAGGACGCACCGGCACTTGCACCAGAGAGGAGGAGCAGCGGCATATAGATAGAGATATACTTAGCTGGTGTGGCAGAGCAAGCCAGGCAATAAAGAATTCACGTTAATTATACTTGTCCGTGTTACTGGTCGTCATTCTCTTATCCGGAGGAGCTTGGAGAGCGCTACAATATATATATATATTCATATATTGGTAGAGTAATATGTTTAGATCATGAATATTGTAATAACTAATTGAATAAATGTGTGATGTTTGCACAATTCAGGGATTACAAAATGTCTACAGTGTGCACAGAGGCGACCCTTTGGGTCTCCAGTGCTAAGGAATAGACATTCCATTGGGAAACCTTTTTTCCCCGCTCTTTCAATCTCTGTGTTCACCAATGTACCATAATGATGTCATTCTTTTGGCATGTATATCCAAGCTGGCACAGCCTCTTCCATTAACACACTTCTATGGAGATTGGAAGGTGGACTACCCATCATTGTCAGACCATGCACATGCTCTCAGCTTACGCAGGCCCTATCATTATTTGTTCAAAAGTTACATCAAATTTGTGTGTGTGTGGGGGGGGGGGATAAGTTCTTTCCGAGTTATCAGCGTTTTTGACGCTTAGCTCTGGTCTACAAATCTAATGCCATTTGCCATCCTAATGCGTGAATGCAGGCCTGGAGAGCAAGCCACCATGGCTGTATTTATATATAAATGCATCGTAGACTCCTCAAGAGTCTGTATGAGTTTGTAATGCAGTGCTGGTCATTTACTCACTAACGATGCATTGGTGCACTACAGCGACAAAATGAGGCACGATGCGGCCCCTAAAGGCCTTCCAGTATGTATGTACCTGTGAGTGTGTGCCTACATGTATGTAGAAGTCAGCTTTGGTACAATATAGGAGCTGCTGTTCTGTGCGTAATAGTAGCAGACACTGCCAGCACCCACCTCCAGCAGCACATGGAGGCGGCTACAGTGGACAGACGTGTCCAGTCCCGTCCTCCTGCACCTTGCCACTATTTATAATACTACTACCTCTCCCTGTCCCTCCCCCCCCCCCCCACACACACACACACACACATCCTCCCAGCTCCCACCACCAGTCGCCACCAGGGCCACACGTCACTGACTCTTTTCCACCGTCACACACACACACACACAGGCACTGCTACATACATACAGTGAGACAGGGCTACCTTAACAAGACCATATTAACTTTTGTGGTACTGATAGATCAATAAATTAACTCAGCCTGCGAAGGACACAGAGTAGATAGCAGAGAGACAAGGGACGTAATAGTAACAAGAGACTTATCAGGGTTGTTGGTGTGTGGCAGATATGAAGGTGGTAGACAGTCCAGAGTTTTAAGGAACACGAAATTCTGCTAGGATTGTCCTTGGTCGCGCAGGCAGATAAAAAAGCAATAAATTTTAGACTGTGGTCAGTCTCTCCTCTAGACACAGCATAGTGTAACCTGATACACAATATATAAATAACACCAGACTTTGGATATCTGCCTGACAACAAAAGGTGATAAAAGTCTTCATTAGGCAGTTATTACCCTAAAACAGGTAAATTAAGCATGAATGGATTACCGGGTATAATTGTAGTCATATTAGAAGTAATAATACAGAATATGTTCAGGATATTGTTATCAATCTCTGTACATTAAGACATGTTCATGATACTACTTCTAATGGGGCTACAGACTTAATTAAAACAGCCAAATGGAGCACAACTCATGCTTGATACTCATCCATTGATTGATAGTGGTGTAAAAAATTAAATGTGTGAAGTGTCTAGGACGGAGAGGGCACTGATAGTGGGATAAAGAAGAGTGAGACGCTATAATCACCCACTCACATACCCGCACATTGATCAGATCAGCCACAGAACCCCCCCCCCCTCCCACCCCAACCTCCCACCCAATCACACACGGTCGCACTTACTCACACACACACGCACGTGGGGAGTGGAGGGATCGGGACGTTATCCTACCAGACCCACACACTGGAGCTAGTTCCCTCATCTGCACCTCACCCGGCACCCACCTACCTTTTATAACGAACCGCTGGTCCCGGCCTACCTGCTGCTGCAGCCGTCAGTCCCACACAGCACGTTCAGATAGCAGCTGACCGGGCACCAGCAGTGGCAGTGGTGGTAGTATCAGCAGGAGTGGTGACTAGTCAGTCAGTGTTAGGATCAGGACGAGGACCACCGTGAGGAGGGAGATGGTGGTAAGGGCTCGTTGTACTTGAACCTCTGTGTCCCTCACTTACACACATGCCTGATCTCACCTAGAGCACCTGGAGGAAGTTACTTAGTCTCCTCACCTGGACATGTGGCAGATTGGAGTAGGGAGTGGGGCCAGCTTGTAGACCCTGATCCACCTGAAGAGGGCAGCTTGATCCCACAACAGGAGGACTCAATAGGAGGAGAAGTGGTTGATCTACCTTAAGGAGGTATTTGCTAGCAGTGGACAGGAGTGGTTGTGGGACCACAGGCACCCACCCCGTGGACGTGTGTGAGTTGGTGGTCCCTGATCAAGCTGCTGTATATCTGTATGTGTACATACAGCACCTGGAGTGGCTACAGTAGTTAGCCTTAGCCGCCTGGAGGAGTGGAGGAGACCTCCCGCGTCTCCCCCGTCCACCTGTGTGCAGGTAAACAGGCAGACAGGTGTGACTTGGCAGCTCGTGGTACCTGGAGGAGGGATCACACCATCAGGAAGGATCAATTCCTCCTCAAGGACCAGGAGGAAGGAGCGTCTCAGACCGAGGAAGAGGCAGAGGTCTGGGCACCAGTTTGTAGTAGAGAGGTGAGAAGGAGAAGGAGGGGGACTAGCCGTGCTAACCGGCCCGCCAGCCACACAGGCGGGCAGGCAGGCTGCCCCCGGCCCCCAGCCCATGCACAATCTCTACCAACTGCGTGTTGATTGAGCAGGAAGAAAGGAGTCTGGTGTTTATCAGTGTTCATTGACAGGCGTAGAGAGAGTTACAAACCAGAGGTTTCTGTGACTGTTCCTTCCGCACGTCATCAGCACCGCCAACATGCTCTCAAACGTTGCGCCGTCAGCTGGAACGCGGCACACACCGACGACGACGAGCCCGACTTCCGGTATGGAGGGTGCGGCGTGATGCTGGAACCGGAAGTGGAAGAAGTATTTAGGGAGGAGAGTCAGGAACGGACAGGGACGAGTAGAAAGGATAGGGACAGGACTTTGTGGAGTAGGATCTCCCGACGTAGTGTTTAGTACCGTGGAACTACCAAGTTTATAATCCAAAGGGATGATTGATTCTCTAGTCAACGTGGAATTAAGTTATAAATGAACTGTTGAGATACCTTCATTAATGATACAACGTGAATATAGCCTCCATGAGTGATCTCAGACATGAAATGATCTGTACATCTAGTCACGAATGAATATTTATTTATGTTAATTGGCTCTAAGAGCACAGCTTTCTAAGTTATATTAAAGACTCATTAAATGATCTCGCACTCGGATAAAATAATACAAGCACCTATTTATGAACAACAAATCGCCAACGTTTATTTATATAAAAAAAAAATACACCAAAATACCAAATACAAGAGTCTTTTAACCAGGAGTATATATACACTTAGTCCCAACGTGGACTTCACCCTATTTCTATACCCCCGCATCCTGCGTCTCGCACAGACGCAGCAGACAAGGTGTCACAGACAGGAAACGGAAATAGTAGTGCCAGAAGTAGTACGGTCTGATGCTGGCGGGCGGCACGTTGGCGGCAGGGGGCACCACAGTCGGTGGTCGGGGTTTAATAGACACGGGGGCAACAGTCGGTATGGCGGCCAAGAGGCTGTGTCTACGGCCCACCATCACCCACAGGAGGAGGCCCATAGAGGTGGTGACTGGGGCAGGTACCAGTAACGGTATAAGGACACTCACCAATGGACAGGTAGGATGTGTGACCTCAAATAATTAAGTTCACATGAAATGATACAATTCAGTGCTCTAACCTTGTGACGCAGGAAAAATTACTGATAACTGTGGCCAATTGTCCTTGTCGGGGTGTTTTTGGGTACATGTGGCAACTTACAAGCGATCAAGGGGTCGGGATCACAAATGGTGAAGATTCAGAAGTGTATGGACCATGAATAGTAGACAAATGCTGACTAAAATAGCCTGCAAAATAGAATGGACAGGCCGAACCTCCCCTGACCTCTGCACTTATAGGGGTGACGTTGGTGGAGAGGTAGGATGCAGAATAGATTTGACCCGTGGAGAATGGTCCTCAGCATTATTTCTAATACAATGCAGATAGAAGCATATAAGCTGTACAGAGAGGAGGTTATAGGATATTGGTGGTGGGAGGGGGTGGAACATGGACAATAATAGGCAGTGGTCAAACAGGGTGCAGGGAGTGGAGACTGGCTGATCCAAAGGTGCACCATCAGTCATCATGGCCTGTCCAGCAGTCTAACCCCTCCTGTGTCTATCCACCTGGGGTTCTATAAGATGCGGCACTTCGCTGCATAGACACATTACTATAGGGCATTAGCATATTAGGCTATGGAGGCCGCCATCTTGGTTAGGCCCCCGACTCCAGAGCAGAGAATTCTGGGTAAATTTCTTATCAACCTCTATAACAATGGTCAGTGATAAGACTGGCAAGCTTCATCTTGCTCCTTATCTTAATCACCCATCCATTGTTTGAGGTGTGAAGTAAGGTGAAAACCCTGATAGGGAGACAATGCCCTGATTGGCTCACCTGTGGTATTCAACAGAAATTTCAATGACGTATTGCTCTTTCATTATAATTAGTTAATCTATTTCTAGATCATCTACTTAAAGTTGTTGATATGGAGAATCCATAAATATTATTTATAGAAAATCCTATGGATAGTAATTATTGGCAGGTTGGCAAACTAGACTATACAAAGAGGCCAAATGATGATCTAGTCCCGTATAGGTGGTGGAATACCCTGGGCCCTTGCAGCTCCTGTCCCAAGGTGTAGCAGCACCATATGGGTTATGTCTGCTACAGAGTAAGAATACTACAGGAGATGTTATGTCACACCTTTATGTATACCTATACTGTCTGCTGCATGCACACGTGGAATAATACCTATATTAAATAATACCTTGTGTGCAGCACATGACGTATATATGAGTTAGTACAAGGATCAGTGACTCCCCATGTGGCATAGGCTGCCAGTCCTTGTGCAGGTAGATCCCACCCCCACCCTCAGCTTTCACCATCCCATTATGTTGGTTCCCTATGTATTAATGTACAGCTCCCCCGCCGACCTTCACAGGTACAGGTAGGTTGTGGTAGCCAAGGAGGGAGGGAGGGGGCTGAAATACAGGTGGACTCTGTGATGGCTCTGAAATGTACAAGTATTGTGGCTGCAGAAAAGGCATGGGAGGGGAGGGTAATATTTATTCAAAAGATTTTCCTTACGTCAGGTACTATTAACCTTAGAGTCTCAAACTAACCAAACTTTTGCCACCACTTCAAGACCCCCTATCCACAACCTTCCCTATTTCAATGTCCATGCAATGATATAACTTTCCAATATTCTGAAAATTAATCCCTATTGAATCTACTTAGACAGTAGAATGCCAGTAGCATACCTGGACACTTAAACCCTTGAAGGACAGCATGGGGTTCTAATGCAACTCGCAGTTTTGTCTACATGACATGAATGTAGGTAGCCCTGGTGAGTGAATCCCCTGCATTCATGCACAATACTGGCCGTACATAATTTATTATTCTTCCAAAGATTCTACAAAATTTACCAAAGCAATAGTAATAGTGCATCCCAATATGAATCTGAAGCTGTTGAGGCATTATGCTATAGATGAAGGGTTAATGCTCTTGTAACCAGGCTGCAGCATGGCAGGTAGTAAGAGAGGATCAAGAGCTCCACACCTGGGGGAGGTCTGGGTTTATACGTATACATCATGGGCAGAGGTTTGGGTTTTAGTTGAACATTATGAGTGGGGAGGGGGGTCTAGGTCTGTCCCAGTGGCCCAGTGTTATAGAAGCTGCTTGTTCCTGACGGTCACAGCGGTCATCCAGGCATGAAGGTGGGTACCAGTGCAGCAACAGGAGGAGGATATAGATACACTATATAGAGGTAGTAAGGGCCATGACCCACTGACTCTGACCCGTGACAAGGGTTGGGATAGGGCTGGGTTATTTTGGGTCCTATAAACACCACCCCACCCCCTAACACACGTCTATACCCAACCAACCCGACCCCAGTGCCCCCAATTTCCATATATGTGTATACCCATATAGCCCAATTTACTTACACTCCTATATCGAGGTATGCAATGGGGATGAAAGCCTTATATTTTCTTGGGTATCAAGGTTATGTCTTACACAGAATGGTTGCTACCCAAAGGTGGCCTCTTTTCAGACACCCACATTTGTGTATTTGTTGTGTTTTTTATGAGATAATGTCTTAGGCACATTCCACTTTCACCCTCCGGTTGTTAGTTGAGATAATAGCTTGGTTTTGCTCTGGTGATGTTTGCTTTGAGATCGACTCATTGATATCCACCAGTTCATGTTCTGTAGGTTTATAGACGCTGTGTGTCATTGTAGTGTTGACAAATCCATGGATGTGTCTCTGAACTCCTCGTTCTGGTTAATGTCTCAGCACAAAGCACCAGACATGGAGAAGGAGGCAGAACAGACACACGGCTTCTGTGTCTCCAGTAACAGTCCTGGGTGTACACACATAGGTGTCATAGTTACTACATGGCAGCACGACGGCACCAGTTACCGGTAGGGTTACTGTGACACATGGGTGATATTACTTCTCCCTATGTTAAGACTGTTTGTGCAGTTTCAGTGCTTTAATGGTACCTGCCATTTTGTCGACATGGTGAATGAATATGCGATGTTGAGAAACAAGCGAGAAAGGCATCGGTTCTTCTTGAATGCGATCACGCCAACCTTTACAATGTGGATGATATTCCTGACAGCTTCACATGATGCACCAATTTGGCCCTGAATAAATGCATTATGAAAACTCATGATCATAAAGCCTTACACTATTACACCCCATTTACTGTCACATGTCGTTGACACTCCCTATATATGCAAGTCATGTTTGTAGTGTCACTTGAGATAAGCACAATAATACCAATTAGCAGTCATTGAGTTAGTCCATCAGTACATAACCCTGTGTACAGACGGCACTTGGAGAGCAGACTGGAGAGGTGGTAGTTGACCTATGACTCCTGTGTCTATAATGGTCAAGTCCATATGGACATTATACCTACTAGATTGGCTGCCTTTGCTGTTGTTGATGTGACTTTACCTGACCACTGTCGCTGCTTCATTGTTTTCATAGAAACTCGCTGATTGTGCATTCAGGAAATGTATACGTTAACTGCAATTTAAGGTTAGCAGTTTTCTGCTCTTTCTGATATTCCAGTTTCATGAACTACGCTACTGTCACTTGTAGGAGTCAGTTAGACAGCTGCTGTTAATGGTCATAGGTACCTGTCCACCCCCATCGACACCAACAGCAGCAGTTAGTGCTGTAAACGCTCTGATTTAACCCCCTTCTCCACACCAGGTTTCAGACTTATCATAGGGATAGACTCTACAGGGCTACTACGGTACATTCATAATACCATGCGGACGGACCCTACAGGATTGGTACTCAGCCAAAGGATCGGTATGATGCACCATTGCAGTCCTGGCGAGTACTCACCAGCACTGCATTGGCGCATCAGTGATGTTTGATCCTGAATGCATCATGCTGGTGTTACAGGGTTACCTTCTAATATATAGCTGGTTACCTGAGTAGCTCTGACCGCTCCAGGGTCCGCTGCTGACTTTGCCTACCTCTGCATCAAAGCACCAGGTGAGAGGGGCACAGGTGTGTGTATAGAGGTACATCAGGCTCATTATATATGGCAGCCATCTTTCCCCTATTAACCTGTGTAGGCGGTCATATCGTGCCTTAGAAACAGACCATGAATTAGTCATCCCAATTAAAGCCAAAGATCTAATCATGCTGATGCAGAACTTGAATTTGAAGTGGATTAGTGAGTATAGACGACTATTTCCACACCCCTTACACTGAAAAAAAAAAAAAATGGCAAGACTGTGACTGAGTTTCGTAAACTAATGGACATAGTGCCAAAATGGTGCCATTCTGGGTTCATTTCACTGTCACTGCACTCATCTTAGGATTTCTAGGACAATCTTAGAATGTCAAGCCTACAGAGAGGTATATCAAGGGTTTCCAGGTGTATATTAAGAATGATTCCCTACCACCACCTGAAGGTGGATGAGTCTCAGTGTGGGTGAGAATGCACGGTTAGAGTGGAACAGGTGTGTAGTAGAACTGACAGGATGATGACCCTGTGTTTTCTCCAGTAGCACAGTCAGCATGTCAGTGCCACCTGTAGCCCCATGTTACATGGAGGTCATGAGATGCTCGTATTGAGGAGGAGGGGGGAGGGGGGGCACTATGGTTCATGGGCCTTAATCGTCATGATACACCAATGTAGTAGGCATGTCTGACAAACTTCAATTCACATAAGTAATCCTATACCAATGTACAGAATAATATACATTGTAACTGTATTATAAATGGTCTAATGCTGAGTCTTGCATGTGGATCCGTAGGGGCTGCTTGGTGAGAGTGTCCTGATAACGTGTTAACGAGAGTTTTCATCTCATAAAGGTAAAATTTATGGTCTCCTCCCCTAAACTCAACCACTTACTCAAAGAGCCTACAGGTAAGACCACGGAGTACTCCGTATGAAACAATTACCGTTGGGACTCGCCAATATATCCCAAAGAAGCATGGTAAAATGTAACCTTATGTATAATAAACCGCTGCGGATACACACCCAGTGTATGTGTTTCATTAGTTGATACATGTAATAACCGAAGGTTCACAATAATTGTGCTCACATATAGCGTATAGCCGATACGCATACCGCCATATTACCTACTCATATTTACTGTTACCTTAGTTTTCCCCCATTCAAATGGACGTGCACACGTGGCAGAAATCACGACCACGCTTAATACAATACGGTAGGGAAACACAATCAAGGCAGTTTATTGTTAACGTTTTGGGGGTGGCATGATGACTCAAGGTGTAAGATTGTCACGATGGCAGTGCCATTCTTTTTTTTTTAATGGGTTGCCCCATGCCAACTTTGGCAACAAGTGAAACTCCAATAAACATATCAAAAAGGAAAGCTGCTCTGTGGAGGAAAAAGTTGCCGAGAGTCGATGACGTGTTCAGCAGTGGAGAAGCTCTGTCTGTAGTTGTCCAAAAATAGAGGACTATAAGTATAACTTCAGCCAAGGTTATAACAATGAAACTTGTTGGTGCTATATGATTACTTGTAGCACCACAGTTATTGGTGCTATATGATTACTTGTAGCGCCACAGTTATTGGTGCTATATGATTACTTGTAGCGCCACAGTTATTGGTGCTATATGATTACTTGTAGCGCCACAGTTATTGGTGCTATATGATTACTTGTAGCGCCACAGTTATTGGTGCTATATGATTACTTGTAGCGCCACAGTTATTGGTGCTATATGATTACTTGTAGCGCCACAGTTATTGGTGCCATATGATGACTCATAGCACCACAGTTATTGGTGCTATATGATTACTCGTAGCACCACAGTTATTGGTGCTATATGATTACTTGTAGCACCACAGTTATTGGTGCTATATGATTACTTGTAGCACCACAGTTATTGGTGCTATATGATTACTTGTAGCGCCACAGTTATTGGTGCTATATGATTACTTGTAGCGCCACAGTTATTGGTGCCATATGATGACTCATAGCACCACAGTTATTGGTGCTATATGATTACTTGTAGCACCACACATACCTGTGTACACACATGATAGAACCAGGTATTGCCAATATCAGGCCTTAACCTGTCTGCACACCTTATCGTGCAAGTCGCCATCCAAATAGACATCTGACCCTCATGTTGACCTCTCTATAGTCTGTTTCCGTAGCCATAGAAGTGCACACAACGGCACAGATTTGCAGCTTGACAAATCTAACACAGCAAGTTCTATAAAGATCCACAAGTCCAACAGATCCTACCAGCCTGATAATGGCCGGTGTGATCAGCAGACACTGGAAGAAAATTGACGTCAAATTAATAGATTACTAGATCAGTGTAAGGCTCATGCATAGAATCTGGATATAGCCCCATTTTCTTACATGTCTTTTTACACTATACCTTACATAGTGTGATGTTGTGCGCCCCCCCCCCCCCCCCCATCTGTGCTCTAAGTAATAGCTCTGTAAGTTACACAAAACCCTGTGGACCTACTCCACGCCATGTATTGGTGCACTTAGTGGTACAATAGTATAGTAGCTGTTTGCTATACCATATAGTGGTATATGGTACACTATGTAACACCAAGGTGGTATATGGATCAGTGAGGTACAGGGATTAGTAGCAGCAGACCTCTCAGGCCTCTATACCTACCTACAACTCCCACTGTGACTGTGCTAGTCGGCACAGGCTTAACTTGGTCAAACTACTTTGATCCTAGTAAGGTATTACCCCGCCCCCTCCTCCTCTTTTACCATCCACCTCAGTCTCCTCTTTATAGCACACTCATACATACACCAGCCCCTACCATGTCTGAGGTTTTCACTGAAATCTTGAAATATTTTTGGCCGACCTCCTGAACTCCTTGGTATATAGTTTGGTATATTGTACCCTAAACCCTCCAATTCTAATTGCCTGGTCTGCTACCACTCTATGCAGAGAAACTAGAGGGCAAGCTGGTGCACCTGATGTACACACTATGATGATCTGAAGTATTGGTTGAAAGTTCCTCACCAACATTGGATTGGCGCATGATAAGGGGCCTGAAATATTAAGGCATGACGCTCTCTTTAAATGGTTACGACCCCCACCCCCGGTATGGCCTGTGAGACTAGCGGTGGTCTACTAACAGTGAGTTAGTTAGATTTAGACCTCTACTGTGTGGTTTTTTGGTGAGCAGCACTGCTTTAGGTGCCTAGACCTGCTGCCATTAACGTCGTGGTTACCCGGGTGTAGATAGCACCACGCCTGCTTCTAGACTGTAGTAGAAAGGGGACGGTGCTTTGTGATATATAACAATTGGGCGGGCAATAGGGGACGTGGAGTTTAGGATTCAGGACCTGTCTGTGGAAGTAGCCTTAAAAAGCCCCTCAAAACCACCACAAGAACTTGTCCATACATTATTTTGTGGCAGATTCCTTCATTTTCATGTATTTAAAAATTGATCAATGAATAGCCAGAATCTAAATTTTCACCAATCTAGAAGTGCAAATGGACATTCAGGCATGAAAGTCTTCATGGATTTCCCTGATTTCAGGGATTTTGAAGTTCCAAGGCCCTATACATTCATACAAAACCCAGGTTTTTGGGCCAATATTGGACCATTTCAGGGATTTTCGTACTCCCTGACTTTCATCCCTGGACATTCCCTTAGTGTACACAATAGGCATGGTGCAAATGGTCAGTCCCTCTTTGTAAGGCATTATCAGGCGTCCCCTATCAGTGCCCTACATAGATTGGTGCACAGAATGGCTTTACAGGATTTGGACTACTTGAGTCAGTGGTAGTGTGCTGATAATAATACAAGTTATATATGACAAACACACACACTCAACTTCTACTTGGTCTTTAGAACTAGAATGGACTTAAGTTCCCTCTCCCTTCACCTCTTATGTTTATCAGGAAAGTCCAACAATATCAAAGATATGAGTGTAGGTGATAACTTGAGGGTAGGTATTCTGAGTGGTTATGAATTACACACGTGGGAGTGAATAATACTTGAGCAGAAGAAACCAAATAAGATGATATCAGGTCATACATTCACCGTTTCTTTGTATCAAGCAAAGTTTGTAAATGGACATAAAGAATTAATTCATTACCTAAAACTAGGTACAACATATTCAGGGATTCACTATGGCTAAGTTCTTGTTAATGCTTTAAAGAAGAAAAAAGAAAGAAATAGAAGCCCAAGACATAGGTGAGAAGGGTTAATATCGTAAAAGACAACTTAGTATCAGTAATGTCAGCACGCTAACCACTCAGAGTATAGGTTAAGTAGTTAACTGTTAAACAGCTTAGTTGTGTCTTGCTGACACAACTCTCTATAACAAAGCCCTCCCCAGGCCTCGCCCCATGCTGCTAGATCCTCCTGTAGGCTCCTTGATTACTCAGTCTGATTGGTTAAGCCGCTCAACCTGTGGTTAGGGAGGGCATGAATTCCCTTAACTCAGTGTGTTAACCATTAAGGTTAGCTCATTGCTTTAATGCTGACATGGCTTCCTAAGCACACTGACGGGTATTTTTTTTCCAGCGCATACAGCGCTTCATACCCCGTTTATTCTTAACTACTTCCATGCAGTGATTTTGAAAGTATATACGCTAAGTCCATATCTAAGTGCACATAGAGCGGGCTCTACTATCCATATCATGACGTATAGGGTGCCAAGATAAACATGACACAATATCAGTAATAGGCCATGTTTTCTCCTACCTTATTCCTCTCGCCAAGCAGCAGTAAGGCCTTTTGGTGTTTGTACGCTGCCCAGGTGCATCAAGACAACCATTTGAACATGTAACCAGTCCACAAATTTTAGATGATGTAAGAATGTTGGCCCTATAAATTATTCACCAGGACTGCATTCATGCACCATGATCATATGATGACAAAAGGAGCATGCAGTACATAAAAATGTAGACTTTCATTACATAAGGACGTTAAAATTACCCAACTCCAGGGGCGTGGGAAGCAGTTTCAGAGTGGGTGGGACCAGGGGGGTTTTCTGCAATTTTTGACCTCCCTTTGCTTGACCTTTTAGTTTTGACCTTTTGAGGAGTTGGCCAAAAGTGGGGGGGGGGGACATGTCCCCCCTGCTTTCCACGCCCATGAACTCAGTGTTAAAAGCACTGTGCATGTAGAACATCTATGTTCCCACTGGAATCCAATTTAAATAATGAATCATTATAGGAACCTATTAATAGCATGTACTGATGAGGAATGATCCCCATTTCATGTGTTACAGGTATCATGTGCGGAACCCTAAATGGTCTGCCAACATTTTGTAAGGAGAAAGTAAGGTTTACTTATAATAAAAACCTATCATTGATGATAAAACGATAGTATTTACAGCGATACTACTTTGACTGAAGCCATTGGCATTGTTAGATGTTGGCCTGTGATATCCACACTACTGGCACAGTATATATGAAAGACCTGGTAACTATGTTCAGTGACCAAGGTCATCCCGTCACCATACACCTTTAGGACTACCTAGGTCCAATTTCACTGTCACAGACCACGTCACTGAGCAATTACGGTTTTATCATCGACCCAGGGACGTGGTTGATGTGGCATCATGTCACTAACTTACCTGTTGCCATGATGGCACGATGACGTCATGGCCTCGTAGCCATGGGCACTGTGCCTTGACGACAATAAGGGGTTTAGTTTAAACAGCTAAGAATAGACAGAACTGTCCTAATATAAATGGAAGGGCTGGGGAGGGTTAAGTGTTACGGGTCAAATGTAAAGCCCTCAATAGTCGAGACCTATGGTTTAGACTGAACTGTAAATAGAATAGTCTAATAATCTTACTTACTGCTAGCTTACAAAATAACTTGTCATCTTAACTTTAAAGCAGCTTGTTGTTTCGTCTTGTAAAAAAAAATAAAAAAATTAAGAAATTGACTTTTTGACATACAATACCTGTACATATACAATCACTACCAGGTACCGTACATTAGTGTGATAGGGGATGACAATGACATAGCGGTCACGGTGTGTGACCTTGGGAATCTGTCCCTGTGTTCTGTGCATCCTATGTACCTGGTCAGTGGGGCAGGGGGGAGTGCATCTCCATCCTAACCCCAGATGCAATCTCTGGTAGAACTTATGAACTGCTTTTACAATATTCCTGATATAACTAGACCCACTGGATAAATATATCCTGATAATAGGTAGTCGTCCATGCTAGCCCAGATTACACGTGGTTTTGAGTGTTTATACGTTGGCGTTATTAAAGCAGAATCAATGTGAACATCGAGATGTTTCTCCGAACAAGGCTAACCCTAAACCCCAACCCTCCGTCCTCATCATGAGCCCTTACAACCATAGTCAAGCTGCTAAATAGAGCATGCACATAACACCGACTTATGCCGCATATCAACAAAGCGTTGAGAGGAGGACGAGGGGTTCTAGGGTTTGGGTTGGAGAACATTATATAGAGCGTGCATTAAAAGCTGTATGTTGACTTACCCCGGGGTAATTTGAGTAAAGATCAGTCTGGCTGAATTGGCGGAAAGCACAGTAACATCATGGGACAAGACCCTGCACAACCCATGTGCCAGCCAAATAAGTCTCATCGGTCATTGAGGGTCGCTATTATAAGACATCAACATACAGACTACTCAGTGCTGCAATTGAGAACTTACCAAGCATGCAAAATACCGTCTTAGAGACGTCATTGTGACCGTCTCATCCCACCTAGTACTGTCCCTACTACCCTTTATCCCAAACTAGACAGGTGTTTCAGTTACGTTAGGTACTGTTAGTGGCAACCCCCTTCAAAAATAGCCATAGATTACATGTATTATGTACAGTATCTGTGAGTTGTTGAATAGAGACAGCCTCACAAAGGGTAAAACAGTACAACGTTCATTGCACCGATTCAATTGAGTCTGTGGCAGGAGGAGAGACACTGGCTTAATATTGAAGTGGCGAGTGTATTACTGCTTAGACGTACCCAATCTGGCCCCAGCTCGACCACACGCGTGACTTGTCTCTGGTAACCAGCGTTTATGGGTAAAAGTAGTTCTTGCCGCAGGTTGCTGTAGTGGTAAAATGTAGGCAGTTACCATGCATAGTAATATTCCCCAGAAAATGGGGTCCCCACAATCCCCAAACATGAGGGAGGGAGTTCCCTAGAGTACTATGGCGTGTTCTCTCTGAGGGAGTATTATAAATAATATCAACAGATCAACTTCAAGATAACAAATTCAACAAACCCATTTTAAGATAACAAGCCACATGGATAATTTCTCTCACCACCCCGCCTAAGTCTACACTCT
The DNA here is from genome assembly GCA_949317995.1 of Acholoe squamosa. Classification (NCBI taxonomy): domain Eukaryota; kingdom Metazoa; phylum Annelida; class Polychaeta; order Phyllodocida; family Polynoidae; genus Acholoe; species Acholoe squamosa. The sequence continues at coordinate 31,364,049 of OX439049.1, read as the reverse complement.
TTCCCTGATAATCTAATAGATATGAGTAGGGGGTATTCTGAGAATCTGTTTATAGCATGGGGTGCAAGCAAGGGATGCCTGTGGGCTTTCAATTCACCAATGGACTTTGAACAAATTGAACCCAGTTGAAAAGAAAATCCACTCCTAGTCCTAATGCACTGGTAAAAACACGATTTAAAGCTGCATACAAAAGAAAAGAAAAATGACTCCAGAAGGTTGGGTTACCTATCAAATTGTTCTCCAATGAATAAAACAGTAGAACAGAACAATACGTTTTTATATATCAGGACACGAACTTCTCTGTACTATTGGTGATGAACCTTAAGTGGAATTAGAACAAACCCTCGTAGGGCAGCATGGTTGAATGCACTCTACCCTTAATAGGTACAGGACAGGCAATTGACTACCTATAATGCTACACTTCGGCATCAATGCAGTGCCAGTTGTCGATTTGGCCATTTGATTTAGGCTTTCCCTATTACTGAAATTCAAATGATGATAGGAATGTTACAAAGAAACTTTTTCAGATGTTGTCTTATCAAGAAAAGTCAAACTTTTTTAGTATGTGGCCAAGTCTTCGTCTAGTGTGAATCTTTTTGACAAGACGGAATAAGTACCACAGCAGAAACATTGAATGAGTAATTTTGATATTGATTCCTGTATCTCCCATGGAGTAGGTGGATACAAGGCCCTTTGTTCCTACCTGACGTCTGCAGTAACAAAGAAAGCTAGGCTATTATTGTTGACATGTTAGAAACAAGACAAGAAACAAATGGCTTTGGAAGCCTAAACTTTGTAGACTTTTAAATTGTATATGTATCATGTGTTTATGTGCCATAGACACCCCACAGCACACAGAGGTACCACCAACACTGTGCACGTACACTTGGGTATCGTTTACTCCTTTGTTAACTCCTCTAAAGGCAGCATAGTGCTATGATACACATATATCCAGTTCTGGACCTTGAATGGATGTGGTGCCAGAGAATGACGGCAGGGTTAGTACACTTACAGGTCAGAATAAACTGCTGGTAAAGATCGCACTAAACATGGCTACTGCATTGATGCATCAGAAGTACAAAGGAACACGAACCGTTAAGATGTCATGCTGTCCGGAGAGGGTTGAAAGTTATTGTGAGAGTTGGTAGAAGTGAGGGTTACCAACACCAGACTATAACGTAAAGCAGCACATGAGACGTGGTCTTACTGCCTGTGTAACTGCACAGTGTCTAAGGTGTCCAGTCCAAACCTAGTCCTAATTGTATGAGCTCAGGCCATAGTGCATATCATGGTTATTCTGTTAGAGTGTACCAGACGCCGTCTTATAGTCTATTGTAACAGACAACTGGATAGAGCTGACTAGTTGTTTGTGAGAAGATGAACCTGGTACCTCCAAAAATGTCCTCTTTACTTGTTGTGCCTCTCCCCAGGGATGAAAGTCTTCAGGGAATTCCCTGATTTCAGGGATTTTGAAGTTTCAGGGCCCTATACATTCATATAGAAACCCAGGTTTTTGAGGCAAATATTGGACCATTTCAGGGATTTTCATGCTCTGTGACTTTCATCCCTGCTCTCCCTTTCAACTCTTTCCTGGAAGTTGTGCTGTAGCTGTCGGTTTTGTTAATTGTTGGCCCTTCAGTGCCGCATGATGCGCCTCACGGTTCCCTTGTCATTGTGCACCAGGCAATGCATGCTACTCACTACACTGCATTGGAGCACCATGGTGGGAATACATCGATACGCAGATGCAGCAATGGCGAGTAGACTCGCATAATGGATTAATGCATCTCTGACGATTACACAGTAGCTCTAGTGCTTCTAGGTACTCGTGGGATGGGGTGGGGGAAGAGTGGGAGTTCCACAGGAAAACCACAACCTTATGTCAGGTCCCCTGTAAGTACAGGTATATGGTCCCTTTGTTTCACATACAAATAGATTTGTAGACATTTATGCACTGAGAGACACCGGTATCAATTTGGCATACACATGCACTAAATTAGGTCTTTAACAATGATATTGTGTAGCAGTAATCATAACGAGGATTTCTCTCCCTATTGGCCCAGGAGGAATATGAACGTCTCCTCATGAAGCAGGCTTTCTTACCCCAGCTACTAAAAAGTCGTACTAGTCCTAGTACACGTTTAAGAAAAAATACAGGGAAATTGATAAGCATGACTCAAGAATTTTATCTGCGCTGTTGAGAAATACATAATCCTTGTTCAAATCCAGTACCTGTAGTTTCCTGGTATTAAATTGACATACAGCGCAAAATCAATTACATAACATCTTTGAAGATATAAAGAAAATGTAGTTAGAGTAAAATACATAGGGACATTCCTCTGTAATAGTTTAGCAAGCTAAGAATAAGTTGAATGAAAGAAATAACCTTTCTGTGATAGATCAGTTCAAAGGTGATCCACATTTGATGGATACCTCCTAAGTGCCTTCCATTTCTTTCCCACCACTGTAACAAGGAGATAGTGATGCTGGATTTATAGGTGATAAATGGCCTATTCAGCCTGGCGATGCTTAATGTTCTTTGTACCTTAGGGATTCATGGCATAAACTTCAAATTCAGGACAAAGGAGATTTTTTGGCTGACAAAAGTGCCTACATATTACACTTAGTCCTGTAAGGATTGCACAGTACTTAAAATGGCACCCAATCTATTGCGGCAGCCTTCACCATTAGCTTCGGCAGACCTTTGTGGTAGAATGTGTATACATACTCCCCCAAGGATTGGCATGATGCATGCATCAATGTTAGACTATCATGCTGCTGCAGCATTGATGCATATTGATGACATATTGTGTGATACCATCCACCACCAGAGGGTTTCATTGCTGGGGTAGGTAGTATCCATCTCGTGGTGCCTCGTCAGATGTCAGTTTGTAATGGCGAGGGTGGTGCCTCAGGTGGAGAAAACACTTAAACCAACCAGTAATGGATACCCATGATTTGTGCCTCCTTCTAACTCAAGAACGAAGGCATAGACAGCTTGCAACTCCCACTGAAACAGGAGGCTCTAACTCAAGGCTCGTATCCCTTTGTTGTCCTGATGCACCAAAACAGTGTAGGCGAGTATACTTCAGGCACCATTTTGGTGCATCATACCAGACCTTTCCGGGTCTGAACACTTTGCGCTTAGTACGATGCACAAGTAAGGGGGTGCTGCATCCATGCATCATGAATATGAAAGAGCTGGCTGTATTAAGTGAAGCATTATGCTGTCCTTGAGGAGTTAAGACTAAAGAGGGTAAAATATGTGAAAAGTGGTGAGTGGAATATTTCTGGAGAATGCAGAAGGTATCCCAATTACAGAGAGGTGTGTCAAAGGCCATAGGATGTCAGTAGAGGATTTATTCCACACTACTTGTTGATGAAACCAAGTATTCTTGACAAATGTTTGATCCTGGTTTTCTTCTTATCCCACAATTCAAGAAAGTCTGGTTACATCTACGCATGTTCTTCTTCCTGAGAATTCTTCAGGGAAAGTGGCTGCCACCTGTGAATTGATCCAGCCCAGAAAGTCCCTGGTAGTCTTGTTTTGTCAACTTGGAAGTTAAATTGGCTTGAATAAGACCCATTGTGTGGAGACTGCTCAAAGGACTATAAAGATGTGTGGCAGACTTGTCTGCGTGTTACCGTTGGTGTCCCTGAAAGGTGTATGTACATGTATCATGTATGTTGTCTGTTATGTACTTGCATACCAGTTTGTAGTACGCTGTGGTGGGTGCACGTGCCGACAGCCATACTCTTAGATCCTCTAACAGATATGTACGATCGTCTCCCTGACATACTTACCATATGCACATACACCAGGATAGCTTAATTCAGTTCACTAATCACAAAACTTTGATAACAGTAATGTTACCTCTTCTGCTTGTTAGGAATTCTTATTATGTACTTAGTCACTTTAATGAAAAAAAGAAGATTAATCCGCCTGTTTGAACATTGTAATTAGATAGATGCTAGATAGTGTTGTTCTCCTCCTACCACAAACTGACATCACATGGACCCCAAGATCCTATGGGTATGGTGTAGTCGTAACCCATCTCAGTGAGGGGTCTTTGTACGTCCTCTTGTTATTGTTGTACCCCAACCTGTAGGCTAAGGTCACCCGGTCTGCTTTCCTCAAGGTCAACAAAGGTCATGGGGACGCAGCCTCCTGCAGCGGGTCACACCGATACAAAAACAAGAATAATCTATAAAATAAGATTTAAAACACGAAGTAGAATTCTCCAGATGCCAAGCCATGTCAGACAGAGTCCGAGTAAGATTATTAGGACGTATTGGGAAGAAGCCAGTTGTGTCTGGGCGCTCTCCTCCAATGGCCCAAGTGTAGATACCTTTAAATCAGCTCGTTGTAAGCCTCATTAGAGCCTTTCATGGTATTGGGCACAGTAGAATGCACCGGTACATATGGTACCTAGTCATGAAATCACTGCCAGGTATTTAGGCTTAGTTTTCACAGGAGGGAATTGTGAGTCAGAGTAAGATACGTTCTATGTGAACTAATGTGAATTCAAGAGGAAACATATTATAGAACATTGAATACATTTTAATGTCATTGAAGCAGGATAAGATTTTGCATCTGAGAAGACTGTTCACAAAGGATACCATGTCAATCTTAATCCATTTTAGTCATGAAGGGCTTGATATATGACCAGCAGATTAATTACATGTGTCTCATAATATCACTTGTAGAGAGCACCCCTTGTGGTAGGGTGGGGGGGGGGGGGGTCTACATTACACTTCTGCATATAAGCCAAGTATTGGCCGCACCTCTGACCTTAAGTGCTGGTTCCACTGGCGTAAATCAGTCAGATTAACACTACTCCCACCAATTTTTTCTATACTTTTGATATATTCTAAATCGTCGGATTAGTACTATTTTGACCGATTGTACGCTTGTGGAACCAGTGCTTTAGAAAGCTGCATGGAGCCTGGAATTTGAAGGTGTAGTACTGTTCTATAGTGCCAAATACCAAATGAGTCCTGGTGCCTGAAAACTTATAGAGTGACCAAGGTGGCTGTAACATGTACCAACATGCCTCATGTGAGGGTCCTATTGACTGTGCCTAATGGGCCGTGTGTTTTAGTATGGTCTGTAACAAACATTGTGTACACGACTATTGTGTTCAGCACTGACATATCAGATGACGTACCTACATAAATATAACACCACCTCTTTACCTTGTCTTGCTACCTTGGGCCGCATAGTGTCTTATTCCGCTATTCCCTTTTTATGCGAGAGTAACTCACCAGTAGTGCACTTACATGCCATGATCATGATGACTAGTGTTGGACCTCCATGACGTTGAACACTTTGGGTATTTTTGATGCATGTTAGTTCTGTTACTTGCTACCAGGACCATGTTACTGTGTTGATGAACCAAAAAGATGTTCACCACTTTGTGGTATCATGCTTACGAGCCTTAAACAGTTAATATGGCACATGCTGCAGACATCGATCACAGCCAATCCCAGAGAGAAACGCACTCTGTCTTGATCAGACATTTGGGCATCTATTTAGCCTTGAGTAAAGACTGTATGGTATCCCTATGAAGTGCACTTCTCTGTGATAGGTTCACATACTTGTATGGCATTAAGTACATAGAATCAAGTCTACCAGAGAAATAAATTTAAAATGCATAACGTAATAGTATGGCCAAAAGGGACCAGGAAGGCCATCTGCTAAGGTAACATTAGCTAAGCAAGGCTTAAACCAGTGTCCAGTAACATGCAGTGTATTGGCCACCGCCCACGTGCTCATCATGTGTTATTTGTAACTGATACAGCTGCATGCACTTGTTAATTGTCACACCTACCTGCTTCCTACAGGTGGACGTTGTTCACACTACCACACCCTGTAGGTACCCACAGGTGTGCTGCTCTCAGTATCTATCTCTAAGTGACGAATCACGCACTGTGCTGACACCTTCAAACACTGGCAATAAAGGAGATGGGACACTTCTCTATGGTCAGCACATTTAAACTCAACGTCACAATTAAAGATGCGATAGTTGCCAAAGTTAGCATAACTTGGAAAAAAAAGAACCATATTAGTTGTAGGGAGGTGTATTCCCTGTTAGCGGGACCCCTAAGGGGGGGGGGACACATTGCCTGACCTGGTATCTGGCAAGATAAGCTCTGATAACAGCCAGCATGATGGGGAATAGTTGCACCCTAAAAATTCTGCAGAGTATGAGGGGAAACATTGGTTGATAATGCATCCCGCTACCTGCATATAGAATTATACTTGTTTTTTTTTTGTTTTTTTTTTTTTGCTGCTCAGAAAGAAAAGTACTACAATAGCCATCTCCTTCCACCCATGTTCCTTGTAACTGTTAAGGTAAGCCATGTGACCTCAGAGATTGGATACGACATAAAACAAGCAGTGCACCAACCCCATCTCTAGTACTACTTGTCCTGATGTCAAAGAGAAGCATGGCTTTGTGCCAATCACGGTCACTCTGTACCTGCCCGTCTCTGTGATGACACACCTTGTCTCTAGAAGTACATCTGACTTGAAGTCGTCTCCGTCTGTAGTGGGCTTAACCCCCTACAGGGAGATAACAAGTATCTGAAATACTTAGGTTCGTGAAATGGCTTGACACATGGGTGCAGCACATGGATCTCATGCATTACTTTGTCCTTATAGGCAGGGTTAATGCTCTCTTGAAGGATTTACATAAATTGACTATTAACTTTAGTGCTAGTGATTAACTGGCTAGTGCTGCAATCGGGTAGTAAAGTGAAAATATAAAGCCTTTAGGCGCCATGCTGTACCTTAAGATTGAGAGCATCAAAGGCCGGAATGGGCACAGAGAGGGGAGCAATGCGAGGGGATATTTTCGGAATATTTGTAAAGAGGCCGTGATATCTGTGTATTTTACTTGCAGAAAGCTGGATGAACGCAGAGGGACAGAATACTATTAGATCATTCAGTTGGTAGAACTATCACTTTTCGAACTCATGTAGCCGTTCCTGGAGATACCATGTCGCATTGTGTGACTATTTAGTCGAGAGTTTTGATTTTTGTAAGAATGAAATGCTTTTTAAATTCATTTGAGGAAGTGAGTGGTTGGATAAAGAAAGGAGGGAAGGTAAGGTATATCTATACAAGATTAAACAGCAGATGGGGACTCAGTAGCGCTGGAAGCAAGGAACAGGAAGGGCACATAATAGTTAAATCATCGGAATTCCTTGCAGAATTAAGCTGTCAAAATATGGAATCTGATAGGGCATGTTCATACGGACAATCCAAAGTTCCTTGTCACCTAGTGTTAAAAAATAAATTACAGCAAATATAGATAAGATAAGCGAAATGATCAATTTCTGGGTATCATTAAAGCCCGCATGAGTCAATGACTGTGTTAAGCCGTAATATATGACGTCCAGGTGCACTATAGAGATAAGGACGTGCTAGCGACCAAACTATGCCCCCCCCCTCCATCTAAGGCCATGTATTGAAAGGGCATGTTTCAGGTCCTGCTCAGCAGGTACAATTTAACAAACCAGCTTGTAGAGATTTCAAATCAGTATGTTTAGCCTCTCATTTTTCCCCAACAATTTTCGTTCAAAAGAATAAAGGTGAAAAGTGAGTCCCCTCATTGAAGGGACACTCTGGCTATCCTTCTTGAAAATCATGCTTTCTAGTTCCTATTTTGGTAGAAGTTTTTTTTATTTTTTATGTCTAACTGACCCCTAAGGCAAAGGAACTCAGCAAACTTGCAGGTGAAACGCATCTTTGTTATGAGTGCCCACCGTCCCCCCATAAACAATATATACCAACCTCCTCCAAATACGGCACACCTTTCATCTCCCTCCTAACCCGGTACAAAGTGGGCTCTGGGTGGCCCTCACCGGGCGGTTTTAGTCTTAATCAAAAGCAGATCCCTGTGTTAGATCTATTACAAGCTTTGGCATATAGGTGGAACAGGTCTGTACATGCGCCTGTGGTGTAATACTGTGTGGTCATATCTGACGAGATAACTTCCACAATTAGGCCCCTACCATCTCCTCGTCCAACCTGGACACCCCCCTTGCACAGCTAGGGTCCTCCTAGAACCAGTCTTATTTTGTAGTTCTTCACACCATTGCTTTTACAGGCAGATAATGCTTAGATGATAGAAAGTACTGGCCAATACCCTTCACAGTGTTGGCATGATGCATTCATGAGCGGGTAGACACGTTAAACAAGTCAGTGCCGACAAATTATTCAATGATTCTGTATGTTTTCTTTATGACGACCAGTCTATACTGGCCAACAAAATGGTGTGGATACCGCATAGAGCTTACATGTTTGTAGTAGGAGACGAGTGTGTAAATTACTTCCCGCTAGCCTGCTGCGGCCTAATAACATACCTGTACTACCAAGGTGTCAGTGGTGGGCCTGTTTCTGGGAGACATAACCTGGGTCTGACATTCACTGTAGCCCTGATAAGACTGCCACTACAGGAGGATGTTAAATAGGTGCCTATCAGATTGGGCGGAAAATATTGGTTGCTCTGCACTGTAGAAATGCTGAGGCATGTAGCTATCTTCTGAAGTGATGAAAGAGTCTTGAGGAAATTAGAGTTTAGGAAATCAGCCTGATCTTCATGACTTCGTGGTTACAACTAGTGAAGCAACTATTACCCCTTGCTTAAAAAACCTGTTTTTTTCTGTCTCGATGGATGGATGGCAATCTATTGGCTTATGTTGTTGAGAGTAGCTGAGAGTACAAGAAAGCTTCATTTATAAGTGTAATCATTTTGTACCATCGCAGTGCCATTAAGGGAATTGAGTGTCATGTCAAACCTCCAACACTTTGAGAGCAGTTGCATATGCAACATGTCTACCTGTATGGTTCTGTCAGGAGCTCTGTATGTGAGTGGGGGGGGGGGTGTCTAATCAAGTGTGGTTGGTGTCTACCTCTTGCACCTGGTCAGGCTGATGTAGAGGTAGATAAGGCCCTGTGTGTGAAGAGCTTATGCTCTCAACACTGAGTGGGCACAGGTTTCCTTTTCTTTATGCACATATATTTTTTTTATTTACCATATTGGAACATTAATTATGGGGTCTATCGTGAAGAGCTCAATGAGTGACATTCTTATATAAGCACTGAGGACAAAGTGGTGTTGAAATATAAAAAGGCCAGCGCGCTTAAATGGGTGACAGTGGGAATCGCATAGATGTACTTCTCCATACAGGCCGGGCCACCTTGTTAAGAGGGTCAGCACTGCTTTCGCTGACGCAACACTTTCCGTGGACAGTGGAAGCCAGGGACATGTATTACAATCTGGAAAGAGGAGAGGGATCCAGGGAAGTGGCTTGAAGCTTGAGTTTGGAGAAATGAGTTTTCACTTTTCTCATTTTCATGTGAAGCACATTTCCAGTCGCTCTATCGGACCCAATAATTTGAAATTTAGTCGACATGAGAGCTGATTCGTCCTCATAAGCTGCTAGTTGAAGTCTTGTAAGTTAATTAACGTATATACTATATGATATAGCAATGGCTGTCCAGTAATAACAGGTGTGCTATCTCTGCCTGTGTGTACCTGAGATAACACACCTTTGTCACTGATACCTTATCGTCATACCGGTGTCATCAGGTATGTCTGTAGGCACACAGAGTGACAGTGGTCTCCCTCCTGCCCACCTCTATCCCTCTACCTCTTCACTTCTAACCTACAAGGCTGATAGTGGCAAATTATTACTTGGCAACACTGTTGTTGGGCACCTAGTCTCATCCTCAGAACATCAATTAAGGGCAAAGCTTTTGCAATCAACCTTTTCATCTGGGCATGAGGTCTGGACCTTGGTTTCAGGAGTCTTATCGCTGTATGTGGAGACAGTATAGATGTGGACGCTGTTCGCTTGTTGGCATGAGAGTAGAGGGTAGAGTCCACTCTAGGGTTTAGAGAGAGTAGATGGTGACATCCATATGTTTACACACAATACAAGCATATACATGTTAATGTGTAAACCCTGTTGACCCCATCCTAGCATCAGGCTCTCTTATAAGACTGACTTGAATGGGTGCCACTGGTGCATTGGTGTAGATATCAAGAAAATGGCATCTCAAGTCAGGTTCATGTGTTAGCACCAGTAATAGACTTTGTGTGTAGTCCGAATATGGAAAAGTTCCCCAGTCTGAAGCCTACAGTTAGCCTTAGACTTTTCCTTCAATGAGGTCATTGCGACTCCCTGGGTGTGATAGGAAAGTGAGCTGGATTGTAGTAGAAAGAGGGCCCAGGGTTCATCTAGTCCTCAGCTTGCCATATATAATCATATAAAAGTGTATTTCTTCCTTTCTCGAGCAGAACCAAACCTGCAAATCTGACACCAATTTTATATTATGCCAACTGTGGCACAATGCATGACCAGTAGGTCTCAGCTGCATTGGTCCAAATTCCTGCCAAACTGTTAGTCAGCTCTCACTTATTTGGATTTGAAAATTGCAGGAGAATCATCCGAGAATTTGTAGCATCAAGCCACGTATCTAGGGTACGTTACATGTTGTCCTCAAATGGTTAACTAAGGTAGGGAGAGAAAGAGGTGCCAAGATAGCCTGACGATTAGATTTCAGTTTAGCCAGACAGAAGTAACCCCTACACATGGTGGACATTACACAGGGTTGGGTGGAACCGGGGACTGGGCGGTTTAAAAAACAGTCACTGTTTATAAAGGAACAGCCAGAGTGCAGAGCTACACTAACTACTCACTCACCCCGCGTGCGTATACAAATATCACAGCCAGAGGTAACAGCTGAAAGGACTTGCCAACAGCAAAAATGCACCTGGATAAATAAACTGCTGGGTCAGTTGACTTTTGCATTGAAAATGTAGACGATAAGATGATATAATTTAAAGAAAAGAGAGAACAATGAGTTTTGGGTTCTCAAAGACCACAATTATTTTTCTCTAGACTAAACCTGCACAAGCAAACTATAAACACATGGCCAATGTAAAGGAATGGCTGTGCAGTATTCGTACCCTACTATCTTTGTAACCGAGCAGTGATCTACAAGCTGAATCGATAAGTGCAATTTATTGAGAGATTCCATATGTTTTTACCAGCACGTAAAGCAGACTGGTACACTAGCAGGGTTTCTCTGGCTGGTCCTTGGGTAGAATTGGGCGCATGTGGTGCCCCCACAGCTCACAGGGCTTATCTGTAGCGGTCATATGGGAGGCACTGCTTAGCTCTGGTCTACAGGTACGAGCAGTCAAAGTATAGGCTGCCATGCTGTCTATGCATCCATCATGCCAATCAGTCTTGATGATATTTCACAACAATATGAATAAACATGATTTGAAATGCCCCCCATGGTTGAACAACTTATCAAAAGTGGGAGTCATGAAGCATCTATGTTAAGTACCTTTGATGACAAGCTGGGCCTTGATGCTTCATTCTGTCCTCAAACAGCGAAACAGACATTATTGAAGAGGGGCAAAATGGCAGTGGTAGTGTCAAACTCTTGGACATCAGCAGCAGTAGGTTGGTGGAAGGAGCACGTAGCTATAGGCTTCCTGATGGCAATGCCTGTAACCTAGTTAGTGAGGGGCGGGAGGAGCCCAGAGAGGGTCATCACTGATAATACCTTGTTAACCCAACATGATCACAGCACGCCAAGAACAGGAGCTGCAGGCGGTCAGGGGCAGGGGCCATAGGTGGATGGAGGGAAGGGGTTTGGAAGGGATGAGTCAAAGGGCGTAGGTATGGCAAGATTAAGGAACAAAGGGTTAGGCAGGTTCTGGCAGATTCCAGTCTTTCTCGAAATATTCCGATTCTCATTAGTATTAACCCATTCTTGTTGAGAGACACACCCCAAATTCAGTTATATCATCTAATAAGCTGACAATGACATCATCCTCAATGCATTTATCTGAATCAACAGTTCTTTTGGCTTAATACATATCGCTGCACGGTGGCACTGCTATTTTCATACATGGAGGGGTTGGTTGGCTGTTGGCAGTAGACGAAGTGAGGTAGTCTAACCCAGGTAGAAGTAGGCTGATTGTCAAACAAGGGTTGTGTAAGTAGCTTCCTGACTATACATAGCCTGCTGCTACCAAACTATAACATAGAGCGGTCTCTACAACCCTTACTTTGTGTGCCTACACCACCTACCCATAGCACCCTCAACACAGGCACCGTGTACAGGAGAGATCAGGCACGTGTATGCCGCCACCCAACTCTAATTATATGGGAGAGCTGTAGCAGGGGGTTCCAGATATAAACCTTTCAGGATCTTAGCAAGATGCCTTAAAGCTTGACCCTACGACACTGAGGCTCATGGTCCATGCCAATGTCAAGATGCTGCTGGAGACTGAGAACCTATGTTGAATTTAGCGGTTGTACCCATTGATGGTTCCACCAATTTTCATTTATGGATTAGATTTGCTAACTTCCCACAAGACTGAAGGAGGGTTGGGGCAACTAGCTACCCAACTCCAGTGGGGCAACGCCAAAATAGAAGAGGTCAGATTATGGTTATACCCTATCTTTAGTCACTTCCGTTTCAAACAAAACTATAGATAAGACTATAGACTCGTGTGTAAGGTGGGGGAGGTGGAGGTCTTTTGTGACCAAACCAGTGTTACTACTATCGCGGTTAACATTGAACAACCCTCTTTGGCCAGATTCATAGTAACCCCGCAAACTATACCCCCTCACCTCTTACATTACCATATGTACATTCTGTAGGCTGGGCAGAACTGCCGCCATTAAATGTGGACATTTATTAGGGGTGTTAAACTGCGCAGTTGGTCCATGTTCATACATACATAGTTAAAACTATGGCTATGTATATCTAAGGTCCAACATAAAAGATGCATACTGCCAGCTAACCAGGAGTGTTTGAAGTGGCCCTGTCACACAGCAATAGCCGTAAACTGTCATTTCGAGCCCATTCCAACCAAGAACCGATTCAGATCAACCTCAAATGTATTGGCCTTTGTTCAAGTAACATAAAATGCTTTAATCTCCTTTGTCCAATACCGACCCGGTCCCTCTTGGGCGTTGGGGCCTGTCTCCCCCTGTGGGAGGTTTCAAAAGTTTATCATCATCATGATCATCATCAACAAAACCATGTCCATCGGCACATCAAGTGAAAGAGAAAGAAAAACCCTATCCATAGACTTTTCACAGATTATGGTCAGCTTTAACTTGGGAGGAGGACACATTTCATTCTTGGAAAGAACGGCGATAAGCCCATTGGTGTATTTCACTTCATCAAGGTCTCAAAATTCAGTAGTAAACATTTTTGTGACCCTCCAAATTGAATTATGTGCGGCAGTGACACAGGAATAACCTTGATGTCGGTCAATGGGCCCCCTGAGGATGTGTTGGGACGCCAGGGGAGAGGGTAGAAGGGCACGAAGGGTGGTAATGTTCAGGTTGCATTATTTTAACGTGGTTGAGTGTCCCGGGCAAATGTAATTACAGGAGTGCAGAGGGCAGGCAGCGTGTCCGACATAAACAATCTGTTCTCAACATGCAGCAGGGTGATTGATGGTGGTGGTGTCTGAAGGCCTCTTGTCTGTGGTTACACACAGCGGATGGAGAGCTTTGCAGCACTTTGCACCCATTTTGCCGAATACTAAGCATCAAAAGCAGTATATTTGCAGGGGTTCAAACATGGTTTAACGATGCCGCTCTTTCTACTTTTGCAGGATTTCCTGCTCTTTTGTTGAAAGTTCTGTCAAAAATCATTGAAAATTCCTGTAGATATGTTGCCTAGATTTTCCTTTCTCCTGCCCAGGGAGTGGCATCTCTGGCGTTCATAGGAAAGATGAAAATATCATGCAGTGCTTTGCATTTTCCCAACCATCTTGCAGAACTTGGCATATGTTGTGTTAATAACATGAACTACTTTACAAGTCTTTGATGCTGAACATGGCAAGGCTTGGCATTTGGTGCCTTTGGTATTAGATAATTCGGGAGGCTGGTGAACAACAGGTGGTGTAATTATGAGTTGTGCAGGTATCATGTAATCTTCGTCTCATTTATTGTTATGTGCCATGCACAGTAACAGTCATGAATTATTTAGTGTTTTTTTGTTGTCCGTCCATGGGCTGACCACTGGTCAATAGCATCTATAAACTGACCTGTCACAATTAGCTATGGCTGGGTGTGTTGGCAACTTGATGGGTCTCTGCACAACAATATTATACAAATATGTGAAATTCTTATCTGTTAAATAGGTGCAACATGTCACCTGTGCAGCAAACATTATCCTTGCCCCCAAGAAGGTGCAACATGTCAACTCTACAGCAATCATCAACCTTGCCCCCAAGAAGGTGCAACATGTCACCTGTGCTCTATTAGAGTGGGCTGTTGTATGTGTGTATAAAGAGAGCTGGTGTTTGTTGTTAGCGGCCGGCGGCAGTAGCACCAGCTCTTTAGTTAACATAACACCATACAAAGGGCCCTGAACAGGTAGACGTATTAACACAACCTTACCATTACCACACCACAAGCTACCTGCTAACTTAAGATAAGGCTTGTGTACGCACTCTTGAGCAGGCCACCACGCACATGCTGATTCAGAATAATATGGGGACAGTAATCATGGAAGAGATTATCAAAAAAGAGTGAGAGACCACCATGACGAGACAGAAAATATCATTACCCCTTTTGTTATAAATAGAGTACATGTAGCTCGTCGTCTGCTGCTGAAAACTGCAAAGGGTCAGGTATTCCACTAACATGAATGTGCAAATCAAGAGACTTTGCTGTGAAAGTGAGTTACACTGACGTTTAGAATTGTCAGGATGGTAGAGGAATTGTTCTGAGAAGTAGTCAAGTTTAGCATGTGGTGACAAGAAGCAAACATGTCATTGTTTGTGGTGTTTGTGTTTGGCCTAGCCCTGCCTTATATCTCTTTAAGGGCCACATGGTGCTTTGCTGTCTGACGAACTTTGTCCAGCAGAATTGACGATTAACTCAACGGTTCATGTATCATGACAACTACTAATAACGACCCTATGGACTTGATGTACTCTCTCAGGGTCAGCATAATGTAACCCTAAGTAAACAAACACTGCATTGGTGCATCATGCCGACCAAGGAACATGAATCCGGAGGCATGATGCAGTAGTTACAGGGTTATGTCCACTCAGCATGTAAGGCTGTTACCGTTCTGTGCTGGCTGCTCCTGGTGCGGCAATGCTAACACAATTAGCGCCTTTCTCACGGGCTACCAACACCAACGAGCAGCAGCAGGACGTGCTAAATGTCCCCCTATACCACAGAAAGGCACCTGGTCTATAACCTTATATTTCCACATCAGGATTCAAACCCTTCAAGGGCCACACGTCAGGATGTTGACCCTTCAAGGGCAACATGATTTCTTAATGTATTTAGTTCATATTGCCATGAATCATCTCTGCATGATAGATAAATGCAGTCCTGATGAGTAAGTTGTAAGTGCTGCATTCATGCGGGGAACCCCAAGGGTTGGCGTGACTCCCCCATTAACTACCCATAGTGCCCTGTGTATAAGGCGCGGCTAAAGTAGTCCCCAAAGAGGTAATGGGCCTTGCAGGATTGGCAAAAAGAAAAAAAGGTGGGCCTTAATAATCGGTTGAAATTTATTGGATTAGTGTTACTATCAGGGATGAAAGTCTTCAGGGAATTCCCTGATTTCAGGGATTTTGAAGTTCCAGGGCCCTATACATTCATATAGAAACCCAGGTTTTTGGGGTGAATATTAGTGAGGCCGTCCACAACTTTGTTTTAGGCACAGGGATTTTAGACGAGCATTTCCTTCTCCATTCCATAGATAAGATCATCTTGACTACTTCTGCGTTGGCCTCACCCTAAAGTGGTGGTCAAATAGCCCCTTCAGATGTAGGAAATATAATGGAAGAAAAACACATGTGTCCTGTCGACTTTTGGACTACCTGGCCTTGTCACGTGCTTTGTGTATGGCCTAAGAGCAGCATGGCTACATATATATTTGTATAAATAATAGTGCTAATAGTCTGCCTATAAAGACTAAGACTGATGGTGGTCCCACCAGAAGGCTGCCTACCGCCTACACAATGGCATCATGCCTTAGACTAGGCCTCCAGTCAGGCTGTACACAGCCTGGTTTTAGGCTTAGGAATGCCAGTAACAATATTATTCCACCCCGCTGGTTGGGAATCTAATCAAGGCTCTCAGCGCACAGTGATTTCGTTAGGTCACCCCCTGCCCCAACCTCTTCTCTCACCTCATGTAACCAGACCCCACCAAATCTCCCCTCATTCTTTCACACCACCAATAGCACCATATGGGGGGGGGGGGCAAAAGCTCTATTGTGTGATTAGCACAGAAAAAAAAAGAACCAATGGGTAATAATCTGTTTTGAGGGGGGGGGGGAGGGATAAACCATGATTTTCTTATTTCTTTATAAGATACGATCATGTTTGATGCTCATGTTAAATAAAGGTGGTGTATGTACGAGGTCCAACATTAAGTTACGTTACTCCAACCTCTGCACGTCCTGGCCACCTGGGTTGTGCCCAGTCTTGTTTTCCTTTCCACTGTACTGTAGTTAGCAGAAAGGCGCCTTTAGCATGTGTACATTTATAATTGGCCCGTTAAACCCTTTCGTACCGGAGGCATGTGGTTGTAACAAAGGCCTGAAAGGTTGGAGTAACCCTCTAATGGTTACATGATGCCTCCAAGATGACATGCCTCAGTTCTCATACTGTGTAACTGTAGTGCTGGCAAGTAACGCAAAGGGTAATTCATACGTACACCATTAAAACTGTACAGAAGTATATCCACGACTTCAGATTGGCGGTATGCATCCTAACAATATGCAGAGATGTCACTTTTCCTGGTTTACCAGGAATTCCTGGTTTTGATTCTAAGATTTCTGTATTAAATCGTGTAAAATTCCTGGGAAAACGTGTCCAAAGTTCAGTTTTCCTGGTTTTTGTCGGCCAGTGAGTGGCATCTCTGAATATGGCACATGAACTGATGAATGTAGGAAAATAGGCATGATTAATAATCCATTAATTCTCTGTGCGGCCCTTACAGTGCTGAGACCTCTGTATAGTCAGGTAGCAGTATGGTGAGTAGCATTCACACGACACAGGCTAACTTATCACAGTATCTTCATCCTGGGGGCCGCCATCATGTCGATTCACCCCCAACCCCATGTCACCAACCAGGTCACTACTGACATTGAACCAAAGATAGGGTGGGAGTTCTATGGGATTTTCCCGTGTAGTGTGCTTGGTACAGTAGCAGTCGGTAGGGGTTGACTTACATACACCCTCACACACTGTTATAACAGTGTAGGACTCTGGTGTGGACACTGGTAGCTAAGACCCTGCTCAAATGTTGACTGGTCAGCCTAGACCCCTACCTGCACACAAGCATGCCCTTTCCTGCAAACAGTACCTCTCACACATTGCCTTCCTATTAACCCTCTCTCAGTATGATGTCTCAGGGCATCATGTTCCTTTTGAAGTCATGATGCACTAAGTGGGACCTACAAGCACCACTTCCTATTGCATCATGACAGCTTTTAATATATGATGCATGAATGCACATGTAGCAAGTTCATAAGTCTTTAGAATAATCAGAAACAGTATATATGTGGGCGCTGCACTGCCTTCAAAAGTTTAAGCCACATCTCTCACACACTGACCCACAGCTGCCCTGTTTGCAGGCCTCTTGGCAGTTTACTTTGCAGCCCAAATTAGCAGCCTGGCTTCTGTTTAGCAGTTGCTGGTCTTGGTTATTGTTGGTGTTTTCTTTTTGGCTTCCCCTCGCTATATTCTCCGAGCGGGGGTTATAGTCATATTGAGAGTGACCTGTGTTTGTATATGTCGGTATAATAGGATGCACTTGGGTTCAATACTATTGATTGGTTAATTTGTTGTTCATTGATTGGTGGATTGGGGTGGGCTTACCCCTTGTCGTAATTTGGCTAATTGCGCCTGGAATCCAATCATTTTTCCTCATGCACCATTTCAGCAGCCATAATTACTGGTGATGGTAACCGAGTATGACTTAGATAATTACAGACAGATCTCTTTGTGATGGGTTAGAAGGAAATACCTGAGACACGATATTATTGTATGAGAACCATGTAATGGTCAGTATAGGCTCTAGATTTCACTTTGACAATGAGGGATGTAAATCTTCAAGTTTTATCAGGATTTCATGTTTCTTAAATGTTTGAATAACATGTATACATTTTCCTTATACGAGTGGTAGGGAGGGCTGTTTGAAAAATAGAACCCTTTTCATAGCAAGTAAATTTATGATTTCCTGATTTTTGGGCATGCCTGCCTTACATCCCTGAATAGCATAGGAAAATAGTATTACCGTACTTAATTGACCTGTTTTATAATGCCTTAGAATTTGATGCAGAACGAATATATTTGCAAAGTCAAAGAGGTGAAAGCAAAAATTGTTACCTTATCGAAGGTAAATAGGAGAGACATCGTCCAGGGTTCCCACTGGTCAGTTAAAAGTCAGTTCAACCCATTTTTCTTTAAAGGTCAGTTAAAAGTCAGTTAAGAAGATATTTTGGGGGAAAAGTCAGTTAAAAATGATATTTTGACTATTTTCAGGGTGTGATTGTAAAGATTTCACACAAATTTGCAAAACTTCTTTAACATCTTCACTTCAGAGCTGATAAATTTTTTCGTGGACCCCATGAATTATCCAATATCTGGTCAGGTAAAAGCCGATAAATGTCAGGTAAAAGTCAGTTAAAACCATGACCTGTAAATAGTGGGAACCCTGTCGTCACAGGAGCGGTTAGTAGAGTTGTTACACATCGACAAAAGCAGTTTATGGACTGGTTATGGTGAACAGGACATGGGTGACACCTGGTGTAAGATTCCAACACTAGGAGGATCACATCTACCCTCAGGAAGAAGAGCAGCCGTTGTAGCACATGAAAAAAAGACATAATGATGAGGGAAAAGGGCCATCGTATATTACAGAACGAAATAATTTCTTCTCTCCTTGCATTAATTTGTGACAAATGGAAGCAGTGAAGTTGTTAGGTGGAAATGGATATAACTTGCTCCTCAAAATCAAACATGAAATAAATCAAATTCCTTTAATGCACTGGCCATCTTTGTTTTCATGTCATTATGGCCCTTGAGAGGAATGCTTATTGACAAGAGCCTAACTGAGAAATCATATTGACTTAAATAATATGATAACAATGTCCAAGTGTCGAGTCGACAGGCTTAGCAGGCACTCATGTGTTTCATAATGACTTAATAGTCGGCGCTCAAGAGAAGGCCGATTAAGGACAGCCTGTTGTAGCTTTGTAGAATTGAGCTGAGCCTGATAGGCTGAAGATATTTGTGTGTGTGTGGGGGGGGGTGATGTGTCGTTATGATTGGGCAGGCAGAGCCCCCCTCCCCCCGGTGCGTGAGACCCAAGTCAGGCACTGGAGTAGACTTAGTCCTCCTAGTGACAGTCCTGGCCACTTGGGGGCAGCTGCAGCAGTATGATCCCTGCTTACAGAAACAAGGCCTGTTCAGTGCAGGTAATACCACTAATATGACTATTAGTATAACTAATACCTAGCATTGAGGCACATGGAGGGGGCAGCCAAGTATACAGCTTAGTTGTGGCTGAGTGGACAGTTAACGAAGACAAGCATCCTCCTGGTTACTTAGCGTTATGAAGTAGCAGGACGATGGGATTATTGGGGGTTGCGTATCTCAGTGTGCACTCAACGAATGATATTGAACCTTTAAATGCATTGTTCCTATTTGTTGCTATGTTGCATCAATACCCTGGTAAATACCTATTTAGTTCATGTTGAAATGAGTAAGATGCGCCAACACCAAGGGAGTTTTCACCGATACTGTATTGGTGCATCACAATGACACATAGAAGTATATGCCTAAGATGTTATACCAATATTAAAGTTTTGAATAGAAACCAAAGGTGGGGCAAATCAGAATATAGAGAAACCTTGTACATGTACTTGACTTTTCTGTAATGATGATTGCAGTTCAATTTCAGAGAAAACCACACATGCCTGTTTCCCAAAGGAAGACCATTCCCTTTCTTGTATACTATTTCCTTTTGATTATGATACTGTGTGTCCAATTGGATCATAAAATCTATACACATTTTTTTTTATTCAAAATTGGTTGCCCTCTGTGTGTTGCAGGTAGCAGCAGGAGGTGACGACGGTCAGAAAGGGAACAATGATAAAGGTGGGAAGGCAGCGTCGCCGTTTGAAGGCGGCGACAAGTCAGGAGCCGGTCAGGACCCTAATGATGTACAAAGTAATGGCATCATGCAAAACGGGCAAGATGACAAGCTGTACAGGTGAGCTACAAATGGATATATCTACTCTCTGTATACACAAATTTAACTTCTTTGCATTGACTAATTGTGAATGTTAAGCCCCATACTATCTATGAAAATTCTTATCAGTCCTCATAGTAACGTGCCTCTGTCTCAGATATATTAGAAAGAAATGAGAAAGTTGAGTCACTAGGCCTTTAATTAAAATTTGTTCGACCTCCTATAAGTAAAAAAATTGTTAAGAAGATTCATGCCATTGTATTGCAAAAGTTGTGAAAATAAAATAAAAAAAATGCCATGTGTCCCACAGGCCGGGCGTGTATAACCACAACCGTACCCCTGGTAGCCGGCAGAGCTCACCGACCGAGGAGGACGGGCGTAACCAGGCAGCGCTCCCTGAACCCGCCAAGATGCAGCATCATCAGCATCAGTTGGCGCCCAAGATGGACGAGTACATCGAGATCCACCAACAGCTCCCCCAGCACCACGGCCTCAGCCTCGATCCACAGCCATTTGAACCTGTCGGTATAGATCCCATTCACTTCGACTACTCGCAGCAACTTATGCCACCCTCCATGGAGTCACCCAACTTCAACATGGACTACAACCAGCAACTGAACCCAGACTACCAGACTCAGGTGATGACACGGGTGTGGAGCCAACATGGACGGGGCCGAATAAAAAATAGTGGGATCATTTCAAATAAAAGATAAAAGAAATGACAAAGATAGGGATGAGATATGACAATAGGAATTGGAAGGGTAGATATTATCTGGTAGCTTGCACAAAATGAATAGATATCACTCTAGGTCCTCAAGGTACAAAAAGATGCTGAGTACAGATCTGTCTTCTCATATGAATCCTAAGAAATGTTTCTAGTGCCCATAATGGTTTAAACACGTGTAGGTTAGAAACAGTTAGGCGCACTTTATAAAAAATATATCGTGAGAACAATTTTGATGTGCTGAAATTATTATATTACTGCCGTCATATTTCAGTTGTTACAACGTCATCAACAACAACAGCAGCAACAACAACAACAGCAGCAACCCATGGCCATCCTCACCCAACAACAGTATGCCATTGCAGCACAGCAACAACAACAACTCGGTGAGTTCACGCTTAATAGACTAACATCGTCTTGTAATAATCCTCTACCATTGTTTCTGTAATATAAGTTATAAAGGTAAAGGAAATTTATTTTTTCACCTTTTTTTTTATAGATAAATTCATGTGGGGAAAGGGAAACGTTTTAAAAAAAGATTGAAAACATTGTACATATTAATGTATAGTCACTAGGCATTAAATGTATATTGTGTCATATGTTAAGGACATTTTGTAATAGCAATTTAATAGAATAACACATCTGGATTTTTCTAGTAGGCAATATTTATTCGCACAACTCCATTCTGCTAGCATTGTACTAAACATCTTAACTTTTTCATGCGACAACTTCATAGAATGAGGAAAGGTTCAATCATGATCAGATGTTTCCATGTATATATGGTATTTCTGTTAAATGATCTTAAAAGCGTCGCGAATATCTTCAGGGGGAAAGAGATAATGGGGATTTTGAGGCAAAAGAATATGACATTGATGTTAGAAATAATACAAGGTTCAAAGTCAGTATGTGCACAGTACATTTACCTCCCGTCTCTGATTTTGTTTCCCATTTGTAAGCGATAAGAATATCAGCTGATATAAGCTGGAAAAGTGAATATTTGCTTCCCAGTTTTCATTTGTGTCCCGACTTTGTGTGGTGAGAAGAAGCCGCCACTTTGAGAAATACGAGAAATATTAGTTATCTATTTTACAGTAAATAGAGTGGCAGTGTCCCCCTCCTCCCCTGTTGTTTTTGTTCTCTGCATGTGGTTCAGTAGTTGTTGGTCTGATGAAGTACAGTATGGCAGAAGTTACAGTGCAGTAGCATGTGTGGGGCTGGTATTCTACAGAAAAAAAAACACAACTTGTATCTCCCCAGTGTTAACCCTTTAAGGACAGCATGATGCCATCAAGATTCATGTTCATTTGCCATCGTGATGCGCCAAAGCAGCACTGGTGACCAAATCACTCGCACTGTGTTTGTGTATCATGCTGACCCAAAAGAGCATAGTGCGTTAATGGGCCGTGTAGCCCTTAAAGGGTGACATAATGCAGAATCATGTATATCTGTTAGTACCAAGGAGCTCGTCGAATTAATCAAAAATGCTGATTTTGTTTATTGACCCAACCATATTCCAGAACTTGAAAATGAAATGCCAAGAATTATTCATTTATTTGGTCTATAATCCAGCAAATTTAACTCGCATATCTCATCTCGCTTCTTTGCTTGAGCACTGCAACTCTTTCTTTGGGCATATATTTCAGCTTTCAAATTAGTGTGATTTTTTTTTATTTAACGCGTATTTCCGGCTCAAACATGAGAGAATTCAAGTATGTTTCTCTCTTACAAAACATTAACATTGTTTTAACCACCTTTTGCTGCAGAAATCACTTTTTATATATTCAAACTGTGTGCAGAGAACCTTTCTAAATTACGAATACCAGGGTATCCCAAAAAAAAAAAAGTACAAAACAAATATGAACCAATTTCTCTAGACTGAGCATTTTAAAAGAGAGTTGAAATTCCATCTGGTGTTCCCATCCCCTTGGGTTTCCCATATATATTGGTGTCATGTAATACATCTGGATGTTGGTCCCTGGTTCCTCTTTGCTGCCACCACCGCCCTGTTCTTCCTCCCTACCCGTGTTGGGGTTCCCATCCCTGTGTTGTAGTCCCTACAAACAGAGATACATGGTGTCTGTGCATGCTGACTACATTGATTACTGACCGTGGCGTCTATGATATCATGACGCCTACACTGCATGAGTCGCTGGCTGCTTTTACATGGTGTGTGTTTACGATGTAGGCCTGGCGCCTGCTGCCTTCACACCGGGGCCCTACGTGTTGGGAGGCCAGGACCCCTATGCGGTCGGGATACCTATAGCTGCAGCAGGTTAGCCCCAATCATCATACATGTCATCTTCATTAAGAATAAACTCAAAGAATCTACACGCAGGACCGCCAGGCCATGGATGCTTTTCCAATCGGGGCCACACTAAAATCTTCTCTAGAAAAGGTCAATGTATTTATTCTTGGTCTTAAATTGCAGGGTGTAGGTCATTTTGGTCCTTGGTCATTTTGAGACAGGGGAGAAATTATTTTGTGAAAGAAAATGAATACAGGAAGAATATGGTTAAAATTTAAAAGGGAAATTGTTAATTCATAATGGTAAATTACCTGTGTGGCGTTTGCGGTAAAAGTATGGGTTTCTGACGGTTCTGCGTTTTATAAAAGAAATACTCACCTTCATCGTAGATTTATAATGTTTAATCTATTACAATTTCTTATTAAACCACACTATTTCTATTTTATACATTTCTTTTGTTGAATTAGAAAAGGAAAAAAAAAAACAAATTAAAACAGAACGGGTTCCCAAGGATTTTATCCCCACTGACAAAATCACCTCAGTAGAAAGCCTTTCCCTTTGGCCTATTTATCTTTCTTAAAACCTTTTTTTTCTAATCCATATATTTGTATTTAAGAAATTTAATAACTTCCCTATTTATACCCTTTCTCCTCTATATCAGTAGTACAAAGTAACCCCTTGATTGTATTCAAGTATGAGTAAAAGAAATAGACATAGTTGTAGTTCTCTCAGTCCCTGTTTTCACTTCCACTTAGTTTTACATAAGAACAGACGTAGAATTAGAACACCACATGAAAAAGAAAAAGATAATACACAAATACACAGCTAACCTATATGGACCTAATATGAAAGAATTAGGAATTCAACTTTTATGTGAAAAATCATAGCAGTCATCTTTATATGTGCCTAAATCTTACACACTCTAAGAAAAAGAGAAATAGAACCACACGAAAAACTAAGATTTGTATTCTTATTTAACCTCAGTATTCATCTTGAACCGTTTAGCCACTACCAAGGGCGAAGCTTGGTTTCGGGGACATAAGCATTGGTAGGAGTTTTTTGGTAATATCTGAGTATGTTGATGGGACCTAAGTTCACTAAACAGTTGTAAGATAGGCAAATAGCCACAATAAACTCAATTATACCTTCCAACATGTATCATGTATATTCTATACATATCCCCGTTAGTACCTTTAGGTTGTGGGTGTTGATCGTTGCATGTTTCGCACAGTCCCCGATACCCCGCATGATCCCTGTCCCTGTCTTCTCTCCTATAATGTTAGGGTGGCACTCCTTGGGAGCCCGTTGGAACGACAAAAATCCAAAACTAACAATTCATATCCTCAACATTACTTTTTATCTTATAGTTTGTTTTTAGTTTGTGTGATATATACCATGTCATCTTTAAGTTTCTTATTTAGTTTTAAGAAATTATTTTTATTCTTAATAATGAATTGATTGTGCAGTAACCGCAAAGTAAATGCACAATAGATTAGCCTATTGTGGCGTGGTAGACCTATAGTAGTCCTTAGAACCTTTATATGCATTTTGGCCGAATTGTCACAAGTAGTTAATGGATACATAAGTAAATAGATGGTGAGCATTGTGTTCCCATGGAAACTGGTGACACGATTTCCAGTGGTTCATGATCCCAGCCAGATGGTTGAAGATGAATGGTTCTTTGGCACTGGTAGTCTAAAGTATCAAACCCAAATAGAATTGAGCTGGTGGCTTAGCCCTTCCCAAGCACATGTTTTGGTGCACCAGATGAGGATGAATTAAGAAATGCTGAATCGAACAGAAATTTGTCCTTGTTTTTCGTTTCTGTTAAAACGAGGGCTAGCCAGCATCTTGAAATTTGCGCTCCATTGCGACTTATTTGTGTTCTGTTTATAAACATTAACCTGCCTTTGGATTGTTCAGTAAATATTGATCATGGGTTGGGCCTAATAATATGTGCGTATGCTTGGATTGCTCTCCTTGCCAGCTCGGGCGTTTGAACAAATTTCCCTGTTTATTTTCACCTTGCTTGCAATTATAAATATCATACCTTCTAGAGCTGGCTATCGGGTTGTTGGCTGGGGTCTTGGGCAAAGAAACACAAGTTGCTATAAAAGAGATGCCACACTTCCATATGTCTGCTATGGATAATGACAAACAGAATATCCACAGTGTAGACCAGGGAGTGGGCTACCTGTTGTACATTAACCTGAAGTCGCCAAGTCTGCAATCTTGCATCACGTTGACCATCAGGAGTTGATATTCTCTCAAAGCGTCAGCACAATGCACCCATGCGGGGCTAGTGAGTAGAATCACCAGCACTGCATTGCTGCATCTTGCTGACAAAGAAATACAGATGTTTAGGTATTGTGCGACCCGCAAAGGGTTGACTAATAAGGATAAGTGTGGTTGACATGGGGCGGTTTAGTTGAAGTTGATGTTGTTTTTATTCCAGGACCAACTGTGGTACACCCACAGTACTACAGTGTACAGACACCGTGGGGCATCTACCCGGCAGCCGGTCTTCTCCAACAAACGGGGAACAACCAGCAGGTCCAGCAACAGCAGCAGCAGCAACAGATCATGCAGCGGGGGTCCGGCAGACTCACCCCATCTCAAGATGGACTCGGAACACCGACTGGCAGTTTGCCGAACCAACAACAGCCAGCCATACAGCAAGGTACATGTTTGTGACAAGGAGAAGTGGTCAGAAATGGCTTTGTTGTACAGTTCTAGCAATATTTAAGCATCATACTTTATCCTATCTTTCAGCAACTTTTCCAATTTATACACTTTACCAAGCATATTAAAACTTAACATCACCTGATCGTCTTCTCCATGTGCAGGGTACCAGATCCTGGCCCCAGCGTACTATGACCAGAATGGTCAGCTGGTAATGAGCACCGGACGCGGCATGAGCACACCAGTACGCCTCGTCTCTCCTGCACCGATCTTGGTTAATGCTGGACAGCAAGGTGAGATGAAAACAGGTTACCCCTTTAAGACCGGCATAATGCTGTAATGCGTCGTGTACTTTTTTGTTCATGATGCACAAATGCAGCCCTGACAGCCAGTGGGACTGATTTAGTTCAGATTGGTTGCGAAAATGCACCAATGTTGTGCTGGAGAGGTACTTAACAGTATTGTGGTTGGGCATCATGCAACACGTGCAGACGAAACATTGAGGCATTATGCAGTACATAGTGGGGTTAAGTGAGGCCCAGGGACCCGATCCCTCCTATGATAACAAAGTGTAAGAAGGTACCAGTCATTCATGGATTTCATCTTGCAAATCCATTCTCTGAACATTGTGCAATATACATGAACTGTAAAGAATAAGACTAACCCGGGGGGAAAATGTATTTGTCCTTGATCACTGTTTGTATAGTGTGATAACTGATGTGTACAGAATTAATTTTTCTTTTAGTGTGTATCTAATAGTGTGAAATATATGTAAGTTAAGTTTGTGTATAATGAAGCTTACCACACTAGCCCTCTTAAGTATGGCACCGCAAGGGGAATTTTGCACAACTAGCCTTTAAGGAATCTAAAGGCGCTTAAAGTCTTCTCGTTCCATCTTTCATTGTGATGCATTCATGCGAGCACTGGGGACTTAATCAGTGCTACTACCAGTGAGTAATTCCACTTAGAAATGAGGCTTTCTGCCATCCTCTTTGAAAAATTTGAAAAGGAAACAAAAAGGAAAGCCTTTTATGTGCATTATAATGTGTGGTGCCATGTTGCGTGAGTGCTTACCCTAACGTCTCCTTCAGGAACCACCAACGGGCTGGGTGGTAACACACTGCGCCTGCTGACCACCCAGCAGCAGCCGGTACAGGGCTCGCCTGTCTACACATCCTCCAACACCACTCCCCAGAACACACCCCTCGGACAGGGTAGGCGCCTTTGTATATACACCCACTGTTAAGATGAACTAACCGCTTGTGTGTCATCAGACGATGCACACAGGCACTCGTTTGTATTTGAGACTAACACCACAAGTTGTCACAGCCACAGGTCTTCATAATTATATTGTTAAGCTTTAGAACTTCAATTATGTAAAAATTAGATTTTCATTCAGAACAGTCTGGCTATTAGTCAGATTGTTTACAAAATGTGAACAGTCTGGCTATTGGTCAGATTGTGTACAAAATGTGAATGGATCAGTTTTGAGTAAACCTTCCAAAGATCTTGCTCTTGTGCAGAATCCTGTAAGGCTGTGATTACCAAGATGTAAAAAGTAGAAATTAATCATTTCTTACTTGTGTATAAATTGTATATCTTAATACCAGACTCCCTTCCAGAGTTAGGCCTAGCTGAGCGTATTCTTTAAATAATTAGGTGGTTGAAATACATGCAACACTAGGTGGTTGAAATACATGCAACACTACAGACACAGAAAAGAAAGTTTTCACTCCATTGCTTAATACAGTTTACCAGTCAGATTCAACTAAGTTCAACTCCACTGACAAGAAAAATGAAACCCTCATCATGCGCATGATGGCCGGGCGTTGAGAACATTTTTCTAAACCATCAAGGCACAAATATAAATGAAAAAAGATAATTGGTAGATAGGGAACTGGAGCATATCCTTCAATTGTGAAGAAAAAAAAATCATAGTGGTTATTTTAGCCTTAACATCTCTGATATTGATTCAAAAGTCTGCCGTTCTTGACCAGTTTCAATTTCTCTCCATTATATTGTGGGCGCTCTCATGCTGCATTGGTGTAGCATACACCCCAAACAGTGGGAGTCTGTACACGCCGGTGTCAAACAGTGGCTTTAACAACATCAGCTCCACTCTGGGGTTGGGCCAACAGCAAGGCTACAACAACAACAGCCTCGGCAGTATCGGCTCCTCCTCCACCCCTGGCGCCATAGGAACAGGTAATAAGGCGCTCGCTGCACGGGACCGTAATGTGTTGCTGGTGTACCGTAATGCTGTTGCTGCTGCTCATCATGGCACTCATTTAGTTAACCCACCCTCACATTACTACAACCAAACACTTCATTTCCGCCAGTTCAGTTCCTCACGGCTTGCTTCTTTACTTTTGGAGGGAAGAGGGGTAACACATTTACCATTGTAGTATTGTCATTCACATTCTATGTGGTGATGGCAACGTGAATGATATTGCAACATTCTGTCGAGCATAGTGTTACGATATTAGCTGGCGTTTAGTATCACGATTAGGGTAATAGAACAATGTCGTCATGTGTTGTCTAACGTTGGAATGCACATAATGATAGTCATATACAAGATGAGTACACTGCATGCGAGCGTATTCAAGTTTTCCAAAGCTTCAGTTTTCGCAACAAGGTCATAAAATTTATGCTAGGCCCCAAACAGTAATACTCCTTAGCCATCACTGTTCCTGCTATCACTTGGGCCCACGCTTTCCAAATTTCCTTTGCTACACAGACACTCAGAATGCATGCTGGGAAACTATTTACAACAATGATTGTTTCAACACGGCTCCCCACAAACAAATGTATACACTCAATATACAAAATGCCGATTTTTTTTTGTCTACTCGCAGGCAGGGACTGTGGTATTTACTAACCCTGCTTGGACCTCTATGACTGTTCCTGCCAAGCTTTACTCCTTCTGTTGTGGTCATTCCCTTCACCTACCTCACCCCCTCTAGCGTATAGATATGTGTAAAGCTCCTCCTGTTGATGTACATATTCATAAGTAAGGTGCAGACAACATCCAGTGATGTCACTTATGTTGTCCTGCAACACGCATATAAGGTGCGGCAAATGCTGTTTACAAAATGAAAGTCAACAAGCGAAGATGAATAGATGAATCACAAGGGTTTTTTGTCGCCTACCCACTATGTTGTACAGACTTGTTTTTGTTTCCCTTTGTGTTAATTTACTCCCTAGAGTAAATATACCGCAAGATCTGTTGTGCGATCCGCGTTGTGAGGTAAAGGTGTTGATAGAACTTGTATAATGATTGATGGGTGGGCTCGTATTGATGGTACTGGTGTTGATTTCAGACCTGGAGAGCCTGCTGCAGAGTCAGTTGGTGGGAGCAGGTGAGCACGACTCGTTGTCTGCCTCGTACTACGCTTCTACCCCCTCATCTCCCGCCTCTCTTAGCCTGCTGTATATTTGTACATAGCGCTGTAAATGGTCACCCCTGTAGGCTGTCATCTTGTCCCCCTTATAGTGCTGTAACTGGCTGTCGTCTTGACAGTCCAGTCACTCCCCAGGGAACACTTCGTTTTCTGCAGGCTCCACCCTCGTCTCCAAAAGTAGCTGGAGTGAGATGGGAGTCTGTAGAAACCACTGAAGATACCAGCTACTCGTGCATCTATCCCCTAACCGCCAGTGCATTGGTTGTATGCCGCAGCCATTGCTTATCTCACTCCACAAAATATTCAGTATGGTACTTAACATTTGGCGGCTTGAGGGTGGCAGAGAAAGTGTAGAAGCTGTATTAACACAGAGCTCATGACTTTGTTTCATACTGGTACATATACATAACAACGCCTTACTATGCAGAATGCGCTGTACAATGAAGGCCTTGCTTAGCGGTTTTACTGTGAATAGCAAGAATATGGACACTGTGCATGTCCTAATCGTCTGTTGACTGATTTAGGATTAATTGCTGGACGAATGATGGACTTCCTTATCTGATGATATTATGCCCATAGCAGTTTTCAGAGCAATAACTTTTCCCTCCTCATCTTCTAGCTCTCATAACTCTCACTGCCCTTAATGTGACCATAGCTGTTGTTCTGGACTGACCCCAGCCAACTGCTATCAGCACAAGAATCTGTGTTTGATTGGTGCAGTCCGTTCTACTCTGACTGCCCTTGTTCTTATCAGTTGATTCTTCAATTCAGCCCCTCCACCCCAGCCCCAACCCTTTCCCATGACCAGACTTTTCACCGACAGTCATAAACCAGGTATGATAGCCTCATGCCTACTGTGGCAAAAAAAAAGAAAAAAAAAAGATGAAAATAGTAATGGAATTAGGCAAACCTTAGGTAAAGGTGATCTCAGCAATGCATTTGCTCCTAGGAATGATTAGGACTGAGACATGAACATTGTACTTCTTTCCTGCTTGACAGAATGACTTAGTCCCATTACAATATGTCCTTGTACAGTTACCATGCATATTGCCATGGTCATACCTCGCTCTATGACTCGTCTTTTTTTTTTTCTTGAATCATGCTCTACAATTTCTTCTGTTTTGGTATTTTGTATATATTGTCTTTTTAAAACTGAGTAGATGAATTCACACACTATTTATTTCCTACTATTTGACGTTGTTTTCATTGGTACTATAACCTTGAAGTAAATGGAAATTCTTTGATAAACTCTTTTGGAGATAATGTGTGGGGGAAAAAAAGATACAAAAGAATTTGCTATTCGTATTTATCCTCAAATAACAACAAAAAAGATGTAGGGATATATGAAGGACATTCCTAACAACATTATAAGATTTAGCCGAGATCCATATACCTTGTCCTCTTTGTATCTGAGAATTGCCTCGCTCCTTTGGTACTAACACTCAGCCTACTCCTCTGCCCCTCTCTACTCGGGTCCTGTCCATTCTGGGTATGTAGGACTCTCAGCAACCGCAACCACGCCCCAGCGTCGGGACTCGCTGAGCACTGACTACACCAAGAGTCGCCAACCGCAGCAGCCTATGCCGGGGGTTCTGCCTCCCGCTGCAGCGGCTGCACTTGGCCCCTACTATGGGCTGGGTGGGGCTGCCTCGCTGAACGGTGGTCCCCTTGGGCTAGTCTCTTCTGCCAACCACTCGCTCACACCACCGCCCAATTTCTCCGGTTCAGCTGGCTTGGGGCTAGGAGGTAGGTTGGCACATCTGTATCTCTTTTGTCTCTGTATCGCTGCATTCCTTTGCTCTCGCTGTCCATGTGCCACTGTACAACCCTTGTTACCTCTGACCAATTGCCACTATTGATTCTCTTTGTGAATTGAAGTTGATGTCTGATAAGGCAGCCCTGGTCAAGATTCCCTTTTGCTTAAGTGGTTGAAATGCAGAATCTGAGTGATAATCCAGCTATCTGTGTGAAATGCCAAAAGGAGAGAAAAAGAGGCTTAGCAAACACTTACAGACTCTCGAATAGGGATTATGTCTTTGAGTCATGACCCTTCTCCCTATCTGCCCTATTCCCCATTGTAATCCTCATGACAGTGTAATTTCGAATTTCCATGTGTATATAGTATGGTCTCTTGGCAGTTATGTGTCCATGCAGCCTTTCGGGCATCAACATACCGCAATGTCGTTCGTTCGTGCTCTTAACATATACTTAACTCTCCGATGCCATCAGGATATTCACAATAGTGGAGGATGGGAAAAATGTTGATTGGATTTCTGCTGCTTACCGGCTATTTAATAAATTGGTCGGCCTGTCAGGTGCTGAATTTGAAAAGTTTGTGGTTGGTTCAATGCTTAGTGCCAAGTCCGAGTATACTGGCTCATTGCTGTTACTAACAGGGATGTAAGTCTTCAGGTTTTATCAGGATTTCCTGATTTCTGAAATTTTTGAATGACATGTATTTTCCTTGTAAGGAGGGCTGTTTGGAAAAATAGAAGGCTTTTATAGCAATTAAATGTATGGCTTCCTGATTTTTGCCCATTCCTGACTTACATCCCTGTACTAACATCTGAGCGTCTACAGTTTCTAAGTGCATTGATAATGTGGTACCGAAAAGGTACTGCCGACCTATAGATCTTTTAGGGGAAAACTTAAATGTTGAGCCTGCATGTACCTGCACCTGAAGTGAACACTGCATGACGCTTCCTGTTGGTTGGCTTTTCAGATAAATGTATATCTGTTGTACACTGCTTTACATACATAAAACCAGGCCCTGTCCGAGCCGTCTTCTGTGCAAGGCCTCAGAATGATATGTAATGAATGATATGTATATGCTGATTGAAATAGGTTGAACTTTGTAGAAAGGGAAATCAATTTTCTACAGAAATGATCGTATAAATTGTTTAGAACGTAAAGGTGTATACTTGGTTTATCATCAATGTAAGGCTTGTTTATAGTTTTTGAGAATATTGGGTTGGTGGTCAATACCTACATTGGTATGATTTCTCTTCTCCATAGGTAACCGGCTGTATTCAGCTGCACCCGGGGCTGAGGCCAAGTACCGCAATGGATCATTGTCCAACACAAATGGCCTGTTTGGCAGTTCTCTCTTTCCGTCAAGGATGCTTGCAAAAAGGTAAGTGAATTCCCGAACACCTGACCTTGAAATAAGAGTTGAAGTGAAAGACCTTTGGAAAATTTCATAGGATGATCCTGGTGTTATTTTAGATAAGACAATTGTTTATACCATAATGTCGAGGTTTTTATGGATATAGAGAATTGTCTTCTCACCAGTCACCCCAAAATGAAATAATATAAGATGATGAAGACCAAGTTTTATATGTAAAGCTGTGCAATTAAAGACTTCTTGGAAAGCCACAGATACAATTTGTCTTACATGTTTTTCAGCGCGTCCATGTCTAAGGAGGTAACTGGCCGCAGTCGTTTGTTGGAGGACTTCCGCAATAACCGCATCCCCAACCTGCAGCTTAAGGACCTGGTGAACCATGTCGTTGAGTTCTCACAAGACCAACATGGGTCCAGGTAGGTGAACTGCTGCAAGTATTGTTTGAATGGTGTTTCCTGTTGATGTTCCTTTCCCCAAAAAAGTTTACCACTATCACAAGTATACTCGTGAGTGGCATCTCTAGAGCACCATGATCAACAGATTCTCTGTAACCACTATCCGACAGTTCAACTGCTGGCCAACTTTTGTTGGCCAGCAGATAGCATTTCTGAGAGGTTGTGGCTGAAGTCTGAAAAGGCAAACCGAGATTTGTAGCACGTTTAAGAGAACGAAATCTAGTCTGAGATCATGTATACATGTACGTATATAGTAGCACTTTTCACCCTCCGTTCTCCAGGTTTATCCAGCAGAAATTGGAGCGTGCTACACCAGCAGAAAAGGTGATGGTGTTTGGAGAGATACTCACTGCTGCCTACAGTCTCATGACTGATGTCTTCGGCAACTATGTCATCCAGAAGTTCTTTGAGTTTGGGACTCCTGAGCAGAAGCAGACATTGGCACAGCGGGTACGGGGCCATGTTCTGCCACTCGCGCTGCAGATGTATGGTTGTAGGGTTATACAAAAAGCGCTGGAATCCATCCCACAGGAGATGCAGGTATGTAACTGTTAATTTAAGAAATGCATAGGGAATTGATGGGAATAGTAGATTGAGGGACTTCCACTAGAAAGTACTGGGCGAGATTTTGGAATTGTAGACATTAAGGGACACCTAGGTGAGGATACTATCTTAATAAAGAAAAAGGGGCAGTTGTATGAAAGTGCTGGGACATTGTCGTAAAGTGTGTGAGGAGAATGCTATTACCCGTATGGATTACGACCATAGATAAAATGGTAATGACCCCAAAACAGTCCATTAGTCATCTATAACAACATGCCATTCACCCCAACAGGTTGAGATCGTGAAGGAGTTAGATGGACATGTTCTGAAGTGTGTCAAGGATCAGAATGGCAACCATGTTGTACAGAAATGTATCGAATGTGTTGAGCCCAAACATCTTCAGTTCATCATTGACGCCTTTAAAACACAGGTCAGTTAACAAAATCTAAATGTACCTTGATGTTAGTTAACAAATCTAAATGTACCTTGAGGTCAGTTAACAAAATCCAAATGTACCTTGATTCTTACTGTCTTGAGGAATGACTCGTCAAGATACTTGTTATAAAATCCTGCCTCAGTACATCAGAATAAGAACCTTTGTGTAAAATTTCATAAACAAACCATTAACAGGTCTGAAATAAACGCTGTACCAAGAAAACTCAAAATAAAGGAAGGTTTCTTTCTCTTTTTTTTTGCGTCCTCAGGTATTCACCTTGTCGACCCACCCGTATGGATGCCGTGTGATACAGCGTATCCTGGAGCACTGCACGGGGGAGCAGACCACCCCTATCCTGGAGGAGCTCCACTCCCATACAGAACGCTTGGTGCAGGACCAATATGGCAACTATGTCATACAACACGTCCTGGAGCATGGTCGCCCTGAGGACAAGTCCAAGATTGTCAGTGGTCTGCGCGGAAAGGTGTTAGTCCTCAGTCAGCACAAATTCGCAAGGTGAGAATAAAATGTAATGTTTGTGCATATTTCAGGAGGTATTTAATACAGTTATGGCGCCTTTAAACCCTTCTATTCCATGAAGCAGGATTTGTACTCAAATTCGATGGAGTATACATCTATACTTGTCTTACTTGAAAATAATGATTTTGTATTTGTTTGCAGCAATGTTGTAGAGAAGTGTGTGTCTCACTCGTCCCGCACGGAGCGCGCCTTCCTCATTGATGAGATCTGCAGTATGAATGATGGGTAAGTTGCACTTATCAGATTTTCATTCAGATTACATGGTCCAAGAATAAAGGTTGCAGACCCGGTGGACCTCTTTTTTGGAGGGGGGGGGGGAGAAGGGGAAAAATAGAAAGGGATAAGAGTAATAAGGATGTGAAGATGACAAGAAGGGGGTTTCACTCAGTCTGCTGATGGTTTTTCTTAGATTGATGTGCATACCTATACGAGGCGTTTTAGTCACCCTTCTCCTATATGCCTTTGTACAATTCTCGTGTTACTTCTTTTAAACCAATGTTGCCTGTCATTTTTTACAGTGCCTTGTACACGGTGATGAAGGACCAGTTCGCTAACTACGTGGTGCAAAAGATGATTGACGTGGCTGAACCAGCCCAGCGCAAACTTCTCATGCATAAAATCCGTCCCCACGTGGCCACGCTGCGCAAGTACACTTACGGCAAGCATATCCTGGCCAAGCTTGAGAAGTATTACATGAAGAATGCCGACCTCGGGCCTATCGGCATGCCACCCAATGGCGCACTGCAGTGAAGTTAGGGTGTTAGTGTTTCATTACTATGTACAGGAGGGAAAACGAATACCCTGGTGCATCTTAATACCCCAACAAAGGATAACTACCAAATCATGTAGAAGATGGGGAGTTCATACTCTTACCATCAGCACAATAACGGATGAAGATGATGGAGTTTTTTTTTCGCTGCCTGAACCCATCCTGATGAGAAGGGAGTGATGGTATCTGGAACATGTCAATGACCATTGGTGTTAGAATGGTGAAGGCATAATAATAATGATGATGATGATGATAAAGCTGTGAAGCTTGCAGCTGAGAGAGCCCATTCTAAGGTTACTCTGTAATGCAATAATTGTAATTGTCACCACATCTGTATACACGGCCTGTGCAGTGTAACGCTGTATTTGCTGACCAAGCACCTAACTACCTTTGGTGGTGGAGGCTTTAAAAGGCTGCTTTATGGGATAGGAGTATACCGGTTAACGATATTTTGGCAACTTTGTTCTTACGCAAAGGGGGAAAAACGGCCTTTTTGTCGTTTTAATCAGATTTTACTATTTGTCGTTCTTTCCTACATTGAAGACGTCAATAATATAAAGTGAGTGGAGTAAAAGAGACCAGGCGGCATATCAGCATGGAATGAAGTTGAGATTTGATGACTGCAATTTATTACTACTGGAAGCTATTGTGTAGAGTGGTGGCCAGTAGACTTGGTTAACCACAGATTGTGAGGTATTGTGCAGCGGCTAGGATAGCGTCTTGTGGGGACGACATCTTTAGCATGGCATGTAGAGCTCCCAATCTAAGTGGTTGTACGAAGTAGTGGATAAACTATCCTAGTGTATATTGTCATCACTTGGTCTGCATGTTTGGCAGTGTCGGTCACAGTTTTTGCCGACATTTTTGATAGGCGTACATATCGTACTGTAATAATGATTGATATTGATGATAATATGAATGATAATGATTCAGAACTCAATGTCATGCCATCTCTGAACATTTCATGGCTGATTGTGGGACTTATGTTGTGACTGCGATTTCCTCAAGATTAATAATTTCACCTACGAATCAAAGTGAACATCCACATTGCTGACAAAGCTTATGAAATAAGTGTCATTCATGGGGATGCGTCAGGGACACCTGATAAGTTCTAATAAGACATTTAAAGGAGGTGGTTGGGGATCCATTCATATCGACAAAAAGAAAAAATTCAGCTTGATCAGGGCTACCTTGTGCCTCGCCTAACACTCGGTAGAACCTCAACACCCAAGAAAAGATGTTGGAGCCCTGTACTACGACTATCATCGTTAACACAATGACAGAACCCACAACAACACCAGAGACGCTTGGATTTCATTTGGTCTCCCATTTGTTTCTGCCATAAACCCGGCTGCATCATGTACGTAAGGAAACATACCTCTGTGTAACAAGGAAAAAGGTCCACAACATACACTGATTTGGGTTAGGTTCAAGAGACTATTATCATATAGCCTTTAATTTTGTGTGGTTTGATTTGTAAGACTGTATGAATCAGCAAGTCGTCATAGACCTAGGGGATGTGGGGCTTCTATTGGTCTGTATGCTACCACCACAGACTGTGACTCGCACCAACTTCAGCCCGAAGATGTGACTCATTTAGACCACAACGAGAAATTTGGAGAAAAAAAAAATAACCGGGGCAAAGATGTTCTGTGAAGAAGAGACTCTTATGGATCTCATTCTATTTAAGTTTCAGATAATGCAGAGGTCCACTACTGTTCATTCCATGAGTGGTGATTTTGTATAGAGAGTGGTTTTAAGTGTATATCACCCAAGGACCGAATCATAATGATAACAGCCGGTGACTGCCCAGATGCAGGAACGGTGTCACCCAATGTCAAAGCCCCCCTCCTTTGCCTCTGCTGATTGGCTGTTGTAAGTATATAATAATAATAAGTACATACGTATACATACATGTGTATCTATAAATGTATAACACCACCCTCAAAGGGCAACAGTGCTGCTGCGAACTTTGTACATTGACAGGCTGCTCCTCTCACCCGCTTCTCTCTGGGTCAGTTTTGCTGCGTGCCACCAGGGGCGTAGGTCAAACGCGTAACACACGGGGGCATAAAGACCGGGCTAGATCTGTATATTTTATGAATAACCTAACCAACAGCGTATTTTGAAGATGTGAAAATGATGAGTGTGTGGCAAATGCTATTTAATGATAAGGAATCCAAACGTCCAAAAATACATATGTAAATTTAGCATTGTAAAAAGGAAAGGTTGAGATTTATTTTTTTGACAGAGTTAGTTTGCTGCTTGCTCTCCGATGCCATTTTATATAACTGAACCATTTATTCATAATTTTATACATTTCTTTTTTGTTTTTGCTGACTTTGATCACAATGGCAAGGTCGGTGAATAACATTGACAAGACATGTGAAACCTCCCTGAGACAAGAGTCGTGCCTATAGAAAAGAC
The DNA here is from genome assembly GCA_949317995.1 of Acholoe squamosa. Taxonomy (NCBI): domain Eukaryota; kingdom Metazoa; phylum Annelida; class Polychaeta; order Phyllodocida; family Polynoidae; genus Acholoe; species Acholoe squamosa. The sequence goes on along the minus strand of OX439049.1, from coordinate 31,326,423 downwards.
TTGTTTCGGCTGCTGCTGCTGCTGCGATATATAGTTGTTTCTGATTTCTTTGGTGTGTATATTAAGCAGAAGGAGGAGGTCGACTACTACTATATCATACGCTCTCATCACATGAACTGTGTAAATTTGTAAAAAGGAAGACAAAACACTTATATCACTGCCAAGTTTTTGTGATGCCATCACAACCAGTGGTGAGCTTGTAAAGAAGACTAAACCTATAATAAATATAGAAGGAAACCAAACTGAAATCTCAGTGATTTAGGATGACAGGTGATTCACTGGGGTTCATTAATCATTATATCAATTGGCGCCCCTGAGGGGCGGCCGTGTACACTATATGTAGAAGCACCCTAGATAGGATTGTAAAGATTGGGTCTGTACATAGTCTCCCCCGATGTACATACAAAGAGATGAAAGTCCAGCAGAGTTATTTTGGAGTGCCCGGTATCTTGTCACAGACCTGCCGTGTCAGTGTTTTCCCTGCAAGCGGCACTGCCCGGGGGGAGAGTGAAGGGAGATAGAGCAGCCTGGATCGTCCATAGCTTGATTTATACATATTTCTCCGTGTAAAGTGTATATACTGTATTCAACCACGATGTAAACTATGTACATGACAGAGATGCCTATCCTTTGATATACAGTTTTCTAAATGGTACAGAACAGAGGAACGATGAACACATTCGGCTCAAGTGATTTCCAGTTTTTAGCCCTGCTACTACCAAATGTAGTGTTTTCTCCCATATTGTACAATGACTGCGCCCTTGCCTCTAACTGTAGCTATTTTTAAGCACGAAAGATGAACTTGTATGATAATCTAGTTGAAACTCCTGAATTGTATTCAAGTATACAGACAAATTGTGTAAAAAATTCTGCCTCTTTCCACCATTGTAAAATATACAGTTGGGTTTAAGTTGTTTGATTTGGTTTTTCCCTTTTTCTGGCACGCCGTTTGTTACCTGGACTCTGTAAGATAGCCGGCATTATAATCAGTATTGTGTAAATTGGTGCTATGAGTTTGTATTGGAATAAGAAGAAGCACTAATTTTGATAAAGTGAAAAGAAGAGCCTTGTACAGTTTTGGCAGGTTTTGTTAAGAATGCCACCCCAGTGTATGATACAAAACGACAGCCTGGGCCGTGGCAGCAGGCAGTATGTACAGGCATCTACAGGTCAATCCGCCACTGACTATGGTAATATTAACCATGATGTGAGAGAGTAGTCGATTCCCTTGTTAAAGTGCAACTACTACCGAGCATTTGGTCAGCAGCAAGGTTGATGGGTTTCAATGTAAATGTGAGTCAAACAGCCGCAGACCTTTTCATCAACACCTACTGTTTCTACTTAAATAAGACATAGGGAAGCAATCATGTTTAAACTAAAGACCACCCCCCCGTCTGTGTCCCCATGACTAGATGTGGCGACCCTCGCGGTGTGTCGTAACAAGGTGTCGTGAGGTGCACAGCAGGCGTGACACATTCCCCAACATGCCGACATCAGCAGTATGTTCTTCATTGTAACACAAAATAACAAGAGTAGGGCTTTAACTGTAAGTGTCCGACGTCGTCTAGACAAGTAGTAGCGCACGCTTCAGCACCTCTTTAAAAGGAAGAGTAGAACTATTTTTCCTAGCTTGATTTTTGTATATCATCTATGCTGCTACTTTTTGTATTGTATGAGACAGAATGGCATATAATTCTAATCCTATGTTATATTTTTCTTGATGGTATAAATATTATTAAATACATGGATGCCTATTTTAACTTAGTCGTTCTTCATGTAACTATGGTAGTAGCTTTGTAATCATAGAAATCGTATATAAATATTGCATATATATATATACATACATATATATATTATTCAAGCCATTTGGGTTCTTTGTGACCAATAAACTTGAGAAAGGTTGTACATTTGTACATTTGTAAATGAAGTGGTGGAATCGACTACAGCTAGCCATGTACAAATGTTACCTGTGTGTTCATGTGGCCAGCGGAGGGTGTTGATTACTTGGTTAACCCACCTGCCGCCTTTAAAAGCTAAAATAATAAAATAATTAAAAAAAAAAAAGCATTCAAGCTTCACCACCACCACCACCACCATCTTGTTGGGCATGACCCTTCTGTCTCTCTACTGGGCACATGATTTTTTTTCTCACTTTTATTCTCAAATCTTCAAATATTGATTCTTTGTGGAGTGGTAGTAGTGAGTAGATTACTTAACCTTTGTACGGTAGGGATAACCCTTTTTGCATGATGATACTGGTTAACCAGGACAACTTTATACTTTGTGACAGGCTGCTTGTATTTAGAAGTAGTGATTTGTGCATTTGTCTCTGGCATGGACTTCATTGATATAATACTGTGTGGTTTATACGTGACAGTAGGTGTGACCTCGCTAGATTGACACAGGCACATAGTATGAAAACTCTAGTTCTATTGTCCAAGGCACCCTGGGCGTGCCCCCCAAATAAGCCGGGTTTGTTTCATGTTTGTAACGCGTGTTCTGATTGGCTAGTTGGTCCGTGGTTAGGTACAGAATGTCCGCACCATCCATTGTTGTAAAATATGTATCAAACTCATAGCCTTTGTATATTTGCAGACAACAGTGTATATTTATCAGGATTTTACTTTCTGTATTTAAGACATTGTTCATAGTTTCCTCCTATTTCTCTTGTATGTTTTTTTTACCACGACAAGCAACAGAATGTTCTTGTGTGAGGCTACCCAACCAGACGGACCAACAGAACGGAGCTATAGGAAGGGAACGAAACAGGTTTTCTTTTTTCTGTATCTCAAGAGTGTGTTTGTAAAGAGAGTTTGGATTGGTTCATAGAAAGAAAGGCTTCGATTGGTTGACACCGAGTGTAACAGGACATTGTTTGATAAGTTTGGCTTGGGGTCATTAAATTTAAGAGGTCTTGTGTAAAAAGAAAAGACAGTAATTTCAATGAATTTGATAAAGAAATAATGAAACTATGTAAATGTATCCAAGGCGTTAATAGATCGATGCTTGCTTTTGCGTTGGTTTCTCTTGGAGTGGAGAATCGTGTGAAGCAGTTAGAATGCAAAGGTGCTTCGATATCTTGTGATAACTGTGCATTACTACTTTCACTACTGTAAGTTTGTAAAGAGTTTACACAAAGAATTTTGTAGGCGGGGGGAAGGGAGCCTGTGATCGCCCCTCGCCGACGGCTGAAAATATGTACAGACCTTGTTATAAGATGAAGAGTCCTCTCCCCCTACCCCACATTGTACAGAACCAGGCAACACTGTAATATTCTCACTCTTGCAACTTTTTACGGGGGAGTAAAACTGAAAATACCAATATGGGGGAATGACATAGCTCACAATTGATTGATATTTCTCTCATTTTTCCTTTTTTTTTTGTTTTTTCGCTGTCAACACTTCATGACCATCAACATCATGAACATTTATCACACGAAGTTCTATTTAGACTTTTGCAAATTTTTCACCTTTTAAAGGGAATGTATTAAACGGGGCCCATTGAGAGCTGGCCGGAACTGCCGCTCTCTCCTGGCCGGTTGGAGAGTTATTTTAGACCAGCGCCATCTAGTGTTGTATTGGTAAAGGAGACGCTTTGCTAGTTTGTTTGTAGTCAGAACTTTTCCTTACTTTCTTTTTTTTCACATTTGGCAGGGTGACTGGGTTTTGCATGCCATGGCTTCTTGTGCCAGCATTTTACTGTATCCATATTGTATCAATTGAGATGTAGATTTTGTGTAGATTATGATATAAATGTATATCTAACTTGTGAAGTATCAATGTAGTATCATGTTAATTTGTACATGCTGTATAAAAATCACTTACCACTCGTGTATACCACTGTATTAAAATTCCGTGTTTTGCTAGTAAATAAAAGTTCAATATGCATTACAGTATACAAAAGTGTTTTTGTCCTGATTTAATTATTAAAAGCCCTCTTGAAGATCTTCAAACCTTGTCTAAAATTTAACTTTTCAGAACATTAAACAAAAAGTTGAAGTGTCCCAATATAACTTAGGCTCATATTTGTCAAGGTCCAACAAATGACATCTGTGAAACAGACCTGTGTTGTTTGTCCCCACTAATTTCATAAATATGTTCATCAAGCAGATCAAAGTTTATCAATCCCCATGAGCTCGTACATGTAGCAGAGCTCAGTAATTATCGGGGCCGTGCTCCGCTGTGTAGCTATGTAGGCATCGATGGTGGCCCCGCATTCTTTACATTGCATTTGGGGTTGAGTAAGGCAGTAAATAGAATGTGCACAGTCTTAGAGTACTAGACTAGAGAAACTTGGAACATTAAATTTTCAGTAATTGCTAAAAACCTTTATGTTGAAGGTATAGAAAAAGATATAGTAAATCAATTATTTTTTGTTACTGCATGTATGAGTGTAATTAACTCGAAAAGCGAGTTATAAGGAGACACCCTAGGGCACTGCACTTTCACTCATTTTGGTAGTGCAAATAATTAAAAAAAAAAGATGGAAATTTTATATATAAGAGGCAGAATTTCTTAATGAATTTGTAGTGCCATTACAGGAGATGTTGGGGTCTTGCAGGAAAAGGTATTTCATTACCAAATTTTGTAAATTTCGAGAAATTGTCAATAATGTACAGACTCAGTTGGTTGGCAGCCATAAGACCCTTTTTGCATCCAATGGTGAAAGTATATGATGTTGTTCCATGTATCAACTTTCTCGCCTTTTTTGGCAATGTGGTGTGAATAGCACAGTTTTGGCGGAAGTTATGCGAACAGTGGTTTGGTGGTGCTAATAACCTGGGTGAGGGAGTGCTGATGCAACAGGATGAGTGCACAACTTATGGGGGGCCATCCACAAATGACATCATGCTGAAGGGGGAGGAGGGGGGGGGGTCAGGCCAGCATGATGAAATGAATTTTCCACATACCTTCAGCATTGCAAAATTGGCAAAAACATGACCAGGGGGGTCTAAAAAGGTGAAATTTTGCATGATGTCATTTATGGATGGCCCCTGGGAGCCAATCACAGGCTTTTAACTTTTCGAGTTATCAGCAATTTACATTGCTGCATTATATTTAGTCAGATGTTAGGATAAAATGAGGGATAAGTCGCCTTTTGAGAACATAGATACAGGGCATCCAAAGTAAAAATGCTGTTTTGTCCAAAAATGAGTTGTGGGCAGTTTTTTTTTGGTAGAGTAGATGTCAACAATGCTGACTAAAAGGGGGGTGGGGGTGGAACAGCTCAAATGTGTATGTCCGGGGTGTATGTATCTCCATTCTAGGTCGGAACAATGCCAAAGTAAAGGTCAAAGGTTATGATGCATCACAATGCATCCTAATCAATTTAGAATGCACATAGATGGAGAATCCCCTGTGCACTAAGGACCTCTGGTGTTAATGAATAGAACAAAGTCTTCTCACCGTTCTATACCAGAATGTGAAGAATGTGAATTTTCATTAAACACCAAACAGCGTCATTGTGAATAGGTCTCAAAACACCATGCATTGTCCATCTGCCCACTGGCTTCAGCTGTTTGTATAAATTTCTACTGCAACCAGATTGTGTTTAGGGAGTGATCATTTTTTTAACAACAGGGGGGGGGGGGCGTGGTGGGTTTGAGGGGGGGTCAGAATTTTTTCAACCCCTTAACCGGGGGGGTCATCTGGAATTTTTCCAAAACCTCTGATGGGGGGGTCAAAATAATTTCACCTGTTTTTAGTGGAAAACCCCGCGCCTTACTATAGGCTAAAAGGGGACATTCGCGCGCGATTTTTGTCCCTTATGGGGGGGGGGTCGAACAATTGTAACCCCCTCGAGAGGGGGGGTCGATATTTTTTTCGCGCGTCTGTGTGCAAACCCACCAGCCCCCCCCCCCCCCCCGTTGTTAAAAAAGGATCACTCCCTTAGGCCTTGCACCATTAGCGTGTCTGGCAACTGGCATCCTAGAGTTGTACAATGCGTAAACAGAGTCACAATGTGTGTTTTCAGTCCCAGTACTAACTAAGTTAGAGAGGTTTGTCAGTACTAGGGTATCAGTAACTCAGTTTGTTTACAATAACAGGTAATAGGGTAATCTCATTTGGAGTTACCCTAGTACCCAACTTTCAGTTTGGGCTGACTTCTATGTAAGGGAGTGGTCATTATTTATCAACAGGGGGGGGGTGGTGGGTTTGAGGGGGGGCGTAAAACTTTCAGACCCCCCCCGAGGGGGGCACAAAAAATGTTGACTGCCGTCGAGGGGGGGCGTAAAAAATTTCGGCGCGTCCGCACAAAAACCCACCGCCCCCCCTGTTGATAAATAATGACCACTCCCTAATCAAAGTGATGTAGTAACTTCAGGTCTCATCTGTATAAGTATCCATGTCCCAGCTACGATTCTGTAATACTATTATGAAGTAGAATAGTGTATTAAAATCATAGAATGAGGAAAAGTGTTCACACTTGTTTTGTATATTATGATCCATGTCTTTGGTTAGACTGAGAAACTCTGCATCTCTTACCCTGTAGAGAGGCAGAGAAACCTGTAGTTTAAAACTGGGGGAAACTGCTGCTAACATGGTTTTGTGAGCACTTTTTTAACCACTAAGGGAGCATTCATTATTTATGGCAGGGGTAGGGGTGAGCAAATTGAGAGGGGGGCCAATTATTTTCAGGGTATTCTTAGGGGGGGCTAAATATTTTCAGGGTATTCTTAGAGGGGGGGCCATTTGTTTTTTACCTATTCTTAGAGGGGGGGGGGCATTCTTTTTAAGGGTATTTATCCAAAATGCTGCGAATTTTGTCACCATAAAATGTCTTTTGATGTATCAGAGACTCCTTTTGAAAGACTAAAGGTAATCAAATTGATCCAGTTCAGTGAAATCTAATTGGATGGAACTATATTCAGAGATCTTTTTCAATTGATCAATACCAATGTGCATTTCTTGTCGATGACTACCAGTACATGCAGCTACAGCTGATTTTTAACCTATTTCATCAAGAAGTCGCATATTCTAATAGAGATGATATGTATTATGCACCATCTTCTAAAGAATCTGAGTCTCTCTTATGAACAACAAGACATGTCATCCTGGTGATCTTACAGTTTTCCCAGGAGAATAAATGCATAAATTCATCCCACTTCAATCTCCTGCAAATCATGCTGTAAAGGTTCATGGAGAGAAAACATGTAACTGTTATCTCCTGCGTATAAGGCACACCTCACATATAAGACACACCCCTAGTTGAAGGAAATCTTATAAGGCACATCGGGGGGGGGGGGTGATTTTTGAAGGTTTAGTTCTGGTTTAGTAATCAGGGTGCAGCTTATAGGTAAGGATTTTATACTATAGAACAGTACTAAAATGAGCGAAACTTAATCTCAGATGGGTCTTAAATCATTTTCATCAACCCAAGGTGTTTCCTCTATAAAAGGTGTGTCCTCCACATGAGGATTTACTGTAGTCCAGAGTGTATGAAGTATAGAAATAAATTTGGCATTAGGCTTGCGTGCAAGTACTATAAGTTGTGAACGTTTTTCAAATAACTTTTGGAACATCCAACTTGTGTGAAGGTAATGTAAGATACAAGACCACCAGAATGTGTAAGGACATGTTATAAGGCACATCTCATGTGGGTATACAGTCGACCCTTGCTTCATCAGATTTGAAAAATGCAAGGAAAATTCTCTGGGGAAGCAAATTATCCGAGGATGTAAGTCCAATTAATAATAGAAAACATAGAAATAGTTGAAGATCATCTGTTTGAGGTAATGAGGGATATGAGGAATTAAAGGGTCAAGGAAGCAAGGGCCGACTGTAAGCCCCGGGTCAAGGTAAAACCCAATTGGCAAATTTCAAAGTACATACAAAATATCCTGTGGGTGAGGCACAGATTGGGTGAAAGTTGGAAAATTAGGTACTGTTTTTACAATATGATATCCTAGCACACCCTGACTTTAGGAGGATTCTTTATGGGCCTGACTGAAAGAACTATCCTCATGTATAATCCCCACCTTATGCATGAGTTTTTACAGTAGTAGGTCTTCTATTCTACACAAAAATACCTTGTCTATATAAGGTGTATCTGAGTTGAGACCAATCCTATCACCTATCCCTTGGATGTATTAACCCATTAAGGGCAGAAGACACACAAGTTATCTGGCCATGGGGGCAGCCTTTAAATTTCCTAGGAGTAAGGGCCTACCTTCTATTAAATGCATCTGCACTAATAAGCGCACTTCTCGCCTTTTGGGCTATAAGCACGCACCCCTGGTGTCAAATCATGCTAAAGTAATGTTTTTTAGAGTGAAAACAATGGTTTTTAGACTTTAGGGGTGTGACTTTTGGAAATGATTTTTGTATTAAGGTTTCGACCATCTAATGATTAATTTTCAGCACCGGTGCAGTTATTAGAATGAATATGTATTCACAGTCCCCGCACAATTCCTATATAAGGAAGGCTAAAATGGACATTAGTCCTACATGGTGTCGACTATAGTCGACGCTAGACCCACCATGGTGTTGACTATAGTCAATGCTAATCATTAAAAGTTTAAAGTAATACTCTGATGAATTATAGCTAAAAGAGAGGTATAATTATATGTATCACACAATGTATAGGCATGGTTTTGGCATTTATGCTAGATAAAAGAATATTCATGGATGATCATTATTGGGGGGGGGCGCTTTATTTTCAACCTATTCTTGAGGGGGGTCCAAAAATTTTGGACGTATTCTTTAGGGGGGGCTTTTATTTTTGACCTATTCTCTTTTGCCAAATGCTCACCCCCACCCGCCATAAATAATGAATGCTCCCTAATACTTGGAATTTTATGATTATTTCAACTGCCTTAGATAGGCCAACTTGTCTCCTTTCTAATCCACCCAATTTGGAAATCAGGTGACTAATATATGATAGAACATTTTTTTCAAAACCCTTCCTGATTTTGAATGTATTCAACTGCAGACTGGCCCAGTGACCATGGTCAGCGCTTTGATAGGCTGACTTTCTGTCACTGGCTGAGATAAAGAGTTTCCTCCACTTTCAAACTACAGATTCGCTGAACTACAGATTCGCTGGAGGAACAGAGATACAGAAACTGAGCTAGTCTTCAGTATGGGTCTTATAAAAAAAATTTTTTTCAAATGTGACATCACACTATCCTTACCCCCCCCCCATTCCCTGAAGATTCAAGAAGGCTTTATTGACTAATGTAAGGATGTATCTATACATTCATTTATTGTTTAAGTTTTTTAATGGGAGACGGTTTGTTATGAATAACCTTGCTTAATTACCTAATCAGGTCTTTAGTAGTCATAACATAGGCCGGCTCCCATTATAGTTTACAATCAAATACAGCTCAGTTGCATAATATTGGGGTGATCTGCCCTTAATTATTGCTGTGCTGTGATTGGTTGAAAAGATTTTTCTCTCTTTGATTCAATGTGTTGAATTTAGTTGACTGTTTTTGCAATAGGTAGTGTGCAGATAGGGCCTGGGAAGCTGGTGGGACTTAGTTCTTTCAATACTCACTAGATGGTGCCACCTCACTGTCCTCACTGCATGTGCCTATTCTCATGGCAAACTAGGTCCTATTCTGATGGGAAACCAGGAGGAGAGCGGTTACGTCTTTGGGGGAGAAGCGCTAACGCGGCGCCATTTTCGCTTGTAAAGACTTTCGCATTTTCACCACCGGTACCAGGGACACACTTCCGATCATACCGTTTCTCCCCGAAGGGGTTCACGGAGGAGAGCCCAGTGCTTAGGCGCCACCTTGTAGCAGACTAGAGTATGACCATGTTTGACAGAGCTAGAAGGCAAGGAAATGGTCAAAGTATGACACAGTGGAGACATCATGTGAGAGGCATGGGAACTAAGCAAACATGAAATGTACCAGAAATGACTTCACTGAGCTCATATTAGTGGTAATTGAAATATCTTTCTCACTCTCTAGGAGTGGTGCTCCAATGTTCTCTACTGCACCCCCTCATACATTAGACATTGAAATAATTTTCACAAAAAAAAAAAGATTTAATGGATCTCAACTCAATTATTTTTATGAAATGCTCAAAGTTGACCTTTAGAACAGCCCATTATCAACTGAAACAGGATGGATTTCTCCATACTGATACATTGAAATGCAGCTAACCTGGACCCATTACATAGAGTGAAGTATATTTGATGTAAATGTATCATAGGATATTTGACACATGTGTTAATGTAACAGAATTGAAGTATTTCCTCAGGCATACTGAGTTATACACACAAACATGAATGTTACAGTTGTCACGAGATGGCACTGAAGCACTGGTCACCCCCCCTGATGGGAAACTGTGGCTTGTTTATGGGTATGGACCACTAAATTCAAGATGGTGACATGGCCATTTCTTAAAATCGACATGTGACATGGGATTTAGTGACATGAGGCAAAACAATTAGTGACATGACATAGGTGCTTTCTTTAATTCGATATGGGCATGATAGGCTCTTAGAGGTGACATGGGACATGGAGATTTAAGTGACAAGTCCCATGACCATTATTTAAAATTGATATGTGACATGGGGGACCTCCCATCCACACCCCCTTGTTTCATGAGGCTACATATATTATATAAGTACTGTGATACGTGTAGGGGGGTGCAGGAGGCACCTGTGGGGTGACAGGCCCCTCCTGGAGACTGGACACTGGAGCCAACCCCTTCAGGGTGCCTCTAGGGTCCTCCCTGCACCCCCAAAATGTGACCCCTGCAGCCATGTGGACCAAGGGGAGGCAGTGGAACCTAGGACCTAGTACAGTGAACATGTGCTTCCTTGGTTCTCCTCATATCTACAGCTCAAGGTGAGTCTCTGAGATTATGGTACCAGTTGAAACTTATCATAGTACCACAGCTGGGGGAATGTTTGTAATTTCTATCGTCTCCCTCAATTGTTTACAATTGGACAGACCCCTAATGTCTTACTTGTTTTTGTTTTTATTTATTACAAATCAGAACCATCTACATGATATTCATTTGATTTGCACTGAATCAGGTATGATCTTGGCTTGTATTATGGGTCTACTCAATTTTAATAATTTTCTATATAATCATAATCATAAGGTTGCTTACAGCCTAATAGTTAAATTTGGATAGTATAAATATCACTGTTCTATATGAAGGGGTCTAAGGATGCATAATGTCTTAGCCCATGAGTCGCCACATCATATGGGTCTTCATATAATTATATAATATATATAATTATATTGTAGTGATTATAAATCACTTATCAATAGTTATCACTAGTATTATGGAGTAGAAGGTCGGCTCGGTGGCAGCCACCGGCTCGGGAGCGGTAGTTGGGGTCTGTCCCGCCTGGGGGCGACACGGTGGCGACTTGTGACGTCACGCCTGTGACGTCACATCATGTGACACCATAAAAGTCGGTTCGGTGTTGGCAGTCAACAGATGCAATTTGAGACTTCCAGGTGGCAGACGTGTGGTCAGTGGCTCCGGGTTCGGTGGTTGCGATCGGTGATGGCCTCTAAGGGTGGTGCATTTCATAACAAGCAAAGATAATTGATGTTGATACAAGAATTGATAAGAACTGTTAGCCATAAGACCCATAAGAAATAAACCAAACGCCTTCAACTGTTATAGAACTTTATTTGCTGAGTCTGGTCTTTATTACAGACCGTGATTATTACATTGGTGACAGCGGTGTTGGTATTTCACGAACCAGCGCAATCACAAAAGAAAAATGGCAGACAGCCAATTTAGTGGCGGAGAAGGAGAAGGGCTGAGTAGGGGGAGAAAAGGATCTGTGGTAGAAATAGTGGATGAAGAGATTATTTCGGAGACAGTTGCAAGAGGAGATTCGGCCGGTGGTACCGCCAACTCAGCCGGTGGGGAAGAAAGGTGGTCGGGGGCTACTAAAAAACCCCTCAGTTGGCAGGAAATGAGGATAGAGGAGGAAAGGCCTGCAGAGAGAGGGTTGGGAGAGTTCTTTGACTTTATGGCCAAGCCACAGATGGTTTCAAGCGAAAATGTAGCCAGAAGAGGTTATAATCTGTTCCGGGGGGCGTCTGGTGGTGCAAGCGGTGGTTCCGGTGATACCACCGCAGCAGACGCCGAGGCTTATACTAAGCGAGAGGGATCTAGTAGGACACCGGAGAGCAATAGTCGGGAAATGAGTGACCCATGGGGAGAGAGGCGGGGGCCAGGACTGTCTAAGGACCGGAGACAGACACCCACAGTGGAGCCCAGAGGGGATGTGATACCTACAGCAGTGTTAGCCAAACAACCCTCAACTGCAAAGGAGACCCCTGGGGCAGGGGGTGACGGCCCCACACGGAAGCCTATTGTGATGCCGGGCAAATACGATGGATCAAGTGACCTGGAAGAATTCCTATCTCACTTTGACCTCTGCGTCCTGGCCAACAGGTGGTCGGAGAAGGAAGCTGGAACCTTTTTGGGAATTAGTCTTTCAGGTGTGGCAAGGAGATTGTTCACGGCCGTCAAACCCTCATCGGAAGATGGGTATAAGTAATTGCGGGAAGCGCTGATCAACCGATTCCAACCTCAGAGCCAAGTGGAGTCCTACAAGGCCCTGCTCCGCACCAGAGTGAGAAAGTCGGGCGAGGAACTGCAAACACTCTCCGAGGAAATATCGCGACTAGTATGGTAGATGTGATGGCTAAGGACCGTTTTGTGGAATGCTTAGACGATGGGGAACTCCGTAACTGGATTTATCAGGGGGAGGCGAAGAATTTACTCCAAGCAGAAGAGAGAGGGGTGCAGGCGGAGGCCTACCTCAAACAAGAGAGAGAGAAAAGTAATCAAGTCCGTTCCTTGTCATGATCCATGGCAGAGGAGATGTCAGAAATCAAGGAAAAGTTGGCCGGCCTCACAACGGAAATAAGAGGGGGCCAGTCTACCAAGACGGAGAGCGCACAGCCCGGGCCACGGAGATCATGCTTCGGGTGCGGGTTGGAGGAGCATTTCAAACGCAATTGCCCTGCCTGGAAGAAGCGTGTGGAGGCGGCCAAGAAAAGGGATGCCGAGGCTAAGTCGTCGGGAAACTAGACGGGGTCTCCCCCGTCAGCTGGGGGGAGACCCACACTGCCGAACGGCAGAGAGAATGGCTGGGGAGGAAGGAGAGGAAGGGGAACGGCCTCGAGGTGGAAGGAGTACTGTGGGGACAATCGAATCATCTAGTGGTGGACACCAGAGCTACCAGTAATTTGCTGTCTACAGTGTGGTGGAAGGGGGCTGGATCCCCAGGAGAGGTGGCCCCAATCACGTCTGCCTTTCACACTGCTGATGGAAAGCCTCTGCAGGTAGAGGGCAGGGTCTCCACAGTCCTGCAATGCGGAGCAAGGAAGGAGAGTACATCGTTTGTCATTGCTGATATTGCTGCGCCCTGTCTAGTGGGAGCCGACTTCTTAAGGGAGACAAGGGCTACCATTAACCTGGCGGAGGGTAGGCTCCTGTGGCCGGAGACAGTCAAGACTGACAGTTGCAGAATAGTCAGCATAGCGACTGAAGTGGTAGGAAAAAGTGATCATGGGCCGAGTTCCATCAAGTTTCGAAGGGGAAGAGGTGGTGGTGGAGGGCTTGCCTCGGGTAGAAAGCTCCAGGGGAATCCGGGTTGGCCGTATGCTATCGCGGCCAAGAGGAGGGGACGTGCCCCTGTTAGTCTGTAACCCGGGGTCCAACCCAGTTACTGTATACCAGGGTATCCATCTCGGACATGCAGAGGTAATAAACAAGCCAGTGTGTAGGATGGTAACAGGAGGTAGCCATGAGCTACACGGAACTGTCGCTGGCACCCCGGGGGCCGACTTGATCGCAATCCTGTTTGGGGGACGAAGTTCGAACGAGACCCGGAATGGATCCGACTGTTGGAGCGTAATCGAGCGGCATTCCAGGAGGGGGATGAGGACATGGGCCATACAGATGTGGGAGCACATGCGATTAACACAGGGGAGGCTGCCCCCATAAAAATGGCGCCCCGACAGTTGGCTCCGCACAGGCCGGAGGTAGTCGACCAAGAGGTGGATAAGATGCTTCAGCAAGGGGTGATTGAGCCTGCTGTGGGTCCCTGGGCGAGCCCCGTAGTCCACATGAAAAAGAAAGATGGCCGTGTTAGATTTTGTGTTGATTACAGACGACTGAAATCTGTCACAGTGAAGGACGCAAATCCCCTTCCGCGGATAGATGACTCGCTAGACTCCATGTCCGGGGCCTGTTGGTTTAGCACCATTGACCTGGCGTCCGGGTAATAGCAAGTCTCGATGGAGGAGGAGTCAAAGTCAAAGACTGCTTTCGTTACGCACCTTGGTCTCTTTCAATTTAGGGTGATGCCCTTCGGGCTTTGCAATGCCCCCGGGACGTTCGAGAGACTCATGGAGATTGTCATGCGGGGCCTTCAATGGACGGTGTGCCTGGTGTACCTTGATGACATCATCATTTTCTCGGAGTCTTTAGAAGAGCACGCTGAGCGACTGGTCCTAGGGCGCCTGCAGGAAGCGGGCCTAAAAATAAAGGCCTCCAAGTGCCAGCTAGTGTGCGAACAGGTGAACTTCCTGGGCCACCGAATTGACAAAGATGTGATTGGCACGGACCCTTAGAAGATCGCCGCAATGTCCGGGTGGCTGGTGCCAATCTCAGTGACGGAGGTACGCTCCTTTCTAGGCCTAGGCTACTATCGCAGTTTTGTGCCAGGCTTCGCATCAATCGCTAAGCCACTCTTGGAACTAACCGAAAAGAATAAGAGGTTCTCCTGGAATCGGGACTGTGCTGAGGCCTTCCAGGTTCTTAAGGATAAATTAGTGAGTGCACCCATCCTGGCCTATCCGATGGCCGAAGGACGCCTCCTGGTGGACACTGAAGCCAGCGACTTCAGATTGGGAGCGGTGCTGACCCAAGTACAGGATAACCAGGAGCGGCTCTTGGCCTACGCTAGCCGGACCTTGAGCATGTGCGAGAGGAATTACTGTGTCACCCGCAGGGAACTGTTGGCGGTCGTGTTCGCGGTCAAGAAATTTCGCCACTACTTAGTGGGACGCCCAGTATGCATCTGGACCAACCATGCCGCTCTCAAGTGGTTAGCCAGTTTCAAGGAACCCGAAGGTCAGGTAGCCTGGTAGTTACAGTTACTAGAGACCTTCGACCACGTCATTGAGCACCGTCCGGGAAAAGATCATGGCAACGCAGATGGGTTGTCCAATCGGGGTCCCCACTGTTCGAGGACCTTTCGGGAGAAGGGGAGAGGGCTATTGGGTCCCTGGTGGAGTGTCGAGCGGTAACTAGAAGCGAAGTGGCTGCTGACAAGGCTGTGGAGGAAAGGGGAGCTTCAGAAGAAAGGCCGGAAGTAGATGAGGGGATATTTGTGGTTCAAAAAGAACTCTGGATGCAGCCTCAGAATGACGATCCGGTGCTCACACGAGTGAGAAAATGGGTCGAGGAGGACGAAGTCCCTTCGAAGGAAGCCCTTGTGGGGGAAACTTATGACGTACGCCCCCTGGCGGTACAGGTCCCCCGATTGCGATTGGAGGCCGGGGTACTCTACCGAGTATGGTGGGAGCCGGCTACCACCGAGATTGCAAGGCCACCTGGCGGAATGACCGGGAACGACACCGTGACCTCATTCATACCACCGACCACGATGCACGAGAACGAGGCTATAGCTGGGCCACCGAGCATGACAACAACATGAGGAAATCAGAGACACCGCTGAACTGGCCATACTTTCTGGTGAAAGGACGTGCTAAGCCGACATGTCCTCGCCCTACACAAATCGTGTGGATGGGGATGGAATTGCCCTGTATTGGGATGCAGGTTCCAAGTGAAAGGCGGTCGATGGGATAATTTGGTCAACCACCTAGTCACTCTGCATTCCGCCCATGATTGGATCACGCTTCTGCGAAGCCAGCAGCCACCGAAGAATATCATTCAGTATCATGGGCGCGAAGCCACCTCGGTTGCCGGGTCACCGGTGGCCGGTGACTCCCCGGCCGCCGCAGCCACCTGGGCCGCCGGAGAGCCAGAAGGCGACAAGAAAGACGAAGGGGGTGGAGAGGAAAGCCTGGATTCTTCGCAGGGGTCCCCCACGTCCCCAACGCCACGGCGCAGAAGTAGTTGAAGGGCAGCACATCTGGCCACGGAACAACTGCTAGAGAGTTCGGGGGTGGGGGAGACGCATACAGGGAAACGACGAACCCCAACTCCAGAGGAGAGTAAGGAGACCCCTAGGCGCTCTCCCAGACGGCCGAGAATCTGCAGCGTGGTGGGTGCGGTCACCACCGGAAACAACCGGTGGCACAGCCGCTCACCGTTAGGACAGCCCAACGTGCAGGGGGAACGGACCGAAACGGAGAAGGGCCGGAAACGTAAGGGCGACCGGGATACGGGTGAAGACGAGACCCCCTGGGATTCGAACCGGCCCAAGATAGTGCTAGGAGAAGGGGGCCAAGAGGGGACACTAGAGGGTGAAGGCAGTCCCCTTCCAAGATACTGAAGACGGCACCGGAACTGGTAGCCTCAACATCAGCAGCTACAGAGGAGGACTCGGTGGACCCTTACACCCTGGCCATACATGCCGAGGGGGATCTGATGAGCCCCAGGTCCACTGAGGACTACGAGGCCGCAGGGACGCAGAGCAGGTTCGGCAAATACTGACGTCATCACCTTCGACGGTCCCAACCCACACGTCTGATAACAACATGCCCAAGTTGGGGGGACGGCTGGAGCGCCTTATGGCTTCCTGGGTAGACTTGGTGGAGGAACCAGAGGAATTGGACTGGGAGGAGGATGAGGAAAACCCGAATATACTCCCACCCAACCAGGTCTCATACAGGGCCGTGACCTTAAGCACCAAGTCAGAGGAGGGAGACTCTTCGTCTGACAAAGGTGATGTCAGGAGAGTTGTGCGCAGAGAGGACCCCGCCCCCGAGACGACCCCAGGGAAAGACGCGTCCCCTGAGGGCGAGACAGACCAAACTGAGGGAGAGTCGGTGAACGAGCTGGGTGCATGTGCGGAGGAAGAGACTGCGACTCCTACTAAAAAGACAGAGGGAAGTCCGAGGAAGACAGACAGGGAGCATAAAGGCCAAAAGAAAGATAAGAGAGGCGATAAGGGAGAGGACGATAAGAAGAGCCGTGAGGAGAAGAAAGAGAGAGAAGATAAAGACCGGCGGCACGATAAAGAGAAAGAGGAGAAAGAGGATAGGGAGCGCCGAGACAAGAAAAAGAGAGAGAAAGAGGACAAAGAAAAGAAAGAGAAGGATGAGAAGGAAAAGCACAAAGAGAAAGAGGACAGAGAGAAGCCAGAGAGGGAGTAGAAACACAAAGAGAAAGAGGAGAAGGAAAAGCAAGAAAGGGAAGAGAGAGATAAACGCAAGGAGAAGGAGGATAAGGACAAAAGAGAGAGGGAAGAAAAAGAGAAACGTAAAGAGAAAGAGGATAAAGACAAGAGAGAGAGGGAAGAGAAGGAGAAACGTAAAGAGAAAGAGGATAAAGACAAGAGAGAGAGGGAGGAGAGGGAGAAACGTAAAGAGAAGGAGGATAAGGACAAAAGAGAGAGGGAAGAAAGAGAGAAACGTAAAGAGAAAGAGGGTAAAGACAAAAAAGAGAGGGAGGAGAGGGAGAAATGCAAGGAGAAGGAAGACAATAGGAAAAAGAAAGAGGACAAAGATAAACGGAAGGAGAAGAGTGAGAAGGAGAAGGACTGGGAGGAACTTAATGCAAAAGAGAAGAAGGAGAGGGATGATAGGGACCGACGAGAGAGAGAAGAGAAACAAGTGGAAGTGCGAGAAAGAAGGGAAAGGGAAGAGAGACAGAAGGGAGACGCAGAAAGGGAGCGATCGAGAGAAGGAGAGAGAGAAAGCAGGAGAGAAGGAAGATATAGGGGTCATGATGACCACGACACTAGGCGTGAAGGAGATGACGAGAGGCGAGGATATGGGAGACGGGAAGATGCAGAATTCGAGAGGCACCGATATGAGTACGAGCAGGATCGCTACGAGCACGCACAGAGAAGAAACTATGGCGGATATCGGGGGGGTCCACGGCGTCGGCACGAGAGGAGGGACGAATGGGCAGACGAATGGGGGGAATACATCCCCGAATGGCCCCGGGAGCCGCAGTTTCCCCGCGTGGAGGGGATGGACCCTCTTCGAGGTCGCCCTGTCTGGTATGGCGACCACCCTGAACGTATACCCTGGAGGCGGGTGGAACAACTGGACCGCCTCCAGAAGTGGGCATCAGGCCTGGCCCCATCGCCGGATTTGGGAGAGGAGTATACGCCTGTAGGGGGAAGAGCCCACGGCTGGGTTGAGTTAATTGGGCCATCGACGGTACAAACTCATTATTATGCAACAACGGTCCAGAGATACGCTCTAAGGGGGAACCAGGAGATGGCACCGCCTCCTCTGCCGCCGCCTCCTTCACCAGCACGCCCAGTCGGGGGCGCAGCCATGGCGACGCCAGCAAGGTATCCCGCACCGACCTTTGGTCCAACCCCCATGGTGTCCGGAGCACCAGGGCCAGCTCATGCAGCAGCAAGACTTCCAGGCCCCGGTCCAGCTCACACGGCAGCCAGGTTCCCCGGTCCTGGTCCAGCCCACTTTGAAGGGGACCTGGAGGAACGGATACGCCGCATGATCCGAGAGGAGACGTCCCGCACGCCCCAGGCCAGGCCTCACCGAGATGCGTAGAAAGTAGAGGGGGCCTTGACTGAGAGTTCATGGAGCGGCATGGTGGCACCCGAAGACGGCTTAGGGGTTCAGGATGTACGAGGCAGCAGTGGTTGGGGTGGAAGAGCCGACAGGCCTCCACTCGATGTCCAGCCAGGACAGGCGAAGGGGGGAGGAGGAGAGAGAAACAAGGAAGAAAGAGGAGAAGGGGGGGTAGTGGCCTGCGGGATAGGGGAGTACTGGCGGGGGATTGAGTACCTGCCAAGAAACCCTCCCTCGTAGGCCACCAAGACACCCTGGTCCCATCCCAGCTATGGTGGAGCGGCAGCGGCATAAGGGGACACCAACCGGAGGGCCGGGAGAAGGGAGATAGCCTGGAGACGCCGGAGATGGGAAGCCCACCAGTCAGCTCCAAATAACAGCGCCCATCTAGACCAGGACCAGACATTGTATCATAAGTTACTTGTTACCAGTAAAAACTAAATTGGGTTCAACTAATATATAGCTAGAGTAAATAAGGGGGCCCATTGTAGGTGCCTCAAGTCATTATATTCATATTTCTTGACATACTAAGTTTAAGATAATAAGGGGAGAGTGTAGTTATTATATATCACTTATTAATAGTTATCACTAGTATTATGGAGTAGATGGTCAGCTCAGTGGCAGCCACCGGCTCGGGAGCGGTAGTTGGGGTCTGTCCTGCCTGGGGGCGACACAGTGGCGCCTGTGACGTCACATCACATGACACCATAAAAGTCTGTTCGGTGGTGGCAGTCGACAGATGCAATTTGAGACTTCCAGGTGGCAGACGTGTGGTCGGTGGCTCCGGGTTTGGTGGTTGTGATCGGTGACGGCCTGTAAGGGTGGTGCATTTCATAACAAGCAAGGATATTTGATGTTGATACAAGAATTGATGAGAACTGTTAGCCATAAGACCCATAAGAAATAAACCAAGCGTCTTAAACTGTTATAGAACTTTATTTGCTGAGTCTGGTCTTCTGTGATTATTACAATATTTATAATAACGTTGCCGTATATAATATAATAATGCTTGCTAATTATCTGGTTATACAGTGTTTTTATATATAACAGAATACAATTTATTGCAGCAGGCTTGCTTGATGATTTGCAGTAGGGGTTTACCGATAGTATCTGAGAAAGTTTTCTGTTATTGTTGGGGTATTTGTAGTAGCCCACAAACTTAAGGTATTCCACTTCAAATCTGAAAATAGTACAATATGTTTCACATTTTGAGTTGCATTACATTGTGAAAAGATAAAATCCATTGTTTTTTTCCCTTTATGTTGGGTGAGTATATTATGTGACTCAGGTACTCACTTTCTCCATATGGCTCATTTAGATCATCCTGACAAGTCTTAAGAACACTGCACCTCGCAGCATGCTTTTCATCGTTGATGTACACTGCACCTCGCAGCATGCTTTTCATCGTTGATGTATTTGTTGTACTTTTGAATACCGTATGTAAATCATACAGAATAGGGTTTGTTGTGTCCAAATTATTTTGGGTTTGATAGGGAGCCTACCGAGGTCCTCTAGTGCAAAGCTGGTGTTGCATACTTGGAGACTCCAAGTGCAAATCTGTAATGCCCTTGGGGATGCTGATCAACGACTCTTTTTAGCCCAAACCACTGACATCCTCTTCCCATGGGCAGCGCGGGAAAGTGACGTCTGGTGCTCGCGAAATATAGGCGCGCGGCGCGCAATATGCCTCTAGGCCTGTAGCCAACGTAACACGTTGTTTCTGTCCGCTTGCTCTGACATCTCGCGGACCACAGCGGAACTATGCCGGAAGTGGAGACCAGCACAAAAACATGGCGGCAAAAACAAACCCAGTCGTTTGCTGGCACTTTTCTGGCAGTGTAGTGACGACTGAAATGTAAGAGCTAGACATGGACACGGCACCTTTGGAAATCATAGAGTTTGCTCCTCCTCTGGAAAATGACAAAAACCTGTTAGTTACAAACATTTCTACCGATTTTGAGGGGGAAGGAAGGGTTCAGGTAGGTAGTAATACTACAATTTACAGTAATTGTAATAGTAAGTGGATCCTGCCTGCTTGCACTCATGTATACAAGTCTATAGACGTATTCTTTCAGACGAGTTGTTGACGGAAATCTAGGGGGCGCTGCTACGTCGGCATTCCCGTGGGGGAAAGATAACATTACTGAGGTGGGCCAGGAGGGCAATACCCTGCTTTTCTATATTAAGCAGGTTTTTGATTGCCAAAATATGTCAGATGAATCGAGAAATCTATCATTCTCTTTCTACCTGTTCTAAAATAAGTGTGGTGAACAACACCATTTGACCAATGATCGACATTTATCTTATACATGATGAGCAGAAATGCATCGCAATCTTTCCCCCACAAAAATGGCGGCCGTCGTTGTGACGTCATACATCGCCTGTGATGTCTACATCATAAGGAGAAAGAAGGGCAGGGGTCCAGTGTACTGTTGAAACGGGTATGACGGCAGTTCTGCCGTCTACAAGAATACTATAGTGGCACAAACAGTTGAAACACATGGCTATTCTGAACTAAGTACTCAATGTCACTTCCTGGAAATTGTCCCTCCTACTCACAAACATGTACTCTTCCTGTACAGCAACTTAAGGCATGGAAAATTAACAACGTGGGTACCGATTCAAACAGTGATCATAAAATCGCGGGAACCAGCGGAAAAATCGCGACACCCTGATTGGTCAAGGGGTGATCACGTGACTTTTTAATGCGGGCATGCATTACCATGCCAGGGCCCCTTTAAAGTGGTTGAAGCATGAAATATTTCCAATAAATCATATGTTCAGAGTGCAGTCTCCAACATGGAAGGCCATGCTGTTTACTGAGGAAAGCAGTTTTAGAAACGACCTGGATTACAAATTGCTGTGTGTAGTTCAAGTGCTTTGTGCATTGAGAACATTTGGATATGCATTGAGGGAAGTGTTGGTGGAAGCATTTGACCTGACAGTAAGGCCATGGGAAATCAGATTACAGTTTACCGTCCAAGCCATTTTGAAAACTGATGTGGCCTTTTGGTCATTCCTATCATGTCAAAATGCATTTTTGAGAACTTTTTCAACTTTCTTTTAGATAATGAATAATGAAATTTTCTCATGCGGCCCCTTCAAAAGCATGTGGGTGGTGGATGGTAAACTGCAATGTGAGTTCTATTGGCCTAAGTACTTCTGTGAGAACTGGGCACTCAACCAATCTGGCAAAGTAGATAGACTACTAACAGACACCTTTGGTCTCAGAGAGTCAGAGGTTCCCTCAGTGTCTACAGAGTAGGTAGTAAGGGACTTAGCCTTAGGGAGTGATCACTTTTTAACAACAGGGGGGGCTGGTGGGTTTGAGGGGGGGTCAGAATTTTTTCAACCCCTTGACCAGGGGGGGCAGAATTTTTTGCCCCCTTGACTAGGGGGAGTCAAAATAATTTCACCTGTTTTCAACGAAAAAGCCTGGGTGATACTATAGGTTAAAAGGGCGCGTTCGCACAGGATTTTCGCCTCCTGAGGGGGGGTCGAAAAAAATTGGAGGCCCGGAATTTTTTTCGCGCATCCCCGCGCAAACCCACCAGCCCCCCTGTTGTTAAAAAATGATCACTCCCTAAGTGGTGCAGAGATGTAAGTTGTCAGGGATTTCCCTGAAAATAGGGAATTCAAAAATGTTGAAATGTAGTCTGAATAGGGATATCCAGGGTCTTCAGGGACAAAATTTATTCACAGCCTTCTTTTCCTAGTCATTTTCTTCACACAGACCCAGTCCTCAGTTGTATTTTCAACTAGGGACTTCACTAAGCCCCCCCCCTAGTGTAAGCAGAGGGACTCACTGGTCCAGGGGGAGACTCTGGGCAGGGAATCTCAGGGGCAGACCCTCCCAGGGAGAAATGAAGGGAATGCTGCTCTCTGATTGGTCTAAAATCATCAGTCAGCAACAAAGTACAATTGTTTAACACGAGAGGGTGACATGATGCTGTGCTGGGCATAGTCTGCCCCGAACACTCTGCTTATATACCAGGGGTGCTGCCAACTCTCCCAGTGGCGTGATAACATCTCTTCAGGGATTTTCCCAGTACCTGACTTACATCTCTGGTGGTGAGTATGGCCTAGGCTTAGGCCTGTTTGGCCTACGAGTACACTGTATCGTAGGCCTTGTTTCCCTTACAGCTACAAGTCACAATGCCTATGTTTTTAGCTTCACACTCTCAAAACTCAGGGATGGTAAAGCCAATTCCTGTAATGTTTACTCACATGTACATCCTGTAACAATCCTCTAAATCCCTCCATTGTTCTGCGATACATATTTACCATGGATAATGCAATTTCAGGTTAGTTCCTTGAGCAAATTTTCAGAAATGCTTTCAAAGTTCCCACCACCAGGAGCTGGAAGTAGAAATCATATCACAACAAATCTCCTCTAACTTTGGTACACTCTAATACCAGCTCACGTTCTTATTGAACGTATCTCTGATGAGGTGCTACTCTGGGAGATTCAAACCAACCAATGAAATGAAAGTGTGTCAGGTCTACTGTCATGGCCGCGATGCTGTATACATCTTTGCCTGGTTACAAAGTTTGAGGCTAAATAATGAAGAATATGCTTTAATATTTTATTGCTTTAATATTCTATTGATTAGTAGAGAATGACTATATTAATACCCTCGTAGAACTAATTTGTACTCAAACCTTCTTTTAATACCTAAACCCAGACCAAAACTATTGGTGAGGAGGTCATCAGAACATTCACTGACAGTGGAGGCAAATAAATTTATTTCTTATTTTCTGTAGGAAACTGAATGGAAAACATTTTGGAATAGATGTAGGTAAAATATTTTCAATCGCATTTGCACCTCATTTAAGAGTTTAATTGATTTTTAAGGTGAAATTCTAGGGGACTATTTCTTGCAGCAGGTTACCAGCATAACAACTCAGCTGCATCACTTGCGCAATGGTCTGTGTACAGATTTACGCCATGGCTGGCACTAAGACAGTGACACATCTCCAGTAGAGGGTGGCACTGTAAACAGTACAACTTTGGTACTCAGACTGTAAGCAATGGGCCTGGACAGTAACCCCCTTGCACATGCTCCCTGAGGCAATTCCAGTAAAAAAAAAATGGTGGTGGATTTAAAAGTCAGGAAAGTGATACATTCAACTTGGATTCTGACCAGCCAGTATTTCAAGGTAGTACCAGGCATTTATTTGATAATACCAAGACCTAGATTTATATGTGGGGATGCCAAAAGTATAAAGAGGGAAACTGAGAAGGGGACCAGGCACAATTTACAGGCTCCTGAATTGTCAGCCCATTACCGAAACCAGAACCCAGAAAAGCTATTGTCAGGGTTTGTAACAGAACTAGGCCTAGGCTATGTAGTAGGCAGGGGGTTAGAAATATTCCCAAAACAAAATTTATCAACACTATAGGATGCTAGAAGTGTGAGTAATGTGCTTTAAATAGGATTTGATATGCCTTTGATAGTCAAATCCATCCATTTATAATGCTGCCAGGTACAGGCTTTTGACTGAGAATGGCCCTCAAACTGCCCAAGGAGGGGGTCCTGGTGAGAATCCAAGAAAATGAGAAATTCATCCCAGAGCTATCTGTTAGCAGTTATATGGAAGCCTAACATCTTTTCTCCATGTATCAGTTGGATTTATCAGGCTGTTTTTTAACAAGAGGTGATTGTGTACAGGCTGTCAGAGGGAGTTTTTACAGAAAATGATAAAAAAGAGGACACTTGACATCTGCAATATAAATGATCATAAATCATTGAATTCTCAATGGATTTTAATGCTGTTAGATTTTCCGTGTAGGAAAAATATTATATTATCACATCATTCATTCATTCTAGATATTCTGTGATGTTTTCATAATTTTGAAGACCAGGAAAGTGGACTTAGCCAAAATTTCTGGGTCAACCTTGATCTAAACCTTACTTTCCCACAAACACTGCCATGCACAAATCATTGAACATTAGACTGATTTGAATAGAAAAATAATGACTTTCCATCACCTACATACTAAGTGATTAGGGAGTATCACTATTTATTTCAATATTTCAGCATAACCTATCTTTGAACCTATGATATATCATTGATAATTTGTTTTTACTAAAGTTATAGCCCGATACCACAAGTAGAGGTGTTGTAGGCAATAATGGCATTTGGATTCATGTAAATATCTCTGTCAGTTCTCCTCCAGGGTGGGGGTAAAGTTGACCTTAACCAGAAAGAAAACTTGGGCAGGAATGGCTGCTTCAGAAGGTAGAGTGTTGGTCACGCCACCTGGCGAGTACTGCCATGCCTATTAATGTAGTATGTAGGGATGGGCACCCAGGGTTGCCAACTCTCACGCAATAGGGAGGGGAAGTCACGTCACGTGCGGGCAGATTCTGAGCTCAGCATATTATCGCCTGCAAGCTTGAAGGATAGGGGAAAATTTTAGGCCTGGCATAACTTTTTTAAAAATGAGAGTTGAGCCTTAACATTTCATATATGGTGGGCCTTCTAGTCAATACAAATATTGTTTTTTTTAGTTCCAAATCAGAAATTTTTTTATGATATAGTTTATCGCGAGACTTAGGCTCCCCATTGGCCGTACTGTTTACAGCGGCATCCTGTACTGGAGTGTGTGCCAATAGAGTCTCCACCAGTTGTCAAATCTCGGCTTTATCTCGTACATTCTCGCCCGACTTAGTCAGGTTCCATGCACTTTTCCCTCTTTGTGATGTTTACTTCCCACTCATATATCTTAGTGAACAAACATATCTAACCATCCTCTGATATATGGGCTTCCCTAGCCCACTTAAAAGGGTCTATTTCTCCTCTTTCCTATCCCCTCAGGATGTGTGTGGTGCACATATGTGCGGGCACTGACACATTCCTCTGTGAAATTGTGTAATGTAGTTCTCGCCATGAATATGACCTTAGCTGTCGAAATGGCGTTAAACATCTATTACTCACTACTCACTCCTCTGATATATATGTACTAGACACAGTCATACTCTATCCAAATATATGCAGATATAATGGGAGAAATCTATGGGTACTTTGTCATAAGCCATAGCATTAAAGAGGCAGTGTCACGTTCCTGACTACTCAAAGATACCTATTTGCAAATAAAGCAGTGTACAAGACAGTACATTTAAAATGGCAGACAGGCAGACACAGTAGTAACTACTCTAAAATAAAGCTGACCGCCACTGGGGTCAGGCAGCAGAGGTGCAAAATTTGCTATTTGGGGAAGGAGCAGGATGTTACGTCATCGGCAGTAGAGGTGCTAAGCATTGTGGGATATGAGTAAAAGCTGTCATAAGGATAAGCCCTGCCATGGCTTACAGCCTTCTAGTAAAAGAATCTGGCAAAATCCATGAAAGATGGCCAGGCAGAGAGGATAATGTGGCGATAGTTTGTATGCCACACCAAGAGTTTTTAGCTTGGTTCAAAATCCACTGTATTTGAAAGTTACATAGTCTCTGAAAGCGGTATCCAAATGATGGTATTCAAGGTGTTATCTTTCAGAGACTGTTAGCTATGATTTAAATATACGCCATGGTAGTCGAATCTGTCAGGAATAGTTTTTTTGTACTTTAATATAATGATACTTTATTTTCATAAATGGCCACAATAAAAGGGTCCAAAAACGTAACAATTACCACATAAATTCCTAACAACATGTACACACATGTGGGTTTAGTATTGTCATAGGCTTGAAAGATTGAATGGCAGGTCATGGGTATGACGGTGCTCTTCAAAGTACAGTCCTTTTTATGGGAGCCTTTAACAGATGACAGGTCAGGGGGGCTTCTCACACCTGACATACCGCCAGCTGTGTGTTTCCGTGAAATTAGCATCTCAATAATAGGTCAAACCCTGTTCAAACTTCAAAGTGGGTGGGTGCGGGGGGGGGAGATATAACACAAGGGAATAATGAATGAGGGGGTGGGGGGGGGGTCTTTTCAGGGGTGTAAGGTCTGTCTCGGAAATCCGAATTTTTGTCTTTAAAAGATCCTGAGATCAATATAAATCCACAAACTGTTTTTTATATATATATCAGAGAGTCTAACATTGCATTTCTCATAATATCTGATCCGTTTGCAAATTGTGGTTATTTCACTATCCCACTGTCAGCTTTTAACCTTGGACAACAAAAGATCCTTATTGCCGTTCATTCTTAGGAATGAACGGCTATAGGAGGGGACCCATTCTTAAATACAAGCTCTCATAGTGGTGCTTCCTCGCTCTCCATGTATAATCCTGTCTCATAGGTACAGTATTGAGTATGCCTATACCTGGATTAAAATCTGCAAATCAGTCAAGCATAGAAGTGGTGGCAGTGGTGGTGTTGGTGGACCTGTTATTGTAGACCCTGGGGACAGAGTGGTGGTAGCCCTGGACACCTCAGGCAGAGCCATGGTATATAGTATATATAGCCCCCCCACCCACCTCTGAATGGTGGTGGTGGCTGTGCTCCTGGGGTGGCCCCATACCTGCCTGGCACCACCTCCCCCAGCACCATGTTGTTCTCTTCTGCTGGTGGTGCGTTTCTCAGCACCACTGACTATTAACCCACTAAACGCCACCTACATGTATATTTATGTATACATGTACACATAAGTATGATGCGATTTTTTAGGAGTTTTAGGTGGCGTGGCATTGGATTATTTGGAGTCTTGGGACCGTTTTCCATGTGTGTCGGCCATCTTGGTTTGCGGAAACACAGGGATCCAGGCCATACATGGTCAATTTTGATCTTCAAAAATTATCAGATGGGTGTTAGTGACTATTGGGAGACCTCAACTAGCCTATTTTATTGTTTTCCATGTGTGTCAGCCATCTTTGTTTTAGGAAACACAGGGATCCAGCTCATATATCGTCAACTTCGATCTTCAAAAGTTATCAGATGGATGTTAGTGACCATTGGGACACCTCAACTAGCTAATTTTATTGTTCTCCATATATGTCGGCCATCTTTGTATTAGGAAACACAGGGATCCAGGCCATATATGGTCAACTTCGATTTTCAAAAGTTATCAGATGGATGTTAGTGACCATTGGGGGACCTCAACTACCCAATTTTGTTGTTTTCCATGTGTGTCGGCCATCTTTGTTTTAGGAAACACAGGGATCCAGGTCATTTATGGTCAATTTTGATCTTCAAAAGTTATGAGATGGATGTTAGTGACCATTGAAAGACCTCAACTACCTAATTCTATTTTTTTTCAATATGTGTCGGCCATCTTTGTTTTAGAAAACACAGGGATCCAGGCCATATATGGTAAACTTTGATCTTAAAAATTATCAGATGGATGTTAGTGACCATTGGGACACCTCAACTACCCAATTTTATTGTTTGCCATGTGTGTCGGCGATCTTGGTTTTAGGAAACACAGGGATCCACGTCATATGTGGTCAATTTTGATGTTCAAAAGTTATCAGATGGATGTTAGTGACCATTGGGACACCTCAACTACCTAATTCTTTTGTTTTCCTTGTGTGTTGGCCATCTTGGTTTCAGGAATCACAGGGATCCAGGCCATATATGGTCAATTTTGATCTTCAAAAGTTATCAGATGGATGTTAGTGACCATTAGGACACCTCAACTACCTAATTCTTTTGTTGTCCTTGTGTGTCGGCCATCTTGGTTTCAGGAATCACAGGGATCCAGGTCATATGTGGTCAATTTTGATCTTCAAAAGTTATCAGATGGATGTTAGTGACATTGTGACACCACCACCACCAATACCACCACCACACTACTCCCAACCCGAACACACATTCCTTATTTGCATATTTTAATCCAGGCATAGGTTTACTCCATACTATAGCAATGGGACAGGATTTTACATGGAGAGCGAGGAAGCACCACAATCAGAGCATATATTTAAGTATAGGTCCATTCCAAAGGCCATAGAGTTCATATATAATGATCTTTTTTCCTTGGATCATAATAGGAATATGCACGGCATTACAGCATTGCTGTGTTTACTTTCCTGAAAGTATATTATAGATTAATAAATTGCAAAACACACAACATATGAAGGGCTTTTAGATTCCGTATTAAAATAATATTTGTTCTGAAAATTTTGATCTAAGATCATATTAAAAATGTTGTAAATCAATTCTATACTTCTTAGAACATGATATGAATATGCACAGCATTACAGCTTTGCTGTGTTTACTTTGCCGAAAATATGGGATAAATTTCTAATCCGGGAAATGCACTGCAATTTAACTGCTTTTAGAATTAATATTAAACTCAGAATTGATCGTCAAATTTAAATATGAAATCCTAATATCTTGATCATAGATGACAGATCCTAAATTGAATCCTCTCAATTGCATCCTTAACACGGGCCTCTTGATCACAGATCTTAGATCCTAAATTTTCAATTGAATCCTTAACATAATCTCCTAACTATTGACCCCTTGTAAATTGATCAATGGTCCCTTTAATAACTCTATTCTGTTGTAAAACACCATAGCCGTTGTCATGAAGCCATATGGTGCGCTTCAGAGAATTTCAATTTTGCCATTTCACACCCCTGCTTATATTGTTCTAGTTATAAGATGTAACGGGACACACCATAAGCTTAGTGTAAGCCTGTAGGTCTCCAGACTGGTACATATCATGTGACATAAGGAGTGTAGTAACACTTGGCAATTATCAATATTGTAATTTCCAATAATCTTACCATGTTTTTAGGCATAAAAAACGATTTAATATATCTAGACATGGTAATCAACCCCTACCCACCTACCTATAACCCCACCCCTTTACTGTCGATGACATCACAACATGGCGAGGTGAGTGGGGAGGCCTGATAAGGGTCTGCAGCCAACCCACAGTAGTCAGCCTGGATATGTGTGGTGCCCATTTGTTTGGGGGGCTCCATATAAACATAGACCGAGACTTTTGACTTAGATCTATTCAATTTACAACAAACATAGATAGGTAAAATATCGTGACACTGTCTCTTTAAACATCACAAAGAGGGGAAAATGCAAGGAACCTGACTGAAAGAGGCATGAATGCACGAGATTAGGTCCGAGATTTGCAACCGGTGAACAGTCTATCCATGAGAGTTGGCAACCCTGGGCACCCGAAAATTAGATTTTGCACCATCCAATCGAAAATTATACCACAGGAAAGAAGAAATCTTTGCCAACATAATGTTTTTTGAATGAGTGTAATAGAGTGATTACAAGAGAAGCAGTACATTTTTGAATTAAAAAAAGTTAGGAGTATTTTCTGTCACCTTTTACTGGTGATTATCAATATCAGCTCTGTTAGGGAAAATTAGGTCAAGTCATGCCTCACTGACCACACTCACTGAGTGGTGCATTTTTGACATTATCTCATATAAATGCTTATAATGCGGTCAATGTTACAGAGAAACCATTAACACCAGAAGATAGAAAACAGTTTGGTGGTTCTAGCGGTATAAATTATTTTGTGATTTGACAGGGTAAAAATGTATCATATTTTGATCGAAACTCAAAATTCTGTGTGATGGAGTAAATTCACTCAGGTCAGATTTGTGCAATTACCGTAATCTCCCGCGTATAAGGCGCGTCTTATACGGGGGGTTTTAGTTCTCATTGGATCCACAAGGGGGACACCAAGACCTTTCTTTTGATATATTACATGCCCCCTTGGTCAAAATAGGACATAAGGGGGCCCAGGATGGTCCGGGATGGCCCAAGCTACACATAGGTTTTTGAATTTTGAAAATTCATTCAGTAGAACCAAAGTTATGAATTTTTCATTTTTTTGAGAACTTTCCAAAACTCTAGGTGCGCCTTATACGCAGGCTGCGCCTTATACGCGGGAGATTACGGTATGAGCAAAATATGCTGTTACTCTTTTTCTTCTAGCACTTTTCAGCACACAGATATTTAGGAACCAGTTTTAGATCCTTGTAAAAAACAAAATTGCAGACATTTTGGTTGTGGTTCTTAAAGGTACCCCAAAACTTTTTTTCTTCTTTAGACAGGAAGCTTGATATTTTAAGTTTAAATTGCTCTTTAAAGTGTGTTATTTGACAAAGAATTGTAGGAATTACAATAAATTTAGTAACTGATGGTAGGTTGAGACTCACCCCAGTTACAGCAAGCATGGCCATGTATATACTTGATGTTTTATTAAACTAGACATCCCACAAGAAAATGTCTATGATATTCCTATTTTATGAGTCTTTTTACATAACATACCAAAATATGATGTTTTTCCATGGAACAGAAGTACCAAAATTCAGGTCTTGAAGTTGCCCTATTTACTATAGTGATAGAATATGCAGTGCTCTTCACCGGCTCCCGGCACCCATTCCTATAGTATGTAGTGTGGGTATTCCACACCGTCAGCTGCTCAGGGAGCTCTGTAACATCATATACATAGGGATCTGTTGGCAGGTCTAGGCCTATGGGGATGTAAGACCTGTCAAAATATGTGAAGTTTTTGCACAGCTACAAAAACATGGTGTGTAACGTGGCATCTACCTCTTCTAATCACTACCGCGTGAATGACCAATCGACCGGCTGCCTCTGCCTTCACTGGTCAGTCTCACTCTTCCCCCACCAGTGTTGTTTGGTGTGTCCCTGTACTGTTTATATGTGGATATGCAGGTGCTCTGTGTTGAGTGTGGTGCCTGTGTCCACCCCTCCACCCTCTAGTGCCCTAGTCAGGTGAGACCACCCCCCTGCTGGGTATGTGTGTGTGTCCCCCTGTTCACCCCCTGTTACTTATCAGGGGTCCGTTTTTCCACATTTTTACTGTTGGGGTGTTAAGGTCCGTACGGGGGTTGTGAATCTTCATTTTGATTGCCCGTATATAGGGGTCTCGCTGGTCCCGTTTTTATGTATTCAAGCGTTTTCGACCCTTCTGGCGTCTCGTCAGGTGGAACTGACAGGTAAATTTTCAGCCATTTAAAGGTGACTCGCTGGTCGCATAGTGTTCTTTGGTGAAACTTAAAATTTCCAAAATCTAGGGTGGCTCTCCTAGTTTTAGTCATGCGTACTAATGTACTCATGAAGGAGGCTCCGTTTATGTCAGTAGGTCATTTCTTAGTAGTGTACAGCTAACCACCTGTGGTTTGATGGGTTTTGTTAACATGGCATTAGTGGGTGCTCAGCCTTATTTGCGGTCCTTCGTGTTCATGCCTTGTGGGCATTTGGTACGAAGTTTTTCTATCCATTTGTATTCTATTAGTGCGAGGAGTCTCTTCCCCTCTTCACTTTTAGGATGTCGATTTATGAAGTCTACAATGTAGAACTTCGTATCTGCCGATTGTGCAAGGTCCTTCTGATTGAAGTGCCATGCCACGTCTGTTTTTCCTGTTTGGTTATCAATGGCTCCTATATGCTCCCCTATACGATAAATAAAAGAATTGAATATCTGTTTTTCCCACATACTGTTGCCCACATCTAGTGCATTCCAAGCAGTATAGATGACATTTGAGCTCATAGAGTAGACGTTGATCTTAGTGTGGTGTTTTTTCCCAGTTGTTTTGGATGTGATCTGGCCGTTTTTGTCAATTTTCTGGCATTTTTCACAGTTGATCATTCTGCATCTGTTTTTTTGTTTACACACTTTGTGGTTTGTTCTGGCTGGGGGTTCCTTGTCTCCAGCTAGTGGGTACCTTGTGGCTGCCCTTACTAGGTGGTTTTTGACGTTTTTCGGGCGTCTTTTCCCCTTGACTAACCCCCCTCTCCTGAGAAATTTCGTGGTTTTGGACTCGCCCAATATATCCCAATTTCTCCCCACTATCTCGTCAATCATATTGTTACCTGGTCTATATGTGCTGATCAGGTAACTGGATTCAGATTTCTCATTATTTTTAGGTTTTGGTTGTAGGAGTGCTTTCCTATCCATTTTGAGTACCTGCTTGGTGACGTCCTCAAGGAGTTCCTTCGGGTACCCTTTTTCCTCAAATTCTCTCATTTTTCTGGCGCTATGGTACAGGTATTCTTCTACCTTTTGGCAAATGCGTCTCAATCTCAACATCTGAGAGTATGGTAGACTGTTTTTGGTTGAGGGGGCATGTGCCGATGTGTGGTGGAGATAATTATTCACATCAGTTGGTTTTCTGTAGAGGTCTGTATACAGCTGCCTTGTGTCTTTGTCAATTTTGACCTTTGTGTCTAGGAAGTTCACCTCCATGTTTGAGCTTTCTATTGTGAATTTGATGCTATTATGCATTGATTTCAAATGTTCTACCAATTTGTGTAGTTCATCTGGTCCATATACCCAGACAAAACATATGTCGTCGATAAATCTCAGCCAGGTGGCTGGTTTTTTGTCGTACGAGTTCAAGATTGACTCTTCTATTTTCTCCATGAAGAGGTTAGCATATGATGGGGCTAGTCTGTTTAGTAGTTTTGTTCCCTCTCCATTGGGGATATTGGTGTAGAGTGCTGTGACATCTAAAGTCCCCAGTATTGCCCCTTCCGGTAGGGGGTCCATATCCTCTATCTTGAGGATGAAGTCCGTAGTGTCTTTAATATATGATTTGATTTCCGGGACCATAGGTTTGAGAAAGGTGTCCACAAATGCTGACACCTTTTCTGTCGGGCATCCACAGGCTGAGACTACTGGTCTGCCTGGGGGTGGTATGACTCCCTTGTGGGTTTGGATTTCTCAAAGTTACCGCCATCTTGTTGGAGATTTCCCCCTGGTTTACCATTTCGGTAATCTTTTTGTCTACCATTTCGGCATACTTTTTTACTGGGTCGTGATCTAAACTATGGTATGTTGTTTGGTCACTCAGTTGCCGTAAGCCTTCGTTCACATAGTCCCCAGGGTTTTGTATCACCACTGCCCCCCCTTTGTCGGCAGGTTTTATGGTGATCTCACGATTCTTAGAAAGGTCTCTGAGTGCAGAGTGTTCTAGTTTGGTGAGATTTTTTCTAGCTGGTTTTTGTTTCAGCATGCGGGATGTGAGTTCTATTTCATTTAGTGCAATGAAATTTTTGAGATTTTGTGGACCCTTAGGGGGTTTCCACCCAGAGTTTGGACCCATGCTCAGAATGAGGTTCGGGTCCTGATAGGGTTTGCCTAAACTGCCCTTGCCTTTTATTTTAGGCTTGTCGGCCCACATTTGTGTTAATCTTCTCTGTTTTTTCTTTTCATTATTATTCTGCATAATTTGACCACTTTCATTTTCATTGTCCACTTTGTGGAAGAAGGCTTTCGTTCGTAGGGTGTTATGAAATTTGTCCAATTCCATTCTTATGTCACCATCTGTGACAAAAGTCTGGGATGGGCAAAAACTCAAACCTTTATATAATAGGCTAATTTCAGCCTCTGTGAGAGTTTTTGATTATAGGTTTACTATGTTATTGGATGATGTGGAAGAAGACACAACTTCAGAATACTGTTTAGGTTTTATTTCAGCTACAAAAACATGCCTTACTTGTGCCTCGGCCGAGATCGATGATTTCCATGATTACTTGGCGATTTTTGTGATGTTTTTAGTGCCAGATTTAAAGAGCAGAACTTTAGCTACATATCAGCAGAACTCAAAACTCCTGAGATATGGCCATCTCAATGTAAAGGTAAATTTGAGAGCTAGATCTTGATGGAACGTCTTAATCTGTTAAACTTGAAACTTGATAGACAGTTTTATCACATGTTAGATAGTCTCTATACAAATATTTAGGCAAATCGGAGTTAGCCCACTATTGTTTTTTTGTTGCCCAAAACTGGGACCCAGACTGATTCAGGACATTTCAAGGTCGCCCGAAGGTCACTGTACGGTCATGAGTAGGTCACACCAAGACATGGGGTACTTATTGTATAGAACTGACTACTATAAAGTTGTCCTGAAAATTTCAAGTCTTTTCATTGAGAAATAAAGAATTTATTACTTAAGGGGTATTTCCTTCTGTACTTCACAAATATGAAATCCACTTTTCTACCATTTCTATACAAAAGTTCTATCAAGGATATACATTAAATGGCGTTAGTGTTGACCTAGCCAAATTGCTCCTGCTACAGGGGCATGGTGAGTTCCTCTCTTACTCACTGCAGAGTGTACCTCAAAATTTGAAATGCTATAGAAGGTGTTTGGTTCATTTTTCCAATCCAATATTTATGGGATATCTAGATACACTATTTCTCTCTGGATATCTCTGATTTCTAAGCTCTTTTTCAATTTCAAAACAGTATAATTGTGAGAGGTGTTTCTGCCCCCCTAATAGGCCTATGGGGCTGCAGGGGCTGGGTGGGTGAGTAGCCCCTGTAGCCTAGGGGTCAACTAGGACGCCATCTAGTGTATCAAACTGATAAAACGATTGTATAGTGTGACCAGGCTAATTTCTTTGGACGGTTATTACCCCATAGTTTTGGTTCTAGAAATGATAGAGACCTAATTCGAAAAGATTTAGAAACGTCTTTCTGAGCTTCATCAAATACATACGAATGATACCGACATCTGTATTACATATGATTTGCAATTAAGAAGGCTGGCACCCCAGGAAGTGCTAGCCCACCTTAAGAGTTGATAAGCAATATAACAGGGCTGGACATTATAGGGAAGTGCTGGAGCAAACCTACGAATTCTTGTAGCAAGGTGTTTTAAAGGGGATGTGGAGAAAAATTTGCTCAGGAAGATTTCAGCATGTACAGTAGTTCTCCCTCAAAATTGGTCTGATGTGGTCTCAAAAGATTTGGTGGGAGCCTCCCCCGTCCCCCACCAAAAACAACAAGGAAAAAAGGTCTCAGGTTCTAAATCTAATTCTAATATTGACTATGTTCTAGAGGGCCTAGTTATTACGACTTGCCCAAGGAAATTTTCAGGTTCAACCTTTAAAATGGTTGTACAAAATGTATTATAGGGGATTTGAAGTCAAATTGTTCCAAGAAACCTCAACTGGATGTGTTCTGATAGATTTGGTGGGCAGAGGTGCCACCTTTCCTAACTTTTTAGGAATTCCGAATTTTTGACTTTCATTCCTATAGGTATTTCTATTGTAAATTGAGAATCCTATAGGTATTTCCTATTGTAAATCGAGAAAATTAGGAGAATTTCCGAATTTTTGGGGATCAGTGAGTGGCATCCCTGGGTGGGGTATTTCTTTAAGAAAATTCGCAGATTCTTTCTTTAAAATAGGTGTGTCCTGAGGGATTTAAAGATGCACTGGTTCGAGGACCTAATTTCGCTGACTTCTGCACACAGACGACATCACCGATTCAGAGCTCCTTCAATTCTACTTCTACCTCAAATCATTGCTCTGTTTTAAGGGATTTCGGTGAAATATAGGGCATATTCTACATTTGAAATGAGTGTGTTATGAGTCCTTTGGGGACAAAAATACTCAAAAAATTATACATTTAGATTCTACCACTAATTCTATATCAGTGTGCTCTAATGAATATAGGGGGTGAATGTTTAAAAAAAAAATGGTTCTACTTTTAAAATCGTGTCTTATAGGGGATTTACATGATGTTTTTTTTCAAATTCTACCTCAAAATTCTTGTGTTCTGAGGGATCTTAATGCAAATTGCTCCTTTTGAATTTTACTTTAGAAATAGATGTTCTTTATTGGCCGAGAGACTGTGTCTCCTCAGCCAGTAATACGACATGTAGGGGATACCACATCATATCAAAAACAGCCAAAAGTCGTCTACTATAGATTAGCTACTAAAATCGATCAACCGTGACGTAGACCGCGAGGTAGACTTGATTCTCATCATTTAGGTAAAGCGTTGGTTCCACAGCCATACAAACGGTCGGAATAGCCCTAATCCGACGATTTATAATATATCAAAAGTATAGAAAAAAATCGGTCGGATTAGTGCTAATCCGACGGATTTATGCCTGTGGAACCAGCGCTTAATTCTTTTTTTATTATTTGCGAATCTGAGACCTTTCTATACCTTATAGAATCATTCCAAACTCAGACGCCTACCACTGAAACTTAATCATGAGTCCATGGCTCAAACACGTCATCAGTATATATACATACAGCTTCGCCCTATTAGTGTATAACCCTACTACACAGAAATTTGTTGTAACATGATTCGCTGTAAAGGAATTTTACTGCATTACTGAGACCTGCGCAAGTCTATGTTGTGTATAGCGCCCCTCTAGACGGCATTCACATAGCGTCTGAGTCTCAGCTTCTTGGCTCACATCCACTGGTAAGACAACATTCAGGTGGAGTGGCCTGGTCAGTCACTGGTAGGAGCTGGACATGGCTAGGTAGAGGCTTGGTCTGTATATAGTGGTTGGTAAGGTGTGTTAGAGTTTTAGAATTACGGATCTCTACTACGATCTCTCGGCCATTACATCTGTGATGTACAATTCATTCTTAATAATATCCTTGACCAAGCATGACCTACACTTCAATTTCCAAATCCTCGATGAATACGTATAATCTCAACTATCAAATCCTCGATTTCAAAGACCTAGATCATGTGCGTCCGCGTGTGGATTCAGATCGCTCCAAGAAAACTTGCAGATTATGCCTTTGAAATTCAAACTGAATTTTATGTTTTAAAGGGTTTAGAAGCAATTGGTCTGGGAGCAATTTCGCCAAATTGGTTTGAACTGCTAAAATGACTCACAGCTTGTCATTTTTTTGGCCTTATGCAAATAATGGTTTTCATCCCTGTATATTACAAACAATGATATATATCATCGGCGTTGATATGAAGATATGGGTTAATTCTTCTTTACATCGTAAAATCTAGCCAGCCCTTTTTGCGATCATACATTCTAAACGAAATACAAGAAACCCCAAAGTATTTTCAGGACGTTTTATGGGAAGTGTTCAACAGGTATGGCTTGTTGTATGAGATCCAAGTGAAGACAAACATCGATGAGACCAAGCCATGTCAGGGACAATTTTATGCCTTTGTCAAGTTCTTCTCTGCAAGAGCAGCAGCCAAAGCCCATAAAGATCTTGCTGGCAGGTTCTACCTCAAAGGTCAACATGTTAGGGTAAGATTAAACATTCCCACATATTTTGGGTTAGGATTTAAGTGGAGCCCTTAAAAAATGCCCTATTCTCATGATAGTGTATGCATTTTTATAAGGTTTTCATACGATTCTGACACCATTTTTGATGCACGTGTCATCTTAAGGGAGAGCAGCAGGATTGTCTTATACATTCTATCACAATTGGACAAAATCTACTCCAGTAGTGCTTCCATGGCACTGTCAATTTACAATAAGATTATTATTTTGTAGCCCTTTTCTTATGTTATTTGCTTATTTCCATTGCCAATCATCCCTAAATAACCCTATAGAAGGTTCCAATATAGTATCAAGATGGTTGAAACTTTCCTATTTTAATCAAAACTCATTTTACAACATCCATGCATAAACAATGCAGCATCTGATGCATTGGCCCAATTGTGACATTACATATTCATCAAGTAAGCCTGTTGCTATCCTCTATAAAGATGTGGCACTTACTAGCGTAGTACCTTGCGTGACTCGCATATAAGGCTCACTCTTGAGTTAAAGGAAATGCTACAAGGCACAGGTGGGGAATAATTTGGCTGCGTTAGTATTTTTTCTATATTCTATAGTGAATATCCTGTGCTTTTTTTATGTCAGATATACTTCTTTGTATTTTTAAACGTTTTACTATCATAGCCAGAGGACTTGTATTCCCTGGTTCCAGTTCTGCACCTGGTTTATCTCTTTATCAATAAATCTCATATTTTCTTAAATTTCTTAATACGTAAGCAATTTTCATGTGACTTTTCACAGGTGCGCTATGCTAACCGCAAGAAGAAAGTGTCAGACAACTTGTATTCCGTGAAATGCTATGAACTTGCCAATTACTACTTAGGATTCAATGGATGGACAACCAAGATTGTGTCAGTCAGTATAGATTTGAAATTCATAGATCTCTGATATCCATACAATAGGAATCTTGGAAATTGCGCAGTTTTGGAATTTGCCTACACGATTCAAAGTTCATATAATCCATGTTGACACATTGATATAAATCTGCCCTAAAATCTCTTTCTTGAGAACTGTACAAAAGCTTTAAGAATCAACCATCAGGTGTGCCCATACATTTCTCTAAAATTCATGCTATGCACTGTAGGTGGTTTCTACGGAGCCCCTAAAAGGACATACCACAAATAATTTTTCCCCTGAAAAAATATTCTTGCGGATACTGACGAATTCTTGCGGAAACTGAACAATTCTTGCGGATACTGAAGAATTCTTGCGGGTACTGAAGAATTCTTGTGGATACTGAACAATTCTTGCGAAAACTGAAGAATTCTTGCGGATACTGAAGAATTCTTGCGGGTACTGAACAATTCTTGCGGGTACTGAACAATTCTTGCAGGTACTGAACAATTCTTGCGGGTACTGAACAATTCTTGCGGGTACTGAACAATACTTGCGGATACTGAACAATTCTTGCGACTACTGAACAATTCTTGCGGGTACAGAAACATTCATGTTGGGGCTTGAGGAGTTTATCATCATTCAGTTTCCACAAGAACAGTTTAGTATCCGCAAGAATTGTTCAGTATCCGCAAGAATTGTTCAGTATCTGCAAGAATTGTTCAGTTTCCGCAAAAATTGCTCAGTTTCCGCTAGAATTGTTCAGTATCTGCAAGAATTATTTCTGTACCCGCAAGAATTGTTCAGTACCCGCAAGAATTGTTTCTGTACTCGCAAGAATTGTTCAGTACCCGCAAGAATTGTTCCTGTTCCCGCAAGAATGTTCCTGTTTCCGCAGGAATGTCCCTGTTTCTGCAGGAATGTTCCTGTACCCGCAGGAATATATTTTGCATGAAAAAATCTTTTTATAATGTTCCTGTTTCCACAGGAATGTTCCTGTTTCCGCAGGAATGTTCCTGTTTCCGCAAGAATGTTCCTGTTTCCGCAAGAATGTTCCTGTTTCCGCAAGAATGTCCCTGTTTCCGCAAGAATGTCCCTGTTTCTGCAGGAATGTTCCTGTACCCACAGGAATATATTTTGCATAAAAAAATCTTTTTATAATGTTCCTGTTTCCGCAGGAATGTTCCTGTTTCCGCAGGAATGTTCCTGTTTCCGCAAGAATGTTCCTGTTTCCGCAGGAATGTTCCTGTTTCTGCAGGAATGTCCCTGTTTCCGCAGGAATATATTTTCCATGAAAAAAATCTTTTTATTATGTTCCTGTTTCCGCAAGAATGTTCCTGTTTCCGCAAGAATGTTCCTGTTTCCGCAAGAATGTCCCTGTTTCCGCAGGAATATATTTTGCATTAAAAAAAATCTTTTTAGTATGTCCTATTAGGGGCTCCGTAGTTTTCCCTATACTTGATTCTATGGAAACATATCTGAAATTTTCTCTCATTTGAGCACTAGATATTCACAGCTTTAAAAGAAAAAATACCCCTTTTTCTATAATTCAGATGACTTTAGATAAGGGTGTAGTAGACCCAGGTATGGTACGCTACTTTTGTGCACTCAGACTGACACTTCCAGACCATAGGGTCACCACAGAGGGTGTAGGTGTTGGAGAGAAAACATATAACCTTGAAGGTAAGTATACTACTTGAAGTTGAGTTTTGGCAAAAGTGAACAGGTTATGATTCTGGTTGCAACCTGGCTTTCATGAGATGGCTATATAGGTATGCTTTTCCTACATCCCATGATTATGGTTCTCTCAAAGGTCCAAACAATTAGGATAGAATGTCTCAATTCCCCTTGCACGAGCCTTTATGACTCATTGAAAACTCTTTGGTAGGTGGTGACTATGATTTTGAGATTGTCACATTCTGGTCATTGCCTTTCTTGTGGTTAGCGGGCTTCCCTAGCCCACTTAAAAGGGTCTATTTCTCCTCTTTCCTATCCCCTCAGGATGTGTGTGGTGCACATATGCGCTGGCACTGACACATTCCCCTGTGAAATTGTGTAATGTCGTTCTCGCCATGAATATGACCTTAGCTGTCGAAATTGCGTTAAACATCTATTACTCACTCACTCACTCTTGTGGTTAGCTTTGTGTGGTTTAAAGGCTTTGATCATGGGTTGCAACTCTAACAGTATTGCAATAGATTCAGTGCCAGATTTGAATTATTTCCCATGTAGTTGAGGACTTATATTATTTATAAGTCTGTTTAAGTAGCCAATTTCAGACTAAAATTGGGGATGCCCCACCTC
Organism: Acholoe squamosa; assembly: GCA_949317995.1. Lineage (NCBI taxonomy): Eukaryota > Metazoa > Annelida > Polychaeta > Phyllodocida > Polynoidae > Acholoe > Acholoe squamosa. The sequence goes on along the minus strand of OX439049.1, from coordinate 31,285,649 downwards.
CTTTTACCAAAAGATGGGCCACACCCCTTCCTCTACCAAACCCTGGATCTGCCACTGGCCTATTGTCACATTATGATTAATGTACTAAGGTAATATTTTGCTTTTTTGAGTATTTAAAATGCCTGGATCCTTATATTTGCAGATATGAGCACCAAATCTACAGCAATGTGTGTAGCCCGTAAGAGGGCCCACCAGCATGCAGTAGAAGCAGCATTTTCACGGATAATATTAGTGGTTCTGCAAGATGGCCGTGTGTACGCTGATGTCAATTGTACGATTGAGGACTCCCTGGAACAACAGAATCTGCTCGCAACTGAGGGAGTTGTACAGGTATCTGAGATTGATATCTTTACAAAAGAAAGAAAGTCATAGAGCTTAAGGTTGAACAACATTTAGTTGACTTTTTTTTTTTTTTTTTTTAGTTGACACTAAAGCAAGTCCAGGGATAGAAGTCTTCAGGGATTTCCCTGAATTCAGGGATTATCAAGTCCCAAAGCCCTATACATTCATATACAAAACAATATTTAGATGGATTCTTAATGAGCATTTCAGGGATTTTTGGCCTCGGTGACTTTCATCCCTACTGGTATATACACTGTATGAAATATGCAGAAGGTTGTATGCCATGGTTGAGAAGGTTAAGATGGTTTTATATATTTGGAAGTGTTAAAAGAAAACTTATTTTCATATTCAATAGCCTTAGCAAGGAGTACACACATAGATATCCCCCCTCCTTGGCCTTAGTATGAAATAATCAGGACTGACACAATTGCTGAAATTGTGCATTCTATAATGTCACAATTTGCGCAAATTGCATCAGGTACTGCATTGTCTATGCATGGACATATACCTCCATGGCATGGAGGATGATATAAAATGTGTTTTTTAATTAGAATTGTGAAGTGTGCATCATCATGATATCATGTAGGAACCTTCTGTGGGGTTATTTATTGTTAAAATACAGCTGGGCAGATTCATGATGCATTATCCACAATGCTGCATTCTGATTGGCTGAGTGACCGTGCTCTAGACTAGGCCCCTCGATGTCTCAATTCTGTCCAGAGCACTCCCATAGCCATGGCCCGTGCCTTATTCCCTAATTCATTGTCAAAGAAAGTAAGTAAATTAAACTTGAATAAAGCTACATTTGAAGTGTATCTGATAGTGGACTCAGTCAGTGCTATGCAAGCATAACCGGGGGCATTTTGCCCAATTTTGATTTTGTACAATGTATCAGCGTATCTTGCTGATCTCCCTTATAACGATGTATGTTTCACCGGAATGGCCATAGATAAAGATTGCTCTGGAGATTGAGGTTGATTATTTATGGATTAGAACTAAATTTGAATTGTTTCTATACTAAAGGTGAATGAATTAGACGAGGAGCCACAAGAGGAAGATGATAGTCAACTGCCAGACGAGTGTGACCAGGATGAGCTGAACCAAAGGATTCTGGCTGAACTGGAGGATGACTGATGATAATATTGGTGTAAATTATGAAATCAATTTAGTTATCAATGTGATGCATCTCCAGAGTTGAATACATGATATACATCTTACACTTGGTATGCCCCCTTGGTCATAATAGGACATAAGGGGGCCCAGGAGGGTCCGGGATGGCCCAAGCATTTTGAAAATTCATTCAGTAGAACCAAAGTTATGAATTTTTCATTTTTTTTGAGAATTTTCCAAAACTTTAGGTGCACCTTATATGCGGGCTGCGCCTTATACGTGGGAGATTACGGTATGTGTTTTATAATTTATGTGTATTCACGTCAAATATCTTGGCAGTACATAAGCCACCTCCAGTATTATTTATGGTATATATTGGGTTTATCTTTGGTCTGAAATGTGTCAGGGGACAGTTCTTTGGTGGCCAGGTAGTGTATTTATACATACCGTAGACCGTCTTATAAGGAGCAATTTAGAATTATACAACTTATCCCCATGACTATTGTGTCCTTATAACAGAGGTTCAGGTGAAATATAGCTCTTAATTAAAGTGTGCTTTTTACTATAGATATGTTTGCTGGAAAAATGGGAGAAGAGTCATACCTTATAAGCTAAGCCTCCCTATAACAACAAAACCTCACCTCGGGAAGGTAGCTGATCATATATGTGCACGCCTCAAATCAAGGCCCATCATCCTGCTGAATGTAATCCGACCTGTACTCTACAGCCTGCCTTGACCCCTGGCTCTTTCCATATCATTAGGGTCAGTATTAATTTTATGGGCTTATCATCTGAGTTATACACTACCGTAATCTCCCGCGTAGAAGACGCATCCTCTAGGCCAAACAAATGCCTTGTGCGTCTTATAGGATTTTTTCAAGTTCCGGGTGCGTCTTATACGAGGGGTAATTTTACTATAGAACAGTACTGGATTTACAAAATTGAGCCCTAAGAGGTGCGTCTTATACGCGAAAATGCTTCTGCTGAGTTTGGTGTGCGTCCAATACGCGCAACGCGTCTTCTATGCGGGAGATTACGGTACCTTTAAACTGTGGAAAGAACAACACAGAATATACATAGCATCTATCAACTTTATTATGTATATAGAAATTCGAACTTGAGCAATTCTAGATGTAAAGGTATCAGTAAATAACGACGATAGACCTTCATGTATACGTTCTGATATGGAACATAATGTAAAGTCTCAATATTCCTGTAGAATAACAGTAAATATACTTTAAAACAGCAGGTGGCGAATTAACACTGAACACATATATGTATATTATATACATACTACAATAACTTACCATTAGACCTTCAATATTGTTTTACAACCACCAATAAATTGCATGCTCCAACTATCATCAATTAAACTCATTTAATATCGGGATGTGATTTTTTTTTATGTTGCTCAAAAAACAAATTGCAACGGCATCACACCCCTCAAATACTTTTAAACTGTAAACAACCATCAAATATCCCATCGATAACAACTGCAAAAGAATCCACCTTTAGATTTCTACAAAAGTGTACTGATTCTTCAATTCTGCTGAGAAAATCCTTTGTTATTCATTTCTCGGCGATAATACAATGATCGGCTTATTTGTCAAAAAGACGAGAACATGAAATCCCTTCTGCATTAATTGCATAAAATAATAATACTGTAAAACACTTTATGGTTGGTGGAAACTAAACTTCGCAACATGTTTATCACCATAAAGGTGAAGGATATACAATATTGGTGTGCATGATCCCTTATGCAAATATGTTATTTATGAAAAACAGAACCCAGATAATCCAAGATTCTACCATAACTATTGTATTATATATTATGTATGCATTACAAAAGTTAATTTCATTTATTTTTATCATTCCACATTGAAAGTGTTTTACAGTAGGTGACAATGCATGAGACGCTATTGTCTCCGCAAATGTCTTGGCACCAATGTTGGCATTGCGACTTGAACAAAGACCGGCTGAGCCTTGGTGGCCATGTTTATTGCATAAAGAATAGTGAGCGGGACAAAGAGACGGCACCATAGTTACTCAGCTTGACACCTGAGGGGAAGAGCAATGATCCAAGGTCTGGGTCATTGTACCAAGGTCATTAGGCCACAAGTAGGCATATCTTAATTAGACTACCAAAACTTTGACACTGTCAAACCCTGACCCATAGATCAATGGATGGTTTTTAAAGTTCGTTCGTACTAAAGAATCTAGCCACAGAATTTGCCAGTGGTAGAGGAGTTGTATTTTAGTAATCTAACGTATAAAGAAGCAGATATTTGAAATAAACTCATGTTCAATTCATTTTTTGTTTGTTCAAACATTAATGTATATTTTGTATTATTCAAGTATCCTTAGCATAAGAAGCCTTTAAATTTCTCTTTGTACAAACTAAAATTTGACGTATTTCTACCCGTAATAAGAACTAAATCAAACCACTAGTTTTTTTTTCAATTAATAGACTCTTAGTTTCAGGGATGGAGGTTTTCAGATTTCAGGGATTTTCAAGTCCCAAAGACACATACTTTCATATACAAAATGAATATTTATACGGGTTCAAATATAGCATTTCAGGGATTTTTGGCCTCGGTGACTTTCATCCCTGTAGTTTAAAGAACATCATAATTTTTTTCAAGTTCCATTGGATTGTATGTAGAAACCTAATGTGATACCTTGCAAAGCACCCTGGTGTCACGCTGAGTACATACATATATATGGCGGTAGTCGTCATCCTTAAAGCTAACCATCTTATAAGTCAGTCTAAACCTGTGAAAATGGACCTCTGTAGATGTATTACTTCATCTTACAATGGAAATACTCAGTAACCAATACATCATGAGTTTCATGAGGGAAGAACCAATGAAAGACAGATAATTGGAACCTGTATTGCTATGACAGCAAAAGGTCAAGTTGCAAGGTTAAACTACAAAATTATATATAAAAACCCTGGCTAGTGTACTAGGGGTAAAGATATAGATCAATACGAGTGTGTGCGTCCTCAACTGGCAATGTTCTGGCCTCTGTTAAATGCTTAAAGAATGACGTCAACGACGCTGCCCAAAAAAATTGACAGTTTTTTAGAAAGCGTTGTCTTGAAACTGAAAACAGAGGTATATATGATAGCGGCCTTTCCATGTTATGGCGCCAAGTGGTATTTCTGATTCTGAGTATTTCCGTTGATATAGTTCTTAAGACACCACATCCTATACAGCTGATAATATAATGAATTAGGCTGCCTATCTGCTGACGTTGTTAGTTAACATTAGCAATATTCATCAGTCAATGGGTGCAAAATTTACTGTATTTTCCATCTCTTAAATGGTTTGAGGCGGAATTATGTAAATATTGTAAACTGCCATGTAGCTGAGATGATATACTGGATTTTGTTAAAACACTTGTCACCTTTGTTAAAAGTACTGATTCTATGACACATATTAGGGTTGTAAAAGGTACCTCACAATCACTGTAACATATCTATATAACGATGATAGTATATCTATATAACACCTAAACACAGAGTTCAAAGTCTGTGTTCCTAAAAACTTTCATTATGCTATTATTCACTTTGTCTCACCATACTCTCTTTGACAAACATGTCAATAAAAGTGCTACCAAGAACCTACACATTTTTGTCTTGTATCATCGTGATGATGTTTCGCAGTATGTGTATAGTTTTCATATTGCTTCTCAGCATGTCAGCGACATGGTATTGTTTTTTTTTTATATTGTTCGTTAGGTTGAGTCCTTTCTTCTGTGTCTGTATGTTAAACCATAGTGTATTAGTATCTATGATTAAACCATACAGACCAAGACCCACTCATGTTATCATATTCCACATGAGCTATCCTCCATACACTCCCACCTTGTGCTCTAGACAAGGGTCCAAATAAACAAGACAGTATCCTCTTCCCTCCTCCTCCTTGTCTGAGATTGATGTGAAGAATTGGCTCTTTAACTGCCTTCAAAATATGCACGTACACAAAACATTCGTCCAGATATATATTCCAATTACTGTTCACCCGTAGTACCATTTTGCCATTGAGAAAGTATGGCTAGGTTACGCATTATTCAATATCATAATTACTGGTCATTGCAAGTCATACATTCATATTTCAAAATGGTTGGTTTTTCACTTTTATAATGATGGCACTGCATGTATACCTCTCACTCTCTCATACCTCACATCCTCCATGATAGTCAATCATTGACATTGTGGCTTTTGACATTGCGGCTGTGGCAGTACAGTAGTACAGTGTGACCATAATCTGACCTTGCAGACATGAACTTTGACTCCTGGATCATGATTTTGACCCAGTTCCAAATAAGGCTTGATGCCACCAGCAGTACATGTTATGAGCAAGGGTTAACCATGAGGCAGTAAAAAGTAACAGCATAGGTTGACCATATTGGGCTTTGGGGCACCATTGTGTGCAAAGTTAACCTTTAAATGGCTGCATCATGCTTTAATGCACTACGCCCTTTTGTCACCATGATGCAAAAATGCACCTGCAACTCAAGTGTATCATTGATACTCCATGGGTTTGGTACAGTCTCTTAGGTATAGTGTGGTGCAGTGGAAGTGTGTTACTGGGCTTGTTACTGGCCGGCACAGTGCTACATGGTGACAAAAGGATATAAAACTTTTGAGGTACAACACAGCCTTTACAGGGTTAAAATGACACATACCCCTCACCTTGTTCCCATAGTTTGAACACATTGACGTTGGACTTGGATATTTAGTGGGATGGTCTGCTTCCTTTCTCTCCAGTGAAGTCTTCATCATTCACATACGATGTTGGCTCATCCTGTTTCATATACATATTCACGTACCACAACGCTCGGTGGATAAAATGATGGTAAGGTAATCTTTGTTGATAGCAACAATGCATATCATTTACGTTGTTTAAACTTGTACACAAATAGTACCATATGAATGACTTTTGTATAGACCTAATGGTACAGCTGTATTGATATCACAGTACTAAAGTAGTCATGGATGATGGTGCTATTGCAGAGAATACATATCTGTTTTATATATCTAGTCTTCATAGCTTATCTGAAGTGGTACTGGGCTTGATATGTGACTGCATTAGAAGTGTCTTATTCCATAACATCTCCGCAGCATTCGTTGTCCACAAAGCCAACACGTCTTCAACACATAAGTAGTTCAGACTAGCACACTTGCGGTCAAACCCAAACATGCACTGTTATGGGAGTGTATAATGTAAATTCTGGCTTATTAATTCTCCACAAATCTGTGGAAGGAAAATGCTTGTGAATATCTCATGGAATAAAGGGGTTGCTTCCAACCTGGTTACCAACCAATTGCTTGGGTCTAGTTTATCGTCTACGCACCATGGCGGCACTAGTAGATTGGATTTTCTTCTTTTCTGAACATGCTACTGCAAAATCCATAAGCATTTCTCAATTCAATACTTGATCATATTGACCCACCATGTGCATTTCAAATGTTATAAGAAATTATAAGCATCCTCAGAGCATGTATCTATAGACATACGATAAGCTATGAAGAACCAGTTTCAACTTGGATGCAACTAGATACAAGTATATTGTTCCTGCTGCTAAAACTGCATAAGAATATGCACCACATGGGTACATGCTGTGCTGGTCCTGGTCCATTGTTATCTAGCATCTCAATGCTAATTTTCATGCAAAGATTATTTCATTTATGTACAGTGTTTTGCTGAATCTTGTATCGTGTTTCAGTCTTATTTGCCAAAGTTAGTGCTGCCATGTGGCAGTGATAAGAAAGGACCTTCCCTTTATAGGTAGGGACAAAAGCACCCTAGGTGGTGTCTTTTCAGGCAATTGGCACTGATTGGAAAAGCCAGTGGTGTGAGGGCTCTTGGATGTTATGTCATATGGTAACAATATTCTCTTCATGGATTTCAAGTCGGTTTTCTCTGTGAGCCTAGTCAAAGCAGTTGCTAACCCAAATTAAGCGTTGCGCTTCTTCCAATCCAAGTGTAACAGCAACAACAACAAAGGGTCACGTTTCCTCGCTTTGCGTTATCCTCCCGTAACAAACAGAATGAATGCTTTTCATCGCATGAACTAGAAGTGTGCTATGGGCAAAGAACTAATCGAGTAGCTCCTACTCCATCCAGTAATAGGACACAGAATGCCCAACCACACCTATACCCAATAGCTACTCTGCTAGCACTAGGGCTGTGGTGGCACCACAAGCTGGTAGCTCCAGGTTGCTCTCACACAAGGCAGTAACCAGCCAGGAGGCTGATACAGGTAGCTGAATCTCATCACCGGCCGTAACTGCTACTCACCAAAGGCTACCTATGTTGAAGACATCCTGTGATGACTCTTCATCCTTGATCATGGATCGTTGGAGACCACATTGGTTTGTACTAACCTACATCAAGGCTTTTGTCGTTGTTGACAGCAGCCCCTCATCATTGTTGATAATGGTGTAGAAAGAGATCAGTTGGTAGGGTGGCCGGGAGAATTGCGTAGTCGTAGTTATGAGTTCTCTAGTTTGCCCTAGTGGTTCACACTGCGTCTTCCTCATTTGGGGCAACCCCAGGGTGGAGATTGTCCTCGGCGTTGATGAACACATCTGGGTCTAACTCGTAGCCATCCTCCTCTGAGCCCTGGCTATGGCTGTGGTGGGTCTGAGTCTCCTCCACGGCTGGCCGAGTTTTGCACTCATAGAACCAGAGACACAACGTCAGGAGCATCTAGAGGGAAGTGGAAAACAAAAAAGATTCAGCACACAGATGTTACTCCATTATTTATGTGATCAGCATATTTTCATCATTATATAATATTATATCATTGATGATCATTTGATTGTATTTTGTGTTTCTTGTGTCATATTGATATATATCTCAACAAATACTATGTGATTGATTTGATACACTTGCCTGCTTCCTTACTGTTATTGTACATAATGACATATGTCTGATTATGTGGAGTCTATATTTACTTCAACTGTTTGGTATCTGTTTGAAATATAAATAAAATTGGTCGGCTCTATAGCGTTACATAAATGAACCTGACAGTTCATTAACGCAATGAGCTAGTCCAAAAAAAAAAAAAAAAACTTCTGTAATGATAGACTTCAACAAGGCTTTTGACTCCATCCACCAGACTCTACTCGTTAAGAAGAATCATAATAATGGATTAGGTGTTAGGTTTGCTGAGTGGGTACCTGGGAGGGCACTGCCAGGTCACACTACTGAATGATCACAAGTCTTAAGCCCAAATGGTTAAGTTTGGGGTGCCCCAGGGGTCAATCCTGAGGCCCCTGCTTTTCATAATGTTTATTAATGATATAAAAGATTATCTAGCTGATTGTGTCATCCAACTGTATGCTGATGACATTGCGCTGGTCGCCAAGGACTTCAACCCCAGACAAACTGCCCACAAGTTACAATCCAAGGTGGTGCCAGGCCAATGGCCTAACAATAAATGCGGGCAAAACCAAAGTAGTGTGGCAAGGTAAAAAGTCCCAGGTTGAAAAATGCCAAGAAACAGCCATACAGGTTAATAATGTACCACTGGGAAATCCTGATGACTATAAAAATCTAGGTGTAATAATGGACAGCAAGTTATCTATGGATGCACAAGTTAAAAATACTGTTAAAACAGTCAGCCACAAGCTCTATAACCTGTGCAGATTAAGGTACTTGATTGGCAAATACACTGCAGTACAGATTTATAAACAAACTATAATTATTGCCATTTTTTGATTATTGTAGTTTTGTCATGGATGGTGCAAGTGTGGTCTATATTCAGAAATGACAAAGGTTACAAAATAGGGGCTTAAAGATCTACAAGGGGAACTATGCTAGAATTGACAAGGTACAGTTGCACAAAGACCCAGGCGTCCCCCTGGACAGGAGGGATGAGCAACTGCTGCTGCTCATATTTAAGAGAGTCCAAAAACTGGGGCTTAAACCAACTGAAAACCCCAGGACACAGTCTGACAGGAAAATAAAATCAAGCTTCAAACACCAAGGCTAGAAAAGTATAAAAAAAGGACCCATGTACAGCGGCAAAGTGTTGTGGGAAAAACTTGCACCGCATGTCCAATTATCCAGTAATAAGTCTGTTTTCCAAAGACGACTACACAAGACCCCCTTAGACCCAGACACTGACTCTGAAGAAGAAAGAGAGGGGGATGTGAATGGGGAGAGGGACGGGGCAGGAGGAGGAGGGGCTGCGGTGAGGGGCAGGGTAGGGGAAGATGATTAAACAACTGCCTTTACTAGAAGTAATTCTTTCTTGAGCTCCCTGCTGTGGATGGGGTCCATGACTGCACTCTTGAAAATTTGTCATGCTAGTTCTTTGTTTTATGTACCATTGTTCTCAATTCTCACATTCAACGGTATAGCCAGAATACGCCACCAAGCTTTTTTATTTTCTATTAAATCATGAATTCATTAAACCCAATGGACAAAGCACATTATTTTCATCATCATCATCATCATCATCATCATCATCATCATCATCATCATCATCATCATTATTACAGTGTACAATTTGCCACATGACATCGTGATCAAAGCTTCATCAGAACAGAAGGTTGGAATTCCTAGATTCTATGGGAAAGAAATTTAGACTTAGACATTAGGAAATGTATAGCTCAATCGCACGACAGAGGCCAAGTGGACTATGGGATTTAGGGATCATATATGCTAGATAACAAACCATCACAACATCCAGGCTGCCACCAGCACACATTAGTTAACAAACCCTATCCTCATCAACACCACAATCTTAACCTGGTATTGGTACGCAGGCTGTAGCGCGAGGGGAGTACTCACCACTGAGTAGGCCTTCACCTAACACTTATCTCAGAAACTCAATTGTAACACACCCTAATCAGACTATATACTCACCACGACAACCAGCATCAAGGCTGAGACCGTCATGCACCAGCCGAAGCCCAATGTGGAGTCTATTGATGTGGACACCAGAGGCCCGACAAACTCTCTGAGGAAAAAAGAGTAGTAAAAACAGACTAGATTTTGAGGACAATTTCTATTCATCTGCAATTGATTTCTATGAGGAAGCCACACGTCCAACAAAATTAATTTTATGCAGTATAAAGACCATAAATAGTCAACTCTGATATGAGTGCGAGTAGCTGTATTACCTCGCGAAGAAGGCAACTTATTTACTCTGAAGCAAAAATAGGAGCACAGGCTGGTCAATTCTCATGAAAATGGAGCACATGGCCGAAGAGGAGAAAAAATCTTAACTGCTCAGATGTTTTGTATTTCTTGTGGGCTGAAAGGCAGCATATAATGTTAATTACTCACAGAATTGGGAACACTAACTATGAAAATTAAAGATTTTATGACAGTTTTAGGAAGAAAAATGGTGGACCTACGTATGGTGAATATGAACAAATTACATGGGTTGCTATAAAATAGAATTATTTGCAAGAAAACTGATATATTTTGTTCATACAGTCATAACAACATGTTGGCTAGGGGTCTTTATCATTTATATTTATGATAAGAATAGATTATGCTGCAATTATTTATATCCACTTATGGAGCTGGACCTACGTATGGTGATGTACCTACGTACGGTGATGTCTATGCATTGCGGTCATTATCTTCACAAATTCATTGATTTCTGGTATTGTAACTGGTCCAAAATATTCATCCTTAGTCATTTGAAGTATATCAACAGGATTATAGATAGCATTAGCTTTTTCTATCATTCTATGGCATAGGTTTCAATCATGGACCTATGCATGGTGATGTACCTACATACGGTGATATTTCCATGATTTTTCCCAATAGGTTGCATCATATTCATCCAGTTATGACAATATTTTGCATGGATATTCCCTGGACCACATATATTTACATGTTATGAAATAATTTACTAAATGTGAACAGATGAGGAGATAGGGCCCTCCAGGGTAAAATATAACATTAAAAATTGAAGTTATCAGCTTTAAAATGAGGTTTATCTTAGATTCTGGCCTCTACAGTGCTTTTTTGGTCATAACCCCGTTCCGTTATCGGGGTATAACCGCACTCTCAGAGTCCATTTTGTTTTCTAAGACGATCTTGGTTAGAACCTGAGCAAGTTAATAAATTGGAGAAGGATATGAAGCCACCCTCGCCATAGTTTTCCAGTTAAAACCGTTAAGGTTCAACGGGGAATCGATCCCCGGCCGCTGGGGCAGGAGGCGAGCTCGCTGTCCACTATACCAAGCCGACCGGTGGTAGAACCAAATACACATGGAAGATATGAAAAATTTTTCCCACATACCTGATGTTTGCAGACCTCGTTAGCATAGATTTCAATGGAGCCTGGTGGAGTTATTAACAGAGAACTATCCTTAGATATCCTAGATGAACATGCCATGCCAAATTCCTCCATTTTCTTCGAAATAAATAAGAATCCATTGATTTTCCACATCGATACGAGTCGGGACCCGCCCCGTCCGGCCATTCCTTGCTCGACGCGTGGCTGACCTAGTTTTTACATCCGGGCACCTACCCGCTCTGTCAACAAGAAGCAATGGCCGTGTACCGGGCCGTGTGCGTTGGATCGGTATGGAAAATCAATGGATTCTTATTTATTTTGAAGAAAATGGATACAAAATGTAGGCGAACACCAGCTAGAGATCGTATATTTGGCATTGCTAGAAGAACAGGGCTTGACACGCTTGGATTATACCCGATGGCGACGTTAGCTTGAAATATTCACCCTCCCGCTCCGCGGTCGGGTGAATATTTCAAGCAAACGTCACCTCGTCCTAGAATATCAATACATTAATAGCTTAATAACACATGCAGTTATCATCTCTAGTCTTGGAGATATTGCTTTATGAACATGGGATGATGCAATTATATCGCTATAGGCAATATGCTCTATCTCCCATTGTTTTAAGTATACGATGCATCTAATTTGCATAATTTAATTGTATAAAGATGCAAATAATCAATTAATAAATCAACAACTTTTTCATATATTTGTTCATAACTTTGGACATAGAAATAGTATCAACATGCCTTTTTCAGCATATAAATCCTAATGAATCATGTTATCAATTGATATAATTTTCATGCTAAGTGGAATGTAATTTTTGTTGCCATGGCAACACCGTTTTATGGGAACCCTTATTGAAGCCTCATTTTGGATTCAAAACGTTCCATTTACATTCCAAATAGGCCCCCCTATAAGAGAAATGCAAGAAAACATTTTTTGAGGGAACCACATTTTTCTAGGTGAAAAAGTACATTTGAACAATTTTTTGCTTATTTTTCAAATTTCTGACCATTGTACTCCCCCTAGTGGACATACCCAGTACTAGAAATCCTGCAGGGAGGGCCCTTTCCCCTCATCTGCCCACAAATATTAATTACTCTCCTTTAATCAATGATTCAATGTACCTACGTACGGTGATGCTAAGGGGTACACCACATGCTTGTCAGTCCTATTGGTCATTGACATGTGCATGTTAGAAATATTTCATATCAATATTATATTGCCCCCCCATTGAGCCATCAAAACTGAGACATCTATATATCCGAAGAGGATTTTCTCCTTGACATTATACTCATTCTAGTGTACCTACGTACGGTGATGCAAATGTTACACAACTACATTTTTCCTTATAAATAACAAGAAAATAATTGAAAATGAGCTCTGATGGTGTCAAAATGTTCGTTTTTCAATTCTACAATAGTCCACATAAAAAGTGTTATTGGGGACCTTGTAGTACCTCAAATAAATCACCTAATGTGTTTTACTTATATTTTCTTTAGTTAAAACCCTTTGAAATATCCACATTTTACCCTGTTATTGGCATAGATTTGGTCACTACATGGGCAAAAGTGGGTACCCATGGTATGATAATGTTAGCAGCAATGTGAATGTATAAGCAATATAGCAGTTAGCCCCCCTGTTAAGTGTACATGGATGGGGAAAGGTATAGTGAGCCTGTGCTCCATTTTCGTGAGAATTGACCACCTATAGGCAAACATGCTAGTGATGTATAGATATTATAACTACATTGGCCTTTAGATAATAATATCATATTTCTCTTTTAGCAATAGTTCTTGAAAGTTCGATAAAGTCAACTGAATTATCACCATGAAATACTTTAAATCCGTGTATAAGGCGCGGCCTATATATACGAGGATGGCCTCATGTGACCAAAGTGAGTTTTGACAAAGTTTGCTTACCCAAAGGTGTAGACAGAGACAAAGAGGCCAGCCACGGCACCATGAGTTGATGTATCATCAGCTACCCCTGCATCCCTAAATGCACAAAACAGGATAATACAATTAGATATGTTAAAAGTTTATCATTATAGGCGGAACTGCTATGACTCAATCAGGGTCTACACTATAATAGAATACTCCTGGAAAAGATTCTATGGCATATGCAGCTCCCTGAAAAGCAGAGAGTGGATAAGTAGAAGGTAGAATAGGCAAGTAGGTTACTGGTAGGTTAGTTCTAATATACAGGGATGTAAGTCAGGAATAGGCAAAAATCAGGAAGCCATACATTTACTTGATATAAAACCCTCTATTTTTCACAAATAACCCTCCTTACCACTCATGTAAGGAAAATAAATGTCACTCAAAAATTTCAGAAATCAGGAAATCCTGATAAATCCTGAAGACTTACATCCCTGAATATATTTTAGTGCCAAGGAGGCATAAAAATCGGCAGTGACAGTTAAATGGAAATTGCCCAATGCATGAACATGCAGAGAAGAAGTAAAATGGATAAATCTAAAGCAATTCTTTGCCAATTCACTGTGATCTTGTTGAAACCTACTCTGAAATGACAACTCTGAGTTTTGTACTTACTGAGCAGCTTCAAGGATCTTTTCAAACGTTGGCACAAGAGCGAGGTTACATCCAATGCTGAAGCCGGCAAGTGCCACCAGTTTTAACCAAAGTTTTCTGAAAATGAATGATGTGAGAAAGCTCTTCATACAGAGAACAGAAAGAAAATCATCATCATCATCATCATCATCATCATCATCATCATCATCACAACCACCACCACCACCACCACCATCATCATACAGAGAACATTTGCCAGTCCCTGGGCTCTGGAATTCAGATGGCCCTGGGACAAAATGGTGCCTCATGATCATCAACCCATTTAATACACCAACGCAGTGCATTTGAGATCTGCATTGACGCAGTATGTCATCTCTTTATGGAGGCATCAATGCATCGATAGAACAGTGGTCATACGTTTGGGCTGCTGGTACATGTATAAGCCTAAGGGCCGGGAGAACCGAGTCTTTTTGGGACTCCTTACTATACTGCGACCAGCACTTGTCCATTTATATCATAGGGGTGTGTGAAAACATTTTTTTCACATACTTTCTCTAAAAGAATCGCTACCATTTTTTCAACGTTTCAATGTCTCTCCTTCCTGATTTTTTAAGATAGTTTTGCGATTCAAGATGAATGCAGCAGCACCAAAAAGTCATTTCTAAGCTGCTAAGTGCTGCACTCATGTACCTTGACAATAAATCTATAGATTGAGTTAAAGGAGTGACACATTTCAGAAAAAAACGATTCAAGATAATTATTATAACCCTTCTTTACATTTAATTTTAAGTGTCAATATCTGACTTTCAGGCATTTTAAGTGCAGTGTATCAAAAATGTATGTATATATGTGAATATCTGATGCATATTGAAATGTTGAGGATACTTACTGATACCATTGTAAAGCAAACAGCGGTGATGGCCCCATGAAGAGTAGAGATATTATTGCCATAAGTAGACCAAAAAGCATTAGTGGTACGTTGTCTCTCTGTATGCGGGAAAACAGAAATATGTTTATGATTAGTGCATTCATAGACGGGTACCTAAAATCATCTCTTATACCTAACTCCCACTTGCAGAGCCTCCACTCCCTTATAAACTCTGCTCAGTGTGCTCTTATACTATAAATGATCGGCATAATGTCAGAGCCCTTATCATTATTATCAATGGGCGAGTCATTTAGATTTAGGCCTATTCTGAGCTAGGCCTGGCAGCTAGGGGAGAAGGGTCTGAATGGATTTTGCAGGCCCCCTCTCCCAATCCTCACCTGTAGACAATAACTTACTTAAAATCCCTCCTCCATACACTCTCAACTGACTCTGCAAAATGCGCCCTCCCCCCTCAATCACTTGAATTCAAATATCCTTTCGTATCGTTGGAGATAACAAAGCCTTTTAGCAATGTGCATTCATACATATCCACAGGAGACAAAAGCAAATCAGATAAAGAAGAATCTTTTTGATCTATCAATGATACGCACCATCCTCTCAGCAATTAGCCCGACAAGGGGAGACAGCAGGGCATAGAGCGCTGCCATCATCATAAAGACGAGTCCGATCTTAGATGGAGTTAGGTTGAACTGCAATGGGGAAATAAAAGACACAAAGGAAAGCCAATAAGTATTGTGAACCTAATCAGAATTGTTTCTGTGGAAATGGTAGAACGAAGAAACTGAACCTCATTAAAGGAAAAGACCACCCTAATTTCATGATGGCTTCCTTTGGTAGACTTTATATCTGATAAAATTATTCTGACACACAACCACATCTGCTATCATAAAGGGAATGGAACACGCTTCTCTGATGTAGGATATGACCTCACAGTAATCATAACAGACATTGTCTTCTAAAAGAAACCACCATGAAAAAAGGGTGGTCTTTTCCTTAACATAAGTAAAACATTATAGGACAACTAGAGGAACATAATGGTATTGAAATACAATGATACCCGTTATATACACATGTATTTAGTTCCTGACGAGCTGTCTCATAGAGTTTTCAGTCCCATTTGCTCAAAAGATACCATAATATATCAAGAAATGGAATTCGAGGGTGAGGATTTTGTCGGGAACGCCATTAATTTTTGGTTGTTCCTTTTTGATATGGACAACCTTATGTTGAACCCAATGAATCCCAGTATGTTGTATCCCCTCGGAGGTTTTACAATTACAATGGGCCTCCGGCTTCGTGGCGAAACAAAAACGCATAGTGCATCCACGCACCCTGGATTTCAAACCAAAATCAGCAGTTTGTATCAACCATGGTAGAAAGGGGAGGTGTTTATTCCATAGCGTTAACATGAACTATTTGTCTTCCATTCTAGTAGGACAATTTGTCCTATACAATCAAATTATCCTGTTTAAGCCCATAAGTTACATAGTGGTCTGATTAATTGATTGTTGTAAATAGATATTTGTCTGCTAAAAGGCTGAGCAAGTATGCAGTCTCAGACCTGATACCATCTCTTTGATTTATTCAGAATACAATTTGATGCTGTATTGTAATGTTTTGTCTCACAAACCATAGCGGACACACCTTATTGTCCGACTGATTCTCAGTCAAATTGTAATTATGATGGTGATACAGATGCTTAATCACAATCTTCATCTTGTAAATACTCATTTTGTCTTGTCTCATCATCTTTCATTTATCATCCATTTATGTGTTGGATACCAAAAACCATGATCTAAATGTAGTTGGCTGTATTATTATCACCTCTTAGCGTAGTGGAATGGTCAATAAACTCTTCTTGTGAAAAAAGCCAGGCTGGTTAGAAGAAGACTAACCTGTTTAAGATGAGGTCCGAGGACTGGTTCTGTGGCCACCCAGGCAATGGCAATCCCGAACACGATGGTGAGCAGGATACCAATGGTGGGTAGCTTTATCAAAGCCACTTTGGGGTGGCCCCCATCCCGCTGTGGACCCACTGTATGAAAAAAAGAAGATATGTTAATGCATCTTGAGTGTTAGGAGGGTTGAAGGGGATAGTCAGACCAAGCAAAGACTCCTAGTTTGGGGGAGGGAAGAGCACTGTCTGTAGCCAACCGGCCACTGCTACCATATAGTCTTCAGTGTGCTATAAAAATATAGTTCCATTACTTATATAGCTTTATACCACGATTTCGGCACTTCCGGTGGGTTTATATGCAGTTTAGCTGTGCATTATTCTGCATATACCACCCATGTGCATTTTTGAAATTTTTGGTATATACTTTTTCGGTGTCAAGTTGGACTTAGAATATTTTTGGAGACGCTGGCGGACATAGAAATTTAGCCTCGCCATTGTTTCAATGTGAAAAATCGTCCCAACTCGTATGAGGATCGAACCCCGGCCGCAGTGGTGGTAGGCGAAGGCCTTAGCCATAGCGCCACACTGAACGGTGATGAAACACAATGCGAAAATAAATAAGTTCTAACCTGAGGTCCTAGTGCTAAGTTTGCAGTCACTTTTTGGATTCTTATTTATATCGAAGAAAATGGAGAAAATTAGCACGCATTCCTCGTCTATGGATCGAATACTTCTTGGGATTTTAATATTATAACATGTCATGGTTGGATTCCATACGAAAAGTGACTGTATACATGGCGGTACCTCTCCCGGCAAGGAACAAAAACAATGGCTTCGCGCAGAGCACTGACCCGGGCCGTGTCGCTTGCTTTTACAAAATGTATTCTCCTGGCTATAATCTTTGGATATCAGGTAAGAAATTAATACAAAATGGAGGAAATGGTGGTATAAACCTATTAGGTGATGCATATCGGGGCCCCACGGGCTGTATATGCTGCATATACCCTCGCCGCTCCGCGGCATATACAGCCCTAGGGCCCCGATATGCATCATCTATTAGCTTAATAATTGCTACTAGGGGCACCATGTCCTAGTGATTACTATGATAAGTAAGCCAGTAACCCCTCCTATATATTAGTCTACCCTCCTTGATATCAGTGTAAAGCTTTTAGACATCTTTAATAAAGGGTCATTCTTGAATGGGGATTCCATTGCAGTTGGTGTCTTGCCTGATAATTGTCCGTCCAGGCCCAAACAAATATTTGGAGATATCCATGATACTATAGTAAATACTTCCAATGTGAAATGTTACTTACGTATAACTGGTGGAAGCAGGAAGAAGAACAAGGGGACCATTGAGATAGTTATTCCTCCAAGGAGGGTCATCGGGAGCACCATACCACTGACCTGAAAGACACAATAGTCAATGTTTACAACATGGTTCCTGATTTAGGAATGACAATATTAGGGACCAAATAGCCATTTAGATCCATTTAGATGAATCTGTTTACTATAGTCTACACTGATGAACATATTTTCAGTGAATAAAATACTGCATATCAATATGATATAGGCATAGGCGCTAGTTTAAAGAAGGTTGGGTTAAAAGAAAATATAACTCCACCTGAAAGGGCCTTAGAGAAATATGAGGAAATTCATTTCAATTTGAGAGAGAGAAAGAGAGGGAGAGAGAGAGAGAGAGAGAGAGAGAGAGAGAGAGAGAGAGAGAGAGAATCATAGGCCTACTCACCTCGTACAAGGCTCCCCCAAGTGGAGGCCCCACCATGTTGGCTATGGCGGCAGTGGTTTCTGTAAATCCCTGAGTCAGCAAACAATAAAAGAAATCATCGATAAAAGTTGCTAAAGTAAGCATTTGTTAGGCCATAAATGAAACCCCAAAGGTTGGTAATTCTCTGTCACTGAAATTGTTCTGAATGAAATTAGTCTTTTTTGAGTTTCTGCCTGATTGTATTAAGGATTTTGCCTGATTAGATGAACCATAATTATAAGGGTAGCATGTATAAGCCTAGTGCTCGATGGAACATGCCCTTTGTCTCCAAATCATTAATGCAGCCCTGGTGAGTTAATAACACCCACCAATGCTGCATTCATCTATCATGTCAACCCAATAGGTTTGATGTAACCCAGACCAGAGGTTCGAATATAGCATAATACATGTAATGCTTTGCAGGCGACTTTCTCGACAATGCTTCCTTGATAGACTAATAAAGTGAATTTTGCCTTGAAGCAATATTTTTATCTACTACATCTTACAGTAGTGGTCACTTTCTATAGGCCCCTAGATCTGATTTCTTTATAGGTAGTTTTTCAAATTGGTTAGTATAAGCAAGGTATAGCTATTTTGAATTATAAATAGCTACAATCTGAAAGGAATGGCTGCTAACTTATCAATCGCTTAACAACCCTATAGGCCTAATTGTGAAATCATAAAATGTGTATCTTGATTAAACTAAAGAAATACTTTTGTATTTTCTGATAATGTAGGCTGTGAATGTAGACACTGTACAAGTTGTTATACGATTGTAATTATTTGTATTTATGTGACATCATACACAGGTATAATTGTGAATATGGCATCAAATGACAAAGTGCTGGGATATCGATAAGACTGGAAGAGGTCAGACGTACATAAGCCATGGCGGGGTTGTCAGGGAAGCTGTGCGTTGCTATGGAGTGTGCTGCGACGTCACCGGAAGTTTCAGCCAGTGACGTCAGAATGCGAAAGACGAAGCAGCCGACGGTGAAGGGCACGGGCCCAATGTCATCGGGAATTAGGCCTTGCAGCCTACAAAGTATGGGACAGGTCTTTAAGTTACATGGTGTTTCATAGGCAAAGTCTAAAGAAGTCCACAGGAGCCAACTGCGCCCTAATCATCAAATTGGACCATACAAATAGGTCTATATAAAATATAGGCCTGTAGTCTGAGTAGAGGCAATCGACCCCTATGGACTTAAGACTTGGGAGTCTTGAAGTTACATGGCGTGAAATAAGTTATTGTGGGGTATACATCGAATCAGTCCTTCCACGAAGAATATCTAGATATCAGGGAAAATAAAAATAGAATGATGGGTTGATAGGGCTGGTAGCCCATTCCATAATATACAGTGTTAAGTTTTTGCTTTTAATTTTGTGGAATGACTGCTTCAAGATGTCAAAGACGGATATTGGGATTTGTAGGGAGTGCAAATGTAGACAAAGGCAATGTCAGAACACATCCATAACAATAATTGTAAAATGGTATATGTGATAATGAATAAACTTAAGGACCATTTGACTTATAAGGCTAAGGCTAAAAGATGTGTTTCCAGTAACATAGCTCAAAGAGCTAGGGTCGGTAGGTCGGATTTCTTTTTTTTTTTTAATTTTTAATTTTTTTACATTTATATAGGAAATGTTAGGGCACATATCAATGGTTGTACTAAATTCTTTGATTTCATTGTAAAATAATGATGGGAAAATGACAACTGTGAGAGAGGGAAGAACACGAAAAGGATACAGGAAAATCCTCAAAAAGTAATGAACAATTTCTTTAAAATATGAAAAAATGAGACAATATTTTTCAAAATCACCAAAAAAATGTTTTTTGCCCCTGTTTTGCTAGGGTAGGTCGGGTTACTGGAAACACACCTTTTTTTTATTTGGCCTATGTAATAAGAAGAATAAAACAACTGAAGAAAAAAGTTGATTTGTCATTGGTAAGCACTGAGAATTATTGACGTAGTGTCAATATAGGGGGGTTATAAAAATATTTATATTGATTAGGAAGGGGCTAGGCAGTTCATAGAAATTGAGTCCATTCAAATTCGACCTTCCCTTATAGCCCTTTGTGCATATAATTGTAGGTATATGATCCTGAGTTATGATAATGCAAGGAAAGAAAAAAACGTATGAATGCGTAGTGATGACTTATACAGCATAGGCAAAGAGTACGAAGAGGGCTTGCTGGCTGACTGCATGTCAAATTACCCATAGGGCCATCATTTGAATACTCTAAATGCACCACAAAAATAAGAGAACGCGATTCTAGGGGTCGCAGTCCAAGCTACAATAGCATCCCTTTTAGATTTCTATATAGTGTAGGGGAATGCAGCCCTAGCCTATGGGAGATCACCCAAAGTCCACCATCGTATTTTCATTTGCGTACAAAGCAGACCCCCAGCTTTTCCTGATCCTATTCTCAAAGTGTACTAGAGGTCCATTAAATATCAATTAGATGACAAACTTTATACTCTATTCTAACATGGAACCTGTACATGAATACTGTCTCTTTGATTCAAAATAACATATAGGACATGACAAAATAGGGCTTCAATATCTCTGCGATTTTGTCTGTTGTGTATTATGGCCCTTGCTGATTTATGAGGATGTGGAATATGTGGCACGTATGGTTCCTCTAAAACCACCCCACTCTTACTACATGTTTGGTAACCGGATTTCTTCTATTTCCCATCTTGAAATGGGCACATGAGAGATTCCATTTACCCTCATTTATCTTATTTATATGGTATTCTACATCTATTATAATGCACTGAAATGTGTGGCATGTATGTACCTACACCACAAGGTTTTTAGTAAAAACTCCACGCAGATAAGGGGAATAGTTCTTGAAGTGCTTATACATAATGCTAAATATTGGGGGCTAGTGGAAATAACAAAAGATAAATACATCTCCAATGCATTTCACTGAAAACCTTCCAGATTTTTAAACCCATCAGATTAAGGACCTATAGTCATCAGAAGAGGTACATACATGGGGCAGCACCCCACAGGGAGTAAAATCCCTCAGCCTACCTCTCCTCAGTATGAGTCTATGGCATTCTTTTGAAAATATGTAACAAACCCACAGGGTGGCAGGTATGTACCGCTCATGTTTGATGATCAGGCTTTCAGTTTTCAACTGAAGGTCTTCACCACTGAGGACGATACCCAAATCTACAGCTTTGGGTAGTCAGATTGAGGACCCAAGGTATAGTCAGCACCAAGGTTGTCACTTTAACAACATTATGTTATCAGTTTGACTACCTTGGGTGAGTGTGTTGACCTAAACCCATCAGATTAACTACCTTGGGTGCTCAATCTGATGACCTAAGGTTGTAGATTTGGGTATCATCAGCCTGAAGACCTTGGAGCTTTTAGTGTTGCTCTTTACTTAATTTGCCCCATACCAGTGGGGGGCACTATGAGGAAACGTTCAAAATACCACATAAAAAGCTCTCATTTTGTAGTCTCCAAGCAAGATCTCGACCTTATACACCTAATGGAAATGAAAAATATCCAAAACCTTTACCCTATTCCCATTTGTCCCCATCTCAGTGCAATTGACCATAGGGTATGGGGAATTAACATTTATGAGCGATATGGGAAAGTTTCAGCAGTAGGTCACTGAGTCTAAACAGACAACCTTCAAGGTGGCACTACAGTGCTGACAGCAGGTTCTTTTGCAGTGTTATGAGAATTAACGCGAAATGCATTATGCTTGAAGAATTAATACATAGAGTTCTTCATTCTCAATGTGTCTAGGTAATATGCAACAAACAGTTGAGCAAATCCTCAACAAGGAAAATATGTTCAGATTATGTTCCTTTTTCCCCTTGGTGAAGCAAAACATTTTTGTCTAGTACCTCACCAGTACTGCATTGATACAATAAATTAACCCTTTTTTCCCAAACAAGGTTGAATTAAGATATTTTGTTCCAAATAAAGACTGTTGTGTTATAAGTGCCCTAGCGAGGGTAGGCTTTTAAAGAAAATCCGTGGAAGAGTGAGCTAACAAGGGTAAAGGCTGTCGCAGGTTCAGCAAAACACCCAGATCCAAAAATTCAATTACCCCCCTCCTCGGGCCTGCAAGGTAGACACAAGAACATACTTGACAGGTCAGCACGATGCATTAATGGAGCATTGGTAAGCCTTTTGAAGTGCTGGTTATTTTGGTGCGTCACCCTAACTGTTTGGGATCCCACCACACAAGGAAAGAGTCCACATGATGCATATACACGAAATATAGTTTTGACGAGGTATAGATGAGAGCTGCTTCCATGCATCACAATGACAAAAGGCTTTATCAAAATGTTGTGTATACCTTGTAGGGTTATGGGTGCACAGTTGGACTTGGAGGGTGAACCTGAACCTTTTTTTTGCCTTAACGTTCAACATTAAAGTTGGTACATGCTGTAAGCACTGGCGTAGCCTATAAGTCGTAGTTATGTGCGAGGATTACCCTAGCTGCACAGTATGTGCCTGTTCACAATCGCAGGTCTAGGTGCACCTCATAAGCTAGGTTATGTTCTAGTGAACTATAGTCAGAATCAAGCCCCAGATGCATCCTGTAAGATTTTCGCAAACTCAGAATGCAACTGTGCTATCATTATTGGTCATGGAATAGGTCCTCTAAAAGTGAATTTTAAGGATAAACTTGAGTCGCAATTTAGAAGTCAGATTCAAGTGATGGACCTGGGGATGTTATTTCAAGCTCCAGTTTTCAAATGTACCAACTTTAAGGCTGCCTTGTTACTTTTTGCATGAGATGCGTGTGCCTCGTTTAACAGGAACAATAGCCCGCGAGAACAGGTGCGCTAGCTTTGAACACAAGAGGATTCTATGTCAGAGTGGAAGTGATTGGTCAGCATATTAGCCAATCAGAGCCATGCATACTAAGGAGTGGGTAAGGTGTACTAATACATACCCGAAGCCAACCGTGAAGAGCCCGGAGAAAAACGTCCCTGTCAGGAAGACTGTTCTTGAATTCATGCATGTCATCTGAAAATAATAGATGTTGATATGAATTAGCAGTAAATCCTCAAGAGTCCCATGTACTTTGGCCGTCATATTGCATGAATGTGGCAATGAATAGTGAATTCATCAGTACTGGATTAAAAATGATGATGATCCCCTGTTGATACTGGGGTTGATACCCTCGTGAAGAATTGTCATGATACCCAAGTTGTTACTAATCTGTTCCGCCAGCTATCCTTAGAGGAAAGATCGGGAAGTTGAATAGCTTAAGTACAATTCCAAATTATCTTAAACTATCACAAAGTATGCCAAATCACAATAGGTATGGTCACAGCAGGTGTATGCTTATTAATTTTCACATTTCACCAGCAAGTGTTTTACCAATACAATGTGTGGTAGAGCTTTCCTTGGTTAAAAGCTGCTAAACAACAAAAATGCCAGATTTGCTGATTTACAAATACTTTCAAATGGAATGTATTTCTGAGTGAATAAAGTGAGCGCAGCTCTTATGGAAGAAAACTAGAGAGAAATGTAGACAATCTTTTTTTTCAAAAGCTTCCTGTGAGGCATTGAAAGATTTATAGAAGATACTTTTAGTATAACTCTAGAATAGAAAATATCGTATCACAGACTTGTATCCCCCACCGCCTTCTTTCTCTTTAATTCACTGAATGGCCTCTTGTCACGCCCAGACTGGGTGGGGGTAGGTTTGTATATGGCATAAGGAGTGAGAGCGGAACATTGCCGTGTCAGGCAGCCATTATTTGTAGACGCCGGATGTCATGTTTGCTGGTTATAATCTGAACATCACATGACTCACATACAGCTATAAATCATCCCCCTGCTGTCTTACACAGGCAACTCTCTAACACAGACAAGGCATTCACCTGTATGTGTAATGATACGGAATACATCATTGTCTTGTTTAAAGACTAGTATGGTTAATTGAATTACTAATATTCCAGGTGTTAATGACAATTGAATTACCAGCTCTTGAAGTGATGTAGAATGATGTAAAGGCAGAGTCTAACATTCCAGGTTTTAATGACAATTGAATTACCAGCTCTTGAAGTGATGTAGAATGATGTAAGGCAGACTCTAACATTCAAGGTTTTAATGACAATTTAATTACCAGCTCTTGAAGGGATGTAGAATGATATAAAGGCAGAGTCTAACATTCCAGGTTTTAATGACAATTGAATTACCAGCTCTTGAAGGGATGTAGAATGATGTAAGGCAGAGTCTAATATCCCAGGTTTTAATGACAATTGAATTACCAGCTCTTGAAGTGATGTAGAATGATGTAAAGGCAGAGTCTAATATCCCAGGTTTTAATGACAATTGAATTACCAGCTCTTGAAGTGATGTAGAATGATGTAAAGGCAGAGTCTAATATCCCAGGTTTTAATGACAATTGAATTACCAGCTCTTGAAGTGATGTAGAATGATGTAAAGGCAGAGTCTAACATTCCAGGTTTTAATGACAATTGAATTACCATCTCTTGAAGTGATGTAGAATGATGTAAGGCAGAGTCTAACATTCAAGGTTTTAATGACAATTGAATTACCAGCTCTCGAAGTGATGTAGAATGATATAAAGGCAGAGTCTAACATTCCAGGTTTTAATGACAATTGAATTACCAGCTCTTGAAGGGATGTAGAATGATGTAAGGCAGAGTCTAATATCCCAGGTTTTAATGACAATTGAATTACCAGCTCTTGAAGTGATGTAGAATTATGTAAAGGCAGAGTCTAATATCCCAGGTTTTAATGACAATTGAATTACCAGCTCTTGAAGTGATGTAGAATGATGTAAAGGCAGAGTCTAATATCCTAGGTTTTAATGACAATTGAATTACCAGCTCTTGAAGTGATGTAGAATGATGTAAAGGCAGAGTCTAATATCCCAGGTTTTAATGACAATTGAATTACTAGCTCTTGAAGTGATGTAGAATGATATAAAGGCAGAGTCTAACATTCCAGGTTTTAATGACAATTGAATTACCAGCTCTTAAAGTGATGTAAAATGATGTAAGGCAGAGTCTAATATCCCAGGTTTTAATGGCAATACATAAGAACCATTACTTCAAGCTTGAGGTTCGTTAGTGATGAGGATTAATGCACTATTGAGTAATAGCTGCCTGTTAGGTCATATGGTGGTATATGGATAATGGCAAGGCATGTACTACATGTTAGGTGTTATAATTATCACTGGTAGATGGATATCAGTGGGCATGCGGAGGCACTTGTGGACAGGGTTGTTGGGGTACGATTCAAGATGGCGGGTTTTTATGTAAATTGTATGTGCAATATTGAACAGTGTAACATTATGGTGATTATGGGGTATATTGATGATTATTGATGAGATTGTGCAAGGTTATATATGTGGTAATGTAATATACTAGTGGGTGGTTACATAAGAGGGTAAATTGTTGTAGACAAAAATAAGCACCCATGTGACAATAAATCAGTGCAAGGCCAGTGCTTATTTGTTGCAGAACCAGTCTTACGGTTTTTCCCATGGACTCCCACACCATAAAATTGATGATGCGTTTGTAGATTTCAATAGTATTCCTTCTCTGATCCAAGGCATATTATGGATGACGAGTAGATGTTCTGGCCTGAACATTATATATTACACTAGCATATATGAGAGTTTTTAGATTTAACACAGAATTTTATAATACCGTAATACCTCGCGTATAAGGTGCACCTTATACGCGAGGATAAGACCCTAGTGCGCCTTAAAGGATGAGAAAAAGTTGAGATCAAAATGTTTCCAATGTACTACAGAAATTCCAAAGTAGTTTCAAGCTGTCAGGGGGGTGCTTAAGCTACTCATAGTTTTTTGAATTTCGATAATCCATTGAATAGAACAAAAGTTATTTCATTTTATATTTCTCTAGCTGGTCCATGAAGTCTGGATGAGTCTTATACGCGGGGTGCGCCTTAT
This sequence comes from Acholoe squamosa, assembly GCA_949317995.1. Taxonomy (NCBI): domain Eukaryota; kingdom Metazoa; phylum Annelida; class Polychaeta; order Phyllodocida; family Polynoidae; genus Acholoe; species Acholoe squamosa. The sequence goes on along the minus strand of OX439049.1, from coordinate 31,258,892 downwards.
ACATTACAGCTTCGACCTCTGATACCGAAGTCTCACATCAAAGTTAGGAGTACCAGAGTTATAAACTGTGATATCAAATTTTAGCTTTCAGCTAAATGTTAGTTGGTAACAAAGACTTAGCATCACAGTTAACTTGTACATATATGTATTGAGGTAATTTTAGTGTCGCATGTCAGTGAAGGATTACATCTTGATTACCATTATAGATTTCCCAACAATGTTGGCCTAAATATCAGTCATCAGGAGAGTACAACCTGTGCCTTTTACTGCCCACCTCGATTCTTTACATTTGCATATATTATTTGCTTTTAGGTTATAAGTAATAATATGCCCTTTAAGCTCCCTGCTACTCTCCCCAATCAATTTAAGAGAAATGACTCCTTCCCTTAACTATCGAGACGTAGCTTTTGAACATTGGGTGCTACAGACTAGCTCATATTGTATTCTCTCTATGATGTGAATGCTGGCTAAGCAGACGAGGCGTCTTGGTCGGCGCTGTATTTGCCAACAGAAAAGCAAGAGTGAAAAAGGATGGTTCCTATTTACACGTCCTACTATATCAGTGAAAGCCCTGACTAACAAACCAGAAACAAGCCTTACTGCCAGAAGGTTGTATACTAACCCTATGGACAACCCTGCCTACCATATCAGTGAGGATCCTTACTTTCTTCTTCTTAGTATAGCCCATCCTACCTATCAAATTAGGAAGAACTACCACAATATGCAATAGATACAACCCAGGACTACAACGATGCATCATATTAAGAACAATAATAGTATGCATAAACTGTTGAGGCATCATGCTTTCCTTAAATGGGTAACAACAGTGCCAGACTCAGGATTTGGAAAAGGAGGGGCCAGTGCAAATGGGTGGGGTGAACCTAGGCACTACTTTCGGGGATAATCTGGGACAAAAAAAGAAGCAAATAATCTCTTAGCCTAACCAGCAGTGACCAATATTGACCACAAGTACCTGAGATCAGTAAGGGTAGACCAGGAGGGTGTTGCGAAAGGACAGGAATTCAATTCTGTCGGAGGTGCTAATCCCAAATGGGAACTGACTACCCCCAAGCAATAACTTCTCCCCCGTTTTGCAGCAAGGTAATAGGTTATAGAATTGATTCTTAAGTTTCCATGAACTGGGGAATGCTTTCCAGTATGACTCACATTAAGAGGATTGATTCTGAGTGTAAGGTAAGAAGTTTGTTCTGAGCAGCAGGACAGCCAGGAACTGGAAGGTGAGTTACGTCAGTGAGAATCCGATTCCGATTCTTTTCGCAATAACCTCCAGGAGCTCTATAATAAGTACATGAGCTGGCTTCACCATGGCATTGTTAGGGTGGCAAGAACTATTTTGTAACTCTGCTATCGATCACACACAATCATGCAGTAGTCCTAAAAGAATATGATTATTGGTTTTCAATGTAGAATTCTTTTCATTTTCACTCTTTCTCTTTCACAAAGGCCCTGCAATCATCCCATTTTTAATTCCTGAACCATGGTTCTGACTCAAAATCGAAGGTATTGGATCAAAAATGATAGTGCCTACTCACAACACATTAATTTCTTAATTGACCCTCAAGGCCCACAAGTAGGACTATTGGCGGATTTAGACGGGGGCAAGGGTTGCACGGCCCCTATATTTCTCCATTTTCTCAGTATTTAAGAGTTTATTTTGCTTATTTTGGACCTACAATTTTTTCTTAGATATGAGGGGGGGGGGGGTGCGCTTGGTCCTTTTGGGCCGCGTCCCCTTAGGCTGTGTGAATTCAATATCGGCCTAACACTTCATCCGGGGAGCGTTTCCCGACTGTGGAGGTCTGGTGACTTTAATATCGAGGCCTCCATAAGGAACGTTATGGGCATGTGGAGTTTCCAAATCACTTCAGAAAACAGAACACTTTGATTTCTTAATAATTATGGCATTGAGGCTAGACAGGATAGGTGCAACTTTCTTACAGAAATGCTGCTGTGTCCTATCTGGCTTGGAAAATGGTTACTGTCATGGTGACCCAATTCTGAAGCTAGAAAACTGAATAGAACTAAGACAATACAAGAATTTTCGTAACACCTGTCTACAAAGTATTCAGATACTAGATGTTGATTACCAATGCGTTCAATGTACTATAGCCTGAGTAAATTGTGAGCAGTAACGGACAAAAAGAGGCTCCCTGTATGGATGCTTCCTTTAGCTTCACAACCTACAACTGATTTTGAAATCTAAAATCATACCAAATGCTTTCAAATCTAATAAATGCTTTTATGTTATATCAATAACAGGATTTTATTACTCTCCAACATTGGATTACGTGCACGAACTCTGGGTTTTGTCACTGCCTTCTTGCCTTGACATCCCTCTGACGTTGACTTAAGTAGTGCGAATTAACCTTGTTTGAGTTGTGCCAGAGTAAAAGCTGGTTGATTAGAGCCAGTTTGGGGACTAACCCTTTCAGTGCCGTATATTGATTTAATGCCTTGTGCCTATTTGTCCTTACGGTACATGAAGGCAACCTAGAGGAGTAACTTGTCAGTCCTGAATTCAAGCATCTTGTGGACCCTATGGACCAATGACCAATAATGTAGGATGAAGCACTAATAATGCAGGGTTGAGGTTAATTCCAGGAATTTAAAGAACCTTGGCATCGCTGCTTTTGATACATAACACAACAATCAGTAGGTGCAAATCATTAAGACAAGATGCTGTCCTTAGAGGGTTAGAGCTGGCTTGGGACTAATGAGCGGTCTTACCTTACGGAAGATAGGAGCCGAGAGGAACTGCACAAGGTCAAAGACGCCAAACAGGAGCCCCATCACGACGTGGTTCATCCCGCGTCGCTCCGCCTGCCAACACCGCCGCACAACACAAAAAGTAGGACCACAATTAGCAAGAGCCGCAGCCCAGTGAAATATGAAACTGAAGGGAGGATGATGCGGTGTACATGCTGAAGTGAAGAAAAGATAGGGAGGGTGGAGGGTAGGAGAGTGTGAGGGTAGGGGTAGTCGTGTGAGGGCAGAGTGTATAAGGGTAGGGAGGTTTTTGGAGGGTGTAAGGGAAGGGATCTGAGGGCAAGGTGTAGGGATAGGTTGATATTTGGATGGTGTAAGGGTAGGGAGGTTTTGGAGGTTGTAGGGGTAGGGAGGTTAGGGGAGGATGCAAGGGTATGGATGTGAGGGGAAGGTGAAGGGTAGGGAGGTTAGGGAAGGTGTAAGGGCTATAGAGTTTAAGAGGGTGTAGGGGTATAAAGGGTTTTAGGATGTAAGGGTAGGGAGGTTAGGGGAGGCTGTAGGGGTATGGGTGCAAGTGAACGGTGTGGAGTTTAAGAGATTAGCTTAGAATATGTGGGGGAAATTACCCGTACTAATTATATGACTTGTCTAGATTCACTCAATCCTCTAACTACATGTACTAGTATTCAGGTTAGTACATTTAGAGTCTTAAAATATACCTAATTGGCTTTGGTATGACAATTGCATCAAATGCAGTCTCAACTAGAGAAATGCTAGTGATCTTAACCCTGGGTCTTAACCACAGCCATAGTATAGAATGAACCATTCAGAGATTGATTTTATGTCTTGATGTCTTTGATAGAAGGATAGGAAATATGGACATGCGAGTTCATAAAAAGGGACAAATTAACCTATACATATAGTTCAATCCTTTTCATGAGGATTCATAGGCTTTATGCACATGTGATGTGCCGGGCAACATCCTGCACCAGTCCCTGCAGGGTGCACTACTGTCCTTTTGATGTCTCTATGGTTATTGGTCCCACACTCAACATAGCCCTGACCATTTATTTTCTGAATTAATGCATCGTATTGCAACATGTAGACATGCATGACGGGGACTTGTTGAACTAAAATAAAGCCTTGTAGCTGGTCATTATTGTTTGTTAGTGGGAAGTTAATAGGAGATGAACATCCCATTTAACCTGCGGGTGTGGATAAAACAAACACCGGTTTTATGTCTGCAAAGAGGGGCATCAGGAAATGAGTTTGTTTTGCTTATGACACTTACTTAATTAACTTGAAGCAAGAAACTTCTAAATGAAAGAAATCTTTCAGATCTTTGGAAAATACCTCATGGATGGATGTTTTTAGGGCTCCATGCAATGCCATGCCAAAGAGGTGGGGGCAAGTGGCTGCCTAACTGATCTCTATGGGTGCGTCCACTGCCGACGGATGGACCATCCGTCAGTTTCATCCGTATCATTTATCATTGATTTCTATGGAGAAAAATTCGGATGAAGGGAGACGGATGGTCCATCCGTCACAGTGGTTGCACCCCTATACTGTGTGTATCGGGGTTGAGCAGTGGTCCCACAGCTCAACCCCGACACACAGGGAGTGATCAGTGTTCTACCATAGATTCCTAGGTCCTATCCAGTTATATAATGGGAAATTAAACACAATTTCTATGAACAGTATTGAGGTGAGCACTCTGGTTTGAGGGTGGGTGATCTGACAGAATACCTCCCCAGTGCCTCGTTCTGGTAAACATGAGGTTTAATGGGATTTGGGGTTCGGCAGAAATAAAGCAATCCAAAAAGAATTGTGAGGTTGGTGCGCAAAAGCTAATATTCCATATAACTTTCCTGCTACTACTTCCACCATGGCGCTGCTATGCAGTGAGCACTCTACATCCCTATAGGACTAACCACTTTGCTGATATCCACCCAGAGGATTATGGCTAGAGTGGACAATAATGGATACTAATGAGTGTGTGGTCAACCAATACAATCCCAGAAGGGGAAGTTTGTGCAGTAACCTATGGGGTTATGCGGCTGTAATTGCATAACATGCTTCACCTCCTCTGGGGGTGAGTTTAACCCTGCGTAGACAGCATGGAACCATAATGCATTGCTACACCAGGGCATGTCACGGACGTTTACTACTGTATACAATGAAACCTTGTGAATGTATAGAACCTCTTGGGTTAAATGAATAAGACAGTTGGCAGCACAATGTGCTTTGATTCCAAAAAGAAATGTCACTTTTCCTTCCTGATTATTACTTATTATTGAATAGATTTCTCATTTCACTTTATGTTAACTTTCCTTAAAAAGGGTGTGCAAAGTCAGAATCTTTCCCTTTTTTTCGTCGACAAGGGAGGGGCATCTGAGTATCTCATAACATCACAAATATCAATACACTTATTTTGATAAGTTAGATTACTGATTGCATTGTTTTTTCCCCTCGGATTCACTGATTTCATTGTTTTTCTCTATGACCATTGTGGAATTTTGCACTCATATCTTAACGTTTAAGGTGGCTAATAGTAAACGAGCATGACTATGTCTTTATTTGTCTGAAGTTATATTTGATTTGTAAAACATTGATTTCTATTTTACCTCGGGCTTATCGCAGATACTGATAATATTTTGTGAAAAAAGTTACCGGGAAAGATTTACCTCCCTCCCATGCCTGTCCAAAAAAATATAATGTCATTCAAAAACCGATGCTTTGAAAATCAGTGTAAGAGTTTTAATAGTTTTACCAAAGTTAGATATCTCTAAACGCATTTTTAAATAAACAGTTTAAATGCATTCTGAACTGGTTGACAAAGGCAGTGATCGTAGGTGGCTGATTGATTTGTTACTGACCCCCTTCTCAGCACCCTAATTGAGGACTAAGTGCATTGAACCGTACTCATACCACAGGGTTTCTTATACCCATAGTCCACTTGGTCTCTATCGCGAGAATGAGCCATACAGAGCTTAAAAGTCTGGCGAAAGAGGCCCAGTGGACTATGGGTATTTGGATTAAAGTCTAATTTTCTAATTTTCAAAGGACATCCCTGTCATCCTTCTGAATCTTTCTAACATAGTGGTCCTTATGGATTTGGGCCAATCCCGAGAGCCGGGAGAAATATTGGTTCAGCATCACCTTTATGTGATGTAGTTAATGCTTTATTGCATTCATCACAAACTAGTACCAACCAGGCTCAGCAATATAACTTTAATGAGCAGGATGTTAGTGATCCGGCGTGGGCTGACAAAACGAAATAGCGATGGGCACTTGCCCAAAGTTTGATCCCAGTCCAACCATTGCTGGAATTTGATTGGACAGTGAGTGGTCACGCGAGACTGTAGTGGCGGTGCCTCTATAAAATGATGAACTAGAAACTAAGGCTATACTATAGAGCACCTAAGCTGGTGCCAGTCAGGCATTGCCAATCTGATTTCTGACAGTTAATTGGCATAGCGTTTTAATGACATTTACCCCTTTGAACTAACTAGTCCTCCATCACGCAGACCTATCATACTATTGGCTTCATGTGGTCCTAAAGAGTTAACCTAATACAGCAACCCAGTACTGGAGAATTACTCTCCTGTCCTAGGTTGATATATCATGAAGACTAGATTGTGTCATTGAAAGGCAAAACAAGCACTGAGAGCTCTACTTCCAAGGACCCAACTTGTGGAGACGCTGGTGCAGAGGTCCCAGTGCAAATGCTGCCTCAGGTTCTTCCACCAATTTCTCCATTTTCTTCCCCTTGAACTCACCTCCTCTGGGAAGAAGGGCAGCATGGCGGTGATGTAGACGTTGTAGAGGAATATGTAGAGGTGTATACAGGCCACCACGCCCTTCTGGCGCCGGGGCATTCTCCATATTGAAGACGCTATGCCCACGGCGCCGTCTACTTCCACTGGTTCTATGCTGGCCACTGTGTGGTCGACGTCGTTCTGTAGGTGTCGCATACATTAGCCGTGCGTATGCCGCGTGGTGCCGTGCGTATGCCGCCCTGAAAAGCTGTGCCTAAAGGTACAAGAGATGTGCATATGCCACGTGGTGCCGTACGTACGTTGCGCTGTGCAGTGTCTAGGCCTATCTTGTATGCCTTCTCCACTGTGGGTGGAAGCCTCAGTTTATACTTTGTATGGTATGGCTTAACATATGCATCTGGAACAAAGTTCTGTGTATACCCCACTGCACAATTGTATGCCCGACTTCGCTCTGAATAACTGAAGGTATTATGCTCTTGGTACGCTGCAGTGAGTATACGTATGTTGGCTGTGTGTATGCTGTGTATTTCTGTACCTTGAGCTGTGCCCCAATAAGATGCTTGTACACCACTGTGCAGTTGAAGATGCCTACGTTGATATTGTAAATGCTGCAATCTGGATTGTGTATACATCAATTGCTTTGTAATGCTACCCACTCTATGGTAATTAGTTTTGATAACCGTCGCGAGAGGATATCTGATTCTCTTTTTCTATTTTATTGCCATAGCCACAATGACAGCCACAGGAAAGCTCTGAAGCATGGGCTTAAAAATTTTGTGAGAGGTAGATATGGGAACTATCGTATAGAGATCATGCTGAAATCGTGGAAGATGCTGAGGTTGTGTCCATTATATACCCACTGTCATACTTTGGTTACCAAAACTAGCCCTTAGCAGAAACGGCTTTTCTTTTATTGTTGTGGTGTGACAATTATAGACCCTAAGGGCAGGGCCTTTGGTAATTTAGCAATGTAGGCCCTTGGCAGTGTTGTGCCTAATTTAGCAATGGTGATAATGGATTTTGGGCTACATACACAATTGCCCCTTAGTGATAACATTACTGATGTGAAGGTATCAGTGTTGGGCAGTGATGGTGTCACAGTTGACAGTGGCGACTTCTACTCTGCAGCACTGTCACAGTGTTGACAGTGCAATTGGCAGTGCTGGTCTGACAGCAGAGGTATAGGCCCTCCTGCAGCGTTGACAGCGTTGATGTGACAGCATTGGCTTAGATGGAGAGGGTACTCCTTACGGGGGTGTGGGAATGACCTTGTTAGTATATAAGGGTAAGGGTGTATTAAAGGATTCCCACTTGAAGCCCCAATATACATCCTATCCGCATTCTGTGGGCACCTAAATCACAGAACTCACGCACAGTGGACGATATTTTCTCCTTCTATTGGAGGATTGGGGTAAATTGGGGCTCACTGAATGAGCGGTGGGTACTACTACCAGTAGCAAGGCTGCTGCGTCCTCCTCCTCCTGACCAGCTCACTGGATGATACTCCAGCTCACCCCCTCCTCTCCTATCTCCTACTAACCACCAGCTAGTTCTCAAGCACCTCCTGCTTACAGCAGCTAGCTGCCTAGTGTTGATTCCTCTCCCCTTCCTTCTTCTCCTGCGCTTCCTTCTCCTGCCTTTTAGTGCTAGCCTCCCTCCAGGAAACATCAACTGTGTACAAAAGTACCACCAATGAGCCTGTGAGCTGCTAGTGTTATCATCATTGGGGCTGCTGGTAATATTATTGCTGATAAAATCATCAAGCTGTCCTTGGGATCCTCAGCCACCATTCTCCCAGATTGGTGAAGCCGCTCCTCACCTCGCTCCCTCCTCCTCCCTCCTGGGTCTCTTCCTCCTCCTACTCCTTCAGCCAGCGGCAGCTTGGTTAGCCTTAAATCCCGGGACAAGCTCTAAGAGCCTCACATCCCTGCGTCCTCCTCTCTCCCACCGCTGCCGCCGCTGCTGCTCCTAGTACGCTGTTCCCCTGAGGTAGTTATCACAGAAAGGAACAGGTAACCCCGAAACCCGGAAACACGAATCCCATTGAGTATTTATATATATTGTAGTCAAAAATACCATATGGTCATTGCCTGGTTTTGTCCTCCTCGGAACTGTTCCTGCAATTTTCAAAAGTTTTACCATTGCCAGTGGCATTACAGCACGCCGCCACTGGGACCAGTGTATTGCCTCCACCACTCCTGCTGCTGCCCTTGCTCTAACACTAGGAACAGCAGCAGAGCTGGGGAGGCCTATTGGCCGGGAACGGCTGCAGCAGGAGGAGGGAGTGATGGGGGGGGGGGTCTGTGGTTAGTGGGTATGGGTGAAACAGCAGCAGCAGTAGAGGTGGCGCTTGGTGAGAGTTCTAGTCCTTGTGGTAGGGAAAGCAGGTTCTGGTTTGAGGAGAAGGCTGAACGCTGGTACTGCCCCTGCTGCTGCGTCTTGAGGATACAGCTACTACTTCTACTACTACTACTAGTACTACTACTAGTACTACTACTACTAGTACTACTACTACTACTACTAGTACTACTACTACTACTACTACTACTACTACTACTACTACTACTTTACTACTAATACTATACTTCTACTACTTTACTACTACTACTACTACTACTACTACTACTACTATACTTCTACTACTTTACTACTACTAATACTACTACTACTACTTTACTACTACTATACTTCTACTACTTTACTACTACTACTTTACTACTACTACTTTACTACTACTACTATACTACTACTTTACTACTACTACTACTACCACATTTTGTACTAACAAGGTGCCGTTCAGGCATTTGAAGCTTAAGAAGAGGCACTTGAGAAATCGTTGGGTATACACAGCATAGAAGAAATTACCAGCCATCTACCAGCAATTGTAACTCTGGACGCAATGTTTGGAATTGCCAATCCCTATGGTCACATTACACTATTATCTGAAACATGTTTGCTATCTGTTAGCAACTGGAGGGTGGTCACTACTGGCATTTTTGGAAATTGGGGCAGATTGAGTATAAAGAATTGTCCTCCCCCAAACAGGAGCAGCTCTATATCCATCATTCATTTGGTTAAAAAGAAATAAAAATGGCTCTGCTGCTAGCTTGCCCTAATGTAACCTAGCACTAACAGCCAATGGCAGAATCCACTTAACTACAGTGCTACTAGTCCTACTGCTGCTGCTGTTGCTGCTTTCAATGATGATAATCCTGACCCTCTCCTGGTAGCGTTGGAGGTGCTGGGAGAGGCAGTGGTGGTGGCTGTGGTGGTGGCGCGGTGCTGATAGTGGAGGGACTGGATGGAGAGAGGCATGGGCCAGTCCTCAAGGTCTTAGTCTGCCGCACAGCTATGCTGCTGCTCGTGGTTGTGGTCTTGGTGGTAACTGAGTCAGTGCAGCAAGAAAGAAGACTTTTCCCAAAAAGTTGATAAATTTGGCATTTTCTTTCTGAGTCTCTTTTGGGATAAATGTAAATGTACGATTCAAACATGTTACATTCTATGTACGTATATAGTTTGAGACATAATTTAACGTGATTTATGAATGCGGCCATGCTGAACGGCTGACCAGCGATGCATTCATGTGCCGTGCTGACCCTACAGCATTGACACACACGTCACAGAGGTTCGGTATGATGAACCAATGTAGTGCCGCCAAATAAACTTACGGCTTAATCCTGTCCTCCCCAAAGGCATACTCCACAGCTGATTCTACCAGCAGTTGGGATAGTGCTGCTGGTGGAGGCCACTGGTGGTGTCTATTGGGGAGGAGGAGACTCTCTGGTAGTTGTGGTCAGTTGGGATACAGGCAGTAGGGGAGGAGCGAGCGGTGTAAGGGAAGGTAGCAGTGTTAGTAAGGGCCACAGAGTCTGCCAGTCTGATAGGTTTGCGTCAGCTGGGTGAGCCTGGTAGGATGCCAGCCAGGGAATCTCCAGCCATCCTCAATACAATTCCATCATAGGAGCACTGCGCTACAATCATTCACCTGTCTTAGGTTATAGTTCATTTAGTCTCATAGGACGATGCTGTGTTTATTCATGATCATGTTCCAATTCAAAAATGCTGGTGATTGATCTGTAAGCCCTGCATAGGTGCATTTTGTAATGTAAGAATGAAGCATAAATGCAGCAGTTGGGAATACTTGAGTTTATCAATATTGCCCAAAGAGGGAGAGTACACTATCTAAAGAACTGTGCTACTGTCTCTGCTGGCCACCCCTTTACATGTCCAGTAAACCTTTGCTAGTCAGCTCTCGCAACAACCATGTTGTCTCCCCTCTCCCCCTTACCCTCTCAAACCCCTCCTTTCTGCCCTTCACTGAGCTCCCAGCTGTTATCTAATAGCGCCATGAAGGTACTATTATCTATAGTATCCTAATCCACTCAGCCTGTTTCACACCCTCCTCACTCTTTTCCACCTCCTCACTCTCCTCACTGATATTCTGATTGGTGTCTACACTCTCCTGTCACAGTGTATGATGGTGCTGATGGTCCCCTTTCTGCTGGCAGTTCAATAATTGCACTGTTGATAATGCCTTCCTGTGAATCATTTCTCATACCTTTATATATCTAATCTACTTAATCACACACTTTATGTATTTTAGAATTTATAGAAAATTATAAGTAGTGCCCACTGACTACTGAAGGTGTATACATATAGAAGAAAATTATCCAACTTCAAACCTTTTCTGGAACCCTCCAACCCCTGGAGTTGCATCACCTGCATCACTTGTTCTTCCTTACTTTGCAGAATAACTGTCTAAAAAGTTAACTTTCCTCAAGCTACTGAAGCAAAAGTTGTGTACACTATTTTTTAAATTAATGGTCAAAGGCAACCTGCACTCAACACTTCACACCTACACAGAATCCACAGTTCCACGCAACCGCCAGAAGCCCTAATTGCTCATTGCTGTGGTAAAGGTCAATAAAGGTCATGAGAGCTCTAACTCCTTGCACTGAGCAGACTGCTGTATAAAGGGAGCAGGTGGTCGATCAACCGGCCCAGTTGTTCTAAATATAACACATTCAGATGTTAGGCTCTACCTTCCTACACATAAACGAAGTTGGGCAACGAATTATATGAAGTGCATGGGAAACATCTAAAGTACTTTAAATAGGGCCTAGGTACAGGCGTTTATTTGGATGATCCTATCTTTTTTTCTTATTTCTTCCTTGTACAGAAATCATGTTTGTGTACCGTAGTTGTCAATGTATAAGTTCTCTCCTGATCCACAAGGGGGAGACCAAGACCTTTTATTTGACTCCCCCTAACCCTGACAGAACATAGGGGTTTGAAGTATGGCATTGAAGTAGGTCTGGGATGTCGCTAGCCCCACATAGTTTTTTTTTGGAATTTTGAATATTTATTGAGTAGAGCGGAAGTTATAAAATTCAACTCCACAAAATAGTTGTGCCTTACATGTGTGGTGTAGTACTTACACACAAATGGCCAATTTGGTTTATTTCTTTACTACTTACATACTGTACATACCATAATCAAATGTTTGTCACTGTATATTACTTACATAACATACCTAGGTTTATAGGCATAGGTTTATTTTTGTACTATATGCAGACTGTACCATAGCCATTAGTTCATTTATGTACTACTCCCACTTTGTACCATAGCCATAAGTTCATTTACACATATGCTACTTACACACTGTGCACTAGCCATATGTTTATGTCCGTACTCCTTACAAAGCATACCATAACCATAGGTTCAAGTCTATACACTACATACAAAGCATACAATAACCACAGGTTCAAGTCTATACACTTCTTACAAAGTGTACCATAGCCATAGGTTCATGTCTATATACTACTTACAAAGTGTACTATAGCAATTGATGTCTATATACTGCTTACAAAGTGTACCATAGCCATAGGTTCATTTATAAATACTACTGACATAATATACCATAGTCATAGGTTCATGTCTATATACTACTTACAATGCATACCATAGCCATAGGTTCATGTCTATATACTATTTACAATGCATAGCATAGCCATAGGTTATGTCTATATACCGTAATCTCCTGCGTATAAGACGCGTCCTCTAAGCCAAACAAAATGTTGGGGGGTCTTATAGGATCTCTTCAAGTTGGGGGTGCGTCTTATACGCGGGGTATTTTTTCTATAGAAATGTACTAATCTTACAAATTTCAACTGTGCGTCTTATACGCGAAAATGCATGTGCTAAGTTTGGGGTGCGTCTTATACGTGCAACGCGTCTTCTATGCGGGAGATTACGGTACTACTTACAAAACATACCATAGACATATGGTATGTTTTGTATGTCTATATACTACTTACAAAGCATACTATAGTCATAGGTTTATGTCTATATACTACTTACAAAGTGTACCATAGCCATAGGTTCATTTCTGTATACTACTGACATAATGTACCATAGTCATAGGTTCATGTCAATATACTACTTACAATGCATACCATAGTCATAGGTTCATGTCTATATACTACTTACAAAGCATACCATAGCCATAGGTTTGTGTCTATATACTACTTACAAGGCATACCATAGCCATAGGTTCATGTCTACACACTAATTACAAAGCATACCATAGCCATAGGTTCATGTCTATATGTATAGTACCGTAATCCCTTGCATATAAGGCGTGAATCAGAGGCTCCCTGCACCTTATAGCAGCAGCCTGAAGTCTGGATGTGTCTTATAGGCGAGGTACTTTTACTATAGAACAGTACTAAACCTTCAAAAATTTACCCCCAGGTACACTTTAGAGATTTTTCTCAGGGTATGTCTTATACGTGAGATTCACCTTATACGCAGGAGATTACGGTACTTATGAAGTGTACTGCAGTGGCGCATCCAGGGGGGTGGCCCAGGGGGCCTGCCCCCCAAAAAAAAAAGAATGAGAGGGTAAAGGGAGAAAGAGGGGCGAAAAAGAGGGAAAAGAAAAGTGTAGAGGGGGTCCCAAACAGGGGGCTTGCGGGTCTCCTATGGCTATGGTACAAAATGTACCATAGCCATCGGTTCATTTCTGTATACTACTGCGGGCCTCCCTAGCCCACTTAAAAGGGTCTATTTCTCCTCTTTCCTATCCCCTCAGGATGTGTGTGGTGCACAGATCCGCGGGCACTGACACATTCCTCTGTGAAATTGTGTAATGTCATTCTCGCCATGAATATGACCTCAGTTGTCGAAATGGCGTTAAACTTCTATTACTCACTCACTGTATATTACTGATATAATCTACCATAGGTATAGGTTCATTTCTGTATACTACTTACAAAATGTACCATAGCAAGATGTTCATTTCTGTATGCTACTGACATAATTTACCGCAGTCATACGTTCATTTCTGTTTACTGCTTACATAATATACCGTAGCCATATATGTTTATTTCTGTATGCTACTGACATCATATGCCATAACCATAGGTTCATTTCTGTATACTACTTACACAGTATACCATAGCCATAGGTTCATCTCTTTATACTACCTATAATTATATATAGTGTAGGGGCCAGCTCTGGCTGTGAGTCCATGGTGGTATGCTATCTGTCCTCGTTCCCCGGTTGCACCAGCCCCCAGGGGCTGGTCAGCCAGTGAACACTGCCCCCTTGTGTCATACCGATCCAGATGTAGGTGGAAGGTAGAGAACGTCAGGTCTGGGGAAGTAGCTCAGAGGAAGAGCTTCCGCTTCGAAGTTGGAGGGTCCCGGGTTCGAGTCCCGGTTTCTCCAAAGACGTTTTCCGCCGACCTCTACACTGGTGGAGAAACCGAGTTGGTCCTGACCCGTGTGAGGGGGGACTAGAGAACTCGGTACCTGGACTGGTATGACACAGTTAACGCTTCAACCTGCTAGGGGTAAACTAGTCACCTGCTGGAGGTTGGGTTGGAGGAGTAGGGTTGGCTGAAGCTGGTGGGGAGGAGTGTAGGGGCCAGCTCTGGCTGTGAGTCCATGGTGGTATGCTATCTGTCCCCGTTCCCCGGTTGCACCAGCCCCCAGGGGCTGGTCAGCCAGTGAACACTGCCCCCTTGTGTCATACCGATCCAGATGTAGGTGGAAGGTAGAGAACGTCAGGTCTGGGGAAGTAGCTCAGAGGAAGAGCTTCCGCTTCGAAGTTGGAGGGTCCCGGGTTCGAGTCCCGGTTTCTCCAAAGACGTTTTCCGCCGACCTCTACAATAGTATGCCATGGCCATAGGTTCATTTCTGTATACTACTTACAAAGCATACCATAGCCATAGGTTCATTTCTGTATACTACTTACACACTGTACCTGATCAGATATAACATGTACAGAGTGAACGGAAGATGTAATTCTTTTTGGCATTTATGGACTAAAAGGTAAATAAGTAGTAACAGTGCTTGAGCAGTGAGGTCTTCAATTTGGAACACAGGTATAAGCACTATTGAGTATTCATCATGTTCCTCCTTTATTAATGTAGAAAACACTGAGTATGTCAGTACACACTTTAGTTTACACCACAATGAATTGCCTCGCAACACAGATTCGTGGCTACTTTCCTTACTAGCTATCTTCGTCCATCCCTTTTGTGGAGTGGGGACCTTCATGTGAGGGCATGGAGGAGCAGAATAACTTCATTGGGAGCCCAAGAGGGAGGAATTCTCCTTCCATTCTACCAGTGGTCATACCAGATTCGTAAAAGGCGACAAACTTGGGGTTTCTTGTGGCTTAGGGTGAGCATGTGGGTCTACATGCTTGTCTTTTGCCATGGGAGTTTCCCTCAGTGAACCTATGGGACCAGGCAAATAAAAAAACACTTGCTATCCTTCGAAAAGAGTAGGGGAATGAAGCCCCGGTAGCGTTTTTCCACCTCACCCCTCCTCATAGATGCAGTTATTCATCTTATAGATTCTGTCATTCATAGATGCAGTCACTGCTGAGTCGGGCAAGCAGCATATAAATACCTGTCCTAAGAGACAAGAAAGGACTTCATGTCCGAAATCGAATGTCTGAGTTCCTCAAAGGCCCCGTACGTAAAACTAAACTAGCAAACAAAGAATCTTTGTCCATAGACTCCTGGACTCCTGGACATTGGAGATCAATGCCCCTCTTTGCACAGGGAGGTTGATGAAGGGCACACTTAGAGTATGTACGGTCTATCAAACTCTACCAATGTACTAAAGCCGTTTTATTATTAGTGATTGGACAACCGATCTGAATCATTTTCACTTCTGGCCGCGGAGATCTGAAAACATATACACAGTTTTATGCTTTTTTTTGTGTTTGAGGAATCTCTCATTTCCATTTGCCGCCTGAGAAATCTCCCCTGTTAATTCAAAAATAGAGCACTACCATTTTCGATTCACGTAAAGTTTTTTGCTGGAATACTCTTTTCTAAAACATTTCAGATGATTGTACCGTATACCTATTTTCCTCTAATCATGTGTTACTCATTATGGAGATAGTAATACATACAGCACAGGACTTCACACTTATTTGCTCTCAATGAGAGGTGGCAGGACTGAGTTCTGTGGCCTCTGATGAAGAGCTCCTTCAACCATAGAATACCAGTAGACCTCTGATTTTGGATGACAGATGGGACCGCTCTGCTGGTCTAATTAGTTGTGATCTTAAGTCAAATTTGATATAATGAGCATGGATAAAACGCTGGAAACATTTTTATCTTTGCACATTCCTATCCCCATTAGCATGGTTAAAGCTAAAAAAGAAAAAAAAAGATTCAGATTTCACCAGCACATTGAAACATACAAGTGGACTACTGATAAATTTGCAGTAAATTCAAAATCTGTATAATTTCCATCTTGTAATAGTTTTAACACCCTAAATCTTAATTGAGCCCAAGCAGAACAGTCAGTATACTTCACTTCATCTTATTCTGAAATAATTAGTATGTAGATAGATATCCAAATTATGCTTTGGGGTTTGGCCTTAATGATGTTATTATGCCATTGACTAGAGTCAATGGCATATTTAAATATATGGTGACTGGACCCCGATTCTGCTACAATAGAACATAGAGAAAAGTTACACACTTGCATTTGCATGAATATTTTGACAAAGAGAGAATCTACATATAATTCATTCAAAGACACCCATAACTCGTGCTGATAGACCAGGTAGCTAACATTTGTCATTATAGTATTGTACAAACAAAGAAAGGTGCGAGGAGGATCAACTCTGTGGCTATTAAGGTTAATAGCCATCGTCCTGGGGCATGTCAAATGATCACTGACCATTAACCCTTTAAGGAACACCTTAACCCTTTAAGGGCCAATAGTGCATACATGCCCATTTGTTGTTTAACTCATGCAGCAATGACATAGGACATAGATAATGACATAGAACAACATAGGCCAATGGCCTAAACTTAACCTTCATATATTTTGTGATTTAGAGCCATTATGCTTGACTCCATATTCATAGGTTGGTCCTGGATTACCATTCCAATATTCACTGCTACTGTTGGAGTTGTCAAGGTCTATACTACGAATACACCCCTTCAATTGAATTATAATAAGGCATATATTTGACATGAATGGGAAGCCCTGAATCAATGTAGCTCTTCTGGGGTTTTATATGTCCATATTGGACACAGGGAGGCATTTGAATTATATAGACCTGGTGTGAGATTACCGACAACGATTGCCCTACCTACATATTTCACAATATTCGACATGGCCCAAAATGCCTTATATCACTGTGAAATAATAAGGCGTTAAAAGCAACGTACGTGGCTTATATCCACTTATTTCCAATCACCAAATCCCAGGGACATAGGATATAAGTCTTTGTAAGACCTGTTGATAAGGGCTTGGTAAAACTACCACAGCGCATGGGCACCAGGTTAATTGCACTCACTTTTTGTTAATGTAATTATCCCAAAAATCAACTTCAAGAAAGGTAATTGGTGTAGGGGAGGTTACGAAGGGCATGCACGCTAAGTCACTTAAGTTGATATTCTGTATGAGTATTCTATTAGGATTTTTTTCAGTGGAGGATTTTAAAGACATTATTTACTTATATACACCTTTAATGATACCATTTCAGAAGTAAATATAATGTAAGGAGGTTATGATTATTTGGAAAGGTTGAAAAGTTTATGGGTCAGGACTATGGCATTTTGCATTCATATAACATTTAGATGATAATAACTTTACATAACATGTCATTAAAATAAAATATCATAAGTCAAGATAGTTGGACGATCCTGTTTTATTGTTTCACTAGAGGTTACGTGGACGTAAATGCTGCCCTCTCGTGAGTCATATGGTATTCAGGACTGCACTGAAGGGTGTTCTGACTGCTGATTGGTTTAGAATTAGACAGAATAAATATTGGTAAAATTATGAAAAAAAATCACAGGTGTTCCCAAATAGTTAATAAATGGAATAGTAGGTGTGTTTTTATATTATGACAGGCCTTGGGGATTTTATGAGGCATGCAAAAGTTAATCTGGCCAATGGAGATTTGGCACTCACTGCACATATCATTCCCTTATTTAAGATTTTCAGGGTTAAGCCTATCCAACATTCTGTCACATTGTGTATGAGGGATGAGTTAATTGTGCTATGGTTGAAATTTTTACCAACGGACATTTTAGGCGGCTGACTTTGTGTGTTACGCTATATAGAAACATAGAGGAAATGGATTTAGTTCCCCGTGACCTAGAGCCTTCTTTTCAGATTCTAAGTAGTGCTTAGGCTGTGCAACACAAGGTGGCAGTATAGCTGGGGACTGATATACCGATATTCCATAACACCGACGGGTATTCTTGGACAGGACCAGCCTGGACTACAGATACAAATGATCCAGAAGGCAGACAGGGGATCTTCTGGTTTTCTGGAGATATTTGTCAGAATAATTTTCAAAAAGATCCAAAATGGTGGCATCCTCAAATGTTTGTTTTTTTATTTACAAATGAGCAGTGCAATAATTCTTAGTGCGTTATTCAAATAATACGATAATATTATGCCAAAGAGAATACTCAGATTCCAAGGTCCATGACAAGGTGTCACATGTTGTTTAGAACTGCATATAAAGGTGTACCTCGCTTATGAGGCGCACCCCAAATTAAAGGAACCCCACAGTATACACCTAGGACTTGATGTGGCCTAATTCTAATTGAATTTATAATATCCTCGCCTATAAGGTGTTCTGCTAACTTTGGCTGCCTGTAAGCTGCGCCCTAAACACAAGATCTTATGGTATGGACTTTGATTCAACATTATTTGGCAAAGGAATTATTGCTAACCTAAGGTTGACGTTCATTTCTGGACATGATACGCCTTTACATGTACAATGGTGGGAGATACTCACAGGGACTACATTAATGCATGATGCACACCTATAGATCTGCAAGGTGGCCATTATTAATTGATTAAGCACAATGCTTGTTTAATTACATCAGTGTGACATATATGTGCTTAGCCCATTATTATGATTTGCTGCATTTACAGGGGATAAAACCTGTGTGTGGACATAGGCTTTAGCTATTCCTATGCTCAGTTTCATATCATGGCCAATACGGGGCATGTTGTGCAAATACCAAGATTCTGGGCATTAATTCCAGAATAGATAAAGTCAAAAGCCAGTGGGGGATTTCTATCTGGCAAAATCTGTAATAACTTCTACCGTCAAAGCACCTGTAGAAAGTGGTGAGTTTTAAATACGCTATAATGATAGATAGAATGAAGGTTTAGTTGAAATTTCCACATGTTAGCGATACTTTTCTCATGGAAACATAGGCCACTATCAAATTTTCTGTGAAGGATATAACACATCTAATTTACCTATGGCAATAATGTGCTGATAAACCTTTTCAAGACTGAGCTGTTATGGGTGATGCCTTAACTGCTAATCACCACGTGTACCTGCACAAGTTACCGGAAAGTGATCATAAGGCCCCAAATGATATACATTAACACTTAGACCGCCAATTATTGACACCAATCACAAAAAGAAGAAGGTATCCATTTTCACCTTTTAATGCAGCATCAAGAATCCTTTTTGTACTCTCTTCTCAGTGACAGTAATACGAATATTACCTCTGCACCTACTGATGAACCCTTTAAGCAACACAGGAAGGTTATTCACAAAGTTGAAGAGAGTGAAAATCTATAAAGAGAGTGAAAAAATGTAATTATCACCAAAATTTATCACTCACTCCTACAAAACACACAAATGTAGACTCCCCAAATATCAACTTCAGCTATAAAGGTCGATTATAAGGTTGCCGAGGGCACCAGGATCACAGTGATGTACAGGTATGGACTCAAAGTTGTGCCTTAGTTGCAAGAAATGGTGGTGATGTGTTGCACCTTCTGGGAGCCAGTTATGTAAACAAGCCAATCCAAGCCATCCTCCTTTCTTGAGTAAACACCAGCCTCACTCACCCACAAACATGGCTTCTGCATCCAAAGATGGCCTAACTGATGACACAAGCTCCTAATAAGGTTCAGGTGGGTCCAGTCCCAGAGGTTGGGGCTGAGGTGCTTGTGGAGTCCACTGAGGCCACCGGCTCTGCCCCTGAACCTGAGAACCTTCCTGACTTTACCCCTACCGAGGTCCTGAGGTTCATGAAGAAACTGGAAACAAGGATGGATGATATGTTCCAAACTGGTAGTGGCAACCCTCCAGTCATCTGTCACCTCTGTCACTAATGAGCTCAGTACATACAAAACCATGACACAGGAACTTTCAGACAAGGTGAAGGCTCTATCACTGGAGTTAACCAGAGTGTAGAAGGAGATGACTTCCAATTCTACTGCAATAGCAAACAACACCAATGCTACCATCCAGCAGGAGGCGTACACCCGCAAAATTAATCTCATCCTGGATGGGCTTCCTGAACCGGAGTCGCGGGATAACCTCCTGTCCACCATCAACAGTATTTTCAACAGGAATCTGGGTATTCCATCACCCAAAATTGATGTGGCTCACAGAATTGGTTCGCCGAAGAAGGCACGGTCGATTATCACCTTGAGGCTCGTAACCGTGCTTGGGGGAAGCGGCAAAAGCTTAAGTGGGTGAAGAGGGGTGGCAACCCTCTTTTTAATTCCGAGGATCTCCCTAAACTGATGAAAGGAGACCATGCCCACCTGCGACGGATCTTCTTCGCAGCTAAAAACCATGGAAAGTTTAAATCAGTGAAGTTGTCAGGTCAATCCATCATTCTTGATGGCAAGTGCTATGATAAGGACAACCTTCATAAGCTTCCATTATGGCCGCAACCGCCATAGTCTTCTTTTCTAGGGGCAGCTGCTTCAGTAATCATTTTGAATTGGTATTTGAAGTAGACGGGTGTCTTAAAAAAATGTAATGGCCTACATGGAGATGAGTGGCTGGTCAAGCGATGAACCCTTATTGGTCCAGACCTTAAGGAGAAACTCCTGCATAACCATGCAGCCCTGAGGCGCCTCCTTGCTACCAGTGGCAAAACCATTGGAGAAGCATCACCGGATAAGACCTGGGGGATCGGCATGCACCTGTCTCACAAAAATGTCTTTAAAAGGGTTCTGTGGACCGGCACAAACGAGATGGGGAAACTCATTGAAAGTATCAGGGATGAGATAATTGCAGAACAGAGGAAATGAACACTTGACTCTTGATAAACTCTGACCAACTCTTAAGGACTACAGATATGTGGCTACAGATGTCTGACTTCAACATCTTTACTTAAGTTACATTCATTCCCTGGATTCTATAACAATCGTTATATTACTCTGAAAAACTGCAGTATTACATTCATGCCAGGATGGGAATTATCTTATCAGACTACAAGTAGTACAGCTGAACTACTTCATTTAGCTGATTTATATTTTTAAGACTTTTATTGTGTGTTTAAGGATCTCAACTTTCTGCACCAAGGACAACTCCTATCCATGATAGGACTTTTATTTTTTTTTCTGTGTTTTCTGTTGTGTATATATGTATCAGTGTGTTTATTGTTGCAATGATATTTTCCATTTTCACAGACTTCCCTCCTCTATTGGTGCTACAATAGCTAAGTCAGAATGGCCAAGTGTGGTATGGTCGAGTACTATATGTATTTTGTAGACCACAATACTGTTTTAAGACTTTCTTCTATGAGTGATAGTACAACTATTAAATTCTGTACTTTCAATTCTAATGGCCTACAGCAGGCAGAAAAATGAAGAGCCATTTATCAGAAACTCAGAGACAAGAAATACCATGTTTCATTTTTACAGGAAACTCATTGTACAGATGACATTCAGCATATATGGAAGTCTGAATGGGGTGCCAATATACTTTTTTCTAATGGATCATCTAACTCTATTGGTGTAGCAACTTTGTTTAGTAGAGATCTTGATTACAAGTGTGTACGAGTAGTATCATACATGGAGGGCAGGTACATTATTGCGCATGTCAATTTAGGTGATTTTGATTACTTATTGTGCAACCTATAGGCCCCCACCCAGGGCTGTGAATTAAATCATTTACTCGTCATGTCAAACTTTATAGACAATATCAATGATTTTAAAGTAGGAAATATCTTGATTGGTGGATATTTCAAAGAGGTGATGGATCCTACTCTAGATTGAAGGGTCACTGGTAATATTAATGTATCGTCACGCAGGTACCGTATCAAAATTCAGGGTATCATGGAACAATTAGCAATACGGGATGTTTGGCACATACTACACCCATCTCACTGTCGGTATTCATTTCACAGAGGGAATCAGGCCTCCCGTATCGATTATTGGCTAGTTCCAGAGCACCTCTTAAATATAGTGGATGCTGTGGACATAGAACCAGGTACATTATCAGACCACAGCATGGTAACAATGGGTCTGAAAACAACGCAAGCTGCCCAAGGGCCTGGTCTCTGGAAATTTAATAACCTGCTTCTTTCTGACCCCAATTATGTTGCACAACTGAAAATGCATATTCCCAACACAGTTCAGGCAAATACTAATGCAAATCCCATTCAGATGTGGGAATTAGTCAAAAATGAAATATGCAAATGTACCTACACTATTCAAAGAGAATTAAGACCCAAAAAAGACATCAGGAACTAAAACAACTTACAACTCAATTAGATGAAGGTCCTGATGTGATGGGCAAACTTGCATGTGTAAAGTGGGAACTACAAGAAATTCAACTTGCTAAAGCCAGATCCATTATCTTCCGATCAAAATGTAACTGGACTCAAATGAGTGAACGTCCTACAAAAATAATACTTTATGGGACTAGAAAAGAAAAAGGGCCTAAACAAGGTAATTTCCCAACTCAGAGACAGTGACGGTACAATTGTTACAGGCAAACAAAATATTTTACAAGCCCAAGAACATTTCTTTAAGACTCTTTACACTGAAAAGAAAATGATCTAGAACCACTTGATGATAATTGTACCTTTCTTAATCCCCAAGGACTACCGACCCTGTCTGATACACAGTGCAACATTTCTCCTGAAACTTTAAATCTAGAATAGACCGGATTTTAAACATAAGTCATGATTGGAGAAATCAAAATTTATCAATGAAGGGCAAAGTGTCTGTCATAAATAACTTAAAGCTCTCTGTAATTTTATACCCTTCAATGATAACATTCACACCAACTAGGGTACTAACAGAAGTAAACAAAATTATCACAAAATTCCTTTGGAATTCATCAAATAACAAGGTGGCTAAACACCTGGTGTGCGCTCCTGTGGCACATGGCAGCCTGGCTCTCATGGATTACAAAACAAAAATTCTGGTCTCCAATTTGAATTGGATCAAAAGACTGTACCATTGTCCAGAATCTGTCATGGGCTCCTATGTCTCATGGTTACTCAACTCGGACACAGATCTTAAGACTTATCTAAAAACAAGGACAAAAAAGTATTTCACGACTTTCAGACCCATTTTATCACACTGTCTTACAGGACTTCCACAAAATTTTCAATAGCTCTTTGGTGACAGATATAGAGGTGAAAAATGAGGTGCTGTGGAACAATAAGCATAACACATCGAATAGATCTCCACCATTCTGGAGGAATTGGTATAAGGCTGGTATTGTGTGTGTTCAGGATATTCTGAATGATGGTACCTTCATGTCTGAAATCCAAATCGCACAAAAATACAATATACCCTGTAATTTTATGCAAGCACTACAAATTCGCTTAAGCATCCCTGGTGGATGGCTGACTGCCATCATTGATGGCACAAGTGTGGATGCAGACACCATTTATATTCTTGACAGCTCCCCAAAACCAGTCAATCTTCTACAACTATCTTCCAAAAATCTATATTGGATTGTAAGACATACTATATCCCCAAATTCATATACCAGCCGTGTCAGGTGGTTGACCCTGTATCCGGATTGGCTAACAATTGAGATAAATGGGTCATAATTTATTCCCTACCTTGTAAGATAACCAGAGAAACTAAGCTTCAATCTTTCCAATATAAGCTCCTACACCGTATTATTGTTTGCAACAAATACTTAAAAGATATCAAAGTAAAGGATAGTGCGGAGTGCAATTATTGTGATGGTTAGGTTGACACTCTTACACATTTCTTTATCTCTTGCCCAAGAGTGGCACATTTCTGGAGATCTTTTTCATGGTGGTTGTCAAGAGTAGTTGATATTCACATAGGTAACCCACGTGAACAAGACCTAGTAATGGGTTTTGCGTATTCGGGACCGAAAAATGATATCATAAATCTAGTTTGCTTGAGAGTCAAATTTTACATCTACAGACAATGCCTATTTCACAACTGTAACTTGTGTATCCTATAATATTTACGGAAGCTCAAATCTGCTTTATTAGCCGAAGAGTTCATTTGCAAAGCTGAGGTCAGACCAAAAAGGTTCATTAGATGGCAACAGATTCTGGATGTGCTATAGTGCTGTTTGGTAAAATTGTGTATTACATCTAGCTGTTGAATATATTTATAAACGTTCCCCGTGAAAGGAAAATTATATTTTATTGATCAAAATAACTACTGCAAACGTAACTACTGCAACAATTGGTCCGTCCTGTATTGTCCTGTGTTGTCATGTATTGTCCTGTTATGTCTTTATCTGTACTTTATACCAACGGGCTTCCCTAGCCCAGTTAAAAGGGTCTATTTCTCCTCTTTCCTATCCCCTCGGATGTGTGTGGTGCCCGGGCACTGACACATTCCTCTTGTGAAATTGTGTAATGTAGTTCTCGCCATGAATATGACCTTAGTTGTCGAAATGGCGTTAAACCTCTATTACTCACTCACTCACTCACTTTATACCAAAAAAAAGTAGCATTATGAATTCAATGTAGAAATATTTCTCTTGAGTGAATAGTAAAGAGCGCTGCTCGTTGAAAAAAAAAATTATCACTCACTATGAGGTAAGATGTGCATGCCTCAGGATACTTTTTTGAAATTTTCTCTTTGGTAATTGTGGTGTAATTCATAAAACACATCGTAGGACACTTCCTGGAGGTATCCTAAAATGTCAAATAAACTATTTTTCTATATGTTGTAGAAGATTTGCCAAACGGAATGTTTGCCAGAATTCAAGTCTAGCAAGTATTTTTTAGGATTGCACACTATTCTCAAAATCAGGAAACTTGCCTGAAAATTCACTCACTTTACCCAAGAATATTTACCAAACTTTCTGAATTAGCTTCCTGGGGACATCAAATCACCATGCCCATTTTGTAGTCATGATGTTTGAATGCCGCCTTGGTTAGTCTCCTCACATAGTTCTACATATCAATACAATTATGTCATAAATAGACCACTCACAAGTACACTGCAAAAATGGTGTTTACATCCTAAACACAATTCTAAACATATTCTTGCAACGTTTTTGTAATCACATCAATTTCCTAAACATGTTTAGCCAAACAATGTGCTTAGCTCAAGTGTTTAGAAATGTAGGTGTTTAGGTTAAAACATTGTGTTTAGATATATGAATTTTTGTGTTTAGGTGTTTATGATTTTTTATTTGTTTAGATGTTTAAATGATTTGATTTGTTTGTTTTCTCATTTACTGGGGGGGGGGACATCAGCAGGTATTTACTTGTCAAAGTCTCCAAAGATGTCAGCCACAGCTATATACATGTACATGTATTACACACTGCATCAGAATGAGAGACTTGAGAAAGTACAACAGCTTGGCAGGAAGGACATTGCCTTATCTATTCCAGAATAACATCAAATAGGTGTCAGTCATGGAGCTTATTGATTATTTTATGCTTATGATGGTGGCATAAGGTGAATCTAGTCAATTTTCTATTGCCCTTTCTATTCACATGACATTCTATGAAATGAAACCATGATAAACATGGGATTTGGGGACATTTGTCACAACAATTGATTATAACTGTGCGCAGATAGTCCATTCAAAGGTAGTGCTGCTACCTGGTGTGGATTCAACATCCAAGTATCTAAACATATTGATGTTTAAATCTAAACACCTATTATTCAACTGTCTCAACTCTAAACATCTAAACATGTTTAGAGTAAATGTAGTTAGAATAAAAGTGTTCATTTCCTAAATGTGTAGTCGATGAGACACCGAACTGACCTGTATGTTTAGGTTTTAAATGTGTTTAAACCTAAACATGTTTAAAATCTAAACACGATTTTTGCAGTGTAACCTATCAAGGCTGCATTCATGCATCCTATATATGCAGAGGCATAACCCAAATATAAAGGTTCCTCCCACTAGGCGAAAACTCTCAGTGGTGATAAACTCAAATGAGACTGCCAGTATCTACGAAATAAACCATTTGTCAGTCACTGGAAGTCAGAAAACCATATTGCCTGGGAGGAATCTGTCGTAGTTACATTTACTCATATATCAGGAGACTATATAGAGCTACCAAAATAAACCTTTCTTTCACACCACTTAGGAAAGGACAGAATCTTTTTTTATATATCTCTTTTTACAGAGTTTGGGCTTCCCTCTGCCATCTTTAAAAGGGACTTCATTCCTCTTTTGGGCAGGCATGTACTCATCTAAAAAAAGGAAATATGTACTGTTGTATTTTTCACAATACATGTATCTGTCAACAGGGTCTTTACTGACTTCACCTGAAATAGATCTTCTCATGTGTCCTTGGTGATAAATATGTGTCATCCGTATCGTAATCACAGTCTTAGCGAAATCACAGGGGGGCATTGTGTTGAAAGCATATTGCCATATTGGCCTGTATAAGCGCCGGGTCTTGAATGAGCGCCAGTCTTGAATAAGCGCGGGGGGTACAGGGGTATTGAAATTTTGAAATACACTGTCATTTAAGTCTTGAATAACTGCCGGTCTTGAATAAGCACTGGGGTATAGCCTGGTTGAAATTAATGAGTGCCAATACGGTAGTATACATTGCCATGTTTATTAATTTGGAAGAGACTACTCAGGTGTTGGAAGAGACTCAGCAGGTGAGAATCTCTTCTTAAGCCTCTCAGATATTTGTCGGCTCCCTTGTACGACACTTCTGGTGTGAGAAATTGGCATATATATGGGACTTTTGCAATATACCACTGATAACTATTTAACCTCCGTTGTGGACATTCACTGGGTTTTCTTGTATAAACTGCTTACCTTTTGTGGTCCTGGATTAGTAAGCTGCCTTGCCGATTTCTACAGCTCAGTAACATATCTACAATCTGACCACTTCTACTGCCATACCATTGGAATGACTTTGCAGTTCGACCCCTACTACCACATTTTATCATTGTCAATAGGGTGCACTACGCCCCACAACTTCTGCTAGTACTGCTGTTAACATAGTAGATACTCTATACCATCTGACTAAGTTATAGTATAACCCTACCACTGTTACTATACGAACTCCTACCACCTTCGCTGTACTAACTACCGTACCGTGTGTTAGCTTGCACCACCATTCCCCTCTACATTCTGGCAACTTCTAGTATTTCTTTATAATAATGGTTACCCTACATATCAAAATCAGCAGTGAATACACTGCAAAAATGGTGTTTAGATTCATGTTTAAAACCTAAACACATAGGTCAGTTAGGTGTCTCATTAACTCCACATTTAGTAAATAAACAATTTTATTCTAAATACATAATCATTTTTGCTAAACATGTTCAGATATTTAGAGTTAAAACACATTGAAAATTAGGTGTTAAGATTTAAACATCTATATGTTTAGACACTTGTATGTCAGATACACACCAGGTAGCAGCACTACCTGTGAATGGACCATTTATAAGCACACAATCACAATCAATTGTTGTGACAAATATCCCCAAATCCCATATTCATAGAATATTAAGAGAATAGAAATGGCAGTAGAGAAATGACTGATTTCAGCTGACACCACCATCATTGACATAAAATAATCAATAGGTTTCATGACTGACATCGATTTCATGTTATTTTGTAAAGGCCAAAGCAATATCCTTCCTGCCGAACTGTTGTACTTTCTCAAGTCTCCCATTCTGATGCAGCATGTACTTAAGTGTATACATGAATGTATATGCCCATGACTGACATCTTTGGAGACTTCTAAACACCTGATGTGCCCCACAAGATAAATGAGAAAACAAATAAAAGATAATCCTTTATTTCCTTAATGTAACTCTCTGCAAAATTTCCATCACATCATTTAGACATCTAAACATAAAATTTCATAAACACACAGAATTTCATAGATATCTAAACACAAAATTTTAAACCTAAGCACCTAGATTTCTAAACGTTTGAGCAAAACACATTGTTTGGCTAAACATGTTTAGGAACTTAAAGTGATTAGAAAAAACGGGACACAAATATGTTTAGAATTGTGTTTAGGATCTAAACACCATTTTGCAGTGTGGACTTGATCACGCTCACGTTATGGATCTCATTGACAGCGGTGGCAATGAAACCAACGAGATATGGTCTATTCCCAATGTTGAGGCCTCCTTTAAAAAATGGGTTCCAGTAGCACCAGGTGTAACAACTGCCACAGGGAATCTCCTCCTGGTCGTGGCACTGGTCACACTCAGTTCTTCACTCAACCTAAGTATCCGCTACTTTCTCATCTTTCGAGCCTCTTGCTATTTGCTACTGGCTTGTGTGATTGTTGCATAGTCATACATTCAGGGGCGTAGGAAAAGGGGGGGCCAGGGGGGCCTGGGCCCCCCAATCATGAAGGAGGTGGGGCCTGAATATGTCTGGGCCCCCCCAATATTGGCCAAGAACTCAAACTCAAATTAGATTTATATGGTGATGGGATAGGGAAAGTAGGGGTGTGAGCCTAAGTCAGATCCAAGATTCAACAAAAATTACTTTTCTATACAAATTCTATATATGTATATGTATAGACGTCATCGACAACTCAAGGTGGTCACGATGGGGCCCTGGCTGGGCCCCCCCAATGAAGATTTGCTTCCTACCCCTCTGTACATGAGATGCTCACTAGTACCCATCATAACACCACAGATGGGGTTCTTGATTTACAGCAGCAGGCTTTTCCAGGCCCTGGACAGCTTTGTGACCATGTACAAGCCTTACACTTATCAGCAGATAATCACACCAAAGGGAGCATTGATGGCGATTCTGTCCACCATCATCATAATGGTCGGTTGTACTGCCACTTTGCTCCCTTTAGAGGACCCAAGCTACAAGACCTTGTGCTAATGATGCTGGATTTTCGCCATACATGTTTATCACAACCGCCGCTGCTATATTGATGGTCTTACTATTCACAGCTCTATTCCAGATGTGGACAATCTTCCTTGTCAGGCGCAGAAATCGGATACATCCGGAAGGTGCAGTTCCCATAGCTAGACAGATCACTGGTTCTAATCTAAGACCCAACATCAATGAACCAATGCCTGGTCCCTCATCCATAGATAAACGAAGGTCACCAACCTTTGACACTGGGGTCACAGAACAAGCAACCCCTTCGACAGCTGCAGGCCCAATTGGACACAGAGAGTCCAAAGATCTGCCACAGCAGGTGTTAGGAAATAATATGCAACCTCAACATTGCCCACTGAAGAAATCAGAGATGACAAGCTTCATCACTCCAAACGTAACAAATGCGAACCCACATGTCACAAGCAATACTCCAGCAATGGCAAGGGAAAGTGTGAAAAAGCCTTCATGCAATAAGGCTTCTATCTTGAATGATAGTATTACTAATACTCCTTGCAACCAGATGTAATATCCCTGGAACCCTGGACATCAACAGAGCTCCACTGACTTCACAACCGAGGCATGATAATCCAACAAGAATGGGACGACTGGTAAGACTACTGACCATCTCTATGATTGTGACCTTCTGCTGCTGGGTGCCACAGCTCTCTATGGCCATAATATTGAGTGTGTATGATGTGTATGGTTTAGAGAGGTCATCGGTAGCTCTGGTCAGGGTACGAATATCCATGTCCGTTGTAATAGATGGCATACTATCATTGTGATGCTGCGGTTCTGGGTTGAGGGGTGCTCTGATATCTCTGTTTCTCAACAACTGTTAGAAGAGAGTTACACTGTCAGACTGCGCCAATCTATTAACAAATTTACAGTACAGCTTTTATTCTTAGAAAACAGTAGCAGCTGCTGTTAGTACAAATCTAATGACCCTACAGTTGCTTGTAAAATTTACTGTCCATTTACCATTGGGACTGAGAGTGTATGGTTCAAGCCGGGGGGGGGGGGGTCCGTGCTATTTCGCGGTCTCCCTATGACAGCTGATTTATCCATCATTTTATCAGAAAAGACAAACTATTGATACTTATTGTCATAGTCTCTCTAGTAGCTGCAAGAACAATTTCATGCCCACTAACGCATGTACACTATTGAAACAGCAGATATTGGCTACTAGCTGGTCTGGAGCTGGTTCCGGCGACACACACTGATAAGAACTGATAAGATGGGACCAGCATGTCCCTGGAAGTAGCTGTTAACTAGGGACATGGTATGTCTTATCAGTTGGTTTTACCTCAACCAGCATGATTCAAGATGGAGGCTTCACTAGGCCTCCACACTGAGTCCTATAAAATGCACAGTATCTAGTCTGATAAATGCACTCAGATGGGAGAGGGTGTGTTAGGTGTGCACCTTGTCGTTTGTGAGGGCTTTTAAACAGATCTTGTGGAGAATATGTTAAGATGAATTTGCCAGGATATATATACCGTAGTGTATTCATGTCAACCGTAATTACAGGACAAAACTTTCAACATAAGCTACAACCTTGACTTTTCTTCTCAATACGTGAATAGTATATGCTGATGCATACCTTCGAGTGGCTTAAAATGATATTGGTGTTATATTTATCAAAAATAATGCAACTCTGATGAACATCATTTGATCGTCATGTAGGCCCATTCCAATAAGGTGTTATTTGTTAACCAATAAGGTGACCCCTCAAAAATGCATAAGGAGTATAAGGCACAACCTGTACCCAGGAGGTTAATTCAAAACATTCTGGGATCGCAACCCCAGCGATCTTAGGAATTATTCTACCTATCCTATTAAGCGATCTTAAGATCAGACTGCGTTCACATTTCCTAGCCAGCACTAAGATTGCATCGATCTTAGCCTCAGCCCTCCTACACTATTCCAAGAAGTACTGACTAGGTAGAGGGGTAAGAGTCCCAAAATGAAGGAATAGCTGTGGAGTCACTCTTCTTCACAAGAGTGCTTATACCATCGTTCCAGAGCAAAAGAGCACAGGGTGCAACCGTACAGTATTCAAGAGTTGTTCCCATGAATGTATGATTTATGCTTGCCTATTAGAAGCATTGTGCCCCCCCCCCCCCCCCGGACAAAGAGAGAGAAGAGAAGAATTACCTTACAGTGCACTTAACGCATGAGTAGCCCTAAGAGCCCTCAAGGACACTCAGCAAACGTCCTCCCTCCCCTCTATATGTAGGCTCTTCACTCTTTCAATCAGGAGTGTTCCCTGTAAGTGCTCTTGTACTCAGGTGAAACCACTGTGCAATTCTTTCACTAAGATCGCAGTGATCTTAGTGCTGGAAAAGGAATAGTGAAGTGATTCCAGGACCTACTATTCCTGACAGGCCTGCAACCACTGCATTAGATATGGTAGACTGGCCAGGTCTTATGATATGTGCCTACACTAAGATCCCTGGGGTTGCGATCCCAGGATGTTTTGAATTAAGCTCCAGGAAGATCTTAGAAGGGTCCTGGTCCTGTTCCAAGTCCTGGGGCCTGACCTTCAGCAGTTTACTACTAAAACACTGTAGGCAAATAAACCCCTATATATGGTGAAAACTTACTTTGCAGGATCTAGGTGTGCTGACTCCTGGAATGCCCTTGCCAATCTGGGACTTATAGCTATAGCTGACAATCTCAAAATTCACTGACGATTCGTCTTTCTCAGTGGAGAGGTATGCTCCTGTCAAAGATTCCTTCCTATGTAATTCCTATGGTTCGTATGTAATCATGCATATATAGTGAGAAGGGTTAGAGGCAGGCTATATGAACGAAGCCTGTGCTTGGACGAAATAAT
Organism: Acholoe squamosa; assembly: GCA_949317995.1. Classification (NCBI taxonomy): domain Eukaryota; kingdom Metazoa; phylum Annelida; class Polychaeta; order Phyllodocida; family Polynoidae; genus Acholoe; species Acholoe squamosa. Next base: position 31,226,987 of record OX439049.1, on the reverse strand, counting down.
CTAGCTGCTGAAAAACTGCATTCGCCAGATAAGTGCCAATGGACTATTCCAGGTATTATCATTATTTTACACCTTTATTAATTTCTTCACCATACAGGCCCCAGCTCTGTCCACAAGCCTACCACCTGCCCCTATCTATTTACTCAATAGTAGGCGGGGTCACTAAAGCACCGAACCCCGCCTCCTCCAGTGGGATCCAGTGAGCTGCTCACACGTCATCCCAACACGGATGTCATGACAGCCAAACCGGATTATTCTGGCCACAACCCCACTGCGACATACCAGTGGATGCTATTTTGGGACCAGGGCATACCTGAATGACACACCCTTGTCCCTCATTGGTCCATGTGGCGAGCTGCTCTCCGACTGGTTTTGCACCACCAAGGTTGCACCTGACGGAGAACAGACATCATCATTACCAGGAGCTGTTCAGCTGAGTATATAACACCCTGCACAAGCAGCTCCCAGTATCTCTAACTTACATCTCTTCACACCATACCTATACCTCATATCAGGACCTAGGACAGGTTGAGCTATTGGCTCAGGGACAGAGCTTGGACACTGACGAGTGTATCATCAAATTGTTACCACCTGTATGAACACTCATGTCAGCTGTGCAATAAAGAGGATCAAATGAACTTCTCTGGATTCAGTGTTTATCACTTGTAATGGTTCATTGACATAAGGATAAATCTATGGTGGCAATAAAAATATAGTGGATTGTTATGATTGTATAATCGTAAAGCTAATGGTGAAAGTCTCAAGCATTTATTGAATACACAATGTATGTTACTAAGATAGAAGTTATGCTATCTTTCATTATTTGACCGTCTATGTGGGTGTATGAATAAACATTATTTGTTGTCGGCAAGCATTTATCTGCTCCTTGTAATTACCTTATCTATCATAAGATACAATGCAGGTAGAGCTTCTTTCACTTCGAAGCAACCTTCAGTTCAGTAAATGCCACTTAAGCAACTTTAAGTGGAGTTTACGATCTAAAAGTTGCTTGAAGAGTGACTTTAAGAAAATGAATGTTAATTTTTTGTTGTTGTAATTTTCAGCCACACTTAACAACCTATGTTTGAGAAAAGATTTCCAAAGTACTATTACGGATATCTTATGTAATTGTATCTTATCTAGAGGATATGACAAGAATTTTAATTATGAATTATACTTGGATGTATAGATATTATATTGTCACCTGCCCCGTCATATACTGATGCACAGCTTTATCTGTTAATATGAGTGACTTGTCTATTTTAGTTTTTATTTTGCAGAGGTTCCAGTTTAGATTATTGAATATTTGCAATACTAACTGGAAATAATTTCAGAATTTTTCATAGATCAGCGATTTAATGGTTTACATGATAGGCGATATTGAATCATGACATGCTATCATACCTATCCTCTTTTCATATAGAATACAAATGGACAGGGAGGTGTTACAGAGATTATAAAATGCAGTGTCATTTACGACCATAGATATTTATACATCACATAATATGAATTCCAGTCTGCTATCTTTGATAGTGGGTATTACCAGATGATATTATAGGGAAATGGATTTTCACCATATTACATCACACATTTAAGCCGATAGAATCTATATTATAACCTGAAAACAGAAAAGATTAGATTGCTTTCCTTTTCGCTTTCTTCCCAACAAATCATTTCTTCCAAAAGTAGAGCTCAAATCTATATGGATGTAGCTTGTGCAAAGTCAAAGCAAAATAAATGTTTGGTAGATATCAATATCTGTCTTTCTTATTAATATCTCGCCAAGACTGGTTAAGATTTGCCCGGATTCACATTTGTCCATCTCTACTATCCTTCTCCTCATCTTCATCTTTACCACCTTCTCCTTTATCGGCTTCATCTATTTTGTCCTCATGGTCTTTTTCTCCCTCCTTAACTGTCCCACCATCTGGCATGTATGTTTTAGCCTCAATATCCTGTTCGGCAATGGGTTCAGTACCATCCTTGTTTTCACCATTTTCTTCTACATTGTTTGCTCAGTATTATCATCAGCTAAGTTTTCTTTCTGATCATCTTTCTTGGTGTTACCATTTTGTGATTCAGCACTTTGTTTGGGTTCATCATCAGGTGATACATCTTCCTGATGAGTCTGTTCGGCAGCAGTAGCATCAACAGGTCCTTCAGATTGTTTTGTTTCTGCATCTTTTTTCTCCCCATTCTGCTCACTGCTACCGATGTCAGCACTGTCATTATCTTTACTTCGTTCAGCGTCATTTTTGTCATCTTCTGGTTGCTCAGAAGCTTCAGCTTGATTTTCCTCCTGGTCTGGCTCATTGGATTCTGGCCTATCATTTTCAGTTTTGTCTCCCTCCTCCGATGAGACATTTGAAACAGGTAATTGAACCTTTGCTGCAGATTTTGCAGTAAGCTTCTCTGGTGATTTTACAACCATCTCGAAAATGGAATCAGGGATGTCTTCCCACATTAATGCAGTATGGAGGTCAAGCATATGGGGCGGAGGAGTTCTTCTGTCCATGGCTGCAGATGAAGAGCTTGGTCCTGCCTGAGTCAATTTGTTTGAGTCTTCCTTCTGAGCCATAGTGTCGACATAACGGTTAAGGAACAGGAGGTGCATATCAAGGCTTTGGAGCGCTGTGCGTTGTTCCCGCTGCATGGCTTCTGGTATCACAGGATGGCCAGTGTATTCTTCGTCCTTGTCCTCATCTTCATCTGATTATGAATAAAGACACTATCTGTAGATTAACATCTTAGCATTGTCATAAAAAAAAAGAGATATATCCCCAGGAAGTGTTTTTCATGAATTCTTACTTGCACTTTATAATACCAATACTCTTTCTTATTCTAGAAGTTCTTAGTCTAGAGGTGTAAACGGCTATTCTAGGTGCTATGAGACAATCTCTATTCTCAGATGTTCATCAAAATAAAGCATTAGATCATGAATTCACCTTCTTCAATGGGTATATCTGGTTCGATCGGCTCCTCCAAACCAAACAGGACTTTAATTCTGTGCAGAAGATGTGACCAAACCTCATTCTCAAACACACTGCCCATGTCAAACCGTGCCTGAGGGAGTATAGAGCAGAATAGATGGAGCAATGCCCTAAAGCAACATGATGCACTTAACAAATGTAACAAGTAAATCTCTGTCCTGCTTTGGTGCCTCGTGCTAAACCCTCAGAATTGTATTAGTGATGCATTTTCAGTTCGATGCATGACTGCACACCTGAGATGGATCACTATGGCAAAGGGGACACCCTCTAAAATGTTAATTAGTCTCACATAAATGTAAAAAAGCTCAATATAATTTGCATTTCACTGATTTCTAATGTACATGCAAGATATTGATAGAAGAGGAATGACACGTTTCTATCTACCTCTGCGAAGGCCGCTGTAACAATACCGATGAACAAGTTGACAAGGACAAATACAATGGTCAGAGCATAAACTATCAAATAGATAGGTCCAAACACACTGGAATATTAAGATAAGATAATTTAAATTGAGTTATGAGTTTGAGTTTCCAATTAGAATAGCATTCATTAGACAAAGACAGGAGGGTAAGGGTATATGAAAGTTGAAAAATAAAAGCAACACCATAATTATTAAGGTGTTAGTTACAGGGCGGTGAAAATCAAAACCGACTATTCTTGCTGTATTCTCTATCAGCTTTCTATTGCAAACATAGGATCATAGTGGTCAACTTGACAGATATGCAAGGATCGGTCATTTCACTTTAGGTACAGTAGAAAAAGCTCCTCAAAAACAGTTACTTACGCACTGACATTGTACAGACCGCGGTAGTCAAACTTGCCGAGTAGTGTTGAATAGAGCGATTCTAAGGACCTGACAAAGCTAGAGTAATCATACATATGTCTCCCAAATACCGTCATCCCAAACCTGGTAAGATAGACGTGGTAAAATGTATTTCAAAAACTGTTTTCTTGAAAAAAGAAGACACCCTTTTGATTCAAAAATTTTTTATAGAGTAAAATTAATATAACCAGGTTCTGTCTGGTAGTTTTGCCATCTGGGTTCAGATATAAAAGAGGTACAGCTACTTCTCTGTGGACCTTGACATTGATGGTATGATGGTGATAAGGGATATCAAACCACAACTTAATTGTATTACTTTGTATTGTATAGCTAGTGAATGACTCTCCAAGTAAACAGCTAGATTACTCAATATTCCAAATGTTCACATGGTCATATGATAGTGCAACCCTACTACCTGCCATTCAACTTGGTCAGATGTTACCCAAACCCTAATATCTGCCATATATTTTGGTCATATGATGGCTTCATGACCAATCCTAATACCTGCCATCAAATTCGGTGATCTATGTTATCCAGGTCAGTAAAGGTCAAATCCCACATGGCAAAAAATAGGTATCTTTCGCCATGTGGGATTCGACCTTAAGAAAAAGATATATATCACTCTGAATTAATCATGAGTAAACCCATATCAAACATGTCACCGATAATTATCACAAAGAAAAGCATCCAGTTCATTGCCCCCAATCAGTATTTTCAATCGGTAAAGGATGCTTTAATTAGATTTTGAACCTGCTTGCAGTCTTCAGCCACAAACATTATAACCATGACTTACATACTGAAGGCCATATAGATGGAGCTAAAGACAATAGCATAGCTTAGAAGGTCTTTCCGCACCAGTCGCATTGACATAGCAAGGTCCCGCACCTGGCATTGAAGTAGAGGCACTGTCATTGAATATTAGTTAAAACGATACATTAAGGTACCATTATGGGACTACTCATACTACTCATGGTATGCCTAAATGAGGTAATAGGAGGAAATTCTTATTAACCTATAGGTTAATAAGATATATCCAAAAGCCCTGTGCATGTCTTTTCTCATTTTGACATCACAGTGCCAAAATGACTGCTGTTGACATATTTTGCACCACAAACAAGTTGCCAAAAATGAACATATCATCATGCCTAGATCCCAAAACTGTGCAGAAGGGACTTTTATTGATTTAGGAATTGATTAAATAATTGTCTAAGATGATATGCATTGAACTAACTAATAAAACTGTTTTTATTCTGATTGATTCTCTATTACCTTACCTGTTGTGAGAAATTGAGGATGCGTAGAGTCTTGATAGTCACAAGAAAACAGGTGAGACCGACTATGGCGTTATAGCCAATTTCATAGGTAGACAGCTGCATATAGCCAATGTTGGCATCTGGAGGGCCGATGTACATGATCATATCAAAACACACATCATTCAATCGAAACATATAACACATATAACAGTCAGAATAACAGCTCAGTGATTCACCGAATGCTACATGACGGGGGGCCTCAGGCATTACACCATTTTGTTGGGTTAACACAAAATGTAAATTTGATCTACTTTAATACTGATTTTTTTACTACTTTAATTCTGCTAGTGGGATAATTTTGTATGTACCTTTGTCTTCACTGATTTTCTTGGTGATGTAGCGGGTGTAAGCTTCTTTAGTCCCATACATACCAACTGACACAAATGCCATGAAAAAGAAGATGACTTCTACGATGTTCCACGGGTCCTTGAAATAACCTCTGGGAATTTGAAATAGTACACATTAGTGCATATTAACGAAAACTGAATGGTCCAATGGACTGAGCCACTTGGACAAAACTTTCTTTATCATCTAAATATTTAGATTTCGTAGTTTACGCAGTGATAAAATTTTTATCATGGTGCATGGATGCCATACCTCAAATTGAAATACAAATTGAAATAAACTAGGAATGGGGTTATGAGGCCCCTAAGTCTCAAAATGCCCTATCCCTCAAAAAATATCAATTAACGTCTGTTATTACGGGAGGAATTCAACATTATGGTTCTACATGTATCGGTTTATGATATATCTCTTACCTTGTGTCTCCCTTAAACTTCAGCATCTGCTGTAGGGCCAGGAGGAGGAGAACAACACAGAAGACTGCCATGAGTGCCACTGTTATCTCACCTTTGGTACCTACTCCAGCATACGCATGGAATGAATCGACATTAATCCGTGGTAACACAGCACCTGTAAATGATAATATAGGAGAAATATGCATCATTTCAGAATGATTACATTTTCATTATTGTCTGAATGAATTTCAATAATTTTCTGCTGAAATGAAATGAATGGAAGCAAATACACAATAATACCTCTGTCAACGAGTGGTGACATCTTTACCTGTTATATTGCTAAACAAGTGGCAGAATTCGTATCCCTATTAGCCTATAGCTTTAATAGTGCAGGGCAATCATATTAGCCTTGATTACATGCCGGCCCCCTTAGACAGTCTACATGCATTTCGACCTCCTTTTGAGTTGATAAGCAAATGGTTTTTGTGGACAGTATTAGCATATATACCTGTTGCTGGGAACTCAAATAGGCAGATGAGAGAGGCGAACACATGAACATTTGCATTATAGATTGTAGTTTCAAAAAACACAGCCCGAGTCAACCTGTCTACCCAATTGTTCTGTTGTAGTTGTTGTAGTATAAATAGCGCTGCAGCTGAATTGTGACCAAGTTCAGCAACGTAACCACCTCCACCGTACACATTTACCACGCCAAAGTAAGGGATATTCTGAAATGATAACATTTCAGTTATGAATTGTAATGTAATTTGTGAGGGGCATTCTATAATATACTAATATTTATTCCATGCAATGCTATATCAATTAGGCAATATTAAGATTTTCTTTTCAATTGTCATTTAGCAGTTATTGTGTAACAATGTCGTTAGTTTAAGTGGAACAATGATATTGCCGGACAAAATGGAATCCTTGATCTGTTTTCTAATTTACGACATTATGCACACCTGCAGATCAATGAATGATTGGTATGTGAAGGCCTTTTCCAGCCTGCTGAAACTTCTGTTAGCATTAGCTGGTTTGTCCCAGCCTGGTCTCCAGTCTCGGTCTTCTTGTACAAACAAGCCATAGTCGGGCCGACAGTAGAGAGATGGTATATGCTTCGCACAGTCATCTGGAAGTATGACAGGCATTAACCACATGAATTAAGCCTCTAATGTAAGTACTATACGGTATACAAGATACTTAGGCTAAAAAAAAAATCATCTACCTGATTCTTTGAGATAGTCCAAACCATTTTGCGGCAACATGGAAAACAAATGAGAAGTATAAAAATATGCAAAGGATATACCTAGAGAAGGTACTAACTGGACACCCAAAGATTATATTCATGAAAAAATGATGGAGAATACGAAAAAAAAATCCAAAATCCTGAGAAAATCACAAAATAAAAAAAAAAGTTTAGGGTCGGTCCTGTTTTGGTAGGGTCGGTCGGGTGACTAGGAAAAAACCTTTTTATTTAGGGAGTGGCCATTATTTATCAACAGGGGGGGGGGTGGTGGGTTTTCGCGTGGACGCGCGGAAATTTTTTACGCCCCCCCCTCGACGGCAGTCAAAATTTTTTGTGCCCCCCCCGTGCCGGAGGCGCGGAGAGTTTTCGCGCCTCTCTTTGATCTATAGTAGCGCGCTGGCTTTTTTGCTAAAAAGAGGGTGAATTTTTTTAGCCCCCCCTCAAGAGGGGTCAAAATTTTTTTAGCCCCCCCTCGGGAGGGGTCTGAAAATTTTACGCCCCCCCCCTCAAACCCACCCTCCCCCCTGTTGATAAATAATGACCACTCCCTTATTTGGCATTAGTATACAGTAGATTAATAGGCTTGAATAGGCCTATAGCCCTGCAAAGTTTATTTACCAGTGCTGCTTTCATTCACCTATTATAGTGTTGATACACCCTATTTGCCATCATGATGCATTTAATGCAGCCTTCGAAAATTGACTCACAGGACTGCAATCCATGTGACGACTATAATTATATACGCTTGGCTGTGTAGTATTATTGTTATAGCCTAGCTATCTGATGCTATGAAAATCATCCTTACACACAAAAGAATCAGTTAAGTTGGCCACACCAACTTTTGACTATGGAGCACAATCATTTGGTCATCTAATCGCATTATTGTCAGCTGATATCCAAATGTCATTTTCATATCAGACATTGATATCATCTTTGTTATGAATTATTTTGTGATGAATTACACAAATCTAGACCCGATGCAGGATTGGGGAGTTAGATCACTTCATACAGGTTAGCGAATCAGCCTGTATAAGTGCTCATTGATTTCGACAAGGCTATACCCCCGGCTCTTATTCAAGATTATTGTTTATTCAATACTTAAATTATAGTGAATTTTCAAATTCCAAGAGCTTCTAACCCCAGGGCTTATTTAAAACTTGTGCTTTTACCAGGCAATACTGTATATTGGCTTTGGCGCTGATGATGTGGTGCTTATAGAGTTATTAAAGCAGGGCCAAAAACAATGGTCCTAAGATAAACACAAACCTGGATGTACCCTGAGCTGTCTTAGCCGCACAGTGCCCAGTCTGACGGCTGATCTGTCATTCAGGTAGACACGTGCCCAGCGGGGTGTGGGCTGCCCATTGTAGTATCTTTGCCAGTAAAGGTTGGGGATAAGGGTTTCACGTAACCACGCCCACATCTTGTGTCCATCGTTCACCTGGATAGAGCAATAAGCATCCTTTTTATTTGAAGTTCTCAGCTGAATTGATCTTACTTAGCGAAAAAAACTCAACAAACCTTATCATGACTAGGCTGAATTGAGATTCTGCTGGCCATGCTGAATTGAGATTCATTCCGTCATGTATGTGTACAGCAATATGTATGTCAAATCGAGCATACCTCGATTTATGGGAGATATGCTAACTTTGTGTGGGCCTCATGATGTACTTTTGTTGTCAAGATATCCACAAAGAGTCGACATGGCGAGTGGATGCAACATTGGTGAGCTATACTCAACATGTTAGCATCCATATGTCCCTTAATGAAATGAAGTGCTAACCTTCTCAATAGACATGTAATCTCCTACAGCTTGTGACTTGAGCATTCCCAGCATAGAGCGCCGCATGTAGAAGTCACTGTGGTCTCTGCTGCCCCAGGCTAGGTACATCACCTAATCAAGGAACCAATCCACTTAAGATATTCATGTTAGGACTATTTCCAATTAGCAAATTGTCATGAATTATCAGTCCATACCTTAAAGACAAATGTCTATTTGAGAGTTTATCGGCTGCCATGTACATGTTACGGACTGCCATATGACATTCATATTCAAAATATAAATGATGATAATAATGAAAGCTCTGGTATTCTCTTGAGGAGATGTGAGAAGAGACATATGACCTATTACCAGTATAAGGAAGACAGCATGGAATGCGAGTTCCGTTATCGTTTGCCACATGAGTTTGTCACGTAGACCAACGTAGCGTGCCTTGACCAGCTCTGACTTCTTCAGCGGTACATACTTCTTCTGTTCTGTTGGCGCTGCCTCTGCTGTTAACATGATTAGAAAATAATTACTGCCTTTTTTATATCAGCATATTACATGTTAGGGCTCCAGTAAGGAATTATGACCCTTGGTCATGATAATCATGTTGGTCCCTTAGGACCAAAACCCATTACCCGATTTAGCACTAATCGGTACTTTTATTGACCGAAAATTGCATAAATCACATAGATATTGCATAGTTTGAGCTGACAGGATGTTGAGATCTAAGAATATGCCCCTGATTCTGTGGCCCATTGTGCAACGTACCGATTCTGTTGAATATTTCATCTCTATTCCCGATTTTAACATATCAAACATGTTAGAAATTTCTGGTAGGCAAAGTACTGGATTATACTATCATCTCTGAGGAAATATCTTGTCATAGCTTTGATTCCCATCTGATTTATAGCATATGGCACATTCACCAATATGACTTTAATTCAAGACACATTAATTTTCATAATAAAATGCTACACTGGCCGATTCTGCAACCGATTTTGATGTGTGTCCTCATCATATTGGTATGGTCAGTCAGTTTTGTACAATCGTGTAATGGGTTTAGGCCCTAATGCAACAATATTGCTGAACATGCACTATTGCATCTTATATCTTAACATTATACAGAGAAAGCTGAAGGACATTGATTTTCTGGGATGGAGTGAATATGACTATTTCAGAAAGCTTTGGTTCTTCATCACCTTACTATGGAACAAGGTACCATTTGATACCCTAGAGTACAAAACACCTATAGGGCCACATACCCACTTTGTGTTCTTCCTCCTCTTTCTCCTCTATAGAGACTGGTCCACTCTTATTGCCATCCTCCTCGTCTAACTTCTTGAATATACAGGATAGGAGGAGAGCCAGTGCAACCACCTGCAGGAAGATTGCAAGAGAAAGTGAAATGAAATCATTACCTACACTGTCAGCCCGCCGCAAGGGTTTTACAGTAGAATTACTTATTATTCTGGAATACAGCTGTGCCTATTGTACGTATAAAACCAATGACCACATAGCTACAACAGGGGTAATTGTAGCCCATTTACAATTGTAGCTGCGAATGTAAGTACGGAGTAATGGAATCTCAAAGCTGCTAGTTAAAAAAATGAATTAAGTACTTTCAAATCTGGAAGTTACTATAACACAACGTGGGAAAACGTAACATTACAGGGATTTAGTGTCACTTATGGCCAATAGATGGCACATAAGTGCGAACTATGATGTATCCTTATTCATTGTGAGGGGATGATAGTCCACTTCTCTTTGTCTGATTTTTATAATCAATATACCAAAATAATCCCCAAGACCTTCTCAGTTGAAATACATGTGATTTACCGGGTCCATCTATATTATATTGAACAACTACTTACTGGAGAAGTTCGATATTCCTAAATTACTGAAGGTCACAGTTCATGGCAATCGATGTGTTTTTTTACAATTATTATGTCCCAATGACCGGTAAAAGAAAAATGCCAACACATTTCACTTTGTTTTGCCACCTAGATGCTGTAAATGGCACAAAATCCCCAGGATGTTACATTTTCCCGTGTTGTGTCAATTTGATAAATCCATGAATTCGACATTGATACCTATGGACATTATGAAAATCTCAAGAGCTAGAAAGCTGGTATTGGCACATACCTTAAATGGCTGGATGATGAAGATATTCTCAAAGAAGCAGAGGAAGAAGGCAGACAGCCATCCCTCTGCTTTGACCTTTCCCCAGTCCAAGCTGTACAGCATGACAAAGAATCCTGCGGCAAGTATGGTCAGTACCGACAGCACCCATCCTATTACCTGAGGAATTAAACACAGAGAGCCAGCACCCAGCTTATTATCCACAGTATTAAAGGTATATTCCGCTATTTGATAAATCAAAAACTACCATCAGTTTCTCCAAATGACTTGGGATTATGTAAGTTTTATATATTATGAGATAGCCGAAGCAATAAAAACCATAGTTCATTGTATTAGTTCCAGATTTATTGACATCTAAAGATGGGAAATCCTTAACTATGGCCGCTTATGGAAAAAACCCCTATTTTTCAACATTTTCTCTAATATTGAAAAATTGACCATGGCTATATTAACTAAACTTCTCATATTCTTAGTATACATCATTTGTACCATGATCAAGTGATAAAAATAGGTAGTCATTAGACAAACAAAAGAGCCATGAATAATTTAACGAAAAAAGTGCAAATAAAAAATATTTAAATTGCTTAAGGTTCACACTACAGGAAAGAAACTGCCGGGAATTTGTTCACTAGACTTTGCAGGGATTGAGATACAATCACCACGATATTTTATGAACAAAGAATTTAAAGGTTACCGGCAGAATCTAGAAGCAACAGATTTATGAAAATATTTTCTTTTTACTCCATGACTGAAATCTATTACATTGACCAATAGTGAATCTTAGTGCTGTGGTAGGACAAATGCAAAAATCTATTGTTCAACAGGTTGATAATGAGGGAAATGAGCATAAATCATAAGTTTAGGTAGCTTCAATTTTTCGCCACCAGGTGGCGATGACATATATGGTGGAACCTTTAAACATTAGACAGCCAGCTACCAGCCCAAACACATAGTTGCAGGCACTCTGCCTATCATAGTAGGAGAGTGTTAAAGGGACAGCTACCAACTCTATAGGGGGTATGGAAATGAATTGAAAAGATATAGTTAAACTCAAGAGAAATTTGGCTCTGACCTCAATCAACACAAGTTCCTCTGCTGATCCCTTGTATAGTGTATGTTCACATAGCTGCTGCCATCTCAATATGCCTGGTCACAAACCACTGCACCCTATGATTATATACCCATCCCGTCAGGACATTTGTATGCTAATATCATAGGATAAAAATACTTACTGAGAACCACCAGGGCAATGGGTACTTCCTACGGTACTTCTTTACCTCCAGTGCTTCCCCTCTTGAGAGTTTCTCCTTTGGTTTATCCATACAAATAGGAGGTTCCAACCCAGTCCTTGGCTGGCCAGGTTTGCTAGGTCTAGGTCTTGCTTTAGAGAAGAAGAGTATGATTATTGTGCTGATGGGGATAGAGGTAAGGCTGGACATGACGCTAATATACAGTATGTCGAGGGATAAGGTGATAGGCCCGATGCGGACTTGGGTATCCTCCGTGGTCTGTTCAGGTGTTCGATACCACATAGCATTGGACACCATGGTTATAAACAACAGTGTTACCCCAGCAGTCAGCCTCTGCGCTCGTGTGAAGCTGTTACGCTCTGGTCTTGCAAATACTGACACCCAGAGGTGTTCATCTGCTAGCTTCCTTCGTGAGGAGGTGAAGAAGAGGTTCTTGGTGTCAAGGATTTGTTCTGCACCAGCAACTGGGAGGACTCTCTCTATTGCTCCATCATCTTCTTCCACTGCCAGCCACCGGTCACACATGAAGTAGTTGCTGCAAAATGGCAATAAATTATTGTGAATTGATTAAGGGCAGAATAAGAGCTTTTACATAATTTTCCCTTTTGATCGAGCATGCTCGATCAAAAGGGAAAATCGGTGCTGTATTCACACCTCATGCATGAGGTGTGAATACAGCACCGATGAGTTACTTGCTGTTGCTGCATTGACGTGTCATAGCCTGTTGTTAGGTGAATGCACTATAAAAGGTTTGATACTTTCCATCGGTCTGTTAACCTGGGGCTCGATAGATTTCAATATCCCTGACAACAACATAGCGACTATATTAAGTCTACGGGGCCCATGTGGTCATCAGGTATATTGAAACAAGGCCAAATTACAAAGACAGAGAATTCCTGAGATCATGTTTGAATTTTACCGAAAAGAAATTGATTACTGTGTCTTTATGGGTTGCTATAGTCTGCTGTCCCTTGTTTAAAATTACCCAAGTTTACATGTAGCCGTTCAGTCATAACAGCAATAGCTTACGTTTGTCTTGTCTGGATATCCTCTACAATGACCTTGTCCAGGTACCAGCTTTTGTTGCTCCACTCGCCACTGTTGTCATGCCACACCCGGAAGTAGGTCAAGTCTCCCAGAGGACCTGATGTAGCCATCAAGAAGCCACGCGATGTCCCCCGCCCAAAACCCTGCAATATGTTTTTTCCCCCAATCAATTAGTGTTTTTGAACTGAATTCGATTCACTTATATATAATATGGTTGATTCAAGATAAAAAAAAAAAAGGAACACTGTTCAATACGTCTTATCACTTCGAAGTTATAGAAATATTGTTGGCTTATAACACCAATTTATTCAAAAGACTTTGTTTCATTATATTTTAGATTTATCAGCTAGGCCTATCTAGAAGAGCAGGTAACTATTCATGTCAACTTAACAAAGTCTGTCTGTAACTGTTTTTGGATGATGCTTGAAGTAAAGATGTCCAACTTAATGTTCTGGTGAATTTCGACAGAAGGGTAACAGACATCCTGAGATAGATTCTGAAGTCGTGCTGTGTCTGTAGGGCTATTTATAGCATCCTTGATATACTAAAACTGTAATTGTCACAACGGTATCTTTGCCAGAATGACTCATAAGCTTTTATTGTAGGCCCTTATTCATTGCAGTGTTAGTTCACTGCTTCCTGTTCAACTGCTTGTTTTATAGTTCTGACTAGTTGTAGTCAAAGTTTTCTGACTAAAGGAGAGTTAAGAAATAAAATTGTACCTCATCATCTTTGATTTCACCATTTTATGGAAATGTGAACAAGTGAAAAGACACAAAACTAATAAAAGACAATACAACAGAGATTAATTCCTACTGTTGATTATGTTTTCTTACCTTATGGTACTGGTCATCCAGGAGTCGTATGCCTGTGTCGGCTGATTCACCAGAGATGATAAAGGCTACGTTAGACTTGGTGTTGCTGGCTCGTCTCAAACCTGTTACCACCGTGATGTGGTACAGGTATTGGTCACGCGGCTTATTGTCAATCAAAGGCTGTGTCGTCCACTGCAATGTCAAATTGAGGGATTCAGTCTTTGAACAAGAACTTCTCTACTACTATTTACTTACAATTATCAGCTTATGTATTGATTTAGTTCCACAAGAGCTAAAAAATATAATATAGGCGGAATATGCGCTTTAAGAAGTGATATAGTTTTGTACAGCATAAGGGCTGACATGTTGGTCATGATCATACACCGCGGACATTGATAGGCCAAAAATGACCATTTTTCTCTGATCCAATGATGCATTCAGAAGCAAACATTTTAGAGGGGATAGCAATCATGAATTTAGATGACATACTTTTGTGTTCCATGCTTTACTGGGATATGAAATGAGGAAGATGTTGCCATTAATCGAATAAGACGTCTTTAGACCCTGGTGAAAATTATAGTTATCAGTTTTATGAATTACGCAGCCGATAAAATAGTCAATAAACATACATAAGAGTATTTGTGTATAGCCAAGCAAAAAGGGTCCCCCAGGGAAAAAGTCAATTTTCAAATTCAGGCCATGAACTTTCCAATGATATATTACATGAGAAAATATATCTGCTAGTTTCAGAGTTACGGCTCTATTAACTTAGATGGTTACCGACCTATTCAAATCCCAAATAAGGTCTACCATGTATATTTCATGAGATATATCAGATGATATGTATAATTAGGCATAATTCTGCAAATTAGGGAAATTGTCATATTCTTCATGGTGTAGAGGTACACTTTACTAAACCATAGGAGTTGGGTACCGTCTGACGTGGCGGGTGAGTCGAGTCGTCGGACGTTCCTCAGGTTCCGGATAGGTGGCAGCACCGATCCGGGTCTGTGGGGACATCTGACGACGAACACCTGGGTCCGTATATAAAGCCCAGGGCTCAGCCGCTGCGTCAGAGGCCCTTCTGGCCTCCACACTATGTAAACCACTGCCTTTTAATATTAGCTGCCTCTTTGATATCATTCGGCAGCCGTGAGTGTGCATTAAGTAATAAACCTAACCGTTGGCATACACTTGGAATACTGTCTTACTCTTTCTTTCCGAATCGTAAGACCCGAACCCCCCAGGTCCGTAAGGCCACAAACCCTTACATTGGTGCCGTGACCAGTTAATTCTGGTGTATAGCCCGGACGTTATAACGTCCGAACGGCTAGTACATGGGTTAGACACCCTTAGGGAAGCTAACCCAGCAGGGCAATCACTTGCCCAAGAGAATGGAAATGGATCGCTAATGCTCCAAGCCCATTCGGACTCACAAGATGCAGAATCAGCATCCTGGAGAGATCCCGGACCCCACTATAATGATAGTGAGGAGAATCTGCCAGACTCTGTACGACGCGAACAGTCCATACAGAGACAAAGTAACTTAATAGGCCAACATTCAATTGTTGACGAATTATGTGATTCGATGTTCGAAGTCGGTGGTAGTACTAACCCAGAACATCCGGCACCAATGCGAAAAAGGGTAACATTCGGAGAACTACCTTATAGGTTACCCAGGCCCGAATTACCAATATTAGATTATAGCGCTATAGATGGCGACTTAACCTATGCGGTACCGGAAGGTGAAGAATTAAAACGACCGGATGTCCTGTTGTTGAATGAAACTTATGTAACTTTGAACGAGAATTTAAATACCTTGGTCAAAGCTAAGGATGAAGTATTGCATGAAAAACTTCAAATGGAAGAGGACCTAACTGGCATGCGAAAGGAATTCGAAGCCAGAAGGAGCGAGTACATGAAAGAACTCGAGAGTGAAGAACTAAAACTTCAATCTATGAGAGATTCATTCAATAAAGAATATGACAATAGGCACATTCGTATCCAAACATACATAGATACGAACGACCAACTAAACCTTGATAAGACAAAATTCGAATCCGAAATTCGCCATTATCAGGAGGAGTTGGATAAATTGAAACTTCAGTGCAGTAAACAAGCTGAAGATAATGAGACCATCCGGGTAGGCATCATAGCTTACAACAAACAACTGGAGGAGGATAGACAGAAACTCACGAATGAGCTTCAGGAATTGCAGGCCACTGCAATAACTCTAGATAAATATGTAGAAGCAGCCCAGTTAACTATAGGTAATATAGACCCAGCTGTGGTATCTACAATGTTGGGAAAGACATCTAAAGATGCAACCCCAATTAGATACAGCCCATTCGTTGATGATGGGGCTGATAAGAATGTGGTATCCGGAATCTATAAGAAACCGGATAATGCTGCAGTAAATGGAACCGCATCTAAACCAGTAGTTCCAATGCTGGATACGATAGGACCAGCACCACCCATACCAGATTTGAGTCACAAAATCAAAGCGACTCACGATGGTGCTACAGGGAATAATAATAATTCACCCGTGGCACAACCAAGAGCACCCGGACCAATGAGACATATGTTGACACCACCTTCATATTTCCCCCAACCCGGCCACAGTACACCAGCAGTACCAAGATTACCGAATCCACCCCCAGGTTCTGGTAATGGTCCTACTGATGGACGTTTTCCGAGACCAAATCCGCCACAAAACAATATCAACGGCGGTACGTACCAACCGAGAACATCTTCCTATGGATATAGAAATAATTATAATCCATCGGGAAGTGGCAATTATCAGAATGGTAATAGCTATAACCAGGGAGGGAATCAAAATGATTCTTACCCTAGATATGCTTCTTCTGGAAACACCGGTCACAATAGTGGATACCCTGGTGGTTCATCTGGAGGCTATAATAATAATGGTCCACCAGGAGGAAACCCTCCAGGCGGCCCAGGAGGATCCGGATTCGGAGGATCAGGATCAGGAGGAGATGGCAGGAAACCTAACAGGAGAACTTCTATGCCTGCAGGGATGCAAACCATCTTTGATAGAAGCCAATGTATACAAAACCTTGGCATTGACTGCTACCGAAAGGGAGCAGACGGCATGGAAGTCATGAACTGGAGCATGCGAGAAGCAGATAGACTACGCGGATGCAATAATCCGGCACGTAGGCAGGCACGGATACCCCCTCCATATGATTCTAATGATCCATGGAAGGACAGGTATCAAGCTTTTGTTGACGAAGTCA
Source organism: Acholoe squamosa (assembly GCA_949317995.1). Taxonomy (NCBI): domain Eukaryota; kingdom Metazoa; phylum Annelida; class Polychaeta; order Phyllodocida; family Polynoidae; genus Acholoe; species Acholoe squamosa. Next base: position 31,209,602 of record OX439049.1, on the reverse strand, counting down.
ATTGTAGTGGCTGGACAAAAGAAGAAGCTCTGCCATATTTGATTTGTTGGTTAAATAAAGGCGGAAAAGTAGCTCTCAACCAATGGAGAGCAGCTTACGGAATATATGGTACCTATGATCAATTGGTCGAATGTGCCGCATACCTTTTCGGATCAATCGTTAGAGAAGATCCGTGGGTAAGCTTTAAGAAGAGGACACAAAAACCTAAAGAATCACACAAAGTCTTTGGTTTGGAGCTACAGGACTTGCTTTCGAAAGCACGTCCAAATTGGGCTCATGATGATGATTGTTATCTACAAGAATTGTTTATACAATTCTACAGTGGATTGCGTGATCCGGACCACAAGCAAGTGGTCTGGGACTCTTGGAAAGATGACACTTCCTTCAGTGATCTGTTCATAGCAATCGATGGACATGACATGAAGAAACGTCTGGTAGGTCTCGGACCTAATCCAATAAGAGCAGCTCCATTCCAATACGGAGGTACACCTGCTCCGGTATATGATACTTCCCAATTGGCTCCGGTTGAATCGAATGAAGTTGATGAGAATGATGAATATGTCTCCGATGAAAACGGAGATTATATTGGTTCAGTGCATGTAGCTGGAAAATATTACCGACAAAAGCGGTATAGGAAAGTACATTCGAGAGGGAGAGGAGGATCAGTTGCTGGTAAAACAGCTTCCGGATCAACTCAACCTGGCAGTGTAGCCTCTACGGCGAACCCAACTGTAGCAGCCACTGTTGCTCCGACTAACATGATGGAAACATTATTAGCCGGATTAACAGAAGCTCTAAAGAGACCGAGAGTCGACAAATCCCAGAGGAGATGTTTCAGATGCCAGAAACTGGGGCATTATGCTCCAGAATGTATGGCTGAAAAACCTGTCCCTCGTAGACAGGAGAGTGTCTCTGGAGTAAGTACAGAGGAAAACTAAGGAGGGGTCTCCCCAGGGGCAAAGAAGGGGATCCCAGTGACAAATCTTGCCATGATATCACCATCCGTGATGATAGTTCACATGAAGTAACAAGATCGCCTAACACCGAGGTGGTTGTAGACACCCGGAAAGTTAGGGAAGCTGATATAACAGGTGCTATGGGAGCACAGGGGAAACCCAATATCAGTAACGAGGCAGGCGGCTATTCGTTAGCCAAGGTCTGTGGTGCCCACCTGCCCCCGGGTCATCCTTGTCTGGAATTCTTAAAAGGATGTGGATTGACTCCTGGTGTGAAAAATGACGTTCCGATTGTCACGGACATGCCCTCTGTTCTAAACGGAAGGCGGTGGTATGTTTGCCTTACTGTTAACGGAAGGTCTGCCGAATTCCTTGTGGATACGGGAGCTAGCCACTCTTGTATCTCCAAGGGGTTCTACGACCTTATACCAGATGAACATGATACTCTCAAATCGGGAGGAAGTGCTCAGACGGCTGACGGCAGTACCTTGCAAACGTATGGTAGAACTTGTGTGAGACTACAGTTAGATGGTATACATGACTATGTCATGAGCGCCACCGTTGCGGATATAGCAGATGAGGGGATACTCGGGTTGGATTTCGCATCCCTGTATGGTGCTGTATTGGAACCCCAAACAGGAGTGTTGAGTGTGAGATACCCGTACCCCGTGAAGGTTAGATGTGCACTGAGACAAGTGAGCAGTATGGCTAGTGTGGCACACACTGTGCGAATCCCTCCGGGAGTAGCCTGTGATGTGCTTGTAAGAAGTGATCCTGCAATGCGTAACAAACCTGCAGTGATAGAACCGGATGTAGTTACTTTGTCAAGTATTGGATTAAATTCTGTAGACACGATAGTAGCGAATGCATCCTGGTCGGTAGTACCTGTCTCCAATACTGGAAACACTACTATCTACTTGAAAAAGGGACAAGTTTTTGGAAACGTGACCCTTTCGGAAACTGTAACGGATAGTAAGCTAAGCTTACAGAAGGTAACAGGAGATGATGAAATTTCGGAAGACTTACTTAAGTTGTATGAAGAAACTTCATTAGAAGATCCGGAACACCGGAAAGAGTTCTATGATATGCTCTGTCAGTATCATACTGCCTTTGCCAAACCTGGTGAAAAACTAGGTACGACAAATAAGGTATTACATAAAATAGATACTGGAGATGCCGAACCCTTTAAGATACCGTATAGACGGTTACCCTTAGCAAAAAAGAGAGTAGCTGAGGATGAAATAAATAAGATGTTGGAACAGGATGTAATAGTCCCTTCCAATAGCCCATGGAGTAGTCCTGTGTGTATGGTAACAAAAAAAAGACGGTACTATCCGTTTCTGCATAGACTACAGGAAGTTGAATGGAATAACGAAAAAGAATTCGTATCCATTACCGAGAATAGATGAAACCATTGACTCCTTAGGAGGAAACAGTTGGTTTTGTACCCTAGACTTGCAATCAGGCTATTGGCAAGTGGGAATGAACCCTTCAGATATGGAGAAAACTGCATTTTCAAGTCATATTGGATTATTCCAATATAATGTAATGCCGTTTGGATTGTGCAATGCACCTGCAACATTTGAAGCAATGATGGAAACAATTCTAAGTGATTTATTGTGGAAAAGATGTCTTGTATATCTAGACGATGTCATTGTCTTCGGAAAAACATTCGAAGAATGTTCTAATAACCTAAAAATGGTACTAGAACGTACTATTTCAAATGGTCTCAAATTGAAACCTAAGAAATGCCACATGTTTAGAAAGTCCATAAATTATTTGGGCCGCATCATCAGTGATGAAGGAATAAAGGCTGATCCGGAAAAAATCGAATCAGTTACGAATAGGAATAGACCTAAAACACCCAAAGAAGTGAGGTCCTTTTTAGGATTCTGTTCCTATTACAGGGAATTTATTCCGAATTATTCTAGAGTCAGTTACCCATTACAAGCAATAGCTAACTGGACTCCAGGAAGTACCAAGGAAAAATTTCCTTGGACGCATGAACAGGAAACCGCTTTCCAAAAGCTAAAAGACCTGTTCACGAGTACTCCCGTATTGCAATATCCGAATGAGACGGATCATTTCATACTGGATACTGATGCTAGTAATGATAGCATTGGTGCAGCTCTCTCGCAAGTCCAAAATGGGAGAGAAGTGCCAATTGCCTTTGCCAGCAATACACTGAGCAAGACCCAGCGCAATTACTGCACAACCAAAAGAGAGTTGTTAGCAGTAGTCGTATATACCAAGAAGTTCAAACATTTTCTATGGGGAACGAACTTTACTTTGCGTACGGATCATTCCTCTTTAAGGTGGCTACTGAACTTCCGAGATGCTGAAGGCATGTTAGGCCGATGGCTAGCCCATTTATCCGAATATGGGCTTGAACATCAACAGATTCAGCATAGACCCGGAGTTAAGCATTTAAATGCTGATGCTTTGTCTCGAATACCAATCCGGAAATGTGATAATCCGGATTGTACTGATTGTGGAGCTCATAAGGCAGTGTTAGCAGGGATTCGAAGACCATTCGTACCCCTAGTTGCCAGTATACTGGATTGGTCTATGGATCACATACGACATTTCCAGGAAGCTGACTCGATAACTGCACAGCTACTGCAATTAGTACCAAAGGGTATACATCCAGTTAGACCGGAGGTCTCTCTGGAAAATCGAGAAATGAGAAGGTTTCTTGCTCAATGGACAGAGCTTGAAGTCCGGAAAGGCGTGTTATACCGTTGGAAGCCATGTAATAATGGTGATAGAATCATGCAAGTGGTGATACCACATGCCATGAGACATGACATTATGTACTTTTGTCATGGACATCGGACCAGTGGTCATTTCGGAAGGAAACGCTCGCTAGCACGACTTTCCAAGAAATACTATTGGCCTGGCATGACACGGGACTTGCAAAGATGGATAACCACCTGTCCGGATTGTTGTAAAAACAAACCCGGACCCGGGATGGGCAAACTTCCCCTATCCCAAGAACTTTTCGGAGTTAGATTCGCAAGAATCGGGGTAGATATTATTAGTGGATTTAATACAACCGCTAATGATAATACCTGTATGATGGTAGTGTGTGATTATTATACGAAATACACTAAAGTATTTCCACTACCGGATCACAAAGCAATTACTTGCGCCGAAGCTTTTGTAAAAGGTTGGGTACTAAGCTTCGGTGTACCATTAATGTTACACAGTGACCAAGGCAGAGAGTTCGAATCAAATCTCTGGCAGGGTATGTGCGAATACTTGGCTATTTGCAAGACTAGAACCAATCCGTATAGACCACAAAGCGACGGATTAGTGGAAAGGTTCAATAGAACCCTCATCCAAGTCCTAAAGTCACTCGTTAATGAACATATGGATGACTGGGATGAGCAATGTCATTTTGTGACACATGCTTATAATAGTACAGTACATTCAAGTACAAATTGTTCTCCGAACCTTTTAGTATTCGGAGAGGATTTGATAATGCCTGCTGACCTAGTTTTTGGAGTCGTAGGAATGGACCCTGAACTACCTTGCCATGTAGTTTTTGTGGAATGTTTAAGAGACAGATTTAGAAAAGCATATGAGTCTGTCCGAATTGATTTGGAGAAAAGTGCCAAATGGCAGAAAGTAGGATACGATACCGATCTAAAACATCGGAAATTCCAATCCGGAGACAGAGTCCTTAGATTACATGAACCACTTAGACACATAAAATTAGCGTCTAATTGGGACGGTCCCTTTACTATAACACAAATTATCAGTGATTGTACCGTAATTATTAAATCTGACCTTGGTCGACTCTACAAGTCAAATGTGGCTAGGTTAAGGAGATGGTCTGGGAGGGAGACCTCCACAGAAATGTATGGTGAAGGTTCCGAAAGGATCCTGAATCAGAATCGCATAATAGACCAGGTAAAGAATACTACAGTGAAGCGTGGTCAAGGTAGACCCAAAAAGTGTTCCGAATCAGTAACACCCACGCCAACACCGATTAAGCGTGGGGGAGTTAAAAAAGTCTCGGCAGGTGAAGACAAAAAGAAGAGGAAAGGTGTTTCTAAGGCTAAGAAGCACCTAGAGAAAGCTCTTCAAACTGTCAGGTCCGATAAAGAACTATCCGAGAAGGGGAGATACGTTCGCCGCAGCCCCCGAATTGCCCAGAGGACTGCAGTGACCTAACCTGTATACACAACGAGTGTAATGTTTACATTTAGAGGAACGGATGACAACTGACCCTAAAGGCTTATTTGTCGCCCCCGCATGATGTACCAATGGGTAGTGGACGGATAATCCGGTGGATTTGCTTAAGCTTTCCATAATCTCCACTTAAATCCCCAGTCGAGTCATCGGGGTGAGCGATAATTACCTAAAAACAATCAGTTTGTTGATGTACCGCCTGTAGCACGTGCGTTTCCGCATGACGTCACCGTGTCCAGTCTCGGCTGACCTCTCGTGACCTCGCGGACCGCGGGGAAATGACGTCACGAAAGCTGGCCTGTCGCCATATTTGTTTTCGGTAACGTTCAAGACGGTCGAGCTCGCTCCCTTCTTGGATTTTACCGGCTAAGCAAACCCCCCGCTGCTCCTCCAGAGTCTGTCTCCTGGTAGACAGACTCCGTTTGTGCCGGCCCCGGCGCCGTAAAAGCCGGAAAAAGGAGTAGTTTACTCCCGTGGTCGATTCCCCAGTCATGGCTGAGGAATCCGTAGCTGCAGCCAAGCTATCCGGTGACCCGGATAAGCTGACTCCGTCCGCAGAAGCTTTTCCGGAAGCTTTGTCGCCTGTTACACAGGAAGAGAGCGAGATGATGGACGTGGAGGAACCCACGGATCGCTCGTTCGAGGAGAAGCTGGCTTCATTCTCACTCAATGAGCCAGAGAAACTGCTATCTCCACTCCCAGCAGAGGGATCCGGAGCGACTGCGAGTGCTGAACCCGCAGCGACAGAGTCCGAAACTACCCAAGTCGACGGACAGAAGGATGAGTGGAAGCCAGCAGTGGCGGAGCCTTTTCCAGCTAGTTATGATGGTCGCTACCTGTATGTCCACCCGGAACTGCAGGCACAAGTGACCTACGCGGACGGGACACCAGTCAGGATGGACCCGAAAGTCAGGATAGCTATCGAGGGCGTCATGGCTCCCGAACAGCTAACCAGGATGCCTCCCGAGTGGCTTCGAGACTGGCCGTGGTTCCAACGGGGACTTATGGTGGACGCCGGTTTCCGTGAAACCGTGTACGCAGCTAACCGAGCCTTCGAGCTCGGAGCGTATCCGAAGCCTGACAAGTCCCTGTGGAACGTCAAGGCTACGAACATTAACTGGGTAGGCTGTGTCTGGGATACCGATGGCCAGACCTACCCACGCCCTAGTGCTATCCGGACGCCGTGCCGGACCACTAAGGAATTCCGGGAGGCCGCTGCTAACTTCGAGCAGTGGGACGACGGTTACTACATAACCGAACAGGAATTGGTGGATGTCCAGAACAATTCACTAATCGGATTGGACCGAGCTGCAGCCCTTCGGACGGTTATTGTCCGCCGCATGACTGCCGAACAGGAGGCACAGGAAGAGGCTAAGAGGGCCGCGGAAGCACCCGCACCTCCTATCCCCGACCTGAAGCTTGCCACCAGAAGCTCCGCCAGTGCTACATCAGCTACCGGCAGCACTACTACTCCAGTAGAAGCCACGACCTCCAGCACATCCGGAACCCAGGAACCGGAGGAAGACTGGAAGGTCAGTAAGAACCGACGATCCGCTGCTCGGAAGCTCAAGAATCTCCCGGATTCTGCGAGAGCCGAGCCGAAACCCAGCACCTCAACCACTGGTAGTACTGCCATGGAGGTTGAGTCGTCTGACGAGGAGTCGGTGCACGAATCCTCGGTTGAGTATGATGAGAAGGCCACTCCATCAACTCAAACCGAGGCCGAACGTTGGGCTAACGCCAAATCCGGATTCAAAACCCGGATCCCGACGTGTTTCTCCGACTGTGCGTACGGAGTTAAGAAGGACGGCTCTACCCTCTATGCCTGTCCAGACTCAATCAATAAGAACGATGAGTCGGATGATGAAGATTGGATGCGCCTTTCGGACGAGGACCCCAATCCGAGCAAAGCCTATCGAAAGATGTGGCTTATGCTAAACCACACCGAAGGGTATTACACTTATACCCAGAGGAGGAAGCTGCGTTGGGCTTTAGAGAAGTGGTACGGTGACGATCAAAAGTCCTGTCCCTTCTCTATCTGCCAGGATGCGAGTGATGTCTCGATCCGGACCTGGAGTACTCCAGCCCGGTTCCAAAGGCATCTGGTAGAGGCCCACTTCCACCATCACCCGGTTTACATTTGTGATCCGAGTTATGGTAAGAAGGGCAAGAAGTGTACTACGAAGGTGCAATACAACCGACGTAGTGATCTGGCTAGACACCAGAAGAAATGCCACGCAGAAGGTTTGGACGGGGCCCGGAAGCGCATCATGGAGCTTCATCAGGAACTCATGAAGGAGTTCGATAGCCTGAGCGAGGATGCTTGGTCTAAGATCCGACCAGGGGACCAAGTCCTCTGCGAAGTTCCGAAGACCAAGGATTCGAAACTCCGAGCAAAGATAGTCCTGACTCCTGGAAAGGGTAAATTGGACATGCACGAGTCTCTCTGGCAGAAGTGCGAGGAATCCGGAAAGGATGCAAAGAGAGCTCGTGAAAGGAGCAGGAGAGACCAGAACCGTGGCGGCAACGGTAATGGTCAGAGCACAACAAAACCAAAGGTCAGAGCAGAGGACCGTTCCAGGTCCCCTCTGACAAGGCACCCCGCAGAACAGGCTCAGGGCACTCCGGTGTTCAAGAAGCCTGAACCTGCCGGATACGCTGGAGCCGTATCTAAACCTGGGAAAGTGAGTTCTCGAAACTTTCCGTCCTTAAACCAGGGACCTGGACCTGAGAGCCAGACCTTGGTGGTAGGAAAGGATGGTCGCCTTATGCCAAAGAAGACCACCGCATCTGCTGCCGCCGGATCTGCATCCGCTCCAGCCGCCCCACCAGTTACCTTTACCCAGGAGCAGTTAAACATGTACCTGCAAATGGGACTGAAACAGAATATACCACCTGCCTTCTGTGTACCAACGACAGGTGTGTCCGGGAGTCCTAAACCCGGAAGTGGTCCACAGGCCGCCTCGACTCCTCCCAAGGCTGTCGCGGCACCTGAGAAACCGAAGGACGCCATTACCATTAAAACTGGTAATGCGGAAGTTTGGTTTGAGAAGTCTCGCCAAGGGGAGGCAGATGTCCAGAAGGCCATCTACACCCATTGGGAGAAGACCGTTCGTGAGAAAGCGATCGAGTTTCATCAGGGTCTCCTAAACGAAACCCTGTTGTGTATGAAACAGGTGGGCGACGCTGAAAAGCAACGTCTCGAGACTCTCATCCGGGACGATGTAAAGGCCCAGGAGGAGGCTGCCTCAGCTGCTCAAGAAAAAGCAGCTATGGATGTACACGTGTTGGAAAAACGTGTAAAGGAGGAGATCACTCGGAACACCAACCTGAACACTAAGTTCATGAGGGTGTTCGGAGTCGACTTGGACGAGTGGGACGGCACTCCCGAGTCGGCTTTAGCTCTTCTGAAGAAGAAGCATGCTAAGAAATCCGTTTAAAGCATGCTAGGGTTATTTCTTCCATAATTTTTTTTCCAACACCAAATGACCAGATATAGTCTTTGCGGAACCCTATAGGTCTGCGAATGCTTTTTCTAGTGCATGAACACCTATGCTATGTGTTCCGGGTTCCTTTGACCAGTCTATTATTCAGGTTGTATAACATTTATTACACCCTGAATAGCCTATTCGGATTTATAATTTCATCCATGAACAATCCGATAGTAGACTTGCTGCTGTGAGACGCATCCGGATGCCAGTTCCAGACTCCTGCTGTTACCCGTGCTAACCAATTACTAGGATGGACTTTACGATTTACCTCTACAACTCATCTGTACTCCCGAATGGACTTATATCTCTACTACTATTACTTCCGGATCAACCTATATCGGACTATTATTTTACTTATGTCAACTAAAACTTAAAAAGGATTACGTTCTCTACACAGTTGACACATCCGGACTAATATTCTACAAATCTACACCATTCGGATATACTATAAACTTTAGCACTACTAGAGGATTGTGGGTAGCTGCCCCAAATCAACTACCGTGTTCACTCAATATAAGGAAACTATAAACTTTAGCACGTCCATCCCGTGGTTAGCTGACCACACCTACCTACTAGTACCCGGAGGATACAGCAGAAGACTCCAGCAGCATTTATAACTCCTGTATATTGTATATAATGTCATATTTCTATTTTTCTATAATATTATATGTATGTACATATCCACTAGATACATATTATAATACGGGTACATGGACATTTCCTGATACGGATCTCTAATCACTATTAGTATTTATATTATAAGATCCGTTAAACTTCACCAGATAACACATATTATTGTCCTGCGAGACAAATTATATAATAAGTATAATGATCTGGTGCTATAAAAGTTATTAGGTACACGGTGATAATATATTATTATATTCATTACCACACCGTGATGTTTTTTTCTTTTTTTTCAAGTGTATGTTATAAATAATCCTATTCGTACTACTCACGGAATCCTTAACGGATTCGTATAATATTAATATACGACATGTCATTAGATAGTGATGTTACTATAACAGTCTTCTTTAAGACTACATATTCAAATGTGGTGTCAATGACTACAAACACACATACGGACGTTATTTTGTGATATGTTTTATTATCGACAGTTCCGTTACATATAGCTGTCATCATCACATGTATACGATTCATATTACTTGTCTTATTAATTATACCTGAAATATAATACAATATTATGTGGTATAATAATTAAATAGACAGTTCCGTTTCACATAACTGTCTCTTCTTCAAGTAATTCGTATAATATTTCAACATCCTAATCGTTATATGTAACTAAATTTCACTATCGAATATATATATATGACATCTGGTTCACAATTTATTTAGTGTTAATGTTATACCTATGGTTGTACCTCTATTACTAAAGGTTTAGACATGTAGAAATGTTATCCTAGTAATATTATATGTATAACACCCTCCTAAATGTCTGGGGGAGTGGTGTAGAGGTACACTTTACTAAACCATAGGAGTTGGGTACCGTCTGACGTGGCGGGTGAGTCGAGTCGTCGGACGTTCCTCAGGTTCCGGATAGGTGGCAGCACCGATCCGGGTCTGTGGGGACATCTGACGACGAACACCTGGGTCCGTATATAAAGCCCAGGGCTCAGCCGCTGCGTCAGAGGCCCTTCTGGCCTCCACACTATGTAAACCACTGCCTTTTAATATTAGCTGCCTCTTTGATATCATTCGGCAGCCGTGAGTGTGCATTAAGTAATAAACCTAACCGTTGGCATACACTTGGAATACTGTCTTACTCTTTCTTTCCGAATCGTAAGACCCGAACCCCCCAGGTCCGTAAGGCCACAAACCCTTACAATATTCTTTTTCTCATAAAATTTGATCTGATTATCAGATTTTTACCATCTTTTCAACACACCGATCCTTGTGGGTGTGGCTACCAATAGGCTTTTTTTGATTCCTCAATTTTGAGTGAAAATAATGTTTCCATGGCAACCAATATCAACAAAAGCACTGATTTCTGCCCTCAAATGCCCAAAAACGTTCTATTTACATTCCAAATTTGGAAGGTTTTCCTTAAAAATGGGAATTTCCCTTTAGGACGATTGTAATCTACATAAAAAAGTAGAATATAACTATTTTTGGTATAGTTTCCCCCTTTTAGGCCATAGTGGTGTCCCCCTGGTGGCCAGAATTGGTACTAATCCCCCTCGGACTGTCCTTTTAACTTGCCTCCTCACATTTTATTACCTTTTTGATGTCACCTACATCGGCGTGGCGGGCCCAGACTAGCAGTAGCAGCCAGAGGACGATGGTTATAATGACTATGCAGAACACTGCAGCGTTCTCAGCCAACAAGGCAGCAAAGTTACCGAACACCCTACTGTAAGTCAAACAGCCAGCAAGGCAGCAAAGTTACCGAACACGCTACTGTAAGTCAAACAGCCAACAAGGCAGCAAAGTTACCGAACACCCTACTGTAAGTCAAACAGTGATTCATGGGGCATGTATGGATTTGATGGCAAGATGGCAGAAGAGAAAAATTTCATTATGTTATAGGCGTACTTCAACAACAAGTTGGCATTTTGCAAGGAATGCATCAACTGCAGAGTTCACATGGAAAAGTTTGTGTTCACTCTGAAGGATGAAGGATGTTAAGCATTTGAATTTCACAATTTTATAGATAAGTCAACTGTGAAAAGTTTAGCTTTTCTTTGTTTGGGGCTAAGGTATCTTAATCCCTATATGAAGGCGGACATTTGAAGCATGCAAACCTGAAGTCAATAGTGTTGATGCCCGGAGGTGAAAAGCCAGGAGATATGGAGTTCATCCTTTCTGTAGATTCAGTACAGGCACACCGTACAACTGTCGTTGTAGATTCATTGGCAAGCTAGACATAAGAGAAGACAAGTTTTACACTATAGCTTCCATGAAGCAAACTTTGCATAGTGTGTTTAAAAGCCTGAATGGATGGCTTATGCCAGACTTTCTGTATAGTATGATCTTCGCAGGAGGTGAGGTCTTAAGATGACAAATCTACTAAGACTGCATCTTGCACACATGCTGTTGCTATTTGATGTCTGGTACCACTTGAAGGGTACAGTCTTAGTGTGTTTATAGTTCAATGACCATCAGGAAAATAAGTAGAGCTTACCGAGCACACGGCCAACACCCATTCCTCTTTGACCGAATCCCAGCTACGACAAGTAGCCAGCGAGGCAAAGACACGGAAAGCAAACTCTGAAGAGTTCTTCAGAATCATGCTCTCTGGCACAATGACTTTCTCACTGTTGGTGCTGTTCCCTACAGATAATTATAGCATGTTAAAGGGAATGTTACAGTGATGTGAGGATTTTTAGTTTTCTTAACCAGACCTAGACTGAGGATCGTCTGTGTCATGGGTTTGCCGTTCACAGACTGACTGCGATGTATTGGCTTTTGGGGGGAAAGGAAAATATTACTATGGCAACTAATAGTTACATCATAATATTATGACCGTCAAAATGGCCGCCGCTGTGTTTCCTACAGCAGGTACCACCAGAAATATGTTCAATACACTTGCATAATGTGTTTTTTAGTTTTAATTTGATGTAATCCCCAAAGGTGAGACCTTAATCTATCCAAACATATATCAGTTAATGTGTAAAGATCATGTTTTCAATGTAATACACCCTTTTAAAAATTGTCCCCTCAAAATGAATGGGGTTCGCCCAGTAGCCCTATACTTAGTAGGGCTACAAGAGTGGCTAAAACAGACCCTGATCATTTCATCTTTATATAACTTCTTGAGCAAATTTCGAAAAAGTCAATCCTATCTTCAGATTCATCTCAAGCCTCCATGCTCATTTGATGTCGTTAGATATAGATACCAAAGCAGTGCTGGGAACCGGTGCTGCAATGGTTTATCATTGCAGATCTTGGGGTATACGTATCAATCATACAGGGAGAGCATGATGCTTGATTACGGCATGACGATGCAAATGATTCTCTTGAAGTATTAACAATGGCAAAGATTATAGAAATCTAATCACCTGGTGTATTCCTCTTCTTCCTCTGTGCTCCTGTAATGATACATCAGTTATTTAGCTACATTGGAAATAACGAGATAAACAGAGGGACGTAAATTTGGAAATACTACTTCTATAAGGCCCTGCATATATGCTGCGACTTACAGGGCTCAAGTGAAACAGGCTGTTAGCCAACTGCACCATTCCTTTTTAGGGGCTATTCTATGCCTCTGGGTTTATGTTACTGCCGTCCCCCACTCACAAGGAGATCTCACACATAAGATGTACCCTGCAGATTTTGTGAATATGCCAGAAAAAAAAATCAAAAGTAATGACTTTGATTCATTTCAATGAATTTTCAGAATACAAAGGGCTATAGACAGCTATTTTCAGAATACAAAGGGCTTGGGGTTCTTCAAACCTTGGTCGAGGGTGGTCGGAAAATAAGTGTTTCATTCATGTAGCCATAGCAAGATACTCAGGAGGGCCTGTATCATGATCACCCCATCCACATTTTGCATCAATATACGATGATCAAGCTCTAAATGATTGCATCTAGATTTCATATTGTATGCTCTTTTACATGTGCATTTCTTTTCACAATCATGACTATTATATATTCTATATAATATATGAATTTATGAAGCAATATTACATGATTACCTTCAGCATAAGAGCTTGCATTATAAGTTGCATTAACATGAAGCACTCCGATGTAGGCTAGCGGCACTTTTTCTATTTTTTCTGTGATCACAACTGACCAGGGATTAAGGGTCGTGTTGCGGGGTAACTCGGCTTTTATGTCATAAAATGTCTGTTTGGGTTTGTAGAGGTACTCCTCTTTCGCCTTCAATATAATGAAAACCTGCAAAAGTGTCCATATATATGATAGATTACACTAGCCACCAAGAAGAGCCTGAGGGAAAAGCAAGAGTATGACATCTGAAAGACTTCTTTAGGGAGTGCTCATTTATCAATAGTGTGTTGGTGGATTTACATGCGGATAAGCAAAAATCTTCTTTGCCTGCAACCTAGAACCCTCCTGTTTATTTTGCCTAGATCCCTGAGCTATTCAACGTTTTGCCCACAAGCCCCGTTCTTGAATGTAATGATGAACATTCGAATTACCACATCTGGCCTTTTCTGTCAACAGTGCTAATATAACCTAAGCCATGAGTTTTAAACACTGGTCCTATATATGTGCGACCGTAAAGCATTGACGGCCTAAAATTGCATGTTAGGCGAACCCTACGGGCCCTTATGAGAAGAGTTGCATTATTATTATAAAGAGTTGTCCTATAGTTCAGAATTAAGCTGATTACAAATCACAAAAGGAGCTATAGCTCCAAAGAGCCCTGTCATAGAATCTTGTGAAATAGCCTCCAACACCTATAGCCTGACTTTGAGCCTTTTCAGTGGAGGGAAAACTAAATTTATAGCTTTTTTTACACACAATATAATTGTGGACATCCTAATGCGTCATTTCTAAGGGAATAGTCACATCACGTTGACACAAACACCAGTAAGCAGATAACAGTTAATAATGAATTAGTATTTGGTATTTATCCAGATATGCCGACCTGTACAGTCTGTCCATGGTAGAGATCTGGAATGGGTTCAAAGTCCAGCACAAAGCCCTGTGTGTCGTCTTCTATAGGCAGAGTGAAGTAAATCATACTGGTGTTGACATCTATTACAGACTCGTTCATGTTCACCTCCAGTCGGTCATCCACTCCCATCTTCAGGTCAATGTATATCAGACCTCGCACATCAACTGGCACCATCTCCCCCTCTGATAAGAAATATTCATATGGTATACTGGTGATAATTCAACAATGAAGGGGAGTGCTCAATGGGGCTTTTTTATTGTCAGGTGCTTTGGGGTGATGTAGGTGGAGGGGCATTTTGGAAAAAAGGCCCTTTTGGGTGGGTCAAAATATATCAAGCCTCCAGGACCCTGTTTCTATACTCTAATTGGATGGCGCCATTTGCATTAGTGTTTCTGTAGAAAACCCATAAAGAATGGTGCCATTTGAGTTCAGTTCTAGTGGGCACTCGCTAAGGCTTAATTTTACTCGAACAGAGCTGACAGCCTCAGTGTTTCCATAGTGTTGGATAGTACTAGTTTGAGTGTTAAGTGCTCTGTAGGCGAAAGCAAATCTAGTGTTTCAGAACCAAAATTGCCTCCTACCCTAGGGGGTGGTGATAGAAATTGAAAAAGTGTATTTCTCCTCTATTGTTGATTATGATTTTCAGGATATATGATTATAAGTTGTTTTTCTTTATTTTGTGTGGGTTCATCAGAATTTTTGATTAATATTTTACAAGATATGATAATGTATCTTTTTACATGAATTGGCTATTTCAGTTCAGTTCTGTTGAGTTCTGTTGAGTAGAGCAGTTTTTGCCTAATTCCTTATCGGTAAAGGTATGCTTGGAAGCAATGAGTGAGGGATACAGGAACCAAGGGTCAAAGCTATGGGTGAGTGAGTGAGAGAATGAATGAGTGAGCGAGTCAATAAGGGACGGAGGCCGAGACACAGGGATGCAGGTAGGCAGAGATGCAGGCAGGTGGGCACGGAAAAAGCAGACAGGCAGGGAATGAGTGGAGGGAGGGAAGTAATGATTGAATAAGTGAGTGAGTGAGTGAGTGAGTGAGGGAGGAAGGGAGTTAGGGAGTGATGGAGTGAGTCAGCAGGAGGGAGGGAGAGAGAAAAGAAAGAAGTAGAGTGGTGGAGGCGACTTGGGTGGAGTGAATGTAGTTGAATTAAAATGAATGGGTTGGGTGGGGTGGATTGGAATGGAGTGGAGTGGATGGAGTTGAGTTGAGTGCATTGAGTCAAGGGGAATCTGGAGGTAACTGGAGGTCAGTCAATCCCAATAACTTGATATCACTTGAGTTAAGTGGAATGAGTTTTGAATTCAATGGAGTGAAGTGAGGTAAACTGTGTCAAATCAGGTTAATATGGATCAAAATGTGGCCCAACGGGGGAAAACGTGCCTCCAGGGGGGATTTTTAGTACTGGTGTTGGCCACCAGGGGGTAGTATATGGGTAAAACACTGACAAATATGCTAAAAATAGCTTTAGACCAATTTTTTATAAGGAATCCAGTGGTATGCTTAAAATCATTCCATCTCCACTGAAAATGTTCCATTTTTGGAACGTTGGTTGCCATGGAAACATAGGAAATTGGTAGATAAGGCTATTTCTGGTTGCCATGGAAACCACTCCCCTATTCCAATTAGGAATTTTTGCCCAAATTTTTTTTTGAAAATCCCTCAGGAACCCAGAACCGAAAACAGAGCTAAAAAATTCCCACTAGAACCAATTTTATGACAAAAACATCACATTCCTTTGGTTATTTTTTCACAAAACTGTATTTTTTGCATTATTAGTGTTTATGTTAGGATATAATGCATTTAGAGCTTATTTCCCATTTTCAGTTGTACACACCAACCTATGTTTGACAAGCAATTACAGCAAAACTACTGGGGATATTTTAGCTCAAGATATCTCATTTTAAAGCCCATGACGTGAACCTTAAAAAGCCATTTCCCCCCAGGAGGCATGTTTTCCCTCACCTGGCCACAAATAGTCAAATTGGTCTGAGATGGGTTAATTGGGCCAAATTGAGTCAGATTGACTCAAGGCAAAAGAATCAGGTAAAAGCAGGTCCATATGGATCAAAATAGGCCATAATGACCCAAGAGGGTTCAGCCTGACCCAAGAGCAGTATGTTCGTCCAAATAGAGTCATATTGACCTAAGATGAGTAAACTAAGTTAACAGGTCAATAATGGTCAAACTGGATAGAATTGGCCAAAAGTGGGTAAATTGGATAAAATCAGGTCAACAAAGGTCAAAATGGGCTAAAGTGAGTGAGATTGACTTACCAATACTAAAGTGGGTGAAATCAGGTCAATATAAGTCAAAGTAGGTCAAATAGGCTAAAAATGGGTCAATCCGTCCAAAATTAGGCTAGATAGAGTGAAGTTCAATTATGGGGATTTTGAACCATTCTTCACTTATTTAACCTGCTTTGACCCCCATCTGACCCACTTTAGTATCAATTTTAATCAATTTGGCCCATTTTGACCCATATTAACCAATTTGATCCAATTCACCCACATTGGGCCACTTTTACCTAATCTAACCTAGAATGACCTTTTTTTGACCCAATTTACCCACTTCGGGCCACTTTTTAACACCCAATTTGACCTAGATTTACCTCTTTTGACCCAATTTACCCACATTGGGCCACTTTTACCTAATCTGACCTAGGTGGACCTTATTGACCCAATTTACCCAATTCGGGTCACTTTTCCCATTTTGACCTTCATTGATCTGTTTTGACCTAATTTATCTACTTTGGGCCACTTTTCCCAAATCTGACCTAGATTGAGCTTTTTTGACCCAATGTTCCCACTTCAGGTACCCATTTTTGGCTACTTTTACTCAATTTGGCCTTCACTGTCCTGATATGACCCAATTTTTCCTCCTTTTAGGTCCATCAGGTCCAATGACCTTTTTTTGACATTATATTGACTCATTATGACCCAATTTACTCCACTTGGGACAATCTGGGTCTACTCAACCCTGTCCACTCCACTTCATTCCAATCCAATCCACTTCATTCCAATTCAACCAACTTACTTCCACTACTTAACTCGACCCTTCCCCCCTTCCTCCCCCAAACATCACTCATTCACTCCTTCCCTCCCTCCATCCTGCCATCCCTCTCCCTCACTCACTACCACACTCCTTCACCCCTTCCTGCCCTCTCTTCTTCCCCATCACCCACTCATTCACTCACTCATTCACTCCCTTCCTCTCCTTCATTCACTCCCTCACTCCTTCCTGCCCTCCCCCCTTAACTCACTCATGCACTCACTCATTCCCTCCCTTCCTCCCCTCACTCACACCCTCCCTCCCGGCCCTCCCCAAACTCACTCATGCCATAGGATTCACTGCAGACAAAAACAAAAAAGGAGGAGGGGGGTTCCCCATCAGAAAGGGGTTTCCCAAGGGAAATCCTTTTTTTACTCTGGTTTCCTGTGTCTTGTTCAAATCTTGTTGCTTTAGTCTGAGTTGATAGAACAGAACTGGACTGAACTCTATGAGAGGGCAAGTGACTAAAGCTAATGAGCTCTTGTTTTTCCACAGTTGCCTTCACCAACAGACCTGCTAGAACAGAGCTGGCGAAGGCAACTTTAGAAACACAGGAACTGTTTGCTCCATTTGCCTTCACCAGCTCTGTTCTAGCAATGATGAATGGTGCCATCCAAAACCCAAAAGTATAGAAACAGGGTCCTGGGGTAAACACTAAATATAGTCCATTAATTTTAGGTATTGTATGGATCACTTTATTGTTGGAAGAGGTAGAGTGCCACGTTACTGCACTCACTTTGTGTGCAGCAAATGACACTCAGAGAGTGCTGGAGGAACTTAAGTGCCGCTTTTTTAGACCCCTTTAACTGGAGCTTTCAGAGCTCACATTTTCTGGGTTTGGTTTCTTTACTTCCTACGCTCATGATACTGAACGAATTCACTCAGGTGCTATTCTTTAAAGTACTCTTAAGTCGGTACTACTGAAAGACAGCTAACAACTGCCATTGAAATCGAGGGCTTGAAGCGTAAGCAGCTTTGGGAATGTTCATTATTTAAGGATGGGAGAATTGCGGTGGGTATGGGGGTTGGAATAAATTTTGACCCCTCTGAGGAGGCCCATGCACGCTGAGGGCCAATCAAATTATGACGTCTTTTAAGGGTCATCTGCACAAAAATCCCCTATGATGTTAGATAATTATAATAAATGCTGCCCTATTTTGTATTTTGCAAATATAACAGGAAAATAACAGTAAACTTGAATTCAAATCATATCCACTAAGTCTGCCTGATTTCCCTTGTTATAATTAGTCAGAAAATAGAATTATATCAGGAATGCTTGGCAAACACTGACCTGATGCAGCTCGTCTTCTGCGCCGACCTCCTGGAAAGACAAAAAAAAATAATAATATGAAGAAGAATCAGCCATTAACTCACCTTGAAGAGTTTATGCGAAGAAGTGTTCGACAAACCTTTGGCAGAAGACCAAGAGATTTAACGAAAAACCGTTTATACAATATTGATGCTGAATGAAATAGATTGCACTCGGCCCACAGACCAGGGATTAGTGGTACATGGTACCCATAGCTTTACGATACATCGGTACCACTAAAAGGAATGTGTAATAAATACCAATATTTTTCAATCACATGTCAGCGCATCAACTGAGCACAAGGAGGAGGTTTGCAATACTATTTAACTTTAAGTTACAGATACTTCCATATAGACTTACCACAAGGAGGATGGTATGATGCTACTCTACACATTTAGACTGCCTCTTAGAACACAAAATTAAAAGAAGGGATACCAATAATATTACACCAGTGTCCCTTCGCGCTTAACTTTACATGCAATTTACAACTTACCGCTTGGAGGAGGGGTGCAGTACATGCGTAGAGCCGACACACGACCACTCACATTCTTTGCTGTCTCTGAATAACCGAACATGTTACCTCTCACAAAAGATGACTGTAAATAAAAGGAACAGATATGAAGTTAAATTATATTTAAATTTAAATACTATCATTGAACATATACACACTGATACAGCCTTTACTACGACAGTGGCATACAGGCATTAAGGATGTCCCAAATATTAAGCTAATGGGCGACTTTGTTATTACCATGCAGTACCTGGATAGGCAACTAAGAAAGTAGGGTAGTCACATGATCAGTGAGTGTTCCCATATTTGGAGAAACATGGTTATGACGTCATGCAGCGGTTGGCTGTAATGTGGCAGCCAGTGTGCTGTGATAATTGGATGTAATAGATTTGGAAAAAAGGGGAACCAAGACAACATAATCTAAACTCTAATAGAACTAGAAAAAGCAACCCCCTAGTAATATTGCCCCTACACAGCCTGTTGTGGGATGGTTAGTCCATCAGGTGCCGTTGTTTTGATTTGCTTCGGTGTCTACAGGCACAGGTAGGGGAAAGTTGCCTAATTTGGACCCCCTAAGAACTTTTTCCTGTCCAGTGATTATTTCTATGAATTGGAATGTAAAATGTATACATTTTGTGATGGTACCTTATAGCTTTATGGTCATAACATAGAAATCTAGGAATTTGAATTTCTCTAGTCAGGATGTGCAATTAAAAATGAAAGCATAATGGTCCAATTTAGCCACCTGGTTGCCTAAATTGGACCAGTTGGTATCCTAATTTGGACCAAAATGCACTATTGTTCTGTATTTCCTTATACTTTCATTATATTGAAAATCATATAAAACTAAGGAACTTTTGATATATGATATCAGATGTCCTCTTAGTGTTTCTATCAATATCCTGTGAATTTGCTCTGTATTGGAGTAAGAAAAAGGTTACACGTTGATCCAACTTAGAAAACTAGGCATAGGCCCCACCGGGTGGTCCAATTTAGGCAACTAAATTGGATCCAATATTACAACTATGGTCCAATTTAGGCAACTCAAGCTGGTCCAATTTAGGCAACTTTTCATCTTTCTCATTGATAATTTCTTTTCTAAAACTTGACAATGGTTTTTATCAAATTTCATTTTAGTCTCAAAGTATAATATGACATCTAAAAATTTTAAAGGATTTTGGACAAAAAAATGTTGCCTAGCAACCAGGAGGGCTTAAGTATGTGGTGACGCAAATAAGATCAAGAGGTCCAAAAACCATTTTCCACGAAAAATGTGTATAAAATTACAGAAAAATTACATTTTTGGAAGTTATTAGGAACTTTAGTGATCTTGACTAAAAAATGGCAGCATTGGAACCTAGTTCCTATTACTGCCACTAGGGGAAACAAGGGTGGTCCAATTTAGGAGCCGGTCCAAATTAGGCAACCTTTCCCTACTAACAATTGGCTTAAACATTGTCACGTCGTTAGTGGCTGTATGTGCAGCTATGCTCGTGTTTACATGGGTCATAGAAAATATAGGAAAATGATAACCAAGTTATGAACAGAGGTGCCTACCCTAAAAGAAAGACTGTGACAGGTGGCATTGGTTTCTATGGTGACTGGGGCGGCTGCCATCTCTGATGTCTTGATCTTGGTTTGACTGATAGCATCCATCGTTGTCATGGTTAATCCGATCGTAAAGTTCTCCGTACCCAACTCTACATCATGACCTTGGAGTATCGCCCCACTGAGAGCGGCAACAGCAATGGCGTTGTACACATTTTGCACTTGCAGCAGTTTTTCCTTTTCCTTCATGCAGGAAATTGAAGTTAAAAGTTCTAAAATTATCTAGTACGCAGTATTGGACATAAGGTTTGAATTAAACATTGTGACATAAAGGGCCTTTGGGCCTGGGACACTAAGTAAGCCACACATTATTACTGTTTTCTTTGTGAGTGAAAAATGACTCCTATATTCAGTACTAAGAGCATTTTCTCTATGACATCCCTGGTGACAGGTAAGACTCCTCAATTCCTCTATGTAAAGGAGAACAAAAAAAATAAGGTAGATCCCCCTGATACCTTAGCCTATTTCATACTAACTTTAGCTCTCTTCTTTGCCTCGACTTCCTTCTGTACCTCTGGAGAGGCTTCTTCTAATTCACTCGGAGGAGCATTGGGGTCTGCTGTCGTGGTCAGAACCTCTGCAGGTTAAAGGAGGAGGGATTGAAATTCTTTTATTTATACTGTACAAGAAACAGGACCATGTCCTGTTTTGCACCTTATCCATAGGACATAATTATTAGTATACACTCTCAGCCCCGATTGTAAATATGCAGTACATTGCCCTGTACTGGGTACGGGGCAACCTACTGTAGAGTCAATAGATTTGTACTAACAGCAGCTCTTAGTGTTTTCTAAAAATAAAGAATGTCCTGTAAATAGCTTGTATGACAGTGTATGAAAATCATGCGTGCCATATTGGCAATAATATATTATAATAGAACTAGAAATCAAGATTGACCAAGAAGTCTATATAGCCAATCTAATTGCCTAATATATGCACTAACAACCATTAAGCAAGATTTTCGAGGCTTAATGCCTAGCTAAAGATAGAGAGAGGCACCAGGGGTCTCTCAAACATGTTCACAATACTATACAAACATAGGAAATTAAGAGTTTTGTATTATGACACTTACCTTCTCTTTTTTCTTTGACCCCAAGACAAGATGCAGTGGTTCCACTCAGGCCTGGAAGCATAGAATACAGTAGCCATTGACTATCAGAATAGACAACATGCAACAAGGTCTTTTTGTTGCTATAGACAAAGAACTTTTTGTCAGGAATTTTAATGGATAATGAGATGGTTTATCACTACTAAATCGGTCGTCACCTCCCCATCTAACACTACTGGAATCTATCAATGCAATAGATTCTGTAGAACATGTGAAAAAATAGGAAACATACTTGAGATGTAGGCTAGCTATATTTGAGATCATAATTACCTTTGGTCATATGGTTGACATCCGCAACAGATCTTTGTTGTCCCAAGTCATGAGAGAGGCTGTTCATTATATTGAACATGCCATCCTGGCATCAAAGACAAAAACATTAACACAGCCATTTTAAGATGGAATGATATCATACTTTGCATGTCTAATTCTTTGGGGTTATTGAATGAGATGTAGCAGCTCCATGGCTATACACAGTCTCGTCCGGTCGGGATTCTAGGGAATACCTTCTCTCATGTTTGGGGATTGTGGGTCCCCATTTTCTGGGGAATATTACTATGCATGGTACCTGCCTATATTTTACCTTTACAGCAACCAGTGGCCAGAACTATTTTTACCCATAAACACCGGTTACCAGAGACGACTCACACTAGTGGTAGAGCTGAGGCCAGATTGGGCTTAAACAAGTCACTCCCATAATTATGATATAATTACTGGTACTTACAACAGCAGCATCGCTTGCATCAACAGTCAGGGTACTGCTGAGTTTGTTTACAGCATCTGTCATGGCAAGCAATGCCGGCCCTGGGTAGTTTTCACCCACTAGGAGTAATTTACCCAAAACATCCACCAGTTCTGATTGAAGCTGTTAGGTAGGAAATTAAAAAGTAGCATTTTTCTTTAGTAAATACAGGAAACCTTGGTACTCTAAAACATAACAAATCTTGACAAAGCGAAAATCTCAGTCATATTTCGAATTTGTTCAATATACATGTGCGTAAATCTTTAGAAATCTTGGCACAATAGAAAATCAGAGGTAATAGTGGACCAACAGGGGAACACACACCTCCAGGGGGAATTTTAGTACTGGCTTTGGCCACCAGGGGCCAGTATATGGGTAAAATACTTAAAAATATGCCAAAAGATGTTTTATACCAATTTTCAATGGGGAATCCAGTGGTATGCTTAGAATTATTCCTCTCCAATGAAAACGTTCACTTTTTGGAATAGGCCTACAACAGGGACTTTTAATGCCATGCCAACATAGAAAATTGACATATATGGCAACTTCTGCTTGCCATGGAAACCATCCACATATTCTTCTTTTTTTAAATTCCTTCAGGAGCTCAGAAAGGAAAGGTCAAAAGTTCCCTGTAGAACCAAATCTATGATAAAAACATCACATTTCTTTGGTTATTTTTCCACAAAATAATATTTTCTTGCATCAGAAGAATTCATGATAGGATGAAGCTGGTGACAACTAATTACAGCAAAACTACTGGGGATATCTTAACTCATGATATCTCATTTTAAAGCCTGTGACTTCAACCTTGAATAATTTCCCCCCTGGAGGCATGTTTTCCCTCATCTGGCCACGACTATTATGAATTTGTTCAGTTTGATTGGGACTGTTAAAGTAGGGATGTTTATGATTGTAGCATCCCATGGATCTCCTACAGTAAAGCTGGAAACCTCTTTAGCAGTCTATTAGGCCAGATCCACCCCTCACATTCAGAAGATAAATTGGCTTGCTGCGTTCAACACGAAAAAGGCAAAGCAACTTTTGACAATTAAGAGTTTAGCAGGTCCTGGAAAGGGGATTTCTTTACTTAAATTGTGACTGTTACAGGTGTTACTTCAAATATGGTAAGTGAGTGAGTGAGTGAGTGAATAATAGAGATTCCTTATAGTAATTCGACGGCTAAGGTCATATTCATGGCAAGAAAACTACATCCTACAATTATACAAATGAATGTGTTGGAGCCGGCTCATTCGTGCAAACACACAGGATAGAAAAGAGGAGATAGAGACCCTTTAAGAGGGATAGGGAATTCAAATGTAAATGAAAATATCTCTACAATTCTGTCAATCCTGTAGATTACTTGTCCGGCAGAACATCAGTGACCTGTGGACCACACCGTGGCATTTATGCATCTAATAATCATTAACAGGTACATACTCAGACTATGGGAAAGAAAAAAATCAAGCACCTCTTAGACATGTTGAAAACAAACTTTATGGTGATAGCAACTGACAGAATCCCATCTAGGCTACACGAACCTCTGCATTCTTAGGGTCATCTAGGTCAAATGATTCTGCAATGGCAAGTGCGGCTGTTGCTATGGTGGATGATCTAAGTCGCATTCCCTCTTTGTCTATTGACTTGAGCATATCTAGAGCATACTCTTCTTGGGTTAGGTCCCCTGCATCTGCTGGTACCACCTGTAAAAGTCAGCATGTCATCTCGCGGAAAACAATGACTGAAATGATCCTTAAATGTTTCTTATTGAAAGTGATTTGAAGAGCTGTGGATAACCCAGCAAACTATCGTGAGTCCTCGTCAACCTGTGTGAAGTGGCTCACACATGTCACTAGATGGAACACGACCTCGTTATAGCACAAGATCACCAGGAATAGCAATTGCTATGCCACGTGAGTCTAACACATAGTGGCTAAGGATGACGGAATGAGTTATCACTCAAAAAGGATTCACCATTGATGACCAATCATGGCGACAGATGACAACAATTTGCTGGAAATAGTGTACAAAATGCATGCGGGACAACATGCAAGGATTCAGCCCTGTGGACTCACGTCTTCACAAAACTTAAATTACCGTAAAATTAATACCCCACACTGAAAACCTGGAAGGTCCGAAACTCGTCAGTCGTGACGACTTTAGGTCCTCAGATTGACAATACCTAAAACTACAACTTTAGGTCGTCAAAATGACGACTTTAGGTCGTCAGTATGACGAATCTGTATTGTCAGTATTGTCATACTGATGACTTAGGTCCTCATTTTGACCACCAAAAGTTGTAGTTTTAGGTATTGTCAATCTGGGGATGTAAAGTCATCACCACTGATGAGATTCGGATCTTCCGGGTTTTCAGTGGACGTATAAGGTGCACATAGAGTCTTTGGATACTTCTGATCTGCCCATTGGACTTTCAAAATCAAAAAGCTATGGGTATCAAGCTTCCCTTATCACCTTATACCACTGTCGTGAGTGGTGAGCCTTTAGAAGATCTTAGAAAAAAAAAACCTCTCCTAAAAGGTGCATCAGAGGGTCCAAGCAGCGCCTTATACACTGCAAAAATGGTGTTTAGATCCTAAACACAATTCCAAACATATTCTTGCAACGTTTTTGTAATCACATTAATTTCCTAAACATGTTTAGCCAAACAATGTGCTTAGCTCAAGTGTTTAGAAATGTAGGTGTTTAGGTTAAAACTTTTGTGTTTAGATATATGAATTTTTGTGTTTAGGTGTTCAAGAATTTTTGTGTTTAGATGTTTAAATGATTTGATGGAGAGTTAAGGTTTGCAGACATGTATGCATTAAAAAACAGAGATATATTTTTTTTCTCATATACTGGGGGGGGGGGGCATCAGCAGGTATTTACTTGTCAAAGTCTCCAAAGATGTCAGCCACAGCTATATATGTGTACATATATTACACACTGCATTAGAATGAGAGACTTGAGAAAGTTCAACAGCTTGGCAGGAGGGACATTGGCTTATCTATTCCAGAAAAACATCAAATAGGTGTCAGTCATGGAGTTTATTGATTATTTTATGGTAATGATGGTGGCATGAGGTGAATCTAGTCAATTTTCTATTGCCCTTTCTATTCACATGACATTCTATGAAATGAAACCATGATAAACATGGGATTTGGGGACATTTGTCACAACAATTGATAATAACTGTGTGCAGATAGTCCAGTCAAAGGTAGTGCTGCTACCCAGTGTGGATTCCACATACAAATATCTAAACATATTGATGTTTAAATCTAAACACCTATTATTCAACTGTCTCAACTCTAAACATCTAAACATGTTTAGCATAAATGTTTATGTAGTTAGAATAAAAGTGTTCATTTCCTAAATGTGTAGTCGATGAGACACCTAACTGACCTATGTGTTTAGGTTTTAAACGTGTTTAGACCTAAACATGTTTAAAATCTGAACACCATTTTTGCAGTGTACTCAGGGTACTATGGTATGCACTCTTTTGTTATCTGAATAACCCTGTGGGTACGGATAGTATTATGCTTAGGAACATGTGACTATTCCTGGCTCTAATACATCAAGACTGGAGACTGACATCAAGGGCTGCTATATATATATATATATATATATATATATATATATATATATATATATATACACTTATGCACACTTTCCTTATATCTCAACTCCAAAACCTGGAAGGTACTAAACTAGTCAGTAGTGACGACTTTAAGTGCCCAGGTTGATACCTAAAACTACATGTACACCTTTAGGTAGTCAAAATGATGAATTTAGGTCGTCAAAATGATGAATTTAGGTCGTCATCCTGATGATATAAGTCGACAATATAGAGTCGTCATACTGATGACTAAAGTCATCAGGATGACCACCTAAAGTCGTCATTTTGACCACCTTAAGTTGTATTGTCAACCCAAGGATCTAGTCGTCACCACTGACTAGTTTCGGATCTTCCAGGTTTTCAATGATGAGGCCTGCATGGATCAGTAACTAAGATACCCACATATACTATTTCTGTAACAATAGCCTGAGATCCACATGGGTCGGTGACGTAGATATTCACACTAACGCTATAGTTAGTGGAAGGATCGCCAAGCGGCAGATAGGCCACCTCAAACACCACGTCAGATGTCTTGTCACCGACTGTTGCTGTGATGCTCAGAACAAGTGGGTCTGACCGACCCGGGGCAATGTCATCATCTTTCCATCCTTCACAGACCACATGGAAGGTTGCCTCTAGGAAAACTCCTGAAAAGCAGGGATAGGGTGCTAAGGACACAGGTAAAGGTCATAACCCCTTAACAAAGCTTCGTAGTGAACAGAGGTACCAAAAGCAACTTTTACATTTTCGTGATGCCAACATACCATATCGCGAAAGTGTGGCAACTGATCATTAACACATTGCAATTTTGTTCTTTTCTTGTCTTGTTTCATTTATGTCAATATCTAAGAGGTTATTTACTTATTTGGGGACAGCGCCCTTCCTTTTCCAAATCCTGGATCTGCCGTGGAGCACCATATCTATTCATATTCTGTCTCCTCTCAGGATTGGACGACCAAAATGGTATTCGGACCCTTTGGGATTCGAACCCTCTGGCTACAAAACCGATGTTCTACTAGCTGAGCAAGAGGCCCTTGCCTGCCATCTCCAACCTACCAACCACACATTGGTGTGATACTCAATAGGAGCGTGATTACCTGAAAACCTCTGACTCAGAGGGCATTGAAGAAGCCCAGCGATAGATGAACGAGCCCCTCGTGCGTGGAGTGCCACTGTATGCATGAGGAAAAGGAAGTCACAGGACACTGGGGGGGGGGGGGGGTTACAGGACACAAAGGGAGGGGTGGTTACAGGACACACAGTGAGGGGTGGTTACAGGACACACAGTGAGGGGTGGTTACAGGATACATTGGAGGGGTGGACATAGACACAGGGGTGGTCACAGCCTAGTAAACACTATACTAAAATGTTACGTAGCAATTTGGTCCTGTGACCACCCCTCCCTCATGCACTCCTGTAACCACCCATTCCTTGTTTTGTCCTGTGACCACCCATTCCTCATGCAGTCCTGTGACCACCCTTTCTTCATCTTGTCCTGTGACCACCCCTAACTCAGGTTGTCCTGTGACCACCCATTCCTCATGCAGTCCTGTGCTGTCCTGTGACCAACCACTCCTTGTGCTGTCCCTGAGTCCTGTGGCTACCCCATAAGGATGTAGTCCTGTGGCCACCTTTTCCTCGTGCATATAGTGGCCCTATATGCACGAGGCCCTCGTTCGTATATCATCGGCCATTGGAGAATCCTACCCCTATATAGCACCAAGATCGCAAATCAACAGAAGACATTCGTGTTTTATGGTATAGACTTGCATACAAAGCTAAAATTTCAACTGAATAACCTTTATCACTGAAGAGTCTCATTGACTTTAGAACAAATTATAGGTTGAATCCCATGATGCAATTTTCACAGAAAAGTCTCTGCAATTTAGCAACTTATTGTAATTTGATGTGCTTTTTGAGATATCCCAGCTACAGGAAGACACAAAGGCAAGGAGACTCTTGCAAATTAGGTGACAAATTATGATCCAGATAATAACATACTTTCCCTTGCTTAACTGAAAAGTTTCTGCAATTTACAGTATAACTGACAGGAGTCAAAATGGAGGGGGGTCACTCCAAATATCTATTAGACTTTGAGCATACAATTTCATAGACTATTAACATTACACCCTGTGAAATATAATGTGTCTCTTGCTGTGAATCAACATTTAAAAGGTGTATTTGATTTCTTGTCACCATTTAATGAAATATCAATAATGACAGGTTCCTAGTCCTGAAGTAACACCTTGGAAAATAAAGATCTGAAGGCACTCTAAAACTCACAGTGGGTTTCGAGACAATCTTGGTACCTGCATAACCCTTGCAATTCTAACTATAAGCAAACATCACAGTTTTGCAATGGGTATTTGGAAAATTATGAGGAGGTGGAAGAGTGCTATATTTCATGTATACAAAGACAAGCCCGCCCCGTGTATGAGCCTGCCCCGTATATAAGCCTGGTCAATTTGCAAGGTCTTTTGAGTGGTAGATTGCATCGTGGGATTCGACCTTTAGGGATAACACTCCATACTGACTTCACATAAAAGGAGGAGAATGGCATTGTTAATAAAATGGGTGGTTGACATGGACTAACTTAATCATAATTATAAATGAGATATACCACTTTTTGGTGTGATTGTGCAGGAACCATTGACTGGGGGACTGCTTGTTCTTAGTAGGACCTGAGAGACACCATCGATGTATTGTTGTTCGTCAACCTGAGAACGGAGCTGAAGCATGTAGTCTGTGCCGGGGAGTAATGGTGGTGCTGTCAAGATCAGTGTGCTCTCCTTTCCACCTAGGAAAGAATGACTCATCTAAGTATACAATTCAAACTTCTCAACCAACATCAAGATACTTTAATGGGGCGATTCCTCAAGAATATTACTGTTGAATCTTCAAAACCTTTAAAGTAAACCAGCAGGTCTAAAGCAGTATGATTGTTACAATAAATTAGAATACAGTAGAGTTAAGTCCTTTGAAAATAATGATGAAAGCTTTGTTCCATAGATAGCGGAGAAACCATAGGTGTGTTACTATGCCCATGTTACCCTTCTTCCGGTATTTGAAAAGTAGTTGAAAGACACTTGGTCTTGAGTACTAGTAGATTTCAAGGGACCTGTAAAAATGTTGACAGAATTCACCTTCAACAGACTTTTTATAAATGAAGTTCTTACTGTACTGACCCATGAATGGTTCAACTGTCTTTGATGGCCCAAGATCAACAGGATCTCCGTTAGGGTCTAGAACGACCCAATCAAAGATCGGGGTTAGCCCTTCACAGTTCAAACACTTGCTGTAGAACTGTAGTTTGCCGGCTGCATTGTAGTGGTCAGGGCACTGAACAGTTGTATCACGCCTGGAAGATGACAAAAAAATGTCTCTTTATTTATCATTTATTGATTTATTTTTTGGACAAATGTATGCAGCTGGACCCAGCGTTACAGTCATGAACGTCGGCCATTCATAGAATGCATGGGGGATTCCCCTGCAGTCCAAGACTAAACCATCTATAGGCCTATATAATATGTATATATTTTTAAATTGCATTTTTAAAATCCTACAATATCTAAATATCTTCACTCAATGGTTAGCAATCCCCATTCACCTTTGTCTAACTAGTATGAAATATACATACTTGATAAGTATTTGAAGTGGGTCACCATCAACGATTGAAAGTTCCTGATGTGCGAGCATTGACCTCGGTGGTTTCGATGCACGCACAGTAAAGATGTATTTCCCAATCTCCATTTGGGCTGGATCATAGTCAAAGCTGGCCCTTGTAACGTCTAACTTACCAGGGCCATCACCGAAACATCCACCATTTGTGGATGTTATTGTTGCACCTGTTATTGCAACAAAGAGACATGAGAACATACACACAGGTGCCCTTTAGATGGGTCATCTTGAAGTTCCACAACACGGGAGTTGGAAGCTCCAATTTTGCATGTTGTCATAACCTATGTACATCTCAATATAGAAGAGATATTATCCAGATCTGAGGGGGTCATGCGGGGACAGTTCTCAAAATCTCTCCATTTATAATGGAATGACCCTTTTTGAAGAATAGATTACTTTGTAGGGTTCGACCATAATGTACTTCAGGAAACAATAATTTTCCAATTAGATGTTGGCAAGAGAAATGAATTGGCAGTGAACAAAACAAGTAGTTTAACTACTATCTTCAAAACATTTTGAGGGGTAAAACTCATTGTGTGCTTCGACCTTCTTGCCTCATCTAATTATATTGTATTTTATGAAATGACCCTTATCAAACAAAGTTTTCATGGAGACATCAACTGCCCATAATTATGATACAAAAGTCTGGAAGTTATCTTACCTACTGCTGGAACAGGAACCACATTCATGGCGTCATTAGCAGGATCCAGTGTCACTTCTAACACCTCATCCGATCGTCTACAAAACCATTCATATATAATACCAGTGTTGTCATTGGTATCTGGATCGAACGTTTCACTAGCATCCATTACAAGTGGCCTCACATTGCCATGCTGCCATAAGGCATCTGGGGATATTTCAGCGTGGAGTGGGGACGGGTTAATCTCGAGATACAAACGGTCTGTGCCATTAAAAACTTCAAATTCCAGCATCAGGACCATAAACTCAACACAGTAATTTCCAGGAGGGAGGACCCTGCCCTCAGCGAACATATACAGGCTCAAACTTGTCTCCAAGCCACTTTTAGCAATCTGTGTCTCATATTGACCTTCTGGAGATAAAGTGTACACAGTCCATCTGGTGGTGAAGAAAGACGTCTCCCTGCAATTTGTTGAGGCCTCCATGTCTTCCGATGTGACATCTAGGTATTCACTCATAAACCATACCCTTGGGTCTTCAAAAAATTTCCCTGATTTGCTTGCAGTGTTTACACTTGCGGGTTCACATGCATAGCGTTGCACAAAGATTTCAAAGGCTTTCTTTTGGGATTTGAGTTCTGTATAGATATATAAAGTCTCCTGATAATATCCAGGGCTCCTAAAAAGTGGTGTTAGATGAAAATTGGTCTCATTTTCTATCCGGCGAACAGGAGACATATCATAATCTGGTACTCGTGTGCTACAAAATCCTTCCTTGTTTTCATACCAGAGAATCAGTTTCGTTGTTGGGGATTTCTCATAGACGAAGTGAAAACAGAGTGTCTTAGGGAAGTCCATGGTTATATTGATGCTTAGATTATCCACAAGGTAGACTTTTGGTGGTTGTGTGTACTCCTTCAAGCCTACAGGTGAAGCAATGGTGATTGTCATTGAAACATTCCAACTTCCTCCATAATTTGTAGCCGTCAGTGTTACCATGAATATTCCAGAATCACGAAAGGTGAAATTTAAATTTGGTCCACCTTCTATGGTCGCAAGTGATCCAATTTGATAAGTGTAATTAACTCTTGTCCCTGATGTTATAATCCCAGTGATCAGAATTGGTTCATCCGGTTCATAAACAATGCCTATACCATCTTCAGTATCATTGACCTTGGAGAAAAATGTAAAGTTAAGACCTCTGACTGGAATGTCAACATTGACAAATTCTGTGATGTTCCATTGGCTAACATTATTGTTTGCGGTTACGCTGACATAAAATGAGCCACTGCTTGCATACGTATGTAGAACCTCATACTTCCCTTCGATCATTATGTCATTTATTACACTCCTGCTTCCATCCCCAAATTGGATATCAAAGGAAACTGCTGCGGTCAATTGACCCACAGGCAGTGCAAAGGTTAGATTCAGATCTTCAGTGGTTTTGAGGTTTGGTTTGGTTATCAAAGTCAGATCCAGTGGTTCTCTAACATCGACAATGTGTGTCACAGTTCTATTACTGACATCGTTACTCAAGACGCAGGTCATGGTGTACAGACCAGCCGCTGAGTAGACATGTGAGGGCTTAGTGAACCCTGGTGACTGGTTTACCATAGACAGATCTGCCCCATCACCAAAGTCTATGTCGAGAGAGACGTCCCAGCCAGCTGTGAAGTATATTGTAAATGTCATTTCTCCATCTTTGAGAATATAATCAATACCATCGACTGCCTCCCCCTCAATCTCCTCAGAAAGAATGAAGGTCAGATTCTTTGTAACAGCGGTGGCATTGTTATCAAGAGTGACAGAAACTTCTTTTGGGCCAAATCCACCAAATATGCCTGCATTATTGGGAATTCGGTAATCAATTGATACTTCTTTTGGCCAACCCGTCTTTTCAGTTGGCGGCAAAATGACATAATTCATCCAAGCTGGGAAGGTGACTTGGATACTGACAGGATCAGGTCTTTGCCCAGGTGTTGTGATAGCATCATCAATGGAAATGCTTAGAGTGGCTAGACCTGACTGGATGCCAACTGTAGATGGGTGGTTGAGGTTAATGGCATCCTCGATAAGAGGCCAAACGGCTGTCACTTCTAGACTGGCGCTAATGCTCTGGTTAAGTGGGTTTGACGCCTCAGCAATTACAGAGTAAGTACCAACTGTGCTGTACGTATGGCTTACTGGATGTATAGGTGAGAGAGGTACTTCCTCAGGTGTTAATGTCACCTCATTTCCATCATCAAATGACACAACCAGTGTGAGGTGTGTGCCAACAGATATATTAACCTCTAGCGAAGCAGGTAACAAGGCTGGGATGACCGTAGCACCTGATGCCACACTGACGATAACTGTGGTCATCTCCTGTACTACAAGGACTTCTTGAAGCTTTGTTATTGTGGAGATGGGGTTGTATACTGTGCAGTTCAGAGTAAAGGTCCCCCATGGATATGTAAAATCTTTTAACACTGATCCCCCACTTTCTAGTTGTAATACTTCAGTTGCGGTGAGATCTTGAGCACTCCCATTACCGAACAGATCAATTATGCCATTTACTCGTGTAGGATAGTTTGGTGGTGGTAGGGTCAGATCCACCGTAATGATTCCTGATGAAGATAGTGTAGTGGCTGACAGAATCACATCCGTTACTGGATACATAACTTCCACATCGAATATACCATTAAGAATCGGATGAGTGACATTATTCCACACTTCAGACAGAATCGTGCGAACACCTGGGGTGGAGTAGTTACATGACACCGGAGTCTCCTGTGAGTTCTCAGCAAAGGTGTATACATCTTTGACATTGCGTACACCTGTAAAGTGGCAATATATATCAATAGTGATATTCGTACCACCTTCAATACGAACGGCAAATTGGTGTGGTGAACCAACAGGTACAGGAATGGCCACATTCCATGGTAATGAGCTCCCAGTTGAAACAGAGAATCCAGTTATCGGTGCTCGAACCTCTGTATGGGCCACAAACCACATAGCGCTAACATTGTTCCAGGCAGTTACATTAACCGTCACAGGACCCATTGTAGAAAATGTATGCGAAAAAGCAAACTCAGCTGCATTGGTGCTGGTTAAGCCGCTAATGCCTTCCTGGTCAGAATAATCATATGAGACTTCATACAATCCAGGGGGACCGCTATGTTTAGTAACAAGGTTGTACTCAACTTGTGGTGGGCTGACAGTGGAGGTTTGCTCAATTATAAGGTTGGTTATTGCCGATATCACTGTAACATCAAATCTTTCTGGAGGGTTAGTAGGGTTCAGACGATTTATAGATGTGACTTCGATCGTTTTGACTGCAGGGAGAGATCCTGACATTTGATATGTATGTTCGAAAGTTATAGGGGTTGTCCACGAATCAGGTGCTTCTGTTGGAGGTCGTCTTGTATCTGTATTTCCATCTCCAAAGTCTATGTCAGTTGTCATATTGGAACCATTGGTCCATTTCACAATGTAGCCGAGGGGCAGTCCGAAGGGGACGTATGGCCACTGGGTACCATTGTGGGTCAGCTCTATACCAGAAATGTTCTCTGCAACTTCAATCTCAAAAAAGAGATCATCCTGTGAACTTACTGTGTTGGAGCAGTTGATCTGGATCCTGAAGTACCCATAGGTGAAGAAGGGCACGCTCATTTTCTGCTCGAGAGATGAGTAGAAGTCTGGGGATTCTACTGCGATTTCCTCACCAGTTGCAGTGTCGATGAAGGTACAGTTAACATTGGAGGGTATCGGAGTGGGATCATCAACAGCCTTGAGTGTCACGTTTACCATACCTGTAGGGTGTGGCGTCAGACAGTGAGGATTAAAGTCGAATCCCACATGGCAATTTAAGGCTTAAATATCTCTGCGATTTTGTCCCTTGCAATTTTGGGGTCTTCCTGGGCTCCTTGATCGCAAGAATTGTTTAACTTATACCGAATCCAACAGTGAATTGAGACCAATTAAGCAGTTATCCTTGCGATATAGGGGCTCAGGAAGTCCCCAAGAATGCAAGGGACAAAATCGCAGAGATATTTGAGCCATAAAAGGCATAAATCGCCATGTGGGATTCGACCTTTAACAATAAAAATAAAAAGATTCATAATGATAAACAGTCACAATAACCAACATAACAGCAATTTATTCATTACTGATCTAAATGGGTTAGACGTTTTCTAGTGATGCAAAAAAAAAAAATCCTTTACAGACTGGGATGCGACTGGCTGGTGATTAATCAATGTTCATTTTAGCACCAACTAGCACCGCCCTACCTTTGGTTACTGCAGGGTATGGAATTGGCCATTCAAATATGGCGAGGTTCTGAACCAGGGTCTCTACCCAGGTTAATTTACTAAGTGAAAAGCTGTTGTGAATGTTGCTTATGAAAAGAGTCACTGTGTACGACCCCACTGTATCATATCTGAAACACATAAAGAGATCAAGTACCATGTGAGTTTTTAATCATTTTTTTTTGGTAAATATAGGTGATTAGTGCAGGATAAAATTCCAGCTTGCATAGGCCAAGCAGCGTTTACATCACCTTTTTATACCCTTTACAGTTACATGTTATCCTTTGAAGGCAAACCATACAAAATTCAAGTGAGACAGAATATGGGTATGGGCGGATCATAGACTATTATCTGAACAGTTTTTAGGGAATCTACAGAATTTGTTGGCACTTGAGGTGACATCCGACCAAAAGGTAACATGGCTACGGTTGATTTCAAATTACCTTTTTTTTTTACCTTTTTTGTCACAGCCACAATATAATTGTACAGCCTGTGGGACAGGTTGGGAGATGGGTTGAACTGTATACCTCACGCACTCACGCACATGTTTCTTTTACTTTATGGAATTTTATCAATTTATACTAAGGAAAACTGGATTATTTTGCTACCACAGAGAATATACATGTACAAAACCGCTATATTGATAATCGGGAACTTATGGTCATCATAATACAGAGGCATAGGAAGCGAATCTTCATGGGGGGGGGGAGGCCCCTACCCCAGCCACCATGAATTATCAGCTTATGCGTGCTGGTGTTGGTGCAATACTGTATGGGATTTATATAAAAGATTATTCCTTGATGGCTTATTTTGAAACAATATTGCCATTTTCCCTATCTTAATGACAAATTTGTCCAATTTGAGTGGTGAGCTGTGGGAATCTTGTACATTTTATAACGGGGCTTGACATATTTTGGGGGGCCCAGACATATTCAGGCCCCACCAATTTGCAACGTGAATAAGGGCGGCAAAGTTACTTTCCAATGTTGATGACGTGATCAATTCCCCCTTTGTCCAGTGCACATAGAATAAAATTAAGGCCCTATTGCCTCAGACTTGGAGGGTTATGTAAAGTTCATCAAACTTTATTAAAGACAAAAAGGCATGTTTACATGTAAGTATTTATGGGAGAGGAGAGGTATACGGCTAACCTGAAGAGTGGATAGAAAAATGATGTTCGTTGAGATTAGATCTCTACTTCACTGAGGTATATTAAGGTTGGTCGCTACTTGTTGCAAATGAACCTACTGCGCAGGTCTCTGCGCATATAGGTTAGACTGGTCAGAATGGCACAATTTTGGTAGACACATACTAAACAGTTGTCCTCAATACTCACAAGAGATTTCAGGTTGTTTTGGTGAAAATCAAGCATTTTGTGATGCTTTGAAATTTGTGCATACGGCAGCTTGATTTAATTTAGATTTTTCCAAATTTCTTTTATAGCTTATATTTATAACCCTCAAATGTTCTAAACGATATTGTGAAAGTGATTATAATGCTCAAAATATCCAAGGGTATAGCTAGAAACCATTTTATATTATGATTGTTGCCATTTTACCTATAATGCAATGCTCCAAATTTGAGATTTTGTCGTTTTTTGGAGTACTTTTTTTCAAGGGTCTGAAACCATAAAATTATGCACAGGAAAATCAGATGACTTTCAATACTGTTTCAGGCAAAAGCGTTATAAGATTATGCCAAATTGACCTCACTTCTTCCTAAAACAACAAAATTTTACCAAAGATGCCTTGCTATATGGCTAAAATCTTATCTTTGTCATTTTCTTCGATAAAAAAAGCTTTCTACACATGAAGTCTCATATTCCTGTGATCAATATTGATATGGAGTAAAATCAAGAAATCAATATTTTTCATTTTAGAAGGAAAAAAATGAAATACTTTTATTTTTGCAAAAATCTATATCTTAAAAAATAGCTTGGGACCCCCCCCCCTTTTCTTTTCATCATTCATATTTATATGATGTTAGCTGCCCCTAAGCCAAAACTGAAGATTTTCTGATGAATTTAGGTAAAGTGTAGCGACCAACCTTAATTCATTAACTCCAGTGTATACAAGTAGGCAGGCCCCCGGAGCTTATTTCATTGGATCCAACATCATCAAATCACTGAATCATTATCATGTACGGTGGCCCCAGAGTGACATTGTGTTTTCCCTCTCTGTTTGCATGTTTGTGTGGTTGCATGTTTCATATTTGCACATTTGGTCTTTTCGCGTTTTACTCTATTTTTTTTTTGTGTTTGCATGTTTTGAGCTCTTGTAACTATCCTTTTATGTCTGTGTATGGGCTTTTCATGTTTTCATGTTTTACTTGTCTGTTTTTACATTTTGCACTTTCCCTTTTCATGTTTTTATGCTTCTTATTTTGTCCTCTCATGTTTTACTGTCGTGGTGTATTCCTGTTTTGACCTTTTGCATGTTTTTCTGTTGTGGTGCAAACATGCAAACACGAAACACAATGCCACTCTTGGGCCACCGTAATAATGTTGTCATGATGTACCTTCATTAGTGCTGTGTAATGGCAGGTCTAATGAATCCCAGAGCTGGTCTCTATGATAATCTACTGCTAGTTGACAATTTTTGAATTATATAATAGGGGTTATGAGTCATTCAAGTCATGTGTCTAAGAGGATTTAAGCGCAGCGGGCAGTTAGCTGTCGATGTGTCATAAGGAAACAAGGAGGGCTGTCAACAGCAACTAGTCTAATGGATTAGATTTTAGGATCAGGGGGCTTTTGGTAAGTGCCATAGCTTACATGCATAGTATCAAATGACCCTAAATAGTGATACTGGATATTATCATTCCAAGTTTGTTACATTCCAAAATACAAAATACTATCATCAAAAACCCTATTTCAAATGAAAGAGGTCCCCAAAAAAAGGGGGTGTGGGGGTAGTTTCGCATGTGGTACTCACCATCAAAGAGTCAGAATTACACTACCCCCCCCCCCAGACTTAAGTCGGAAGAACATTAAAGTGTCTATTTTGTGTGATCTAACGCCGTTTTCAAGAATCTAGTGGAAGCACATTGATATGATAACTCTTGTTGTGTGACACTATTTCACGAAATACGACAAATAGAGAACTATCTTACACATGGCCCAGCGGTGCCATTGTGTCCATGCCATCCACGCAGTGATTCTCCACCATGTCATCTTCCCAGTCTATGAAAAGACAAAACCTGGTCCCATTTGTCAGACCCAAGTTGACATAGGTTATCCCATCTAGTAAGACATCAATGACGTTAGTGTCGTTGAACCCCACAAGTGACTCATCTACCTGTGAAAAGTTCCAAGCCCACAATGAGGTTCTTTTTTCATGTGTAGAAGAAATTTAATGAAATGCCAAGAAAACAGTAGGGAAAGGCATAAACAATAGAAAAAAACAACAACAACAAATCAAGGTCAACTAATTTGTAAGATGTAAGCCCACGATAGACTTATCTATCTGTATAAGTTAAAATCCGTATCTATCTACAGATCAAATATGGGATTGTTCACGTTTATCGACCAAACCTTTAAGATCCAAGTATCTCAAATTGATTTACCATCCCTATTTGATAGGAGATGACATTATCATATTCAAATTGACTGTATAAATTAATTTTGATCTTCATGACAGACTAAACCTTTCATGTCTAATTGCTGGAAAGAGTGGTGACACTTTGCAAGAGAAACACTAGAGCCCTCTAATGTAAAATCCTGCAAAGGAGACAGGAATACTTCCATTCTCGCCACTGAGAGAGTGGGCATAGAAAGCATATTCATTAAAATCACCATCTATGAGATAAATGGGCAGATCAGGGCCAGTATGAGGGAGCCCCAGATCAACTGATATCTTCACAGTTCACACCTATCTTATCAGCAGTCTCAACGTATGACCACTGACTGAATATAATATTCCTTACCTCTATGGTGGCGACTGAGTAGGACACAGAGGCGTTGTTAGAGAGGTAAAGGGCCACCTTATGGGTTCCAACACCATACTCAGACGTGTAGGCAGTCAGACCTGTTACGGCATCAGCATGCTCCTCCTGTCAACACATGCTAGTTTTAAAGTTGGTATATCTGATAATTGAGGATTAATCATAAGCAAGAGACTTGGAGTTGCTTCAGTTCATAATGTAGCAGGCTGTATTAAAATCTGCCAGACAACCATTCTATCCAACAGAACTTTGTTGCTAGTCAGATAACGGGGAAACCCAGAGCTGCAGAAAGGTTAATCCAGGAATACAGGAGAGGACAATAGGATCAGTTCAATGCAATTCAAAATTATTTATCCCGCAGTAGGGGCAGGGGGTAGTGTAGTATAAAGTCATTCAAGTGAGGTCATTCTCAATGTTAGTAACAAGTATCTAAAAAAATAAGATAAGTTACCTGTCATCACACCATACAAAAATATTATAGTGTGAAAATCAATCTGAAGGTAGTCATGACTATAAACTTTTGATTTTAAGTGTAAACAGAATAAAGCACGGGACCCAATACAGATCCCTGTGGTATCCCATATCAGGTGCCGATATGATAATGGTTTAATGCTTGATAATTGCCCATTGGCTATTGTGTTTTGGTATCTGTTCGTTAATGTTAGTTTTGACATCATAACTTACATGATGACAAACTTTAGGTTAAGATTGGTTTTTGGATCAAAATGGACAAATAAGCAACTTACAAATACAGTGGTACTGTCCACCCAGAGTGCGACGAGGCAGGTTCCAGCTGTGCCTGCGTCAGGGCTGAGTGACACTGTACCCGGGTGTGATACGATCGTGCCCAGATTAAATGTCCCAATAGAATCTAATAACAGACCGATATTTTGATGTGCAAAAGTCAAATGCACGATGCAGGATTATGACTATTGTATTGTAGATATGACTCAATATATCAATAATTCCTTAGGTACTTAATAGTTGTATCAAAGTTAAACCAATTAAAGTCTAAGCCCAGTAATATGGCCTACCAAAGGGTACAATCGGTGTTATCAAATCATCCACCTCATTATACAGTTGACCAAAAATGAGCACAATCTTAATTAAGTTTCTTTGTGCATTTCAGCAACTTACCAGGGGATCCAGAGGGACATTGGGATCCTGTGGTCACAACTGGATGGGAAATACAAAATGTGACACATCACATTCCATATAAAGCACTTTGCTACAACCGCAGTTATAATGTTTGCAACTGAAACAATGACGTTTGGAATACTCATGTTCCTTTTTTTTTAATCTTCCACCCATAGAGTGACGCCATAAACGGATGATGAGACACAACGTGGAAGATGATAGCATAAAGGAAAATTCAATTAACAGAGATTAACTTTCTAGTGTGGAAGAAAAGTGAGAAGTTTAGAAAAAATAATATTAGCCTATTATCAGCCATTTAAATAGTGTCTCTTATCACTTCAAATGCAAGTGTAAACTGGAAAGTATTTAGAAATACATAACTTTGTAGAAGAAATACACACAATGAGGATTTATTTTCCATTAATTCCCTATGAAATCGCAAATTAGCCTACATAAATAAAAGAGACAGTAAGTGTTTAACACTATCAAATTGAGGCCGGCACTGAGGATTTATTTTCCATTAATTCCCTATGAAATCGCAAATTAGCCTACATAAATAAAAGAGACAGTGAGTGTTTAACACTATCAAATTGAGGCCGGTACTGAGGATTTATTTTCCATTAATTCCTTATGAAATCGCAAATTAGCCTACATAAATAAAAGAGACAGTGAGTGTTTAACACTATCGAATTGAGGCTGGTACTGAATATCAGGCTGGAAATAAACTGTATATGCAGACTAGGTGTTTTCCAGCCAGGATTTCACGATGATCCTAGGTTCAACCTTCTAGATTGGTCTTCCTTTTTGTTGCCATGGCACTTTGACAGAGTGCCCACCCAGGACCAGCCTCAGGATATGCCAGAATATCATCCAAAGATCAGGCTCAGCTGCAGCTGAGTATCAAATAGGGTAACTTGTCCCTAACTCGACTAACTAGGCATGTTGGTACCTTAAGTTGACCATCACACCTTATTTCAAATTATTTTCACAATAAGCCAGGATTGTTGGTGTCAGGTGCAGGATATCCATATTGTAGTTAATGGTACATAATCAACTGGTAGTCATAAGCTATCTGGAAAAAGTTAACTCAGGGTGGTCGACTTAAGGTACTGTAATAGAGACGGTTCCGGCGGAGTAAACAAAGTGAGACAGGTGGGTCCGGTGGAGACGCTGAAGCACTAGTGTCATAGCCCGACACCGGGGGGCAAAGCAGCAGGTGTTAGCAAGCCTTATTTGGAAGAGAAGGGGGCATGGCCTAGGGAGTGACGTCACAAGGTCCGAAAAAGGTTATTTAAGATGATGTAGAGAAGAAGTCGGGGTCTTAGACCCGTTGAGATGTGCAGAGAGGCTGGCGAGCAGGTAGGTGCAGACCCGCCGGAATCAGAGAGAGACGATTGTCCGCTGGGAGAGCCAACGAGCTGAGTGTGCCGCCATGATAGTAGAGATTTACATTAATAGATGAACCCAAGCCTACAGGCAGGCCGGGGTGTGGCCTTGAATAAACCAGTACAAGTTTGTTAAATCTATACTTGGTGTCAGCCTTTATTTTATTACAGTACCAACATGACTAGTGGTCGAATCAGGGCGAGTTACCCTAATACTCATTTTAGCGACATTGCCTGAATCTGGACTTAGCCTGAAGTGACTAAGATATTTTTCTGTGTTGTGTAAAGCCTGTATTCCATTAACTTATCTTCTCTCATTTTGTACTCACGATTAAGTAAATATATAGAAATAAATAAATTCTGATGTTAGGTGAAATTAGTCAATATAATGGAAAGCATTTACAGGATAGTTCCCTTTCCGATTTTCTGCATAGAAAGCAATACTCTAACTAGCACATTTAACCCAGATATGCCTACCGTTTGTTTAAACAAAGACCTACCTCTACTACGTTGACCTTCACTAAAAATACATTTTGATTAATGATATATTCTCAGGAACTCATTTATACATAAAAACATGATAGAAATTTCTATTTTTTTTTGCAACAACCATTTTGATTTTTTTTATGTAACCATGGCAACCATATGGAAAGGGACTATAACCAAATATGGCCAACCCCCAAAAGGTGAGATACATTATCAACCCATTATATGATATAGACATGCCTATTTTGGTAAAGTTTCAAAGACATAATTTAAAAGACACACGATTTCTAACTGGGTTATGCTGATACATTTCAAACTGACTCGTGCAAACCTGGTAGAATTTCTTTTTAAATCATAAAGAAGCAATGGTGTTTGAGAGGAATTTTGCTATACACGTCTTATCAAGCCTTTGTCAATGTGGATTCACATTATGGACCAGGTAAGTACCTACATCAGATTTCATACCAATGATACAGACTCGGCTTATGTTGAGAAATACTGACATTTCATCATAGCTCATCATCAGAAATAACATTATATACATCACACAGTATGAGGGTACGAGGTACCAAATGTTCAAGCACTATGCTACTTGTTCATGAACATTAACTTGCAAAGGAAAATGTATACAATTACTATTGCCATCTCCATGATGGTAGTCACCTTTATAATTTTCCAGTGTTATCTTCCAGCTGATAGAGTGGTATGCCCTATTAAATTGCTAGATCATCATGAGAGTCGACCAAAAGGGTGGTAAAGGAATAGTTTTTCATAAGAACATACTTACCCATAAGAAGTAGGACTGTCCATCCGAACACCCTGCCCGTAGGTGCGGGGTCTCCCATTGTGAGAGAACTCCTAAGAAATAGCAAGGGATATCACTGTATTTCTTACACAATGCATTGCTATATGAATCTAATTTGGTCTTTTGCTAAGATCTCCCTCGTTGATGAATGCAATTTAAGTGTGTAGGCCTAATTGGCACTGCCTTGATGCATCGTGATTCCTCTTTGAGAGCATATCAGTATCAATTTCAGATGGTGAGCCGTGATGCACGTACACCTACGCCTAAGCTGCACCGATCAGTTATTCTTTATAACAATGTTCTCATAGCTAATTACCCATGTTTGCTACAAATTTCAAAATAAAGTAGGGTCATTAATAAAGACCTACCTTTTGTGGAATTTGTGTGGGATGTTATCACAGGTAAGGAGTCTGAGAGGTTCACCTCCTTCCAACAGTTTCCAAAACCATATTAAGTGTTTGTCTTCTTACTCAAAGTCCCTTAATGGAGCTATTGACTAATTCAGATCAGTTTCTGATTAATTTACAACAGTTAATGGAACTCCTTTAAAAGACTTACTCACTGTATAGACATGATAATGGGTGATAAGACTGCCTTTGTACCCCTCTGTATAAACATGCTGATCCTTTATGGAATACATGATGCCTCAATGCTTCATATTTATTCTTTAGCTCTATGTGAAAATATATAAACTGCCATATGCTGCATCTGCAATGGCTATGCGGCACAGCAATGCTGTAGGTAACATAGCAGATGAATGCCGCACTGCAGAGTCGCTGAACAGTGCTGCATCCATGGGTCAGACTGGCAAAATGGCAATGAACATTCGAACACAATGCTCTTCCCAAATGGCTCTGCTACATGTGTGAACTGCTGAGCAGAAAGGATATTTCACATGTCCACACACGAGGCACTCCTTCCCCTTGGCTAAAACTATACATATGCGATGGCCTTGTGCTAAGTAAAGTCATTAGGACAATTGCTTTCATGATATATTATTTAGACCTACCACTTCCGACTGAGTGCAGATGGTAATTTACAGTTGTCTCTACTAAAACCTCTCCATCAGAGCAAGTTAAACATTAATCGCTGCATGGCTAATATCTTCTAGACTGAGTGGTGGATATCAATTATTAGACATTATCATCCCAGCATAAACAGCTGTATCTAGTACCTTCACAACTGCTGAACACGAAAACTTTATTTGATCTTTTTCACTAAGCTTCCCATGTCGTATACGTATTAGATGGTAATTGCATAGTAAAGACTTGCATAGCGCAGAGATAAATGCCTTATCTGAAACTTTCTTTTGACAACTTTCCCTAAAGATTGCCTCTGAACATCATCCCCTTAGGAAAACACATACTCCCCCAGGTTGTATTGGAAAGGGGGATAAATGAGATAGATCTACTACAGGTATACGGGGTATAGAGGGAAGTGAGGATAAGGCGGGGGATATGGGATATAGAGGGAAGAAGAAAAAGAAAGAAAGGAGAAGTACAGGGATGAAAGTCGCGGAGCACGAAAATCCCTGAAATGGTCCAATATTCGCCCAAAAAAACAAGGATTTCTATATGAGGGCCCTGGAACTTCAAAATCCCTGAAATCAGGGAATTCCCTGAAGACTTTCATCCCTGGAAGTATACACTTAACTCCTCCAACTACACCCTGACTATGGCGTGAAGCAAAAACCGTAGCTCGGATCTGAAATTTAGTTTGGTACTGTTCTTGAGGGCTATCAATAACTGAGTATAAGGCCGTAACCTGACTTTGGAGGTTTTTTAGAAGTCCCGGGACGCTTCTGATTCAAGATTATGAGCTGCGGCCATGTGCGAGAGTTTATGGTAGTTATCGGGAGATGCCACAGAGGAAAAGGTTCAGTCCAAAAACAGATGGCCTGCTAGGATATCGTGGGAGAATTGTCTTGGGAGAGAAGGGTTGTTGCATAGTGGGGAATCACCCGGGATTAATGCCCAAGGGTATATAACCTCGCCTGTGGATGAGAGAGCATGTCTGGGAGAAATGATATAATACACTGAAAACCTGGAAGGTCCGGAACTCATCAGTGGTGACGACTTTAGGTTCTCAGGTTGACAATACCTAAAACTACAACTTTAGGTGGTCAAAATGATGACTTTAGGTCATCCTGACGACCCAAGTCA
Organism: Acholoe squamosa; assembly: GCA_949317995.1. Classification (NCBI taxonomy): domain Eukaryota; kingdom Metazoa; phylum Annelida; class Polychaeta; order Phyllodocida; family Polynoidae; genus Acholoe; species Acholoe squamosa. The sequence continues at coordinate 31,164,893 of OX439049.1, read as the reverse complement.
TCAGTATGAAGACTTTGTATTGTCATACTGACGTCTTAGATCATCCTGACGACCTAAAGTCGTGATTTTGTAGTTTTAGGTATTTTCAACCTGAGGGCCTACAGTCGTTACCACTGACAAGTTTCGGATCTTCCAGATTTTAAGTGTATGGCTATGTCCTAGAGTCTTCGTGAGAAGAGATATAACAGAGGAGGGGGGGGGGTGCCTTATAGGAGATATGCTGCCTTTAGTAATAGGAAAGTGGTCTAGGAAGGGTAGTCTTGGGGAGATGCCTTAGGTCTATACCTCTACCAACATTCCGTCCATTGCAGAAGACCGTGAAATAACGTCACAGTTATGAAAACTCAGTAACAACAAAACACTAGTTTTTTTTTCAAAATAAAAACAATTTATTGAAGAATCATGTTGCTGTGACAAACATTCACATAGAAAATACAACTGTTATGACAGTTGTATTTTACCAGCAAGGCCAGTTTACCATTAAAAACCTTATTTTGATTAGCCCTGATTTTGTCTTGAAACTATCGTGTGGGATTAAAACACATCTTTTTCTTGTGGGACTTCCAGTCATCACAACCACACAGATAGATAATGGCCATTCAACAGTTCTTGTAAAATATCCATAAAACCAAAAATAAAAAGGTATCGACCGGTGTTGGTGACGATGGTGCGGAATAACACACCTGCCTTATTCATAATATTCATTGTTAAAACTTAGATATTCATTGTTAAAACTTAGCATAAAGGTTTTGATGGGATATAACATAAAAGATACTGATAGGCAGCTTTCATCGTAGGGAAGAAGAAATGCTTGATACAAGTTGAAATGATTCTCCTTATCATTAATCATCTGGGGTCAATATACAGTATCTGGATTAATCAGACTATGATCCTCTCATTGATATGCAGTGCAGAGGCAATAGAGTATATTGTAACCACCCTACAGTGCGCAATTACATGTGGGAGATTTATGGCCTAAATCTTTATGGAGTATTTGCCATTGATACAAACTTAAGTAATGATAACTACAAAGTGTTAATTAATTTGGTACTTGTCAATGCAAAATTACAATCTTTTGCTTAGTGGTTCTTGAAGGTGTGTACAGGTTTGTGCAGAATGATAAAAATAAAAGGAAAACAATAGAAAACATGCAAACCATTGACCCCTGAATGTATTATGCCGCATTGTCTTCTCAATGCCAGTATATCACATTGGAATCTTGTCCAACTGGTAGATAACTATCTTCAGATGATATTGGTTTAATAATGCCCACGACTCCCTCCTCTTTTCCAGTTTCTCTTGATTGAAAAAAATGATCCTTTGCTGAACACTGAATAAAAACGAATGAATCAAGGGGATGGGTGGTGCATAAAGGCAAACCAAAGAAGTAACAAATTAAGATAGACCCAGACTTAACTCTTTTACCTATCCACTGCCTTGAAATATAACAAACAAGGACTACACGTGAACAAACAAGCGGGCTAACTATGGTCGACTTTTATGCCGTACCTGATGCAATAACACTCACAGCAAATAATGAAAATCAATGACAATAATGATATTCAAGTGAACCCATTGGCAGCCAAATCAGGCTGATCCTACTAACCTACCAGGTCATTGAGGAAGGGTTAAGGGAAGAAGGACTCTCATGCTTTTCTCTTTAACAAATTATTATATCACTGATCCTATGCAGCCCAAATTTCAGATATGATAATCATAACAATATTCAATTTCAGTTTCCAATGCTGAAATTCTGATTAATTGCCCAGGTTGACAACACATACATTGCTCTACATATTATGTTCTAGATGGACCGACTCCCAAAATATCAATATAGAACATATTTGAATTGAAGACCTCATTGAATATGATAAGCATACAAAAGGACCATTTACGTACGATATCCAATAGTAGATATTTTTAATTGAATATTATTCTTTCGGGTTATGGAAATGTGTTGATATGTTCCATATTTTGGGAGGTCACTTTGAAATGAATTTAGAGATTTGATATATCACTCAGGTCTTGCTGTTCACCAGGATAAGAAGAATACTGCCATCGGACAATATCCACATTGGTGATACACTTCATCACATGAACAGTTTTAGTAGACACACACTGCAACAAATTAGGCATATTCTCCAAAACACTAAAAAAAGTCAAACAATTCTTCCGCCATTTTGCATTCACTCTGTAACTTCCCGGTCTTCCATAACTATGGTGGAACAGACAACATACTGCCTCAAGGATCCTAAATAGAGCCATGCATTGCGCATGAAATCATTATGCTGTTCTTGAAGGGTTAACACCAACACATTCTACAACTCAGTGTCTTTTGGAGAAATACTCACTCAAAAGGTAAAATGTAGGCACAGAAGGTACCAAACATCCTTCAAATTTGTTTGCTCTATATGTAAACATTTCTCACAAAAACTTGAAATGCTCTGTGCAGCAAATTCTCTTTACAACATAGTCCATGTTTTTCAAGATAGTTTTCTGTGGAAAGGTGGTAAAGTGCTACAACAAAAGGGAATTATCTGAATATTCTTTGATCAAAATCAAAACACATATTTAAGTTCTGTTTCCATGGAAACACCAATTGAATAGCATAGCTCAGATAGAGAAATTTATGGGGCTGGGTGTATCGGGACACCTTCACCCTTGGGTGCTTTTGCTACAGAGCACCTGTCTCAGTGTCTGGGTTGCAGAGGTTAGAAGGTGGACTAATTAAAATTGTTCACTAATAAACCATTTAAGGCCGGCAACGTCCCTTGAGCAATCCTCATTCATGCAGCACAACTGAGGAAATAGTGTCCTCAAGAACACTACAGCACTTAAAGGGTTAATTAATGTGATAATCAATCCCATGAATGATGACTTATTTAACAGCAGGAAGAGATGTTCCATTCCATGGGAAGTAGTTGAGAGATGATGGTACTCGCATATCATTCATCTGTGATACATCGAAGAAGAGACTACAGAATGCCAAGTCTTTACTTTCTCACCAAGACAGAAGACAACACACAGTATACAAAAAAACAAACAGTAGGTTGTTCAAATGCCCAGTAATGTTGAGTCATAACTGGTGATAAAAGTGGCTTAAATGACTAATTAGTGTTGAGTGAGAATGTGTGATGCAAATCTATTGTCTGTACTGATAGACAAAAAGGTCTATTATATCTGCTAATCATGAACTCTACTGTTCCCGCAACACTGCGAGCTCTATGATACAGACACCACTGAATCTCTCCACGCCTCACACTCGATTCGCTTTGGAACATATCTTTTGTTTCTCGATTACAAAATAAAGAACTCCCAAGGAGACCGAGGCCGAGTGGCAGTTGGTGCCACAAAGTCCTGCTAGGTGGCAGCAGCAGTAGCGGAAGTCCAGTTGTGCTCCATATGTAAGACTATACACTTGAAGTTTTCACCTAGTCAGGTTGACTGTAATGCCATATTCACACCAAAGAGGCCTGCACCCTACTTGGGCAATCACAGCAGCGAGGTGCTGACCTCTGAGATCTACCAACCCTCACACAAAACACCATTGGTGTTTGCACATAGCACAACCTGCTACTGTACCATTATCATACACTGAGGTTCTCCTGACTTTAGTTCTGGGTACTGCCACTGGGCGGCAGCTACGCGGGGAGTATTATCTCTGTTTGCCATAAGGGGGCTGTAGTAGTTTGCCACCAGGTGGCAGCAGTAGTCTGTAGTTATTATAGTATCTGCCGCAGGTGGCAGGGGGCACAGCGTTAGGACTTTGTCTCCTCTTTCTTGGTCTCCTCCGTTGGGTCCTTCTGCTGGGGGTCGGCGCATGCGGTGTCTGACTTACTCGCCTCATCGTCATCTGTATATAAAGAAAGTGACATGTGTCAACCTGTCCTTTAACCTTTAAAGGCTGCTTAATGTGTTAAAGACAAATGCGCCAAGATACACAGAAGCCACCTGGTGGCAAAAACCAAAACCTATCAAGGACACTATCTTAATGTTACCGTAATCTCCCGCGTAGAAGACGCGGTGCGCGTAGAAGACGCTCCCCAAACTCACGGTAGGCTGGTTCACGTAGAGGACGCATCCAACCCCCCTGAATCGATTTGTAAAAGACCCCCCGTACAAGACGCCCCCCCAACTCAGCAGGGGGGGGTTCGCATATAAGATGCACCCCCCACCCCCCACTCCACTCTATGCTGTCTATGCTGTCATCGGCACACGGTCGGCGTCTTCCCCGCCGAGCAAATCTACAGCGACCGGTCTGCCGCGGTGCTGGCTATATGAGTTCAAGCTGTCATCGGCACACGGTCGGCGTTTTGCCCGCCGAGCAAATCTACAGCGACCGGGCTGCCGTGCTGCTGGCTATATGAGTTCAAGCTGTCATCGGCGCATTTTCCCAAATGAGATGTTGGAAAACCCCGCGTATAAGACGCACCCCCAACTTGAAAAAATCCTATAAGACGCACAAGGCATTTGTTTGGCATAGAGGACGCGTCTTATACGCGGGAGATTACCGTATTTCACATTCTAAATAGACCACTTTACCTGTAGATATTTTTTTCAGCTTATTTCTGATCACTATAATTACATTAAAGCCATTTATAAGCTGTTGTATTCCCATAGAATGTTATAGTTAGGGCAACATTTGTAGCATTTGTCTTTAATGCAATATGCCTCACTTTCACGATAATGCCATTGAGAGTGACTCATACTGAATAGGATGGCTGAAGCCATGCATCATGCTGTGCTTAAAGAGATACCATTTTAGTAAAAGAAAATCACTATGTATTAAGCTTAGGTGTGTTATGAAGCTCACTTTCAGAATAGAAAGCGCTGATGGAATACATGTGATTGCAGTGAGGTTAGAATGTGAGGGTAAGGGGAATAGTAATTTAAGGTATACGGTTAAAAGAGATTAGTGGTGGGGGCCTTTCCAGAGGCACGATGTCTAAAGCATCATGTAGATCTACCAGCATGACGCAATAATGCACAACTGGTGAGCAACTGGGTGTAGCTACTTTTGGTGCAACATGCTAATCATTTTTGAGTGCTTCAAGACTCAGCACCATGCATGTCTGTAGCCATACTGAGTCATAATCTCATCACACTTGGCATTATAAGAATTCAGCAATTCAGGATTAATGCAAGGCCCAATAAAATAGTTTGGCAAATGTACCCTAATTTCTGATGTAAAATACAAGACAATTATAGACCTGAATTGATTTCTCTCCCATGAAAGCATCAGATGCATACAGTCTTGACGTGAAGAATATCGCTGTCTAATTCTCTAATTAGCATGCAGGTAAGTATATCCTTCAGCCTATTCAGAGCAGCCTTTAATTGGTCTAGACAGTTATAAGTACCCACATGCCAATCTTGCCTCAGCCAGTCAAGACAGTACAGCCTATCACAGCACACATTGGTTGGTCTAGACATACCTATCAAGAACAGTCTATTGGTCATTAACCCACAGTGAGACCCTTAATTAATTACACCACTTTTCTTTAGGCTTACTCAGTATTTCAATGGGCAAAAAAATCAATGTTTTAGCCATAGGCTTTTGCTCATATTCTCGGGATCCACTTTTATTGCCAATCCCCCTTCCACACCAAAATTCAGATCTACACCTTTTCTAGATTCTGCTGTGCAGTTACTATAGAAATGTATATAAAAAAACACAAAGTTCCACTTCCCCTCTCCACTATCCAAAATTGAGCCACAGGATTTAACTCAAAAACAAACAATACAATAAGACAACACTTCTGTACACTCCATTCGATTTTAGTATACTTCTGTCAACCAGTTTTGTCACACATGCCATCTGAGTGATTACTCCTCTTTCTTGCCAACCCCCTCTCATAAAATGGGGATCCTGAGTTATAACTTTAGCTGCAATGTTACACTGACAGTCCCCATAATTAAAAGAGGTTAACTTCATTTAAAATGTGGTCCTACCTCTGCACTGCAGTTTGGACAGCTCCAAGGGCAGTGTGGAGGTGTCCGTTGCTGCGTGCTTCTCGTCCAGAATGTCCGGTAAGGCATTTCGCCGCCCAGTTCGCCCCGACGCGATGAAATCGTCCAGGCCAGGTGCATCTACATCTGTCATTGGATATGGCTGCAAGCAGAAAACAGAGAAATTTGGGTTAATAATTTTGATAAACATTCATGAAATTCACAATCCAAAATATAAACTTTTATTTAGCCATAGGAATCCCAATGTGTCAACATGTCTGATAGGCTTGCCAAATAGACAAAAACATTCATGGGGGAATTTGGGACAGTGTAAGATCCTGTCACACAGACCTCATTCATCTGTGTCTGTACATGCTATCAACAATGGCAGCCTACACAAAGCACCCCTTATCAGTGGTTGCTCACATTTCCCTGTCCACTTTGGGCAAGATGAATGAAGGAAAACCCCCATCAACACGGGAAAAGACATTGGTCAAAAAATCTAAAGTACCTTGTGTGTGTAACTTCTACCTATGTGAGAACAGTGATAGAGTAATTACTCTGTGTGTAACTTTCATAAAAATAATTGAGTTGAGATCCATTAAATCTACTTTTTGTGAAAATTATTGCAATGTCTAATGTATGAGGGGGTGCAGTAGAGAACATTGGAGCACCACTCCTAGAGAGTGAGAAAGATATTTCAATTACCACTAATATGAGCTCAGTGAAGTCATTTCTGGTACATTTCATGTTTGCTTAGTTCCCATGCCTCTCATATGATGTCTCCACTGTGTCATACTTTGACCATTTCCTTGCCTTCTAGCTCTGTCAGACATGGTCATACTCTAGTCTGCTACAAGGTGGCGCCTAAGCACTGGGCTCTCCTCCTGGGCTGCACTACACTAATTAAGTGCAGGTGGCAGCAGGTCACAGATGGGAGGTCTGCGCTGGAGGGTATTGTACAAAAAGTATTGGTGTAACATTGACATCAAAATTAATTAATCCCTATTATGTATGCTAGATTAGACTACAGGGATATGTAATTTCGATTTGTATCCTATATAAATATATAGAGAAAGCAAGTAAAGTACTGAAGCCCAGACCTGTTTTAAGGATAGCGCAATCACATGATGTACCTAATAGGATTTTAATGTTCTCTTCAAGGCAGACCTTTTGTAGTCAGATCGATATAAGCAGGGAAAATCTCATCAGCCACAGCCATTTCAACACAAAAGTCGTTGTAACCAATCTGCAAGACTTTAATATGAAGAGAGAAGGCCTATGACCTCTGCTATGATTGTTCAAGGTTCTTAGATATGATTTAACACGAATGGAAACAATGGTCATCATTAAATCAGGAATCTGTAAAGTTATAGGACCTTCTCTTCATGCACTCAGGTTGAATGACTGAGTAGAATAGTTAGGCATTCCTATCCATGAGAGTTATTCTACACTGGCTACTGACTCCATTGCATCCAGCCCTGTCTGTCCACTTTGTTCCTGATACCTGAATCCAGCCCTGGCTGTTCACTGTGTTCATGATACCTGAATCCAGCCCTGGCTGTTCACTGTGTTCATGATATCTGAATCCAGCCCTGGCTGTTCACTGTGTTCATGATACCTGAATCCAGCCCTGGCTGTTAACTGTGTTCATGATACCTGAATCCAGCCCTGGCTGTTAACTGTGTTCATGATATCTGAATCCAGCCCTGGCTTTTAATTGTGTTCATGATATCTGAATCCAGCCCTGGCTGTTAACTGTGTTCATGATATCTGAATCCAGCCCAGGCTGTTCACTGTACATGATACCTGAATCAAGCCCAGGCTGTTAACTGTGTTCATGATACCTGAATCCAGCCCTGGCTGTTAACTGTACATGATACCTGAATCAAGCCCAGGCTGTTAACTGTGTTCATGATACCTGAATCCAGCCCAGGCTGTTCACTGTACATGATACCTGAATCAAGCCCAGGCTGTTAACTGTGTTCATGATACCTGAATCAAGCCCAGGCTGTTAACTGTGTTCATGATGCCTGAATCCAGCACTGGCTGTTAACTGTGTTCATGATACCTGAGTCCAGCCCAGGCTGTTCACTGTACATGATACCTGAATCAAGCCCAGGCTGTTTACTGTGTTCATGATACCTGAATCAAGCCCAGGCTGTTAACTGTGTTCATGATACCTGAATCCAGCCCTGGCTGTTCACTGTACATGATACCTGAATCCAGCCCTGGCTGTTAACTGTGTTCATGATACCTGAATCCAGCCCTGGCTGTTCACTGTACATGATACCTGAATCCAGCCCTGGCTGTTAACTGTGTTCATGATACCTGAATCCAGCCCTGGCTGTTAACTGTGTTCATGATACCTGAATCCAGCCCTGGCTGTTAACTGTGTTCATGATACCTGAATCCAGCCCTGGCTGTTAACTGTGTTCATGATACCTGAATCCAGCCCTGGCTGTTAACTGTGCTCATGATACCTGAATCCAGCCCTAGCTGTTAACTGTGTTCATGATATCTGAATCCAGCCCTGGCTGTTAACTGTTCATGATATCTGAATCCAGCCCTGGCTGTTCACTGTACATGATATCTGAATCCAGCCCTGGCTGTTAACTGTGTTTATAATACCTGAATCCAGCCCAGGCTGTTAACTGTGTTCATGATACCTGAATCCAGCCCTGGCTGTTAACTGTGTTCATGATACCTGAATCCAGCCGAGGCTGTTACTGTGTTCATGATACCTGAATCCAGCCCTGGCTGTTAACTGTTTTCATGATATCTGAATCCAGCCCTGGCTTTTAATTGTGTTCATGATATCTGAATCCAGCCCTGGCTGTAAACTGTGTTCATGATATCTGAATCCAGCCCAGGCTGTTCACTGTACATGATACCTGAATCAAGCCCAGGCTGTTAACTGTGTTCATGATACCTGAATCCAGCCCTGGCTGTTAACTGTACATGATACCTGAATCAAGCCCAGGCTGTTAACTGTGTTCATGATACCTGAATCCAGCCCAGGCTGTTCACTGTACATGATACCTGAATCAAGCCCAGGCTGTTAACTGTGTTCATGATACCTGAATCAAGCCCAGGCTGTTAACTGTGTTCATGATGCCTGAATCCAGCCGAGGCTGTTAACTGTGTTCATGATACCTGAATCCAGCCCTGGCTGTTAACTGTGTTCATGATACCTGAATCCAGCCCTGGCTGTTAACTGTGTTCATGATACCTGAATCCAGCCCTGGCTGTTAACTGTGCTCATGATACCTGAATCCAGCCCTAGCTGTTAACTGTGTTCATGATATCTGAATCCAGCCCTGGCTGTTCACTGTACATGATATCTGAATCCAGCCCTGGCTGTTAACTGTGTTCATGATACCTGAATCCAGCCCAGGCTGTTAACTGTGTTCATGATACCTGAATCCAGCCGAGGCTGTTACTGTGTTCATGATACCTGAATCCAGCCCTGACTGTTAACTGTGTTCATGATGCCTGAGTCCAGCACTGGCTGTTAACTGTGTTCATGATACCTGAATCCAGCCGAGGCTGTTACTGTGTTCATGATACCTGAATCCAGCCCTGACTGTTAACTGTGTTCATGATACCTGAATCCAGCCCTGGCTGTTCACTGTGTTCATGATACCTGAATCCAGCCCTGGCTGTTCACTGTGTTCCTGATATCTGAGTCCTTCAGCCCTGGCTGTTCACTGTGTTCCTGATATCTGAGTCCTTCAGCCCTGTCTGTTCACTTTGTTCATGATACCTGGATCCTTTAGCCCTGTCTGTCCACTGTGTTCCTGATACCTGAATCTAGCCCTGGCTGTTCACTGTGTTCATGATGCTGAATCCAGCCCTGGCTGTTAACTGTGTTCATGATGCCTGAATCCAGCCATGTCTGTTAACTGTGTTCATGATATCTGAATCCAGGCCTGGCTGTTCATTGTGTCCATGATGCCTGAATCCAGCCTTGGCTGTTAACTGTGTTCATTATGCCTGAATCCAGGCATGTCTGTCCACTGTGTTCATGATACCTGAATCCAGCCCAGGCTGTTAACTGTGTTCATGATACCTGAATCCAGCCCTGGCTGTTAACTGTGTTCATGATATCTGAATCCAGCCCTGGCTGTTAACTGTTTTCATGATATCTGAATCCAGCCCTGGCTGTTAACTGTACATGATACCTGAATCCAGCCCTGGCTGTTAACTGTGTTCATGATACCTGAATCCAGCCCTGGCTGTTAACTGTTTTCATGATATCTGAATCCAGCCCAGGCTGTTAACTGTGTTCTCATGATACCTGAATCCAGCCCTGGCTGTTAACTGTTTTCATGATATCTGAATCCAGCCCAGTCTGTTAACTGTGTTCATGATGCCTGAATCCAGCCCTGGCTGTTAACTGTTTTCATGATATCTGAATCCAGCCATGTCTGTTCACTGTGTTCATGATGCCTGAATCCAGCCATGTCTGTCCACTGTGTTCATAATACCTGAATCCAACCCTGGCTGTTAGCTGTGTTCCTGATATCTGAAAAATGGATACTACTGTAATCTCACATCTAGAGCTTTAGAATGTGGTAAAAACAATAAATTCGTAACTTTTGTTCTGCTAAATGGATTTTCAAAATTCAAAAAGGTATGTGTAGCTAGGACCCCCCTATGTCCTATTGTGAGTGTAACATATCAAAAGAAAGTTCTTGGTGTCCCTCTTGCAGATTGGGGTAGAACTGAAACCCCACGTATAAGACGTGCCTTATACGTAGGAGATTATGGGGTAAGTACATTGGCCCTTTACCACATCCCATCCCACCCATATGAAGGAGGCTCAACATCCCCACACTGAATAGGGACTTGACAGCCAACACAAAAGCCATGATTTAAGGGCAGTATGCAGCTAAAAATAACCCCATGTTAAGGTACAGTCTGTTAAACCTGACTCAGCACTTCATCCTGCAGGAAGCACGCCCCACGTTTAGTTCTGGTTTACACCAGTCACCAGGGCGGCTTGAGTAATTGGTCTGCTGTGGTCTGCTCATGTGGCCACTACACCATGTTTTTTTTAGATTGATTCTTCAAAAGGAAAGAAGATTCTTTTTTCATGACTACTCTTTGCGGATGGTGAGATACTAATTACACATGTAATAGCATGAGCTGATGCATTGAATGGTGCCGCAATTGGAACAAATACATATATACTGTTGGATCACTACATGGTTGCATCACAGGGGTAGACACTAACACTGGCCCGGTGGCCAATGGCCAGTAGTTTTGTGATGATCACAAGATGGCTGCTGGTGTATCATAAGAGACTGCTGTCAGACCACCTGGTTGGTGTAAACATGAACTACCTTCTTCTGTGGGTGGCATTGATTTCCTGCTGTCAAAGCCCTCTAGTGGCAGTCTCTGACATGACCTGTTGGTCCGGAAAAGGGTCAGGAGAACAGCTGTTCTGTGAAGATACCCCACTTGGGGATCCTTTGACAGTGTGAGGGGCAGACTGATGGAGAGTAGGGTATGGTGGTTCATGTGATGTGAAGTAGACCTGTGGGGAGTGGGCGAGGATCAATCCTTTATTGGGACCATTACACTTTGATAGCCCTTTTGTCAGGCATGCCTCATTCATACATTATGGAATGGCATGTATGATGCACCAAGGCACTGCATAGGAACATTGTAATTATGCATCATGCTTTTTAATTGTTAGAATTTGACTGCTTAACAGTTAAAGCGGGTATTCCACAGCCATCGGTTGGCCAAAATTTTGCTAATCCGATTATTTTTGATTATACAGAAGTATAGAAAAAAAATCGGTCGGATTAGTAAAATCTCAGCAAACAGACGGCAGTGGAATACCCGCTTTAAGGGCTGGTGCCACTGGCGTCGGTCGGTGTTTTCTAGGGCCCCGATATCCATGACCTAATAGGTTTATACCACCATTTCCTCCATTTTGTATCAATTTCTTACCTGAAATCGAAAGAATATAGCCAGGAGAAGACATTTTGTAAGTGCAAGCGACACGGCCCGTGTCCGCTCTGCGCGAAGCCATTGTTTTTGTTCCTTGCCGGGAGAGGTACCGCTGTGTATACAGTCACTTTTCGTATCGAATCCAACCATGACAAGTTTTCAAATTAAAACATATCCTTAGACATTCTAGATGAGTACTCCATGCTTGATATGTCCAATATATTCAAAATAAAGGAGAATCCATTGATTTTCCCAACGTATGCGAGTCGCGGTCCGCCCATTCCCACCCGCCTCCTTGTTCGGCGAAAGTGTGTCAGTGGCCCGGATGTAGATATAGGTCATCCGCTCGCCGTATGAGGAAGACGCCGAAAAATGGATTCTTATTTATATCAAAGAAAATGGAGAAAATTAGCATGCATTCCTCATCTATGGATCGAATACTTCTTGGGACTTTGATATTATAACATGTCATGGTTGGATTCCATACGAAAAGTGAGTGTGAACACAGCGGTACCTCTCCTGGCAAGGAACAAAAACAATGGCTTCGTGCAGAGCGGCCACGGGCTGCGACTCGCATACGATGCCAAAATCAATGGATTCTTATTTATATCGAAGAAAATGGAGAAAATTAGCACGCATTCCTCGTCTATGGATCGAATACTTCTTGGGATTTTAATATTATAACATGACAAGCTTGGAATCAATACGAAAACTGAATGGAAACGTACCACTAGGACCTCAGGTTAGAATTTATTTATTTTCGCATTGTGTTTCATCACCGTTCAGTGTGGTGCTATGGCTAAGGCCTTCGCCTACCACCACTGCGGCCGGGGTTCGATCCTCATACGAGTTGGGACGATTTTTCACATTATAACAATGGCGAGACAAAATTTCTATGTCCGCCACACATTTCCAAAAAGTCCAACTTGACCCCGAAAAAGTATATACCAAAAATTTCAAAAATGCACATGGGTGGTATATGCAGAATAATGCAGGGCTAAACTGCATATAAACCCACCGGAAGTGCCGAAATCGTGGTATAAGAAGGACTAATCAGGATCATTAATTAGATGTAACAGCAGTCTGAATAGGACTAGAGAGGTCAGAAGACCCTGTTTTACTAACTACTTGTGGCAGATAGGAGAGTGCAGGACTTCATTGGGCCTTCCCTACTGGCTTCCTTGGTGGCGGCAGTGGTCTGGACAAGAGGCAGAAAGTGGTAGTGGGATGTCAGGACCCCTGCCACTATAATCCCTGCAGTACTAAGGCCACACCAAAAAAATAAGTTGGTCTACGGATTTTGGTTTTGATTGCGAGCGAGCAAATTTTTTTTTTTCTTTTTTAAGAATTTTTTGGCGTCCAATGGATTCCTTGCTGGGAAATTGAGGCGAGCGAACAAATTTAATTTTTTTTTTAAAATCACATAGAGAAAACTTGTAGAAACTGAAGCGAGCGAAATCCATAGATAAGATTTTTTTCAAAGGAAAAAAAATTTGTATTTCCGAAAATGTGGAGAGGGCGATCCGTAGACCAACTTATTTTTTTTGGTGTGGCCTAAGTTCATCTATATGCAACAAGGCACACAAGTCAGGATTAGTTAGGGACATGTGTTTAATAGAAAGTTAGGCAATTGTGGTGGCTGACTCAGTATCATCAGTGGAAGACGTTTCCAGATATTCTTTATCTTGTCCATCTTTATCGCATATAACTCATATTTCAGATTCTAGAAGTTATGCCATTGTCCTAGATTACACTGAACAAAGCTATAATTTTCCAAGATACTTCAAATGCGGCATTAACAAGCAGGGTTTCAAAGTAGTGGAACCGTCAGTCATTACGACTGATTAGTTAAGGACTTTCCACCCAAAGAAATAATGGACTCCCTTATCAGGTGACCTCTTAAACCCTTCCAACAGACAGAAATATATTAAGCTTATTCTCTGAAATGAACTATATTTATGGGATTTTTTAGGGTTTGCAAGCCGCTTTTAGCCGCTTTAGCGGCGGGGAGTGTAGTGACCGTTACAAACCTACTAATGGTTTCGGTTTTGTCATTGCGTAGTGACTTCATGGCTATTGAGTGATGTCACTTGTGACGTCACTCCAGTCCATAGCCAGCAGTTTATAGATGAACAACATCGTGAAAGGTCATCGTGAACGACATAGCAGACATGCGAGTAGCTCATGGCAGTCACTGCATGGGTCGGCATAGTACCCCATGGGATATCCAAGGTTAGGTAGGGGACAGAGGGTTAGTATCCACAGATTGGTGACTACACCTTACACCCCTATTCCCATGGTGGTTTGGCCCACCTTCTCCCTCCTCTCTGGTAAGTACGCACCACCTAATGATAACCATTAGCACTAGAACAAATCAGTTATAGGTGCCTCCCTATAGGTGGGGTATTTATAAGGAATAGAAAGGAATCTTGCCCTGCCCCTATCCTTAATGTATAGCCCTGTGGGAAAAGATTCTTTTCTATCCTTAATGTATAGCCCTGTGGGAAAAGATTATTTTCTATCTTAAATGTATAGCCCTGATACAATCATAGTTCTAACCCCTTTCTGAGTTATATTTAAGGTGAGGGATAAAGTCATGGTTGTAATGGGTCTAGAACTCGGAAATGGGTTAAAACTATGATTGTATCCGTCACTTCTAATAGAACTCGGAAAGGGGTTAGAACCATGATTGTATCCCTTACTTCTAATAGAACTTGGAAAGGGGTTAGAACCATTATTGTATCCCTCACTTTTAATAGAACTCGGAAAGGGGTTAGAACCATGATTGTATCCCTCACTTCTAATAGAACTCGGAAAGGGGTTAGAACCATGATTGTATCCCTCACTTCTAATAAAACTTAGAAAGGGGTTAGAACCATGATTGTATCCCTCATTTCTAATAGAACTCAGAAAGGGGTTAGAACCATGATTGTATCCCTCCTTTCTAATAGAAGTGAGGGATACAATCATGGTTAGCCTGCAGGGCTATATATCAAGCAGAGAAAAGAATTTTGCCCCGCAGGGCTATACATAAAGGATAGAAAAGACTCTTGTCCTGCAGGGCTATGCATTAAGGATAGAAAAGAATCTTGTCCCGCAGGGCTATACATTAAGGATAGAAAAGAATCTTGTCCCGCGGGGCTATACATTAAGGATAGAAACTCATATAACTCAGAAAGGGTTTAGAACCATGATTGTATCCCTCACTTCTAATAGAACTCGGAAAGGGGTTAGAAAATGCTGTTGGTAGTCGGAAAGGGGTTAGAAAATGCTGTTGGTAGTGAGGGGAGTAAAGTATTGGAGGGTGTCCAACTTTCTATACCCTGTGTGTTACAATTTTACTCACATTCAATTCCCATTGGAGCACCAGAGGCCCTCTGTGAGGCATCCCACATCACCCGACAAATCTTTTAACATAAGGCCAGTGATTGTACAATCAGGGTGCCCCTTGTTGTGGCTATTGGTCATCATGATGCACCAATGAAGTGCTGGCAAGACTACTCACCAGCACTTCATTAGCCCCTAAAGGGTTAATAAGCATCTATTCCTTTTTAGGAAAGACCTAGAGGTAAGCACCTGTGCTGCCATCTACTGTGTATGGAATAGACTAGAGGATAGACCAAACCACTTTTGGAGAAGGGGTGTAAGGTGTAGTCTCCAAATTTGTGGATACTACCCCAGCACCCCCTACCTAACCTTGGATATCCCACCGGGTACTTTGCCCACGGGTCAAACCGGACATGGGGGTCGAGGAAAAGTGTGCCATTTTAATACCCAAATCTGCATTCTACTGTTCATCAAAATCTGTGAGTCTCACGCCAGATGTGTGCGACTTGGTTGGACATTTTTGACGCTCTACCATGGACATTGGCATAGCAATGGCCCTCTGCATGCACATCATTTTATTTGTAGATCTAGAGCGGCCCTGCACTGGCTGTGGCATTGCTAAGTCTAGAGCCGGTCTAGAAACACTTCCAAGCTCAGAAATGGCCTTCATCTTTACATCATTCTGATCATAAATATCATGGCTAAAACTGTGGGTAGACTCTAATTTGTCTTTTGTTTTGTTGAGTAATTTGCAGAAAATGCTACTTTCCCATGACGTGCAGAAACGTGACTGTCGCCCACCCCTAGGGTCCAGTCTCAGGTCTCCCCAAACCAAGGCCTTATCCCGGGCCTTATTCCTCATGAAATTCCTTCCCCCCACCCCTCTCAAATGGCTCTAGACCCCTAAAATCAACATGGCGACGTGAGCATTTTTTGGCCTAGTGACATGTGACATGGCCAATTCCTTAAAATCGACACAGTGACATGGCAATTTCTTAAAATCGACATGGGGACATGGCAATTTCTTAAAATCGACATGGGGACATGGCAATTTCTTAAAAATCGACATGGGACATGGGGACCCTCCCATCAAGGACCCCTCTCAAGACTCCCCTGAGGAACCAAAAATCGTGTGCGAACGTGCCCTTTTACCTAGATGGCTTTTTTTGTTGTTGCCGAAAACAGGTTAAATCAGAAGGGTTGAAAAAGGTTTGCCCCCTCCCTGGTCAAGGTGTCGGAAAAGTTTTAGTGATGGGATTTGATGCCATTTTAAGTGAACTCAAGAAAAATGAGGCTTAGACCATGGGTAGAGGGTACTAACCCTACCCGTGGTCAAAGCCACATTTTTCTTGTTGAGACTATCCATTAAATATGGACCTATTTACACAGTATAGCACGTACACTGATATATTTCTGTATTATGCACAGGAAGCTACCATCATGCTGCTAACACTTAGGGTGATAGATCAGGTGGGAATGGTGAGAATGGTGTTACGCCATTGCTTACGCATTACCCCTCATTGCCATTTTAAGAGTGGCCCATTATTTGGCCACCAAGGTAGGGGTGGCCGACCTACTTCGACCTTCACGATTACCTTTTGGTCTGAGGGTTTGGTATGGTTTGAGAATGCATTTGCTTTGTAGAGACTTGGCAAAGTGCTATCTCTGTGAATGGGGAGAGGTCCGAGGAAGAAAGTAAATCATTAAAAAAATTCCCCTCGCATTTCATTAGCGTTATCTGTTTATAATGAAGAATGTTTTGGAGATTCATGACAAAATCGAAGTGGGGTGTGACACGCATGCGAAGGTAACGTCACACTTGAAATTCAATACTAATCATGTGATCTAGACCTTGGTGAGGGGATTGAAAAAATAGAAGCTGGTTATGTCGTGTGTTTTTCAATACATGTGTTTTATTTTTAATTTCCCCTGGTGGAGAAAAGCAAAGGTGAGGGGTGGGGTAATAATCTATTGCAGCCCTTTCCTACTTTTCTTAAATGTCAGTAAAAAGCTAGGTCCTCATGTCACCTCATATATGAAAATAATATACATGCTCAATATGGTTCAGTGAAAACCGTGTATCAAATCCAGATACATAAGCAAATGTCAACGACCATTGAATATTTTTGCATTGTATTCCCCGAAGTGAGTCTGCCGTATTCAACGAGGCCTTATAGGCCGAGTTGAATGCGGGCAGACTCACCAAGGGGAATACGATGCAAAAATATTCCATGGGAGTTGACATTTGCATTTATGTCATGGCCCTACGGGGTTAATTTGCTTTAAAATAGAGAAACACAGCTCAGATCTGTTCAGAATCCAAGATGGCGGACACCCATTGAATACGGCCACATTGTATTCCATCCCCCCCCCCATTGAATACGGCATGTCCGGTACTATTCTATAGTAACGGTCGTATCTGCCATGACATAATATTACAGTAAACTGTAGGCTTCAGCTGGCTGTGTTAAATGGGGTTTCTACCAAATGTGATTAGGGCCGGCCCAATTTTGGAGCAAAATACCTGCATTTAATCTAATTGCTTCTGATTCACCTGATTTATGCCGTTTTCTTTTAATTCATTCTAAGACGAGGCTTTCACTGGCTCCAAAATGGGCATCAACTATTTCTGGAAAGGTAGGAAATTGAATCAGTCAGGGTTAAGAAGTTTACCCAAAGAGGGACTGATGTTCAGTGGTTTCCAATCTGGGCATAAGACCTTGTTTTGATTTAGGTGCAGACAAAATACCATTCTGACTTGACAGATTTATGATGAGCACATTGCCAATAAAGGTGAAGAAGGACCACCTATCTGGCACCAAGTCATCTGAACCATAGGGAGAACTTTTCAGAAATCTGCAAAAACTGAAGCAGGGACTAATGGCTACCATAATAATTATCTGACACAGGAAACTGCAATGCACTCTCCCTCAATAATTGTGAGTGCTCATATCAAAGTGCATCGCCAGGGAAAGGCAGTCGCCGTCCCATTCCGATCAAAATACCAATCTTGGACATTGCAGAAATGTGTTAAAGAAAATGAAGTTTAAGGCGAGGTCATTGGCCTATGACGTCATTGAAGCTTATGTTTATGGCAATCCCTATGTATAGTTTATGTTCTATGCCATTGTATATGTATCTAAGACACCTCAGTAGACATGAGGTGTCTTAGATACATGGTACATGACTGGACTCCAAATATGGCAATTGCACGCTAAATAAGATAATGCAATGTCACTTTGGACTCCTGATAGAGGTGTAGAGACAGCACAGGCTTATATAATAATCTTTTAAGTAATAGAAAAGAAAATTCCCAACCAAATAACACACTAGCCCCTATTAGGTACATGTAGGTGGCCTTGCAGGGGTTATGGGGCATTGATGCGTGAAGGCTGGATGAAATACTTTTTTTCACATGGAGGGATTGACTTGGGGGTGACTGATGGAAATAGACTAAAAGTAATTAGATTTTCGCCATATTCTCTCCGAGTTCCAAAATGCTATGTACCTTTCATATATGCAAAAATAACATGGGGTCCCAAGCATACTTTTGAGATACATAGGTTTCAACCTTACATAGAATAGTGGTTTGTCACATAACTCCCAAGATTCAAATCCAAAAGAAATAAGGTTTCTTATAACTACCTCAGCACTTGATATCATATGCATATCCTGATACCATATGCAATACTGACATATGGTCCCAGTCATATTTCTAATGCTTTGGATGGGGGGACATGGGAGGATGGGGGGCATGGGAGAATAGTGACATGTAGTTCATAAAGTTTCTTCTATAAGTGGTCAGCCACAACAGCCTCTGTGGCATATGGCATATTAGTTCTCTGCCTAGTAAACAGAAGGCCCAGGGTTGAAATCCCTACTCTGCCAAGCTTTTCCAGTCATAATTCGGTTGTCCATAATGTCAATGCAACACAGTAGACCCCTGGTGTTCTAATGTTGAACTAACAATCCCCAGCCCCTACCCTAAGTTTCTGGGGACAATAGATCTAACAAAACCTTGAGCAAAAAGGAAATGAAGATTCTAAATTCCAGTTCGAATCAATGAGGAGGAATCGAACACGGGAACAAATACAATGAAAAAGGACACAAGCAACTTCCGAAGGTGCCTCTACAAATATTGACTATAATATCTAATAATTGAAAATGGATAATATGCCTGAGGGGCAGTGGGGCCGTTGTTCAGCTTTCAGTGGATCCAGGATACACAAGGAATAGTGGTTCCAGGATCCACAATGGACTGACCAATCAGAAGCCAGCATCTGCTTAGCAGATGCATCTGCTGCTGTCCAAGATGGTGGATGTTTTTGTTAGCCAATTCTTGTCCATTCAATGCACAAATCACTTGATTACTCATGCTCTATGGAAAATTAGAGGTTGTTATTTGAGAAAATGAATGGGATATGACCAAACATAATAAAACATAAAGCTTCACTATTGGCATTGCATCTGGGCTTGCCCTCATACTATAGAGCCCCCCTGTATCTTCCTTGGAGTTGGACTTGGGATTTTTTCAGGCTGCGCCCCCCACATGAGTTGAAGATGGACGAGGGGGGGTGATCATTTATTAACAATGGGGGGGGGGGGTTGAGGGGGTCGAAAAATTTTCTGCCCCTTTGAGTAAATACAGGTGGGGTGGACTAAATTCTTTCAGCCCTGCTATTAATTGGAGGGGGTGTGTGTCTGCTCTTGATTTTCAGCTTCTCCATGGCAGGGGAGGAGGGCAAAAAGTTTTTTTGTGGTTCTGATTTTTTTTTTCTAATAAAAAAAAGAAGAAAATTTTCTGCCCAAAAGGATCTGCGTCTGTATCGAGGATCCACAAGGGTCTGCTTCTGTATCCAGGATACACAATAGAGCTGCTTCTGTATCCAGGATCCACAATAGACTCCTTCTGTATCCAGGATCCACAATATAGACTCCTTCTGTATCCAGGATCCAGAATAGACTGCTTCTGTATCCAGGATCCAGAATAGACTGCTTCTGTATCCAGGATCCAGAATAGACTGCTTCTGTATCCAGGATCCACAATATAGACTCCTTCTGTATCCAGGATCCACAATAGACTCCTTCTGTATCCAGGATCCACAATAGACTGCTTCTGTATCCAGGATCCACAATAGACTCCTTCTGTATCCAGGATCCACAATAGACTGCTTCTGTATCCAGGATCCTTAAGGTGTCACGGTACTAATAGGGCCAAGGACGTTCTGATTTTCCCCCCATCTTCCACCATAAAACTGGCGTCAATCGGGTTCTAATTTGATGATAAATAAAGGCTTAAATTAAAGCTGAAGTCATTCTTGATTTTTTTAGCATGGTCAACCATAATGGAGTCAGATCCGTTTTTGCACCAGTTGCCATGGAAACCACCATGTTGAATAAATTACATGATACAGGCACCCCTGACAAGTCACAAATGTGACCTTAGCCCCTCTCTGACAAAATAGGTTTCCATGGTGACCAAAAGATTTCCCCCCCCCCAAATCGTTACCTTTCTTCTGGTACCAAAATTATTAATCTGTGATAAAAATAAGGTCCCCTTGCACTGATTATACCAAGCAAAACACTGTTTTTAGTTGGGACTATTTAGCTGTCCTAGGTTTACTGGGGCGGAATACTACTGTGACACCACAAGGAGCTCCTTCTGTATCCAGGATCCACGCGGCACTCAGACCCAGGTCTCCGGGTGTGATGAGTAGTATCTAAGATGGTCTCCTATAAATCACACCTGAATTAAAGATTTTAATTTAAAGTTTGAATTTAAAAGGTGTGATTTATAGGAGACCGTCTTAGATACTACTGTGATGGGGGAGTCTGGATGGCAGGTGGCAGCACCTGCTTCCGGGTTCGTATCCGTTACACCAGGGGGCCTTCCACTCGTCCGTCACACGTCACGTGACAGGTCTGAGTTTTGCTGGCTTTTCCCTTATATAAGGGCAGTTCCTACAGAAGTTCTCCAGTAGTGGTCCTACCACTGCTTAGCACACTTCTACTGTTACCTACGGGTAACCGAATACCATCTGGCATGTAGTCTCTATAGGCTGTGATCGTATGTAACTAAGATCAGAATAAACGTTTGGTTGCCTACCCGGAAACTTCTTCTCTTTTCGTTATGATTTAACCAAAAAGACGAACCACTACATAACGTTTTTTTGTTGACTATGTCAGTTATTATATAGATGCATAGAAATCAGGAATATGTTTTTTTCTGGGAGTCTATTGTGGATCCTGGATACAAAAGGAGTCTATTGTGTATCCTGGATACAGAAGCAGTCTATTGTGTATCCTGGATACAGAAGCAGTCTATTGTGGATCCTGGATACAGAAGGGAGATCCTTGTGGATCCTGGATACAGAAGGAGTCGCTTGTGGATCCTGGATACAGAAGGAGTCTATTGTGGATCCTGGATACAGAAGCAGTCTATTGTGGATCCTGGATACAGAAGGGACCCCTCTTAGGCAGGAAAAAAAAAATTCAGACCCCTCTTAGGGGGGGACAAAAAAAAATGTTGCCCCTTCTGAGCGAAAAAGCCCGCGTGCCACTAAAGAATAAAAGGGGGGAAGAAAAAATTTCATTTCCGTCCCTTATGCAGGGGTCGAAATTTTTTTCGACCCCCCCATGAGGGACAAAAATCACACGCGAATGTCCCCTTTTAGCCTATAGTAACGCGCGGGTTTTCCGCTGAAAACAGGTGAAATTATTTTGACCCCCCATCAGAGGTGTTGAAAAAATTCTGCCCCCCCTCAAACCCACCAGCCCTCCCCCACCCTGTTGTTAAAAAATGAGCACTCCCTAATGTGGATCCTAGCGAAGCAGTCCTTGTGTATCCTAGATACAGAAGCAGTCCCTTTGTTGGTAAACAGCCCAGTGCCCAAAACAGCTAAGTCCAGTATGGACAGTGATGCTTAGAGAGTAAATCATAGTAAAATTTTTCTGACTTTCCAATGAAACTGCATTTTTGAATATATATAAGCTCAAAGATGATGTTGCTGCTTTTAATTGTACTTCATCTATCATAAACTAGCAGATATCTGTGATAAAATAAGCTGAACTGAGTGGCCAAGACATCCACCATCTTGAAAGTAGCAGATGCATCTGCTGAGCAGGTGCTTGCTCCTGATTGGTCAATCCCTTGTGTATCCCGGGTACACTATTCCTTGTGGATCCTGGATGCCCAGAAAGCTGAACAACGGCCCCACTGCGCCTGAGGGGCACACCTTGAGAATAATACCTTAAACCTGATAGTCATCTGTCATTATGAAACAATGTTCCACGAGTGACTAAACTATTACCAGCACTGGATCAATGCAGTTCCTTACTGAGGTTATCAGCTTCAACGTGCAAATTGATATTAAAATGCAGCGCTGGTGAGTTACCCACCAGGGCTGCGGGCTGCAAGTATGCCTATTGAAGAGAGAGAACAAAGTGCATTTATACTCTATGTTCCACTGAAAGAGTCTAATTAACAAATTGGCTGGTGACCTGCCTCTATGTTGGGGACATCATAGAGGCAGGCCATGTCTAAGAAGTTACAAGTCAATCATCCCCTGTTTTAACCCTTACCCACAAGAGGGCACCCTAACACCCCAATGGTCAACCTGTCTCCCCTAACACCCCAATGGTCAACCTGTCTCTCCTATACAGATGTTTGGATATAGTCTGTGATTGGAGAATAGACATACTCCCATCTAGTGGAGTTCAAGTGTATTTCTCCCCATGATCTGGGGAGAATGCCATCAGACATGGCCAGCAGGTATCATGCCCTCAAATACCTGCGGGGACCAGAGTAATTAACAAAATGAATACAAAGTGGAGAATGTGGAATGAGCTGGATTTGCATACTTGGCAACGCCACTTGATCTTTCCCATTGATGGCCGCCTCTTGCATTTCTTCCTCAATAGTTTTTACTATGCCAAGATTACATGGAAGAGCATTCTCTGACAAATGGACCCGGTAACCAATCCCAAGCTACAGGAACCATTTGTCAATGATGACAAATAGGGTTGGATTAGGCCGGAAATTGAAATGGTAGTCATGGTGAGTGCACAGAGGATTCTGGGATGGAGCCAAGCTTTTACAACAAAATTGACCCAGCTAATTAAGGGTATCACATGAAGGCTATTGAGAAATGAAATAGTGTTTCACTGTTTCCAGAGCATTAAAAGGTTATGATAATCTTTGAGGTTGGAATTACAGTGATGGCTGGCTTTTAACAGTGATTGGTGTTCAGTGTACAACTATCATTTCCATTTGTGAATCAAGCCATTAAGCTTATATTCAAAACTGTCGTGTTAAGTAATCAAAATGGAAGAGAAGAGCTACATTTGTACTCTGGTATCCTGAAATAATATGGTGAAGGTGGCGAAGGGATATGTATAAACTTCCATGGACTAGTAGTAGTAAAGTAATATACAGTGTAGGTCTATGGCACATTATTTCGCTTGGGACTAGTAAAATCCAATATAGAGCAATAGACAGTGGGACAGGCAAGCATAGCGTACATGCCATCTCAACCCCATGCTCAGTATCGAGCATGGGGCCATCACTGATTTATTCACCAAACTAGGAATTTCAGACCCTCCGAGCAACTGATCACTACGTTGTGTGCAGGGGTTGAGCATTGGTCCCACAGCTCAACTTCAAGACATAGGGAATGATCAGTGTTCTACCATAGTTTCCTAGGTCCTATTCAGTTATATCATGAAAATCAAACAGTATTTCTAAGGACAGTATTGAGTAAAGTACTCTGACCCCCCCCCCTTGAGGTTTTATTTGTAAAGCATTATCATAATCTAGCAGGTCAAGTGAGTGAGTAGAGTAATAGATGTTTAACGCCATTTCGACAGCTAAGGTCATATTCATGGCGAGAACTACATGTAGCAGGTCAAGAATGCTTTACATGTACAAATGAACGAGGCATCTTCAATCATAGAGGGGGTTCTCACCATTACACTAAAGCATCAGAGATGGCAGTTGGATATGGGCTCAACCTCTGAAAATCTTTCGGTTGCACCCATGCTTTGCGCATTGATTCCACCAGAGCCGATTTACATTGGATCCCCATTGAGATCAGATGGATTTATGATTTTGCCTTTTGTGTGAGTTTTTAAATCAGACATAGTCAGGCCGATACCAAAAAAGTTGAATCAGTAGGCATCGTTTTGCCATCATAAGGTAATTCCAGACTTTTCCACCAAGGCCGATTTAATAGTCTGATTCTGTTGAGGAACAATCTGCTAAAAAAAAAAGACCTAAAATCCATAGAAGATTTATATCAAATATCTTCAGGAGGGACTATTCAAAATATGACCCATAGAAATGGACACATTGGGTCAAAGGTCACTAAATATTTGGACTCGGAAATAGTTTTCTCTGTATCCAATTGACAATACACCACTTCCCTAAATGGGTAGGTTACTAACAAGAAAGTTCCCCTACAGATGTAACTGATCCAAAGCTAAAGAAACTGTTTGTCAGCGTTGACAATCGGGTCCTGATTGCTTCACGGAATGAAGCCATAGTCTCGGTGACTGCACAGAGTATTCTGGGGTGGAGCAGTATTCAATAATAAACAAAATGGGTCCAGGTAATTAATTGAATGATAAGAAAAGATCGGGAAATGAAATATTGTTTGCGGTGTCTGTTCCCAGAGCATTCAAAAGCTGGACAGTCTTCCTAATTGTAAATTCCGATGGTGGCTGGTTGTAAACATCTTCTGCTGCTTAAGGCATGCCTTCAATTTAAAGCTTTAGTCTGGGTGTAAGGGGCACCCCTCCTTTTTAGCTACTTTAGTCAGCTGAAATCTTTTAGGGAGTGTACACCATGCTTTTAAGAGGAGAGATTGGCAGTGAAACTGTCAAACATACTGCAGAACTCAAACCCTGGGGCAGAATAGTTATCGATGCATGCAATTTTGGTATCCCATTATATTTGACTTCAATTTGCAGCGTGCGCTGGTTTGGGCTTTTAATTCAGTTTTTACTTTCAACTTTGGATTTCAGACAACCACAATAGATTGTTGCAACACCTCCCTTTAAGGTCGTATATTAAATGGAACCAAACTTTGTGGAAAAGGAAAATCTGCAGGGCAATTGCTCCAGTTCTTACCTCATAACATATAGGCATGAAATAAAAGGAATATCCTATTGTTGATGTTTGATATGCTATATATGTGTAGCACTCGGAACCTTAAACTAATTGTTCGATATTTAACAGACAACAGGCAATGGGCTGTGTGTGTGTAAAGAGAATCAACTTGTAGGAGTAAAGGAACATACTGAGAAATCCATTTCACATTTTCCATTACCTGCCTCGATGGGACTCTCCCTATATGATATTGTTAAGACCTCGGGCATCAAATGTGACCAGCCAGCGAGCACAATTCTCCAGGAAAGCTGATTTCGCATGGCGCCCCTCTGTACCAAGCAAACAGACACTATCCACATTCAATGTTTGCTCAGCCCATGCAGGGTGGTACAGTGGGGGATGTGTAGGATGAGGCACTGACATTTACTCCTTCTGTTGCCTGTACGGTAAAAGGGCAGTGGAAAGGCAAGATGGCAACGTGGTCCATGTTACTAACACTGTTCATGCTCAACACCCTAAAACAATGTGTAAATCTAAGAGTGCAGTCATTGAAAGAGGGTTTTAGGGATTGGATCACTATTTAAGGACACAGATTGGACTTATCCTGTTTCTTGATGTCATCCTGTCTCGTCAAAATATTAATGGCTATGGCGGCTGTCTTCATTACTGATTATTTGTGAACATGTACATAAACACCTGGTTTTCTAAGAAATTCAGACTGCCAAAAGTCAAAGCGGCTTCCCCAATACAGTAAAATATAATGGATCAACACGGAAAAAGGTACGCCCATGCACCCCTTCACAGGCGTACATTTCACCTGTAGATCCACAGTTTTTATTATATTTCCATGGTGATCATAGTGGAAGGAGAAAACTGCTATCCGGATATTTCTACTATTTTTGTCGAAGGATAGTGGGTATTATTTCCTCCTACTAGGACCAGTTGGATTTGTCTGAATGGTTAGGGCTCATAGCAGCAACCAATCTGCCACCGATCCATAGTGAACTCATAAACAGCTCCTGAAAACTCCCTATTTAAGATAATGACCTCACGTGCAACACCACACTTACTTTATGAGGGTTTCCCCCTAGGCTGAATGTCTTCCCAATTGGCAATGCAAAATGTTATTTTTGACGTTTTTTTTTGTTTTTTTTTTAATGCAAAAAGGAGAGAAAGAAAACTCTGTGTGTGTATCTTTGCTAAGTGGGTAGCTGTTAGTGTGGCATTACACATGGCATGCTTCATCATCGCCTTAAAGGGGGCAACGACAACTTGCTACAGAGAAAGATTTACATCTCCTGAAACTGGGATGTAAGTGAAGGGTCACAAAAACCACCAAAAATACTCAATAAGAAGAAATAATAATTTGTACACCTATAGGAATTTATAGTTCTCTGGGACTTGAAGATCCCTAAACTCAGCAGATCCCCACCTCTGAAAGAATTTATTAATCGTTAAGACAGACCTACTTCACAGCACCACTCCTTTAACCACCGACATGATCTTTTTGTGTGTGCCTGTTTTGACTTTAGAGATATTTTGCTTTCAATTAACCTTTTCATTCCTATGTAGATTTGGGATATCACTTCATATGACATCAAGGGGCATAGTTGTTATAGATCAGTTGAAAAAAGTACACTTTGAGTAGATTACAATTTCAACTGCAACTGTGCCAGTCAGAGCTATGAGGGAAATTCAATTTGAAATGAGCATTCCCTGATGCAAGGGTACAACTCTCTGCACTACTTAGCAGAAATATTATTAAATCAAAGTAAAGTAATCTACCAGCATTGCCTTGGTCATTATGTCTATCCTTTGGGAAAATGGTATTGTGCTGGTGCTACGATCTAAACATGGAATTGATTCTACAAACTTTATCAACTCAAGTGGCTAACCCTGCAAGCCTCTTATATTCTGTGCAAAAATATTCTGACAGCATGACAGAAGATTGAATGACACTGACTGTTATTGCTGCCTCTTCAATATTGCCAATTGGCATTGGCCATGGACTCCAACCAATCTGTCGTTTCTTTTGTGACTTCTTTTCATGTGCTTTTGTTACTTTGTAACCTCGGGTTTAACAGGTTTATTTCCTGTGCGTGCCTCCTGGCATATCACACACAATTTTACAAACAGGTAAGCAACTGTAACACACTCCATTGGATGAACACAGAAATGACCCTCATATGCTCAGCTATGTATATATGCAACACACACGATTTGCTTCCTAATACTGCGCATTGGCTCATATGCTATCATCAACTCACCTAGATAACGTTTCTACAACCGTAATTTACATATTGAGTAAAATCGCTGAATACCTTTAATGCCCTTTCCGGACCCCATTTTGAATTGATGAAATCTTGGTTTTACCACTTAGGCAGGAGAGGGTGGATGAATATCCAGCAAAATGATTAGTTTCTGATCTGGTGTTACAACCTAATCAAGGTACCGCCCACTCACCATCTTTTGCAGATGGGACACACGACGTCACGTCTCTATGGAATTAACCCTGTAATGACCACATGATAACCAACAAAGTCAGCATAAAGTCCAAATGTACAATGCAGTTGGTAAAAGTACATGTACATGTATACAACTCTTATGAGTAAGTCACTAGGGGTGAATTCAGACATCATGCGCACTCTTTTAGGTCAATACACTCGTAAGAAGTTGGCATCGTTCATAAAAAAACCACCTAAAAAAACCCAAAAAAACACCCCCCCAAAAAAACAAACTAAAAACACTCCCTTGGGGACTTGGCAACAAATTAACATGCCATTTAAGTACCATGCTGTCCTTAAAGGACAAACATCATATCCCTTATCATACACATGGTGTTGTATGGCCAAGGGCTCAGCCAATGGCATGGTGTGATATAGACTGGTGCCCGGCGGTTCTCGCTGGGCCTCTTAATCTAGGAGAACACGTCAGCGGAGCAAAGCGCAGCAGTGTCTGCCGATGAACACAAGGGGCCCAGTGTAGGTGTGACACTGATGAGGATCACCTGGTGGACAAAGAGATGGGAGGCGACCAAGGGCCATCATAGAAACACAGAGAGAGGGAATGAGAGGACGGCTGCACCATCTAGAACTGGTTAATTATATCGGCAGGTACCCAGCGGCCCCCATTACTACCTGATTTGAGACCTGTAGGGAACCAGCCTGCATGGGCAAGTGTGACTTAGATAGAAAAAACTCACCTGATGATGCTAACAAATCCGGAAGCTTAACTCTATAGCTCTATGATGGGGGGGGGGGGCTTTCAGTTATAGAAGCTCTCATACAAGAAGCATAGGCTCAACAATATAGAATGTACAGAATCCAATCATGGCATAAAGTCTGCTGCTCTAGACAAAACCCAACCTGGTAACAAAATGTTTGCTCCGACAAAAATAGAAAAATGCTATCCGAGATTTGAGAGGATGCACCGCGCGTGTGGGAAGCACTAGTGATCCGTTCTATAAATAGAACAGGAAGCATATTTCAGGAGACAGAAGGGATGCTGGGATTGCAGGAATAGACCTGTGACTTCTGTAAGCCGGTTTACCCCATCATTGACCAGCCAAGCCGTCTCCTGCCACCTAAGGCGCCTGTTTGTAGGCTTGAGGATGAACTCTGAGGAACCCAATTTCCTATACAGAAATTGGCTGAAGTCCCTTAAAGGTTTCTGAGATTGACTTGCACAAAGGCTACTAGACCTCTAACATTATTGGAGGAAGAATGCAGGACTGAAAAGGTCTATTCCCTATCTATAGCTACACTGTTAAAAAATTCCGTAGATTTTAGAGAATCATTGCTAAATTTTACGGGTTTTCACTGTTATTTCTATTACAATGAAACACCCTTAGATTGACTAATGGTGCAGTAAATCTGTGTAAAACACTACAGGACAGTACCATTATTTCTTTAACAGTGAATCTTTCTCTTTTCGGAAGTTTCATGTCTTCCCACTAGGTGGCCTCAGGCTCACTTTGAGACTTTCTACAATGTCATAGATACCAAACAGACCAAACTATCACAAAATTCAAAGAGCTTTCACTTTGATTAATGCACCATGTTATTAAACTGCAAGTATATTTTATTATTTTCATTATGAGAAATCTGTGAAACTACAATCTATCTTAATGGTGCAAAGGGGAGTAGCAGAGGTATCTTAGACACCCATTTAGTGAGAATAGAAAAAGATACATAGGCATACCACTGCAGTTCTTAAACTATATCACAAGTCAGAGGTAATCTATATATGTTCTTAGATTGTGACTCTATCAATGAAATGATGCGTCTTCCAAAGACTCATTCATGATCACAGTGATTCTGTTGTCCTGGCACTAAGATATCCTGATGAATTGAATGTGGAGCCAAAACATATATGAAGATAATAAAGTTCATTGTGGATTTATAGTGAAATCCTTAGAATGGCATATCATATGCTGAATATTCATATGAGAAGCCAATTTTGGATGACATTTAAGCCAAAACAATGTGTAATTAATTACCCTTAGTCATTGTTTAGAAATAACGTTGAAAGTCTGTCAAAAATAAGGTGAGTCACTGTTTAGAAATAACGGTGAAAGTCAGTCAAAATTAAGGTGACTTTTAAAGTCAGTCAAAATTAGGGTGACTTTTAAAAAATGGTGACCGCTAAAAAAACGATGAAAGATTGGCACCCGTTGTTGCCAATGATTCTTCGTTTTTTCTACGGAAGATTTTTAACAATGTAGGGTGTGGGTATGTTATCAGCATTTCAAGGATGACAATGTTGTCTCGGGGCAACATATATACGTGTTGTAAAGATGTGTTAATTCTGTGCACTATCCTGTGACTCCTGACACGGGTGCATCATGTTAACCATCCCTGGCATTGATATTAATCAATATCATAAGGTCGGCTTGATGCATGCAGTACTAAATGCAGTCATGCTCGATTACCTTAACGCATCACAATGACAGAAGGGTAGTAAGACACTACGCTTACCTAAGAGGGTTAAAACAAACTTGGAACCAAATGGCATAACTAACCCCTTTACTCTCAAAGGCCGGACTTCTTGTCACTTTACCCGGCTCACTGGTAGGGCAACCTAACAACGTCCACATAGGGTAGGTTAACCTAAAGACGTCCACATACCTTGAGACGTTCACCCCATAATTCAGCAATACAAATGAGTTTACCCCTGAATCAACACTGCCAAATTGGGTGCCAAATTGTTGATGACCATTGAATCAATCAGTCGGTATCTTTGATTCAGCAGCAGACCCATTTTTGTGGCTATTTTCTTGGGTGGACGGCTCAAGGTATGTGGACGTGATTAGGTTAACCCACCCTTACCTCTAGACGTTCATCTCACAAAATGGGTTTTATCCCCGGGGTTTTATCTTGAATCAAGATTACCAGATAGTTAAAAGGAATTGAATAATGGAGGTTTAACACTACTTTAATCACCTTCAGTGCGCGAGAGGAAATGCTAAAGTATGTTTTATTTTGTTAGAGAGGGTCATGTTACTTGAAACACTACTTTTGCCTCAACAACGACAAACGTGTGCTGATCCTCTCTAGGGAATCTAGCAGCTTTTTCGAAAGTCATCTGGGCAGGACGAATATGACAATTCTAAATCCGCCTTACTTATCATACTCCCCCAGAGACCCTCTGTGGGTTGAAGTGATAACTCACTACTCACCTGCAAATATGATAAGAGATAATTAGTTATATCATCATCAAGAACACATTAAGGATAAGAGTAAGGTTAAGATTCCATGGTTAACCCTCATAGTACAGCTTTCTGTTTGGGGGTTAAGAGTCTTTTGAGGGATAAGAGCCCCACACTACAGCTAAATTTTCTATAATCTCCATGTATCTTAAACACAGGTAGCAAACCTAGATTTTGTACAAGGGTTTTGTACGTGCCATGATACGTGAGAACAGGATCAATTTTATTTATCCCGTGCTCAAGTCACAATTAGCATTACAGGCGACGTCACCTTCTGCACATGCGCACACTAACAGTGGAAGCCATACATGTAAAATGGCAATCAAGCAAAGCACACGCACATGGCTTCAAGCAATTGTCAACCAATAGGTGTCAGGTGTAAAACTCCTCTAGCCCAAGACATTTGAACAATGTGATGGAAGGCCTAGCAATTGGACGTGATTCAAAAGAGAAAAATTGGGTGTTGTGCATTGAAGCACAGAAGGCTCAGGGTAGGGTCACAGGAATCAGCACTTGCGAAATATTGACTAATTACTTACAAATAAAGACTATTATCTATACATGTACTGACACCAGTTCGGCATAATCTTCTCTTACTAAACCCCTTGGACCGCTGGCCCCCTGGTGTGCTGGCCCCCCGGACACCTGGCCCCTGGACACCTGGCCCCCTGGACACTTGGCCCCTGGACACTTGGCCCCCGGACACCTGGCCCCCTGGACACCTAGCCCCCTCGCTCCCAAATCCCTCCCTCATAAATCTATTCACTTGAGCAAGTCAAATGTCAATTCACCAGGAGTTAGTGACTTTTCTCTCTTTATTCTTATATGATTGAACAAAAGTGTCTCACATTTAGACGCTTTTGTTTAATCTATGTAAGAATAAAGAGAGAAAAGTCGGGCCTGGACCTAAGCCTATGGGGAAGTGGATTGGAGAATCATTCAAAAGTGATCTATTTTTTTTAAAAATAATCATGGTAAATAGATGAGTGCATGTTTAGTTGTTTTTTCTTGCATGAATATACAGACAAATATATGAACTAATTGTCTATAACAATTTTATTAATGTATAACTTTTACTTCCTATAGAAAATGTAAACTGAAAAATGGACTTTTGTTTATTTTTAAACTCCACCGCCTACCCGGCAGTATAGACAGGGTGATCCCTGAGCCAATGAGAAAGTTGTGTAGGCTGCGGGGGAGAATACATTGGAATTAGTGGACAGCCTTCAGCGGTCGGAGGCCATGGTTATTTACTGCCCGGGAGGCATAGTTGTTGGTGGTAATTAAGAGATGAAGTAACTTGTTGCTACATTATATACCTGATGAAGACAGATATGCCACTTACTTGCCGACAAATACCAGGGAAACCGGACTTTTGGACACATTTTCCCAGGAATTTAACATAATTTAATACAGGAATATTGGAATGAAAACCAGGAATTCCTGGTAAACCAGGAAAAGTGGCATCACTGTAAAGATATTTGATAATGTATGCATATTTATCGTTAAGTCAGTCTCCTAGTGTTAGAAAATAAAATATGGTAGAATTAATGTCAGCTGAAGCTATCAATACCTTGGAAGAAATCCAATCATCTGAGCATTCAACACAGAACCAGTGTTCATTTTTTTTTCAGGTGAATTTTTGGAGCTGCTTTTTAGGTTTGAGATTACGTGTCGTTGCACTTTCCTTGACAGATAATAAAATGAAGGTGTACAAAAAGGCAACAGATGGGAGGAATGATAGGATGAAAGACCAGGGAAACAATGGGGTGGGATCACATGAAAAGGTGGTGGGGGCCCTATTTGAAATGATTTCCCTCACCGACTCTTGTCCAATTTCTACATGGGCGCAGGTGAGTGAATGAGCGAGTGACTAGTGGGTTAGGTGAGGGACTGCATGGGACAGAAGGAGATGTGGGTGAAGAGGACCAAGGGCTTTTGAGGACTGAATAAACATAAAGAAAGGAGACAACAAACCTGACACAACAGTAGTGGCGGATTTATCACCCCCTTGTTTTTAAGGATTTTAAAAGTCAATTTGCTTTTAGGCCCAAAAATCTAGCCAAAGAAAGGGGGTGCGCCTCTCCTCTTGGCAAGGGGAGGGACGTGCCCCCCTGTTATTCCAATCCCTGTATCCGCCATTGGACAGTTATAACCGCGGGGAGACAATAGAGTCTTGTCAGCCCTGTGGGGGTGAGGGTCTGACAAGCCTCCTTCATGTCTAACTACAACATGCACCTGTCTGGCCGCTCAGATGGCCGCCCGTTAAATCACTAATCACCTGTCTTACTGCTCATCAAGCCGCCTTAAGGCCATATTCCCTTACTTTCAGTACTAATGAGGAACCAGCACAATGACACTTGCAGTAGATCAGTCATGTGGTATGAGATAGGCCAGAGTTACTGAATAACCACACTGTAAAATAAAATGTCGAAATAACGAAGGATCCCTTGTCCCACAGTTGCCACAGATCCATTGTTATTTTCACAGAGATGTCGTTATTTCCATAGAGATTCCTTGTACCACCGCATTGCCACCTGGAGTTTCTTGTGAAAGCTACACTGGCATCTGTTGAATACAGTGGTTCACTGTTCAGTTTTACAAAGATCCCTCATAGATTCAACAGTTATTTTTTACAGTGCATGATCTGGGTCTGTTGTCAGCCTCCTGGCGTCTGAGATGGGAGTATTGACTGGAGTTGTGACAATGGTTGTATCTTATTTCTCTTAGTTGGGCGAAATCATTTTGGTTTAATGATTTGATCTCTCTGTATGGAATAGGGCCCTGATTCGGATTTTCCTTGTATGTGAGTGGTGATGGCAAGGGCCTTCCAACACAACAGTGAAATAGGATGGGCAGAGTCCTACAAGGTGTGGCGTCAATAAGGCCTAAGTTAAAGACCAAAGTTTCGTTAGTATACCTACGATCTGGAGGCCTGCTGTGCCCTTCCAGCAGGTCTTATGCCGCCTCCACACAGAGATGCTAATATAATTGCCCTGCAGGGGGTCCTGTTTGAAGTTTGGTCTCTCTGGAGTCATTAGGGTTGGGGGTGGTGGCTGGAACAGCTCCATAAAATGACCATTGACCAGACAACAGGGGGTGGGTATATATTAATGGAACAGCTAGATTTCAAAATGTTGACACTTGGGGAATTAAGAAACCTTTTTGCTGAGTGTTTTATCTATCAAAAGTAGTTGATTTTAGCTATATCTGACAATTAGGTATTCCTACACATGCTATGCATCTAAGAGAAATAAGTATATACCTGAGATATAGATATCCATTGAACATGGATATACATAGATATAGATTGAAATATTTGACCAGACCTATTTACCACACCATATATGAGACCCCCTGTGGGTTCACAGGCTGTTCTGTCCTATTTATACCCTCCCTTCCCCTTTAATACAGTTTATTGGTACTGAGGGGTGCTGTAAAGTGCCCGTTGCCCTGCATTATGTATGTACACAGAAACTACTATTACAGTAATGGTGATGTATAGACAAAGTAATCTCTATAGTTAGAAATCGGGTTACATAGCCCACGAGAGTCGGTTCTGGTCTGGCGTTGAAATCGTAAGGTTACATTCTAACACCCACTATTTATGGGTCATGGTTTTAACTGACTTCAACTGACATTAAAAGAAAAATAGGTTTAACCGACTTTAAACTGACTAGCTGGAACTCTGAAACCTGTATACATTAGACAAGTACATCAATGTAATAGATGAATGAATACATATATGTCCATGTCCGTCTATAGGGTTTACCCGGGTTGCATTACTGACCAATCAGATAAGCCCCTGTATTTACTGGATAATTCTTTGGGTACATTATGTAATACCTGGTACCCATCATGCTGGTTGTTATTAGTGTTTATCTCACCCAGTGCCGGATCAAGTAATGGCGGACCCACTAGGCCTCAGTACTCAGCCATATACAAGCACAAGCTATATAAAAGAGGGGACAGAACAGAGGTGACAAAGACCCATAAGATGGACTAGGGAAGGCATAGATAATATGGTACTAACCTTAGTGTGCATGAACAGGCTCTGAGACCTGAATCTTCTACCTGGCATATATCGCTCATTAACCAAATAAAGTATATGAAAGACAACATAATGACAGTGGTACTCAATACTGGTGCCAGCTTGCTGACGTTGCATTGGCATATCTAAAAGACAGAGAACTCCAAGTCTATGGTAGATCCAACCAAACCAAAAAGGTTTACATTCAGGCATCTTGGCAACTAAAGCACATACGTTATCAAAGCACCAAATCCCAATGAGTTTCAGAAGTCCAAGGGTAAAAGGGTTTGTAATAGAGGCTCCCGTTATTCTTCTCTACAGTCTGATGCCAGGATCTATATTTTCTATGGAAAATGGTGCCAACTGTCTATACCTAGCCCAATAGTTACAGCCATAAATAAACATAATAATTATCTATTGATTTATTAAAGTCAATCTTTATGTGCAAACCTGCAAGCCAGCTTACAGAAATTCCCTTATCTATATAATCTCTATCCACGACAGCTGTTTATAATAATGATTAACTAGAAATTGTTCCAAGTTCTCCCACATTCCCTTTCTTTTCACACATCTTTTGGTGCTGCTGACGTACAACACTGTAGGTGTTAACAGGTGAACTTCTTGGCTAGTGATTCATGGCATTGGGCCTTGGAACCTGCATCCAAAGATGAAGGTCAATGCCGCAGTATTATACTGGCCCCCATCCCCTGCCCCTGCTGCCTCCCATCCTACCTGGTGTGTACCAATAGCCAGTACCTGTCCATTAAAGATGTAAATGGTATACATGCACCTGTCCATCACATTGGTTCCCTCCGACTCGCAGGTATGGGACTGGAGTTTGAAGAAATTTCCAAGAGGGTGATCAAGTTCCTCTTCCGGGTGGTATTTGAGAGCACTTTTATGGTATGAGGACCCTCAAACATTTAAGACCCCCCCCCCATTATTGTTGAAATATTCTCTCAGTGGATCTGTGCAAATCACAAAAAATGACCTGTCTGACCTTCAAATTTCTAGATTTCTGGATATTTCCGAAAGAATCCCATGCCAGGTTCTGGGATCCATACAGATTTTGTCTGAAGCAGGAACACCCAACAAACAACAATAACCTCTTCTACTGAAAAGCTTGCATAAGTGCTTCAGGTTATCATATTGCCTCAAGGCGTCATTCTTAGTTCTTGTTACAGTGTAACGATATGGCACTCACCTGCCATTGTAACATTAAGAGGCGATAGAGCAACATAGTATTGAAGCATTTAATGCCCGTTGTCAGTAGTATATTGAAAGTGTAGTGAAACGCAGGTTATTCTACCCATTGATTTATTAAAGTCAATCTTTATGTGCAAACCTGCAAGCCAGCTTACAGAAATTCCCTTATCTATATAATCTCTATCCACGACAGCTGTTTATAATAATGATTAACTAGAAATTGTTCCAAGTTCTCCCACATTCCCTTTCTTTTCACACATCTTTTGGTGCTGCTGACGTACAACACTGTAGGTGTTAACAGGTGAACTTCTTGGCTAGTGATTCATGGCATTGGGCCTTGGAACCTGCATCCAAAGATGAAGGTCAATGCCGCAGTATTATACTGGCCCCCATCCCCTGCCCCTGCTGCCTCCCATCCTACCTGGTGTGTACCAATAGCCAGTACCTGTCCATTAAAGATGTAAATGGTATACATGCACCTGTCCATCACATTGGTTCCCTCCGACTCGCAGGTATGGGACTGGAGTTTGAAGAAATTTCCAAGAGGGTGATCAAGTTCCTCTTCCGGGTGGTATTTGAGAGCACTTTTATGGTATGAGGACCCTCAAACATTTAAGACCCCCCCCCCATTATTGTTGAAATATTCTCTCAGTGGATCTGTGCAAATCACAAAAAATGACCTGTCTGACCTTCAAATTTCTAGATTTCTGGATATTTCCGAAAGAATCCCATGCCAGGTTCTGGGATCCATACAGATTTTGTCTGAAGCAGGAACACCCAACAAACAACAATAACCTCTTCTACTGAAAAGCTTGCATAAGTGCTTCAGGTTATCATATTGCCTCAAGGCGTCATTCTTAGTTCTTGTTACAGTGTAACGATATGGCACTCACCTGCCATTGTAACATTAAGAGGCGATAGAGCAACATAGTATTGAAGCATTTAATGCCCGTTGTCAGTAGTATATTGAAAGTGTAGTGAAACGCAGGTTATTCTACCCATTGATTTATTAAAGTCAATCTTTATGTGCAAACCTGCAAGCCAGCTTACAGAAATTCCCTTATCTATATAATCTCTATCCACGACAGCTGTTTATAATAATGATTAACTAGAAATTGTTCCAAGTTCTCCCACATTCCCTTTCTTTTCACACATCTTTTGGTGCTGCTGACGTACAACACTGTAGGTGTTAACAGGTGAACTTCTTGGCTAGTGATTCATGGCATTGGGCCTTGGAACCTGCATCCAAAGATGAAGGTCAATGCCGCAGTATTATACTGGCCCCCATCCCCTGCCCCTGCTGCCTCCCATCCTACCTGGTGTGTACCAATAGCCAGTACCTGTCCATTAAAGATGTAAATGGTATACATGCACCTGTCCATCACATTGGTTCCCTCCGACTCGCAGGTATGGGACTGGAGTTTGAAGAAATTTCCAAGAGGGTGATCAAGTT
Organism: Acholoe squamosa; assembly: GCA_949317995.1. Taxonomy (NCBI): domain Eukaryota; kingdom Metazoa; phylum Annelida; class Polychaeta; order Phyllodocida; family Polynoidae; genus Acholoe; species Acholoe squamosa. Next base: position 31,127,152 of record OX439049.1, on the reverse strand, counting down.
CCTCTTCCGGGTGGTATTTGAGAGCACTTTTATGGTATGAGGACCCTCAAACATTTAAGACCCCCCCCCCCATTATTGTTGAAATATTCTCTCAGTGGATCTGTGCAAATCACAAAAAATGACCTGTCTGACCTTCAAATTTCTAGATTTCTGGATATTTCCGAAAGAATCCCATGCCAGGTTCTGGGATCCATACAGATTTTGTCTGAAGCAGGAACACCCAACAAACAACAATAACCTCTTCTACTGAAAAGCTTGCATAAGTGCTTCAGGTTATCATATTGCCTCAAGGCGTCATTCTTAGTTCTTGTTACAGTGTAACGATATGGCACTCACCTGCCATTGTAACATTAAGAGGCGATAGAGCAACATAGTATTGAAGCATTTAATGCCCGTTGTCAGTAGTATATTGAAAGTGTAGTGAAACGCAGGTTATTCTACCCATTGAATAACCATGTAAATTTTCCTTGAAATCTGTCTGAACATAATTTTGAAACTTCTCACTTTTCCACAAAACTCCTATCCACGCTATTCATATCAAGTAAAACCTAACAACTGGCCAGCTTCAGGAGAACATCGTCAAGAGCTGAGGAGACTAAGCCTGAATATGGAAGTTGGTAGACAAGTAGGGCCTAGTACTTCCCTGCCTGCCAAATGTGCCAATATCAAACCCGACACCTGACAATACACCTGGATAGTGTCAAGGGCTGTGGAGTTGAGGTGAATTATTCTTATTGCCCAACTGAGCCTCATAATGTATTGCTGCTAGCAGAGCCTCTATTGACAGGTATTGTCCTGCCCCAATAGCTCGTTGAAGTGAATTATTCTTATTGCCCAACTGAGCCTCATAATGTATTGCTGCTAGCAGAGCCCCTATTCACAGGTATTCACCTGCCCCAATAGCTTATGGTGAGTGACTTCATAAAGTATGTCATACCCGAGGGGGTCGGAGTTATACATGGCTCCTATACATTTCTATAGTAAAAGTGTGACGAAGGACTGGGTGGGTGTCCAATAAGGCCTAAAAAACATGACATACTTTATGGATCAGCTCAAAGGACTAAAACATGATCAGTAGAGAGAGGAAAAAAAAACCAACATGGTTGCGATGCTATGGCCCTGTCTGGGGGTTTAGTTCTGATAGTCTGAGAGTCGGTGAGTAAGCAATAGTAATAGATGTTTAACGCCATTTCGACAGCTAAGGTCATATTCATGGCGAGAACTACATTACACAATTTCACAGACTCACTCACTCACTATACGAAATGAAATCTTCTTATATGTTACAGAGAAAGATCAAGAAGTGAGAGAGTAAGATTGATGTTATGAAATGCTGTGCAAAGAATGTTTAGAAAATTAAATCTCCTGAATAGATGAGGAGTGAGTGAGTGAGTAATAGATGTTTAACATCATTTCGACAGCTAAGGTCATATTCATGGCGAGAACTACATTACACAATTTCACAGAGGAATGTGTCAGTGCCCGCGCATATGTGCACCACACACATCCTGAGGGGATAGGAAAGAGGAGAAATAGACCCTTTTAAGTGGGCTAGGGAAGCCCGAATAGATGAGGAACAGTAATATGTTGAGTTGTCTCTTCACTGCTTCATATCTACATGATATACAGGAGTGGATCCCGTATGGTGTAGGTGAGATGTAGCAGGCATAAATTCAGTTGTGTATAGACTGTTAGTCAGCCACAACTGCTAAAATGCACCAATGATGTATGGTTTATTAAACTCTACTTTTAAAGTGAAGCCAAAATTCTGATGCTCTATTTGTAATTATTCATGAATTTGCAAGTATTGTTTGTTGTCATGATACACCAATGATACTTTTTACATTGGTAACAAACTCAGTTGTACTGGCACATCAAGTAACCCCTCAGAAGGGAATTAATCATGCATACATTTAGTGTTATACCACGATTTCGGCACTTCCGGTGGGTTTATATGCAGTTTAGCCGTGCATTATTCTGCATATACCACCCTTGTGCATTTTTGAAATTTTTGGTATATACTTTTTCGAGGTCAAGTTGGACTTAGAATATTTTTGGAGACGCTGGCGGACATAGAAATTTAGTCTCGCCATTGTTTCAATGTGAAAAATCGTCTCAACTCGAAGGAGAATTGAACCCCGGCCACAGTGCTGGTTGGCGAGGACGTTAGCCATAGCGCCACACTGAACGGTGATGAAAACCCAATGCGAAAATAAAGAAGATCTAACCTGAGGTCCTAGTCCTATGTTTGCACTCAGTTTTCGTATGGAATCCAACCATAGCATGTTATAATATTGAAATCCCAAGAAGTTTTCGATCCATAGACGAGGAATGCGTGCTAATTTTCTCCATTTTCTTCGATATAAATAAGAATCCATTGATTTTTCCATCGTACGCCCGTGGCCGCTCTGCGCTAAGCCATTGTTTTTGTTCCTTGCCGGGACAGGTACCGCCGTGTTCACACTCACTTTTCGTATCGAATCCAACCATGACAAGTCTTCAAAATAAAACATACATCTCCTTAGACATCCTAGATGAGTACTCCATGCTTGATATGTCCGATACATTCAAAATAAATAAGAATCCATTGATTTTCCAAAACGGTCTGAAATTTTCGGCGTCTTCCTCGTACAGCGAGTGGATGACCTATATCTACATCCGGGCCACTGACACACTTTCGCCGAACAAGGAGGCGGGTGGGAATGGCCGGACCGCGACTCGCGTACGTTGGGGAAATCAATGGATTCTTATTTATATTGAAGAAAATGGAGAAAATTAGCACGCATTCCTTGTCTATGGATCAAATACTTCTTGGGATTTTAATATTATAACATGTCATGGCTGGATTCCATACGAAAAGTGAGTGTAAACACGGCGGTACCTCTCCCGGCAAGAACAAAAACAATGGCTTCGCGCAGGGCAGCCACGGGCCGTGTCGCTAGCACTTACAAAATGTCTTCGCCTGGCTATTTTCTTTGGATTTCAGGTAAGAAATTGATACAAAATGGAGGAAATGGTGGTATAAACCTATTAGGTGATGCATATCGGGGCCCCACGGGCTGTATATGCTGTATATACCCTCGCTGCTCCGCGGCTCAGGTATATACAGCATATACAGCCCTAGGGCCCCGATATGCATCATCTATTAGCTTAATATGGAGGTCGGTAATGACCCTGCTGCAGAAACAGTATTCATAATAGGTCTTGTATGCCTATATATCGTAGTCTTTCTAAGCTAAACCAGTTTAGCTTCTAAGATGGCTTTCGGCATCTAAAGAAACTTTCCAATTCTGCGGCCATATCACAATCTGAATAACCTGTCAATCAGACGACACAAGGTTGGCTCACATGGGGGCACCCTTTCATCCCAAAGGCACACATGTCTCTCCTATACAGATGTGGCTTAGAAGTTAGATATATAGACTGTGATTGGAAATCTAAAACTGCCATCTAGTGGAGTTCAAGTGAGGCTCTCCCCAGGATCTGGGGGAAAAGCCATCAGGCATGGCCTGTGGTATATGCCTACAAAGCCTGCAGGGCACCAGTATACACACAAGGTTAGGTTGCTTCGATCTTGCAGATCTAGAGAATCTGAGAATCTCCTCTCAAGGGCAAATGCCAAGGTCCCCCTCCAACCACTCTCTCCCTGCTTGTATCCAGCATGTTATTCGCTTGACCTTCCTGTGGTTCTCTAGTACTAGAAAGTACAGCCTGTGGAACCAGAAAAAAAAAACACAACCAGTGAGTCTGCAGTAAGGACTGCTACAGGGCTACATGTGATCACTACTGTCTCACTTCAAGCCACATGAATATAGCCTTAGGATAGCCAAGATCGTATTTACTACGATATTGGTAAAATAGTCATGAGCTAAAGATTGCAACAGGAACTTTAACATGTCACACCACACATAAATCCCAGGCTCATTTTCTTATGTAAGGGATTAAAACTAATAGAACTCATAATTTGTCATCCATGCTGTTCTGGTTTCGGCCCAACTACCCCTGTTAGTGCCAGTGTATGAAGGTGAATGTCTTGGCCAGTACAACATGGCATTGAGGCTTGGAGTCTGCAGCGGTAAATATAGAATTATTAACTCCTGTTCTAGTTGTTCTGTGCCAATAGGCTCTACCACCCAGGCCAAGGTGTGTCCAGCACCGAGGGTAAATAGTGGACATTCACCAGGCCATCATGCTGGTAGACATGATATTGGGCTGTAGACCCTTAACCAGTCGTCAGTAGTGTATTCAAACGTTCAAAGTGTAGAAAAACACAGGCTTTATTGCCTGTTCCCCTAAAAATTACATTGAAAGTGATCATTGAAAGCTGTATGGAATTTATTGTACAACCGGTCAGAAACCCCCACCCATACTACTTAATTAGTATGATAGTCCAAGAAACAACCATCTCCAGGAGAAGCTCTTGTCATTGTCCAGTCTAAGACCAAGACTGAATATTTGGGCCACAAAATAAGTAATATTGCAAATCCATTACCTACTTATCTCTGACATTTCTGTCAATAACACCATGGGCCACGTCATTTCAATGATGGGACTATATACACTAGTGTATATGCATATAATTAACAACGGCGAGTGGTCCGCCCTCTCCGGTACTACTTGTTGCGCGCAACAATACAACGCTCCATCTGGTATCCATGGCAAAGATACCCCCCCCTATATAACGGCGGTGCTGCCATTCAATCGCCAGTCGGGCTCAAGTCTCCATACGGTGCACAACACCCCTGTGCTGGGGGTTGGCACAAAATTTTAATTTTTTACCGGTTGCCAAGGTTGATTGGGCTTCATCAACACTACCATTCGTCTTTTAACCTGGCAAAGTTGGTTTCTACCTAAATTCTGGCCAGGATGGGCCGCAGAAAACCAAATAAGAAGACGTTAGAGCCTGACTCAGGACCGCCGAGCGGTGTTAGGAGATCTGTCAGAAGGCAAGGGCCTCCTGGGTCGTCCGTTACAGACCAGCCCTCAGATCCTCTACCCGCTGATAGGATGACGGACGCTATGTCAGACGAACTGACGGATTTGAAGATCCGGACGGAGGCTGTGGAGGAGAATCTGGCGAAAATCCTGGATAAGTTGGATGTTTTGACTCCAGAGGGCACCGGCGGTGGCAGCGATCGAGACACAACTTCCAGGCCACGACGGCTGTACAACAGATCGAGAGGTGGTTCTAGATCAAGTTCGAGCTCCAGCAGTGACAGCTCTCGCTCCAGGTCAAGATCCAAGCATAGATCAAGAAAACCGAGGGGTGAGTTCGACCAGCGAAATTTTTTAGGTCATAAGAAAAATGTTGACAGCCTAGAAAAATTACTAATGGTCAATATTCGCTTAGTCAGTGCCAAACTTGAACAAGGTGAGGAGGTAAAATATATTCTTGATCACATAGAAATGCTGCTGGAGAAATCTGCCACTAGAATATTTACCCTCAGCTCACTTGTAAATTATGACAAGAGTGTCAAAGATCGAGCTGACAAGAGGGGGATAAGAGCTTTTGAAACTGTTGAGAATTGTGACATCCTACGACACTTGAGCTACGATGGCACATACACAGCCCAAAAGTTGGCTAAGTCATCCAAACCTGTTGTCAAAAAATCAGTTAACTCAAAAAATCACTGTTATGCTTACAATAGGCCCGAGGGCTGCAAATTAAATCCCTGTCGTTACAGACACGTCTGTAGCTCATGTGACTCTGGAAACCACTCTGCTGACAAGTGTCAGAAGAATGGCTCGGAGAAGTAGGATGTTGCCTCTGGGGAGGGTCGTGCCTCCAGATTAGCTGGCCCTGCAGAGGCACTGTTGGTTGACCCCCCTGTTGAGGATTGTGTTCTTGGCAATGTTATGCCAGATATTCCAGTTATTGATGAATGTTGTCAAAAGCCACCAGTAGAGGTGGACTTGTTGAATTTTGCCAGCTCTGAAAATAATTTTGTGGAAAACCTTAGTATTACCGGTTTTGCCACAAGGAGTATTCCAAATGTTGGGGAGTTTTATCCCATTTTTGATGTAAAGTGCTCAGCTAATGTTAGTATAAACATTTACCAAAGTTGTGTTGATGGTACATGTTCTTGTCAACATTTTATTGGTGGCCACAAGGCCCAAATTTTGCCATGTAGATTGGCATGTTTCCTAAGACAGGAAGGTGTTATAAATTTACCCAAACGTGACTTAGATTTTTTGTGGTCGGGTTTTGTAGAAGGTTTCAAAATTGTTGATCCTGGTTGCGAAACAGAGTATGAATGCGTAAATTACAAGTCAATTTTTCAGGGTAATTTTTATAATGAAATGTGTGAAATTGTTAGGGAAGAACTCCAGGATGGTTCCATTTTTGAAGTAACCTCCAAACCTAGATGCATACATGCCCTTGGCGGTGTCCCCAAAAGTAACGGTAAATTAAGACCCATTACTGATTGTAGTATGCCCAGAAAAAGGAGTATTAATAATTTTATGGATTCAACTTTTAAACCTTTTTCATATAAATCCATAAATTCTGTCACGGCAATGTTGAACAAAAATGATTTTATGAGTGTTGTTGACTTGAAGTCCGCCTATAGGTCTATCAGTGTCTATGGGGAACACCAAAAATTCCAGGGTTTTTCATGGGATATGGGCGATGGTAAGAAATATTATCAGAATAATCGCCTTACTTTTGGGCTCAGATGCGCTCCCTACATATTCAACCAAATTTCTGATTTTCTGGCTAAGGTGGCAAATTTTTATGGAATTGATAGATTAGTCAACTATCTGGATGACTTCATCATTATTGCCAACTCTGAAAGTGAGTGTCGCCGTCAGAGGGACCTTTTAATCGAAATTATGGAATATTTTGGTTTTAAGATTTCCAGAGATAAGGTTACTGTCCCGAACAGAATTTGTACCTTTTTAGGTATCACCATTGACTCCCATAAATTGGAATTAACATTGCCAAAAGAGAAAGTTGACAAGTTAGCCCATGCTATAGACAGTTGCATTTATAAGAAATTTGCCAGTAAAAAAACCTTACAGAGTATTGGTGGCCTGATGTCCTTTTGTTCCCAGGTGGTGAGGGGGGGCCGTACTTTCAGTAGAAGGGTTTTTGACTTGATGGCAAAGGCTAAGGAAAGGGGTGTCATTAAATTAAATCCAGGTATCATAAAGGATTTTTTGTGGTGGAAGGATTTTTGTAAGATTTTTAATTGCAAAAATTTAATCTTGAATGATGTTTATAATAAACCGATGGTATCTGATGCGTCCATTCTGGGTTATGGAGCATGGTGTGGTACAGATTTCTTTTATGGATCTTGGAATAACGTTGACAACTCTAAATTGGGGATAGGTCACTGGGTTGCCCCTCCAAAGTATGACAATATTGATGTTCATGAGCGTAATATTAATGTGTATGAACTATGGCCCGTTCTAGCTGGTTTAAAGAGGTGGGGTCATTTATTCAGGAACTGCCGTCTGAACGCTGTAACGGATAACATGCAGGTGTTGGCAATGTTGAACACAGGCAGAAGTAAAAACCCACTCTGTATGGAGTGGCTGCGTGAGATCTTTTGGCAATGTTTTGTATATAACATTGATATCTACTCAACCTATATAAAGTCCGCTGATAATACTCTAGCAGACCAATTGTCGAGATTGGACTATAAAAATGTCCTTGCCAAGTGTGAAAAAACTTTGTCTGAAAATAATATGTGTATCTAATAAAAATTTTTCAGATCCCAGATTGAGGTCCCTGTTAAGAAAGCAGGAGGAATTTGTGAAGTCGGGTGTTGCCATGACAACCATGAAAACCAGAAAGCAACAATTTAAGAGGTACAGCAAATTTTGTAGGAAATTCTCCCTAAAAACTTATCCATGTTTGCCATCTCAGGCCTCATTGTACGCCACTTATCTGGCGGATAAGATGAAACCAGTCTCCATCAGAAATTATATTTCGGCTGTATGGTTTTTTCAGAAGTTGCATGGTCATCCTGACTACAGTAGTAGTTTTATCCTGAAAAAGACTCTAGATGGTATTGAGCGGTGTCAAAGTTTAACCAGGAATGTTAAATACCCACTTACCACTGTTGACATGCTAAAAATTTTGTCAACCCTGAATATGACTCTAGTATTGGATAGGGTTTTCTGGTGTGCCATTCTGGTGTTGTTCAGGGGAGTTTTGAGGTGTTGCCATGTAGTGGACTCTATACATTCACTAAGGGTGAAGGATGTTGTATTAACTAATGATTATGTAAAACTTCACATTAGGACATCGAAGACAGACCAGTTTGGCCACAACCCTTATGATATATACCTGATACTCGATCAATCATCTCCATTTTGCCCATCAAAAATTTTGGCAGAGTTGATACAGACTGCTAATGGCAATGTTGATCGGAAGCTGTTCAGTTTTCCTTCCGGTGGCAGGTACAAATGCTTGACATATTCATATGTGAATACGCGGTTGAAATTTTTGTCTGTCAAAATTGGCTTAGTAGATGAGAATGTTAGTACCCACTCATTACGCCATGGTGGGGCTACCTTCCTAAAGTCAATTGGTTTTTCAGTAGAGGACATAATGAAACGTTCTAACTGGAAATCCAGATGTGTGTATAAATATTTGCATTATTCAAGTGGTGATTTGTTGAAACTTGATGTATTACCTTCTATTAATATATAATAATTGTTACTCCGTGATGTTCCATGTGTTTGCCGGGTGGTTGGCCATTTTGTGTATCCAGATCAATTCCACCAAACACATGTCTCTGTTTAATTATTATTATCTTATCCGGTAATCCATTCAATACCATTATCACTTGTTAATATTATACCGGTAATACTTGTAAGTCATCCCAGTATCAGTTATCATGTTAGTATACCGGTTTCTCCCTAGTAGTCCATCTTGTTATTTATTAGTGTTAATATACCGGTAATACTTTAGAGTCATCCTAGTATTATCCTTATCCCAATATACCGGTTACTACCTTCTAACATAATTTCTACCGGTAGTGGTTAACCGGTATATGTACTCGCCCCTAGTTAACTTATGGGACTATATACACTAGTGTATATGCATATAATTAACAACGGCGAGTGGTCCGCCCTCTCCGGTACTACTTGTTGCGCGCAACAATACAACGCTCCATCTGGTATCCATGGCAAAGATACCCCCCCCTATATAACGGCGGTGCTGCCATTCAATCGCCAGTCGGGCTCAAGTCTCCATACGGTGCACAACACCCCTGTGCTGGGGGTTGGCACAAAATTTTAATTTTTAATTTTAATAATCTTCTTCCATTTATTGTTAGTTCTTAAGATTTTTAGTCTAGGTGCTGACTGTAACCTAGGGTTCACTTTTTATTGACTGATACTGCTTTGAATAAAGCCATTTTGTGTATCCAGATCAATTCCACCAAACACATGTCTCTGTTTAATTATTATTATCTTATCCGGTAATCCATTCAATACCATTATCACTTGTTAATATTATACCGGTAATACTTGTAAGTCATCCCAGTATCAGTTATCATGTTAGTATACCGGTTTCTCCCTAGTAGTCCATCTTGTTATTTATTAGTGTTAATATACCGGTAATACTTTAGAGTCATCCTAGTATTATCCTTATCCCAATATACCGGTTACTACCTTCTAACATAATTTCTACCGGTAGTGGTTAACCGGTATATGTACTCGCCCCTAGTTAACTTATAAGCAATATCTCTGTTTATTGTAAAGGAGTGGCATATTGCTCGACTGAGCATTATGCTGTTTGCTGCTAGCAGCTTTACCAGCTGTTTCCTGATGCGTGGCAGGTCTTCACCTCACCATGAGATATTGAGTTTGAGTTGAGCTGAGTTTATCAACATTTTATTCACCATTGGCTGAGGTGTTAGCCCGTTAAGAACAGCATATGGCTTAAAGGCTCTGTGCCCCTTGTCATTATCATGTAGCGGCAACATTAACAAAAGCTGCTGTTTATAAATGCTCGTTACCAGTACATTTCCTACTTTGTGGAGGATGATCAGAAAGCATTAGACAATTATTGACTAATCCCTGGCTGCTTCCCACTTTGCTAAAGTTGGTCAGGCAGTGTCATACCAGTAAAAACTATCCGACTCATTTCCCTTGTTAGAGTTAGTCCGATACCAGTCTTACAAGCTGCTCCCAGGTTAAGTGATGGATGAATGTTAATAATTCATATCACACTAGGAACTTCTCCATTGGATATCCTCTGTCCTCCAGTGGCATGTACTTGGTGCTTTCCAAGTATGTTCAAAGAAATTCTTTATTATTCCTTCACTCAAACTGTATGACGTGGCTGCGGCCACTATATTATGCTTAAGGTGGCTGGCGGGTATTGTTAGTTCATCACTTGGACACCAGGGGTCTCTGTGTTACATTGACTTTATGGATGGACGAAATGTGCAAAATAGAGGCAGGCTTGGCATGGACATGAACCCAGGATCTCCTGTGAGTGAGGCAGAGACATTACACTTGAACCATGGGGACTGCTGTGTGTGACCACCTAGAAATCATAGCGTAATAGTTCCAGACAGGGTAGAGGTATAGGCATTTTCTATTACATAATAAAGTTTGGAGATGAATACAGAATGGGGCATGGTGTGTAAAAGCTACTTATTGAGGGGAAGGTGAGAAGCATAATGGGTGCACTACAGTGGTGATTGATAAAGGGGACATTTAGAAAAGTGGGGTGATACAGCACGTTCTACATTGGTTCTCTAATGCATACATATAGATCTCTGGTCTTTACCAGGAGCTGAGGGAGCTGCCAGCTTCCTCATCTTCCTGTATAGGCTTTCAAAGTGAAGCCAAACGTGTGATGCTTTATTTGTAATCATTTGTTAAGTTGCAATTATTGTTTTCAGTCGTACTTGTACATCATATATATTAATGTAATCCTTCAGAAATGAATTCATCATGTAGTGATATGGAGGATGATTCTAGGATGGCTTTCAGCTTCCAAACAAACTTTCCAATTATGTAGACAATTGCAATCGGAATAACCTGGCAACTTTAGCAGTAAAATCAGACTGAGCACAACACTGCAACTTTCTTGCTTAACCAGAGAACCTGGTATTGGTTGATTGATTTGTTAAACATCGAAAGGCCCCAAGGCCCCATGGAAATGACTCAATAGTTTGTGGACATTCAGTCCATTCTTTCTCAAGTCTGGACAGATATTCAAAGGCTGCTTGTGTAAAACAGACCGAATCTATGAGATGAATGATCGAATCTATGAGGAGGCATGTGGACTTCATTCTCCTTTTCTTGAAGGACAGCTAGTGTTCTTTTATTTCCCTGGTCCCATGGGCAGGGCCAGACAAACCACACTCTTTGATCACTCCGATATGGTTCACTGAGGGGGAATCCCATGACAAAAGACAAGCATGTAGACCTGGGACCGCCTGTATGGGGAACCTGAAAAATTTATTCACACAAGCAAATGTCAAAAAAATGTATTTCTCTACCAGGTACCAAATTGGTAGATGATAACCAAAGATTACAACATATCGTGCAGACCGCTTATTATCCATAATCTGGTCAGTGAGGAACCAGCAGGTGGTATTATAAAGAAATTACTCCAGTGGACTGTTAAAGCGCCGGGTGTTTGAATGAGCACCGGCGGCACAGTAGCGTTAAAATTAAAATTGAAACTATATTTGACTGACTACTCACTTATCTTTTAAAATACAAATATTAGAGACCTACATATTCACATAGCACATAATAGTATTTCTGAAAATCACTTTATGGGGAAAAATCAAATGTACTTTTGTGAAACCTGAAAATGAATGTTAAGTCATAAGGGAAAAGGCTTCACGTCAATTTGACTCGAAATATACTGACAAAGAGCTACTTCCCAAATCTACATCAGGAGCCAGGGAAATAGCAAGGGTAAAGTGCATTAAAGGACCATACATCGAGCAAATGGTCACATTATCAGAGTTTTAGTGCAGGCTGGGATAAGGCGCTGGTAACCTAAAGCATTGCACTAAAACCTCCATGCTGTGCTAAAAAAGTTCGCCTATATATGCAACATTGAACATGCTGTTTAAGAGAGTGGCTCCTGGTGGTGCCGCCCTGGCTGATTTATGCTAACTCAGCTGGGGCCCTAGGTTATAACGACAGTAGAGTGGGAGCTGTGAGGGAGCATTTCCTATCTAATATGGGCTGGTCCTGACCTGCCTCCTTTTGTAGGGAATCCCATTATATTCAGTGGCTTCTATTATACAACATTCTATTGTGTTCTGTCTGCCGGGTATGAGAACTATGGCTGCATAGTGGATTATGTCAATATGGGTAGAGCATCGAGCATTTATCTGACGGACTATACAGGTGATGTCACTGAAACCCCGCGCATACACTGCACCCTGAGTTCAGGACGGAGCTATAAGCTGAACCTTAAGTTTGAAAATTGTGATTAATTGTAATTTTATTTCTGTCACCCCCACCTATAAGCCACATCCCTTGTAAGACCAACCCTATAAGCCGTACTTGGGGCCTGAAATGATCTATATATAACTACGGCTTATATATTTACAAGTTTTACCACATACAGTGAAAGTCTCCCAAATGTCGTCCAGTCCACAAGGCTAAGCTCAAAGAGCCTTCATCTTCTAACCTGAGGAGTGGAGGGGGACCCCCTGGGGATGCATCCCACACACTATTTCGGGTACATTATACCACTTTCTGCCAGTACAACTTTACCTGCTAAATCTTGTATTAAGTAGTTAATCATCTATATACTCCACACAGATGTATGACTTCAGAGCCTGCTAGCTGCAGTCCTCGTATTATAAAAAGTGTAGCCTGATTTACAAACCAAACACACCCATAGAGTCTATTGAGGTTCTATCAGAGGGGACACAAAATTAAGCAAGTACTTTCATGGTCAGTGCTGAACATCCTGGGACAGTAAGAGCCTTTATGTACTGTCATAATCAGACCCTGTGCTTATCAATTACTTGATGACAGCTCACTGTATTATATATTTTCCCGCCTTGTCAGAATTTTGAATACAAAACCAAGAGACATTTATATAAGAAATATTAAAGGGAGATGAAGGAATTTAATGAGAATCGAGATGAAATTTGACAAGATATTAAAACTCTAAGATTTAATGGCAACCAGGAAAGCCTTGAATAGCTCTATTGAAATGCTGATCAGCCCATTAATCACATCTTATATTACATTTCTGTGTAATGAGCTTTCACGCTGAAGAAAAGGATGGAGGACAAGAAAATGACTCTCCCAATTAGGAAGGTCGAGAAAATATTAGCTGACATTATCTTTTCAAGTGTCTTTAAGAACAAAGGGCCTAAAAGGCAATGCGTCCCCAGGAGGATTAAGTTGTATTGTCTTGTGCACAACTTGCAGACGCCTGGTGGAAGCCTTTACCTTTTAAAAGAGCCTGTAAACATTTTGTAGTTTCTGGTAACCCGACCACCTGTATAGCCAACAGGCATTGTGGATCATTTAAAGGAGTAAAATGCAATATCTGAGCAGGAGGATTGTCTCAGACTCAGATCACTATATAAGGAAATTTTAATCTTTATAAAGTTGAGGTCCTTCGATAGAACCTTGTGCGGGTCTCCCTGATCACAGTCCATATTCATGTCCTCCGATCAGGGAATATATTTCAACAAAGCGGGGGAGTGGGGGTGGTGGTGGTTGAAGGAGTGGAAACGATATTTAAAGGGACGGGGGTTTTCAACTGGAAAAGAAAAATCTCCGCACTTCTGGGAACGATTATCAGTCCCTACAAGGGAGGGGGACATGTAAAGAGTTTGTGAGCCCTCAGGGTATCTGTATGTGTGGAGGGACATGTAAAATTTTCCGCGCATGCACAGGGAGTTTCAACCCTCTTTTTTTAAAATGATTACTTTCTGATGAGATATTTCTCTACAATTGCCTACATGGTCTTAACCAGGGTGACACAGCCAACAGATGATAGCTTATAGGAAAATTCAGTATCTGAACGCTTATTGCTTCAAATCTCACATATGACGTTACAGTGTGCATGGATTACATTCATCTCAGGTACAGAACATTGAAAAATAATTGTATTCATCAACGCAGATATGTGATCAATTTGAGGATAGTAAACCATTGTATTGTTCCCCAGTTCTCAATATACTTACTTATTTTACATGTCTTACATGTGAAGAAATTGCCAAATGTTGGTAAAAGGTCGTAAAACTCACCTGCAATAGATAACATAAGCACATAAATATGTGAAGCCATAGTGAACAAGATTCTTTAAATAAAAAAAAAAGAAATTTAGATTTATCAAGGCCTAAGAGTGAATTTCGTAGATGCCTTCAATATTGTCGTATAACAGTTACCTCTGATCGATGTCTGAGGTCATCTTGTAATCGGGCTTAACAGAATCTGTGAAAACAGTAAAGGGAAAATCCCAAATCGATTCAGGGATGGAAGCGACTAAGCACAAAAATCCTGAAATGTGCGATTCATTTCAAATAGAAAATAATAGTGCCTAGGAGTAGCATTGATCATATCGATTATTCTGACAGAGGCCCAAATGGGCTTGATCTGGGCCATCTAACAGTGGAAGAACTTTTTCAAATACTGCAATTTGAAGTAGAGTTAGAACCACTTGTATATCCCCACTCTTGACTGTAAGATTACGCCATTGAAAATATTCTTTTCTAACTGAACTTTTTAGCACTTGGTATCTGTAGATCATAGGGCATTTCTTTCAATAACTATGGTTCTATTTGAAATGTTCACAAATTCTTTCAGTTTTGTAAGGCCCCTTTCTGCACTTTCACTGAGATGAAGGCTGTATTGATACACCTGTGGTATTGATGCGATTATAATATCGGTATTATGCATATGAGGATGTATCAATTTGGTAAATGTATGGGGAGAGCACTTTTCGAGAGGGGCATGGAGAAACTTGATCTTATTCTGCATTGTGACGCCACTAAATAGCCTTGATTGGATTTGTTTAGGAACAATAGGATTTTGGAATTGAAAATCTCTGAAATCAGGGAACTCCATAAAAACTTCCACCCTGGGCATTGGGTCCACCTAAACCATGTTAGATTACCGGCGTCTGGTCACGTGACCTAGGTACGTGAGCTGCTCCTGTGTTATCCTATCCAGTTACCATGCCAACATGAGCAGGTCACTGAGACCCCATTAACCTGTTTTCTCCAAGCCTACACTGCTGACTCCATGTACATACTTCATAGGGAACAGATAATAGGTAAACCCAACCCCCTCCCCCTCATTCGATATCTTCCAGCATCATAAGAATTAACCTCGGACTGACCCAGACTTAACTAAAATACAGTCTGGGGTAGAGTCTAGGAGAATGCTGTGATGTTATTGTTTTGGGGATAGGAGCAGGGTTGTCATCCAAGCTGATTATTATTCAGCACTTAAGGTAAACTTAATAAATTGCGTGTAATTATAGGCCACTGCTTTAAATTGTACATAGCTGTCCACCTTGGACTAGAAGTGTGGGGCCCGTCATGCTTCCCACCGTATTGACCTGTATAGGCGCCTGGACGCTCATTTATTTCAAGTAGCCATTACCCCCCGGCACTCAATCAAGACCGGCGCTTATTCAAGACTTTAAAAATTTCAAAGCCCCGGTACCCCCAGCGCTTATTCGAGACCGGCGCTTCTTCAAGACCCGGCACTTTAACAGGCCAATACGGTACCTACTCATTTGTGACTATCTGTTGAAATGAACAGCATCAAGATGATCCAGGATCCTGGATTTTTAAAATGAGGGTTACCTACACTGTTTTAGCATCCTTTGGTCCAGTCCCACTGTAGTCCATATAGTGGAATTGGGAACTGAAAGAGCGATGCTACATAAGGAAAAGAGCTAACATAAAAGAAGGCGTACGTGGGATACAGGCAGTAAAACACTATGCTGCCCAAATGACAACGGAGTGCTCTTGGTGAAAAAACTACCTAAGACATCATTTCAAAAGATGCATACATATGTCTACACATAAAGTCAAAAGGCGTATGCAATGGTGGACAGAAAAGAAGAGATATTATAAATAATAAAGACTATCAGAGAGGAACTGATGGGATAAAGAAGCTCATAAGTCATATGATACTGTCTTCTTGTATCAAGGAGACAGTTTGCGAGCTGAAAGTCGGACACATTACTGGCAGGGTTCAGAGCGGTCAGGTACCAAAGAGCCGACCCGATCATGTCAAATCAGGAGCTTTGGGAGCCATTTTCATATTCTAAGTGCTCCTGACAGCTGCTAGCTATAACCCTTTAAGGGTAGTATATATTGGCTTATTGTTGTAAGCTCCACTGGCTCAATACTAGCCCCATTGCCAGTGCCTAGCTGGTGCAGGGATAGCGAGCTAATGGTGAGTTACTTGACAACACGAGGCACTCTCTCATAATTCGTGACCTTTAAGGAAAGTCAGCAGATATTGTCCCCCTTCCCCAATATCTCGACCAGGGATAAAGAACGAAAGCCAAGCAAAATACAGAACAGAAAACAGAGACAGTGCCCCAAGCTTAATAGCCATTCATTGGTGGATATCATTTTGAGATATCATGCTCTCCTTTAAGAGTCAAGCCATCCCAATAAATCTAAGCCCCTCCACCACTCAAACTCCAGTGCCCCCTCCTAGTGCATGAGCAATATCCAATATATTAGATATCCCTAAGGTCATAGGGTGAGAGGCCTGGATGGTCTACTATATCTCAAGTGAAGACATTAGGGTCAGCGGTTGGAAATTCAGTTCTTGTCCGCTCCTCACATGCTTGACTGGGTACAGGCAGTATTTACCACATGCACTCCATGATTGATAAACATCTTTTTCTAATCATGCATCAGTAAATTAGGTTTACTCCTTCTTACAGGAGCTTTCCTAGAGTACATGTAATGATTTCACATCCATATGGAGAATATCAAGAAAATGGCACGTGGGTCATCCCAAACTGAATGTCTTCCGAGTGTCTAGGCACTAAAACCTGACGGCAGACAGAACTGGTTCTTGTATGTGAACGGTGGAAAGGTAGACTATAGGTTGAGGAGAGGGCAGATTTTGACGAGATTATATCGTGGTGAATGAATATGCGTCATCTTGGTGATGGGTTAAGGAGATGAGACACTTTGTGAGGTGCGGTCTAAATCATATCTCGTGCTACATTGACAGTCTGCTCGACAGTCTGCTGTTGGACAACTTGCACTTTCTCATATTAGAAGAACAGCATAACTCAAATAGCCTCCTTAAGAGCCTACAGAACATCCTGTTTAAAAAAAAACCTGTAGAAGAGCATGGATCAAAAAGCCTGCTGAACAGTGATGTAAGAAAGATAGTTTGGGTAAACCTATACGCATGGTGAACTCAGGAATTCTATAATCACATACACAATTATTAAAACTTACAATCCTTGTACATGAAAGGCCGGGGACATGTACTGGCAATGCGAAATATTAAGATCAGTATAAAGGCAAATATTAAGCTTATGGTCAACCATTTCAGGGGAAAGTATGGGCTTAACAAATTATGTTCTGTTATCACCATGTGACAGCACCAGTAATTAACTCTTGAATCACTCTTTAACGGTTAATATTAAGTAAACCTTGCAGCCCTGGTTCCACAGGCGTAGGCCTATACTAGGAAGGTCATTGACATCTATATTTTTCCGATTCCGATTATCACGATTTTTGGTCTCGATATTCCGATATATCACAATATTCTGATGCTTTAGAAAGCCTCCTTGTATGATTATATTAAGTGTTAATAACATGCTACAATATGGCATAAGTCCACACACGTTTCATTCTCTGGGGATAAACATGTCAGAAAACAGTTCAAGTAAAGCTTCTAGTTGAGTAAAATACATTTTTGTAAAGGCCACAATCATCTGGCGTTTGTTTGGTTGCTAGGCACCCCACAAATAGTAAAATTATTGAATAGGCAATGTATTTCAAAAGAAGCATCCCTTTTGCTATTTTTGCCCTGATATCAGGGTTAGATAGATAATCCAGAGCTAGCTTCACTGAGTTAATCGGGTCCACATTCTCATCATACCAGACAATAAATGACATGATATTTTTTCAAAGTTGAATATAGGCGTATGCAAAAAAATGGCAGTTAATGGTTCATATATACCAGTAATTCTTTTTTGTTTTAGTAAGAGTAATGACAAGTCAGAAATGGACAGAAATTTTCTATCTATAGCTAACCACACTCCTGACGTAATGAGCTTTAATTTGATACCAAACATGACTACCTTTCGTCTTTAGATTCTCCACTTTTCTTGAGTGACCTTACAATATGGGTTTTGATATATCGATATAAAGGTAATGTCGATACGATTTTCATCATCGAAATATTGCTGATATTTAGATATGGTGAATATCTATGACATCCCTAGCCTATACAATTGTTCGGAATAGCCATAATCCGAAATTTTTTGATATATCAAAAGTATAGAAAAAAATCGGTCGGATTACTGCTAATCTGACTGATTCAAGCCTGTGGAACCAGCACTTAAAGGTTAATGCTAAGTTGTTCATAATCTTTGAACTACTATTCAGGCAGTCAGTTGATTATGAATACACATCTTTGTTAAGAACTAGTATAGATCTGTTAAGCAGATTCCCTGCCAAAACTAAGTAAAGGAATTATATGAGGGGTTTCCTTTTTATTTTCATTCTGGTTTTACAAAAGTAATATAATGAACCTAGCCTTCTCAGTTTGTTTAAACAAAATCAGTGATAGTTAGAGAGTGAAGGATGATGGATGAATAAAGCTTATTGTGGTATATATACATGTATAGTTCTGAACAATCATACTTGGCAAAGGTCCCCTAGAGTTAAAAAAATGATTGTACGGTAACAATAGACACAAACCATGGTATTGTTATGAGGAGGACGCACTATCATTTTCTATCTATGTGATCATTTATACATGGTCGGTGGCAAGGCAAAATACATAAAAAGGTTGCTTCTCTCCCAAATCAGCAAATGGTATCTCCTGGCAAAGGCCCCGTCAGAATTCTGCTTTAGAAAGCCTGTATAGCATCATTGAACACATTATCATGATAGTCTATGGAGCATTCCCCGTGATGACTTTCCAGGGTTGTGAAACGCTAAAACTGGTTTAGGCTGAAGTATATATTGTGATGATTTATAGTCAATTTCACATTAGATAAAATTTGTTCAAACAGCCAATTAAATGTGTTATACCACCTTTTTGGGGCTTAAGTACGATTTAGATAATAGCAGAAACCAGTTTGGGGGGTATCAAAACAATGTGAGACCATATATTTTCAGTCACCCCACCCCCCCCCATATAAATGGTATTTCATTTTCTCAGTGGATTTACACTGATCTCAGGAATGGTCCTGGTGAACAAAAAAAGATTTCACACCACTGCTTTTGTGCTCATTGAAAGATGACTACAGACAGGTTCATGGATTTATGTAAGTTAATATTTACCCAAAACAGCAAACATTGCAGTTTCAGCATTGGCGGTGGTATCCCAAACAGTGCTTGTGATTGTTGGTTGCTATAGGGATATCAAAATGAGGCACCAGTATCAAGCCTGCTTCAATGCCCCATGCAACCATTGGTCTTTATTATGCATATTCCTATGTACTAGTGAGTGTAACTCACCAGGGTTGCATTCATGCATCATGATTGAGAAGAGTGGCCTAGTGCTCTAATGCAGTGCTGGTGAGTATAGACTCGCCAATACTGTATTGGTGGATCATAACGACAAAGGAGTGAGTGGGTGAGTAATAGATGTTTAACGCCATTTCGACAGCTAAGGTCATATTCATGGCGAGAACTACATTACACAATTTCACAGGGGAATGTGTCAGTGCCTGCGCATATGTGCACCACACACATCCCGAGGGGATAGGAAAGAGGAGAAATAAACCCTTTTAAGTGGGATAGGGAAGCCTGTAACGACAAAGGAACATGCATCGAGGGCAGAGGCATGATGCCGCTCACGGAGGGTTGATATTTACTAAAGCAACGCAGCTCGGGGATCACTATCTAGGTTCTATTTGCCTCTCCTGCCATGCCATTATCTAGTGGCAATTTTCGTCATGGCCCTGACGAATGAATTGAATTTCTTACACAAAATAAGGCACAGTACACAAAAATATCCCTAGACTTACCCAAGTCTGGGATGATAAAAGTACTATGATTTTGTGGGAGCTTTAATCGGTAGATGGTTGAATTTTTTAAAAATGGCAGTGGTCGGATTTAGACAATTAAAAAAGGTTGTTGCCACTGATAAAAAAATCCTCATTATAATTTACCAAAACTACCAAAGTGTCTGAAAGGAGGAAATGATCCTAGACTAGGTTTCTGACATATCAATAAGAACTCTATGGCTTTAGAAGAAGCAGTCCTTGTGTTTTGACATCCATCGCTCATAAACTTTTAAGAGTGTCTTCCACCAAGGCTGTTCGTTTTATCATGTTAAACCATTAAAGTCTTTTTTTTTAAAATCACTTTCTTTCAGATTATAGGGGCTCATCTCAGGCTTGTAAAAAGCACACCTGAAGATACGTAGCTATTGACGGGAGGGAGCCCTGGTCATGGTCAACGGTTCCCAATAATTAAATTTGCCACCATCGACTTTGGTTAAAGACCTGTCTTATATGAGTGAAAACAGATGGACAAGCATTCGTAGGCAATATCAGGGGCGTAGGAAAGGGGGGGGGGCCCGAGCCCTTCCCCCAATCACAGAGGAGGTGGGGCCTGAATATGTCTGGGCCCCCCCCCCAAAAAATGAGTCAAGCCCCCCTATAAAATGTACAAGATTCCCACAGCTCAGCATTCAAATTGGACAAATATGTAATTAAGATAGGGAAAATGGCAGACTTGTTTAAAGATAAGTCATCAAGGAGTATTCTTTTATATAAATCCAATACAGTGATGCATCAACACCACCGCGCTCAAACCGACAATTTATGGTGGCTGGGGTGGCCCCCCCAATGAAGATTTGCTTCCTACGCCTCTGAATATGATACTTAGTGGCTTATGTATTTTTAGAACTTAAACTTATCAGATGGAAACAAAACATCCGCTCTCTGACTAAAATATTTATAGATGCATGACTGTAGGCAATAATCGTGAGGGAAAAAACAGCAGTCTAAAAAAATAAAAAAAATAAAAGAAAAACAACTTCATATATCTAAATATAAGTATGCTATGCAAAAACCAGAGACATTATGGGACTAGCTTTATCACTACGTCTACGGGGTTATGGTGTCACATATAGCGTGTCACATATAGCGTGAAGCACACCTTAAGCGATATGGCGATGGCTGGCAACTGCCTCATTTAGTGGGCCAGTCATGCATAGCTCCCATTTAATAGGTATTTTCATACTTAAAGTTGGTTGGTGTGAATTTCTACCCAACATGAATGAAGATCCCTTGTATTACCTGGGCATAATGGTAAAGGCAAAATCATTGTGATGTTGATATGACAGGAAGTCAAATCCCAGACGTTCTGATATGATATTCTAAGCATTTTCTCAACTTCCCAATTCATATCTGTCAAAACCTTACAAATGTCTAGCGCCACAATGAACGCGACACTAATTACATATGTGACATTATAGGGAATCTTGTGATTAAGGAATGTAAGATATAATCTATACTTTTTAACGTGCATCATTCAACACTTGTCCCAGAATATTACACAATCCTGTCACAGGAATTCCAAAAATAAATGCTAAATATCTCAATAACTAGTCGGTCACCCTCCTATTCTCCTTTTTGTTTAAATCCCTGTAAACTACTATGTTAATGGGCCTTTAGTCTATACGTAACTTCCGGTCCCTTTAAGCTACAACCAAAACCATACCACAACTGTAGGAGTGTTACAGGGAAGAAGGAAGTTTCAAATTAAGCATTGGCGGAGATTCCTATCACATGACATGAGGTGCGTTGCGGTTACATACTGTGAAGTAGGATAAGGTATGGGATGTTTCCGTTTCCTCAACATACCTATCCAAGGCAAGAGAGGTAAAAGGAAACACCTAAATGGAGACAATCGGATGGAGTTTCCACTTGTCATGTTCAAGATATACCCTACACTTCATGGTCACTGGTTGTTTTATGCCCATTTGACTAAGTGTCGTCTCAATATTGGCAAATTGAGACTGAGATCATTCAATGGTAAAACAGTAGCCATAGTTAAAAGAAGTCTGCACTTTCAATTCCATCCCATGGCAATGTCGTTCCCCTTGGCTTTCCATAGTATGACATCTTATTCCATGTATCTAGTGACACTCATTTCCCCTAGCAATAATTACAGAAACTGCTTGAAGCTTGGGAAAACACAAGGGCCCCAGTTTTGGGAACTTGAGATAGGTGAACTAACATACAAAATCACTGATTTCAAACCTATCCCGGACCAAAATGCAGTAGAAATGCAGCACTAAAGCAGCTGGGAAACAGTGTGGTGTGACAGTAGTGATTCAGTGTGAAAGCAGCATCAGAAACAGTATTTTATCAGCATCTACTGTCATTCTACTGCTCAGCACCACAAAACTTGCAGCAGTGTACAGTAGTTGAACAGTAGTATTAGCAGCATGCAAGCAGTATTGAATCAGTTGTCCCAATTATGTAAATTAGATGGCAGCATTTGAACAGTATCTACTTATTTAATGCTGCATGACCATATATGGGGTTGGGCAGTGTTCAATCAGCACTACTGAATGGCTGCTGCTATAGCAGTAGTTGAGCAGTAGATCATACTGAAAACTACTGCTGGGGGCAGGTAGAAGCATAAAAGAAGTAGCCACTGTTCTAATACTGGCACTACCAATGCCTCTCTAGGTGGTCCTTGCTGGATTTGAACTTGGGATCTTCTGATTACACTACCAACGCATTAGCCCCCTGAGCCACCGCCCCATCAGCTATGTGGAGCGGTTACTACTTCCTAGTAGTGCATGCAAATCATGTAGGAGGGGGCTAGGGCAGTATTGATTCAGTAGTACTGGGTAACTCTTACCATAGCAAAAGTGTAAGAGTAGACATATCTATAGAGTGCTTCTATAGTATAATGCCTTTCGGTTTACTGATGTTAAGGTGATGAGACAAGCACTTTGCAATTATCAATGATACATGGATACTATGTAAAAAAAAAATGTCATGATGGGGACCAAAAGATTCAGTATATTTGTAACCTATATAAAGTCAGTGAGTAATTCCTCACTTTCATACACCCCAACATCCATGTAGGGCTTCCCTAGCCCACTTAAAAGGGTCTATATCTCCTCTTTCCTATCCCCTCAGGATGTGTGTGGTGCACATATGCGCGGGCACTGACACATTCCTCTGTTAAATTATCAACCTGTGAAGCACGAGATAGCCACTTAGTGCCGCTAAAGTGCTGTAAAACACAAATCAATCAATCAAAACCAACATCCATGTGTATCCATTACTGGCACTGAATAAGATATTCATATGCAAAGGGGTGAAGTATGCTTGTCTCCACAAACACTGGATAGTTTCATTATTACATTACTGAATCTTTTGATTGCTGTTCACAACCATACTGACATTCACACTATGGACTGTCTTAGGAGCATCAGGTAAATAATCCGTGAATGGACAGAGTCATACCAGTAGATGGTCAGTAGACTACTGCATCTATGCTGCTGCACAGAGTGTATAATTTCTGGAATCTATTAACATTCAGTTGAGAGTCAGTAGACTACTGATTCTAGCCTGAAATGCAGTGCATATTCAGTTGATAGTCAGTACACTACTGAGTCTAGACTGAAAATGCAGTGTGGAGTCAGCTGTTTCGGAAGTATTTCAGCAGTACCTACTGCAATATGCAGTTGTTGATCAGCATATTCTCAGTAGCCACTGATAGGAGAAGTAGATACTGCCTTCTGGTCCGGGATGGCAATGTGCACAGCTCTGACTCGGTGTGAACCCCATTCACTATACTTTGATCTATCAAATGTAGTCAAAGTTTTTGCAGAAACCCCTTTGCTTATATATGAGCCACGGTTTCACTGCATTAATCCCTGTTGAGTGATCAGTGGCTGTCCCCAGACAGCCACTTATAGAGACTACATGCCCATTAGCTGTCACAATAACCACGATAGATGGGCTGACCTTCCTAGTCACATCGATTCACTATGATATCTGTAAGTGTATTCTTATTTGAAGGAAACAAGAACAATAGAAAAAGTGACTACAATGGTTTTCTAGATTGAGCAATGGGGAGATAGTTCTCACCATTTCAGATGCAATTTCCTATATAGACATGATGTACCCAAATACCATTTGGCCTAGCAATCGATAGCTATAGTCAAACAGGCAAACTGCCCCTATTGGAAGATAATCTTTCTTTTGTAAAATCAATTTTCACAATTTTGGTGTTCTCCTAACATGATAACTTACTCAAATCTTGAATCTGGAGCAAGCTCTAACCACAATTCACATGGATACCTTAGTTTTAGTGGGACACATTATAGAGCAGGGTTTAGAGTTTGCTTTTATATGTGTATCTAAGGATTAAGGGCAGCACCCTACCCTGTGTGGTACGCCTTACGAGGCACTTCCATAGTTAAATATAACCTGTGGGATGTGAGATCTCCCACCTTGTGCAATCTCTGTCCCATTAACTTACAACAGCCTTACAGCCTCACCTACTGTGGTGTTCCCACACCCACCTCTTTGCACCTTCACCCACCCAACAGCTCCCCCTGTTTCTCTTGTAGCACTAGAGAAGGTCTGTAATGAACTACTTAGATAAGGCCACTTTGATGTGAAGAAAACAAGACCAATAGAAACAGTCACGACAATGGTTTTCTGGAGTGAACAATTGAAATATAGTTGTTCTCACCGTTTCCATCACTTCAAATGTAATTTACTATGTCCAAAACAGGTGGCACCAGAATATACATGTACTGAGAGTGTGTTCTTCAAAGGAGCATGTGTACATTTGTACAGACACTTATGCCTTAGGCCCTATGTAATTTTCTTGCCACGAAAATGAGCTTAGGTGTAGAAATAGTGTTGAAAAAAACATAGCTCATGCTATGTATGGGGCAGTATTTGGTGATTCATTTGACATTTTTGCTGAAGCAGTAGGAATACTTCATTCAATCCTATGTTCTAGTAGTGACCATTCATTGAAGGTTGTGGTTATGTTGGAAGTGGGTCAAAGCGAAAATAAATGTTCCATAACATAATCATATCATGTTAATCAAGTGCCATGGTATCTAGAGATTGGAGGATTATTTGGCAGCACAGAGCTTTTATGCAAGCTTTTCATCAGAGTGGATGACAGTACTCGAGAGTTATTCACTATAGTGATGAATTCATGCATCCCAGCAGGCATAGAACGTTGAACCAATGTTGGAAACTGGTTGATCAATATTGAGTCAATCCTATATGCCCCCTGGGTCATACCAAGCTTGTCATATTTCACCAGTGCGGTGTCACTTGCTGCTTCTACATGGTTTCACCATTACAGCAACGGAACAGTAAGATATAGAGTATCACGCTGTCGATAAAGGGTTATTAGTATGAGCTCCAGTGGAGAGTGTGGGAGTGCATGAAGGTGGAGTAAGCCGCTTGCTGATTAACTCACACATATGCTGAGCAACTCTCTAAACACCCGTACTATATGAAGATACCAGGGATTTGTTAACGGTCAATGTAGCCATATTGACAGTTCATCCAACACCCCACACTGGTATGGAAATACTATCGATGTAACAGTGAATATAGCTATGTTGACTGTTCATCCAACAACCCACACTGGTATGAAGATAGCTTTAAGGTGTATAAGTGAATATAGCTATATTGATACTTCATCCAAAAATCCACACTGGTATGAAAATATCAGGGATTTGCTAACGGTCAATGTAGCCATATTGACAGTTCATCCAACACCCCACACTGGTATGGAAATACTATCGATGTAACAGTGAATATAGCTATTTTGACAGTTCATCCAACAACCCACACTGGTATGAAGATGTCATAGATGTAATTTTCAGTGAATGTATCTATAATGACAGTTTGACCAAATCACGCTTTAGGATATCCAATTTGGTAAGCAGACACCTTACCTCTCAGATTCGTCAGGAATATCAGATTTTCTGACAAGACACCAGTCCAACAGTATCAGGTGAGCTCTACCTGTAGTCTCAATACCTGTCAGTTAATAGAAAGGTTACCACAAGTGTAAAGTACAGCACAAGTGTCTGCAGCATTTATCAAGGGTGTAAGGTGCCTATACATGGGTAAAAATTGACGATCGTGACGCTTGTGATGGAGGGGTTTTAAAAAGTGACGGTCGTGACACAGGGGTTTTAGAAAATGATGGATGGCAACAATTTCAAAGGTTCCCAGTTCATTGGCATATACATAAAAAGTGATGGAGTGACGCTCCATCTTTCCTAAAAAGTGACAGCGGGACATCCAGAAAATTTTGAGCACCCATGTATAGGCACTGTAAGGGCATACATGTAATGGGGTATGCCTGGTAATGTCATATCCTGCTTGCGTTATTATCTAACCTCCTGCTCTCCCACAGGCCGATTCTCTTCCGGACAATTATTTAAAAAAGATTTCCATTAATCTCCACTTAACAAATCAAATCCTACATTTAAGCGTATCAATGTGGATGTAGTGTCTAATCACTGCTGTGTGTACCAGTGACTACTTGGATGTCTGTATTAACAGCGACCAGAAACCCACGGTGGTACAGGCTGTATCCTTATCTATACTACCCAGACATAGGGAAGTGATAAAGCCAGCGTTTTTCTGTTCCAATATCTACATTCATCGTCTATGTCACATCCTGATCTCATATTTAACCCACAAGAGGTTTATGGCAGAAAATCCTGTAATCTTAGCCTTCTAGAGCAACTAAAGGATGTAATAAATCCAATGTCTGCTTCTATGCCGCAACCGTTCTTACAGCATTATATTCATTATGATGGGAGTCTACAGTAGCGGATTTAGACGGGGGTCGCGGGGCCCCGCACCCCCTCCTTTTTGCCAGTACTTAAGAGTTTAATTACATATTTTGCATCTCATCTGAGCTGATACAAGCGACACACAGCAGGGAACTAGGGCGCTAGCAAAGCTGACAAGACATTATGTAGCACAATTATACTAGGATCACACCAATTCCCATTTCAAATTCCATCAAAGCTGTTAAAGCTTACGCTACAATAGACAGCCCTGTGTGTAGACTTGTTTCTAGGAGGGTCAGCATGGACGGATGGGGTCCAACTGAGGTGAATGTTAGAGCAGTGATTGATGGGCGCTGAACATGA
The DNA here is from genome assembly GCA_949317995.1 of Acholoe squamosa. Taxonomy (NCBI): domain Eukaryota; kingdom Metazoa; phylum Annelida; class Polychaeta; order Phyllodocida; family Polynoidae; genus Acholoe; species Acholoe squamosa. The sequence goes on along the minus strand of OX439049.1, from coordinate 31,099,849 downwards.
GAGGGCTGCTGCAGCCTGACCCCACCCATGCCACCATTGCAAGCTGCATGCTGGGACCCACCAAGCCACAGCCCTCTGCACGGTGTTGTAGGCTGAACCTGCCAATGCCACCACTAACAAACCCTTATGTACAGCGTGATACAGTAGGCTGACCCTGCCAATGCCACCACTACCCAGCCCTTTATGTACAATATGAAGCTGTATGTGGACCCTACCATTGCCACCACTACCCAGCCCTTTATGTACAGCATAATGCAGTAGGCTGACCCTGCCAATGCCACCACTACCCAGCCCTTTATGTACAGTAACAGCATAATGCAGTAGGCTGACCCTGCCAATGCCACCACTACCCAGCCCTTTATGTACAATATGAAGCTGTAGGTGGACCCTACCAATGCCACCACTACCCAGCCCTTTATGTACAATATGAAGCTGTAGGTGGACCCTACCATTGCCACCACTACCCAGCCCTTTATGTACAGCGTGATACAGTAGGCTGACCCTGCCAATGCCACCACTACCCAGCCTTTTATGTACAGCATGAAGCTGTAGGTGGACCCTACCAATGCCACCACTACCCAGCCCTTTATGTACAGCATGAAGCTGTAGGTGGACACTACCAATGCCAGCACTACCCAGCCCTTTATGTACAGCATAATGCAATAGGATTACCCTACCAATGCCAGCACTACCCAATTTAGCATTTTATGTACAGCATAATGTGGGAATATGCCCCTACCAATACCACCACTACCCAATCTACCAGCAGTAGGCTGACCCTGCCAATGCCACCACTACCCAACCTTGACCCTTTATGTACAGCATAATGTGGGAATATGCCCCTTCCAATACCACCACTACCCAATCTACCAGCAGTAGACTGACTCTGCCAATGCCACCACTACCCAACCTTGACCCTTTATGTACAGCATAATGCAATAGGCTCATCCTACCAATGCCAACACTACCTAATGTTAACCCTTTATATCCGGCATATGCAGTAGGCTGACCCTACATATGCCACCACTAACAAACTATTAGTCTGAGTCATTATGCTGTCCTTAATGGGTTGCTTGGGATACCATAAGATATATACCATAAAATAAATGTACATGAACCGGTGCTATAAATGTATATTAGAGTCTGCGGGTGATATCCACAAGGATGATTACTATCTATAGCAAAGTTAATAATGCATAGTGTGGGCAGGCCTGGCGTGTAGAGTGGGTTATACTTCACCTGGCTCTGCACCCCATTGTTCCGACTGTAGGTTTATTTCCAAATTCTACAGTAGTTGGGCCAGCAGGAGGTTTTATGAATTAGGTCACATCTGGGAGGAGATTTTGTGAATTGGGTCAGGTCTGGGAGGAGGTTTATGAACTAGGCCAAGCGTAGCAGGAGGTTTTATGAAGCAGGTCATTTTCAGCAGCTGACCATATTCTTCAGAAAATGCTAGTCCCTATGGGATTCGTACCCACGCACCAAAGAGTGCTAGGATCTCAAGTTCCATGTGCTAACGATTACACCATGAAACCTCAGCTGATATGGGATGTGTTAGAACATCTACCGTTTATTCAAATGCAATCCAATTGAGAAATATCCCTCCAAAATACAAGCCAATACCATAAGATTTTCTCATAATCTTTTAGGGATGGAGTATAAGTCAGAAATCGGAGAAATGTCACTCTAAAAGATGATTTAAAAGGATAATCTTTTCCAATGCTCTATTACAGGAAGAGCACACAGCCTCCATGGGCAGGGTGGGACTTGAACCCACAACCTCTTGTTTCAGAGACGCTATGTCCATTAGGCCACGGCTTTAAAGGCGTAGTTGGAAAAGATGCAAAAAAATACACAGAAGGCTGAGAAATCCAATAACTCCCCTTGCCATTAATAATTATTAATGGCCAGTCCTGATGGCAGTGTAAGGGTGGGGGCAGCAGAGCAGTTACCAGGGTCAGGGCCCTTAAAGATAGATCACTGGGTTGCTACACTACCATAGAGTGTGGTAATGCGAGAGCCAACACAATATAGAACTATTGGGGCCTCGGACTAACAACATCAGGCCTAGGATAGCACACATGAGTTATAACACATACACTAACTAAACTCTAAATCCTCATACATAAGGCGATCTTCACATATGATTTAAGACACACCCTGAGTTGAAGGGAACCAACGTGGATTAACCGCTTTAGGGAAGCATATAACAATACCGCAACTACAATTTTGCATAAATCCTGGCTAAACCATACCCGTATTGCGTGAAAAAAGAAATACCCTATGAAAAAACCCTGGAAAAAAAAACAACATAAGTATAGACCTAGATGTAGAGCCAAACCAGATAAACTGTGCCTTTTGCATTATGGGTTATGCGTTTGTATCTTTTTGGGTTGTACATGATATTCATAGTTTAGCGATCCATCTTGTCTCACTGTTATGTATAACAGAGATGTGCATGTCACCACATGACTCGGATGGTAATTGAAGGGGGACTATGTCAGAATAATGCACAATAATAGAGCATTTATCTCCTGTTACCCGGTCACTAGAAGGTGACCTATACTTGATCCATGAATAGATTGTTCCAACTGTTTTAGTCTCTTATGTCATGGCAGATATGATCGTTACTATAGAACAGTACTGGACATGCCATATTCAATGGGGGGATGGAATACAATGTGGCCGTATTCAATGGGTGTCCGCCATCTTGGATTCTGAACAGATCTGAGCTGTGTTTCTCTATTTTAAAGCAAATTAACCCCTTAGGGCCATGACATATGTGCAAATGCCAACTCCCATGGAATATTTTTGCATCGTATTTCCCAAAGTGAGTCTGCCATATTCAACGAGGCCTTATTTATTTCATTGACACTTTACCGCTATAGTGTAGATTCCCCTTTTCTTATCTTGTTAGTTATACAAAATTGTATATTCAAGCCTTTAAGCATCAGATCCTTTATTAATGCAGCCCTGTATTGATGCTGGCCCTGGGTTGAGAGTGCCTGACGGTCAGCATCATGCTGCGATAAGGAGTTGGTGAATAGACTTGCCAGCACTACATTGGTATATGTATGGTTGTAATATCCCCCCATGGGGATGTGGGTGAACCGTCCCAAAGTCAAGTATCCCACTGTCTACATGAATGCAGCACTGGCAAGATACTTACCAACACTGAATCATCAAGACCGAATGGCACAGGGTAGGTTAACCCCAAGAATTTTGCTCCAACCATTGGACATGGAAATTGGATTGTTGGCGAATCAATATTGCCATCTGGTTGAATCAATGTTCATCAACCAATGGGAAATGTTGACCCAGCTTCAAACCAATTTGTATGGTCCCTGGGTGGGGTGGACGTCTCATGTTTAACCTTCCCTGAAGCTTTACCATATGCTGTAGGCTATCATCATAAATGGCTAATAATAGAGGAAGAATAATAATTATGAGCATAGGAAAGGCTGTAAATTCTGACAAAATCTCAGGATTATACTGCACTACCATGAGATGAGTTGGGGGGGGGGGGGGCCATGGTTACTCTACAATAAAGCAGAGCTTTTGATGGCAGCATGCATTGATCAAAGTCGTACATGCGCTCCGACAATATGCGAATACTGGCAATATCAGAAAGATCAGTTAGCAAACCATTCCTCTGGGTATTGATAGTACCCATGCAAGGACAGCATGATGCCTCACAGCATGATATGTTCACTTGTTATCACCTTACTCTGATACAGCGCCGGTGAGTATCTCATGAGTATATCAACCCTAAAGGGTCGGTATGATGCATTATTACAGCCTTGGGGATCACTCCAGTTTTAGCATTTGACAGTGGTGGATTTAGAGGGGGCGCGGGGACGTGCGCCCCCTCCTTTTTGCCAGTACTTAGGAGTTTAATTGCATATTTTGGACCCCAGAATGTGCTCAAAAACAGGGGGTGCGCCCCCTCCCTTTTTCAAAAATCCTGGATCCGCCACTGCTATTATATAGCTGCATCATAAAGACAAAGGTGCATTGAAGCACCACGTTGTCCTTAAAGGGATGTGTAATCAAATTACATGTATTGCATTAAGCTAAAGGTGAACATTGCATAGCCAATAGCTATGTGTAATCATTCTAGATGTATTGCTAATTCTTGATGTGATACATGGGAGTCTTGCTAATTGTGGGTGTGTGTTTCTCTTATGCGTTGCAGATGGAAGGCTATAACTGATTGTACTACATGTATCGCCATTGGTTACCAGTAGCTGAAGACAGATGTGCCAGAAGATCAGCAGTTAGCAATGTTGAAGCATTGACTTTTCGGGCATTTGACTTTGAATCATGAGATTAGGAAAAGCAATTTATGAGCACCGCAGCCCGTGTACCATTCTATTAGCAGTTATTCTAATTACTTGGATTACGGGATTTTAACCTCGAGAATTTGGGTGGCCAAAGGTCCATTTTTGGAGATTTGTCCAGTGACTAAAGGCAAGAAAAGAGAGGGAGAAACCAGTCCAAAACCCCCAGAAAAGTAACGTTTTTGGCCATCATCAAAAGGTCATTTCATAGCAATTTATGGATAATTTTTGTGAGTATAATCCTTGGATAATGTATCAATTGTGAGGTAAGAATTTTTTTTTTTTTTTAATTGCAAAAAAAACCCAAAAATTCCAGCGGCGGATCCATAATCCAAGTTATTATAATAAAATTACCTAAAGCGGAAACACCGGAATCCGATGTGCCAATACTGGTGGTAGAAATATCCTGTGTGTCTGCAATTGTCTAGACCTAAATACAATGTGTTTATACCTTATTCAGATTGTCATAAACGAATTTCCCCAACCCGTTACAGCCTTAATACATTTTGTACAACGCTGAATGCTATACAGGTTATTGATTTCGTGGATATTGCAATATGCCAGTGTCTGACTGTCGTTTTCAGTTACAAAGGGTCATCTTAATGCTTCTCTTGTAAGGCACTAATTAGGGTGATTATTCACCCTTTCATTACAGTAACTAGGTATGTAATCAGACCTTGATACAGGACACAACAGCATAAAGAGATGTAGATAATTGAATAAATGGAGAAATCTTTGTCATATAAGGCCGTCTCAAGGTAAATCTAGTTGATCATGAGAACGAAAAAAAATCTACATTTTAAAGCAGCATGCATGCAGTCCTTTTAGCCCTGAAAGGGTTTTAATTGTGCACAAAGACTCCCCACAGGTGCACTCCCTGAGTCACTTATCTGATAATGGAAGACTCCTCCACACGACATTGTAGATCTATGCACGAGAAAGACTCACCTGTGGAAACAAATAGTAACACACAATTAGCAAATAGTCACCAAATTACTGATTGATTGCTTGGAATGCATTTCGGCTCTAGAATGCTTGGTATTTGGTGAATTATTCTCTCTGTTCTTCATGATGCATCATTGAATGAATCCCTGCTGAGTCTAGTAGTACCTGCCAGGGCTTCATTCATGCATCATACCAACTGTATGAGATTGACCTATGGGGTAGGGATGATGATCGAATAGAGTGCTACAAAACTCTTCAGCACTACATTGATGCATCATGACGAGGCAAGGAACTGAACCGTGAGGCACCAATGTGTGACCCTGCATCATTTAAAGAGATAACAAGGACAACTAGACTTGTGCTCATCATTGCAGGTCACAATGGTCGGGACAGTGCCTGCTCTCACATGAACACCACCAGAAGGCTGTGAACCCATCTTGGCTGAAGGGTATGTGGCTGAATGTTCTCATGTATGTGTGATTGCCTATGTTAAGAAACCCTGAATTGCCTTCACTGCTTGCAATGGTAAGACTCGCCAGTAGAGTAGACTCACTGGTGCATCATAAGGGCCAATGTTAATGCTCCTTCAGGTACAGGCATGGGACTGAGTTTTAAAGGAATTTCCGCTACGGTGATTAAACTCCTCCCCCATGTGGTATTTTAGAGCAATTTTTTGGGATGAGGCCCCTCAAACATCAAAAGTTCCCCATTAATGTTAAAATAGTTCCTCATTAGATCTGTGCACAACACAAGAATGGCCTATCTGACTTTCAAATTTGCAGACATTTCTTGAAGAATCTCATGCCTGAAGGCGTCATGCTGCCCTTCGAGCATTAACCACCTAGACTGTAATGATGAACAGAATTTTCAGCACCAAATTGGCGGTGCAAGGCGCAGAAACATGAAATCTAAGAATTATACATTGACAGCTAAACATTTCACTCGACAAAAAGTTAATATTGATTACCCAAATGGGTCTCAAATCCCAATATTAAGCGAGGAGTTCTACCTGTATCATTACACCATGGCACGCGACTCTTAAGCCTTGAAATGCCACATGGTGCAAGAATACAATTATCTCCATTTGTCTTCATGATACCCAAAACATACCTGGTGAGTAACTCCCCAGTGCTGTTATAATGGGCCATGTTGGCCCTAGACTCCTTGAGGGTCAGCTAGATGCTTTCCATAACTGAATTATGACGACAACGGAATATGACCCATCAGGAACTGCATCTTTTAAAACATGTTATTAATAATTGTGTGACTTCGTTGTCAGGGTCCGCTGTGAGACTTGCTCTTCTTACTCTTCTGCACTCTCTTGTAAAGCTTCTGGGGCTTTTATATAAATAGAGACAAGTAGATTAAACTCCTTTGAAGCCTTTTATTGTGGAGGTCGACCTCTGATGATCTGCGTAAGTATTGCACAACAACAAGCAAGCTTTAGTTATAGAATTACACACCAGGTGGCATGCCTGTTTCGCGCATTGTCACACCACATCTCCCTTTTTCTCAAAGTGTTCATATGTGAGATAACTTGTCCATGAATGAGATAACTGTTATGATATACCAATAACTCTATAGAGTAACTCTATAAGTCTGTCATATGTGAGTATGCATATGAAAGTCTCTGAAAGTAAAAAGGGAAATCAGTGATCTCCACAGGTTTTGGAGGAGTAATGGTTGGTGTGACCACTTTTGTAGGTGTGGCCAGATTACTCTGATGGTCTGTTGGTATATTGGGACCAGGGCCTAGGATTCTGGTCATATGTCGATTTTGTCTCACTAGTCCATTTGGTGTTGATATGATATATGACCTAGGGCTCAGTGCTTTTCCAACAACTCTTCCTTCGACCTTTAGGTCTGGAAGCCATGCTCTGTCTCCAGGCAATAGTTCATTGGCTTCAGTAGCTCTGTGGCGACGATCCTAGTTAATACGCATTTGTTTCCTATACTCTCTCTCTCTCTCTCTCTCCTCCTGACAAGATCGGCGTCAGGAGTACGAGGTTTCAGTTCATCTGGGTGAACCGGAACTCTGGTTTTCAGCTTACGCCTGATGTTAAGCTGAGCTGGTGAGAATGTATTCTGTAGTGGAGTATTCCTGTATGAGAGAAGTCCAAGGTATTCGTCATCTGCCTTGTTCTAGATTGACTTCATTGTCTGAACGGTTCTCTCTACCTCACTGTTTGACTGGGGGTATCTTGGAGATGATGTAAGATGTTCAAAGTGGTATTGATCTGCGAAGTGTTTAAACTCCGCTGATGCAAACTGTGGTCCGTTGTCACTAAAAAGAACATCAGGGATGCCTTGATGGAAGAACATCCTTTTCATTTTGGCGACTGTCTCAGATGTATCAACATTTTGGTTACTTGACATACCTCAATGTCTCTGGAGTAATAGTCAATGAGGAGTAGGTATGTTGGCCCTTTGTGATAGAAAAAATCGGCTGCCACTCTTGACCAGGGACGTTCAGGGAATTCGATTCCTTTCGTAGGTTCGACCCTTTCTCTCCTTTGTTTTTCACAAGTGACACAATTTTTCACTGTCTTTTCAATGTCTTTGGTTATACCGGGCCACCATACTGATGAGCTTGCATTGGCTCTAGTTTTAGTCAGTCCTTGGTGTCCATCATGTAGTTTTCTCAAGACATCAACTCTGAGACTAGATGGTACAATGATTTGTTTACCACGTAGCAGCAATCCTTCATGTAGGGAGAGATTTCCTCCTTTAGTCCAGTATTTCACTAGTGGACCAGATATTTCCTGTATAGTGTCTGGCCATCCATGTTCTACATGGTGCATGACAACGCTCAAAGTCTCATCTTGTTTAAGTGCTTGGCGGATTTCATCTAGACATTTATCTGATGCTCGAAGGCACACCATGATAGCATTAACATATGCCTCAACCTCATGTTGAAGATCCACTGCTTGTTGATCCTATCTTGACTCCTCATGTCGTGCTTGTGAGAGAGCATCTGCCATGGTTAGAAGTTTACCAGGCACATGGCTGATCATGTAGTCCAACCTCATCAGTCTGAGTCTGAATCTTTGGATCCTGATTGGCAGTTCATCAATCAATTTGGTTGAGAATAATGGCACTAATGGTTTATGGTCGGTCTCCACATGGAACTTCATTAGGATTAGGAGATCGCTCCAGTGTTCAAGTGCCCATGTAGTTGGCCAATGCTTCCTTTTTACGATTTGAGCATATCTGGTCTTGGTCTTTGTTATTGACCTACTAGCATAAGCAACAGCCTTAAGATTCCTGTCTTTCTGGCGTTGTCTGATTATGGCCCCTACCTCATAACTACTTGCGTCTGCAGAAATGATTGTCTCTTTCTCTGGGTCGTATAAAGCAAGGGCTTCATCGGAAGCTAGCATTTGCTTCAGTTAGTCAAATGCTGCTTTTTGTGGGAGATCCCAAGTCCATTTTGAATCCTTTTTAAGGAGATCTCTGATAGGTTTAGTTACTTCTGTGAGATTTTCGAGGAACTTCATTTGTTGATTCACCATGCAGAGGAATCATCTGACATCTGGGAAGTCTTTGGGCTCAGGCAAGTCAATGATTGCTGTGACCTTCAATGGGTCTTTCTTGATGCCATCTGCATCTATCACTTGACCAAGGTAGTGTAGTTTGTTTGAGGTGAAGACACACTTGTCCCTGTGATCCGCTATCTTGCAGTCGGTTCAGCACTTTAGAAAGGCACTCATCATGCTCTTATTTGTCTTTGCCGATCATGAGGATATCGTCCATGTTTGGAAGTGCTCAGGTGCGGATGAGACTCCATATGGTAAGCGCCTGAACATATATCTACCAAAAGGTGTTATGAACGTAGTTAGTTTGGCACTTTCATCAGTCAGTAACACTTACTGGAAGCCAGAATTAGCATCTAGCTTGGAGAAAACACTTCCACTTGATATACTCCCGAGAGTCTCCTCTATCTTTTCCATTACATAGATTTCACGTTGGACTCCTTCATTGAGCTTGGTCAAGTCCACACATAATCATACTTTCCCATTAGGCTTAGGTACGACCACCATAGGCACGCACCAGTCCGTTGGTTCATCTACGGGCACATTCACTTCTGACTTTACAAGTGCATCAATTTCTTCCTCTACCTTCTTCATAAGAGGCAATGGTACCCAGTGCAGGGTAAAGAGGCAGAAAGGTTTTGAGTCATCTTTAAGTCGAAAAGTATACTCGCCTTTGAGCTTACCGAGTCCTTCGAAGAGCTTTGGGTAAGCCTTGATGACATAATCCTTTGAGTCCAACTTAGGACTATCACTGTATGCACCAGGTATGTAGGTATTAGTCCTAATTTCTCGATGGCGGGTTGTCCGAGGAGTAGTGACTTAACGCCTTTTACTACATATACATCTTCGAGGATGGTAGCGTCTCCACGCTTTAACTCCATACGAGCACATCGTAGCGTCTGTAGTTGATGCTCCGCGGTAGCAAACAGTGTGCATCTGGTTGGCTGAATATTACCCTATGACTTCTTGTAGAGCGTGTCGGGCATCACCAATATTTCTGCTCCTGAGTCTATGTACCATGATAGGATATTGCGACCAGTCTTGAGCTTTATATACCAGCCTTTACTCGAATCTGTCAATTTGTCATTTTTGAGCGGGTTTCGATGATGTTGCATTTACTTGGCTAGTCGTCACGCTGCCAATGAATATGTGCAATTCGGTGTCATCTGGACTATTGTCCTTCTCCCCCTCGACGATTTGAGAAATACGAGATTTAGATGTGCGTCAAACCTTGGAGTAATGTCCTTTTAATTTGCACTTCTCACAAGTGTGATCTGCTGGGGAACAGGTTTTTTTTGCCTTTTACATGCTCACTTCCACAATAACCACATTTGATTTTGTCGCAGATTTTTGCATTCTTATCCGCTGGCTTGCTCGGGCTGCTTTTCTTATTGGATTTGCTGTGCACTACATCGATGTTCACACTCCTAGACTCTTGAAGTTTGTATCATGTAGTCTCCTTTTGATACAGGATTTCAACAGTTCTGTCCAGCGTCAGCCCTGGACCAACATCATAAAGTTTCGATTTTGATGACTCATCGGTACATGAAAATGTCAACTTGTCAAAACTGTCCAATGGCACCTATGGTCCTAAGGTAGATTTCAAATTTTTCTTTTCCAAAGTGTCCAAGAATGAGAAGGATTACCTCTTTCCACTGACAAAGAGTTTGGAGGCTTTACTGAAGCAGTTGCCATATTGATATGTACTGACAGGCCTAGTCACTAGAGCTACAACATTCATACAAAGTCAATGTTTATGATACTTCAGGACACAGTTTTGCAATCAATGTTCATAGTATTCTCAGTTGTAAGCTTGGCTAGGCGAGTTGATGGGCCTAGATTGATCCAGACAATTGAATTCAATGACCTACTTTCAGAAGTTTCCAGACTAGTTGCAGTGTCGCACTCCAAACCTGGCAGTTTTCATTGCAGTCTTCAAATCTTCACTTCTTGGGTATGGATGAAGACATCTTCAGTTCTGACACCATCTTATAAAACTTCTGGGGCTTTTATATTAATAGAGACAAGTAGATTAAACCCCTTTTAAAGCCTTGTATTGAGGAGGTATTACACAACAACAAGCAAGCTTTAGTTATAAAATTACACACCAGGCGACGTGCCTGTTTCGCGCATCGTCACACCACACACTCCCAGCAGACTTTGTCTATATTTCAGTGAAATAGGGCTGTAAAATATAATTTATCCTATAATTTGATCATTTAAGCAAGCCTTGATGTACTTATACAATGTTAGACAGTTGTGACTCTTCTGATGCCGAGTGCATCTATACATCCTTTCGACAAAGGAACATGACACTCCTAGTGTTATTCAGTCATATTGCCAAAATAACAACTGCCAGATTTAATAGTCACCGACTCATGACAAGTCCATGAGTGCTGCATCATAAAAGTGATATATACTTGATACAAAACCTGAGCTTGAAATGAATTAATTCACAACATAATATTACCTTGTATGCTCCCTGTAGCCTCAGATACCTAATCCCTATGTAAGACACTACAGTACACCCGTCCTTTTAGTCTTGTCTATACATGGCACTTGTTCAACAAAATAGCCAGAGACATGAATGTATAATGACTCAGTTACATATGTATAACCAGGCCTATAGACAAATCTTGCAAGAAAAGGCGATTTTCCCGGACAGTTGTTGAAAGGGGTACACAGTAAAAAAAAATGCAATAAAAAAAGGTGATTCACTGGCACCCACATTGCCAGTGAATCAACGTAATGATATGGTGAATTCCCATTGAAAACTGCAGAGAATCCCCATACAGTGAACCCTAGGAGGGTAAAACACTGTTATTGTAGGAAATCACCGTTCTTTTGAATTACAGTGAATCATCGTAAAATTTACAGAGATTCCATGTTAAATTTGGGGATTTTTTTTAACAGTGTACCTACACTCTTAAGAAGGTTTGACTGGCAGAAAGTAGATACTACGTTTGCATTATGGAACCTACCGTAAACTCCCGCGTATAAGACGCGTCCTCTACGCCAAACAAAATGCTGGTGCGTCTTATAGGATGTACTGAAATTGGGGGTGCGTCTTATACGAGGGGTTATTTTACTATAGAAATGTACTGGATTGACAAAAATCACCCTTAAGAGGTGCGTCTTATACGCGAAAATGCATGTGCTGAGTTTGGGGTGCGTCCTATATGCGCGGCGCGTCCTATACGCGGGAGAATACGGTAATATGAACTGGTTGGACAATGATCGTTTTGTGGATATACCAGTATAAAATGTTTGCATGTATGGAGACATGAAGTCATTACATTATCCCATATGAAGATAACCCCTACATTTTAAGGTTTTGAGTAAAATGCCCGTTTCTTGCTGTATAGATGTATACATCCCTAGCATAGACACTGGGACAAGCCTAGACCTGGCACACAGCCTGTCTATACACTTCCTTATATCCCTGGCGACACTTTAAGAAGTCTGTTTCTAGTTGAGATGCCAAGTTAGTGTGAGAGGTGCTGTTGACTCCCCCACCTATCCTTTTAGCCACCAGGAAGCTTTTTGATATAAACTATTAAAATCCCATCCGTAGGTAGCCAATGATATATTACAGAGTACCATCACTTAATCATTTACTGATGAAATATCAACAGAAAACTAGTCATAGTTGGCCTAATCTAAGCAAATATGCAACAAATGCATCATTTAACCCAGAACAGCTTCTTGCCTCACTCGTGGGGGCAAAAAATCATAAAATAAAAATATCACTACCTTAGTGTAACCTACCTACTGAAACTTTTAAAACCCCCACCCTCTCAACCAGAAACGTGGTCCCAGAAACGTGGTCCCATTTTGTCCCTTATATTGTATCCTCCACTTAGACCAACACAGCAGGAAGAGATTTTTTTCGTCCATAACATTTTTTGTTGTTGTTGGAGGGGAGTTGTGCCAAGAAGGTTGGTCGCTACATGTATTGAGAGTCAACCGGATTTCTTATTACAGGAAATTGAATCAAATAAAATTCGGTATGTGAAACGGAAAAAAGTGTCCAACTGTCGAATTTGGCAAAAATAAGTACTTGATTATTTCTCTAAAGCTGAGAGAAAATGAAAACTGCCTTGGATGTAATTCATACTCACCATTAATCATAGAAATATGAAACCTCATATACTTAAAGCATATACATGCCAAATTAACACAAACGAAAAACCCAACAAATTTTAGCAATATGGCATGGCACCGTGGGTAAACAAAATGTATAAAGAAACAACTTTTATAGGGCCTGCTTACTTTCTTTTAAAAATAATTTCCGGGGTTTCTTCTCTTTTTTTCATGAGCTAGGAAAATGCCGTATCAGAAATGGAATCAAAGATACACCAAAGAATGTAGGGTAGTTCAAAATACATCAGCCTTTTATACCATGATATGTCATAGATAGGTTAGCTTCATCATTAGTCATAACTAATGCACTCATCCTTCCCTGAATAAAATATAGAACCCTGCTTAAGGTACCCATTACCATGAGGGGTGGAAATGAACTTATCAGTGGCGGATCAAGGATTTTGAGGAGGGGGAGCACCCCTTATTTAAAACCAAAACTCCGGCTAAATATGGGGGTAAAAATGCAAATAAACTATTAAATACTGGTAAAAAAGGAGGGGGCGCGCGCCCGCACTTCCGTCTAAATCTGCCACTGACTAATTAATCCTTCATTCGCAAATTGATTAGGCAAATCAATATTCGATAATACAGTCAATATATAATCAAACATGCAGCTCATCTCCCCATCCCCTTTCTGCTGCTACAGGGGGTATGCTACCGAATAACATAAATAATACTTAACATGGGCCTAATTATCTATTGATAAGCATATTTGACAGTGTTTTGTATCCCATCATTCTGGCCTATACCATCAATTTCCCATGAAAAAAGAAGAAGAAAAAGACATTGATCGAAGCGCTGGATATACAGGCCAGTAGTTACCGATATCATAAACTCTATTTGTCTATTTCATAGTGCATTCTCAGCAAACATAAAATCTCCAATGACATTTTTCATAGTGTGTTTGGTTAAGAAACAGTCTGACAGTGTCAGATCCAGTATTTGGAAAAGGAGGGGGCGTGGGCCTTCCTTGGCATGAAAGGAGGGGAACAGCCCCTATTTATGGGTTAATTCAAGCCCTTCAAAGGGAGTGAGTGAGTAATAGATGTTTAATGCCATTTCGACAGCTAAGGTCATATTCATGGCGAGAATTACATTACACAATTTCAGAGGAATGTGTCAGTGCCCACGCATATGTGCACCACACATCCGAGGGGATAGTAAAGAGGAGACATAGACCCTTTTAAGTGGGCTAGGGAAGCCCGTCCCTTCAAAGGGCAAACAAACTTTAAGTACAAGTAAAAGGGAGGGGTGTGAGACCCTGCATCCCCGTCTGAATCCAGAAAACCTCTTTCTAAATTGTTAAAGTAATCAAGAGTACAATACCTCCTGCTTATCTCCAATCCATACTCCTCATTCTAATCTAAGCCTTCCTTAGTGTGTCGGTCTATAGTACAGACCGGGTAGTGGTAGTGTCCTCTCAGTAAGTTGGTCTATGTCCAGGACTGGCAGTGCATGGGAGCAGAGGCTCCCTAATGAACCTGGTATATGCCACAGAAAAAATAGGTTCCCTCAGCTTATTGGTCTTTAGTAAAGACCTGATAGTGGGAGAACAGGCTAACTCAGTAAGTTGGTCTACAACCTCCCTCTGTATGCTGGTCTATGTGCAGACCTGGTAGTAGGAGCCTCTCTCAGTATGCTGGTCTGTACAGACCTGGTAGTAGGAGCCTCTCTCAGTATGCTGGTCTGTACAGACCTGGTAGTGGAAGCCTCTACAGTATGCTGGTCTGTACAGACCTGGTAGTGGGAGCCTCTCTCAGTATGCTGGTCTATGTGCAGACCTGGTAGTAGGAGCCTCCCTCAGTATGCTGGTCTATGTACAGACCTGGTAGTGGGAGCCTCTCTCAGTATGCTGGTCTATGTACAGACCTGGTAGTGGGAGCCTCTCTCAGTATGCTGGTCTGTACAGACCTGGTAATGGGAGCCTCTCTACAGTATGCTGGTCTATGTACAGACCTGGTAGTGGGAGCCTCTCTACAGTATGCTGGTCTATGTACAGACCTGGTAGTGGAAGCCTCCCTCGGTATGCTGGTCTATGTGCAGACCTGGTAGTGGGAGCCTCTCTACAGTATGCTGGTCTGTACAGACCTGGTAGTAGGAGCCTCCCTCAGTATGCTGGTCTATGTACAGACCTGGTAGTGGGAGCCTCTCTCAGTATGCTGGTCTATGTGCAGACCTGGTAGTGGGAGCCTCTCTCAGTATGCTGGTCTATGTACAGACCTGGTAGTGGAAGCCTCCCTCGGTATGCTGGTCTATGTACAGACCTGGTAGTGGAAGCCTCCCTCGGTATGCTGGTCTATGTGCAGACCTGGTACTGGGATCCTCCTTCTGTGAGCCGATCTATGTGCAGATCTGGTACTGGGATCCTCCTTCTGTGAGCCGATCTATGTGCAGACCTGGTACTGGGATCCTCCTTCTGTGAGCCGATCTATGTGCAGACCTGGTACTGGGATCCTCCTTCTGTGAGCCGATCTATGTGCAGATCTGGTACTGGGATCCTCCTTCTGTGAGCCGATCTATGTGCAGACCTGGTACTGGGATCCTCCTTCTGTGAGCCGATCTATGTGCAGACCTGGCACTGGGATCCTCCTTCTGTGAGCCGATCTATGTGCAGACCTGGCACAGGGATCCTCCTTCTGTGAGCCGATCTATGTGCAGACCTGGTACTGGGATCCTCCTTCTGTGAGCCGATCTATGTGCAGACCTGGTACTGGGATCCTCCTTCTGTGAGCCGATCTATGTGCAGACCTGGCACTGGGATCCTCCTTCTGTGAGCCGATCTATGTGCAGATCTGGTACTGGGATCCTCCTTCTGTGAGCCGATCTATGTGCAGACCTGGTACTGGGATCCTCCTTCTGTGAGCCGATCTATGTGCAGATCTGGTACTGGGAGCCTCCCTCAGTATGCTAGTCTTTGTGCAGACCTGGTAGTGGGAGCCTCCCTCAGTATGCTGGTCTATGTGCAGACGTGGTGGCTGGAACCTTCAATATATGTTATTTTATGTGCAGAGCTGATAGAGGGAGTAAAGCCTTTAATTGGACCATACTGTATTCCTCTATATCAGACAACAGTGTGACCATTGAGTCAATGCCCTCAGCCCCAATTCAGATCTATTGTAACCTCTATGATGCACTCGTTGACAATGGCTCGCACTTGGAGACCTCATCCTTCACAGAGCTCTCTCAGCATACTCAGTAATGCTACTCACTGATTCCCCAAAATTCGGAAATCCTCCAAATTTTCTCAATTTACAATAGGAAATACCTATAGGAATGAAAATCAAAAATTCGGAATTCCTAAAAAGTTATGAAAAGTGGCATCTCTGCATACTAATTTACTGACATTAATAGAGAGAACAAAAGGCAGAGGATTCATTGTTTTAAACGAGGCTGTACCCTCACTGCTCATAGAAAACAGGCACTTATCCAAGTTATAAATTTCAGTGCAGTATTTCATCCAAATAACACTGAACCCCTAACAGGGTCTCATTCAAAAACATGAGGTCTACAGTCTTAGATTCATGACCAACTTACTTATAGATTAATACAGGAGGAGTGGGTGGCGTTTTTTTTTTGTTTTTTTTAATGAAGTTTTCTGAGGCTTGACAGACAATATAATGGAAATACTATAATACCCTGTGTGTAAGGTGAGCCTTATACGCAAGACTGACTCCTATATATAGTGTCTAGTTTATAGGATAGGCTAAGGTTGGGGTGCGCCTTATAGCTGAGGATACCATACAATAAACCTGCACTTAACAGTTCAAAATAGATTTATGTTGAATTGTGGTGCATCTTATACATATGGTGCACCTTATATGTGGGGTATTATGGTAAAATCACACAATCTAACGTCTGCATTTACTTATCCATGGTTTTGCTATATAGCCTATTTTGGCTAAATTTTTGGGTTAAATGGGGAACTTAAACTGTTAACTACTGGCAAAAAAGCGGGGACGCGTGCCCCCCCCCCCATGGTCTAAATCCGCCACTAGCATTGAACCTCCTGATGAAAGATATATGCAGCTAAAATCATTGCTAACAAATATTATTGTATTTATAAAGTTTCTTGCTGCATGGGTCTATAGTACATTTGTACATTTAGTGGTTGTCACATAGGACATGAGGCTGACCTCTGCACTCTAAGTGTCTACCCCCAGCATATAACCCCTATATAATGTGATGTGGGGCAGTTCGGTGCGAGCTTAGTGGGTTAATATGTGTATTTATCACCCTACAAGACTGCTACTCCTATGTTATTGAGCGACTCCAGTCTGGACATGTATATCATTATGACAGTTCTATTATACTTAGTCATGCCCCTTTTCTAGAGGAATGGAATACAGTTTTTGATTTATGAAAATATGATTAAGACGCCAAATCCTTAATTAAGCACACTTAGTGAGCATGTTCCCATGAACAATTCTCATTAGAGAACCTTAATTGACAGGAGACATTATATATAGTTCTAACTGCATTGCTCTTTGTGTACCAGATGTGAATATACATTTCAGTGCAACTCAAACATACACATATGATACCCCAAAAAGTTTCAAGATTGTATGAAAAAAGTCGTTGGGTTTGTCTATTTATTTTGACTGTAATTGTCAATTCCATTTGTCAACATACACCTTTTACAATGAAAAACCGTGTGTAAATCTCAATACTAAAAGTGATACTACATGTAAACCGGTAAAAAATATTACCGGGGTACTGATACCGCATGTGACAAATTACACCCTCGTGTTGCCAAATACGGTTATCTGCCTACTTACACGATAGGAGATGGCCAACTTTCACTCTATATAGGAGATGGCCAACTTTCACTCTATATAGGAGATGGCCAACCATTAGCAGACTATGTTTGCACTATGTAGTGCACTTGTGGCCATGGGCAGTCTATGCAAACGTTGACTCTAAGTCTTTTAACATTGGCCCTAACTAAAGCACTCTGATACACTGGTATCAATGTAGCAATGGAGAATAATAATTTTCAGGGAAGATATAGATAAAGTGCATATTTGAGGTTCAACATGGAGGGAACTTCAATATACACTATTCAGGTTTCAGTCTGACTTTTACCTGACCATTAGTCAAAAATTCCTGAGAGGGCATAAAAGAATAAAAGTACAAGACTTGCCCTCTCAACTGGGTCTTAAAAATTTCACGCATATGAGCCAAAACTTTTCTGGAAAATCACCCTTTATTGCTTATTGTGTGTGTATGTCTGACCTAGAGAATTGTTGTACACACTTCACCAATCAACACAATTTGCGGATTGTGCAAGATTGCAGCTGTGCAAAGCTTCCATCTGGCAAGGCGCTAATATTGGTGAATCGATGAGCCAGTTATGCATATATCTAAAGTCCTCTCACAATTTATAGCTGAGACGATTGAAATACACTAGGTCTTTGATCAATTGATAAGATATTATCTCTTGAATGGTATTTGAATGCATCACTCCATTATATTTTAATAAATTTATTTGAACTTAATTGGAATCTCACACCATTGGCACCCAGGGCGAACCAGAATTGGCAAACTGCACAGATTGGCATAATGCGCCTAACAGTTATACTGTAACAGACTACTACATGACAGCACTACAGGTCTGTGTAGAGGACTACCACCTAGTCTATTCACCCACAATCTGGCCCCAGCTCGACCACTAGCGTGAGTCGTCTCTGGC
This sequence comes from Acholoe squamosa, assembly GCA_949317995.1. Lineage (NCBI taxonomy): Eukaryota > Metazoa > Annelida > Polychaeta > Phyllodocida > Polynoidae > Acholoe > Acholoe squamosa. The sequence goes on along the minus strand of OX439049.1, from coordinate 31,081,199 downwards.
GACCAGCGTTTCTGGGTAAAAGTAGTTCTGGGCACTGTTGCTGTAGTGGTTAAATGTAGGCAGGTACAGTGCATAGTAATATTCCCCAGAATATGGGGACCCACAATCCCCAAACACGAGAGTTTTTCCTGAATCCCTACCGGACGAGACTGATTCACCCATTGTTTGATGTATGGTTGCCATATTTATAGGGCCCCACACCATAACGCACACAGTCAACATGACCTCCCTAATCTGTCTTCCACTAGAGGGAGCCTACGGCACCTTATCTCGCCTACGTGTGCCATTTGCACACATTATCACCCAGCGCCTGCTGATAACACAATTTACTAGCGTCCTGGCATGGCGGTTTGCTCTGTTCTATGGGGGTAGGGCACTGGTAGTAGTGTTAGTGTGATGCCCTCCAGACTTTCCACTGGGGCCTTTCACTACTAGCTTTCCAGATGGTTTGCCCCCCAGTTCCAGCTCAATTCATAAGCTTCCTCCGGTTTTCCTTCTCTGCTGCCCTCACTACTCATCACAGCTATTCTGTGACTTCAATGTTACCTTGTGACGACACTGTGGGGTAGCTCACAACCTAACGTACACACTGAGAAAATATTCAGCCTCACTTGAGTCTGGATCCAGACTCAGGCAATGTCGCCAAAATGAGTATCATTTGAGACGCAGCCTGATCCTGGGATGATACTCTGGCTTATCCTGAGGCTAATCCTGGGAGGATACTCTGGCTCAGCCTGAGTATCATCCCAGGATCAGGCTAAGTCTCAAATGATACTCACTTTAGCGACATTGCCTGAGTCTGGATCCAGACTCAAGTGAGGCTGAATATTTTCTCAGTGCAGTGTTGTCACAGGGTACTTTTTGTTTTGTCTATCCCTAGAGACCGTTCCTAGAATATTCTGCAGACTGCAGTCAGCTTATCAAGGTCCCATATTTCTTGCCAATGCCTTTCTCTATCTGTTTCATTTGCCCTTTTGCTGAATTTCCAAAACCTTCATTAAAGATTTGGCCACAACGAAGAGAGGATGCGGTGTGCAGGGAAGTAGAAATTACCCTTTGGATTTAGTTACTCACACCTACCTTCCTCACTTGTCAAACTCTATCCCTACAACCTCACACTATACATAATGTAATTACTAATGGGTTCCAAGAGTTTCTCAGACTAGAAACCAGATACTAAAAGCTGTTGATTGCTGTAGTTACATTGAAGTATCAACCAAATCACATCTTGCAGTCCATAAGAATCCTCCTACAATACATTTATTGAGACCACCTCCTCCCGTCCTAGGACTTCATGGTAGATAATGATACCACCAATGGGTTAAGTGATGCTTTAAAGTGGGGTAGGCTGACCTCCTCCGGATCAAGTAGGTGTTAATGCCACTATGGATAAAAGTATTTTAATGTCCTCAGCGCAAAAGGGTCAACAAACACTAATGTGCACTGAAAATAACTAATCCCTGGGGGTCCTGAAAGTGACTAGCATTAAGTAGGGAAGGGAGCAAAAAGAATGGCAAGAGGGGCATTATCTGTGTGAATTTATTTAACCCCTCATCTCTGAAAAGACTAGGGGATAGACGTCCTTTGTGTACATACATTTTGAGAGAATGGAACTCTCAAATAGATAGCCATTCTTTTTAGTACACATACTATTTATGTATCCTATAATGAACTACACGTTTGTATACAGTGGTGCAGTGTTTCGTTTGCCCTTTTCATATGTATGCATATAGTCAACGTCATCATTTATGTCATTTCATATTATGGCTTATTGGCATCTAATTGTAACCTATCTAAAATTGCCACTTTCTGGACCTGTCCCCATTTGCAAATAGAGGCTGGTGCTAAAGATACTAAAGCCTCTTATCGAGAGCTCCTCCAATATCCAGATAGAAATTTCACGTTCCTCATTAAGAAGTATCTATCTAAATTGTAGAACAAGAAACCCATATTTATGATCTGCAATCAGAAATCCTAAAAACAACTTGAGGAGAACTCAGGTTAATTCATTTCATTCTGCTTTGTGAACGATAGGACTGAGATATAACCATATTAGGAATGTCACTGTAAATACTCATAAAAATAAAAACAAAAAACAAACAAACTAACTTCACAACCTTATAGGTCAGTTTTTTTTGTAGTTTCCCTAGAGGGATATCGAATCTGGCGGGTATATGTGAATTCTCTCTCAGATCAGATCTAGCGTCTTGGGGTAAGACACTTTTGGTCATCTTTAGGCTATTCTACATAAGAACATACAGAGAATTCATTGCATGATGATTCGCCTTTGTATAGATGACTCTATGAAGAATTCCCTATGAGCAAAATAGCAAATGTTATGGTTTTTGTTCTTCTCAATTTTTCAATTTCTTTTTCTAAGATGGACAGAATAACATCATGTTAATCCATCTGCATGTGTTTTAGAAACTTTATTTGAAATTTTAGGATAAAAGTTATGATTGAAAACTGAATGACTACTTCTTGGGAAACAACACCTCCAGCTCGGTGGTATGGACTCAGTGGGGACCCTGAACCAATTACATTTAATCATACATTAGTACAATAGAATAGTATTCAATTAATTAAGACCAAGCTTCTGAAGCGCGTTGGCACGGAGTTGGCCAACCTCCACCAACCCCATGTCAAAATAGAACATATTTCTGTACACTTTCTGGGAGGTGCTGAAAACATCACTTTTAATGGTTGATGGTGTAAAACAGTCAGTGGATCAGCATCAAGAGAAGATATTCATGTGGTAAACTTTACACAAAGTTGTATAAAATGTTTAAGGTTAGGGTAAAGCCCTATGTTATAGTGGCTTCTATGTTCAAAGAACTATAGTCTATACAAAATTATCATACTAAGTGATGTTATAGTGACAAAGTATATTTAGTAATCACTGACTCCAAGTATTTATACACCATATTGGAAAATGAGGGAGGTGATATACAAAGCTTTTGTTTTCTATAAAACAAATCAGAGCTTCCCATAGCTCAGCCCCCCCCCCAGCTCACTTTCCTACATTATACTGTCTATTGAGGTCCAATAAATCATCATATTGCCTGTAAAAGATCATTGAATGGCAAAGCTAATAAAACACCATACTGCCTGTACAGGGTCATTGTATGGTATAACCAATGACCCATGATGTTGCCTGTAATGGGCTATTGTATGGTATAATCAATAGACTACCATGTTGCCTGTAAGGGTTTATAATATTGCATAACAAATAAAACATCATGTTGCCTGTACAGGGTCATTTTAAGATGAATCTAATAAACCATCATGTTGCATATGAAGGGTTATTGTATGGTATAACCAATAGAAGACCATGTTGCCTGTAAGGGGTTATGATATGACAAAACGAATAAAACATCATGTTGCCTGTACAGGGTCATTCTAAGATGAATCTTATAAACCATCATGTTGCCCATAAAGGGGGTTATTCTATGGTGTGTTTAATAAAACATCATGTTGTTTATAAAGGATAATTGTATGGTATAATCAATAGAATATAATGTTGCCTATGAAGGGTTATTGTATGGTATAACTAATAAAACACCATGTTGTCTGTAAAGGTTTGTTTAGTTTGATTAATGAAACATCAGGCTGTCTTTGTATATAAAGGTTTGTTTAACTGACAATACATAGTGTTGCATGCAGAGGGTTATTGTGTGCTGTGATTGATAAACCATCATGTTGCCTGTAGAGGGTTATTTTATTATGAAACTAATAAACAGCATGCTGCCTCTAAAGGGTTATTGTATGTTATAACCAATAAATCATCATGTTTCCTGTAGGGGTCGGGCTTCCCTAGCCCACTTAAAAGGGTCTACTTCTCATCTTTCCTATCCCCTCAGGATGTGTGTGGTGCACATATGTGCAGGCACTGACACATTCCTCTGTGAAAATGTGTAATGTTGTTCTCACCATGAATATGACCTTAGCTGTTGAAATGGCATTAGACATCTATTACTCACTCACTGGAATCTTATATGGTTATTACAAGATGAATCTAATAAACCATCATGTTGCATATGAAGGGTTATTGTATGGTATAACCAATAGAAGACCATGTTGCCTGTAAGGGGTAATTGTAAGGTGAATCTAATAAACAATCATGGTATAATCAATAGAATATAATGTTGCCTATGAAGGGTTATTGTATGGTATAACTAATAAAACACCATGTTGTCTGTAAAGGTTTGTTTAGTTTAATTAATGAAACATCAGGCTGCCTATGTACATAAAGGTTTATTGTTTAACTGATGACACATAATGTTGCATGCAGAGGGTTATTTTGTGGTGCCCCTCTATAATATTGATGAACTACACTACTAGTAGTACTACATGTATATGCTATATGTGTAGGGTTGCACTCATGCATCATATCATCTGCCCTGGGAGAGAGAAAACAATTACACCAGGCTCTTCACTGATTTTGTAAATGGCTAGACCTTGGATAGTGATATTGGGGTGCTAGTACCTACAGCTAATTCATATTAGGTGTAGGCCTGCCCAGGGAGTGATTGTGGCCATAATAGGCATTAGAGAAGGTGTGTGGGGGGTACATACAGGTGTGGTGGTTTGACCAAGCTGTCAAAGGGAGTGACAGGAGCTCTGTGCCTATCTCCAAGCATTCACATAGCATATTGAAATACTATGGCAGTTTTGGATATAATCTATACTAGGAGCTTGAGTCATATGTCAAGACACCAAGTCTCCAAGCTGAAACACACCATATTGGAACATGGGATGAGTTTAGTACAAAGCCTCTGCTTACTATAGAACAAAGCAGAATTGACCAAGGCTGATCCCCACCAATTCACTCTCCTACATTATGTTGTGTATTGATTTAACATGGGTGAGTTACAGACTAAGCCTATACATGGATTATTTTCTGTGGCTACTTTGGATGGTAGATAGATGTAATTAAGGTAGTGGCTAGCCACTACCTTAATAAACTATCATACTGCAGTTTTGCCTCTTCCTCTTCAGCAACCCCATCAACCCTGCTATACACAAGGAGGCTACTCACTTCTAGTCATTCACCTACCTGCTGATAACCATAGTCATAAGGGGTTAATGTGTGAGTACGTCCAGTGTAAAGTGGGAGGGTGCAATCCATTCTAGTCATTCACCTACCCGCTGATAACCATAGTCAGAAGGGCTTAATGTGTGAGTACGTCCAGTGTAAAGTGGGAGGGTGCAAGCCATTCTAGTCATTCACCTACCCGCTGATAACCATAGTCAGAAGGGGTTAATGTGTGAGTACGCCCAGTGTAAAGTGGGAGGGTGCAAGCCATTCTAGTCATTCACCTACCCGCTGATAACCATAGTCAGAAGGGCTTAATGTGTGAGTACGTCCAGTGTAAAGTGGGAGGGTGCAAGCCATTCTAGTCATTCACCTACCCGCTGATAACCATAGTCAGAAGGGGTTAATGTGTGAGTACGCCCAGTTCAAAGTGGGAGGGTGCAAGCCATTCTAGTCATTCACCTACCCGCTGATAACCATAGCCAGAAGGGGTTAATGTGTGAGTACGTCCAGTGTAAAGTGGGAGGGTGCAAGCCATTCTAGTCATTCACCTACCCGCTGATAACCATAGCCAGAAGGGGTTAATGTGTGAGTACGCCCAGTTCAAAGTGGGAGGGTGCAAGCCATTCTAGTCATTCACCTACCCGCTGATAACCATTGCCATAAGGGGTTAATGTGTGAGAACTTCCAGTGTAAAGTGGGAGGGTGCAAGCCATTCTAGTCATTCACCTACCCGCTGATAACCATAGTCAGAAGGGGTTAATGTGTGAGTACGTCCAGTGTAAAGTGGGAGGGTGAAAGCCATTCTAATCATTCACCTACCCGCTGATAACCATTGCCATAAGGGGTTAATGTGTGAGAACTTCCAGTGTAAAGTGGGAGGGTGCAAGCCATTCTAGTCATTCACCTACCCGCTGATAACCATAGCCAGAAGGGGTTAATGTGTGAGTATGTCCAGTGTAAAGTGGGAGGGTGCAAGTCATTCTAATCATTTACCTACCTGCTGATAACCATAGCCAGAAGGGGTAAATGTGTGAGTACGCCCAGTGTAAAGTGGGAGGGTGCAAGCAATTCTAGTCATTCACCTACCTGCTGATAACCATAGCCAGAAGGGGTTAATGTGTGGGAGTGTGCAGTGGGAGGGTGCAAGCTAAATACCGACTACTCACCTGCTGCTCAGCCTACACTTACTGAGCTACTCAACTGCCTATAATACAGACTGTGTTTGTATGAACATGGCCTATGTATTACTCTACATTATATCATTATAATCCCCGCCTATACAGAAGTCATTTCTAAAAATTAAAATAGGGGAAGATATGTGTAGGTTACCTGACCTATATATGTATATATATATATATATATATATATATATATATACATACATATATATATATATATATATATATATATATATATATATATATATATTTATACCACGATTTCTGGCTTACACAGTGCTTTTTGGGGTCTATTCCCATCCACATATCTGTCGATATTGCACACCCTGTAGGCTTTACCATCGATTTTGGAAGGCGTGCGGTTATCCATGGAAGGCGTGCGGTTATCCATGGAAGGCATGCGGTTATCCAGGATAACCGCACGCCTCTCATGTCCTTACATGTCATATGTTACATGTTAAAACCGACGAAATTTTCAAGGCCAGGGCAGGGCTCGAACATACAGTCTAGGATCCCTAATCCAACTCCCTATGCATTGCGCCACAGGGACTGACAAGAGAAGCTTGGTTAGAACCACGTCTGGATATGATACAAAGCCGTGTGCGCTGTCGCTGTCCGCTGCCGGGCGGCGAGGTGTTTCATACACAAACATAACCGCGAGACGCATTCAAAAGAGGTGAAGCGGTGGCCTAGCGGTTAGTGCTTTGCGCTCAGCCAGCAGAGGTCCGCGGATCGCGTCCCGGTCTGGGTGCATCTTTTTTTCGCCGTGTGCGAAAAAACAGCGAGACGCATTGAAATCTTTAGCCATGTGCCGCTGCCAAGCCTAGCTGAGACCGGGGCTGTCGCTGTCCGCTGCCGGGCACCGAGGTGTATGTACTTGTATACACACACGATGGCTGGCATCGAGTCCCGGGGAGGGGGAATAATTTTTGTTTTCAAATTGGATTTATTGGTATTCTATTGATTATTTATTGGTTTCGTGGTATAAAATAAGTAGACAATGGATAACTCATGACTCGTGTGTGTTAGCAAAGGCTAATAACACTATCCTTCACTAACACACACTCGTCATGAATTATCCATTGGTTACTTGTTCACTAACAAGTGAACCTGCTCATAGCCACAACAGGTAAGGTTCCCCTCTGGGAAGCAGTGCATAGAGAAAAAAACAGGATGCCCATTACTAAATGGACTATATGCATCAACATCAGCATGCTTATCACACAATATATATCTATAAAGTGTTGGGTTCCATTATGTCCACCAGTTTCATTTTATCTAGCAAATTTATAATTTCTTTTTGTTGACCAAATTTTGTTTTCAAAGTGTCCATATGCTTGCCGTCTAAACTGCCTAGAAATTTAAGGCAAACTGGCTCATGCCACTCCAACAAAGTGCTTATTGTCTCCCATCACCTTGCCACAAGTGTGTGTTAGCAAAGGCTAATAACACTCGGGCCTACGGCCTCATGTCATTATCCTTCACTAACACACACTCGTCATGAGTTATCCATTGGTTACTAGTTCAATATACATCTTTTAATGTACTAGGTGATGATTTGTAGGTTTTGATTATTTCGATTTACAATGAAACTAGTCACTTTCATTTAAGTGAGTGAGTAATAAATTTTAACGCCATTTCGACAGCTAGGGTCATATTCATGGCAAGAACTACATTACACAATTTCACAGGGGAATGTGTCAGTGCCCGCGCATATGCGCACCACACACATCCTGAAAGAGGAGAAATAGACCCTTTTAAGTGGGCTAGGGAAGCCTGCCTTTTTTCATTTAAATTGGTCAGTTGCCATCACAGTCGCAAAAAGATGCAATTTAAAGGTTTTCTTTTCTCGCTTTGCTTTGTATTTCTTTTTTTCCTTTAGCTTACACTGTTAATCCTTGGTTATAGGGTACCAATATCACAGAGGATACAACTCTAAGTTAATACAAATGCTGTAAGGTGGCGCTGTTAATGTGAATCTACCTCGCCTATAAGGGGCATCCTCAAAAATCCTGTTAGCCAAATGTAGTGTCATCCTTGTGAATAAGTTGTGGCTATCATATAGTAGAGTAAGATGGTGGAACCCATACAGAGGAATACAATTCACTAGTCTAATATCACTCAGGACAGTGATATATAACTCCAACTGCTCAAACAACCATTAATCACCATTATGGCTATTCATAGCATGCTTAATGGTGCTTCCTCTTGTAAGGCATGCAGATGGAAATCTCAGGATATGACCTCCAATGAGAGATGGTTCCTCATCATCGGTAATTAGGATGTCAAATGTGACATCATCATGTTCTGACGTCATAGACAACACCAGCCAGTAAGGATTAGACAGAGGTGAAGCCGTGTCGAATCCCTGTCAAGAATATATGAGGGAAGAAAGAGTTCCACTGTGTCTAACTCTTCATGAATTTCACATGTTTCATTGTCATCCATTACACATTATTGATACAGCTCCTATTCTGGGACACACATGGGATCATTTCCAGAAATAAGCGATGAAGGCAATTGGAATTTCTTCGCTCAGACAATCACACACACCAAAGCATTCGGCTACACAGGGGACCTTTTCCTCGTCCTGGAGGCCCGGTTACTACAACACAGACTAGTGGAGCAAACTCCACTATTTTTTTTTTAAATCTGCAAAATCATAGTGGCTCTGCTCAGTTCAACAGGTCCTTATGTCATAAATTGCAATGTGAAAGCTAGTGCAACAATTAGAGCAATTGTGAGTGATATTGAGAGAAATCACAATGATTTAAAGGCCTTCTAAATAAGTGTATTTTGAAACACCCTACTGCAAGTAAGCTTGCTAGGATTGGTTCTCAGGTGGTGTCCATGTGACAGCATGCACCAGTACGACTATTGTGACCTGTAGTAATGAGCACAAGTCTAGTTGTGCTTAAGCTGCATGATGACTCCAGTTTCATGTTCCTTGGCCACCACGATGCACCTATGTGGTGCTGGAGAATGGTGGTGCACTTGCATCAGTACATTGGTGTATCATGCTGACCTTTGGGAGTGTATTAACCTTGTATTATAGCATGATGCATGCATGCAGTCCCCTGTAGTGGGCTATATTTATACCTTATGAGAGTAAATTGAAAAGCAGGCACATTGATTTGACCATTAAATGTAGGTCCCCATTGCCATGAAGTGCAGGCCCATTTTACCATGAAAAGTAGGCATAATTTAGAATGAAAAGAAAGCGCACTTCATCGTGAAAGACCCCTCCCGGTATTGCTAATGCCCCAAACCCTAGTGGCGAAGCCACTAGTAATGGGCAAAAAAGTGTGTTTCAGGTTAATCGACCTAAAAGTCTAGGTAGGTAGGCATAGGGCAAAATTCTTTTCCCCTTTTTCTTAATCTAAACCTTAAAACCAAAAGTTCCTGCAGTGTCCCAGGACTTGCAAGTCGTGACAGTGACTCAAGGATGAATCGACTAAAAAAGACATTAATTCCAATTTTAGATGGCCTAAAATTGGAAATGTATTCTAAACTTAACGAAAGAAATCCTACTTGAGTGGACCCTATTTTGCTCAGGTTGGTCTGGTACCCTGAAACACGCATCTCCCTCTCTATCACCTTTGCCTTATCCTGCCCTTAGGGAGGTGTCATTTGGCAGCGTTCGGGGTTATGACCATCACAGGTTAATTATCAGGTGGTGCCCAGTAGGGTTAATCAGGCAGTGGGAATGAGAGATAACAAACACAGTCTGTGAGGGATAGAGCTGTATCTGTATGGGGCCTCTCCTGCTCCACACAAGAGTCAAAGATCCTGTGAGAGTAAAGGGGCAGTACCTATGGTTATCATAGAGTGACGTGGTCAGCAATATGTGTTGCCCATGTGTAGTGTCACCAGTTGGTGTCACTGCACAATTACAACAGAGTAAGGCACGTCTAAAGGGCCGCATCCACTGCCGACTAAAGTTTGATTCCAGGTGCGCCTTATATAATGGGCCTGAGTTGGAGGTGTGCCTTATAAACGATGTCCGCCTTATTTGGTGTAAGCGGGAGTGGAGCTGATTCTGGTGACTTGTACTGATAAGCTGATAAGGTGGGGACCAGCATGTCCCTGGAAGTGGTTGTTATCCAGGGACAAGGTACCCATCATGACAATAGGGAGTTTTAGCAGTCCCGACGTGAACGTATCCGTATTGCGTAACCAAGCAACCATGTTGATTACGTCATCAAAGCATATGCAGTCCAAGAGCGCTACGTACGCCCATCACGTAGCAAATCACTTAGACACGTTCTGTACGTACGTAGCTCCGTAGTGGAGGTGTGTGTACGGATACGTCCACGTCGGCTTTGCTAAAACTCTCTAATGCCTTATCAGTGTGTTCTGCCACCTTTGGCATAACCAGCAAAATTCAAAATGGTGGATCCAGTGGGTATGGGTCCAGGCTCCTATACGCTGGGTATCGGGGCATCTAGAATCAATTTGTCTACACAGATTACTACCATTTCCTCACCAACCCCTTTAAATTCAAGCAAAAATATACGCCTGGTATTAGTAAGGCAACAAACTGACTGCATTGGTGCCTTGTGTACCCACTGCCAAGAAAATGCATGATGCACGGATGCAGCATCAGTGAGATACTCGCCACATAAGGTTCTTTGGTACTTATCTTACTTAGATTATCCAATGCAGGAGGTTACCCGTAGTTTTACACTCACCTGAAAGAACAATAAGAAACAGGCAATAAATAAAAAGTAATAAACATGTCCAATTGGTTGAGTCTGAATATGCTAATAATTAAAAAGTAATAAACATGTCCAATTGGTTGAGTCTGAATATGCTAATTAATAAAAAGTAATAAACATGTCCAATTGGTTTACTCTGAATATGCTGCTTAGAGTATTCATGTGTCGTTTTATATAATTGGTGCAGCCCTGGTGAGTGACATAGCACTGATGCAACCGTGCCATGATGGAGAGATACTCGCTATGGCTGCGTTGGTAAATCATAGAGATAGTCCCTATGTCCTGTTAAAATCAGGGATGGAAGTAACTGAGCACAGACATCCTAGATATGTGCAAGTAGAAACTCCTTAGATAGAGATTTTGTATTGGAACGTATAGATCTTTGAAACTTGTCAGCACTCCACTCCCTCCCCATCTTACATTCCTCTTAAAAACCTCTCTGTAAGCGATCATTCTATATACATGACTCATGACAGACCGTCAGATTTATTACCAGTCCTAACACGACGATCGTCTCAGAAAACTCCTTATATTGAAGGACGAGGGCTACAATTCCCTACACCTGTATAATCCATATCACATCCATCAAGGTGGCCATACTTAGACAGAAAGCCAGGCAGTGGGGTTTTCCAAATCAATCATTTGATTCCTTGAATGCTGTGAAGTCTTTTCAACATCCATCATGTGGCTAATAGAGAATATTCACAGGTTGGTTGCAATATACCGTTCTGTCATTATGATGCATGAAAGTGGCCCCAATATCAGTCGCCATGGCTACACTCATGCATCATGTTCATCTTGCATGGTTAATACAGATCGAAAGTTTATGATACCAAGACAATGCACTATGGTGACTTTGTTATTGGCCCAGGGTATCCCCTGGGCTATTGGAGCCGGGTTTCCAGTCAGATCTACAAATTTGTAATCACCAACTTTAGGGTGTAATCATTCAGTGATATACTGTTAGTTTACACATTTTTCAAAAGCCAAAGGAAAGTTTCAAATATCTATCAGACAACATTTTGTCCTTTATGGTGAGTAATGTCTTTCTCTACGAAAAAAGCTGCTGTACTTATGCCATGTTTTTGGGAGCTATACTGACTACAAGTTCTTTAACCATTGGGTCTATGGGTCAGATAGATTTTGGCGATGAAATTAGCACATGGAGTCCTATGGGTAATCACCAAGTGAGACACTTTTTTTCAGCCGGCAATGTTTAGAGTGTCCAAGCTATACACATAACACATTGGGGACTGAGTGATAAACTAAGCATGCTAAGGATAAAGTTTTCTGTGGGGGCTAGGTGTCCAGGGGGCCAGGTTTCCAGAGGGCCAGGTGTCCAGGGGCTAGGTGTCCAGGGGGCTAGGTGTCCAGGGGGCCAGGTGTCCAGGGGCCAAGTGTCCGGGGGCCAAGTGTCCAGGGGGCCAGGTGTCCAGGGGCCAGGTGTCCGGGGGCTAGGTGTCCGGGAGGCCAGCACACCAGGGGGCCAGCGGTCCAAGGGGTTTAGTAAGAGAAGATTATGCCAGACTGGTGTCAGTACATGTATAGATAATAGTCTCTATTTGTAAGTAATTAGTCAATATTTCGCAAATGCTGATTCCTGTGACCCTACAGGGTTGATAGAGGGTTTTTATGGTAGTAGACCCTGGGCCATATGTGATATATATCACACGTTAAATCTTTTTAAAGGTACTACCGTCCATTTTTTAAGCCATGCCCATTCATCTGCTGAATGGAAAGTCTACCCCTCTAACAGACTAACTCGCTGGATTTAACAAGTTCATGGAAACAGCCTTTTGCATTTTCTGAATAAAAGAAAATCCAGTTCTTAAGAAAACAACTTTCCACTCGGACAAAAGCATACAAGGTGCTGTCGGCAGCTAACCCTATCATGCCAATTCATGGAAGCCATATTAATAGTAGTTTCAGTAAGTCTTGCCGAGAAATTACCGAGAGATGATGCCTGCTGTCAACGACATAGCCAGAGGACACTTTACACGTCAATGTCACATAAAATACAGGTGCCTCACATTTTAGCAGAATCCCAGTCAGGTTTCCCAGAAAGTTTGCTGTACATGGCCATTTTAGCCATGATGAGACGTGCAGAAACTGATGATAAACACATAAAAACTACACGTGGGAGTAAAGTATAGGTTGAAAGACTAGCAAAATAAGGGTTCCCATCATTTACGGGTCATGGTTTTAAGTGACTTTTACCTGACATTTATCGGCTTTTACCTGACCAAATATTGGATAATTCACGGGGTTCAAAGCGAGGATGCTAAAGAAATTTTGCAAATTTGCGTGAAATCTTGACAATCACCCCCTTAAAATAATCAAAATACCATTTTTAACTGACTTTTCCCCAAAAATATCTATTTAACTGACTTTTAACTGACCTTTAAAGAAAAATGGAGTTAACTGACTTTTAACTGACCAGTGGGAACCCTGAAAATACACTGCCACTGACAACAGCAGCAGCTTAATGCTTTCATACAAAAGTTTGCGCATAATAATCCATCAATGATTTACCATTATCGATTCTTTGGTAGGTCTGCACATGCAACAAGGATATATATATATATATATATATATATATATATATATATATATATATATATATACATACATATATATATATATACATATATATATATATATATATATACATATATATATACATATATATACATATATATATACATATATATATATATATATATATATATATATATATATATATATATATAGTACAGTATTGTATCTGAGCTTCTTGCATGCAAGGAAATTATGCTATTTATGGTACATGTACTGGAAGCAGCTGAAATTCTATGTCGCGTGATTTCAATCAATTAAGAATGAAATATCTGAGGTAGACACTAACACTGGCCAGCGAGTACTTTCAATTGTGTAACCCCAGAATATGTTGCTGTTGGTAATAATGAATAAGAACCACTATGTTTAAAATCCACTAAAACATGTATTCATGTAGTTGAAATGAAAAAAACAAAAAAAACATGAGGAATTACCCCTTAATTACACTGAATGGAATTCTTCATGTAAATGTTTTAAAAGGGAAAGAAATTAACGTGTGGGTGGATATTTGCCATCTAGGTCTAGGGCACATCTGATCCTTTGAGTGCTGAATGGTGCAGTAGTTAATGCAATTATGTCGCCATAGTATACATTAGTAGTAACTCAACTAAGTAACATCAAAAGGATCCACTTCTGAAGGCTTGTCTATCTAATTAAACCACACTTCATATTTAAAACCACAGCAGGATAACTTGAGATACGCAGGGCTTTATATGATCAATTAAAGGTGTGAATTCAATTATGACTGTGCCATCCTCTCCCTAAAGGGTTAAAGCCCTAGTGTGCTAACCCTTCCGCCATTGACCATCATCCCACCACCAGAGGCAGCCAAACCCCTGCGAACGCTAACAACTATGGATTGGCCATGGCCTCTTGCCCTTCCCCGGGTACCATCCTCCACATCTTTACCCAAAGGCTACAGCCCGAGATTGGTTCCGAATGGTCTGGGTGTCTCCCCACTGCCTGGCTGACCCAGACTGTCCCCTACACAGGGAACCTGGCAGGCTTTTGTGCTGATAGTATTCAAACAGTTCTTCTACAATGAAAAAAAAAACTTTGACTAAAACATATCCCCAATTATTCTTTAAGAAAATATTGGTGTTACTGGGTTGTGTTTGATGCCAGAAGATATTTTGCATGGGGAGTGATCGGTGCATTAAAATTAGTGCCATTTCAATCCTGTGAGAAGATTTCTCGAGATAGAAGTTGATGAAAAGTAGGTCAAGACCAAATATCCTGGTCTGAACATTATTCGTTGTGACAAAGGCTAATTGAAGTCAAGCGTTACCATTACTTTTGAAAAATTGCGATTCGTCATGCCCCATTTCCAACCTGTGTTTAAGAGTGATTTATTATATTATAGATATGAATCACTCCTGATGGCTACACATGTGCTTGGAGAGTGTACAACTCAGGAGCAGCTCTAGCCACACTGAGGCTTATGACCTAGTTACTCAATGCGGCGGAAAAACTGAGTGCATTGCCATTGGTTTGGCAGATCAATTCTGAGGTGGATGCACTTGAGATTATTTTCTTCCCAGACAAAACATCCCAAAGGGGATTCTGTGGATGCTGCGTAAAGAGGGTTTTACAGGATCGATACGCTGGCTATTTCACTGAGAGGAAAACATGTTGAACCTAAGGGTCAAAAAGAAGGGACATTTATTTGAAATAGAATTAGATGATACAATAGGAAAAAGATAGAAAGCACATTTGGTATTCAGGGGATATGGAAAAGGCACATTTCTACAAGGTAAAAGTCGCAACCTCTGAAATTGGGTAAACTGTTCACTTTTATTTGTTAAAATCTCAATGAATCTTTTTAAGTAATAAGAGGTGAATGCAAAGGGTGAGTACAGTACAAGACAGGTGATGGTGGCGGGGTTGGGGGATCAATAATACCTATAGCCTGTGAGCCATAGCAGGTCTGCTCCATATAGCCTATACCTGTCTGGGGGTTTTACTATTTAGGATCTAAATACCTAGGGACTGTTATGCTTTTACAGCCTGGGGCGGCCCTGAATATACATTATGTAGTAACTCTGTGACATAGATGGTGCATATTCCTAGAGGGGGTTAATCTTAATGGATCCTAGCTGTGTTTTATTATGGACGTGGCATCTACTTTGTTCGTTTTTAAAGGGTTAAATTTAGGGGGCTGCATTTGTGTGCTTTATGGCTCTAACGTGGATGTCCTTAAAGGGTCAATGTCTATAGTTATAATCCTTCCATAAGTGACTAGGTCGTCCTTAGAGGGTTAAAACTAATGAGCCTGCAGGAGTGTGCTCTTTGTATATGGCTACAACAGTGGTTGTCTTTAAAGGGTTAAAGCTAAATGCCTGCAGCTGTGTGCCTTCCGTATGTGGCTTCTACTGTGGCTTCAGCTGCCTTAGCCTTTGGCTGCTGGTGGTACTTCCTTTTCATGGCCCCAAACCCTGAACACAACAGCTGTCTGTGTGTCTCACGACATGAGTAATACTAAGAGAAGATCGGGATTTGTTATTGTTATTTCTACATAGAATTGGTTCAAATAATTATATGTATTTATACAAGCAATGAGTATAACGGTTACCCTAAATGGAGGCTGGGTTTCGACGACACTATGGTGATTCACAAACAGGGTAGGGCCAATTGATATTTGTGTTATTTTGAATTGGGCCTTAAACTGTTCCATGATCCACGATGTTACATTGTGAATAATCATGTAAGCGTACATGAGATGCTTTTCTAACATCTAATTTAAGGGCTTAAGGGCTATGCCAAGACTCCACAAACCGGGTACTTATACTTCCCTATTGGTGTGAAAAAAATGCAACTTGGTTGAATTGTGAAACGAACTCTTTAACAAGATTGATAGTGTATGGTGGGCGCATATCATAAAGGTTATCGGTATGGATGGATGGATGGATGGATACTGGCATTACTACAATTCTTCTTTTTGTGGATTCTTTATAGCCTCTTTCTCACCCCCCCCCCTCCAAAGACCCACCAATAGCAGAGGCAAAATTTGCCTTTCTCACAAATACAGTGACTTGTCACTGACTGAAGTCAAATGGATGTTGTCCTAGGGCCCATTTATTTCAAATCAAGTTTCCCTCATTTGAAACATCCGACGACTCAGGCAATATGCGGCTTTTATTAAATTGATATAACTCTCTGAATGAACAATTGATTACATTCCATTTGCCGATATTGCTTAGCACAGCCAAGTGTGATGTTACTCAACCACAGTCTCTGAAGGAGGAAACAGTGCTTTAAACCTTTAAAGGGTATGTAGGGCATTGATACCTATGGGTCGTCACAATGCATGATTGCAGCCCTGGTGAGTTATTCGCCTGGGCTATGTTTGTGCATCGTGCCGACGCTCCTGTAGAGTTGATGCATCAAAATAGTGCTGCTAAACAGACTCCATTGGTACAACCATAGAAGTTTAAGATCTCCTGCCGCCTGAATTACTTCATTAAAAATGTAGTTTTGACACCATAGGCCTAGGAACAGACATGGGAAAATAGTACGCGGCTCTAGTCACTCTGGCTACCCTTTAAGCCGAAGGACCACAGGATAACTCAAAGTTCCTCTGCCGTTATGATGTGCCCACATGGTTCTGACATGAATTTAGTCAGCTCTGCATTACTGCATGATACCAACCCATGGGTTGACATGATGCATAAATACTACCATGCACCGAGGTACCCCAGACTGCATTCATGCATCATGGAACAATGGGGTATGATGCATTTAACACGATGCACTCCTTAGAGAGTTATCATGTATAATTCACCTGTTGCAGTGTATAACCCATTGAATAATTAAGTGCTATAATGCTATCTCTATGTTTTACTGATTCTAATCGGCTGGGTGTCTAATATTAGACACACGAGTCTGGTGTCTCTTGAACATTGCACAACAGGGCAATTCATAACATCTATCAGTTAGATTCTGGATAGAGCATTTGCATGTTTGGAATACATTTGTTACCACTATAGCATGGTTTGAGGCATGAGCTGATGACACACGACATAAAAAGCTCAACCGCTGAGCTATTTATGACATAGAAAAGGAATTTATATCTATATAAAGAATTTATATGTGTGATGTTGAGGGTGTGTCCATGACTACAGAGAGTACCATTTATCAGATGTTATATTTACGCTGTGATGTTGGATTTGCCAGCTCTATCTAATATTAGATGGATTGATGATGATGGTTTAATGGCTCATAACACACTTTACGCTAATGTGCTCAATATCCATTCTATTATGGTATATCTAGAAAACATTTCGGAGTACAGTAAACGATCAGAGAATTCAAGTATGAACAATGGTTCCCAAACTTTTGAAATCTCCCTTGACAAATCTTAACTCAAAGCTATATAACTCAAAACTTGAGTTTATAAAATCTAATCCGGCAGTACTAAAACAATGAAAGCTATTCCATATAGGAGACAACATTAGGTTTTGTGACCTTGATAAGAGGGTCAAGATGAAATAATCATTAGGTTTATGCAGGCAAATTACAATATTGAAGGTTTATTTTTTTTTATTTGTGTATCAAATCCTTTACATTTTGGGCCTGTTTGGATTTGACATGAAGGTTAATTTTAGGCCATTTGCCTATGTTGTCATTAGCATCTATGTTCTATGTCATTGTCTATGTCCTATGTCATTGCTGCATGAGTTATATACAGTCAATGAATGGGCATTTATGCACTATTGGCCCTTAAAGGGTTAAGGTGATCCTTACGGGTTTAATTATTAGCGACTGGAACTAATCCTGCTGGCACCTTTCTTTGTTTGTATAATGACAGCTAAGACCTGTAAACGTGTTACCCTACCCATAGTATGTATCAACAAAGTTGGCTATCTTCTGTGACAGAACATTGAACTCATATCTAACATTGAAATTGAATAAATATTTGTTTTAGAATTAATATACCATGTGTCCAAATAAGATTCAGTATTAGGATATACACAAAAACCTTAAAAATTCATGTTAACTCTCACATGTTGCAATGATTATCTGCCAACTATGTGAACACTGACTATAATTGCCTGTCAGGACTGCACTGCACATGCCCAACTCGTTACATACCTCTTCAAGGACCAAACTTGCTAGACTACATAAGACACACACTAAGCGTTCCACTATATTCTAATGTGCCTGTGATAGCTAACCTACTCACAGTCTGCAAATACAGTTAAAGCCTGTGCAAGTGTGTAATTATTCTCTATGTTCTATTGTAGCAGAATCAGGGTCCAGTTACCATATATATATATATATATATAATTGTGTCATTGACTCGAGTCAATGACACAATTAAGCTATAGATAAGACAGGATCCTTCATACAGGACATGGGTTCCGGCTCCTTGACAATTAAAGGCGTAATTCTAAACCAGGGCTGGGAATAGCTAGTGCGCGCCTTACACGACCAAAAAGGAAACTGGGCAATGAGGCAAGGGTAAATGAACCTTGTAATGAAAATAGATTCAGACCTACAATATACCCTAGGCACACATGAGCATTAGCCAAACTCCTTTGCAAAGAAGGATTGGCTTCTCCAATTAGGCGGACCACCCTGGGTTGCCAGCAGCCCATCAGACAAATAGATGAGAAGTTTGGAGGGGTAGCTGGTAGCTGTGGTACAGGTACCAATTGGCATGGCAAAGGGATGATTCATTCTAAATACAGGCATTACATGTATGTACACATATGTGTGCTGGGGTAGGTGTGTCTTGAGCAGTGAAAAAAGACCTCGAATACGCCCATATTGCCTATCAGAACAGGGAATAATTATCTTTATGTTATAGCAGATAAGATCGTTACTATAGATTAGTACTAGAACAGCCGTATTCCATGGGGGGCATGGGGGCATGGAATACAATATGCTTGTATTCAATGGGGTCCGCCATCTTGGATTAATCGCGTGACAGAGGCCAAGTTGACTATCGACATTAGCAGTTTAGGAAGGCCGTTAACACTTCTTTCTACTAACTTGATACAGCCCATGCCTTCTGATATATACCAGCAACATATACCCATGATCAAAGACAGAGGAGGCTCCTTGATAATGTTTGTGTAGGTACACCTATACCCCAATTCATTAGACAAGGGCTATTCCATAACTACAAATATTTCATGTTGTGGGTCACTAGTGGTCTATAGGGTAGATCGGTTTGTGGACACAAGAATAGTAAGAGTAATGAATGGGCTAACAGGCACCGAATTCAGTGTATCGTAGAATATCGTAACGAGTGGCCGTAGGCCATGAGTTACGATATCCTACAATACACTGAATGAGGAATTCCAATCTAAAGTTCCAATTCATGACCATCATTTTTCGACCCAAAACCCGCCATCAATGACCCAGGAGGACCTGGGCCAATTATAAACTCATATTCTGAGTGATTCATTTAACAACAGTAGTTGATTATAGACATAGATATTTAGGATAACTTTAAATATCTTACCAGAGCTCCTATACCTGACCGTATATGACACCCCCCCCTGGGCTGTTCCGTCTTATCTATAGTCTCCCCTGCCCTTTAACACAATTACTATGCTTGATAATACCAGTACCCTTGGGGGCATATATAATGAGATAATATTACCTAAGTATTAGAATCATTAGCTTGTTGTAGTGGGGGAGAGTAGACCTGTTGGCACCGGCCTATAGACTGATGGGGCTATCAGACTAGCTGGCTGGGGGCGGTAGGGGGCCATAATGGACACATCTTAGTGGTCTATTATGTTACTTTGTCACTGCCAGCACATCAGCCATAGTACTGGAGAAGGGGCTTTACCTGTCTCATGTGACCATGTATTTGATGATATACAGCTAATAATGCATAAATTCTGTATGAAACCTTTATTTTAGTTCATGCAAAAAACAGCTGTAATTTATATATGCTATCAATTATACAAGTCAGCAATCATGTCTGTGGCCTGTGGCAGCCTAAAAAATCTTCCCAAAAGGTTTTTTTTCAATCAACTCCAATGACTATTTGAATAGAACCATCAATAATCATACTTGCCAGAGATCGATCGATCGATCGAGAGAAAGAGAGAGAGAGAGAGAGAGAGAGAGAGAGAGAGAGAGAGAGAGAGAGAGAGAGAGAGAAAGCGAGAGGATACTGAGATAATCTGAGAGAGAGGAGTAATTTACTCATGAACCTACAGGTAGCATTACATTCAGTTCCGCCTTACATTCAGGTCAAAGCTATCTGACCACCTAGTTTCATCACATTACAAGAGCATATTCTCTTTCTCCTCTTGAGAAGGGGATTGCCTAGCTTCTCAAATCACATTCATGAACTTCCTCTGTTCAAAAGTGCGAAAATATCAAGTTGTCCCTGAAGCGCTAATCTTACCTGATGCTGCAAGTTGCTCCTGCAGGTAGTCAGGTGGTGCTGTAGGGCACATACAGACTGTACAGCCTTAAGCAGTCTGTCAGATGGTAACTCCAGGTACCTATATTTATACTAGGTGAGACCAGTGTGTGAGGGGGTAGGGGAGGGGTGCCCCTGCCTGTGTATGTACAACAATGTCCTATATGGTGGCAGTCACCAGGTATTTCCTTCTAAATCCAGAAGCCTCCTCTGGGACTGAGGTCACTAGTTGAGTGAGTTCCTCAACTGCTCTATGTGTGCCTTTGTATACAGATACTGGTAGTATATACTAGTGGCAGAGCAGAGTCCCAAAACTCCTATATATATTCCTAGAATGTTTTAAGTCTGTTACAGTACACAGATGAAATGTAATAAGGTCGTAGGACTGTCCCAAGTTGATGACAGCACTTCGATGAGAAGGTGAAATGTAAGAAGATCATAGGACTGTCCCAAGTTGATGACAGCACTTCGGTGAGAAGGCGTGGTGCAAGAGTAACAGGACTGGAGCATAGCCTAATTGGGATGTTCTATTAAGTTCCACTTATCAAACCTTGCAGCGCTACAGCATGGACCACACTGCCTTCTTCCCTTTTGCACCAGTGTGGCATTACAGGCCACCCTGCTGTACCATGCAGTGGTGGAGCTTGCCTCCAGTGCGAACACAATGGCTCCTCCTGTTCTACCCTCGGTCTGACACTGTCAGTCCTCCTCCAGGGTTGGCAGTGTCCAGTGCTGCAGCAGTCGTGGATGAACGCCTGTCATCATTATCCAATTTTCCAGCATATACTAAAGGTCATTATAGGGCAATCACAACGCCTTGCTGGTGTGTTGATGGCAAGAGGGTGTGCTACTAAAACTGGTCAGGATGTTCTGTAGTTATACCTTGGTTATATCCAGCTGTGGAACAAGATGTAAATTGTAGACACAAAGTAAAGGTACTAGTAATTATAAACTGGTTGTCACCAACACTCTTGTTTTGTTAGAGTCCACTGTATATAAATGTTGGGGTGGCGGAGCCTACCTCGATCTGCCTTGCCAGCAGCACCACCACAAACACAGGTCTCCCTGCCCCCACGTGGCTGCCTCATACAGAAGGTGCTACACAGCCTGTGCAATGGCAGTCTGATGCTGATACGCTGTTGCTATGGCAAGCTAAGGGTGGCAGCCGGGTGCCGTCACACACTGCAGACAGCACTGTGAGGAAACATGCACTTGATGCTGGTTGCGTCTCAGGGCCAAGTCACAACTGCCTTTTTGTGTTGCTGCTGGTGCTGCTGCTATAGCCCAACTGCTGCTGGTGCTGCTGTTGTCCTGAGAAATGCCCACACCTCACATACCTGTATCCATGGTAACAGAAGGGTGACTATAGAATGTCAGTGTCTAACAAAAGAGACCAGAGTTAGGTGTCACTGTCAGATCCACCTGCTGTCACAACAGGTGTCAAAATCAAATTTTATCTGCAAAATAGATATTATATCAATCAGTGGTGTGTTGGCAATGGAATGACAAGCTCCTGTAGAGGTGATACCTGATGACAGGACAAATGGTTGGTATTATCAGATAGCTGTCAAGTGGGGCGTTAAAGGCTGTTATAGTCAATGGTTAAGCTACATCCATGGGGTGTCAGTATACTCTGTCCGCTTTGAGCTGCCCTTCAAAGCCACACATGTCTTTGTGTGTTCCTGTATGTATAGATCTACACTGCTCCGATTGTGTTACATGCCCCAGACTCACCTTGGTACTGATTAGTTCTAGGACAGGGTCCTGTGCTTAGTGCTGACAGCTCTGCATGGGACAATGGTGCTGGCTGAGGGCAGTGACAGGCTCCCGCCTACTATCTGCCAGATACCATAAGACAGTGGTTCTGGCCCCTGGAGAAATGATAAATAAGTGTCTCAATGCCTGCAACATGAGCTGCTGCTTCCGGTGGAAATAGCATAGGACCTCCGGCTTCCTGACATCTGACCAGGGTTTATCTGGTCTCTTACCTGTCTGGCTGTCTGCTTCTCTCTTTTTTATATATAGGAGCCCTGTGATGCAGTAGTCTGTATGATTACATTGCAGCCCTCACACAGCCTTTCCAAGTGCAACACAATGTTACAGACTCAGGTGCATATAAATTAAATCCTCTGTACAATTGTGTATTATGCAAGACAGATTACACTGCTTACATGATAATTGTAATTGCCGTCACTGATATAGCATCAAATCTGCTGCTGCAGTTTCGGCATAAAACAATAGTCGGCTCAACTTGCAAAGATCGAGATTCATGCCAGTCCCGATTCCTTTAATAGATATAAACTAGAAGTGTGCCCTATCCAGCTGAGATACTCTGTTGGCAATGGATAGTGCAGCTAAATGAGTGGATCACTGCACATCCCTCTCCTTCGGCTGTGTCATACAACTTAAGTGTTTGGGTTTATGGTAGAAAATCAACCCAATACTCAACTTGCATATAGCCTAAATTGCTGCACCAGTGTGATGGTTATTCCATAGATCAAAAAACATATTGATTTCTCCTGATGGTGCAGGGTTTAATAGCTGTGTTTAACTGTCCTCTCAACGGTGTCTTTACATTGATGCCCTACTCACCGCTGGCAGAGACCACCCATTCGATACCAACCTCTAGATCCAATCACTGTAAAGTGGCCATAATGCAGGGTTAAACAGCTGACACAGCATACACCCACCACACACCCACTGTGTTCCATTAGTATAACAGCAGTAGATAGGGATAGTGAGTCCGCACAGCCTCACTGCAGCAGAATGTGGGGAGTCTGAGTCAGTGACTGGTGGTGGTGCAGCTAACGGGTGAGCTACTCGCTTAGCACCAGGTCTGGGGTTTGGGAAGAGGCAATAGGAGTCCTGCAGGGAAGCGTGGGTGCTGCTAATGGAGCGTGGCAGGTCTAGGGTGTAGGGGAAGGCTGTGGGAGCGCCACCCAGGTACTTGTGGAGAAAGCATGTCTGGGGAGTGGGGAAAAGCTATAGGAGACATCTCCACTCATGTCTGGGGAGCCCCATGCAGGTGTTATGGAGAATGGTCTGTCTGTGAAGTGGGGTAGGCTATTGGAGCCCCATGCAGGTACTCATGGAGAATGGCATGTCTGGTAAGTGTGGTTAAGGCTATGGGAGCCCAGCCCAGATACTCATGGAGAATGGCCAACCGGGGGAGTGGATAAAGGCTATAAAAACCCATTTGGATAGTCATTATGAATAGCATATATATATATATATATATATATATATATATATATATATATATATATATATATATATATATATATATATATATATGTGTGTTGAATGTGGGGAAGGCCATGATAGCCCTACCCAAATTGGGTATTGATGGAGAATGGTAGGACTGGCAAGTAGGGGAAGGCTATGGCAGCCTATTCAGGTACTCGTGGAGAAAGGAAGGGCTTTACGTTGGGAAAGGGTATGAGAGCCACATGTGTAGATGACCCTTTTTATGGAAAGCAGTGGTACAAGTTTGCAGGTGGGATTGGCTGCGATCTCCTGGCTTAGCGAATGAGTATGTAGGGTGCAAAAGGCTTAATTTAACGTTGGTACATTCTTTGTATTCGATCAAACCTTGAGGAGGACAAGATGGTTACTTCTATGGGGCAGTCCCATTTTCCCCTATAGAAATAGCAGTGGTGATGGCTGGGTAAGCTATGGCAGGAGCCTGCTGTGGAAATAGGAGGGCTCTGTGGGAACACATTGCTGCCTGCCCCAGTGGTGCTGGTGGTGCCAGGGGGCAGTGGTGGTGGGGTGGTGGGTAGCAGTGGTAGCACAGTGCAGCAGACGGGGGTTTGTGAATCAATCAATAATGGGTTCAATTGCTGCTGGTGGCAGCACAGAGCGTATTAACACGCCACCCAGTTCATATCCGGGATTTATCTAGGCTTGTAGACATAAGGCGGTCGTATAGGGTGTCTCTGGGGGTTTAGGCTGCTGCTATGGTAAGTTATATTACTGGTGTAGATGCTGACGCCTGTAGTCAATGAATTGAAACCGCAGCAAACATGTGCTTGTGCTTCTTTAACTCCCTTAAAAAAAGCTTGGTGAAATATGTAAATAAAAATGCCGATGAAAGTGAAGGCTTCAAAACACTCTTCCTGATACCTGCCAATATCAATGTTCAGTTTTTTGAATGTCCAAATGCTACCAGTTTCGCTAATACCATCTATGCTAATACCATCAGCCTCGTCTTGAGTGAATGAAATTTAAACATTCAAATGGCAGACAGCAGCTTGCAGATTAATCCCTTTCATCTTTATGTATTCAAACCTTGTAAAGCATAAACCAAATACAGAGATGAACTCCCTGGCATACATTGTCATTGATCCACCCATCGGGGGTATCTCCTCCCCTCAGTCTGGACCGATGCCATATTCGTTCACTTCTCTCTATACATCATTATAACTTGGTATCACAAAGCATCAATGGACCATACTGCCCGTAGAGGGTCAATTCGAACCTTGAGGCTGCTATCTCACATCACCTAGCTCCATAGTGAGGTGGCCACTCCAAATAACAAGATCAGTGGAAGACCTACAGACAACACATCTGTACCTGCCCATTACCCTTTAAGGGCGACATAGTGTTTTAATGCACTTTACATTTCAGTGATGATAGGGTGGCCCTGATGGGTACCTCACAAGGGCTACAGCAATGCCTCTTTCAAACCAAATGGGGTGGTTAGAGTATCAAGGGTCAGTGTGGTGTGACTACCAATGCAAAGTATAGGCATGGAGGGGCGCCAACACTGGACATTATAATACTATTATATTGACAAAGGAACATGGAGCTGGAGTCATTATGTAACCCTTAAAGTATTGGTATTCTACATGTACTACTAGGGCTTCCTTAGGCTGCAGCCAATTATTTCCATGCCACCCTCAACCAATCAAAGTGGATGTTAGGTTTCTGTGTTAAGTGGCCTGTTGGGACAAAGGAAGTTAGTGTCAGAGCTGCAGGTCTCTCCACAGTACTATATGTGCAACAGTAGACCTGAAGTAACAGCAAGTTCATATTTATTACGTAAATCCACCAAGCAGGTGTTTAAGGCTTGTTTTGCAAAGATTACACTGAGAAGAGCACACAAATTTGATTCTCTTTAAAAAAGCCCTATGGAGGAAGATTTGCTGAGATTAGCAAGCACTGCAAATGTGACCAAAACAGTAGCGATATTTCCCCAAATGTACACCTGTATACAGACAACTGTCAAATATGAAATATATTGAATAGAATACTCTGTAAGACTGAAATGGTTGCTGATGCCTCCATGTTCTTGTTTCCCTGTAGACAAGATGTATCAAGGCAGTGCTGCTGAGTAAGCATTACCTTCCTACATCATGCCACCATCACAGCTCTGGCATGGCTGCATTCATGTGTCTTGGGGGATGAATATCCTACTAATAGAGCAATGAGCAATTAAGCGCTTTGCTTCCCTATCGGGATTAAGTGTTCTCTATCAAATGGACCTTGACCAACACCATGTCTTTTAAATGTTCCAACAACAAAACTCGTGTTCAACCGTGTGTTCACTCTACTGGATAATGCTTTCAAAACTCAATGTGATTTTTTAAATGAATTAATGAATTTCCACGTAAAATGTATGCATAAAAAAGAGTCATCCTATAGTTAAGAAGGGCCCTTGCTCTCAACGTAAATTTTATGCTGTGACTAGCCGGGACGCCACTAGGACAGAAATTGTGGCACTTATATGCAAAATATGTTAAAAATACATGTGAATGCACCCATTGTTCACTGCCTGGTACCCTGTGGGGCTACATAGGTCAGGGAGGACGGAGTAACTATGGTGATGTAGGGGCGGAGGGGTTGCTGCTATTCAGGCTGTGATTGCCTCTGTCTAACATATAGCTGTCTGGGGTCACTGTGACCTTCATAACCTAGTCACTATGCTCTGATTTAAGTTGGCCCATTTGCATTTGTTATTTTAATTTCAGAAAAAAAACAAGGTTCTATCAAATAAGGTGATTTAATATATCAGTGAACGCACTGGAATGTGTATATATTTCGATCACATTGGCAGAGGGATCAAACACAACCATGTGGGGTTTATATTGCTCAAGAAATGTATGGAATCTATAGATGAGCTGATGGACTTTAGTGCACTCTATCCTGCACAGAATCACCTTTATTTTCATTTTTGTGTTGCCATTTTTGACCTGATTAATTCAAAAATATAAAACTGGTATGCTATCCACTTCAGTATGTTACTAACACATTCCAGCCTGCGTGCCTTAACATTTCATGAATATCATAATAGCCCACATTTCGGCATTCCTAGCTGACCTGTGAGAATCTGTTGGTAACATCTCAATCTCTTTTGTGAGGCTTAAACCTGCTTATTTCCAGAAATAGCTGTGTAAAAGCAAAATCAATGTTGACAATATTTGACTGGCAAGGTGGCTTCTCCATCTGTCTGATATTCTTGGGGGGGGGGGTGAGTATTTGAGGCCTGACAACCAATCCTGTTGTCTGGATGTTATGATCAACAAAATCTATCTGAGTGATGCTCCTCCTTCTGTCTTTCTCTTGCAAACCTGCCTGGGAAACCCTGCTACATTTACCTGTAGGGAAACGTTAAGAAGCGGACATCAAGCACAGCACAACTGGCGGCTTTTCTACTCTACGGCTCGAGTGTAGTGATATTGATATAGACTGCATACACCACTGCAAAATGATTTGATTGCTCTATGCCTAATAGATCCAGGAATTCAATTTACCATTTTAGGGGATGCATAATGTACAGTAATGAACTTTATTTCATGTTGAGAACGACAGTTCCTATAGTAAAGTATAGGCAGAGCCATTCCACATCAGGGTGTGAAGAAAGATCTGATAGAATTCTGTAGGGCCCCATTCTCCACTGTGACATCATCAAAATAGCCTCAAACCCTTTATCCAAAAGTTATTTTGGAGGGATTTTTTTGCAAAGTAACATTGTTTAAAGTGTCTCCATTCCCAGTTTCTTCACTCTTGCTGTTCCAAACGAGGTCGTAAACAGCAAGAACCCAATAAGTGAAGAAACTGGTCATGTTGACACTTAAAGTCTTTACCATGCACCTCTGTCTACACGGCCCTGTCTCATTAGCCTTGGCAACTAACTCACCAGAGCCACACCATTTCGACCCCAAGAGTTAATACAAATTCTGAAGATTCATTTTACAGCTGTAAATTGCGTGACGAATTGAAAACAAGTCTCACTAATATTTCTTGCTCAATGAAAGTTGTCTGGACCTGACAGTTTTAACATCACTAGAGATGGGTTCTTCAATTACTTTGCTTGAATTGGGCAACTGAATTTCATGACTTGAAATTTGATGCTGAAAAAGCAATTTGGGATTATTAATTCTCCAAATGGGCCATAATTGTACTATTTAAACTTTTTAGGTTTCATGCATTTCTTAGTAATTTGGCTGATTTAAAGTACATACTTTTATGACCAAATAAGGCTTGATTGCTACTAAAGTTACTCCTCAGTTCAGAGAGTAAATCTACTGGTGAGGGTTATTTTCCTGTGATCAAAGAAAGGGTCTAAAAGCAATCCCTATTTCTGCATTGGATATAAAGGCCTTGTCTGCTAGACATCTAAGTAGGACACCCTATTTCCTGCCTGTTAAAGCCCTCCGGAAGTCGTGTGGAGCCACCTGTTTGTGGCAGTGGATATTTACAGTGAAATTGCCCTATAGTTATATTGGGGATACACAAAGGCTGGACCAATGGCCTTTCTACTTCTAGCTAACAACACTGCTACATATAGTGACAGCGTAGGATTCTCCACTTCACATAGGGGCAATTAGAGAGCCATATATTGATGGCTGTTCTCTCTGCGTGTATATGTAAAGTTCTCCAGAGAGACTGTAAAAGAGTCTATAGAAAGTTGTTAAAATTCTTTGTGAATATGTTCCTATTAAATAATAATCTCCTGTTTTTGTTATATGCATATCAATTGGATGGGGCCTAAAAACATATCACAAACACAATCATGCATGGTCAGGCACATTTTGCGAGGTATAACTGGAGCTGTGTAACTAGGTCTATATAGGACTTATAGATAATCTCAGGAAAGCGAGGTGAGATACTCCAGCATCAATTTGCCTATGGCAGGTATCGTCATGAGAATGACAGTATGTTAATGTTTCTTTCCACTCACCGGCAAATGTTCTCTAGTGGAGACATAATTATAGTCTACAACAAACCCTACAACCAATGAGTAATTAGTCTGTGCCTACAGAGCCATTATTGGACAGACTACACAAGATAAGGTACTAAGTGGGAAAGGGCTTTGATCAACTGAGGAAATGACCAGTCTTCCCTTAATTAACCTTTTAAGGGTAACATGATGCCCCAAGGTCTATATGGCTTCGCTGTTGTAATGCAACAATGCAATACCATTAAGCAAATCACAAGCACTCTGTCTACACGGCCCTGTCTCATTAGCCTTGGCAACTAACTCACCAGAGCCACACCATTTCGACCCCAAGAGTTAATACAAATTCTGAAGATAGAATTTAACAATTGTTAAATTGCATGATGAATTGAAAACAAGTCTAATATTTCTTGCTCAATGAAATCTGTCTGGACCTGACAGTTTTAACATCAAGAGAGATGGGTTCTTCAAAAATTACTTTGCTTAAACTAGGTAACTGAATTTCATGAATTGAAATTTGATGCTGAAAAAGCAAATTGGGATTATTACTTCTCCAACTTAACAAATGAGCCATAATTGTACCATTTAAACTTTTTAGGTTTCATGCATTTCTTAGTAATTTGGCTGATTTAAAGTAAATATTTTTTTTGACCAAATAAAGTTTGATTGCCACTAAAGTTACTTCTCAGTTCAGAGAGTAAATATACTGGTGAGGGTTATTTTCCTGTGATCAAAGAAAGGGTCTGGAAGCAGTCCCTATTTCTGCATTGGATATAAAGGCCTTGTCTGCTAGATAGGGACATCTAAGTAGTACACCCTTTTTCCTGCCTGTTAAAGCCCTCCGGAAGTCATGTGGAGCCACCTGTTTGTGGCAGTGGATATTTACAGTGAAATTGCCCTATAGTTATATTGGGGATACACAAAGGCTGGACCAATGACCTTTCTACTTCTAGCTAACAACACTGCTACATATAGTGACAGCGTAGGATTCTCCACTTCACATAGGGGCAACTAGAGAGCCATATGTTGATGGCTGTTCTCTCTGCGTGTATACGTAACTCCAGAGACTGTAAAAGAGTCTATAGAAAATTATATTATCACAAACACAATCATGCATGGTGAGGCACATTTTGCGAGGTATAACTACTGGAGCCATATATCTAGGTCTATATAGGACTTATAGGTAATCTCAGGAAAGCGAGGTGAGAAACTCCAGCATCAATTTGCCTATGGCAGGTATCGTAATGAGAATGACAGTATGTTAATGTTTCTTTCCGCTCACCGGCAAATGTTCTCTAGTTGAGACATAATTATAGTCTACAACAAACCCTACAGCCAACTAGTAATTAGTCTGTGCCTACAGAGCCATTATTGGACAGACTACACAAGATAAGGCACTAAGTGGGAAAGGGCTTTGATCAACAGAGGAAATGACCAGTCTTCCCTTAATTAACCTTTTAAGGGTAACATGATGCCCCAAGGTCTATATGGCTTCGCTGTTGTAATGCAACAATGCAATACCATTAAGCAAATCACAAGGACTGCATTGGTGTTTCGTGCTAGCCCTTCAAGAATGCATTAACAATACTGTTGGGTCAGTATAATGCATGAATGCAGCACTCATAACCTACTCAGTAAGGTTGTATTCATGCACGAGGAAGACAACAGAAAAAAACATGATGCATCAAAGTACGATGTAGCCCTGACAGGGTCATGTAGGATTAAATTCTAAACTGCCGGATCCGACTTTGTAGTTAATGCATTCTATTGTAAAGCTCCTGAAGAGCTTACACATACATCCCTTAAAAGATGTCTTCAGGCTTCATGCCAACTGCCAACATTGATAGGCCAATGAAGCTGCATCGTGCCTATCTTTTAGGAGTGCATCAAAGCCACACTGTCAGCATGATACACCACCAGGCATGTCCTGCAATTCTGCATCATGTAAAGAAAATGATATTAAAGCTCTATATAATATGCCATCTGCTTCTAGATGCCTTGGAGCTGTTCTTAGAATATGTGACTGACAGTGACTGCTTCTTTTAATGGTTGTAGCCCACGCTGAAGCCTCCCTGCAAGTCCTGCTTCAGTACATGTTAGCTGATAGGAAGGAATATAAACATCCACCAAACAAGTATGTAAGTGACATGTAAAGTGCTCTGACTGGTGCAGCTGGGAAAACATTTTAAAAGATGTAAAGCAATAGTATTACTGTAACTTACCCTAACACAGGAAGAGGGATAACACAATAATTATAATTAATAGAGCTGTCACTAGGTCCTCACAGTACTAATATCCCATGGAGGGAGGGAGGGAGGATATAACCAGGGGGAGGTCAAATAGGTGAATGATGGAGATGCGGAGGAGGCAGTGGGAGAGCCAGGTTGCCATAGCAAAGAACCCTGGAGATGCAAGGGCTTGGTAGGTAGGGGAAAGAGCCAGGCCGGGGAAATAACTGGATATATAGGCAAGGATATAGGCCAGCAAGGCAGGCAAGAGCCACCCCAGGTAGGCAGGAAAAGAGCAGGTAGGTGGGGGAAGGGCCAGATTGGCAGCAGTTGCTGGAAACTAGACCCACTCCTTCCAACTATAGTAGTAGGCAACCCTCATACATACTTAACACAAGTCTTGCTCAAGACCAGAAGTTACATTCCTATTTTCTAAGTTGCCGAGCCCTCTTTGGGTGAATGATGCATGTAAGTACATGCTAGGAAATTCTAAATTGGTAACATGTCTTTTGTGGACATATGTGCAGAAAGAAAGGACTGGTGTTTATCGGGTAACTCATGAAGAAGTAACTCATGAATACTTAAATGAGTGTTGGGTAAAGAGAGCTTCTTTATGAAAGGCGACAAACATGGCAGGGTTCCCTATCCAATCAGCCTACACCTGCACTCCACTGGTTCTAGTGTTTGTGATGGTTATCTTGCCTATTGAGTGAGCAAACATGCCACACCAACATTGCTCTTCAACTTTCCTTTTTTAGTTATTTTTTTGTTGTTGCATTTCTGTTGCAATAGAAGAATATTTCTTAGAAAATCTAAGGTGGCATGCTGATCAGTTGAATGGTATAGTATAGGGATTTAATTATATTAGCGTCTTATATATGGCCCCGTCATTTCTGGTATTTCTATGAGTAAAGCTGATACCCTAGGAGCATGGCTGACATTCTAATCTACATTAGAACTCATCCTCCCTTGTTCTATCTTAACTCGAAATGTAGTTGAAGCATTAAGCAGCTCAGACTAACATGAACGATTAAGACAATGGTAATGGAGGTAACTTTGCACATCTTGATCCCTAGTACTTTGGCTTTAAGCAATTATACCAGCCTGAATTATTGATGTTAAGGCTTCTTGTTGTAATAAAATATATGAAATGAGGGATAATAAACAAACATGTCGACTATAATCTTGTGATAGCAGCCTTAAAATTATTTGGTACCAAAGTATTAGGCAGATTATAAAAGAAAATGCAACTAGAAAAACCTTTGTAATACACGATATCATGATAGGATATATCCTTGTTGCCACATATTGTGCATATGGAACAATCAATTTGCATTCCTATTCCATTACAATTCCTAACATGAGGTTGCAGGGCTTAGGCTCATTTTGATGTCCAGCTACGGCATTGCCAGATTATAATGTTCTTTATCAGGAAGGATTCTTCAATATTTGTACTTTCAGAATATAGGTAATTTAATATATCCAATCTCTTAATGCTTTCTATGAGGTATAGAGTAAAATGAAGAGTAATATTGGAGCTGGGGGATTACCTCCACTGAGGCAAAAAACATAGCAATGCTACATCAACCCACATTGACGCCTGAATACATAAAACTTGGAGCGCGTAATATGGACAACACAAGCAAGTCAGAAGTCTGGCTGTTCTCTACCAATAACAATGTTATACAGTGGGCCTTAACGCTTTAGCTATAATTATATCCAGGTAAGATGATATTTCCTGTTACATATATTGACGTTTATTTTTAATTTAAAGTAAAAGGTGTTATTTCTAGATCATGTAGAAAACCATACACACAGGGTATGAAAATCACTCTATGGTGCGAGGTTACTTTTATTGAACAATTGTTGGCATTAGATTCTAAACACATGCAGATGTAATCCAATTATTGTTCTCTGCTACATTCCCATGCAATAAGTGAGTCCGGACAGATTTTGCTGTGATTTTACTGTCTACGCTCTCACTAAAATGCAGCGTAGGCCTTTATCAGAGTACTATAATACGAAAACGGCTGAATCATTTTGCTCAATTCTAATAGGACAGCATCTATGGAAGTAGATACTGCAGTATCTCTTACTTGTGAAAAATACATTTTCCTCCTAAGGCCAGGATGCTTCTATTCTTGTTGTGATGCAGAAATAAAGCAATAACGAGCTACTTGCTGGTAAAAAGATTTAATTTTTCCCCCTAACTGACATTGTATAATAGGGCATCTTGACTATACACTGTACATCTAAACGGTAAAAAAACACATAGTAAAGTGATGTAGTAATAGATTGCTGGATGTTGCAGATTAGAAGAACTGAGACCAGATTATAGAACAGATTACCTGCATCTTGTACAAGTATGAGATATGACTTACATATCAACTTACCGAAAGATTAGCCCCAAATAGCAAAGAAGTGCACCCGGTATAGCACACGTCCCTTAATAGTCCATTAGCTACACTCCATAAGCTCTTGTCAATTGCACTATGAGAGTACAATTTACAAGTGACACCCTTATATTGGGTGAAGGCAGTATGGATTTACATGTATATACACACAGTAGTACCCACATGGCAGCCAGGGGTACAGCCATATGCCCTTGATAATTGCTATTGACCACCCTTGCTAACAAACCCTGATTACTCATCTAGCACTTTAACGATTGCGCTAGACATAGCAGGTTATTTGTCGCTATAATGCGGTATTGCAAAATTGAGAAGAATCTCCGCAGCTGATGTATCGCGCAGACCTTTTCGGAGTGTATCAACCAAATGGTGTTGTCATGATGCATGAATGCACCTCTGGTGAGTTACCCACCAATGCTGCATTTCTGCATCATAGTTACAAAAGGGCAGAGTGTAGTTCAGCACTACCAGCCCTTAAAAGGTTAGATTAGGTAACATATTGATGCTGGAGCCTTGGTCACGTGGTTACTTCCATTACAGGTCTCAAAGCCTGCATTAGGAGGGATCTATACATTTTGTTCTCCACAGGAAGTCTATTCATGCAGCTTTTTTTGTTTCTATGGTGAGTGTGGATAGGGGTAAGTCCTTTCAGCTAGGCTTACTTATGGCTTAGGTGATATCAAGGGCAGAGAAGGCAATATAATATATGGCCATATTCATAAGAGGCAGTGAACCAGGCCTTGTTCGAATTGGGTACAACTAAGCTCTTTCCTGTGAAAAATACATTGTTCTTCTATACTAGATCTAGGGCCTATATAAGCATAAAGCAGGATGCTTCATTCCTTAACGTGATGCAGAAACACATCATTTGCGAGCTGCTTGCTTATGCTGTACTCATACATCAAGTTTTTTTGGGGTTTTTTTTGCTTTTAATTCCATTGGCCATACGTTTATGGTAAAAGGGATTTCTCTTTTATTTCCTCCATAATTGACCTTGTATAATAGATTATCTTGACCATACGTCTAAACCAAATATAAAAGTGATGTAGCAAAGCCCCATATAATAGTTTCAATGCATCGTTGCCTCAATGCAATAAGGTTTTAACTGATGTTTTTTTTTTTACTCTTCTGTTTTATCATATATTGCCCCTTATCTACCTATTCTGAAAATACTGAAACTCTGTCCTTAAGATGCGTGCCTACGGGCCCCTATGCAATATTGTTGTATCAACTTGGTGCTATAGTAATTGGAACACTTCCTTTGCCCTGCAAAACTTGAAAATGCACGTATTACCCCGGACCAAAATGCAGTAGAAATGCAGCACTAAAGCAGCTGGGAAACAGTGTGGTGTGACAGTAGTGATTCAGTGTGAAAGCAGCATCAGAAACAGTATTGTATCAGCATCTACTGTCATTCTACTGCTCAGCACCACAAAACCTGCAGCAGTGGTACAGTAGTAGAACAGTAGTATTAGCAGCATGCAAGCAGTATTGAATCAGTTGTCCCAATTATGTAAATTAGATGGCAGCATTTGAACAGTATCTACTTATTTAATGCTGCATGACCATATATGGGATTGGGGCAGTGTTCAATCAGCACTACTGCATGGCTGCTGCTATAGCAGTAGTTGAGCAGTAGATCATACTGAAAACTACTGCTGGGGGCAGGTAGAAGCATAAAAGAAGCAGCCGCTGTTCCAGTACTGGAACTACCAATGCCTCTCTAGGTGGTCCTTGCTGGATTTGAACTTGGGATCTTCTGATTACTCTACCAACGTATTAGCCCCCTGAGCCACCGCCCCATCAGCTATGTGGAGCGGTTACTACTTCCTAGTAGTGCATGCAAATCATGTAGGAGGGGGCTAGGGCAGTATTGATTCAGTAGTATTGGGTAACTCTTACCATAGGGAAAGGGTAAGAGTAGACATATCTATAGAGTGCTGCTATAGTATAATGCCTTTCGGTTTACTGATGTTAAGGTGATGAGGCAAGCACTTTGTAATTATCAATGATACATGGATACTATGAAAAAAAAAATATGTCATGATGGGGACCAAAAGAATACTTGATGATTCAGTATATTTGTACCCTATATAAAGTCAGTGAGTAATTCCTCACTTTCATACACCCCAATATCCATGTATATCCATTACTGGCACTGAATAAGATATTCATATGCAAAGGGGTGAAGTATGCTTGTCTCCACAAACACTGGATAGTTTCATTATTACATTACTGAATCTTTTGATTGCTGTTCACAACCATACGGACATTCACACTATGGACTGTCTTAGAAGCATCAGGTAAATAATCCGTGAATAGACAGTCATACCAGTAGATGGTCAGTAGACTGCTGCATCTATGCTGCTGCACAGAGTGTATAATTTCTGGAATCTATTAACATTCAGTTGAGAGTCAGTAGACTACTGATTCTAGCCTGAAATGCAGTGCATATTCAGTTGATAGTCAGTACACTACTGAGTCTAGACTGAAAATGCAGTGTAGAGTCAGCTGTTTCGGAAGTATTTCAGCAGTACCTACTGCAATATGCAGTTGTTGATCAGCATATTCTCAGTAGCCACTGATAGGAGAAGTAGATACTGCCTTCTGGTCCGGGACTGTATTGCTGCAATTATGCGACGGCATGGTCCCTGGAGTTACTAACTGAAAGGTTGTCCACACTAATACGCTTCCTGCATAACTACTCAAATGCCAGAAGGGGCAATTTCTGGCATTTGAAAAAGTCGATGATTAGGATTAGGAAGGTGTGGTTACAGTGTGAACAGTGACCTTTGCTTACTTCCTGGGTACCCCTTTTTATATGACCAAGAGTCATCAGTACCGCGGTAGTCAAAGTTTTTCCTTCGCGTAAAACATAAAAAAAGCTATAGCCTATTTAGTATAGGATATACACGGCAGGGATATGCATACATGTACATTTGCTCAGGCATAAAGTTGGCAAAAGTAAATGGAACCTACAGGGTTAGTGCTCTGTAGTGAGTTTACAATATTCTCTGAACACTGTTTGTTTGGTGTCCATATGTTGCCAGTAGTACCCTACAGTACACTAGCCAAATGAATTCTCAACATACATATTGTGATACTGTTTTCTCTTAAAGGAAAAAGAAAGAAATCGAATTATAAGAGACTTGCAACAGGTTTTACTATCTAAGTCAGCTTTTTATACAAGCCCAGATACAACACCTGGGTGCCTAATTAAAACTTCTGATAAGTCCTCTGACGGTCACATTGTGCATTAATGAATAGTATCCTTATTTGACATGATGATGCAGAAATGCAGTTCTGGCAAGTCACTCACCAGGCTTAAATTCATGCATCAGGCTGGCCCTACTGGATAACCCCCCACCCACCTGAACGTACAGAAAGTTTGCTGCATAAGATAGTCCTGAAAGGGTTAACATAACGGGCTGATCAATTGTGTATACTTGATCCTCAGGTTATCAAGAAGGGTTATTATCGATGACAAGTATGGGTTATTGTGGATTTAACGGGTTGGATTGTGTGGCTACGGGAGATCACCATAAAAGTTCTGGTCACCCAACAATTTGGCTCACTCTTATGCTAAAACCCCCACCCTGAAATTTATAGTATTGGTACATCTATTTATTTACATCAATAGTTATCCCTCATACATGTATATTTCAGACACCTAACCAATAGGAAAATCAACCACATCAAACAAGGTAGAACCCCAATGGGCAGGTTGTTAAGATATATCTATAGGGATGGTATACGGATAAAAAGTTATAATATATGAATTCGTTCAATTTTTCTCACAGCCAATCGAGAATGTTCGGAATGTTTATAAGATAAATATGCCACAGCCATGAGAAAGACTGATACTAATCTAGATACAAATTGAATCAAATACAAAATGAATTAAGATGCGCCTAAACGTGTCAAATCATCCATGAATCCCCAACTTACAACTTTGTAGAGAGTTGAGTTCTTTTCTCATCGCCTCTAATGAAATATAGATATTTAAGATTAGCCAAGTAACAAATCTATGGCCTTGTCCTAGGACTTGCCAGAAGCCAACCATTCTAAGCCAAGTAAAAAAATGAGAGTACCTTCTAAATCCAACATTATTCACTTCATGTAAATGTCTCTGATAATGATGAAAGCTAAGACTGTCTTCGAAATCCAACGTTGTAAGAGACCACCAATTTATTTCATGATTTCAAAGTAACGATTAAGGATTGGAATCTGACAGATTCCATTTACCATCGTGGCGCTTAAAATGCAATTTGAACGACCATTGAGAGGTTGTGGAATACCCTGTGGGTGCAGCCATTGCTGGGGCTGGTGACCAGCAAGTTATCAATGATAAAGAAAATTACCAGATGGGTACCAGTTGCATCCTAAGAATTCCACAGTAAAAAGAGGGAACTATTTCATTGCTTTCGTACATCCCGCTATGATCGCTTCCATGGCAGCCCTCAAGGGGTAACAGATAAAAAAAAAGCGCCTCAGGCCCTTCACTAACATCTGCACAGGAATGGAGTTCAACAGTTTTCTTTCTACAGATTCCTTTTTTATTAAATTAATTTGGAGTCAGTGACAGTTGCATGAGCTGCTGAAATCCTATACTCGTATTTTTGTTTCGCAATCATGCCATTGCCATTATGACATGCGAGAATGTCAACATCTCCGAACAACCTGTGCAAGAAATAAAGAATTACCAACTTTTGGAAAAGGGTAAAACGTAGAATAATTAGTTGTCCAGAAGCATGTCACCATTATCCAACTCAGGCCAGAAAAAAAAGAAGTTTATCTACAGATTGCGTGCAGCATATTTAATGAAATACTTTTTGTTTTTTTGAAAGTTAAAAAAAAAATTATAAAAGAAGTAAAAGCCTATAGATTTAGATCATCTCACTTTCTTGGAGATTTCTCTCTGTAATGTTTGGTGATTCATCCAAAAATATAATTTGACTGGTGATTTAGGGCAGGGGTTTATATTTTCATATCCTTTATAACAATTTAGGCAAAACATTATCTCCTCAGGCTAAGTGAGATTTATGTATGGCACTGGACAGAGAAATAAGCTGTGGTTTTTAGACCAACCTAGAGGCCTGCTGCAGCTTATATGGGATTCACATTAACTCAGAGTATGGCTTATTCAAGGGAATAGCTTATTACATAGGCGGGCTTCCCTAGCCCACTTAAAAGGGTCTATATCTCCTCTTTCATATCCCCTCAGATGTGTGGTGCCCATATGTGCGGGCACCGACACATTTCTCTGTGAAACTGTGTAATGTAATTCACGCCAAGACCTTAGCTGTCGAAAATAATGGCATTAAACATCTATTACCCACTCACTCACTTAAAGTGTGTATATTCGCTAGCAGATGACCCATTTTTCAATTCCCTACCCTTGTCCATCTCTATAATATTCTATATCATCTGTGAAAATTCTAAACTCCTGTGTGGAATATTTTTGCCTTAAAACAGTAGATTCCCTTGTCCTGTATTAAATTTTGGTCCAAGAAAAATACCGGTTAACAATCAACACCATAGCCATGTAAACAGTAGTTTTAATTGTAATAGTTCCCAGTAGGTGACAGTGCTGCTCTGTGCTCTCACCATGTCCATGTCTGGCAAAGGTACTCTCCAAGCATGACTGGGGTATGCTATGCCTATAAAGGCTTTTGTAGAATCTGCTGTGAATCTGCTGGGAACATAACATCATCTCAGGATCATGGTGTCTTGGTGGTTTCCTGCCAGAAGGCTGCATTATGTGCTTCATGACAACTCTTAGTTCAGGTACATAGACCAGTCTCTGGTGATTGCTACTTAGTCAGATCATGAGAGGACAAAATATGAAGCTTTTTTGGACATGTTTTAAAGGATATATCTGTTTGACCCTTTAGCGAGTATACACACTTTAATATAGTACAGTACTATGCTACCAATTTTTCTACGCGAGGATTTACTTAATCCAGATGTTATGCAAAGAATGTTTGGCCAAAATTTGTCCTTCAGATGTTTTGTTAAACCACCACCTAAACATCAGACAGGCAAGAAGGTAAAGAACATAATAGCATAGGTAATGAAAATTAACAGGGCGGTGAGTGCTTAATCTGCAGTTATGGTCATTAACCCTTTAAGAGCTGCGATTGCAGGAGTGCATCATGGCCATCGGTTGGCATGATACACCAATGAAGTGCTGGCGAGCAGACTCACAAACACTTTATGGGTGCATCATGCCGCCCCTCCAGGACTATATATCTTAGATCAACTGGGCATACAGAGGACGTCTGTGGAGGTTTTCCAATCCAGTCAGGCATTATCATATGTTTGATCTTCCCGCTTGGATCTGATCAGCCCTAGACACCCATTGAATTGGGCCATCTACAGCCACCATGTGTCAGTCCGATCTTAATCTATTAGTTAGAACTAACGAGACGCGATCGGGGACTCGTGGGAGGAGGACGGCGTCGTGAGGTGGCTCTCCTGGGACCTGGATTCACTCCTACCGACTTACCCCCCCCCCCCCCCCCCCCAGTTGGGATATTGTCACTTGGCGGTGGACGTAGTCTCAGTGCATCCCACCCAGGCAATTCCCTTTCAGGATGGCTAGGTGTTTGGAGGCTTGGTTTTACCGCTAGACTTAGGTCGGTTAGGTAAAGAACAAAGCCTTGCCTGACCAGCCTACTTTCCCTCCCTCACCAGGAGTCTCCGACCGATTCTCTGGGGCCCTGTGAAGAGTTTTGTCACCTTAAAACCTGCCGGAACTTCAATCTCTACATCCTTCATATACCAGCTCGCCACACGAAGCTTCACCTGCACCTGCTTCAGCACCCATCTCATCACATCGCGTCACCTGCCATCTCAAGACATCACATCTCAGCATACCGCACCTGACATTTATCAGCATTTACCTGACCAAATATTAGATAATTCACGGGGTTCACAAAAAAAATTCATTCACTCTGAAGCGAGGATGGTTAAGAATTTCGCATGAAATCTTGACAATCACCCCCTGAAAATAATCAAAATACCATTTTCAACTGACTTATAACTGGCTTTTCCCAAAAATATCTTTTTAGCTGACTTTTAACTGACCTTTAAAGAAATTAAGTGGGTTTAACTGACTTTTAACTGACCAGTGGGAACCCTGTTAACATAATTGGTGGTCTGGATAATACCCAGACCTTCAATTAAATTTCACAGATAGTATAAAACTTCTTCCTTCTCGAGGAAATGAACCAATACCTGGGACTAATGAAAAACTGTTGTGCCTAGGTGATGCTATTCACCCTACTGTTTTTGACCCTAACCAAACCCTTTGCCTAAGGACTTCTAGTTCTTGTCATGATGCACTGGTGCGTAACTCGCCGGTGTGTGTTCCCTGCTTCACACTGGGGTGAAGATGAAAGAGCTACACAAAACTTCTTTTTTTTTTGGGGGGGGGAACAAGATCGGTTTATACCTACAAATGGAATTTCTCTTTTTTTAAATGTTTATTTTGGAATCTGGTTACACAGTTCTGTTCAGCCCTTATGGAACCAGTTGGTGAGCGAGTGATACTCTTTATATTCTTTGAGACAAACTGGTACAAAGAGTAAGCTAGGCTACTTCAGCACACCAGACCTCTCCCAATGGTCTCATAGAAGGAATTAATATAGCACAAAACGCGATAGTACCAATTGGAACATGTTCATTTTCTAAAAATCACCCCAGAATTAATAGATACATCCTTTCTTCATAATATAGGCTGACTTAAAATATGAATTGACCACGAAAATTTTGAGCACTGGACTATCGCGTATAAACACCCTGATTCTGCCTAAATCTGCACTGAATAAAATGTAGATTCACTATTTCCAATCTAACCCTTGAAAAAATGGGTAAGCACTTTGAGAAATGCCCTCCTGGTATTTTATCCAAAGCAGCAAATGTTCAACAACATGTATAGTGTTTTTATAATTATTGGCATTATTTTCAACATGGTTATTGACCATTCAGTGTGCATGCAGTATTCAATTCTGACCACAATCGTATATGACTTCTGGTTTTCTGTGTGATTTCCTTCACTGAGACCCAATGGGCCCTGTGCAACACCGATCAACACACAAGGTGGGGCTGCAGGCAATGCTCCCTGCTTCCTCCCTGTACACTGATCAGCCTGTGGGTGTTCCGTCCCTCCACAATACCAATCTGGCCCCAGCTCGACCACTAGTGTGAGTCATCTCTGGCACCTAGCGTTTGTGAGTAAAAGAAGTTTTTTCCGCTGGTTGCTGTAGTGCTTATTTGTCGGCAGGTACCTCGCGTAGTAATCCACCCAGAGAATGGGGACCATCATCCCCATACACGAGAGAGGTATTCCCTAGAATCCTGACCGGGCGAGACTGCCACAATACAGTATTATGGAGGGAAGGAACACCCACAGGCTGGTCAGTGTATTCTCCCTGCCACAGTGTATTTGTTCATGGCTTTAACACTAGGTGTCAGCATTCACAGGCTCAACACCCAGTCTCTCTGAAGAGAGAAGGAACTTCTAGAAGGATTTTCAACCCATTAACTGATTAAGAGTTTAGATGAAGCGCGTTTTACACTTTATAAACAACTTAAACGTCACATTCAAGCTGTCTTTCAACAATCTCTAGAAAATATCTCTATCTAAATTACAATACCCATGCCACGTGAATGGGTGCTTTCACAGAATCTCATTTGGACGAGAAAGAATATTAACAAAAAAAAAAAAAAAAAAGAGAGGGGGGGGAAAAACAAAGAAAAAAAAAACCAGATTTTTCTTGGTTGAATATCAGATGAATATAATGGAAAGGTAAATCAATGAAAAGTTCTCCTTGTACGCTCATTTTCAGCGTGATTGAAACAAATTCAACTAAAGAGGAATAGCAACGTCCATAGCTTGCATGTGGACGGGGGGGGCGGCGCAGTTGGGCAGGTTACTATTTTGACAATGCAATCAATAAAACATCATATTGAGGATTTTTCACCTTTTAAAGGAGTGTCCGATGTAAACTTTTCATCAATCCTTAAAGTATTTGTATAGCTCTGTTAGGGAAAAACAGGGTTGACCATATGATGAAAATGTCGAAAAGTGATTCAAGGATTGAAATGGATTGAAATCAATGAAAATAGTCCTATAGCAAAGCAAATACCGGTAAAGGCAAAAGAGCAATTCTATAGGTGTGCTTGCTTTTCATTGTTGTTGAGAAGAGTATAGCATACTGGAGGATTTTTTTTTTGCAATTGCAATCCAGAACATGTTGCTGAACACATTTCTCAGTCGCGTTAAGATTCAGCATTCATTGACATTGTATGTAAATTATTTAAACAAGGGAATGTAACTTGTAAAAAGAACCAATGCAACATCCACATGCCATAGGCTCTCATGCCGCCTTGTTCTGTTAAAAAAAAAAAGAGGATTAATCAAGTCTTAGATGGAAACTATCAACATTTAACACACCAGGGGTCCACCAACCAAAGCTAAAAGCAGTTTTCCCGATAAGGATCTTGTCCATAGAACAGCTGTTAGATACAATTTTTGGTTCAATTTTAGAGAGTAGTCTAAAGTGAAAATTTCATGAAAACTTGTTTATAATATATGTGTGTGTGTGTGTATATATATATATATATATATATATATATATATATATATATATATATATATATATATATATATATATATACATATATATATTTCTTTTGTTTTACTTCTTGTACCCTTTACATCATTCCAAACATACTTCTTGCCAACCAAAATGTGTTTCATCTTAATCATATTCTTAAGCATTCTGGATATTTATCTGCAATGGCTAAGAGCATCTATGTATCTCTTAGCGCAAAAACTGCTTGGGGTTTTCCATATAGAAATAATGTTGGGTTATAAATGCTTAAATATTAACAGTAACCATGTCCTTAATTATACATAGCTAGGGTTATTAAGAAAGTCTAATTGCATGGGGATGGAATGAGGGTAGCAGGGCTATTATTATAAGGGGCGGGATTTCATTCGCTAACCAGAGGTGGTCTTACCATGTTACGTTTGGCGCGTCCATGGCTCACTTTCCGACGAGGCATTTGAAGCTGATAAAGTACGAACACCACAAAGTAAGACACATATTTAATATCAAACACATGAAGATCGCCAAAGTACTATATCAAACATGCAATAGACTCCTGCTGAGTCAATGAGAGGGAATTTCCAAATATATTTGGATCAAGGATTTTTCTTAAATGGGATCAAAATTATTTCATTTGATAGCCAAGAAGATATTTTTTGACATAAGGAAATCACACAGATACATGACCATAT
Source organism: Acholoe squamosa (assembly GCA_949317995.1). Lineage (NCBI taxonomy): Eukaryota > Metazoa > Annelida > Polychaeta > Phyllodocida > Polynoidae > Acholoe > Acholoe squamosa. Next base: position 31,037,153 of record OX439049.1, on the reverse strand, counting down.
AATGGATAGATATAAATATATACTTAGAATGTAGAATAGGTTCACTTGGGTTTGGGTACAATATACTGTAGTACATATGAATAGATATACACTTAGTATAGATCAAACTGTACATATGACATGTATCTAAATATAGACAATGCACAACAATTAAACAAACAACAAATGTAGGATACATGAATAAAACAATATATACGTTTTATCTGTCAGGTCTGACAGAAGACAAACACTACTAGTATTCAACAATACAGATTTCTTTTTAAAAAATCACAATCCTGTGAACAACATACCTATCAGTCTACCACTTGATGTAGTTTTCTTTGGTATTATTAGCAAATCCAACTTAGCATTAAAAAATCCAGGATTGTGTGAGAGAGCATAACATAAGAATGACGCCTTTGAGGTGGGTGCCAGTCTGTCAGGTTCTGTTTCTGTTGGTACCTAATGATGTAGACTAGAGTGGTCATTGGACACTTAAGCATATCTCTAGTTGTCAAGGTCTACCACTCCATGGTCGCTACATCCGCAACTGATTAGGCTAATATTTTGTGTAGCTACATTCATACCATCACTTAGACGAGACACAGCAAATAAATTGATCCAATTATCATTCTCTCCATGCAAAAAAAAAAAAAAGGCTAGGAATGCAGTTCATAAAAACAGATCTGCAAATTCCTGACGAGTAGAAAACTAAGCCCCATCCCTCTCATTATAAGTGACGAATCACATGACTGATCCAAGCAGAGGGATCTGAGGAAAACTGAGTAAACTGATAAAACTGAGGGGTTTGCAAGTATGAAAAGGGGTAAAAAGAATACAATATTGTGTCTCCACAGGGTCATTTGTGGCGAATTTGACAGAATAATTAACCCCCGCTTCCCTATAAATCCGTTTAACAGATTGTTCATTTTTTAACAACGGGGGGGGGGGGGGGTTGGTGAGTTTTCATTTTTATCCCTGAAAATATTTTCCGCCCCCCCTTTGAGAGGTGCCAAAATATTTTTGGCCCCCCCCCCCTCAGGAGGGGTCAAAATATTTTGCGCCCCCCCAACATCGAGTTGTGTTGCACCACATTGCATCATATCACACTCAATTGTATTGTTTTACTGAAGTATAAGGTAAAAGGATCACTTCCCAGAGTTATTATCATCAATTTATTATTTTTCTATTGGAATGCAAGAAATTGAAAAGAGGGTTCCACTTCTCAAGACCAATTTCATCAGTAGCTGCAGTGCGAGTCACACACTACTTAGCCTTATGTCTTTTGTTTAACAAGCAGCCAGGACAAGCTAAGTATAGGGTGGTCTGGGGGCATCACCTGCCCCAGTCAAACAGTTTTATAAATCTAGAGCCTAAATTTATGCATTCTGGTGGTTTTTGAGGTTTCCCTATACCCTCTGTTTAAAATTCTACTATAGGGACCCTTCATACAAAATGTTTGAATGGGATCTCATCCCATGGATCTGGATGAATCACAAGATTGATTTCTGTGGTCTTAGTTTAAAGCAAGCAAGCAAACTGTATTTGAAGGATCTTTTAAGTCTGAACCAACTTGCTGCAGACACACATCGGCCTTTATGACTCTTAACTATAGGGAATGGGAGATGGGCTGTTTTAGCACAGCCTTTGAAAATTTTGTTTGGGGGAGGGGGTAACCAAAGCAATCCAAACCTGCAAATCAAAAACTTTACCATTTACATGGGTTGGGGGTTTGGGTTTCTGAAAACGTCTGACCTCTTTATGTATGATGGATATCTTGCTATCCTAATGGAAATTTGAACCCTGGATACCAGAAGACTGCCAAGACATGAATTGATGTGCCCCTAGCCTTTCAGTTACTTGATTCTGCTGTAAAGTACTATCTGCAGATTTGTTCCCCAGGGAAATTTGGAAAATCTAGACAAGAATATCATGTATTCTCAGGTCAATTTGTGAGCGAATGGCCAGGCCAACTCTAAGTATGTGCATACTGCTTTCCAAGAAAAATGTTTAAAACTCTTGGGCATGTTTTTTTTTTTATTGTTAGTGTGATTAATGTGTGATAGAGAGTAAGAATCAGAGGGGGGTATGGGGGTATGTCCTCCAGGAAAATTTTGAATATTGAGAAGTCAAATGGTGCATTTTGGTGACATATGACTGGATGGTGCAGGGGGGCACACATCCCACCTGACCCCAAGGTTTTACTACCCCTGAATCATATACACTGTTTTTGGCTCAGGGAGCCTAGGGGTATATGGAGATGTCCCCCAGAAAAAATCTGAATATCGAGAAGTCAAATGGTGCAATTTGGTGATGTATGACTGGATGGTGCAGGTGGGCACACATCCCATCTGTACCCAAGGTTTTACTACCCCTGCATCATCAATACACTGTTTTTGGCTCAGGGAGCCTACGGGTATATGGAGATGTCCCCCAGGAAAATTTTGAATATCGAGAAGTCAAATGGTGCATTTTGTTGAGGTATGACTGGATGACCTAACTGGATGGGTCGGGTTTATCCCCGTCGAGTCCATCTCATATGGGTCTGTATGGTCTGGTTCTGTTCAGTCTGGATCCATCTGATTCTGTCCGGTCTGGCAGGGCTGGGCAGCTGTCGCCATGTAGCCAAAATGTGGTGACAATGGCCTTGAAAATGGCGACATCTACCTTCAGAATGTTCTTCAGACTCTGGGCTTTCCAATAGTGAAAGAATTTTTCAAATATTCCTAATAGAACCAAAGTTATGAAATGATTCACAGAAGTCACCAGAATGCATAATATTTTGACATGGAAAATTTCAAAATTTTCTTAGGAAAATGGCCCCAACCCCACCTCCCTATTCCAATCACTCAGAGCCGCTCAGTAATGAATTCTGATGTAAACTTGAATATTCCATATTTCATGTGATGGCTATATATAACATGTATTTAATTGTAACATTTAATAATGATAATATAATGAAAACTAACCAGATCAGTAACTAAACTGCTGGCCCTACTTTAATGAATTAAAGTTCTGGTTTGAATTTTCTTCATTGTTCATTCAGCACAAACCACCTGTATTATGGAAGTCAATCCATCATAGTGACAATTAAAATGTCATTGCCCATATATCATGTTATTCATGATTCAAGCCATGTGAACAAATGAAATGTTATTCATGATTCAAGCCATGTGAACAAATGAAATACCACCATTTTGGTGGATTTTGCTATGCGGGCGTTTAGGTGAACAATGAAGAAAGAGAGGACCTTCATTCCCACTGACAAGTTTAGTTCAGCATCAGTGGATTGATAAACTGATCCTCCCTAACATATGACTCAACATTCAATTCTTATACTGTCTCACAAATTAACAAAATAATCCATATTATATATATATATATATATATATATATATATATATATATATATATATATATATATATATACACACTCTGTCATCTAAATCTAAATTACATTTATGAGTTGATTACAGTAATATCTTTAGCATTTATAAGAATATCCCCAAGTTTAACCCAAGACTACAGGAACTCCACAGCAAGTAACTATTTAAACAGAGGTAGACACTATCTTTTCCAGCCACTGGCCAGTCCAGCCTGTAGGTTTAGAAATCTATGGGCTTGGAACTAAAGCTGCAGGCCCAGAATAGCCAGTTTAATCCTTTTTAAAGAGAAATTGATGATGGTCAATGGAATTAACCTTTATAGATGCCCCTCTGTAACCTTCTGTGGGCCATCCCTGACCCACAGGAAGGTAATTCTTGAGAAAACTATAGGCCCACAGCCAAAAGGCCCATGGCTCCCAGGCCAGCATTAGTGTCTACACCTGTTTAAAGATGTTAAGATTTCTTTGAAAATATCAATGTCAAAAGATGTATTATGAATTCTTGGAATGACTTCATAACTTTGATTCTAATAGGGATATTTGAGAAATTCTTTTGCTGTTGAAAAGCCCAGAAATTGGAAATTTTGAAAAAAATATTTTTGATAAATCTGCACCTGTTATACACTGGCAATTGTCACATGTCAAATTTTTGACAGAATGTCTCTTGTCACTTTCATCTTGTTTTCTCATGTCACATATCAGTTTTAAATGTCAGAATGTCACCTCAAAATGACCAAATGTCACCATGTCATTTTTAACCCCTTGGGGGCCACTATTTTGTGATGAATTGTTTGAGATATCAGGTTCTCAAAATGCAACACAATGCACCAAATGACCTCTAAAATCAAAAATTTTCCTCAGGGGCATGTTTACAGATTACACTAGTTACCATTATCAATTGCGAATTCAGTGCCCTTTTCTTGTGATGAGCCTATCACAGTGTTGCCGAAATGACACAAGCATTGGATCTAAATGGCCAGTGTCGGGCATATATCCCCCCTCTTATGTGCCCTAGAGATTCAGCCCAAAGGAGTGCCACAAGATTGCTTTATGGCTTATAATTAGTGGCGTGGAACCAGGGTGCAGGGGGCATATATATGCCCCCTCAACTTTTATGTTGGGGGATATGTTTTTGCCTGCCCCCAACTTTTTTTTCATATTTTTACTTTTTAGGACAGTATCACTCCACCATTATAGGGCCTACATTATCAATCCAATGGAGCAGGCAAATCATGCTATAAGAACTCATCAAACTGCAACATTTACTTCTAAAATTTCAAAAAATTTCTGTAGGGGTGGTGGTAGAGAATAATGTTGGGGGATAGCATTGGTGTGGGGAGAGATATGGGGGCCTAGGACATTAAGATCCCTGGTAGATCTGGGTTTCTTGGATAAGAGAGAGAAGGAAATTGTGTGCTAAGTTGCATCAGAATGCACCATTTACTTTCCAGACTTTCAAAATTTTTCCACCACCCTCACCCCTAAGTACTATGCTTTTTCAATATGGGTGCCCTCAGCTTAGACACAACTATCGTAAAAAAATATTTGAATGTAGCAAGTTTTCCTGGGGAGACCCCGCTACGACAATAAGTCTATTCAGTCTATAGTTTAGTATCTTTTGCAAGTATCAGCAGAAATTACCCACCCATCCCCCTTTGCACACCCCCCCCAAACTTTAAAATGCTTCCGCTGCCTTTATATGCAAGTTTTTCGGTCCTCGGCTACAGCCCGGCTAACATTGGCTCCAGGATTTTCAAATATGCCCAGCCCTGTCTGGTCTGGGTCTCATTGAAGTCTTGACTGGGTCTGTTGTGGTAGGTTCAGTCCAGATCCATTTGGTCCAAGTCCATTTGGTCCAGGTATTTCCAGTCCAGGTCTGGGTCTGTCAGGGTGGATCCATCCAGGGTGAGTCTGGGGGCAGTCCAGGTAGATCTGTCTTGTCCGGGTCAGTTCGGTCTGTGTGAGTCTGTCCAGATGGATCTGTCCAGGGGCAGTCTGGGTGGGTACAGGTCGGGCCATCCGGGTCAGGCCATCCAGGTCAGGTCAGGTATGTCTTGCTAGGCCCACTCCAGATGAGGGGAGAGATTTGGGGAAAGGTTAGGTGAAGAGGAGATGGGAGGAAAGGCTAGGGAGAGAGAGAACAGACCATGACATATATGCAAATTCCGAATGCGCAAAAAAATCGAGGCATTAAAAGTAAAGACTCTTCTTTGATTTGCTATTGATAGGTTAAAATGGGGGGGGGGGGTATGGGGGTATCTTGCCCAGGACAATTTTGAATATTGAGACGTCAATTGGTGCATTTTGGTGCTTTTTCAGGGTGGCTGATGCCCTTGTATCCAAATCTTTCTAAGACCCCACCATATATATAAAATGGTAAAATGATATCTCATGGGATCTGGACAAAGATTGACCCTGAGAGATCTCAGAATAAAGGAGAAAACTGAAAAAAATGAGGAGTTTGCTCACATGTATGCATGAGCCATCTGTAACAGGCGTCACACATACCACAGAGCTCTCATGTTCTAATGGAGCCAAAGAGTGAGACTTTTCCCTGAAGCTTGGAATTTTCTAGATTTCCGAGATGCATTGAAATAAATGCAGTTTCAGGGGGTCTGGGGGTATGCCCCCAAGAAAATTTGCAGAAATATGGAAGTTCATTTGTTGATTTTTAGAGCAATTTGGTACATTAAACCGAGGATAGATGCTCAAGTTCACTACATAAGTATATACTGAAATTACAAAGTCTAAAATGAGAAACAGGCTCCTCAGCGTGAGAGAGTGAGACAACCCCCAAATGTGTGAGAATCACGCCAGATGCATGAGATTCACGCCAGATGCTTGAGTGTTGAGAGCTCTGCATATAATCTTGTTGGAAGTATGATTCCCCTGAAAAATTTAGAAATTTTAGAAAGAAAATGGTGCATTCTGATGCATTGTAAAGTTATCAGTATAAACTTTCTCCTTCTGCAAGTAATATATTGAGAAATTATCCCCACTACAAATTGGGTATTTACGGCAAGTCACATCAATTCGTGCCTCATTGAGAAGGGTCTAAAAATTTTACGCCCCCCCCCTCAAGAGCAGTCGAAATATTTTTTGCCCCCCCCATCAGGAGAGGTCAAAATATTTTACGCCCCCCCTCAAACTCACCAACCCCCCCCTGTTGTTAAAAAATGAACACTCCCTTAGCGGGGTATCTATTCAAATTTTTCTCCAAGCATATTCAGCAAAAAGAGAAAGTAAAACAATAATTCATATTTTCTTCATTGGCCGGTAATATATAGCTTCACTAATTGAAAACCAAAAAGATAAAGCCCAGTACAAGCACCGTGCACTTTTGGCACTGCATGCTGTATGTTATATTTCTAAAAAATATAGAAATTAAAAGTTTAGACTCACCTTTCTTGACTCAGCTCATGAAGCTGACGTCTACTTTACCACTTCTTCTAATGACGGCGATGAACAACTGCAACTGGCGCGTTGTGATGTCAGCGCGGTCAGTCAGGCCATAGTAACCGGCGTGCTTATTCCTTATTGGACATTTTGGTACACCGCATAGTGGTAAACAACCTACCCCCAAACAGCTCTGAAAAAAGGAATATCATTATAGCTGTTAATAATTTTTTAGAGGATTCATATAGATCTGATGGCATTATTCCATGAAGCAGTGCAATCAAGCAACATAAAAGTACTGTATAATGTACTACCGGTAGTGCACCATGCTACAGTAGTATCTCACGTATAAGGCGCATCCCACATATAAGGCACATCCTGAGTTGAGGACAGACTGATAAGGCCCAGCTGGAAGTTGATATTTACCAGTTTAGTACAAATCTAATGTAACTTCACTAACTTCCCCCTGCCTATAAGGCACATCCTCTCTTTTGGAAGATTCTATAGGGTGCAGTTAGGCAGAGGTACTGGAGTAACGTCGAGAATCAGGGGTGAGAAATCCTGAAACCGATTTTTTCTGAAGCATATTGTACCATCTCCCCTGGAATTTTAGTCTATATTTTTAGTTTATAGGGAATTGATTGAAATAGTTACGTAGACACTTCATATCACCTTATATTTATAATGGGAAGCTTAGAACGATTCAGATGCTTTATTATCTCTAAGTTGGCTGACATTAGAACCAACATTAGGCAAAATTCAAAGACCCCCCTCCCCCCTCATAACTGCTAATTCATTTTCTCAGCGGATTTGCACAGATCTCAGGAATGGTCATGGAGAGCATTAAAACCACTGAATTCAGCGTTCCAAATGAGTTTTCACACCCCTGAGAATGTAATAAACCAGTCGATTGATATCTGTAGTCAGAACAACAATGCAACTTGTCCAAACGGCAATTTGGCCAATGAGTAGGATTTCATCTTGGATATGTCTGCGCACTTTCAGGGGTGGGCAGCTGTCGCAATATAAATCTGAAAGAATTTTCTCAATATCCCTAGTAGAACCAAAGTTATGACCTTTTCAATACATGCCAAATCTGAAAGAATTTTGTAAATATTCCAACTAGAACCAAAAAATCTAAATACTCCCGACTGTGATTTCACCTTGAGGTCTAAACAGCTAATGATTAAATTCTCACTATTCTAACTTTTGCTCTTTCTAGAATTGATACCTGTTCAGATTATAAATGAAGAATCTGAAAATTTTCTTGGAGCAATATGCCTCCAAAACCTTAAGTTTATGTCAATTTTAAAAGCAAAAAGTCAAAACACACCTATTTTAAAGGTAAAATTTAGAAAAGTTCTTGCAGCAATTTTCTACCTAAATGCCCTAAACACACTAATGTTTTGAGGCAGAATCTGAAAATCTCCTCACAGTAATCTCCACTTAAATCCTCTAGAACATGAACTTTAGAGGTAAAACATAAAACTTTTTTTTATTTGGGGGGGGGGGGGTTGATCTGGACTGTACCTCCCCGAGCCCCCAAAAGACACCAATTATGACAAGTACAAGCTGACAAATTTTTAAGAGCAATTTGCCTACCAATCCCAATGAAAATGCATTGCTACAATGATTCGTACATTTGCTCCAGCACTTTGCGATCTGCCCACCCCTGAATTTCGTATTGATTAACAAATGAAAACATTATGTCACAGCATTGCATGTAGGATATTTTGTTAATTAAAGAGTTTGTTTAGGACTCATTGAAAAGAAAAAAAAAGAATTATGAAGCATGCAAGTAATACTATGAATTCACCAAGCCACAGCTTATACACAGTAGGTCAATGTGACTTAGAGTTTAGCTCCATGTGACTTAGAGTTCTAGTATTTCATGTATAGGCTTTACCTTAAATCAGGGTGCAGTTTATATGTGCTGTATTTCATTTTCTGGTATTGAGTTATTATGGTACATGTATATTCATACTCCCAAGCATGGCCGTTAGGATTATTTCAACAGATTTTAACAGAAGATGTGACCATTCACAGAGGTTGGTTGATTATCTACTGGTATACCAATGGACTTGTGCAGTAGAATATGGTTTACCCTACCAGCTAGTTAGGCGACTTAAGTCTGCAGCTACTAAAGCAGAGGCCCGGTGAACCACTCTACCTGCATCATGGTCTATTGATTTCTTATTGATCTAGCTCTAGCAGCCATCATATTGATTAGTTTTCCCAAATCGATTGCTTCACTCCTTTTTTCCTTATTTTTTTGCCCCGAATAGCACGGTTGAATCAATACTGGTCTCAGGTACAGAGTAGGAGTTGGCACCGTACCTTCTGCAGCATTCATGCGGTACAGTAATAGGCACGGCTTATAAATACGCACCGATAGAGCCATGCTGTGCCTTATAGAATTTACCTAAAGTCAGGGTGCACCTTAAATGCGATGATTTTATATTTTTGGGACAGTAGGTCTAGTAAACCTGCGCATTATACACAAGATCTTTGGTATGGTGCACCCCCTTGGTATTTAGGTGTGTTTCTGCTAAATTATCCAACTCAGTCCTGACTTAGGGAGTGGTCATCTTTTAACAACGGGGGAGTGGGGTTAAAAAATTCCCACCCTTTTTAGCAAAAAGCCCGAATAAAAACCATAAAACCCACGTACTCAGAGGGGGGTTTATGGTTATGCAGTTAGGCCATTTAATTCTGATAACTTGGATTACGGATTTTTTTCACTAAATTCTTTTGTCGGCCATCGGTAGATTTGGTTTTGTGAAAAGTGTCCTAAGCCCCTACCTGACTAGCAATATATCCCATCGGCCAGAATAAAAAAAATATATAAAAAAAAAGAAAAATAAAAAAAAATGGCATGGAAATGTCACTTATACCAAAGAGTAGCTCTGCTTGATCTCATACCTTGCGAGATATTAACCGCCAGCATGATGACCCATCATCCCCATCATGGGGGGGGGGCAGTTATTATGTAATTCACCCTCCCTTAAAAAGTCTACACTGAATGAATTAAGGAAAATTATCTCATTGCTCAATGAATAATGCATTCTGCTAGATTGGTGTATCTCAGTATTGGAACACACACTGGTCATAGCATTCCACCCAAAATAGGGGTGCGATTTCTGCCTCCTTCTCTTACAAAAGTTAAAATGACTACCGGTACTCCCAAACCCTACACTGGCTACAGGTAGGCAACGCAAAGGTTAAGAAGTGCCACACCCACATGTCATGGCACATGCAAAGAGTCAGATTGATAATCAGTACGGGAGTGGTCATTATCTATCAATGGGGGGGGGGGGCGAGGTCATGCCGACTCACAAAAATCCCCACCCCCTTGACAGTAGTCAAATTCTTGTTGGTGCCCCCTATGCTAGAAGTGCGAGAAATTTGACGCCCGAATAGCATGCTTTTTTGCTAAAATGAGGCTAGGATTTTTAAGTCCCCCTCAAGAGTGTCAAGAAGGATCTAAAGTTTTACACTCCCCAGGATGGATCAAAGGTTTTTATGTCCCCCCCACCTCAAAGTTCAAAACCTACTCCCTCCTGTTGACAAATAATGACCACTCCCTAACTTCAAGTTAGGCCCTATAGTCATTATTCATCAACAGGGAGAGGATGGTGGGTTCTCACGTGAACGTGCGGAAATTTTTACACACCCCACCCTCGATGGCAGTCAAATTTTTTTGCGCCCCCCTCCTGTGCCTGCATGAAAAGTCTTCATGGACCTCTTTGATCTCTAATAGAGCAGGCATTTTTGCTAAAAAGAGGGTAAATTTTTTACATCCCCAAGCAGATCAAAAGTTTTTACGCCCCCTAAGGGAGTGATCATTTTTTTAACAACAGGGGGGGCTGGTGGGTTTGAGGGGGGGTCAGAATTTTTTCACCTCCTTCAAGTCAAGTTTCAAGTTTCAATAGTTTTATTGGTTCTAGGAAAAAGTACAGTTACACCGTTACGATGATCCACCTGCATGATCCACCTAGGGGAAATATGTAAGGATAGATCCCATTGTTACCATAGCAATTGACAAACACATATTTCAGTATGAACCCTTACAATCAGTTGTGCCTTAGTGGCGCTATTTCAGTTATAATACATGATACATAATACATAATACATGACGGAGAGTAATACATACATTTGTGAGCAATCACTGGCAGGTTTTAACATGATGCACAGGTTATGACAACTATTTTACCAGAAGACAATACAAAACAAGACAGGACAGGTCAAGTACAGGACTACACTCATACCGTGGAGCAACACAACTGCCATCTTGAAGACCTTTCAGGTGTCAGAGTATACTATAGCCAGGGTAGAGAAGGGAGGGGTAGTCTGCTTGCCAGTGAGAGTGGAAAAAGGAAACCAATCTTTTCTTGAGCTCAGCTTTAAACTCTTCCTTCCCCACAATCCATCTGAGTGTAGGGTCAAGAGAGTTCCACTGGGAATGGGCTTGGTAGACGGGGTCTTTTATGAGGCTTTCAAGCTTAGGGGCTCCCTGGAGGATCTTAGGGGCCGATGTTGCCCGGGTACCTAGAGAGGGGGTAACAAGGGCCTGACCACTGAATACCAGGCGATGGCAGGTTGTAAGCTGCATATATAGTCTCCTTAAGTCTATAGGGAGCATTCTCGCTTGTATGTACAAATCTTTTACATGCACTGTCCTGGGGTCATGTACACCCAGGCAAGCCCTTATACCAGAGTTACAGAAAACTTGTAGCTTTTTCATTACTGTAGGCGACAAACCCGTTGTGAATATGATCCCATAATCAAAGTAGGGAATAACCATGGTTTTCATTATGGTAAAGGCTGTGAATCTGTCAATCATACACCTTATCTGAACTAGCAGCCATATTCTATATCTTAAGGATTTAAACATGACCTTTGCTTGCTGCTCAAAGGAAAGTGAGCTATCTAAAGTTACACCAAGGTATTTATAATGCGGGACCAGTTCCAGTGGGGTATTTCTTATGTTCAGCAACAACCTATCAGCATTTCCACAATTAACAAGCATGTATTTAGACTTCATAGGGTTTAAGGTGAGCCTATTGCTGTTACACCACTGAACCACCTGATCTAAGTCTGCCTGGAGAATATCATTGAGTCCCTCTACCGTACTATGCTTACTTATCAGGAGAGTGTCATCTGCATACATTTTCAGATCACAGCGGGTTTTAAGCTCCGGGAGGCTATTCACGTAAATGATGAAAAGCAGAGGACCGATAATTGATCCTTGCGGGATCCCATGTGTTATGTTCTGATAGGGTGAAGTAACTTTGTTACATACCGTACGCTGTCTACGGTTCTCCAAATAGTTCTTCAGCCAGTTTACAGCTTGGCCACTCAGGCCAAGAGGAGGAAGCTTGTCCAGAAGGAGACTATGGTCCAAGCAATCAAAGGCCTTGGCCATATCAAGGAAGATAATACCAATTTTCTTTTTGTTTATTAGGTCAAGGTGGGCTAAATGAAGAACCTGGAACACCGTATCCTGCGTAGACCTTTGACGCCTAAACCCGCTCTGATTCCTAGCTAATAGATTATTACTTTCAAGATATGCATAGAGCTGGGTGTAAACAAACCTCTCAGCAATTTTCCCAGCCACTGGCAAAAGAGAAATAGGCCTGATTTCTGCAGGCGAGGTCGGATTTGTAACTTTAGGCACTGGCGTCAGGGTCGCTGACTTCCATTTTGTTGGAAAGATGCTCCAAATGATACTGACATTTATTACATGAGTGAATTCTTTTTTTAAGACAAGGAGGCTATCCCGCAAGAGCCTTGCCGAGATGGAGGGAGTCCCTGAGGATTTGGAAATATCTATTTTCTTTATTTCCTTTTCGACGGCATTTTCCGTGACCATGCTGAAGTGGAACTGACCAGTGGGCAGCACAACCTCAGGGGGAAGGGGGGGAGGAGTAGGGTCATTCGGCAGCTTAGAAGCCAATTTGGCTCCTATGGTAGAAAAATAATTATTTATAGTATCAGCCGTTTGGTCTGAAGGGATGGGTTCCCCCTGGGAGTCCAACAAATTTATCCATCTCGCCACTGTTCTCTTAGGTAGAACATGCACAACTGCTTCCCAAAATTTTTTAGGATCGTTTTTATGCTTGCACAGTAGGCCCTTAACATATTCACCCTTTGCTCTACGAGTTGCATAGTTGGCCTGATTTTTTAAGTATCGCGCTTTGTCTCTGTCTACCTGTTGGCCAGTCACCCTCGCGTGCTTAAGCGCTAAATCCCTTTCTCTGTACATCTCGAGTAATTCCCTGGAAAGCCAAGCTGGCCTATCCTGCTTCACCTTAAACACGCGTTGCGGAAAAAGGGTGTCCGCCACTTTTTGTATAGCAGCCTCTATCATGTCCCATGCCTTATCTGCATTAAGCTCTGAAAAAAGTGGGTCCCAATTTTCGTTCAGCAAGAGATCTTGAATAATATCTAGGTTATAGTTTCTGTAGGATCTACCAGTTATAACTTCCATTTTAGTTGAGTTTCGAGGCTTTTTAAGCAGAATAAATACAGGAACATGGTCAGAGACGTTCACATCAATGGAACCTGCACCTGCCACTATGGGGGAATTAGACAGAATTTGGTCAAGGACATTAGTAGGGTGATATAGGGGGCGTGTCGGCTCATCTATAAATCCTTTAAGCTGGTACATTTTACAGAGCGGATCTAACACCGACTTGGGGATTTCAGTGGAGGAAAGGCTTATATTAAAGTCTCCAACAATGTTTAGGGTACACCTCCTGAACATAGCTCTAGCGTCGCTAACAGCCTGCGTAAGATGGTCTATAAACTCAGGCAATTTACCATCAGGAGGCCTATATATGTTAAAAACAAATTCAGGTTTACAGCCTTTTCTTATAAGCTTTACCCCCATAAGCTCACAATTGGGGTTCATGACGTTAAATACATCTTCTTTGAGCCTCACATGTGCAATCCTGTCCCTTACTAGCATACAGATTCCTCCTGTGTCCGTGAGTGGGCGGTCCAATCTATGTAGCGTGTAACCATCTGGCTCAAAGGAGGAGTCCAGATGCTTATCGCTTTTCAGATAAGACTCCGAAATCGCCAATATGTCTGGGGTTCTATCGTAACAGAAGAACTTAATAGTCTCTATTTTCCCCAGCATACTGTGTACATTCCATGAAATTAGTAGCATTCCCTTCTCCCTAGCAGTCATTTCGGTACAGTTGCAGCATTACTTTGTAAGCCTCTGTGACTCCAACAAACAGGAGATTGACAAACAAGCAGTAGAAACAAAGAAAGACACACACAGAACAATCGACAGAACAATAAACACTAAGTATTCTCATACTGAGAGGAGGGGGGGGGGGACTAACCGTCTTCATACACTCCTGGTTTTAAACTTTATACAGCATATAACAACATACAGCCATTTATCCAGGACAGTTTGCCCAGGATTATAAAGCACTGTAGGCTACCTTCATCAGTTGAAACGTCCTGCTACTGAAATTCAAATCCATTCAATATATACAAGAACATACACTGCAAAAGTCAACTTTCCCTTATTTTCAACCATTATCAACCTTTAGGAAGCCTTAACTAAGCATGCAGTTAACAAACTATTTTTATCTTACAGTTAGCCAAAATCAACTTTCCTTTATATCCATCCATTGTCAACCTTTAGGAAGCCTTAACTAGACATGCAGTAAATTTTCATGCTATTAGCACTATACCAACAAGCTAAGGTAGGAAATAACGCTCTATTTGCAATGATAACAATCAAAAGGACCTTAATCCAAGACAGAGTCATGCTGTTAGTCTAAAACAGGTGCAGAGCTTACTCTACACTTACTTGTTTCTCACAATTGAGCATTTCAAGTTATTATAAGTTGACGCCCAGACAGCCAAACTGGGACATCTACAGCATGTTATTCACAGTCAGCTTAGCATTCCCTCAAGCAGCAGAGTCTGATCTGCATAGCGATCTTTATACTAGGGCGCATTGAGTTAGTGACCCGTGAGGGTGTGGAGAGCCCTGGACCTATCTGTGTTGACAGCGAAGACAGCGTGACAAGTTCTGCCGTAGTGCAGGGTTTTCCTCAAACTTGCAGCGGGTGTGATATTCCTCCTGGGTCTCATACACCACGCCCACAAGCTGTTCCGCCCAGATGATCAGACAGGTAGGCTTGGGGCTAATAAGACCTTCAAAATGGCCATATGAGTGCGAGTACAAACCAGTGTTTCCAATTTGCCGATGAATGATTTTATGAAGAAGTGGGGTCGGAACTCCACGGGCATCATTTACCAGCACTATTCTGTCGTTGGCTCTAACAACTACATTTTCCAAGAGGGTCTGGTAATCCATTCCTGGAACAGCAGAGCTTGGGTATGGGCCTAGTTTGGCCCCCACAACAGGGCAGAAGATTACTTTCGCCTCTGGGGCCCGAGCCCAGATAAGTTTGTCCGCTTGCAACAGCTGACGTTGAAATGATGTCACAAGGTTCTCTTCATCATGATCTCTGGGTAGTAGGTCGATGGGAAGCGAGCCGGTTCCTTCAGACCAACCACAAATATCGTTAAAACCTCCCATTATTATAACTATGTGACACTCACTCTGTTCGTAATCCTGCATAGCCATCTCCGTGAGTTGCAGAATGGTCCCTTTTGGTACGATGGAACAGTTGTACCAGTGGTCTGGATCAAAAGCAGTATTTAGTCCAATCTCCATATTATATCCACGTTGGTCTCCATAAAACCGAACTTCTAGTGGTCCGCTACCAGCTTCCGCCATTCTAAATACAGTCTTGACAGCGACTAATAGTGAAGAATGACAACAGCGTCTGAATCGGCTCCCCCCAACGTCTTCAATGCGACTGTCCTCGTGGTTCCTAAAGAGCCCGCCAAAAAAACAGGCCACGCGGTCCGCACGCCCTGTGATTGGCTGAGGCGGGGGGTGGGGCAGGGTCAAGGTCGCCTTACCCAGATCTGATTGGACGCCGCATTCTATTCCCAATTCAACGTAGGGGGGGGTGGCAGTATTGGTGAATGGATAGGGAAGGTCGCACGTGATAACAAGTCTAGGCTTTAGAATGAACGACTTAGGCTTGTGCGCCCGCCACAGGTGCAGGTGCACTGGGCTGTACGCTGTTATTTTCCGGCCGCCTGTAGGATTCTCTGATCTTCTCAAGGAGCTTTCCCATGGCGTTGTCTCCTTTTATGTTAGCTTTCCCTTGTCGTAACTGTTTAGAATAAATGGTATGACCTATTCCATGTCTCTTGTCTCGTGTGGCCTCTAGAAGGGGCACATTTCTAGTAGCAGCGAGGAAATCCTGTAGATCAACGTTTTGTGCAAATTTCTCTTGGTTGGCGGCCTCCAGAAGTGACATAACTTTTTTCTGGTTCCACTTATTGTCTCTTGGAAAGGAATCCCCCAGTTTCTTCATTTCCCTGGGGTTTTCTTCAGCCATAACTTTATTGGCAATTTCATGCTTGTTGTGGAATTGAGCTTTGCTATACATTAGGTACTGCTCAACGCAGGACCATTCTACCCCTTCTAAGACAAATGCTCTTTTGAACCAATTAGAAAGCGGGGAATGAACCCCCATGAAAGCCACCCCCTGCGGGGTAACTCTTGTGAAGGCTCTTGACACGCAGAATTCGTCGGGGAGGTCACTCAGCTCTTTTTTTGAGTATTTTATTTTATCTATAAAAATATCCTCTCCAACAATGGACACCTCAGCTCCTTTGTCCGCAGCCAGGTCCCCTACTGCCCGCAAGATCATAAAATGATCCCTCAACTCATCAGTGAAGTCTGGGTTAATAAATACATCACTATAAAAGCGTGACTTTCTAAGAGCATTCCGCCTGGCATATACCTCGTCCCTGAGTGCTTTGTTGTAGAAAGAGACTACTAAGGGCCTATTGGGCTTCCCCCGGCCTACACGATGCACTGAGTCAATTTCTGAGGCAGCTACGTTCAGGCCTAAATCTTCCAGCACGTTTTTAATGTCTAAGATAAGGTTTTGGCTATTGTATTCCTCGAAGTTAGTTAGAACAACATTTCTTTTCCTTTTTTCCCGCTCTAGCCGCTCTTTAACTCTCTTTTCTATGGAATCTTCTATTTGCCTCTCAATGTCATCGTAATCATGCTGGATCCCTGCTACGGCCGACTGTAGGCCACTGAGTTGATCAATTCGGGAATTTATTTGTTTGAATTTGACCTCATTTGACTGTTTGTTTTCAAGTAACTGCTCTATATCCAGATGTTGACTCTCACAAGATTTCTCTAAGGTAATCACTCTAGCCGAAGCATCAGTTTTGAAATTTTCCAATTCACCAATGCGGACTGAGTGTCGCTTGACTTCAACGTCAATTTCAGCCACTTGTGCCTGCGTGTCTTTGAAAGAATTGACTGCCTCACGAATTGCAGCTAGGTCACTCATTCCTGCTTTAAGAGAACCCACCTCTTTCGCTAGAGTCCCTAATTCCTTTAATATTGTATCTAGCTTACTGTCACTTTGTTTTTCTGTGAGTTTATCACTGCTTTTCTTCTCCGAACTTGCTCCACGCGGCCCCATCCTCCCCAATATCGCTCACCTTGAAAGAATGGGGGGTCTGTCGCAGAAAGCCGTGAGAGAAGATGTTACCAAATCCTGTAATCCTAAAGGAAATAAGTTAAATTGATGCACCTGAAGGATCCCTAGATCTTCCTGCGTAAGTTCCAATATGTGATGGCAAATTGCTCGTTAATTAACAGCCCGATGAAGACGGATTAGTTACCCCTGGTAATCTAGCACGTACTCGCCATGATTGACGTCAGGAAGGCCGAAAAAGCCCGCTTGTTACTATAGGTTAAAAGGGTGTGTTCGCACGCGATTTTTGCCTCCCAAGGGGGGCATTGGAAAAATGTGCATGTCCGCGCGCAAACCCACCAGCCCCCCCGTCCATAATTTTTTTTAACTAAGTTAAGACGATTTCCGGCCCAAGATTTGAAGCGCAGATTTTACACTAAACAGACGTTAATAATAATAGCTTTTATTGACAACAAAGGGTGAGGCCATTGCTGACCTATGTGTCACACAGTAAGTCTACTACAATAATGTAATGACAATGACAATGACAATGATTTTATTCTCGAAAACTCATACGAGTTACATGAGATACATACATATAATAATCATATAATGGTATTAAGTTACAAAACAATTACGAACATATGTAGTACTACATCAGTTTTCTCAGAATGTTACTAATACTGTATATGTTATATTTTCCCATCATGTCATGGTTTTTTTTATTTTGGTCTCTTGAGCACCGGTTCTATACAGTGATGACAATCACTGCACTCTCAGAAATTCACAGAGAGATACATGAGACATACAATTATGTGTAGAGATGGTATGTAAACTAATCTACTTCTACAGTGCTAGCATAAAACTTACATACCTATAAAACTGTATATACAAGTTTCCTGAGGATTGACTATTAAAGCTCATTTGCTGGGCCAAAGTGGTGGCTCCGGCAGCACCATGCTTAATTATCAAATGATCAGGGGTAAAAATATTTTGTACAGAGTTCCTGAGATTACCCCTTTCATGTAGACATATACCTTAGATTTGTGCTAGTAAAATATGAGTTTCATATGATACATTTTGTACAGTGTTGTTGAGATTTATTTTCCTTCAATGGGCATCTGACTTGATATACAGGTTTAATATATTGCTAAAGCATTGATTTCTGATGAGCACCATATACAGTAAATAAAACATTTTGGACATGACTTAGATTGGTACAATAGAACCTATTTTTCTGTTTAGCACCATTTAAAAAGTGGTACATATTGTCAGATACATACACTTGGAAATTAGGCTTTCAAATGTTTGTTAGTTTGTTACACTGGCAAGTTCTGACATGATACATTGTACAAATTTAGATAACTTCTGGAGATCTTCGAGGTTGGTGCCTTTAAATAGTTTTGAAATCCTCTCAGGCATTCCACCTTGTAGATAATAAGGATTGATAAATGTATTTCGCTCTGATGCAAAGAAAGGACAGCTTGTAATATAATGTAACTCATCCCTGATTTCCTGTTTGTTACACAGGGTACAAAGCCTTGCTGCTCTCTCCATATTATTGTATCGACCTAGTGTTATAGGGAGTTTATGGTTGCCGGCTCTGAATCTACATAGCGGAACCGAAAATTGTTTGCCTAGATCAATGAGGTACGGTTCGAGTCTGAGTTCAGTTTTTAGCAGTTTGTAGGTTTTGCAATGGCTAGAGTTAGAGACCATTTCTATCCACTTTTGACGGTGTTGGTCTTGATTGATAATATTTATCTTCCGCTTAAGCTGATTTGGGTCAAACTGGTCCTTATACCAGAATGCACTTAGTCCAAGGTTATTGAGTTCGGAGTGGATCTTGGTCAGCCATTTTGAATGGAAAATTCCCTCGTCATAGAGTCCTTTCAATAGTGTGTATACAGAGTAAATTATCTTATTATTCTTTCCATTTACCAGTTTTGCCCAGTGGTTTAACATTTTTTTGGTTAACATGGTGCTGGATTTTGAATCTTCCCAGCTCCCCTAGTGCAATAGCATTACTGGTATTTTTATGGAGATGCAGCATATGTTTACATGTTTGCGAGTTAAACACTTCAAGTTGTGGGATTTTTGAGAAGTCCCACACTTCGCAACCATACAATAGTATAGGTAAAGCACAGCTATCGTAAAGGTGGCATTCAATGTCAATTGGTAGGTGAAGCTTTCTAACTTTACTAGTGATGCTGTACATAGCCCTCTTTGACTGGCAGACCTGTTTAGATAGTGACCTATCAAAGAAGCCATTGTAGTTTAATGCAACCCCAAGATAAGTATAGTCATGGGTTGTTTCAATAAAATCATTACCAAAATGCCAGGTGGGCACCTTTTCAAGGCTTTTGTCTTGAAGTTTTGTACTTTTCCCCTGTATATGCTCTAGACTATGTTCTATAGACTACATGCATAGTATACAGTACTACAGAACTAAGTCTATGAAAACAGATACTTCTGTATAACCCAGATCACTCACACGATCACTCACACATTCACACGCATTCACACACACGAGCAAGTTAATTGAGCTTTCAGTGAGCCCAGGTAAAAACGTAAACAAGCCAACAAACAGGTAAACAACCATCTTCACAGAACTGTCAAAATGCACCGGGTCAATTCCTCCGCTCATAAAGCAAATCTACAGTTGCAAACTCTTGCCAAACGAAAACACTTCATGTCATAATTCGGTGTTAGCAAATCTATAAGCCTACAAACCTTATTTACTTGTAAACACAGCTGATAATTCGTTTGACAGCTACTTCTTTGCGCTAACCCATGGATTGCGAACTGACCGCCATCATTACGGGATCCATTATGTGCCGAAACAGAAAAATTGTTTTATTTCGGAAAATTACTGCCTACATTTGATAGCTAACATTTGAGGATGGCACTGTATATACCATGATAGTATTTCTAAAATAATCTTGCTTCAAGTTTCTTATTGGATTTCCCCATATATCTCTATTAAAAGTAGTTTTATCATAAATCCCAGTATTCATTATTTCTTTTATGTCGATTATATTTCGAATTTGACTGTTTCGGTGCTTATCACATACGACCATACTCTCGAAGCCTACTAACGAAAACTTTAGAATACACCTCTTAAGAGCCATATGTGAGTAATTCATCTATTGAAATTATTTCGATATATCAGTTGTATCTCAAAAAAAGTGATGAGATTCAGAATCTTTTGAATATTGTATGATTTCCGAGCATAACGTCATAGTCACATGTTTTGCTAGGCCTAGTGACGTCATTTAATTTTCAGTCGCCATCTTTCCTCTACTACGAAGGAGGAGGGAGAACAAAGTGTCGGGAAAAGGCAGATTTTTCTTAAAACTCGCATCTGGTTGAAAATTCAAGCGTGCCCGATTGAAGGGCAAGACTTTCTCCATAAGTTGAACACTAAATTCCAAGATGGGCTGCATCCTTGGGGGTTTAGCGGGCACGGTAAGTCTTTGTTTTGATTCTCAAACTACGAGTACGACGTGATCAAAACAAATAAACACAAACTGACAAAGGGAGTGGTTATAATATCAACTTTGTCTTTGGGAGGGGGGGGGGGCGTAAAAAAAAAAAAAAAAAATGGGCCCACAATTTTGACCATTCCTGAGCAGGGTGGTATACCGGTACATCTTAAGATTCCTTGAGGAGGGGGGGTGTAAAAAGTTATCCGCTTTTTTAGTAGGCATGGCAGGGGGTTAAAAATTGTTTTTCAAAAAATTCAAAAAACAAAATTTATCAATACTTTAGGATGCTAGAAGTGTGAAAAGTGTGTTTTTATTAGGGTTTGATATGGGTTTGATAGCAAAATCCATCATGTTGAGATGCTGTCTGGAACAGGCTTTTCACTGAGAATTGCCCTTAATCTGCCCGAACATGGGGTCCTGGCAAGAATCTAAGAAATTGAAAATGTCATCACAGAGCTATCTATCACCGGTCATAACAAAGCCCAACATTTTCCCTCTATGAATCAATTAGATTTATCTTCCTAATGTCAGTAGTTTTTGTACAAGAGGCAATTGTGTACAGGCTGTCAGAGGGAGTTTTCACAGAAAATGATAAAAAAGCACACTTGGCATCTTCAATATAAATGGTCATAAGTTATTGAATTGTCAATGGATTTTGATGCCGTTAGGTTTTCCTTGTAGGGAAAATATTATATAATCACATCATTGATTCATTTTAGATATTCTGTGACGTTTTCCTAATTTTGAAGACCAGGAAAGTGGACAGAGCCAAAATTTCAGGGTCAACCTTGCTCTACACCTTACTTTCCCACAAACACTGCCATGCACAAATCGATGAACATAAGACTGATTTATATAGAAAAATAATGACTTTCCATCACTTATATAGTGGCTAGAGAGTATCAGCAACTTTGTCAGTTTTTCAGCATAACCTAACTTTGAACCTCTGATATATATCATTGATAAATTGTTTTTACTAAAATTATAGCCTGATACTAAAACTAGAGGTGTTGTAGGCAATCATAGCATTTGGAATTATTCAAATATCTCTATAGGTTCTCCTCCAGGGTGGGGGCAAAGTTGACCATACCCAGACAGAAGAACTCGGGCAGAAATGGCTGCTGCTGCATGCACAGTGCCTGGGGCGCCCTCTTCAGGACACTGCCATGCCTATTTTTAGCGGGAAAAAAAGACTATCAAAGTATCATCACACGATCACGGATTCACGCACCTGTCTGTCATTTGGTCAACATTTGATTGTTTTTGTCTGAGTCTGAGAAGATCAACTTGATCTGCCATATTATTACTACTTATAATGTTAGCCATGTCTATGTCTATGAATTGATGGGACTAAATTACTAATAATGCAATATGTTAATGGTAGCCATCTACATGTGTATTCACCTCCTGATCTAGACATTGACAATCATAAACTGAAAGGTGTGTCGATATTCTGGTTTCTGTGAATGTGTAGATTTTCTTTAATATTTTTTTTTCTAAAAATAAATCATACGTTTATTTGAATCAATAATCCCCGGCTTTTTTTTCTCTTTTTCATCCCCCCCCCCCTAAAAATGAATCATACGACACGTTCATTTGAATCAATATGCCCCAGCCTGGCAGGCGTAGTTCAAGTAGTAGTTGGACAACCCAACGCAAATCAAAGGGGTCGACAGTGGTGACGAGGCAGGCGGGGCCCAGCTTATACCCATGCTTTTACCCGAGGTAGCGAAGTCAGCCAAAAATCAGGAACTCAACAGAAATGCATGAGTGATATATCAAATGGAAGAGCTTGAAATTTGCAATTCATAGCTTTTTGAATCAAGTTGATACACCCACTAGAAGCATTTTTATATCACTTTATAATTTGGAAAAGTGAAAAAAATTCTGTCAGTCCCTTCCCTGTATATTTGCCCAAATCTTAAGATAAGACCGCCCATTAAACATGCACTAGGCCCATGGTTTGTTGGCCCTGCTGTACATAATTACTGATATATTCTGACTGAATAGGCGCATCTACTAACCAATTACACCACCTTAAAGCTAAATATTAGCAGATTAACATATCCAAGTGGCACTTTGGTATTGAAGGTATAAGTATTTTAAATATCTGGTTGAAATCAGATTTTAAAATATTTTTTTCTTGAATATTTTGGTATGATGCATCCAGGAGATTAAAAATCACAGAAAATCGCAGCCATATAGCTGTTTAAACTAGCTATATTCTAATAAATAAGATGTCATAGAATAACCCTGTATGTTCTGATAGCTTCTGTACTGAATATTAACTTTGGAAAAACCGTCCCAAGTTGTATAAGTTGGTCAGACCGCCCTGCTCTTAATAACCAGTCAATATTTCTCAAAATCCCCTCAAAATGTAGGTCTATATGTTGGCTGCACATGTACAATATTATATCTCATCTAACTTTTACTAAAAATGGAAATATCCATGTGTTTCTGCAATAAGAACATGGCCGGTCAGGTCACTCAACATTGTGGTCTGACAGAATCATTAATTTCACTCAAAAGTTTACTGCCTGAATTTGGAGAAAAAACAGGTGAATAAAGTAAAATACTTCCAGTGATGTAGAGCTTTGTTTCACCTTTCATTTGATACAAATTTGAAGTAATTCTGACCAGTAGAACCCCCAGAATCAATATTCTACAAACACAAGTTTATCATAGTGACAGATAAGGGGAGCAGGCAGCCAGATTCGGCTGACTTTGCTACCCGAGGTTTCATGGTAGCTCTTAGTTTATGGAGTGTTCATTATTTCAAATGGTTACTGGGGGAGGTCAAACTCGGTAATGAACTAATACTATTACTAATACTACCCAAACCGGGTATATCTCATTCTGTCACACACTGTGTTATGACTAACGTTTAAGAGATCAGGTGGTCATGATGCATGGCCTCCACTAAGACTAAGTCCACAGTGAATTACACAACCGTATAAAAACCCTGCCCATAATATTAAACATGCATAAGCCCAACCCAAAGGAAATCACCCAAAGTATGACCCCCCGCCTTTCCAAAATTAATAAAAAAAAAAAAAAAAAGAATACATAACTGTTAATCTTATTAATGGATCGTCAACGAACCTCAGCTAACTTCTCCCCTGAGTCTGGCTCCCCTGAGTCTTGAATGGTCTATCAGTCACATCTTTACTGGTTGATTCACTCCACTGCCAGCTCTACTCACACATTCGCCCTAGACCATTCACCTACCCTCAACTGCTGGGATAATGGAATTTGATTTTAAGAATTGGGAAGCTTTCTAAAGTTGTGCGAATTGTCTAGGGTGTAGATCACAAATGTGTATGTAGGGCGAACTGGGCCCACTGGCGCTGGTAGCCCCTACCAGAGCAAGGAGAAAGAAATGAACCCAAAAGGGAGCTGGCGCCAGCTTCCAGTATAATGTATTACCCATAAGTACCCATAAGTAAGTAATAGAACGATTCAACCATTTCCCGTTTTGAAGCACGTCTTTGCAAATCCATGATTTTTTTTTTTTTTTCCAAATTCTATCAGAAGAGCGTTATATATTCATGGTTCCTTTTGGACCCATACTGTTTCTGTCTCCAAAATTCTAGGGTGAATAGTCCATTCCCACTCTCTGGGAGGGGAAGGGCCAACGGTCCAGGAGGTGGGGCGAATGTTCCAAAGGGAGTAGTGCAAATGATCTAGGGCGAAGAGGCGGTAGTGCGAATGATCCAGAACACACTAGGAATTCTACAATTAAAGAGATAAGTTTAGAAATTACTCAGAGCAACCAATAAGGTCCTGGGCAAATGATTTTTTTTCCTTATTTTTTATTTATTTTTTCAAATCAATCAATCGTTAAATTTTATGTGTTTTTATCTATGTTGCAGGTGGCATGTTGCTGTGGAAGTGCAGCATGCAGCCTGTGCTGTGCAGCCTGTCCAAGCTGTAAGAACTCGACCTCGTCTCGTATCGCATATGCCGCCATGCTCCTTCTTGGCACCTTGATTGCCTGTCTGATGCTGATACCATGGTTTGAGGAACAGTTACAAAAAGTAAGTAACCCCTGCATCTAAATTCCAAACAAGGCATTGAGAGCCGCACAGTGAAAGTCTTAATTATTTCTGCAGCCTTTGAAGGTTTAGACCTGTCCATATTACATGGATTTTATGTGATAAAGACTTTTTTCCTTGTTTATCCAGATACCGGGTCTGTGTACGGGCATCGGGGTAGAGGGTATAGCGCACCAAAATGCATTAGTGGACTGTCAGAAGATTGTCGGGTACGAGGCTGTTTATCGGGTCTGCTTTGCCCTCGCTGCCTTCTTCTTCCTCTTCATGATTATCATGATCAATGTGAAGACTTCTAAAGATCCCCGCTCTGCTATCCACAATGGGTGAGTGACTATATTGTATTTAAAAAAGATAAGTTCGATAAAGAATGGGGAAAGATTTCAGATTTAATCTATATTGAAAAAAGGGGGGGGGATAAAAAAAACACACCATTGCATGATAAATTGATATGTTTACTAGGAATTCTAAAATTAAACTGAAAACTCCACATCTTGGTTCTAGGTTCTGGTTCTTCAAGTTCCTCATCCTGATTGGAATCGCTGTCGGAGCTTTCTTCATCCCACGAGGCCCCTTCGGACAAGGTACCACTGTGGATTCTAACACCTCACTATCTCATATGACTATATACATTGTGTATAAAGACCCAGCTAGAAGTTAAACAATGCAAACAAACAAATCTCAACCTTTGTTTTGCAACACAGTATTTCACAAACCCCAGTAGTGTTTGCAGCTTTCATGTATTTAAAACATACCGCTTGATGTTACTGTGATATAGGATAAACTAATGTGTACATCTACTTGTCCTTTATCCTTTCAGCCTGGATGATCATCGGAATGATTGGCGCCTTCTTCTTCATCCTCATCCAGCTTATTCTCATTGTCGACTTTGCCCACGCCTGGAATGAGAAGTGGGTGTCCAACTACGACGACAGCCAGAACAAGTGCTGGTATGTCGGTAAGTATATATTTATATCATTGACCAATTTCTATAACATACCATATTTCCTCGTGTATAAGCCGGGCCCCGTGTATAAGCCTGCCCCGTATATAAGCCTGGTCAATTTGCCACTAAATACTTTTATAAGCCTGAGCTTATGCGCAGGGAAATACGGTACTTTAAAGAGAGTCACAGTCCCAAAATGTAACTCTGACTCAGCTGTGCCTCATTGGCTCAGGGTCTTGCCAAACTTTTACTAGCATGCTTCGTGTCAGACAACCCAAACCCTACTCATGAGGAATATGGGTTGAATGGACAAATCATTGGAACTATATCTATTTAATGTTTGTCCCTTCAGGATTGCTGGTGTTCACCATCCTGTTCTTTGCGCTGGCACTGACCCTCTGCATCCTCTTCTTTGTCTTCTACACCGGCCAGGGAACAGTAAGTGCCTGTATACATATTAGTCTTAGAGTAGCGCATTACACCTAAAAGACACAACCTTCAAGGTGCACACTGGGCCTGTTTTGGGACTGTTTGATACAGTTTTGGTGTATTTTTATCCAGTTTATGCAACCTGAGTGGGGGGGGGGACACACCCTGAAAGCGACAATAAGAAAATGATTTGGATGTAAACCGAGGCTTATATGTGAGGCACTAGACTTACCGCCATGTATATATGCATGTATGTTATGTATATGTAGGTTAGATATTTTCTCAAATTTACCTGTGCCTTACACCCAGAGACAAAGTTTGACAATTCTCAATGATATAGTCCAGACAATCTTTGTGTACACCATTTGATATCAATATATTTGATGTTCTACAATTTTTTTACAGCCCAGTGACTGTGCACTGCACAAGTTCTTCATCTCGTTCAACCTGATCCTGTGTGTGGCCGTGTCTGTCATGTCCATTCTGCCCAAGATCCAGGAAGGTATGTCAAGATTATCAACACCTGCTAACCTGCAGATAATATGTTAAGGCCTCGCATATAAGACATGGCTTATAGACCATTTCTTAAAGGATCACCCTGAACTCAGCCTCAGACTGCAACTTATAGATAGGGCTTTGACACTATTGAATGATCTTTGTTTATGCCTTAGTTTTGTCTTT
Source organism: Acholoe squamosa (assembly GCA_949317995.1). Taxonomy (NCBI): domain Eukaryota; kingdom Metazoa; phylum Annelida; class Polychaeta; order Phyllodocida; family Polynoidae; genus Acholoe; species Acholoe squamosa. The sequence continues at coordinate 31,010,247 of OX439049.1, read as the reverse complement.
GTGTTCAGTGGAAATAGTACCGTAATCTCCCGTGTATAAGACGCGTCCTCTACGCCAAACAAAATGCTGGGCAGTCTTATAGGATGTACTGAAATTGGGGGTGCGTCTTATACGAGGGGTAATTTTACTATAGAAATGTACTGAATTTACAAATTTCACCCCTAAGAGGTGCGTCTTATACGGGAAAATGCATGTGCTGAGTTTGGGGTGCGTCTTCTACGCGCAGCGCGTCTTCTACGCGGGAGATTAGGGTAGTACCAATGTGATTTGTTGACTCCTGCTTCACCGGTATTTACTTTTGCCCTTCAGCCCAGCCGCGGTCAGGCCTGCTCCAGGCGTCGGTCATCTCGATGTACGTCATGTACCTCACCTGGTCCTCCATGACCAACGACCCCAGTAAGTCATATCTACATTATGCGTTTTTATCAGTATACAATGGTCGGATTTTGAGGGGGGAAATCTCAAAATCCCATTTTGCTATTAATATACTTTGCCCTTCGGTCGTCTTGATGCCTAAATGCAGTCACTGTGTGTAGGAAGACCCCAGAGGGTTAAAATGTAGACAATACTTGCACATGGTATTGGTGCATCATGAGAACACAGAGACACACATTGTGAGATATATTGAGGCCCCAAAAGGGCTAAAGGCCTAACTACCCGAGTATTATGCAGTCATCATCTAAACCCTTTAGGGAACAACAACACCAGTTAAAACTCATTCTGTCAGGCCTTTTAGAACGAAGACTGCAGATAATACTCATTATAATGGTATCAAAATAATGTCTAAGAGAGAACATCATATTCAATTATTTTATGCTTCTCCTTAATCAGACGTGGACTGCAACCCAAGCATCACCAAGCTGCTAAACAGCACCGGAATAAACACAGGTGACCTGAATGGGGGCGTCAACATTGACCTGAAGAGTCTCATCAGTCTGGTCATCTTCCTCGCCTGCGTCCTCTACGCCAGGTAAGCACTTTTTGATTATCTGTCATAACTGTTCTATATAGCGTAGTGTATATATAAAAATTAGAAAATAATATTAATTAAAAGAAATATGATATTTATATTAAAGTATGATATACCAGTAGTACGATTCTCCTGAATCTTCAACATATGAAGGGATCATGTTCAAATTATTTGCATTATTCTTTAATCTGCTTTGACCGCTATTGGCATTGTTGTCTCCTTTATTAACAGTAAATCTTTTTTAAGGACACTGCCTGAGCCAATGCTTCCACTTTGGGACTTGATGTGAACAACAAATTGATATTTTTGTATTGACAGAAACATTAATTCAATTTCAGACGAGGGAATGCAGAAATTTTATTTCCATCTTTTACAGATTCAAAACTTTGCTGAATTCCCTGCTTTTTAGATATGGAAATATAAATAAAATAATATTCTTGAATTAATCAAGCTGTTCTCTCATACCAGGCTGTGAACATATTTAATTTCGTTTAACAGGCTCTCAACATTGTGCACAAGCCAACTTTTTTCACATATTTCAGCATTAAACCTATAACCCATATAGGGTGAATGTAGAGAATAAACAAACTGCCAACCTAGGGCGAATGTACCATAATTCCTCGCACATAAGGCGCACTGTGAATCCATGTCAGACGTATCAGGGGCACCTGGGGGTCAAAATTCAATTTTAGGACTGTTCTGTAATGTGAAATATTCGCCTATAAGGCACACCCTGTTTTCAGGCAGAATCTATAAGGCAAGGTCCAATCCTCGCGTATAAGCCACGCCTTATATGTCAGGTATTAATGGGTATACAGGTAAACCGCTCCTAGGCCTTGAGAATTTAACAAAACCCTTAGAAATATCATGAATTCTGTTCTAATCAAGGGATTTTGAAAATTCAAAATGCCAGAGATATATCAAAACCTCTGTTCCTCTAGAGTCTAGGAGAAATTGATCAATATATCAGAAACTGGCTGGTGCAGCTGTGGTACATTTTGTCTACCCTCCAGGGTATGGATTTGTACACCATGACTACTCTAAAAATTTAAAGAGAGAGCTGTACTGGTGCCGTACAATTGGCATAATGCATGGGGAGTTTTCCTTTATGCATTTATGATGAACTATGTGATACGTGTAAAAGGTTCAACAATGATTTCTTTGACCATCACATTTATCACATCAAGCTATTTACTGACCTTTACTAATGACGACCATTTACTCCCGTTCCCTCGTGTGCTCGTTTGTAGCATGCGCACTGCCTCCCATTCCCAGATGGGTAAAATCACTCTAGCCACATCTGCCGAAAATTCAATCCTCGACACTGGTTTTGGTGAGTGACTTGACAATAGGTCCCCGTCCCAGCAGAGTCCATCGCATGATTGTCTTTCTTTGTTTTTATTCCTTGTTGTATCTTTGTTTATGTATGTCCACAGTTCTGGGAGCTGTGCTTTGTTATGTATTATGTATGTATTTTTCATTATGCATGTAACAAGACTGTCTGAAAGAATATCCATGCAACTTTAACCTACAAAAAATTCTTCCCAACAGTATAGTGAAAACTTCGATGCATCTCCATTTAGATTTGTAAACATCAATCTCTATGTATCAAAATTATCGAAAGAGTCCAATGCTTGAAATTAGAAATAAAAAATATCATTTGTGTCTTAACCTGCATTTTGCTTTTAAAAAAGGGCATAATTGAATTTCTCTAAGAATTGTCAGCTGTTAATCCCACCATATTGGATGTAAAAAGAGGTAAAAAGTTGCATGGAGTGTCGGCTATGCATGTTGGCGTGTACAGCGGTAACTACAACGACAATTTTTTTCCTCGTTACCCCTTTAAGGATGGTACTTTACTGCAATGTGTTCTCTTGACTTCATAGTGCAGTGGGTGATAAACCTGTGAGTAACTAACTTAATGATGTATTCCTCTGTCATACCGACCCCACGTGTTTCTAATGTGGGTCATCGTGATGCACCAATGCAAAGATCGCAAGGCATTTCTTTCAGACCTTGGTGTATGAAGAACGCAAATGAAACTAAGGGCATCATACCATCCTTAAAGGGTTTCCGTACAATAGCCAAACATTTTCCCTTGCTGCCACCAACACTCCCGTACTAGGTTATCTCCTTTGTTTGTAGCCTGCGAATGAGTGCGAGTAGCAAAATGGGCAAACTGACAATGCAGGGCAATGAGGATTCCCAGATTGGTGAGTCGTATTGGTTGAGATCCACAGACGTGAAGTCGCTTTCCCCCCCCCCTGGCGGCGGTACTTTTAGTGAAGCCTCCACTAGCACTGAATGATGCTCGAGTCTATTGTAGTTGATGCTAACTGCATGCATCTCAGGCTATTCTCTTGTAGTAGCCTCATTATGTCATATGTTCAATTGTAATAACCAGTAATGGAAACTTACTATGAAATAAGTAGTAAGTAGCGTCTCAAGTACCTGCTTTCGATTCTTCACATCTAGTAGAAAAATAAGATTGACAGTCTGGTAAAACATATAGCAAATGAGAGACCACACTGTAGACCAAAAAAGACTGTAATTTGATTTAAAGAAGTTTCAATACTGGTTGTTACAATTCTAAAGGGAAATACTGATAAAATGAACCTTTTTATTCTGCATGAATGCTTAATTTCATCAGTCGACCTAAGATCTTACACCACTGCACTGTTAGTGCTAACAATAGGAATCTCAAAATGATATTCAAATATAAGAGGGTAATCCCAGCTAATGGAGGTTTCACAAAGAGACGCACAAAGCGACTACACACGGTACTGGTACACCAAGGGTAAACTAACCATGGACAATTTCCAAGAGATAGGATTCAGGAACTAGGTAAACAAAGGCAATGCTCTTTCAGTTTATCCAACTGTGGAAAGGTGAATTCGTGCTGGCAACCTGCAATAATTTTCTGTGCTCTTTTTTTCTGAAAAGTGTTTGATTTTGGTTTTGTGTGGCCACATTCATAAATGCTTTAGGTTTGCTGTAAATACCATAGACCTTCAGGTAGTTCTCTGTAAGCCCAATGTGATGTATTTCGTGAACAGCATTCGGAGCAGTAGCGCTACTAGCATGGGGAAACTGACGCTAACTGATAGCGAGGAAATATATCTGACGGAAAGCCCGTCGTCCGGTGAGTCACAAGTTAAAAATGTGTTAGAAGAGTTTAACCTGTTAGCTAAGGAAATGCTGTAACCCTCCACAAATCCTTACAATGTACAGGGTACTAAGCCTTTGGGGCCTCTTAGACCTGGGCACTCTTAACCTGGCGCCTGTAAGTCCTGGATCCTTGTATAGATCCCTAGCTAGCCTACAAAAACCTCTGGGATCTATCTAAGGCTCTCAGCATTCAGTTGATACTCAGAGTGCCCTGAAGAGAGTCCTTGGAACTGAGGTCTCTTGTCAGGGCCTTTGAAACTGGCGCCTTGAAGCTTTCTAGGGTTGTTGGGTCAGGAGCTTCAAGATCCAGGGCTCTTTGGAACTGGTACTGAAGTTTACTGAAACAGGGTCCTTGGAACTGTTGCAAAGCGCTTTTGGTGAGGTCGGAATTCCCATTTCTACACCAATTCTATATCCAGCTCAATGTTACCCAACTAGAAAATGGTGTGCTTTAACACGTATCTGAAGTAAACGAAAAGAAAAGAAAAAGTGAACATATCGGAAACAGGTATCAAAATGAGATTGCTTTGCCCCCCCCCCCCTGCCATTTGGTCTCTCATTCTGAATCTGGGACGTGCAGTGACCGGGGTCCATATTTGTGAGAAGCACAAGGCTTGGTACTCAATGTATACACTCGGGGGCAGAAGCTGCATGAAGGTCAGACAACACATGGTAACGCTTGCTTTGATAAGGAAAACAAACATGGCCGCCTCGCTAAAAACTCCTCGCATAAAGGCTCTTTCATCATAATCTTTTTTTTTTTCTATTCTTTTCTTGATTTTAAATAGTTCTCCAAAATAGTACAAAAAATTAGAATTGAGCAAGCTGCTGCGAAAAAGAAATGAATATAATTATTTTTAGATGGTGCGAGTAGCATGCGGGTGTCTACCTAACTGACAGCTTCCTAACCTCCGACTGCACTCAATACTCACCAAACTAACAATAAGACCTTGTACCTGGTCTCTGCGGGGACACTTTCTCACCATGAAATCACAAAATCAATAAGTTTTTCCCTTCAAATTCAATTCAGTACATTCTCTGTCTGAAACCACTGTAAACCATACTAAATTAGTCCAATGTGCTATTTCTACAATACAGTTAAGGTTGATTAGGATCAATGCTATTGAATAAAGGGATTAAAGATTATTATGAAAATATGGTTCCAGGCAGGGAATGTACGTGTACTAGGTTTTCCAGGCTACAGGTAGACGGGATGTATGCTCAACTGATTGGAACATACTTTTGATTCTTTTTTCACAAGCTCTTGTGTGACCTGTCACAGCTTTGACCTCTGGACATGTCCTGAACCTTAAGACTGAAGGTGACTTACCCATCCTTTTAGGTATGTCTGGTAGTAGTCAAAGTTGATTTTGACCTTGACTCTGATGGCTGTTTTGACCTTGACCTATTTTTAGTCTGCGGTCAAGTTCCCACACGCAGCTCGGCAAGTTGAGCATGAAGGAGTATGGCCCCGAAGAGACTAACATTCTCTCGACAGGTGAGGGGTCATGCCAAGGTCAAAGCGCATCGTTATGTAGGATTAAGTCTCCTAAACCACCTGCACGTCCTGGTAGTTTTGCTAGTATAATTCCACCCGTCCCTATTTGCAAGGTCCTAGGGCATTTATAAGTGTTTATGGATGAGGTTAAGGCTAGGGAATGAGGCAGGTGTCAGGCTCAGTGGTAATAATTAGATCACAAGATGAAATAAAAAGTCAGTGCTGCCAGGAAAGTTCATACGTGCTCATTCCAGTTTTCGTTTCTTTAAGCACTGTTATAGTCCATTTGGTTTTTCCACACAATCTACTTACTCGTATATTTATTTCAAGATGTTTTTTGTTGGAATTTTAGGATAAGGAATGCACAGTATTTTGTGATATTATATTCTTCACTCACTATATGTGTGTTTCAGTGGCCATTTCATTGTTTATTACTGCTTTTCATCACAAGTAATTCCTTTGAATTTAGTGCATGATATCCCCTTATCTTAATCTGGCTTTGGTCCTTAAGACATTTCCGTCAGGACTTAAAAAGGGAATCAAATTAGAGAGAAAAAAAATCCCTGTAAAACCTATACATTTGACACTTATATCTACATAAGAAACCATATCTACATAAGACACAGTGCCAAAGATATCCTCACTAAATCATTCTTTGTCATGTGGGGTACCGGGGGAATGTGCCTTGCGCTGTTGATTCAGCTTGTTTTTTGCCTCGTGCAAGCCTCGGAGGAGCAAATAATTCTTCACGAGCACGGTACAGACTTTGCAATGTCAGGTATGGATATACCTTCCACTCCCTTTTTTTTGAGTTACTGTCAACACAAGAAAAACCGTGTTGTTTGTTGAACTATTTAGGGTTTGTATGTTCCTGAATATTACGTCTTGGTCATATGGCAAATATGTCAACTTTTATTTTCCATTACATGAAATGTATACAAGTGTTATTATTTTAAGGTTATCAAGGTGGAAATCATTTATAGATGATAGTGTGTTGTATCTTCTTCTTTGGGAGTACCCATTTTGTGTTATGATTTTTATTTACTCCCTTGATAATGGAATGTATTTTCGTACCCATAGTAAGGACAGTGTACAATCAAAAGTACCTAAGTTGTCATCAAATTAGCATGCTATAGCAAATACAGATCAAAAGAAAATTACCATTTCTGAAAAATTAGACATATCCAACCCACAGTAAAATTAACATGAAACAAGTGGAGGTATATGTGGAATCCTAAATATTTCAAGGTTTTGAATATAACCATTCTATCTGTTCTAAGTAGTGACATTTTATACTTACTAATATAACTCTAGGGGTACTCACTAAGATTTTTGCATGGCATGTTAAATTTAGCTTTTCAGTTGTAGATTTTGCATGTTCCTGTTTACGACCACAACTAACTCCCTAACACATCCATTAACACATCAGGTTGCCAACACCATTACCATTGAAGCATAGAACAAGAAGTTCGTAACATGAGTTTGCCATATTAAAGCGTTGGAATAGTATAACAACAAGCGAGCCTTTGGCGTACCAGATCAACATAACAGTACCACCCTACTGACACTTTTATTTTTCTGAGGTGTTACATGATACAGTAAGATATTACCTCCAATAGGGATATTATGTAAGCAGGTCCTAGAGTTATGCACAATGTTATAAGAATTATGATAGAACACAGCAGAGAAATATGAGAATATTATGATAAGGAGAATTAGAAAGATGACAGATTTATATAGTATTATTCACTTATAATAAATCCTCATCCTTAAGAAGATTTGTTTTAGCTTCGGGGTGGGGGTTACTAACAGTGTAGTATACTTAATCTGAATATGATGATTACTCATCTCTTGCCAGCATATCAAATACTAAGTCCTGTTAACTATTAATTCTGAAGTGACGTTTTCATCATGTTTGTAGGTGTTTGACAAGTAGTGAAGGTCCTTGTATATATAGTGTGTGTGGTATCGTTAGAAGTAACCCCCTTCACACCTGATCTCATGGAGTTATTTCTAATAGTCACTTTTATATCCGTTAACATTGAAAAAGACATTGATGCATGGGTTTGTCATGCATATATATTTTCTGTCTTTAATGTGCTTCTTCTTGGGAACGCCTGATATTGGTACTGATATCATATAAGGCCATGTAAATGATGATAAGTCAGATAAAAGAAAGAAAACCGTTCATTTTATCAAATGTGCATGATTTAAGCCGTCATGTCAGCGGTTTTTTTAAACTACTGTCCAAATTAATTTAGCCATGTTTAAAAAAGAAAATAATCAATATTTGTCTAGAATCATGAAGAAAATGTATCCTTTTGGTTAACTACTCTCTGAATGTAAAAAATAATGCTCTTATAACACAATATGTTTTTTTCTGCATGTATACAGTCTGTAAAGAAACGCTTTCGTGTTTTTTTTTGTTTTTTTCTCAAACAAACGAACAAACAAAACAAGAAAATCGAAAAAAAATAATCCCATTTTAGAATAAACATAAAACTACCATGATATTTCGGTCTTTCACACTTGATACTAAAAGTTTTTTTTCTATAGAACAAAAAACAACATACATGCTTGTTCACGATCATGAAAATAATAGTTGTATTTTTGGTGTTTAGGTTCTTCTACAGCTGACGATCCTGAGAAGCCCGGTCAGAAAGTGTGGGACAACGAGGAGGACGGTGTCGCCTACTCATACAGCTTCTTCCACTTCATGTTCTTCTTGGCCTCGCTCTACGTCATGATGACACTCACACACTGGTACAGGTTAGTGTCACAAACAATTTAAACTTTCTTATATCACCATTTAAATCTTATAATTTTTCCTTCTTTTTTCATTTTAAAGACCAATTTATGTTGAAAATATAAACGTTTGATTATGAGTGTGTATATGCCAAGGTAAAAATATCCTATTCAACTTACTAAGCACACATACTCTATTGGGTACACACCTCATCTTTAGAGTAGGGTAAGACCTAGATAACCTGTACTTTCTAAATCATGGTGTTTGCCACCCTACGTCCAACTTGTTTCTTTGCTAAAAATCAAATTATACATACCTAAAAATCAAACTATAAATACCTATCCATTACGTCCATGGTTTGATCCTAGAATTACCTTATTGTACAGCAAATCAAATGAAAATCTTGTAGATCATCTGATTTGTATGAAAAAAAAAAACAACAACAAAAAAACAAGAAAAACATAAGCAGCTTGGAACAGACAAACAATATACAGTTGTACTTTGCATATAAGGCAATCTCCTGCATCAGAAGACTTAATGGATTTGTTTTGCCGAAAAAGTTGGGAAATTTGTAACTTGAATCAAAGCATGGATCTAAATTCGAAAACAGGTACAGCTACAGGTAACTGCGAGCCCCTGCCTTTGAAACCGCCCTAGTCAAATGCACAACTGATGGGGCACTGGGAACCTTTGGAAGCTTTATGGTGTGCGTTTGATAAAATCAAATTTTCTTCACTGTTTAGTGAAATATAAAATGGTGTGCTTAATATGCTGAATATAATATTAAACTTACCGAATATTAGTAGTATTCAATTAAGAAAATGTGAAAATTGATAGCAAGTTTGCATAGGTTTTGTGAGATTGGTAGTTTTGATTTCAATTAATAAATTATTTTGATATTTACATGTTTGGTCTTAAAAGAGTGGATCTGAACATCAATCAATTGTGAATGTAAATTATATAATGAATGTTACGCACATGACTTCATTTACAGTTAACCATTGTTTCCTATTACATAGAACCAATATTTGGGTTGAGCAATGTGGTATAACCTCAGGTTATGATTTATATCTTTGCACAAAAAGAAACTCTTTATTTTACCTACCGTAAACTCCCGCGTATAAGACGCGTCCTCTAGGCCAAACAAAATGCTGGTGCGTCTTATAGGATTTTCTAAAGTTGGGTGTGCGTCTTATACGAGGGGTAATTTTACTATAGAACAGTACTGGATTTACAAAATTGAGCATTAAAATGTGCGTCTTATACGCGAAAATGCATGTGCTGAGTTTGGGGTGCGTCTTATACGTGGGAGCTTACGGTAGTTGCTGAATGCACAGATTTTACAATCTACTAGACAAAAAGCGATGAATTAAATCCTAGCTCTCCTTATAAGATTCACCTTTGTTGGCTCAGGGACTCCCTGAGTCAAGGTTGCCGGGTAGTCAGGGTCCACTTCAAATTTCAAGACATCAAAATGTGAATCTTAATTTTTTATAAGAAATTATAGTCATTCTGTAACAAAACCCACTTAGATGAATAGAAAAGAGGTGTATCTTCCTATTACATGAACTTCAACCAGAAAAAAATGTATTGTTGCATGTCAAAAGAAAACTGAAAAAAAGGACTAGCAAAAACTCCAAATTTGCAAACTTTTGCCTTTCCCATTGAAACCTATGTGTAAGTCCATTCCAGTCTAAGTCAGTTCTCTCTTAATTTCTATATAGAGCTGCCAGGTGGACCACAAACTGTCTGAAATTAAGACGCTTTTGGTATGCTGGGAGAGTGAAAACTCAATTCCCTGCTAATTCCTATAGGAGGAAAAATCCTGACTGGAAACTGTAGGATCATGGACGGGGCAACCACAAACAGGGGGGATCATGGACATGGGGTTTATGGACAGGGGGCCCCTGAGCCATTTGTGCTAAATAGCACAACATCAATTCATATTGAAGTCAAGATCTTAGATCTTAACATATAAAGGTATAATTAATTAGCTACCCAGGACTTGTGAGCGAAACAAGTATCGTAAACCCAAACAATACGACCACGACCACTGCATCCAGTGTTTCCACCACGTAAGAACAGCTGGAGGACATATTTTCCTATTATCTTTATCTACATATTCACCATTGCCTAATATAATTTGCCTTCACTAGATCACAAGGAACAACAGCTAACCATAATGGTGTATGGAGGGTATAAAATAACCACAGCTTAATAACGGTATTTAGACAATGCCATTTACCTTTTATTTAGAACCAAGAACTTAAGTTCACCAATTGTTCTGGTTAATCAAATTAAACATGTATCTTTCACTAATTCATCCATCGGTTTTATGTGAAAATTATGAATATTAGGTGTATGATAAAGCGGACCAATGTAATTTTCTGTGGTAATATTTCCTGTGTTTGAATTGCCACAGTGGTGAGAGTGATGCTTACAATACCCATGAGCTAAAGGCTTGGTATGGAGATGTCTGTTTAAGAATTTAATTGAAACATTTGACTCAAATTTAATTAGAATTCAGTATTATCTGATATAATAAAACAGACGCTACCAACATGGAAATTAACCAAGTATGCTTTCTGCTTTTAAATATTTTATAAATCAGAGACACTTAAGCGTTTCCGTTTAATCTCTTTTAATAAAGATGCTGTATCGATAAAATAATTAAAGAAGTTGTGCCGCTGAAATCTTTGCTTTTTGTATAAAGACCACAGCTTAATAACGGTATTTAGACAATGCCATTTACCTTTTATTTAGAACCAAGAACTTAAGTTCACCAATTGTTTTGGTTAATCAAATTAAACATATATCTTTCCCTAATTCATCCATCAGTTTTATGTGGAAATTATGAATATTAGGTGTATGATAAAGCAAACCAATGTAATTTTCTGTGGTAATAGTTCCTGTGTTTGAATTGCTACAGTGGTGAGAGTGATGCTTACAATACCCATGAGCTAAAGGCTTGGTATGGAGATGTCTGTTTAAGAATTTAATTGAAACATTTGACTCGAATTTAATTAGAATTCAGTATTATCTGATATAATAAAACAGACGCTACCAACATGGAAATTAACCAAGTATGCTTTCTGCTTTTAAATATTTTATAAATCAGAGACACTTAAGCGTTTCTGTTTAATGTCTTTTAATTAAGATGCTGTATCGATAAAATAATTAAAGAAGTTGTGCCGCTGAAATCTTTGCTTTTTGTATAAAGACATCAAACATGAAGCATATTTGAAAATGTTATCCATTTCAAGGTCCATTACAAGGTATTCTAGCTTTAACATTTATTTGGGAAGGGGGACAAAACTTTAGATTGAAGTTTGCCTTAAGTTATTTAGGCCAGGTTTACATTCGTAAGCTCAGAATTTTGAAGACTAGGCAGTACCCTTAATTGATAGAATTCCATACGTGCATTCATAGTTTATAGTGTATGGAAAAACTCGGGATGAAATTGCCTTAGTCACGTTTTTACAAATGGGCTTCTGATAATGATAAAAAGTATATGTAATTGCAAATATAATAGAAGTAGGCGATTTTTAACTTTTGCGTTTTTGTTATGAAAACTTGGTTATTGGTGTTTTAGAAATAACATATACACAAGAACGTTTAATATTCTCTCGTGTTAAGAATGTTATATAGGAGTCACAAAAACGTTAGCCGGCAATTTAATGACTAATGCTGCTTCCTTTTTGCTCAAAAATAAGGTGTTTACAAGCGTTTGATGTTTTATTGTTTGGGACTATGTTTGGTCACAGGTATATTTTAGAATATTTAATCACAGTAGTTCTTACTGATGATGGGTCGGGTCTCCCTAACCCAATCTTGAAAGGGGTCTTGGACTACCTATACTGTCCTCTCTGTAACCTCTTTCTTTTGCCCGGGCTTCCTGGGCTTCCCTAGCCCACCTAAAAGGGTCTATATCTCCTCTTTCCTATCCCCTCGGATGTGTGTGGTGCACATATGCGTGAGCACCGGTACATTCCTTTGTGAAATTGTGTAATGTAGTTCTTGCCATGAATATGACCTTAGCTGGCGTTAAACCTCTATTACTCTCACTTACTCACTCACTGATGATGGGTTTAAGTCATCACTTAACGTCATACTTACAGGTTTTGGGATCTATTGGTACTGATTACTGCTTTATTCACAGTACACAGTACTTTATCACTTAATGTACTTCGTTGTAAATACTGAAGCCAATGAGTATCTTTTCTCGTTTTGTTGTTGTTGTTGTTGTTGTTTTTTCTACCGATAGTCATAGAGAAATAGACTAACTAGTGATGCCGGTAGTATAAAAGAGATCTCGATTCAACGTCTGTCCTTGCATGATAACATTTGCTTTAAGAAATTCGATATCTAATTTTTTTATATATATATTTTTTTTTTATGACTTTCTACTTACTTTTACCTCACACCAGAAGTTATTTTCTCGATAATCATTTCTGTGTACAGAAAGTGTACATACTCCTTCCTTTATGTCTTTATTTTAACCTCAAGCACAGTTTTCCTTAGTACTTTTGACCCTATTAGTATATATATATCACAAAATTTCCAGAGAAATTCTCATAAAAAATATAAACAATTAGTTAAACCAGATTTTCTGCATTATCTTTTTCAGCCCATCATCTGACTTGATGAAACTGAACTCGAACATGCCATCAATGTGGGTGAAGATCATCTCATCATGGTTCTGCATCCTCCTGTATGCCTGGACGCTGGTCGCTCCAATCATCCTCTCAAACCGCGAGTTCGACTGAGGAGCTTGTCCATCTGTGGACTTGCTCAGCGTGAGTTAGGAGTCACATCCTCGTACTGGAGCTCCAGAAAATCTACCCATCTAAGATTCTGAGCCCAGGCAAAGACACAGAGTATCAACTCATGTGTATTAAACAGAATACATATATTCTCACTTAACTTATACGCCAAGACAATACTTAACGTCTTTGAAGTTCGCAACATCAGTAAGCAAAAAGAATTAGAAACTTACAAAATCGTGTAATAGGTAAATGCCATTCCTGCAAGTAGACGTTACTTCTACAGAGATGCCACTTTTCCTGATTTACCAGGAATTCCTGGGTTTGATTCCAAGATTCCTGTATCAAATTATTTTAAATTCCTGGAAAAATGTGTCTAAAAGTCCAGTTTTCCTGGTTTTTGTAAGCCCGTGAGTGGCATCTCTGGAGATGCCACTTTTCCTGTTTTACCAGGAATTCCTGGTTTTGAATCCAAGATTTCTGCATTAAATCATGTTAAATTCCTGGGAAAATGTGTCCTAAATCCATTTTTCCTGTTTTTTGTCGGCCATTGAGTGGCATCTCTGCTTCTATAGTATCTGCAGTTAGAGATATCATATACACAAGTCTGCACATGAATGTTCCAATTACCAAAGTCCTATATATAAACGCATCCATTTCTGTTGTTTGTCGTGATTTCACATGGTGTGTATATTACCGTCGCTGTGCATTCAGACATAACCATACATAACTTGGACAGAAAATGTGACCTGTCATGGGCCTCCTCGGCTTTAGTTACTTTATATACAGGTATATCTACAATCAATTCCTTCCCTACCGCCAATATCTGCATACGGCTCCGTGCATAGTTAGACATAAGCCTATGTCCAGCACTGGTTGGGCTGTGCCCACCAATATTAAAGCCTTGCGCCTGTTGGTCCATAGTCCTCCCCATGCTCCACCTTTCAGAGGGCTATATTTTACAGCCTCTTTAGGTTGCCTATGTATGAACAAGTACACTTTGTCATAGAAACTAAGATATTTTGAAAAGAATAAAATTGTTTATCCAGAAACGATTGATGTAACTTAATTCTTCACACATTAATTATTTCCCATTTTATACTCTTACAGACACTGATAACTTTTCCTAATTGAATCTAGCGCAGTGAGCTATAAGAACTAGAAGAAAATTCTTGTATACAAAGTATCAGTGTTTGTGTTATAGGTGGTGATTTATGTGAGGTCAGCTTATATTTCTTCATATCATTTATTCGAGAGCTATCCTAATACAGAAGAAAAAAAAGCTTAATGCGTTTTTAAATTTGTACAGGGTCAGAAGAGGGGAAACGTCAAGGGCAATCCATCCTTAAGTATTCCAATTCATGAAATGTATGGCTTCTTTGTGATTAAAACAAAGTTCTGTTTTGTTGATATTGTTAGTATCCGTGCATACATTTTCAGCGTAGGAAACAATTTGTATGTAATCTAGAAACGGAAGAAGATGTTTCAACAAAGTTAAAGATGCTGATGTATCGATATAGAAAGGAAAAACACTTTCTAGTAAGAAGGAATAGAACAAGGTTAAAGGCAGAAAATCATAACTCGATATCAAAATAATGACATTTTATGCCGCTCTGATATATCAGATGCGACTACAGAATTTCTTGTCTGTGTGATAACGTGGTAGTTTATTATGTAATAAAATTACCTTTCTCAAGAGTACTGTGTCTGTATTAAGTCAAATAGTATTAGTGGCCTGTTAGGCTGAATATATATAGGTATCTAGAATATTAACCTAGAAGTAACTTTGCTTTTCAATTCAATTCAATAGAAATTTATTTGCCTCAATAAAACCTAAAACTAGTACATTTTGTACAGATTGTATGATCATAAAAGGTGATATATATACAATTTCATAACTCATATTCCTACTATTAAGTGTATCAAATGGAGACAAATAGGCTGCCGCTTAATAAATTAATTTTCGTTGGCCACCTAATATTATATAATTTAAATTGAATTAATTTATTATAAGATTGATTAATAATGTATATACATTATAAAAGAAAGTAAATAACAATACAGGACATCACAGGGAAGATTATCAGTATCAATTTTCATAAAATACGAGTGAGAATTATTTACTAATTATGTAAATCTCGGAATATTCTCAAATCAATAATACAGAAGACAATAAAATATTAATACATACATTAATTATTTTAGTTTTTTTTTGAAGTTTTAACTGTTTATTGGCTAGAGAAAGCACTACGTGTGTAGTTGTTACAATCAATCGCTGAATATGATATATCATATACTTATAATACAGAGTGTAGTTTTAATGTAACAAGTGGTTTCCATGAACTATCGTGCACAATGTTTCTCATATTCCATATATATTTAACACAGTCTTTTCAGAATATGTGATGATAAGATACAATCAATTCAAAACACCACTTAATATGATATAATATAATCTTCAATAAAATCATGTAACATCTTTCTTTGTGGGCAGCATTTCTTTCAGATCTTTTTTCAAGATATTTTTGAACTCAATTATGCTATCAATACTTCTATTTCTGAGACTGAGGTTATTCCATGCATTAGATACATTATAGTGAACACTTCTTTTGTACATCTCATTTTTAGGAATAAAATTATTCAATAACAAACCTTTGTTAAATCTGAGATTGTAATTAGGTTTTCTTAGATTTTCCTTTTTTCGTGTTCTTTTGTAACCTTCTATACACACATGAGTATGTCTTCTGTCTTTTAAGTAATTAATGCTTGAGTTAGCATGAATTAAATCAGTACTTGTGAGTATATTTACCCTCATACAAATTTTAATAGCCCTATTTTGCATCCCTTGCATCTTATGTAAATTAGTTATAATTGTTTTATCATAAAGTATGTCCACATAGTAAAAAATTGGCAGTATATATACCTTATAAATTCGTATCATATTGTCAACACTGAGAAACCTAGAAATTTTTGCCAACTGATATGACCTATAAGCTACAGTTTTCATTTGGTTTTTAATGAAAAGATTGTAATTTAGGTTTGGATCTAGTATTATTCCCAAGTATTTATAACTTGGAACTTTTTTTATTAACTTATCTTTTATAGATAAATTAGCATTCATGTAACATTTTTTATGACCAAATCCCATAAATTTAGTTTTATCTATATTTACTGTAAGCTTATTTTTGTCACACCAGTTAACAAAATTATTAATATCTTGCTGCATATTTTTGATAACTATATCTTCTATTTTACCACTTGTACATAATACAGTATCATCAGCAAATAGGTATATGCTTGAATTTTTACATACATTTTGTACATCATTTATATAAACAAGAAAAAGAATAGGTCCTAGAATGGAACCTTGGGGGACTCCACAATTTATTGCCTCTTTACTTGAGTCAATCCCATTTACTGAGGTATATTGAAATCTATTTGCCAAGTAATTCTCAATCCAATATAACAATTTTCCTTTAATTCCTAGCTTAAATAATATTTTAATAAGTATTTTATGATTTACTGTGTCAAAAGCTTTTTTTAGATCAAAAAAGGTAGCCAATGTATTCATTCCAGAATTTTTGTTTATAAGAATTTCATCAGTAAATTTACTTACTGAGTCAATTGCAGATCTACCTTTTCTGTATCCAAACTGGTTTTCCGACAACAAGTTATTATTTTCCAGAAAATTAATTAATTCTCTATGTACTATTTTCTCAATAATTTTGTTTGGTAAAGGTAGTAATGAGATAGGCCTCAAATTAGAAACTAATCTGTCATTACCCCCTTTTGGAATTGGTATTACTTTAGATATTTTCCAATCTAATGGAATAATACCTGTATTCAATAAAGTATTGAATATGTGAGTAAGCTGTTTAAGACTATTTTTAAAAATAGTCTTTAATATATAACTATTGATACCATTTATAGCTGATGATTTAGACGTACAAATATCATCTACAAAGTATTCTACATTTTCAATTGTTGCAGTAATCAATCTGATTTCACTTTCAATATTGTTAATACCATAATATGTACATTCTTCATTGAAACCATTAGCCAGATTATTACCAATGTTAGCAAAGAAATTGTTGATAAACTGAGAGGTTTTTTTCTTTTGATATAAATTCATTATTTTCATCAGTCAACTGTATTAGGGTATTGCTCCTTTTTGATGGCAGTAATTTGGTAATTTCTCTCCAGAATTTTTTAGGATCTTTATAATTTTCGTTTGTTAGATTTAAAATAAAATTCTGTCTTTCAGAGCAAATTTTTTTGCTATTATTTGACCTGGCATTTTCAGCTACTAACATATCAAGATTATTATGAGTTTTCCATGCACGTAATAACAATTTGTCTTTTTCTACTATTTCATCAATTAGCTCTGAGGTAACCCAATCGTCATTTGATCTTTTAATCTTAAAATTTTTAAATGGACACATTTCATCAACAATTACCATTAGCGAATCTATATAGTATGACCATAAATATTCAGTGTTATCAGATTCATAGAAATCACTCCAATCAATATTAACAAACTTCTCAATTAAATCTTGTACATTAAAATCTTTCATAGATCGACATCTGAATGTCTCCTTTGATTTGAAAGATTCTTCCATTAAAGTTATATTAGTGAATATTAGATCCAAGCATGAGCTTTTCTCATTTTCTTTTTGTGGATTTCTTGTGATTCCTTTTACCCAATTTAATAGACCATATTGTAGCATTGTATTAATTAATCTACTACTTGTATTCTTTAGTCTAGGATCCAGAATATCTATATTAAAGTCACCAAGGATTATCAAATTTTTCTTACTCTTAACAGACAGTTCACTAACAATAAATTCAAGTACTTGGAAAAATCTATCCAAATTTCCTTTTGGAGGTCTATATACATTACAAATTATTTTACTTTTTTTTTTATATCAGTAGTTACAACACAAAATGTTTCTATCGCCCTTTCTGAATAATTGTATGCATTCAGAATTGATGTAGAACAGTGCAAATTGTTATTTACAAATATTGCTAGCCCTCCACCAGCCTTAATAGTAGAGGAATCATCACAATCATACCAATTTCTATCTGATCTATATAGTGAATACCCATTAATGTTATATAAGTTGGAATGATCAAAATTTGTGAACCATGTTTCAGTAATACTTATAAAATCAAAACTTGTGTTTGAAAATCTTAACTTAAATTCATCAATTTTTTCTTTTCCTTTAATACTTCTAACATTTAATTGAATAAATTTTTCCTTCTGTATTAAATTAACATTATTTAGATTATCTAAAGTCATATTGAAATGTTGTATTTTGTTTCCTGTACTTAACACTCCAACTGAAATACATTTTTATGATATTACAATTCAACAATCTTCCAACATAGACAACATATAACTTAACTACACACATAGCAAAATTCTCTGAAAAATACCGCATATCGCTTTTCAGGGAATATACATAAAAAGTGAGACTCAACTCTGCACAAAATATATACACCATATTAGTAATACCTTAGTAAAACTAACATTCATTATCGTATTTACATTATGAAAATTTATTGTTATCTAATTATAATATTTATTCTAAGTAGTCAATATCATTATACCTTATAATCCAATAATATACAAGTTTGAATTTTTCTATTAATATCTACAGAAATAGATTCAAAATAACACACATTAACAGATTAATTTCTTCTTGTTTCCTCTTCATCTCAGTCTCAAATGTAGATCGGTTGATCATTTTTCTCTCAGTTGATTCCTACAAACAGTTAATTATAGATAGCCATACTCCAATCAAATTAATGATTTTTAGATACAGTTCACAGTTTTTATGATTGATACATTTAAATTATAAATAAATGTATAGTCTTATTAGGTATAGGGAAGCTTGGAATTCACATCTTCTAGTTAATAATGGTGGTGTTCTAAAAAAATGTACCTAAAATACTGCTTGCTTTCTTTGGTAATGTTTCTCCATATGTTGTGTTAACGACCTTGCCCATTTTACCACAGTACGTAATGATCCAGTGTAACCGTCTTGTAGGAGCAGATTGTATTTGTGTTGAACTTGACCATCATGTTTGGAGTGAACCACATCAGGTGTATCTGCTGTTGCCACCCCATATAGATGATTTAGACTGAATATTAAGCTATTAATGTATTGATATTCTAGGACGAGGTGAGGTTTGCTGGAAATAATCGCCCGACCGCGCAGCGGGAGGGCGATTATTTCCAGCTAACCTCACCGAGTCCTAGAATATCAATGCATTAATGCGTTTATCGCACTTATTCCTCCATTTTGTATTAATTTCTTACCTTAAAACCCCAGAGTTACTCCATGAGAAGACATTTTGTAAGTGCATGCGATCCGCTCGCTTTGCCAAGCCGTCGTGGCCATGTTGTCACTCTGCCCGACATACCTCCACCTTTACACTCATTTTTTGGGTATAATCCAATAATGTCAAGTCCTGTACTTCTAACACCGCCAAATATACGATCTCTAGTTGGTGTTCGCCTTCATTTTGTCTCCATTTTCTTCGAAATAAATAAGAATCCATTGATTTTCCATAACGATCCAACGCACACGGCCCGGTACACGGCCATTGCTTCTTGTTGACAGAGCGGGTAGGTGCCCGGATGTAAAAACTAGGTCAGCCACGCGTCGAGCAAGGAATGGCCGGACGGAGCGGGTCCCGACTCGTATCGATGTGGAAAATCAATGGATTCTTATTTATTTCGAAGAAAATGGGGGAATTTGGCATGGCATGTTCATCTAGGATATCTAAGGATGGTTCTGTGTTAATAACTCCACCAGGCCCCATTGAAATCTATGGTAACGAGGTCTGCAAACATCAGGTATGTGGGAAAAATTTTTCATATCTTCCATGTGTATTTGGTTCTACCACCGGTCGGCTTGGTATAGTGGACAGCGAGCTCGCCTCCTGCCCCAGCGGCCGGGGATCGATTCCCCGTTGAACCTTAACGGTTTTAACTGGAAAACTATGGCGAGGGTGGCTTCATATCCTTCTCCAATTTATTAACCTGCTCAGGTTCTAACCAAGATCGTCTTAGAAAAAAAAATGGACTCTGAGAGTGCGGTTATACCCCGATTATGGCACGGGGTTATGACCAAAAAAGCACTGTAGAGGCCAGAATCGTGAGATAAGTAGTCATTAAACGAGGTTATGCCTTCATCAAATATCTCCTGTGGATTATCACCAATTGTCCAATCACAGTATTGTCCTAAAAGAACTCCAGTAAGTGGTACAAGATGTATTGTAGACTGACTGTGTCTTTCTCTCAGATAATTTATATTTTCATCATACTTGTTCTTCAATATGACAAACATTTCCTCCACATTTTCAAGATCAAAAAATTTTTGAGCCCATTCATTCCTTTGAATAATTGTATTTATGCCTCCATTGATGTAGACTATTGAATTTGGGCTTCTTTCAAGTTCTCGATCAGTAACGTCACAGAGAGTTTCAATATTTGCTTCTGGATAGTTCATAACTGAGATTTGAAAATTACAAACCTCACACTCTTTGTCTATGAAGTACTGTAGTTGGTTATCTGTACCATCACGTTGATCATTTACTATTATAATGTCAATAAGTTTCATTTTGGATGAATTTTCTGTGCTTTCTATCAGATATCTAACACCGTCTGCTACTGTTGTCAAGGACGCTTTAAGATTACGTCATGTTCCTACTAACTAGGTCATCGGCATGCGCTCCACCAATGAGGCGACAGCAGCCCGTCACGTGTTAATATTTGACCCAGATGTTGTCTTTGCGCGCTGTCGCTATAGTGACCATACCGTTGCTTAGTAACCTTTCCTTTGTTTACAAACAAAGAACTTTTCGCACGTGGTTAGGATTTAACCGTTGAGACGTATTAAGATGGGGTATATTTACCCAATAGAATAGATTATAACCGAGATGTTATAATATACCATTCTAATATATAGTGTAGATTCATTTTATACTTTCTCTGATTTCCTCCAGTACACGACCCATATTGTTTTGTCCTTTAATTGTGGATTCTTTGATGTACTTTTTCTGGGACAATGACATTCCACACCCCCAGAAGCTATCGTAATTACAAAAGAAAATTTTCCCTGGTAAATTAGCTAGTTTGATCTTGAGTTCTTCATTAGACGTTAGCTGCTCTGTCATGACAGTTTTCATGGTTTTGATTTTCATTTCTTTATTCCATTTTGGGTCTTTCTTGATCTGTTTTGATAGAATTCTTGCTTCTTGAGTTGTTGAACACCTAGAGATTTCTTCTGATAAAATGTCATCTCCACAGATTTCAGCCTGTATTCCAAGATATAGTGCTTTTTTAGATATAGTGCTTTTTTTGCTATGAATAGACATCAATGCAAAATACCGTAATCTCCTGCGTATAAGGCGCACCTTGCGTAAAAGGCATGCCTAGAGTTTTAGAAAATAGTGAAAATTCATAACTTTTGTTCTACCTAATGAATTTTCATAATTCAAAAAGCTATGTTTTGCTAGAGCGCCCAGGTCCCCCAGGCCCCCCTAGATCCTATTATGACTTAGGTGGGAGTGTAAGATATCAAATGAAAGGTCTTGGTGTCCCCCTTCTGGATCCAGTAAAAACTAAAACCTCTTGTACAAGACGCGCCTTGTACACAGCTAGATAACGTTAAGTATAATGATGAGAATCCGGTTCACTTTGTTGTTCACAAGATGATGTCACTGATGGTCTTCTCTAAATTGGGAGAGCAGAAAAGGATGGATTATTAACCTCCAATAATAATCAAAGGTAATTAATTCATCCTTTTTCATCTAATTGTTCAAATTCACATCTTGTCAAAAATGAGATCGATTTCTGAGCTTGGCAGACTATCAGAGCAGCAGAAGGATGGTCTATCAGCCTGTCCTATTGATACACTCTCATCAATTTAAAATCTTCGTCTCCATCATAAATGGTACCGCGAGGGTTGACTGCTAGGTAGTACCTCATCTTCTCCTGGAACCACTTCTCCCCTATTACCAGGAAGCAGTTTGTCTTCATGTACAACTTCATAGCTGGTGTCATACGTGACTCAAGTTCTATGTCAGTCAGGACAAGGATCAGCCTGATCTGGTGGTCTTTTAATGCCTAGCAGGTAAAGGAAGAACATAAAATTATGTTACACCATTCTGAATGCCTGTATAGACAGGGACACACTCAAAAGAAAAAATAACTTTTGAATCTACAAGGGATCCTTGTAAAACTTAACAGTGAACCACCATAATCATATTACATTGAAGCAGTGTAGTTTCCACAATGAACCCCCAGATGCCAGTGCGGTGGTAAATACAATGCATCTTCGTCCTCTTTTGTTTTTGATATATGTCAATGATATTGATGGTCTATGACTGTAATGAAACAATTTTGAGTTCATATGCCGATGATACAGTCATTTATTCATTTCATATTGACCCCATTATCGCCTATAGAAATGTTCAAAATGACCTGGACCAAATATCTCATTGGTGCAAACTAAATAAATTAACAATAAATTCCAAAAAATCCCAAGCAATGAAATTTGGTACCCAAGCTCAAATTTACAGATGTCGTTTACCCAACCTGGTACTCAATAATGTTGAACTAGATTATGTGGACAACTACAATTATTTGGGTGTCATGCTGGATCAGGAACTTAAGTTTGACTCTCAGATAAAGCAGATGTGTTCCAAAGCTAGGCATAAAATGTATATTTTTGGTAGAACACATGTCTGCCAAACAAGCTATTGCCATTTATAAAACCAAATTGCTGCCATATTTGGAATATGGAGGTATTCTAGTACATAATGCAAATGTCACCTTATTAGACAAATTACAAGGTCTTCAAAACCTGGGTTTGAAAATAGCATTGAAAGTTCCTCATTTTACCAGAATTTGTAAGTTACATAAGGATGGGAAAATCAATTACCTTGAAGAACGAAGGGCGAAACAAATTGCAATTCATGCTTATAAAATGACATATATAAACAACCTAGCCATGCCTGCGAGACCTACACGGCTACATGATGGTCCTGTTCTTAATGAGTATGATTTTAGATTGCCTGCTTACAAACGTAGTGTTAATTACAAATGCTATAATTTATGGAATGACCTAGGTGTTAATGACATGCTTATTCCAGACCTCAATGCCTTTAAAACTAATAGGTCTAAATACCTTGCCTCACTCATTAAAACTCATTATATATGTTCATGATGTCCACTTTCAACACTTGGTGAACTCATATTTTTCTAATTGAATATCATATAATATTAATTATGTGACTAAGCTCATTATTATTAGTTTTATGCTGCACAGTACATGCCATTTGCCTGTAACATTGAATACAACAAAGCGGCCCTCTGGAGCCAGGAGTATATGGGATCTACTGAACCCGACCTTAAGCTCCAGAACAAGTACTACATTAAAAAAAAACATCTCTGGCAACTTTGGAACAAGGATTTTGTTGTTATTTTGACGAAATTCTTTTACAGTGCCGGACTGATTACATTATTGTTCTGGTATGCTAAAGTCCTGGGGATGTGACTCATTGTATCTTTTGTACACATAAGAAAATTGTGAATGTAACTTTAAATATTAAATACCTGGTAATGTGCTACATCAAATGAGTATTCACACCACTGTGTGTCCATGTGGGATGGAGATACTAGAACAATGGTACGTTTACTCTGCTGAACAGATGCCACAACAGCATCAGTGGTAGTGGCACCAGGCTGCCAGTCCCGACACTCCAGACAAACCTACAGGGGAGCATTTATAGGTAGAATTAATGTTACTTTGGAACACTTACTATGTGCTCACCCCCTATATTGGGAAAATGCAATGAGCAGCTATTTGGGAGTAATTTACTCTGTTTGAAATCTATTAAATTAACCTCCTAGATGAAATGTGATGGGTAACTTATCAAAATCATATTATATGACCTTGAACAAAAAATGATTGATTTAAAATAATGTTTTATGGTAAATATGCTGATGGCGATTGCTTACAACTGAAGTTACGGAACAAAAAACAAACCCCCCTACCTTGTAACTTATTTCTCCTTCTTCTAATTGAGGTAGTAGCTCGCGTATGACAATTCTTTCATCTACCTTAGCATATGCGATGAATACATCATATGGCTTCTCATTATTGTCATCTTCATCCTTGTGGAAGTGTAAACCATATTTGTTGTAGAACCACACTTTGAGAAGAAGCCGATTATTGTATATAATCAATGTAAATATGACTAGAATGGCAAATACTGCAACAAGTGAGATAACTTCTATTGTAGACTTCTTATGAAGGTATACCGTTTCTATGATGGTGTGATTGTACACTTTCTCGATAATGCTCCCGTTTGTACAGGCTGCAAAGTCAATTCCAATCACAGCTTGAGTATCCAATGATGATGTACTATTTGGCATATACCTCAAATCTGATGACATTGTAGTATTGCAATAGATGCTCGAACGGTTCACAATCGTTTCTGAATTTATCAACCACGCTTTAAATTCAGGTCCAGTTTGGCAGTCACACAACCAGCAATTATCATGCAGAGTAAGCTCCAGGAGAGAATACATTCTCCCAAAAAGTGACAAATATATGTATTTCAAATTGTTTGAATGTAAGGTTAAAATCTTCATCTGTAAAAGGTCATCAAAGCTGCCATTGTCAATGTGGTTGATTTTATTTCCATGCAGATAGAGCTCAGTTAGGTCAATGAGGAAAACAAATGTCTCCTTTTTGATCTTTTCTATGTTGTTTTGTTGTAGTTGAAGTAACTGAAGCATCTTCATGTGACGGAAGGCTCCGGGCCTTATCTGTGCAATCTGGCTATTGGCTGCATTTAGCATTGTCAGTAATGGGAAATTCAAACTCGCTGAATCTAGAGATACCAGATTGTTACCATCCAAGGTAATGCTTCTCGCATATGATGGTCCATTGGATCCAAGGCTTGTCATATTTCTTGAGGAACAGTTCATGAAATTCATGCTGACATTGTATTGACTGCTATAGCATGAGCACTCTGGGTAGCAGAAGGCTGTACAGCGACAGCTGGAGAAGTCTTTGCAACAGTCTCTAGGACAGTCTGACTTCTGGCAGTGTACAGTATATTTACAAACAAAGTCAGACGCTGATATTTCAGAAAAGGGCTTCCTTTCTCCTCTGTATGTTATACATTGAACTAGGTCCAGATCAGGAATCTGTAACAAGAGAAGTCATCTTAAACGTAAAATTAGCAGTAACTACATTATGTTACTTGAATTGAATTAATTAAATAATCATATCTGATAAATGGGAAATAACCTAAGTAAATAACACAGCATAGACCCTTCTGTCTTCGTTTTTTTTTTGGCTGCACTGTTAAAAACCCTCATTGGTTTTACAGAGAATTTATGGAGATTCTACGTAAAATGTTACAGTGTTTTACCACTATTTTAATAAGGGTGTTGGAGTGTGATTCCATGCCCACTTTAAGTAGGCTACAGGCCCTTTCCATTCCATTTAACTATGCATATTTTCTCACACAAACAACCCTCTAAGCTGTCCCCTCACTGCCCACCCAGTATACATCCCCTCCAGACCTTTCAAGACCTTTATCTGTTTATCATCCATGCCTAAAGCATCTCCCATTTTAAACTATAGTAGCATATGAACTGTTTTGCTACACGCCCCTCAAGAACAACCTCACTTTTTTCGTGATTTCCTTATGGATTTTGATTTCCCTTTCCCCATCCTCAACCCACTGACCCCCTACTGTTGCTGATGAACAAGCAGTATTCCTCAGATAGATGGTTTGTATGTACCTTAACATAATGAGATGTTCTTATTTCATTATCTAAATCCCTTTCGTAAGGTGTAGTTGGCGTGGTTATGTTTCTTTTTATACCGTATCTTTCCCTCAATTCTTTCCGGAGTTGCCCATATATCCTACAAGAAAAATACAAAATTTAGTAGCGACTAGGAGCTAAATTCTGAAGATAATAGGTATAAAATAATGAAATAGTGTCTGGCAGGTACTATTTATTGGGGTGTTATTAAATCTAGTTAGTGTGGCTACTGGTATTTAGTGACCTCAATCTGTAAAAAATAGTTATGTAACAGTTATCTATAAATTGAAATAGTTATGTTACAGTTATGGGATTCACTGCGGCTTTATATATCCCATGACTTTTCCTTATCAAATGGAAGGACCTCATTATACATGTCCATTTATAACATCACAATGCATGGATGAAGCATTTTAGAGTCTCCTATGGTTAATTCATGCATCATGAAAAACTGGGAGTGCATTAACCATGTCAGTGTAGCATGATGCATGACTTGTTGAGAGTAAATGTATGTATGGTAACATATACTTATTCCACTTACTTATCTTTTTTGGTGTCAAGGATCCACTCAGAATGACAATCAATGTGAAGAATATTTCCCTGTAGATACACGTTTGGTCTCGGCCATGTGCTTGTCAAAAAGTACGTAGCATCCAATTCACTGATTCTATTGTAAGAATAGTCCATATATTGTAGATGTTCGAAAATATCAAGGGAAACCTTTACTTGAACAATATGATTATGAGAAAAGTCAATACCTCGCAAGGATGCGACAGCATTTCTATATGTTAATATTGTTACGGTTTTGATCAGATTTCTACTCAAGTTCAGATACATCAGTTTCTTGAAACTGTATTGGTCCAGGGGTGGAAGTTCCATCAGTGAGTTATTGTCCAGGTTTAACTGTGTCAGACTTGGTAGTGTATGCATTCCATATCTTGAGATAATTTTAATTCTATTGTTACTTAGACTTAGCCATTCTAAATCATTTTGATGTACAAATGTAAAATCGGATAGAGATTCTATGTTGTTGAAGGCAAGTGACAGATATCTTAGCTTTGTAAGACCAGATATCTGCCCAGGTGTAATGTGAGTAATATGGTTTTTGTCCATTGTTAAGAACATCAGATTAACCCAGGAACCAGATAAGTCTGGAATTGCTGACAATTTATTATTGCTGAGATCAAGGTTTGTCAGAGAATACAGGTTTTCTGAGAGATTCACTTGATCTAAATAATTCCCACTAAGATTCAGCTCCTGAAGACTTAAAAAATGGGATAGAAATCCACTTTCTGTCATGGATAAGTTGTTGCTAGATACATCAAGAAATGCCAGGTTCTTAATGCTTATGAATGTATTGTTTTCAATTGTTGTTAGATTACAACCCTGGCACCATAATCCCAAAAGTTTTGTCATGTTTCCCAGCAGTGCATATT
The DNA here is from genome assembly GCA_949317995.1 of Acholoe squamosa. NCBI lineage: Eukaryota > Metazoa > Annelida > Polychaeta > Phyllodocida > Polynoidae > Acholoe > Acholoe squamosa. Next base: position 30,982,810 of record OX439049.1, on the reverse strand, counting down.
GCAGTATATTGATGTTGTTGTGGTTCAGTCCCAGCCATTTTAGCTCTGTCAAACTGTTCAACCCACTAGCTATTACTGTCTCTCTAGTCAGAGCATTTCCTGAAAGACTCAGATACTGCAATTGTCTCATGCAAAGAAATAGATCTGGGGATATGGTGTGAATGTGGTTATTTTCTAATTGGAGTTGTTGTAGATGAGGATAATAACAGAGATCTTCTTCATCTAGTATTACTGACTGCAACCTGTTATTACTTGCATCAATGAATTCAATATTTTCTGATATGGCGGAGTTTAGATACAGATCTAACAAGTAGCAGTGGGATATGTTCAATCCTTTCAAACTGGGAAAATTCAAGCTGATATTTGCAGTGAATTCACTGATTGGATTGCCTGAGATGTCTAGAAATGTCACATTTGGCAAACAGCGAATACATGATGGACTTTTACATTCTATTCCAAGTCCTTCTGTGCTGTTAAATCTGTTGAAACTGAGGATCAATGTTTGGAGTTGTTGAAGGGTACAGAATTCCTCTACGTTGAAACTACTGATGTTGGTTTGTCTAATGTTCAGGGATTGGAGGCTTGTTAAGGGTGCAAGAAAACCAGGAATAAACATTGGTGCTTTGTAGTTTATGTTTGAAGGATATGTGGTCGTGTTAAGACCATCATATCCTTCCACAATATCTTTGTACAACGTGCCATCTAAATTAAAAAGCATTGTCATGGTCAACATCTCTAAATTAGTCAGTCCTCTAAAGGCATATAGAGTTATAGAGAAGGCGTCTCCAAAAATATACAATGACTTCAGATTTGAGTGAAAAGAGTCAGCACCGAATTGGAAACGAAGAAACTCCTTCGAAATGTCAATCTGTATCCTTGAGAATTGAGGTTGTTTTATCTCAAAAAGGACGGCATTTAGATTACTTTGTCTAATACCACAGTCCAGGTGTAGGTTTGAATAAGGTCCTTGTAGTCGTTCAATGTTACACCCTTTTGGCACCTCCAGGCCCAAAGAAGTAGGTTCTGCCATAGTTACCCTCCACAGGACAAACCCCACGGTCAGCATCACCCATGTACCTGTGAACACAGTGTTAAGACACATCTACATGTCAAACAACGTAGGCATGTTAAACAATGCAGGCATATTTTGTCCTAAGAGCCATGCTATCTATATTGCCAGATGGGGGGGGGGCTTGCAAGATTTAGGGAAGTAATTTTGGAAAATAGGGGGATAAAAAAAAACAAAAACAAAAAACCTTCACAAAGGGGTGAGGGGTCAAAACTGAATATGGGTAATTCAAGTAGTCTTTGTGAAGTGTCATTCCACACGTGTATCCAAATTGGGGGGGGGGCCGTCTCAAAAGATTTGCTGATCCGCCAAAGTCGATTAAGGCCCTCCCAATAAAAACAAACAACATATAAATCCTACCCAGATAGCCCTAAAGTGGCAATTTTTGTCATAGAGTGCTGAAAATTGATAAGTAGACTAATATTTGACCAAATATGCCCAGTACAAAGTTTTGGCCCTTTACCCAAGAATAGTATAGGTTCCCTGAAGCTTCTTGCTTTACCTGCACCATGTCCAGAAATATGAGGGTTTGCTTACTGTCCTACATGTAGGACAGTAGGACTTAAGACTACTGTCCTTTGAAATTTGTGTTCTTTTGGTTGCCATGGAAACCACAATTCCTGCCACAGAGTGACAGAAACTGACAAATAGGCTTATATATGGCCATTTATGCCATACAAGAAATTTTAAAGTTTTACCTATAGCGGATCCAGAGATATGCGCCATCCTACATTATAGGACAGTAGGACTTTGGGCATCTGTCCCCTCTGTGAAGGTCAAAATGTATAGCAAAAGGTAATTACCTAAGTAGTAGGTGTTTTCGGACATGTGTGTAATGTCATAAAAGTACCTAAGAAAACCCGTATGGATCATTTTTGGAAGCCTTGGGCCTAAAACTATAGGATGCAACATTTTACTTCTTTATCTCGTGATTTTATGTGTGGATATTGACCTCATCTCCTGATGTCACTTAGCGTCCTACATGTAGGACAGTAGGGCTATCTGGAGGGTGTTGCTCAGGACTATAGTAAAAGGAAGAGCTGGCTAAAAATGCCCTCGTTTCCAGTCCTTTCTTTTCATGTAGCTATAACTTGTCCCTTTTGTTGCTTACAAGTGGACATTCAAGTACGGTGCTAAAAAAGGGTGATTTGAGTAGGTACCTAGTTGGGAGAAGTCAGTCAGTAAAATATACTATAGAGTGTGTGACATGAGTAGGTACCTGATAGTGCAGCTCTCTCTGTTTTGAACAAGGCAGGTGACCTTTCAGACTAATGTGGTGAGTGCAAGTTGAATGGTGAAGCAGAGCGTGACTTCTTTTGAAAATAGGGTACCTACTGACAGCTCTTTTTACCATAGGAGCAACACGCTCCTGGGCAAACTGCGTTAGAGCAAACTGCGTTAGAGAAATATCCCACACATCTCTCTGTTAACATAATAATTATGTACACCTATGGGGCACTGCTAATCAGTTACCCTTTTCACATGAGAAAAATAAGCAAAAGCCACCCCTTTTGAATGGAATTTCTGCCACAGAGAATAAAGGGATGGGAAGGAGATCCAGAAAAAGCTGGTGGATTGTTGATTTGAGGTGAACAATATTTAATCATGGCCAAAATTCTGCCCTCCCCCATTGCCTAAAATGGGCCTAAAAGCTAACCTTTTCACTTTAAAGTTATATTCACACATGCTAGCCTATTCAAGGTCTGAAAAAGTGCCCCCAACACACATACCTGTACTTCAGTCTAAAACAATCATACGTCTACTTCACCTTTGAAATCAGCCATGGTCAGCTACGTAGGGCGGTTGGATAAATGTGCAAAATATGTTGTCGTAAGTATTTGGAGTGATATGTGTCTGAAGTTGTAGTGTGCCACAGTGATTGACAATTGCATTTAAATGTCTTCCTGTTTTCCTGTAAAAACTAGAATTTCCTTTTACTTAGGGAGTGGTCATTATTTATCAACAGGGGGGGGGGGTGGGTTTGACCCCTCTTGAGGGGGGGGGCTAAAAAAATCTACCCTCTTTTAAGCAAAAAGCCTGCATGCTACTATAGATCAAAGAGGGGGGGCACACAAAAAGTCTGACTGCCGTTGAGAAGGAGTGCATTAAAAATTTCTGTGTTGCTGCGCAAAAACCCACCAGCCCCTCCTGTTGATAAATAATGACCACTCCCTTATGTCAGTCGTGGTGCTGCAGGCTGTGGCATAGCCTATGTGTCCTAGTGTCCCACTTGGCATGGAGGTTTAATGTAAATTCTTGTAGGCCCATAAGGGAGTGATCATTTTTTTAAAAATATGGGGGGGGGTGTGAGGGGGGTCAGAATTTTTCCGACACCTTGACCATGGGGGTCAAAATAATTTAAGCTGTTTTCAGCGAAAAAGCCAGCGCGTTACTATAGGTTACCAGGGCGCGTTCGCATGCGATTTTCGACCCTTAAGGGGGGGGGGTAAAAAAAAAAAAACCACCAGCCCCCCTGTTGTGATCACTCCCTAAGGTGTATCATCAACTTCATGGAATCCTATATAGTGCATGACAAGGTTATGGATAAGCCCCACCATATATACATGAAGATTAATGGTGGGTATAATTCGTGGAGTCTGGTTCAGTGAGTATCTGTGTCAGTGAAGTAGATTGTCATATATGTGCAACACCTATACACATTATGACGTAAGCTGGGAGAGTTCTCAGTGTGTCTGGAAGAACACAGTAAATTCCCACAATGAATCGGCCGAAGGTACCTGCCCCTGAACCGACTTTTGTGTGGGAATTGTATGGCCAAAATCGCTGAATAGGCCCAGTGGACTATTGGTGTTTTCAATATAATTACATTTGACCGTACTATAGCTGTGCCCTGCAGTAGAAAGAAAGGTTTTATACAGGTTTTCTCTTTGATACGTTTATTTGCAACAGTGAGCAGTAACATTCATTCAAGTATACCATTTTATGATATTTCATCCAACAACTGTCCAACACAAAGATTTAGATTTAGATAAACATTCTCATGTGTTCTCTTTATAATGTCCATGAGACCACACAAAACAATTCCTTCGCAATAAGACAGCAGAAAAAACAATATTAATAATACATTAGCCATCAAATTGGATAAAGCTACATGATATAATCATATATAATAGATGTAGCATTGAAGTGATCACCAAGGCACCTTATTCATTTAGTTCGCTGATATCTTACGAGGTACAATTCAATAGAAAGCAACTTTAGAATTTGACCTAGAATGAATATTGGGCACCTTCAGGAATTAGTTTTACCGACCTTTAAGAAATCATGCGTAATAATCTCAAATCGAATCTGCATTTGACATTTCAGTATTGTAATTCTGATGTATCGTGCAATACCATCTAATGTTACATTTTAGGCATGCACATACTGGAGTAGACACCAACTTTTTTTAACCACTGGCTACGAGGGCCAACAAGCTCAGAAGTCTATTGGTCCTCAGCTAGACCTATTGGCCGTGGTTTTATGGCTGGAAAAAACTGTGTTATACCGGGTAAAAAAAACAGTTAAAAAAAAATCGAAACTTAAAACTTTAGGATAGACACTTTGCTGGTGATATTCACCTACAAGTTGCCATTCTTGATGTCCCTGTTACACATATTGATTAAAGGTAGTATAGTTTTAAATACATGTTGTCTAGTCACAAAATCAAAGGATAACGTCTGCATCATTTCAAAATTCTGTTAAATGCAATAATGGAAAGGCCGCAGGCCACCTGGGCCACTAGTATAAAGATTTTCTTTTCAAATCAGTGGCCAGCACTCAAAATAATGGCCGTTAGGCCCATTTTCCACCACCCCATATGGTGCCTGCATGTAGTGGCTGACAACCCCACCACAATACCACCATCGGCCAGCAGGGCTGCCGACCTTTGCCATAGGATCCAATGGTGGGGCATGGCTTTCCGCTGGCCGACGGTAGACTCTACTTTGGGCCCATCGGCCAATAGAAGACTCACATCGGGTAGTGGAAAATGGCCCTAATCCACCGGCCAGTGTTCGTATCTATACTCATGAGGTGTATATATCCTCAACGCTGTATTTTCTAATCTTTGCAGCTGTTGTCAGCTCGTTGTAAACCATCTTCATTATAACTGTTGGTCAACCAACTATAATAGATAGTAACCTGAGGTGTCCACTCCCTATATTTTCTAAACTAACGATTAATGTGCAAGTACTCAATTCATCGATGGAAATACATATATTAGAATATATTAGAATTAGAATTCGGGCCACTTTTTTACGGAATAAGTCAAACACCATAGGTACCCTATTAGGACTTAAAAGAAAGTACCCGCTTTCCTTCAAAATAGCATTAAATGATTCCTGATCAAGGGCCCTTACCTATAGGCCCCCAAAACTACCCTTTCCTTTGAAATCGTGTTGGCACATCCTATGGCAGCCATGGCTTCCAGGCCCCGTAATAGTAAATAAGCATAATTGTGCATCTATACATTAATATAGTGTATATATATATATATATATATATATATATATATATATATATATATATATATATATATATATATATATAATTCCATTGTGAGTCATTTCCATATTTCGGCCCATCTAAAAGAAATTATGATGTGCACTTCTCTTAAGGACTTCAACTTCACAAATGTTTGGCTACTACAGAAGCAAAATATACGTATATACATGATAAATATGGGACGTGTGTGACACTTCTTACTACAACATTGTTATTTATGATATACGTGTTGTGCTACAAAAAAAAAACACTCAAAGTCCGCAATACACTTGTTGGGTCAAAATTCATGTTACCGCAGTAACATTTAAAAGTGCACATGCCATAAAATCACAAAGGGATACCTTGATATGATAATTCAAATTGAATCAGCGGTACCGCCTTCTCTTCATGTCAATCTACAAACTTCTGAAACCTGACTCGAATGTTTATAGCCAATAAACCTATAGTCCACTTGGCCTCTATCGCACAAATACCGTATTGGCCTGTACAAGCACCCGGGCGCTCATTCAAGACCAGTGCTCATTCATGACTTCAAAGCCCCTGTACCCCAGATGTTTATTCAAGACCGACACTTATTTAAGATCCGGTGCTTATAAAGACAATTACAGTAAGCCATACAACGCCTATATCAAATCTGGCGATAGAGCCCCATGGACTAATACCCATAGTCCACTGCGCCTCTTCGACCAACTTTGGCCATACATTTCCTACACAAAAGTCCGCCGAAGAGGCCCAGTGGACTATGGGTATAAGACTCATAGTCCACTGGGCCTCTTCGGCCGACTTTTGTGTAGGGAATGTATGGCCAAAATTGGCAGAAGAGGCCCAGTGGACTATATGTATAACCCTAATCCATACCCTAAGACCCATAGTTCACTGGGCCTCTTCGGCCAACTTTGGCCATACATTTCCTACACAAAAGTCAGCCGAAGAGGCTATAGGTATAATAAGACCCATATTCCAATTGGCCTCTGTCGCGCGATTGAGCCATACATTTCCTATGTATATTTCTGTGACAGAGGCCTAGTGGACTAGCGATGTAAGGATCGTCCATTTTCGCCATATTGTAACCTACCAATGATTGATATCGGCAAATGAAAATGTGAAAACTGAGTAGACCTATGTGTGCATAGGGTTCACCGAAACAGAAATATGAGAGCCATTAAAATGTTGGTTATGGCGTTAATTGAATGGGAACAGGTAAGCTAGCTGACACCTGTAGCTCTGTCATCCCCACACCTAGGTGACGCAGGTGAGGTGCTCTAGTTAGAAGTCTTCAATCATCGCACCTTACATTGCCACAGGTGAAACTGGATAAAAAGTGGCTAAATTAATATCAGCTGTTATTTGTAAGATTCTATAGGTTATTGCTAGAAGGCTGTGTGCGCTCACTGGCACAAGAAGGCTACAATCCGCAACAAAATGGCGAAATTAATAAAAATAAATAAAAAAATAAAAACACTTATTAACATGGCCCTGCATGCACATTTTGATTCCACTCTGTAAGCTGTGTGTCTCTGGGGGAGGCAGATATTATTTTGACCTCTGTCAGCAGCGAGAAAAAGTCCCCCACCCAGTTGTTTTGTTTCACATTTTTATTTACCGTAAAGGCCTGCATAAACGCAGCTTATAGCACAGCTTTGAACTCAGGGTGTGGCTTATATGCGAGGTTTTACGGTAGATGCTGGATAAATATATGTGGATCAACACAGGAAAATAGGGCTCCCTGTGGGATTTTAGTATTGGTTTTGACCACCAGGGGGCCCTACAGGGTTAAATAAGTGAAAATTTGAACAAAATTGACCAAAGGTACTTTCTGATGAGGATTACATGTAAAGCTATTTTTAAATGTCTATTTTCATTCAAAACATTCCATATTTGGAATGCAAAAAGAACATTTTAGGGCCAAAATGACTGTGTTTGTTGACATTGGTTGCCATGGTAACATACATTCCAAATTGAAAAATCAAAGAATCCCTTAGATTAATTTTCTCACAGAGATAATTATAGGGAAAACAGAATGAAAATCCCATTCCTAGATCCAAAGTTATGACTAAATAGGTTGAAATTGTAGCATTATTTGCTGATTAGCATAATCATGCTAATTTCAATTAATATCTTCTAATTGCGCGGAGAAATATTTCGCTGACCACTTTCTCCACGCCCCGGGGCTTGCGCATGCGCGGCGCGCTACCATATATAGAGCCTATTCCCTGTCTACATTCCTCCACCTCCCGATCATGCCGGGTCTCTTCCTTCCCCGCCAAAATTTTCTGAGGCAGATGTTTTAACACTTTTTAATGAGATTGATATCTGCAAAGGCTCTGGAATCCCTGACATCTCCACAAGAGTACTCAAAGATGTGTTTGTTATACTGGTCTCTCAAATGACCTTCCTCTTCAATACATCTATCTCCACTGGAATCTTCCCTATGCTTTGGGCTAAAGCTGAGGTCACGCCCATTCCAAATCCTGGAGACCTCCCTAATGTTACAAACTGGAGACCTATTTCAATTTTACCTCTTCCTAGTAAGATCTTAGAGAAACTAGTCGAAAAATATTTCATGTCCACCATTGACTCTTTACTGTCTCCATTACAATATGGTTTCAGACCTGGTACGGGCACGGCCGATGCAGTCCTCGATTTAGCTGAGGATTTATATGAAGCTAGGGATAGTGCTGAGATAACAGCATCATGCTTCATCGATATATCCAAGGCCTTTGACTCTATAAATCACTTGCAACTTTTGTCATTACTTAAAAGTGCTGGTTTTTCTCATACTATGTTATCCTGGTTTACCAGTTATCTCAAAAACCGATCTCAATGTACAAAAGTAGATGGAACCAAATCTTCATATGAAAAGATCGTAGCGGGAGTTCCCCAAGGATCAGTTTTGGGTCCTTCCCTATTTATTTTCTTTATAAACAGTCTTGTAGACTCCCCAATTAAATGTAAGATTAAAATGTACGCTGATGATATTGTTATATATACTTCTCACTCAAATGCCCAAACAGCTTTTGATACACTTCAAGCTAATAAACCGTCTAGCATCTGCTTGTACAAAGAAAGAACTAACTATCAATGCTAACTAGACGAAGTTTCTATGGTTCTGTGCTGGAAACCAATTTCATTGGTGTCCTAAAACATTACTTTTCACATTGTAAAAACAGTGTTTAGGGATTAAACACCAGTGTTTAGAAGTTAAACACTTGGTTAAACACTTATTTGTCCCACTTTTCTCAACACTTCTTAAGTGTTAAATGCATTTAATTTTAAACGCGTTTAACTAGGAAGTGTTTAACCAAGTGTTTAAATGCTAAACACTTAAACACTTCAGTGTTTAGGTGTTTGAGAATAAGTGTTTAAAAGCTAAACACCTAAACACTTCAAGTGTTTAGATGATTAAATATTGGCGTTGAGAAAATTTGGTGTGTATCTTTAAACACCTTTTTTGCAGTGCATCAATGGGCATGTAATTTCTCTAGTCCCCTCTTTCAAATACTTGGGAGCTTACTTTGACAGAAGTCTCACCTTTGAAAGCTTTGCCAAGGCTATGAGGGATGCAACAAATTTACTATGTTTTAAGCTAAACAAAATCAGATCTAGCATCTCATCACAAGTAGCTACCTTAATTTTTAAGCAAAATATACTGCCCAAGTTTGACTACTGCTCCTTTCTGCTAGATGGTTGTAGTCAGAAATAGCAACTTAAAATTGGTCGAATACAAAACCGTTGTCTGAGGTGTTGTTTACAAGTTCAAGTCAGGGGAAATTCGGTTATTAGTCTACACCAAAAATGCTCCACCCCTCTACCAACTCTTAGGAGAGAGGAAATGTTGACCTCATTTTTTTATACTCGCTCAAAGAATCTCCCTTCACATCCAGCCCCTAAAACTAGAAATAACTTTCTCCCAGTTTTTCCCCTTGTACGCCCAAACACAGAATTCTATAAGAAAAGCCCTTATTATAGAGGAGCTCGAAAGTGGAATAAACTTCCACCTCATGTGTGCACATGTTCTACTAAGACTACTTTTAAGCTGCAGCTAAAAAGACATCTTGGGACTTTCCTGAAAAAGCCCAGAACAAAGAAAAAGAAAAAGAAAAGAATGTAAATTGATATATCTATGATTACCTATCCATATAATATTTCTCACCATATCAACCTATTATGCTGCACCCTTTGTATATTATAACTGCAAGCAATCTGTGATCCTATTGTATTACATCTATAAGATGAGCCAGCTCAATCTGAACTCTTTAAAATTAATCTAATGACACTTCTTGTAAATACCATTTCACACTGTAAATACCCAAACTCTCTAGCCTGCCTTATTTTTGCAGCGAAACCCAAGATCAGTCTAGCCTAACCTGAGCCTGTGCCTAGTTAGATCTATACTGTCTGGACATATTGTTATTGAAAATCATGGCAATAAACGTGTTATGAATAACAAAAAAAAAAAAAAAAAAAGAGAATAGGGTGATGGGCACCAATTTTTATAATGCCATGTCTCGAAAACTTCTGAAGGTAGAAACTAATGTGATACACCATTTTAAATCTTATGACTTTGTGTTCAAAATAGACTTTTTCTTTGGAGGTCCCTGTTCCCATGACTGTCCACATATAAGAGCAAAGGGCAACCATACCCTATCAGTATAGTTTGGTGACAGAAATATACCCCGCTAATTGTAGGTGGCGCATTGAAAATACCACTCTGATCTAGGAAAGCTGATACATAACGTAATCCATAATGATAATTACACATTCATGTATTATCTGATAATATCTATCAGTTCAAAGGCTGAATGAATTCAATGACAAATTGTTTACAAAACTTTCACATAATGTTGATGTCATATGTCCGCTCCCAATTGTTGGGCTCTATCTTGCCTGGGAAAAACAACCCTCTCAAACCTCGTTCTGTTCATAAAAGATTCATACGAATATTTCGAGTAATATCTAGAAATGTGTGAATTCTTCAGCAAAATACTGGATTGCTAGACAATTTGGAACAGAAACAACAAATACTAGAAAAATTGAACTACGGCATCGGTGTGCATGATGAAAAAATACTGGACAAAACGGACACCCAGTAAACTATATGGAAAGTCTTAGAAAGAAAACCAAATTCGTTCTTCTGGAGCCTATAGATTATGGCTGCCTGACCCTCATAAGATACTCACGCTGAACAACTTATATCTGTCTGTCTACCCCCCTCTCTCTCTCTCTCTCTCTCTCTCTCTCTCTCTCTCTCTCTCTCTTTTCCCTTTTGTTAAAGAATCGGCCTGACCCCTGAATGAAACTCAGGGATATACCAGGGTAAGCAATATAAATATATACATATATACATCGTGCAGAACATTTAGAATCGTGGTAAGAAACACATGGTAAAATAACATCGATCAGATAGACCGAATTACATAATACACATTATTGGAAAGATAAAAGAAATATGATGCTGATCAGTTCAATACACTGTAACCAATACAGGACAGGGATTGTGAGTAAGACTGCGAGGTTGGTACCTGGTAGAGTCAATCTGGAGGCCATTTCTTAAGACACTACGATAACTCACAGCCCTACGACTACAAAATGCCAATACTATTCCTATGGGGATTTTGGTACGACTTGAAGGGTGTAGTCGTAGGCTGTTAAGAAAATGTCCTCCAGAATGACCGATGTCTTTAGACAGGTGAGAAGGAACCATGCAAGAGGCTGTGTGGTGCCTGGGAACCGCTTTGAATTGAATTTATGACAGGTGCACTACCTACAGTCTTATCTTCACTGCTTCTAGTCCCGAGGTATAATATCTGTCCTAATCAAGATCCAGTCCTTATGAGTTGACTGCTACACAAAATATGTTTAATTTTACAATAACTGCCAACTGGTATCTACCAGTATGTCTACATAGCACTCACATACTGTTGAAGTGTCTTCATTTTGACAACTCTCGGTTTTCCGTTTGTGTCAAATTCATGCTGGAAGTAGCCGTTTAAGAAACCATGTGTCAATGTGTGTAATCCCAGTCCTTCCCCTTAAGCCATATGGAATATATACATCGTTCCACCCCTCCCCCTCTAAGCCATTATATCGATGTGGTATAATAGTTATAGTGCCAGACATGAATTCTACATATAGATCTTTCCTCCATAGTGCAGTAGAAGTTTGATGACATCTGCTGATCGTCTATACCATAGGGCAGTCTGTAATGGCGTGACATTATCACGATGACAGAGGTTAACATCAGCCCCAGCCTCCAGCAAGACCTGCACACCAATCTTCCAATCGCAATAGGTAGCTTCTTGGAGAACAGTACACTCCCTTGTCGTGCGGCAACTGAATTTCCTTCTGATTATTGTATTTGGACTGGCCCCATTCTCCAGGAGGAGTTTCAGCAAATTTTCATCAGCAATGGGAGGTGTGCGATTCCCTACTGCCAAGGCCATAAGTTCACTTGTCAGTGAATTGACCAAGAGCTTTTGAATGTCACCTGTTTGCAGGAGAAGCTTGACTATATCCATTTGGCCCTTATGCTTATCGTTAAGCGCAAGCTCTAGAAGGCTGCCGGAAAGATCGGGATGGATGTTACAATTTGCCCCTGCTTCAAGTAGCAGTTGAATCCCTTCCTTCCATCTCCTACATACCGCTTTCTGCAATGCTGTTGTATATCTCAATTTCCACAGCCTTCTCTTTCCATCTTCATAGATAATCTCATTCACATTCCATCCACTTTTCAAAATGTTGTCCAATTCATGCAGATCCCGTCTCATTATTACACTACAGATCTTCCTTGATCTCCACTTTAAGTATTTTTCTGCTTTCCCATGTCCTCGTCCACCTGTTAATCCCCAGAGCATTGACTGTGGTACAATCCTTTTCCCTAAACAGGACCTGAAGAGTAGATTGAACATGGCTCTATTGCGTAGGTTTAAAAGTCTGTATTAACCTTAGACGTCCATATCTTCCTCAGGTATACTGCTCTGCTCTGTGATAAAGGCCAATGTGATACACCGCTGCAGTGTGCCCTCTCTCCTAGCTCACCTGTTAAACGCTCACCTGACTTCCACCTAATGGTTACTCAGCGCGTTCCCAGGAAGAACCATGGTATGAGCAGTTCCTGCCTCTCAGCATTTCATAAGCTTCCATTTCGGTCAACGAGACAGCACGCATGGGCAGGGGCAAGATGTTGACCTCATTGTGCTCTACATGTCTGGGCAGTTTTCTAGAAATGATTCAACCTTGTAAACTCTTCAGGGGTGGTATGGTATACCTCAGGTTTTATTCTTATTTGCCGTCATGTTGCGCAAATGTAGTTCTGGGGCTTCTTTCAATAACACTGACGATGACACAGGTCCCATAGATTCGGTATACAGTCACTAAGCTGTCGCCAGGGATGTTGTAATGGGCCCCTGGTGACTAGCATCATGCCAACCCTCTTGGATTGAATCAACTAAATAGAGCCTTGGTGACCCCTAAATGCCACACAAACAAAGGAGGATACCTCACAACATCCTATACGACTGGACAGACTAAAGTTGTATTAGGAGTTTCTAGATACCGCTCACAGTGCCCTATATAATGTATTAGTGCTCGTAATGAGAGGACTTAAGAAGTCCTATGAATTATAATACTTATATAAATATAGGCAATGCTGATATATATATATATATATATATATATATATATATATATATATATATATATATATATATATATATATGGTCAATTGCAGCGAAATGGGGTCACAGAGGGTCCATTAAGGGGTAAAAATTAAAATGCTTGGATTGTTTTGAAATTTTTTGTCCAAAATACTAATGAACTGAAGGACCTATCCTAAAAGTTGGGAACATTAATATGAATAATTCAGTTATATAGCATTAGTTCCTATGGGATTTTGATCCAAATAGGCTCACTTTTAGTAGTATAATTTTTCCACCTTCTAGTGGCCAGATTCATATGATATCTCTTGTCTATGATGCTGGGCATTGTCCCTTTATACTAGTTATCTGTCATAGTCACATACCTTCTTTATTCAGGATATCTAAGGCATAATGTATGGTGTGGCACATATGGTTCCATGTAGCACGTACGGTTCTATGTCACATTTTAGTGTTTCCTAGAAAAATTGCCTGGTAAAATTCTGTCCTTATTTCTGTTATCAATACCTTATATGAGTAGAATAATTCAAGAATGACATGGGTTGATACTATACAGTATTGAATTTATGAGGATGTGGAATGTGTGGCACGTATGGTTCCTATAAAACTACCCCACTCTTACTTTGTTTTACACCTCTCTGAATAGCAGGTTACATGTTTGGTGACCAGATTTCTTTTATTTCCCATCTTGAAATGGGCACATGAGAGATTCCATTTAGCCTCATTTATCTAATTTATATGGTATTCTACATCTCTTATAATGCACTGAAATTTGTGGCACGTATGGTTCCACTTTACCTACACCACAAGGTTTTTAGCTATATCTCCAGGCAGATAGGGGGAATAGTTCTTGAAGTGATTATATATAATGCTAAATATTGGGGGCTAGTGGAAATAACAAAAGATTATACATTTCCAATGCATTTTCTCTTTACTTTGCCCCATACCAGTGGGAGCACTATGGAAAAATGTTCAAAATACCTCATAAAAAGCTCTCATTTTGTAGTCTGCTACTTTAAATATTAATGATACATGGGCAAACCCATAGTTTCCAAGCAAGATCCCGACCTTACACACCTAATGGAAATGAAAAATATCCAAAACCTTCAATCTTTAGTCACATTTACCCCCTTCCCATGGTGAAAAATGGGTTTGTCCCCATCTCAGTGCAATTGACCATATATATACATATATATATATATATATATATATATATATATATATATATATATATATATATATATATATGGGCAAATAAAGGCTGGTATACTCTCTGCTCGTGTGTTAAGATTAATTGGGGGGACTCCTAATCATAGGTGGCCATTTTAAGTAAAAAAGGGGTATAGTTTTTGGCCTGGATAATTGACAAAATTTTCTCTGAAAAAAGGTATGCTTTTGGGGCTGTATGAGAGTGGTCTCACACCGATAGTGGTCCCTTTTTCATTATTTTTAGAGAGCCCCACAAAAGGGATATCGTTTTTTTTGGCCTAATCAACCCACAATTCTTTTTTCTTAAAAGGGATACGTTTGTAGGGCCAAATAAGAGGGGTATCACATCAAAAGGGGTACCTTTTCACCATATTTTGGGAGTGTGCCCTGCCAAAAGAGGTATTTCTTTTGCTAATTTTCACCCACTAAAAGGGGTATGAAATTAAGGGTTGTACGCACATGCATGGTAGCCATAAATTTAGGAGTGCCCCCCCCCCACCGGCTTGAGCCACAGTGGCATCTTGTGCAGCACCCTCCAGGACAGCATTTGTATATTGTATTGACTTAAGAACATGATGGGTTCATGCACTGTGTTACTTTCAAATGAGTAACGCACCTGTCTGAAAGCCAAAAAAAAAACGGAAAAAAAAACAGAGGCTATATGTCCATGCGTAAGTGGGATGCCCATGGGGTGGGTGCCCATGCCTGCTCGAGGTGCCTGCAGCTTGGGCAGCAGTTATTAGTGATCTTGTTGTATCAGGTTGTCAGGTCGCGATCTTAACAAGTCTTATCTTACATCGATAGCTCACTCGGCCTCTGTCGCAGAAATTTATATGGGAAATGTATGGCTCGATCGCGTGACAGAGGCAAGTGGACAATGGGTTTAAATAATTGTATGCTTCTCATTTAGAAGACAATAGAGTCTGTTTATAAGCGAAACTTGAAGACCTCTGGTCATTCTGTCAGCCATTTCCATGGTTTCAAGAGACTTAAGATGGACGTTATTTTCTTAAAACTAGAAAATCTCCCCTAAGTATGCAGCTCATTTCTGATACACTTAGTCCTACTTATCAGCCTCTAACAGGTGAACCTGCTCATAGCCACAACAGGTAAGGTTCCCCTCTAGGAAGCAGTGCATAGAGAAAAAAAAAACAGGATGCCCATTACTAAATGGACTATATGCATCAACATCAGCATGCTTATCACACAATATATATCTATAAAGTGTTGGGTTCCATTACGTCCACCAGTTTCATTTTATCTAGCAAATTTATAATTTCTTTTTGTTGACCAAATTTTGTTTTCAAAGTGTCCATATGCTTGCCGTCTAAATTGCCTAGAAATTTAAGGCAAACTGGCTCAGGCCACTCCAACAACAAAGCGCTTATTGTCTCCCATCACCGTGCCACAAAACGTGCCGAGGGGGAATTTACGTCCCTTTCTTTGAGTAATATTCATTCAGTAAAGGTCTGAGATATATGCTGTCTGTGAGTAATAAATTTGCCAACTGCAAAATTGGGACTTTATGAGCTACTGTTTTCCTCAGGACGCGAAGAAATCTAATGACGTTTTTTGTTGTTCTTTTTTTTAAATTTAGTACAGGAAGCATCTATAATGAGAAACGATTTTTGAGGGGAGTGGCCTAGGGTATATTTTGGGCACAGCTTTCACTAAATCCTCAGAAATGATTTCATGGTCGTTTTGCTCTGAAGGGCAAGAAGACTGAAATTTCCCTTTGGATCCAATTGAATTCCTGCATGAATGACTAGTCACATTTTAGATATCGTAAGCATAGCGTATGATACCATTGGTAACAGTCCAACATTCAAAACTTTATTTCGTCATGGAAACGTTTTATTATATGAATATAACCATAAATTCCTAAGCCTACTAAGGATACTACAAAAAAATAAATGCGACATAACAATAACATTAACATGAAAAATCTCCATAGAGCAACATTCTGGGTAAAGCATGGGCACTTTAATATAATATAGAGTCCATATAGCATATGAGACAAACAGATGTCTTATAAATCAAGTTATTCTGAGCATCCTGTGGAAAGGTAATCAGTCTCATGGGCCCACAATGCTTTGGACCCCTTGATATGTTTGACCCTTAACACATTGGATCCCTTGATATTTTGGACCTCACACTTTGGGCCTGTTATATTCCAGAGCCAATGTGTTTGTTCCCAAAGGTTGTGGGCCAAAATGGTCAAGGGGTCCAGAGTGTCTGATTCAAGGTGTTGGGGGTCCAAATGACGTACACCATAAAACAGCCTAGCGTTGTTTCTATATTGTATTCAGACTATTGAATGGAATCTGAGGAACTAATGCTGTGAAATAAAGACTACCAAATCTCGATCTCATCCTTTGGAGACAGCTTTTTGGTATGATATGTTTTTTGTACTACATGTGTCTATTGTATGCGTTACATAATACTACAGACTTTAGAGGCAGGTTTAGAATTAGGATATTGTCTCCGAGGGTGCCTGTCATACCCGTCTGAGTCATAGTCATCATCTTTCTCATATTCCTGATATTGTCTAGGAGCAGGAGCAGTTGGTGGTCGACGGTTTTCAATGTTGGCTTCAAAGTTCAATGGCCGTTCATATGCTTTTTGAGCTTTACCAGAGGGTGGAAGAGAAGACCGATCCTGTTGATTCTTTGGTGATCTGCGGCTGTCGAAACTTGGGAATTCTGAGTTGGTGTCATTGCCAGGAAGTTGACCAGATGGACTGGGGTCCCGATGACGACCCCCAGGAGGAGCACTTCCATATCTCCGAGATGAAGACCGATCCTTAGTGCGACGGTGCATACTCTGAGACTTCAAGTCATAATCAAAGGTTCTAATTTCAGCAAAGTCTTCCCCCTCTATGCCCTTTAATAAGACAAGGAGACATCCACTGTTATTAAAGGCCACATCAGTTGGGCGGATGTCTTTGCCCTTCTCAAATGTGTCCTTGACAATGATTGTCTTAAAGTTGCCTGCTGCATCAAAAACCTGAATACGGTGGTTGTCACGATCAGCCACTAAGATGTTTAAGTCCCGGTCACAGCAAAGCCCCATTGGATGTAGAAGCTGACCATCACCTGCCCCCATTGAACCAATCGCACGCCTGAACTTACCCCGGTCATCGAATACCTTAATACAGTGATTACCATAATCAGAAACAAGGATCTCATCTAAGATGTTAACTGAGACATAATAAGGTGATGTAAACTTGCTACTTCCAGAACCACGCTTCCCAAACTTCCTGATGAACTGGTACCTATTGTCAAATATGTAGACGCAGTGTAAGCCTGAATCAGATACCACAATGCTTCCATTCAACATGACAGCTATACCAGAAGGTACACAATGTTGGTACTCTGACACCTTTGTGACACATGTCCCAATCTCACGTCCAGCCAATGACTGGATGACAGCCACACATGTGGCAGAGGATTCTGCAGAGCTCTTTTTCCTGATGGCAACAGCAAGGTATCCTTCCTGTGTAAAAGCGACACAGCGGTTAGGGTGATGCGGGAAGCGAGTCGTGTCGCCATAAAATGGCTGCTGGTTCAGGTGCTTCTTGCAGGAACCAGTGGCAGAGAAAACTGCAATGTCATTGTTGGTGTTGGACACAATGACGTCATCTGCCTTGTTAGTGCAGAAACTGCATGGGGCATTAAGGTCATCTCCATGACGACCAAACTTAGCAACCACCTTTGTTGGACCTGACTGCGCCTTATGCGCATAGGCCATGGAAGTTAACCGAACTAACAAATGATCCACAGTCATTCGAGTCTTTTTGTGTATCCTAGAGCAGTCATCACAGAGAAAGTCCTCACACTTTGTGCAATAATATGCTGCTCCCTGCCTCTTACCATCCATACTACACATGGTGCACTGCTGGTTAGATGTAGATGTGTTCATTGTGTCAACTAGATTCTTCAACACCTCCTGTCCAGGTAGTGAGGCTAGTTTCTGTGGCATGGGACAGGAGGCGGAACAGGTTGGACAAGGGAATGTGGTGGTTGTGGAAACATCATTCTGCTTTATCCTCTGTTGGAGTATGTGGTCACCCAGGCAGCGCTTACAGAAGGAATGGGCACATGGTAATGTCTTGGGCTCCTTGTATGGCAACCGACACAAGGCACAGGTTAGAAGAGTCTCAATCTTGCGGGATATGTTATTCTGTTCCATAGTGTCGGCCCGCTGGTGGACAATGTAGTTATTCAATGCATTATTCATCTTGTTGAGGCTTTGTGCATACCTTGTGAAAGTTTTTTAGAGGTAAAGCAGAACCACATTGGCCACACCGCCAACTTTTGCAGGTGAAGTTATTCCTTGAGGTACTAGAATTTATTTTGTGTATATTTAGTTGCAGATATCACAATTATTCACAGGCCATCTGAAAGAGCAAAGAGTAAAATGAGTAATCCATGTTAAACTTGTGAGATTAGAAAAAATGTATTTGAGATAGTCATACGTAGTTAAGACTTTATATATTCTTATCTGCCTTATTATGTAACTCACCAAAGGCAAAATCTCATTTTGAGTTAATCAGATTTCATAGTTCAACTTATAGCCAACATCAATCCTGGCCAAATTACACATTAATAAAACTCAGGTGTCTGGCCAATCGCTTTGCAGTCAATTGCCAGTTGACTTGTAGGAGGAAATTCTATTGGGGAAATTCTATTGGAGAAATACAGGGTGATCGCATGTTAAAAAGCCTAAAATGCATGATACCGCCTACCAGGATAGTCAATAGCAGTTTTTTTTTCTAAAGGGATATGTTTCCTTGGTGATTTGGTTACAGCTGACCCCCTGCTGGCTGCTGTAGTGTTAGGGATATTGATTATAGATATACCGGAGAACTGATGATGGTGTTTGGTGGTAGGTGGGGAAACGTGATGGGATATATTGATGTATAATTTATGTAATCGGGACTAGTTTTCAACTAGTCACCTAGGAAAAGGTTGAAATTTATCCCAAATTCCCACAGTTAGTATATTATTGATTGTTTTAGGTCCGATGAGCACAATGAAGCACTCTTTTAGGCCACACTAAAAGTCCGTTTCTGGTTGAGAGTATGATAATTTTTAAAGTCAGTAGGTAGGTAGGGATTTTTTTCAAATGTTTTTTTTTTATGCATGATTTATAGCTAGTGTCTGACAAGTATTCATAAACATGCGAGATTGTGGTATGGTACATGGGAGATTTATGCAGTAGTTTGTTTTTTTAAAAGGAATTCCTGCCAGGGGCTGAAAAAAAGTTTTTCATCAGCATCTCTCACAATGGCCCGTGTTCTAAACCAGAATCAGACTTTTTTCTTTAGTGTGGCCCTATTGGATGAAAATATTACGCATTCCAGGACGTAGAGGTCTCTGCTACGAATTACTTTCTTCTGGCCCCACAGTCAATTAGCTACATGTTATCTGACCCCCAGTCATATGGCCGCAAACAAACTAGCCGCAAAATTATGTGGCCCCTATGTCTTTTGGTATAAATTTAGCCTCTTCTCCTTCTTTTATTTTGTAGAGGGGGGTTTCATAATACGTCATTGTGATCATCGTACGTCATCAGACCTCACAATACTCCAACAATGACCTTCAATGAGGGAAGATGATAATAGTTTGAATAAGGGTGAGATGATGGGGTACGATGATGTATGATGATGTATTATGATAACATGCAGATAGGTATGATGATAATGAATGAAGTATGAGACTGTAAGAAGAAAAGAAAATTAAAAGATTCATGGGAAAGGGGTAAGTTGCGGCCTGGTGACAGGGGGCCTTATGACATAGGGGCCAAATGAATGGGGGCCAAATGACAGGGGGCTAAAGGGAAGAGGGGCCAAATGACTGGAACCCCTCTGCTACATGACCAAAATGCGTTTAGTGAATAATGAGTGGCAACACTATGAGTATACACATTAGGTATATATATATATATATATATATATATATATATATATATATATATATATATATATATATGTCAATGTTTAACATAGTACATTGGCAGTTATTGGTATTCATATAAGCATAAATGAATACTGACAACATTAAGGCTGAGTCATCTAAGCCTATGGGTTTGCCCCCTGTAATTGTCTGTGTAAAATATAGGGGATTGACAGTGGGATGGAGCTAATATCAGTGCTCATAAACTTAGCACTGTAAATCAATGTATGGGTAAGTATCTACATTGCCTTAAAAGGAATACCCAACCTGTGTGCACCTATACAATGTATATAGTAGACCTCCCTCCCCAGTGGCAGATCTAAGGTAATTCAAAATGACTTCAGGTCATCTATAAGGAATATGATAACTTAAAGTTATCCATATTGATGACTTTTCAACTAGCTTAGGTTTTCAGTGTTCAGTGTGGGCTGACCGATTGGAATTTATGGTGACCCTTATGTGGTCCCACTAAACAAACAAACGTTATTTAACGTAAGAAAACGTTTTAAAACGTTTTGCCATGATAAGAAGCCATATGGAAACGTTCTGAAACGTTTTGCAACGTTTTTTTGTTGTTGACTGGGGTGCATTCCTTTTTGCCCCCTCTCGGGCCACACCCCCTTCTAAATGATGACCACTCCCAAAATAAAGGATGTTGTTAAACTTGCCAACCCCCAACATGGCAGTTAATTATGACACATTCAGATCTGATATCGAATGGTAGCGGGTGTTTTGATAATGACGAAAACTACAGCGAGTGGTGCCTGTGTTGTATTAACCTACTGACAATTAGTGAGTGCTTTCAGTATACATACCAGTGACTGTACCCATTGTAGACCTAGAACCCAGGACCAACACTGACAGCCACCCACTGACTTCCCTAACTATGTGACTTACCTTGGCAGTATAACAGTCAGCATACTGTAGACACCCTGTTATGTGTTGAAGTCAATGATATAAGCTGCTGTAGGGGACGTGGTGACTTTGTGATGAGTGTGTGACAGAAGGATATATACATGTAACATATGTAGTACAGCTGTCACACTGCTGACACCTCTTATTCCCTACCCACTACCGGCCTGCTCTACCCCTGTCATGCACCACTGAGCAACAACTCAATGGGGCTACCTACCCTCAATACCCTCAGGTACACACACTTTATTTTACAAAAAAAAAACCCACCAAGCAATAGAGACACCATAAGAGTGAAAGGCAACCCCAAAAAAAACTAGGTATTCTTTGGGGCAGCAGTGACCATCTCATCAAAATTGATAATCCTCCAGAGAGTTATGTACGAAGATGTGGAATGAAATCCCTTATCAGAAAATTATCTAGACCCCTACTGCAAAATGCAATAAAATAAAATAAAATTTTATCCAAAATCTGTATCACACATGGGAAGCTTTATTTCAAATCAACTGTCCATCTTGACCTTATATATATATATATATATATATATATATATATATATATATATATATATATATATATATATATATATATATATATATATATATAAAAGCAGTGGGAGGTTATTGAAATATAATGCATACATCAGTGAAAATGGAACTAGAATAAATGCCCGATTTGCATTGGAATACTCATACCTCTAAATCTATACTAAATTGGCGCTCGTAAGAAAAACAACAAAAACAGAAGAAAACTAAATAATTATTATGGGCCTATAAAAGAATGAGTAGAAAATAATTCTACTTCTGACTCTGCCTTTAATCCTAATGTAATACTTGTTACCTTGAAACTCCGATACATCATTCAATTCAGTGTGATTTCTATAAAAATAAAATAAAAATGAATAATAAACTATATCTGAGCAATGGGGTATACCTGTGGTAGTGAGCCCCACCTGTCCCAGACCTGTTTGAAGCATGAATCAATGCGATTACATGAGTGGTGGGATTAACGTGTGTGGGCAGGTCTGCTTGGTGTCCAGCCACTACTCACATAAACACACACCTCCTCCTGGGTGTCAGGTGGGACCTCCCCACTCATATAATACAGTCATGTACATTGTGGTTGTCGTATTGGTTTGTACTAATGCAGGTGTTTCAGATAAGCGTCAGTCACAGGGATTTCTACCACTCTATCCCAAACACTTATAAATACAAAACTCGTGAGATTTTATTATACAGTTAAATTCTGATGTATATTTTTCCTTTCCAATACCTTTGTAGCCTTGGCGCTTGTATGTCAGAGACCTGTGCTTATTTGAGACACATCACCTAAGTTGGTCAATATGGTAGCCACAGACCTACCTGTCCCTGGGCATATTACAGATATCAAACTGACTATGATGTGAGCACGTGCAGTAGCACAACTTGCAGTGTTACTTTATTTCTATGGCCAACCTAAAGTGGTCATCCAAAATACCTATATTTAGACCTGTATGTATTGCAAACGAACAGTTCATTATTGCTTTTTTTCCTGCTGGGAAGAGTCTGACATGGGTTCAAGTCTTTGATAATAGAATGGAAATGAATTGAATTGACAGACACAAGTCTATGTTATGTTGTATGGCAGTATTTATCTGCGTCCATGACAACAGAATACCTCATCCTTCTGTGTTTATGTAACCATGGTTACACCGGACTGGGAACTCCCCCACGTGGCTGCTTCACTCTTCAAACCGATACTTTGTGTTGACTCCATGCTGTGCATTGGAACTGTGGTGTATGACTGTGGTGTGAGAATGTGGCCGCCTGTGACAAATGGTGAATGTGATATGTTTGGGGCAGGTCTCCAGTGTAGCCAGGTCTCCAGTGTAGCCCTTCCCTGAACATAGGTCCTACCAGCACGGTCTTCAGCATGCTTCAGCTGAAAATCCTTTACAGCTTAGGGAGTGATCATTTTTTAACAACAGGGGGGGGGGGGGCGGTGGGTTTGAGGGGGGGGTCAGAATTTTTTCAACCCTTTGACCGGGGGGGTCAGAATTTTTTCAATACCTCTGATGGGGGGGGGGTCAAAATAATTTCACCTGTTTTCAGTGGAAAACCCCGCGCATTACTATAGGCTAAAAGGGGACGTTCGCGCGCGATTTTTGTCCCTTATGGGGGGTGGCGAAAAAATTTTACCCCCTCGAGAGGGGGGGTCGAAATTTTTTTCGCGCATCCGCGCGCAAACCCACCAGCCCCCCCTGTTGTCAAAAAATGATCACTCCCTTACAAGCTAAGATAATTCCATTGCATGTACAGGAGTTCATATTTATTCATATCATGCAACAAATATCTCCATAGTTATTCACAAACACCTCCTAGTGGTACTCTCTCATTCGCAACTGTAAATGGGCTATAAATACCCCTATGAGTAGGCAGTAGAACCACCTGTACTTACAGTATGTAGAATATACTTCTGATAATGTAGGTTTTAATACCTTTAGCATGTACAACTGTATTTCAGAATAATAAGGACTCTTCTGTATATCCACGTGTTGGGCGGACAGAGTACTTTACACCACTACAACTCCTTGTTAAGATTGCCAGATTCTCGTAAATAAAGGCAAGAGGTGGAACTGAGAACAAAGTCTATCGGCCTAAGTCCATTTTACATTCATACTGTATTTGCATCAATATGATACATCTAACTTAATTAGAACACCAAGGCCAGTTTAAAATTCAAAAAAGAATATTACAGTTTGGAACATCATGAAAACATGAAATATGATCCATTACAGTAGACGTAAGACCTTTATTTATTTAATCAAGACTACACGACTCATATAATGATAGACTTCCCCCACTCGATACAATAGATTCTCACTGGAACTAACCATTCCATGTTGTGTCCTTCCATATTGCTACCAATTCAATGGGTGCAGAATTTCTCATGTGTTATTATAATTACAAGATTACCATTGTCCCCTTTTACACCACCACCTCTCCAAATCAACAAACTTCAGTCTAGTATTAGGGATCTAGTTCAACCTCTGTGGTGTTTCTGGGTTACCCTTCTCTCTGAGAAGTAGACATTGACCATAAGGATATGGCGAGAAAGATTGGAAGTATTTTGTGCCACTTTTTCTAGAAGCTGGATACTACTAATGGTAGAATATCTCCCACATTCTATTTGCCCTCCCCCTTTTTCATTTGCTTTTTGATTTCGTTTTAAATTTTCTTTTTAGTTCACTCCTTCTTGCTTGCGGGTGTAGGCTCTAAATAGTCATATTCCCTTTCCTGGAGATCAGTGTATTCGTGATAGCTCTTTCTGTTTAAGTCCTCATAATCATATCCAACCTTTACTACTTCTAGATATCCAGAACTGTTCATAGCCTGTTGGCCCTGATTGGATTGTCCATTAGAATTGAAAGTCTGGTTACTGAGCTCCTGACCCTGTGGTGGTAGGGTGGGGAGGTGGCGGTTAGGCGGAGGTTGGTCTGTACTTTGTTGTTTGTATTCTGTTGCTTTTTCCTTGTGCCTAGAAAAAGTAAAGAAAGTTCTCATTTCATTTTTAAGAAAGGGAACTGCTAACTAGGGTTACTATTTGGTCAAGTCTTGTGAAATGGGGTCACATTAGGTCACAAATTGAGGAACCATACGTGCCACATATTTCCATTCCCCATACATTTAATTTTGGGATTAATTATCAGATACTTATGTCACAACAAGCTAATGATGGACTTCAGATGGACAAGGCATAATTGGTTCATTTGAAAGCTACAATGAGATAAATGATACAATGTGTGGCATGTGTGGTTCCATGTGGCATGTATGGTTCCGTGCCACTTTTACCCAATAAAAGTTGCTATATCTTGAAAGTGGCCTGTAGCTATTAATTGAATCTTTCATAGCAAGTACCTCACTTTGATAGAACGATACAATGTGTGGCATGTATGGTTCCATGTGGCATGTATGGTTCCGTGCCACTTTTACCCAATAAAAGTTGCTATATCTTGAAAGTGGCCTGTAGCTATTAATTGAAACTTTCATAGCAAGTACCTCACTTTGATAGTGTCCTGAATCAGAAATGCTTTTATACTCCTATCCCAAATTGACCCTATGGAGAAAGAAAATATGTGGCACATATGGTTCCTCACCGTGTGACCCCATTTCGCGAGACTTGACCATTTGTGTTTTTCTTCTTTTACTCAGTGATGTGATACTCCTTTCTGACCCAGTTTAGTATAGGTAAGTTGATAATGATCTGAATAAAGTCTTGCCATTTTTAGCTATCTCTTTGGAATGCTTCATTTCCGCATCATACTCCACCTCTGGGAGCGAATCGATCATGTATCGTTAGCATGATTAAGGCAGACACATGCATGCTACACTAGCGAGTTACTCACAGGTCAGCCTTGTGAACATGTCCTTACCACCATAGCAGGCCATAGCATCTAACCTAACATGCCATATCATCTGTCCTAAGCATCATTCTCCATATATGGACAAATTAGGTTACCATGTCAGCTGGTAACAGCCAGGGAAGCCGATACCAGTGGTTTAATCAAGAACAACAATGAGGTTTAACCTCAAAGTCTGATCCAACTAGAGAAAACAACAATTAAGTTTTCTATTTGTTTTCTTTGTTTAGTAGCATAACACTATCTGATTAGACCATCCCTACTAGTGCCTACCAGCTAAGTATTCCATTAGAGTCCAGCCAGGGCCTTCTTAGGATGTATTCTGACAGGTCCACAGGTCAACATTCATGCAGCATGACAAATAAAGGGCATGCTAGATTAAAGCACTCGGCCATCCTTAAATTGTGAATTTGTCTTAGAAATGAAAGAAGGAATATTCACCTGAAGTAGCAGCAGATGCAGAGTACAACAAAGATGAAGATAAAGGCAGTACCACCAACCCCTGCTCCTATACCTGTTAGGTAAATGTTGGTAACAGTATACATGTCATTTTATTATAAACATGTAACTAGGCAATCAATTACTGCATAATTGATGATTATTAATGAACCCTAATTTTGTGCAAAAGAAAGAAAAGTGAAACATCCTATAATTATGGTTTATATTACAGTGGACAGAGAAACCAATAGTTATCCAAAGGGGATTAATTTTTTGATCATGTTTAAATGACTCATGCTCATATTTATTTGATTTATTCTAGTCTGCACCATGCACATCCTGTCATAAGTATGTCATAGTGAGGAAATATGACACATGTACTGGGAATAGGAGCTTTAATGCACCCTGAACCAAGGGCCCTTTTCGCAGATCCTGTCACATATTAAAGTAAGTGTAAATTCTTAAAAATAGGAAAAATACAAATATTCGCCCAACCGATGGTGGTAAATCACGAGGACGATATTTTGGACCGAAGGAAAAAGAATCATGCATCACTTGTGCAGTGGAACATTTGTGACATGATCTACAAAAAGGGGTCTTAGTGCAAAGGGTTCTAAGACCCCTTCTTGCAGTCCATGTCACATTTTCCTTTTCAGGGAGTTAGCATCCAATTGAAACAAATGGACATTATACAGAGAAAAAAGTATATGTGTTATCATAACTCCTCCAGCTTACCTATAGATAAACCACGGGAAAAGCCTCCACGGTCCATCAGAGTACCATTATTAGTCATTGTTGTCACAGATACACCTGCAATATAAAGATTGTTATCATGTACTTCTGTCGCCGAATATGAGCGAATATTATCAAAATTAAAGGTTACTATAGTAATTTCATTCTCACCTATTTTAGGCTTTTCTGTCGTCGTTGTCTTATCTTCTTTTATGTCTGTTAAGAGATTGGAGAGTAATGAATTTTAAAGTGTTCCCTTGTTATAAAAATTATCTGTAAGTCACAAATACATGTTTTCACGATCTAAATCCTGTGAGGTACTTTGGAAATATGGGGGTATTTCTACTTTCTCCTCTTTTTGGATAACTGAAAAGCATTTTTATTGAGTTATATTGTTGGCGTATGCGAAAAAATGCTGTTATGTCCATATGTATTACCATCATTCAGGTTCCCTGACGGGAGTCTAGAGCCCCAAATTAGCTTGGATCCTCAGACTGACACTTACCCACCATGCAGATAAATGGATGTGGAGTTTTGCAGTCTATGTTGTACCATTTATAATCATTGTTTCTATTTATCATCAGGCAATCCTGTTCTGGACCTTCTGAGGGCTGAGCTGTTCCCCAGTTGTAGTACCTGAACACAAAATCCCCTAAAGGAGAAACACAGAGAACTGAGGCAATAGGGCCTAGACAGAGATTCAGGAGAATTGCTCAAGTGTTTCTTTATGAGTTATCCTCATGCAGTATTACAGGGTGGGGACAAATGGAACACTGTTTTGAGGTACACCTAAAGGGATGAAGAAATGTTCAGTTTGGAGCATATTTATTTTTATGTAAAAAGAAAATCACTCAAAAATCACTTTTTCTACTCATATGTGGTTCGGCACAATTGTTTGAGGCAATTCTGATGCCGGCATAGTGGAGAACAGCCAAAAATACTCACAGTATGAAAATATCCACTCTTCATTTGTCACAGCAATGTAAAAGACATTGGCATTGTCGAGTAAAGCTTTAACTGCTTCGTGGACATCAGCAGTCTCCACCCTAAGCAGGTTTCCCCTGTACTTGTAACAGAATACCTGTGCCTCGTAGAAGGAAAGTGGCTCCATTTCTAATGTTATACATACACCATTAGCCCACTTGTTAGATCTTCGCTGTATACAATTTGCTTCTGATGACCCTTGAATTAACAATAGAATCAACTTATTCAAATTATCAATATAATATTTCATTACGTACATTTAAGATATGTTAATGCTATGTTTAACATAATTTGCAACTGTTCATAAGTGTCGTTAATGGCACAGAGATAATTCAGCAAATAAAGGTTTATTTTTTCCCAAACCATGCAGGTCTTACATAACGTAAAAAGGTACAGAAGACAGGTTTATACAAGAGCTTGTAGAAACAATTCCTTTATGTCATGGCTGATATGAACGTCACTATAGATTAGTACTAGACCCGCCATATTCAATGGAGGGAATTGAATACAATGTGTCCGTATTCAATGGGTGTCCGCCATCTTGGATTTTGAACAGATCTGAGCTGTTTTTCTTTATTTAAAAGCAAAAAGACCCCCTAGGCCATGACATAAATGCAAATGTCCACTTCCATGGGATTTTTTACATTGTATTCCCCGATGTGGGACTGGCGTATCCCACGAAGCCATTATATGGCTGAGTCCATGTCCATGGTCGTGGACATTTGCTTATGTATCAGTGACTGCATCATACATCAACAGTATTGTGTCCTTTGCCTCTTTTGAATTTATTCCATTCTATCAGGATTTGGATGAGAGTGGAACAAAAATGCCCCCTTTTAGCTCATTCTCCGTTGAACAGCCTTATGGTTTTGAAATTAAACATAATGCTCCACTTTTATCATTGGAGCCTATTTTTAGTTTATTATCCGGAGAGGTGTTTTCTCTTTGTTGACATTCCAATTATTGAGGTCTGTGGAGCTTTCATGGTTGATAAAAAAATGTACTAAAATCTTAAATATGCTTCTTTCAATGTATTTTCGTCCATCTTTTCACAATATCATCTTGGATAATACATCTACAATAGATCAGTAACTTTTTTAGGTAGGGAGTGAGTGAGTAATAGATGGTTTATGCCATTTCGACAGCTAAGGTCATATTCATGGCGAGAACTACATTACACAATTACACAGGGAATATCAGTGCCCGCACATATGTGCACCACACACATCCCGAGGGGTTAGGAAAGTGGAGAAATAGACCCTTTTAAGTGGGCTAGGGAAGCCCGTTTTAGGTAGGGAATGGCAATAGGATGTGGTTATTTTGAGAGTGGTATGCATCAAAATACAGCATGGTAACATAACATAGAACCAATCAATAAGCTATGTCCATTAAAACCTGGACTTTTAGTAACACAGCAAGAGTTGAATAGAATCCCTATGAGATGTAAAATCTTTAGTATATCTACATACCATATTGGCAGATAAAGGGTTGTGGATCGTGACAGTCATGCTCCGTCCATTGGTAGTTCTTGTTGGGATTCATCACCACACAGTGATTATGTGATGGTGCCAATAATGGTGCAAATGCATGGAACTTCGTACCTAACAAATAGAAAAATGTCCAATTTATTCTGCCCCTTAATGACCATGTGCAGTGCTTAACAAGAGAACTACATATATTGTAATGATTCCTTAATGTGAGACCGTTTACCTCTGTCTCTAATGACAAAAATATATAACAATAAAGAGATAATTAAAACATTATTGATTAATTGAACCTAAATTGAGCAGTAGGCCTATACTTCTGTCCATCCACCCTCGGCTCGGGGTGCCACTCATCCATTCATTGGCCTCAACTGATAATGATTCCTTCTGCATTAGTTTTACACACAGCATTCCGCGAGCATATTCACAACATTTACCTTTAACAAAGTATATCAGTTGATTACTATAACTGCCGCAGTACTTGTCTATGATGTCACCACCGCTGAATATCCCAGAGCCTGGACAGGGGTTGTAACAGGAACTATTGTAAGAAGGGCCATGTTTTCTTTTCCAATGTCTGCTACAGTGACAAACCAATTTCGCTTCAGTAACATCCTGAAATATGCGATAGTATGGACGTGTGACTGATCAGAAGAGAATCATTTATATGTGATGCGATCTGCTAAAAAGGGACCTTATTTCAAGGGAAATAATGTCTCTTTTCCCAGTACATGTATATATAGAAATTCGCATATATCCAACGTACAAGGTGATCGGCTTGGGATTAGGCTTTTGTAAATTAATTGATAAGTGTCTCTAGGTAAGGTTTAATTAAATATAATTCAAAGCGATTTGAAGAGAGAATTTTGTCTTGAAAAAAAACAACAAAACAAACAAACAAACACATGTCACCTTCTGAATGCCTACAGTATACCAGTCATCATTTCCACCCATGGTCTCACACATCTTCAGACAATCTGATGGTTTAGTATTGTCAGCAACAGGCAGCACAATGGGTAGGTCAGGGTTAGCTGGGTCATCATTCCAACAACCCTGGTAACTAAGGTAGGACCAATCTAAAAGGTATGGATAAAATGAGATAGGAGAGGAAAGTTCCCAAAAATAGCAATAAAGAAGAATCAACAGCGTACGTTTTTTCTCTCTACTTATTGCTGTAAAACGATAGGGGGTGGTGCATTATTATTCTGTTTTCTTACCAGTGGTATTTCTCGCATTTTCTGCCCCTGATTCAGGGCTGTGGACCTTGACAAAGTTGAAACTGATCAATGCATGTACATGTGCTACCATACCAAGAACTTCTATCATTTATTGAACCACTGTCACTGAACCATAATACTTATATCAATTTAAGATGATTATTTTAATAAATGAGATCGAAAATTAAATCCACTCACATTTCTGCCATAGCCAGAACCTATTCTTGAGATATCCATTGATCCATACAGATTCCCACCCATGTTTGGCAGCCTCATCCGCAACAATTGTCTGCGATGTAGTGTCCTCCACAGCCGCCAGATGGCCGGACCTGGGTAAGTAGTTGGAGCAGTGGTCCTCTGCTGAGTGCCAGTCTAGGCTCTGATTCACAGAAATAAAACATCGTCCTGGTGTTTTGTAATCACCGTTGCAGAGCCTGACTGATAAATGAATAAAAAGATATAGCACCATACAAAAAATGTTAAGTGTAAGGTCTGAAATACACTGTTAGCCCCAATTGTAAATGGGCTATAAATACCACTGTACTTGGTACACCCGGAGTACAGGCAACCCATATAGGGGCATTGTATTTGTACTGACAGCAACTACTACTGTTTTCCAAAATTAGAAGAAATCTACTGTAAAAAGGCTTGCAGCAGTCTAACAGTGTAGGGCAATTTTGCACCCCGTCACCAGTTATGCTGTGTATTTTCATTTTAATGGAAAACCCACCATTGAAGTGGGAAGGGTCATCATGAAAGCAACGTAAAAAACTCAACCATAATTGCGCTTAAGGTGAGGTGCAGTGGCAGGTGCATACAAAGAATTCGCGAAAGAATCAAACCAGATAAATAATAAGGGAAGGTGGCAGGCTGTAGTCATATGAAGTCTCCCAGGTGAGACGCAGGTCGCTCAGAAGGCGATCCAGTGAACCCCCCACCCCCCTCTGTCTTGTACCGACCTGACACATTACTAATTGTATACACATGTAAACAGACCGTTTCCATGGTGATATTTTATATGCTATATATAGCATAGGTGTTGATTTATGAACTAGGTTCAAACTCATCAAACCTAGAAGTAAAAACGATTACTCATGGGTTACATGTAACAATGTGATTTCTATTGAATTCATTCATCCATATAATGCACTTTCAAATGCCACATTAAATGCCATATTAAATTATACGAGTATCATGGTACCATCTTTTGGGGTTTTGCTTTATACTGACAGTAGCTTAAGATGGGACTGATATCTCGTGGCCTTTACAGTTAGATTACTGAAATGGTCAGGCAAATTAATTGCTAGAAGGGAACGACGACCCATACGGAGGCTGCATACGACAAGTCTTAAATTAGTAAGCAAACGTTTGAGTGCTTTCTTTTAGGGACAAACCCCAGGTAGGATCCTCATAGGTGTCCATACTGCGACATGTTCCCACTTATAAAGAACAAGAATGCCATGAGATATATAATTACCTGTTCCATATTTCCTGGTGCAGTATGTCAGCCTTAGCATGTAGAGGAATATCAGCAATATTTCCATATAGAAGGGTGCCATGTTAGTATAGTAGATTGGTGCTTACTTCCTCATTTCCCCATTAGCAATGTTACACATGTTTCTATATACCACCGAGTAGTCGTGTCTATCTGAGTCATAGTTTTGGCTGCTTGCCCAACACCCTATATTCAGGTGTCGAAGTGGAATGGGAAGGGGTGGGGAGAAAGGTGAAGCGCAATTAGGACTGGTGTTAAGCATAAGGGAAAATAGAAATAGATCTGTAAATTTTACACTACATTGGACGGGGTTTAAGTTCTTTAAGTAACATGCTCCAAAATGACAATTTGGGAAAGTATGTACATTCATTTCCGACAGTTTACTTAACCAATACAAATGCGCAAAAATGTGAAAAATGGCGGGAAAATCCTCAAAAAAATCTTCAAAAATCCCTAAAAAAATCTTTGATCGACCCTGTTACAGTTTTAGGTTGAGGTCGGTCGGGATACTGGAAACTACTTTTTTTTTTGGGGGGGGGGCCTTAGGAGGTTGGGGATCAGGTAAATCATGAGTTCCAAGTGAAGCGTAAATGATTATGGCACCAGTACAGTAGGGACTTTGTACTGTAACGGTTCATTCTATGTGTTATATTGGGTGGCTCTTAGGCTCGCTTAAAGACTATAAGTAGCACACAACAAGAAAGGTTCAGGTTGAGCAAAGCCCTTAACTTTCCATCTGTTCAGATGGACTTTATTGAGAGAAGGAAAGATCTACGTCTGGACTGGACTAGGTCCAGTCCCCTTCTGCCGATCGCCCGGCTCCTTAGTAGGAGCTGGATGCGAGGCGTGGTGCTGCCCCCTCTTGTACCAAATGGGTACTGCGAAGCGACACCTGGTTGGCATAGAAGGAACGAGCACCACACGAACACATCTCTTGGATGATCCGCACTAGTATAGATACAACGATGCCGGCCCCTACAGTACCTTTTAGCTAACATGTTGCGAAATAATAGGCGTCTACCAGTAGATTCTATTTCTAGCCTAATTCGTACCAAAGGTACACAACAATTGCCCATTTACAATAACAAATACATACATGTGCATATACCATATATATACAGGTTGGGGAATGTATAAAAGGAAGGAACTGATGTCAGAGGGAAATGAGAGGGGGCAAACATAAATGATGGAGCGGATTCAGTGTGAAGGAGGGTGGGAGATGGTAGGAGTAGGGGAAATGGTAACTAATTAGGAATAGAGAAGATAGGGACAAGAGAAACAGAGAGAGAGATAGAGAGGGGAGAGAGAGAGAGAGAGAGAGAGAGAGAGAGAGAGAGAGAGAGGAGAGAGGGAATGAGAGAGTACAAGAAGAGGGAGCGGGTGTACTAGAACATATAGCGGAAGAAGAGGGATAGCAGATAAAGAGAAGAAGAAGATGTAGGCGATAGCGTACATTTGTAAAGAGGATGAGAAAAAAGAGGGGGGAGGGACTAAGGATGAGGTAGTCGTCATTAGGTTGACTTATGTCCCAATTGAAGTACCTCAAGATTGGGTCATCTGTTGTGGGTACAAATAAGGGTACAGTTGTTAGTGTACTAACATCAAAGTTAGGAACTATAGTCGACCTCAGACCCATCTCACTTTTATAATTGACCAAATCAATTTATCTCACTGCATATGTAGCTTACCATAAAATTGCCTTGTCCATATCTAATGTAGTAGATAACGACGTATTAACGTTACCTTGATATCATACAACTGATACAGCTTATTATTAGACAGGTATACATACGCGCCTCCAGATGCTGACCGATGGCCCGAATGGGCACAAATCAGACTACCAGAGATTTACCAGCCAAATGCAGTCAAATGTCCAAGCTCCACTACCTGACACCGACGGCAGCGAAACACTTCGTTCTCTGAAATCCTTTGTTCTACCTTCGTTTATTTATTTTTGGGGTTGACGTAAGGGGCCGCACTTGCATCAAATTGTACAAATGGCATACAGTATACTTGAAATATGTTACAGATCAATTGTCTAATTTCATGAGCTTTATCAAGAAGGAGCTATAGCTGCATTTGAAAGATCACATTTTGTTGGGAAAAAAAACTACTACATATGACTTGGGATTGCCGTGACGGGTAAAACATTATTTAACAATAAGTTATGACTATTTACAATGAAATGAAAGACTCATGTGTAAGACTAACAATTGGCATCAACTCATTCATCGTCTGTCAGACCTATCCAGTATGAGGTTACATGGTTACATGGATGTTAATGCTGCCCTCTCGTGAGTCATATGGTATTCAGGCCTGCACTGAAGGTGATCTGGGTGCTGATTGGCTTAGAAATCATATGCAAGAAATATTGGTAAAATTATGAAAAAAAATCACAAGTGACCCTAAATAGTTCCTAAATGGAACAGTAGATGCGTTTTTATATTATGCCAAGGTTTGGGGATTTTATCAGGTCTGCAAATGTTCATCTGGCCAATGGAGGTTTTGAGGCCAAAAATAGGGTAGAATGGCACTTGCTGTACATATCGCTCCCTTAGTTAAGATTTTCAGGGTTAAGCCTATCCTATATTCTAACACATTGTGTGTGAGAGATGGTTTAATCTTGCTACGGTCGAAAATATTACCAACGAACATTACGGGGGGCTGTTTTCGTCAAAGGGGAGTGATAGGTGAATGGCATTTCCAAATTTAAAGATGCTATTTTAACTAAAACGACCTGCCAGGAGGTAATTATTGAATCAGACTATGTTCAAAGTAACCAATTTCCTGACTGGTAGCATATATCATTTGGCTATGAGTGCTCCCTAAATGTGTAAACAAAAGACATCTAAATACAGAATACATCTTTTCTGTGGCGGGAAATGTGAGTCACATTCATGACAAGTCAAGGGGAGGTCTGAGCCATGACAGAAGGGGGCTCTATCCATTTGCTAATAGACCATCCATCAATTATGCACACACATTTTGTCCAAGATTAACCATACCCCCTCTCGTTGCACTATGTGGTCATTGGGGCTACCTCCCGCCCCACTATATATGTACATCCTCAACTCAGTTGACTCCCCCTCCCCTCAGAATAAGGAATTAGTAGGGATGAATATAAAAAATGGATGTCAGATGTGCATATGGTCTTTTTGCATATGTAATTAATGGATGGGCCCTAGGGTTAGCAGTACACCTGTTGAACACAAGGTGTTGCCCATGAGCCATGTAAAAACCTATATTACATAGGTGACTGTTCATCCATGACACACCAAAACCATGCCTTACTGCAATGTTATCCGGTCATTTTAGTGTCGACCTACAGAAAAAAAATATCACTCTTATAGTCCAAATTTGATGCTCATAAACACTGCACATTGTTTTAAAACTCAGGGGACATTTTTGGGAGGTACTTCCTGTATGTATGTGGCATGACTGAAAAATGAGAGAATTTTAGCTGGGATACGATCTTTATCTGAAGATATCTTTGAATTATTAAATATATCTTGAGAAATCCTATATCTAACCTGTCATTTTACTCATATTTTTGCATTTCTAACACATGTCTTCAGCATATGAAGATTGCCTGAAGACCAGTCTTTAACCAAAAATATGTCATTTCACAAGGCCAGTCTTTTGGGAGGATGTAGTCAGCCCTAGACTTAGAAAAGTCAATAATACACACCTTAGGTAAGGCAATCAGTATTAGTCTCTAATGTACATATTCTGACAAGTGATGTTAATCATTATACAGAAAGCTATGCATAGTTTCCTCAGCAAAATCATTGATTGAAGAAAGCAAGTTATCTTCACTTGTCTCTAAAAGTGAAGAGTGGGCCAACTGGTCTGATGACAGGGAGGGGTGGATCACAAGGATTTATTAAAATAGAATAACACATAATCATTATGGTAATCAAATGAATCAAGTCAGTGACCTAATGCCTTCTGTGGCTTATATGATCTTTATGAAGTCAAGGTGTGGGTTATACTTGAGTTTTTGAGTTAGGGACCACCAGAAAACATCACACTCAAACCTAACTCCCTTTACCCCACACCCCAAGCTGTCAATGTCCCGTTTCCCAAATATCCATACCTTGTTTCTGTGATCAGGCATGTTCCGTTTCCCAAATTTCCAGGTGCAGTCCCGTTTCCCATTTTTCCATGTGTAGTCTTGTAACATTGGAATAGAAATCTGCAAATTTAGTTTCATGGAATGGTTGCCATGGCAACCAGGAACTGGCATATAGGCATATAGCCCAAAGTGGAGCGTTTTAAATGAGACCATGAATTATGCATAAAAAAATTAGCTTAAGGTTGGTCGCTACTTGTTGAAAATGAACCCACTGCGCAGGTCTACGCGCATATAGGTTAAATTGCTCAGAATTGCACAAATTTTAGTAGGCATGTAAATAGTTATATGAGCCTTGAATACCCACAAGAAACTTCACGTCATTTTGATCAAAATTGAGCATTTTATGACAATTTGAAATGTGTGCACATTTGCAGCTACATTGAATTTAGATTTTTCTAACTTTATTCCCTGCCTCATATTCATAACACTCAAATGTTCTAAACAAGGATGTGGAAGTGATGATTATGCTTAGAATATCCAAGGGTATAATTGTTGCCATTTTTACCATAATGCAATGCTCCAATTATGAGATTTTGTACATTTTTAGAGTACTTTTTTATTTCAAGGGTCGAAAACCCTAAAGTTATACATGGGACCATATGTCAAAATTATTTTCATATGAAAGGTATTTATGTAATTTCTGAGAAAGTTTTAAAATGTCCCACGTGCTATGAATACTGTTTTTAGGCAAAAATGTTATAAGATTAAGCCAAATTATTCCTACTTGTTCCTAAGACATTGCACTTTTACCAAGAATGCCATGCCATAGGTCAAAAGAAATATTTTTATAATTATCTTGCATAAATAGGCTTTCTACATGTGAGGTTTTATGTTTCTGTGAATAATGGTTGAAATGAAGGAAATTTAAGAAACTTTACACATATTTTCCTCATTTTAAAGAAAGTAAATAAAACTTTTATTTTTCCAAATTCCAAGTTTAAAAAAGCAGCATGGGATCCCCCATTTTTCTTTTCATATATCGATTCTGCATGATTTAAGGTACTTACACACCGAAAATGGAGAAATTCTATGTGCTTTCACTTAAGAGAAGCGACCAACCTTAAGGTATTTTTATAATCATTTTAGAGTTGTTTTGCCCCTCCAATGCCCCTTGGTGGCCAAATGGGGAATTAAAAATCCCCCGCAGAAGGGTGTTCTCCTTTTTGAGTCACATTTGATAGAATTAGAAAGGTGCAAATATTTAGGCCTGTTTGCCTTTACCTCGGGTCTACCTCTATCCAGGAGAGGGGTTTGTTATGCAGGGGTCTGCCCACTGTTAGAGAAAAAGGCCTTCTAGCATCATTACATTAGAGCAAAAGGCATTTGAAAATTTCAGGACCCCTTTTATCAATTCAGGTGAAATAAAGCATACATTGAACATATTTTCGGAACACTTCTAGATTTTGCAAATAGAATGGTCACATTCAAAATTATTATGCCTTTAGAATAAGTAGATCTCTTGATACAGCCACCAGTATAATTATTAAGCCTAAAAGAAGAGGAAAGTACTGGCACTATCTTTGGCATGAACTACTTCACAAAGACGGTTTTCACTAAAGAAAAAGGCTTGGGACTAATAGCGTGGGATCCCTAGAGTCCCCTCTCCTACATGGCAGCCTATGAAAAATTCAGGATCAAGATACCATCGATTTTGAGGGGGGGAGGGCGATGAAAATCAGCCAAAAGTTTGCAATTTATTCGCTGAATTGTTCAGAGTCTGGTATCTAGAAGGAGAGCATTTGATTCAAGTATTAATACCAGTGGGAGCCACCTCCTACTTCACCCTACCCCTCTCTTACCTGTCTCCACAGGTGAACCAAGGTCTTTGAACGACAGGCAGACATAATTGACTTTTGATATCAAACTCATCACACCTATTACCATCTTCCATGCGTCTTTCTTACCCTTTGACAAGAGCAATACATGTATAAGTGCTATACAGTCTTTGATATTGGGTATGGGGAAATGGGTCGTATTTCTACTGTACCTGAGACATTGGGTGTATACATAGGGCTTAAAATATTTGCCAGGAGGTCATGCTTGAATGTACCCACTTTTCATGGTCTCACCGTATTACTAGGACACATCATATATGACAAGTTTATCATGAATGAATCCGATACCTTACCCATCTAGATCTACGCATGGTTATAAATATATCTGTTTGGTTTCTCACACGCTCAATGCTAAATAAATATTGATATTGAAAAGAAAAGAGCACTTCCACACACATACCAGATCAATCCCACCTGGTAGATCTCATATATGAGGGATCTGAGGGTGGGAGGTTGGTACGTTACCTCGGTGTTAATTCATACGACAAGCCCCCTACCTATGTAAATATTATACAGGTAGATGCTCCACATGAGTCACATTATTGGTCCAATGTCTAATGTATCTTCTTGCGGTCTGTGGTAATATGGCATGTAAGGAAATAGAAAGAGGGACAGAGGGGAGAGAGAGAGAGAGAGAGAGAGAGAGAGAGAGAGAGAGAGAGAGAAAGAGAGAGAGGAGGAGAGAGAAAGAGAGAGAGACAGAGAGACGGGAGAGAGGGAGTGATAGTTGAGAGAAAGGGGTTAATAGGTAGGAATATATTAAAAGGTGGCAATGAGAGAGAGGGGGCAGGGGGTAAGGGACAGGGAGAGAGAGGGTGAAAAGAGATACTGTGCGAAAGAGATGCACAGAAAGTCAGACACACAGTCACAGAGGTGTAGTGATAGGGTACGTGGGAGAAGGCAGGATAGAGAGAGGGGCATCGTATGGGGGGGCAGAGAGAGAGAGAGGGAGAGAGAGAGAGAGAGAGAGAGAGAGAGAAAGAGAGAGAGAGAGAGAGAGAAAGGGATAGAGGGCAAAAATATTTATAAAAGAAAAAGGGACAGGGAGAGAAGAGAAAATCAAAAGATGAGAGAG
This sequence comes from Acholoe squamosa, assembly GCA_949317995.1. Classification (NCBI taxonomy): domain Eukaryota; kingdom Metazoa; phylum Annelida; class Polychaeta; order Phyllodocida; family Polynoidae; genus Acholoe; species Acholoe squamosa. The sequence continues at coordinate 30,943,708 of OX439049.1, read as the reverse complement.
AAAGTGCTGATATCCTGGATATCGGCACTCCTAGGAGTGCCGATATCCAGGATATCAGCACTCCTTACATGTCCTAACATGTCATATGTTACATGATAAAACCTAAGAAATTTTCATTGCCAAGGTGGGGGGTCGAACCTGCACTCCACTGATCCCAAATCCAACTCCCTATGCATTGCGCCACAGGGACTGACGAGAAATGCTTGGTTAGAACCAGGTCTCTTTAAGTCATTGATATGATACAAAGCCTGGGGAGGGCTACTATACATTCAAAGTGTGAAAATACCCTAAAGTCTGGGTTGTGACCCCCCAGCTTTGTCGTTGATTTTTTATTGATTAATCGTGTAATAAAAACAGTATTGAATGGGCTATTGGGCACCTCATTCGGGCATCGAATTCGGTGCCCGATAGCCCATTCATTACTCTCTTAATACACCTGCCAGATTCACACCCACATGGGTAACTATACAGTAACTACGTATATATATATATATATATATATATATATATATATATATATATATATATATATATATATATATATATATAGGTCATATAGCATATATGGACCTACTGAACTATATTATACATCCCTTGATCTGTGCTCACATGAGTTGATGCTTTTGGTGAAATCACACCTGATGTGATTACAGGAGTGTTTATCACATGGGATATCTGCAGGATGGGTATATGTGACATAGTAGCACATACCTTAATTATATTTGCAATACTTAACAGTTTAGGATGCTTTGGACAGTTGCTACCCTTCAAAAAAGAGGACTACCCTGATCCTAGAGTCCAGTTTCAGGCCTGCAACAGGCCAAGTGCATCTTGGATTTGTGACCCAGGGAAGTATCTAACCACAGAACAAGGTAGGTATGCCACTATAACGTTATCAAACAAGGAGAGTGTTCAGGTCGAATCCCACGATGCAATCTAACCCTGGACAGTTCCTGCAATTTGGGGACTATTGCAAATAGGGGGACTTGCCTTTACTGCAAATTGCAAGGCTTCTAACATGCCATTCCATTTTACAAATCTGACTGTTGCAATTAAGCTGACCCCTAACCCTTGTAATGTAGATCTTTAAGCTGCGTTAAATTGCAATGCCATTCTCCTTGATATTGAATTTGCAAGCTGTTGTAGGCAAGCACAGTGCAGAATGAGACTGAAATTGAACTCTGTGTGTAATTCATACAGACATTTTGCATACAAATTGCAGAGTATGAGGCACGTATATCCTCAGAGAGATATATTGACCTTATATTCCCCAATAGTTTTCTTTTCTGTGCTCACATAAAAGTGGACTGCCCACAGCCAATATTTTAGGCCTTTGCCCGCAAGGCGGGCATTAGTGTCACCCCTATTGCAATTCTGAAGAAGTTTAGAGCCTCTCGGGTAAAGTTCGACATGTTTATCTAATATACCTAGAATTTTTAGTATAGATCTATATAGAAATACATAGCATCTGACAGACCATTCTTACAGAGTGTACTGTTAACTGCTGAAAGCATTTTCGACGATAACCTCATGTAGACCTCTTGCCAAATTATCTAAGCTAAGATATACCCATGGTATAGTTAACAGGTCAGGTACCAACAGGCCAGCACACCAACCTGTTTATACACATAGAGACTACCCTGTGCATCGCATGTCGTCACGCTCTGATACCCCGCCTACTTCCTCTGTGCTTGACATGAGACAGACGCGCACACAGCCCAGCAGGCACCTCTCACCTCATGAGGTCAGACAACAGATGCCTGACTTACACCAAACACCACACCAGTCACCAGGTGGTGCCTCCACCTTGCGGTACACACCTATAGTGGTAGACTCACTCCCGCTTGAACAGGAGGATGAAAAACAGGAGCAGGAGGCCTCACCCCTCAATGCCATCACCTTGCCTACAACTGCTCCTATGGATGCAGTCACCACCAAGGTTAGACCAAAAACAAAAGAGCTGGTGGATGAAGTGTACCTCAACCCTATGAACAAACAGCACACTGGGGAGATGTATGACTTGTACCCCAGGCTGGAAAACCTGGAGGTATTACATAAGATGTGCATTAACCAGGACATACTGGATGAACTGGAGGAACTCGGAATTAAAGATTGTATCCCAGCTAAAATTCTCTCAATTTTCAGTCATGCCATATACATGTTGGAAATGCCTCCCTAAAATTATCCAATGAGTTTTAAAACAATGTGGTGTGTTTATCAGCAGGAAATTTGAACAATACAGGTAATAATTTTTACTGTAGGTCGACACTAAACTGACTGGATAACATAACAAGCCTTGGGAACTAAGCCTCTGTTATGGTTGAGTGTCATGGATGAGTGGGCATCTGTATAGTATGTGTTCATACATGGCTCATTAGTGGCACTTTGTGTCTACATAATGCACTGCATACACTTAGACCCATAGTCCACTTGGCCTGTATAAGATCTGGTGATAGGGGCCTAGTGGACTATGGGTATTACCATAGTATGTAGGGTAAGGGCCAGCTGGTGGAGCCCCCTTCTGTTATAGCCCTTACCTGCCCTAAACTGGTCAGGAACTTGACCAGCATTTCCCGCCACAGAGAAGAAGTGTTCTACATCTAGGTTCCTTCTATTCTTACTTACTGGGAGCATTGATACCTAAATGGTATGTGTTATTCATTAGAGAAATAGGTAACATTACCCAGCATATGATTGACTCATCACTTTCCAGCAGGTCGTTTTAGTTGAAATTGCATCTTTAAAACAGAGGCTCGAGACACTCCCTTCAAGTCACTACAGTGGGGGTTGCAGTTTGCAGCCAGGCCAATAGTCTCAGTACTGGACGTCATTGACAGAGGTAGAAAGTTAAACCCCACAGGGATAGCAGAACACCTCACCATGGCATTGCAGCTCATAGCACGAGCTTCATGGAGAATCAATGAGACCAGAAGGGAGCTACAGAAGGGAGCTACAGAAGGGAGCTACAGAACACAGCTGGCCCTGTTTATACTTTGCCTAAAGGAAATAGTAAACAGGGTTTCCAGTTCCTGTTAGGTGACAATTTAAAGGATGAGGTCACATCCCGCCATAAGGTGCATGAAACCTTCAAGGAAATGGTGGTGAATGGCCACAGCAACGCTAGCAGGTCAAGGAACCTGGACCAGGAAAACACCCCACGCCGCACAACAAAGAACCCATCCCACCACGGCCAATCTTCACCAACAAGGTGGCAGGTACCAGAACAATGGCAGCCAGAGCCGCTCAGGCTACAAAAAGTAGCGCCCAGACAACAGAGGGAGCCAACAACAAAACAGCCACCACAGAGTGGGAGGGTACTGCCAACACAACCGGGGGGGGGGGGGCGGGGGGATGCCACCACCACAACAACAGCTACAACGACAAACAGATCCAACTTTGGGGTAAACTTAGAGTTATACATTGATGGCACATTGATCTACTCAGACTCACCTCAACAAGTATCAGAAGCAGTCAATCACATGTTGGAAGTACTACAGGCGGCAGGGTTTACTATTAACTTTAAAAAGTCTATGCTACAACCAACAAAAGTGATTGACTACCTAGGTTTTGTTATCCATACCAAAGACCTAACCCTCACAGTACCACAAAGTAAAGTCGCTGAGATGCTCAAAGATGTAGAGGAACTTAAGGCCTGCACAAAAATCAGAAAGTTCTGTAGTATAGTGGGAAGGCTAGCAGCAACAGACCCAGCCAACCCTGCAGCAAAAGTTCTAATAAAATGCCTGCAAATTACTTAAATTAGAGCTTTACAGAAAACAGGTGGCAGATACGATAAGTACATGTACTTGAACAGGGAGATCAAATCTAACCTGAGAGAGTGGATGGATATATTGCCCTCAGCTACTAGAGAATATCAGAAGTCACGGTGTACAGAGATGCATCAGACACCGGTTGGGGTTGCCACATAATGGAAAATGATATCCATTATGGGGAGGAGTTCTGTGCAGAACTAGTCCAGAAACACATAAACATCAAAGAGATCTTACCTGTATATTACACCTTCATACAGTTCAGGAAGGTGCTGAAAGGCAAACACATCCATCTTTTCTTAGACAATACAACAGCCATTAGTTGCCTGAAGAAGCGTGGATCCACCAGTTCATGGGCATGCAATGAGAGTGTATTCAGAGAAGCCTGGTCCCTGGACATCACCTTTCACTTGTCTTACGTACCAACAAGTGAAAATGTGAATGCAGGTAGGGCCTCCAGAGCTTTCTCCACCTCAGGAGAGTGGGCTCTTACACTTACCACAAGGGAGAAAATCTTCTCTGCCTTTGGTAAGCCCACAATAGACCTGTTTGCATCCCCAGAAAACCATGTGTGCCATAACTTAGTATCTCTGAACCAATGTGATCTAGCCTTTGCCATTGATGCTTTCTCTATCAGTTGGACATGTAAAAATGCCCTAATATTTCCACCCTTTGGTCACATTGGTCCTGAGTCCTAAGGAAGATAAACCAGGAAGCACCGATGGGAATCCTTATAGCACCAGACTGGAGGACACAGCCCTGGTTCCCAATGCTAACACAGCTAAAAGGGCACCAGAGAAGGCTGATACTCCCAGTCAACGACAACTCCCTAAGGTGGACTGGCAAAGGACAAATGGACTTCCCAATGGCAAACAGGATGAGGCTAATCGACATCCCACTCTAAGAAGGATATGGACACAACACCTCCATTACACTGATAGAGCATGTGACATCATGGTAGCCTCCCTAGGAAAGTCGGTATACAAAACAGCAGCCTTAAAGTGAACTAATTACGTGCAGGAAAAAGTTAAAACAATGTATTGACTTTCTCATGCACATTTTTGATACAGGGGTAGAACACCCAGAAATCTCTAGATTCCTAAAAAGGGTGAGAGTTGAAAAACCCCCAGGGGAGGCATATGAGACCATTTGGGATCTTATGCATGTTTTAGACCACATGACCAGTTGGGGTTGGATAACACACCTGTCGCTGGATAGATTGACAAGGAGGACCATGGTATTGTTCTTATTTGCAACAGGCCAGAGACTACAGGGACTGCTTAGAAGGGACATCACCTTTGGGGATAATACAGTGCGCATTAAGTATTCCCAGAAGTTAAAATCAAACGATCCTAAGACTAACCCTCTTATCCTTACAGAGGCAGGCATTGACTCTGACTATGGACCGTATAGCTCAAGATATGCAGCAACAAGTGCCGCAGCTAGACAAAACGAACCTATTAATAAAATCATGGCGTCTGTAGGTGGAAGAGAGAACATACCTCCGCCAGGTTCTATAACAGACCCCTGGAGGAAGACAAATTGCCCCAAACTTCATACCCATCATGGGAGGTGAACACATGCACACATAAAACAAACCGTGAACTCACTACAGCTATTCTTAAAGACAGCTTAGACCTTACTTATATGTTTAGCTGTGACCCTGGGAGGTCAAGTTAAGTGAGAGATAACGTAAGACTCTGATGGTTACACAGAGCTTGGCTATGACGATATGTATATATAGTTATGACTCAAACTACAGTACTGGCTATGTTATACTCACAGTTTAGCCTATCAAACAAAAAAATTGTATTGCTGTAAAACTGAGGCTAAAACGAGTGATCCAACTTACATGTTTATGAATAAAACATTATAAATGGATACCCTCCTTTGAGTTTTATTATCAAACGAGTTAAGATAAGCCTGCTCCACACAAACAGGGTATACAGGCCAATGTATAGTCAGACTAATTTATAATGAAGTCTTACTGTAATCGGGCTGAATACACACTGTTTGTGTCTATGAGCAGGCCCACCTGCTCACTTGCATGTTCGCTTCCCACCCAATTCACAGGATAATAATACTCAAGAAAAAAGTGTTAAATTAATGACGAGTCGCATCCGTCTCAGCGTATTTATACCCTAAGCCTAAGTCACAGGCTTTAAAATGAGATATGTTGAGCTAAAATATCCCCAGTAGTTTAGCTCTAATTGTTTGTCAAACATAGGTTGCATCCAATGTAGCAAGCCCACTTAGGGCCAATTCAGTTTTACCTCAGATAAGCTGGTTCATAGCGGGCAGACTACTATTCATGGTTTTAGGTTGGGCAAATGTTGGGTTTCCAGTCAGGGCCACATTGGGTTGCCCTAATAGGGCAAACTGAACTTGGGCTTCTGACAGTTTTTGTCATCAGGAAGTTGTGTGGGCCACATAAGGCTAACTGATTTGGGCACAGAGCAGCTTCAAAAGGGGCAAACACTTTGGGCACAGATTGGTTTCAAAGTGGGCACCCCAAATCAGGCATAGATCAGTTCCAAAGATAATTCCCCAGACAGGGCTGAGGATGGGTTTGCACAAGGCATACTGAGCTGGGAGTTCTGAACTTTGACACTAGATGACCCCACTATGTCTGATGTACAGCTTTCCCCCCATGTCAGTATTGATTTTCTTTAATATGATATAACAGAAATAGGCTAATAAATCATAGAAATCATAACAGTACACAAATTTTCTCAGAGTTTGGATCTACTGGCAAAATACATTTGATATGTGCAAAGTTAGGTGATGTCAGCCGTTTTTAATGTGACTACACCATTCCTGTGGTAATCATTTTATATTGAAGTATGCTACTCATTGGGAGGCACCATGAACTTGAAGGCTAGCATGTTATTGGACTAGGTCTGGTTGAAATGCCTTGGCCAGTTTAAATTGATGGTTCTACTGTATTATAATGATGGGGAGAGTAGTCAGTATGTGTGACAGGATCTGTGAAAAGGACCCTTAGTGCAGGGTGCATTAAGGTCCCTATTCCCAGTATATGCCACATGTTTAGTCTCCTTCCGACTATAGAGGCCAAGGGGAGGGGCTAGCACCTGGAGGCTAGCAGTGCATTTTCAGGGTTCAGAAGTTTATAAAATGAGGAAAAAATAGATTTTCTATCATTTCTATCCCAGATGGCGCCACCTGATCAAAGTGGTCAGCCCACTTTCAGCCACAGCAAAAACCCATGTTGAACCCAAACCCACTCTGAGACTGATCTGTGCCCATATTGGTTAGCCCAGTGTGGCCCACACACCTCACTGAGGACAGAAACTGTCAGCAGCCCATTGGTTAGCCCATTGCGGCCCACATCAGAAGCCACACCAAATAAAGTGTGGGCCACAGTAGGGCCACACCACCTTTGCTACCTGGGATTGTGCAACTGAAAATGACAAATAAGCTCTAAATGCGATATATCCTATCATAAATACTTATAATGCAAAAATACAGTTTTGTGGAAAAATAACTAAAGATATGTGATGTTTTTATCGTCAAATTGGTTCTAGAGGAAATTTTTAACTCTGTCTTCAGTTATGAGTTCTTGAAGGGATTTCCAAAAAGGAATTATGGCAAAAATTCCCATTTGGAATAATGGGGTGGCTTCAATGACAACTAGAAATTGCCATATATGTCAATTTTCTATGTTGCCATGGCAATGGACATTCCTACTGTGTTCCAAAAATAGAAGGTTTTCAGTGGAAATGGAATAATTCCAAGCATACCACTGGATTCCCCATCAAAAATTGGTATATTGCAATTTCGGCATATTTTTCAGTGTTTTACCCTTATTATATACTGCCCCCTGGTGGCCAAAGCCAGTACAAAAAATCCCCCCTGATGGTGCGTTTTTCCGCGTTGGCCCACATAGCTACGGTATCCATTGAATTTCTTCAAAACCAGTCAGTGCCGGATTCAGGATTTGGAAAAGGAGGGGTGCACCCCTCTCTCATTTTTCCCCTTTTGGTAAAAGAAGAGCCACATCCCTCTATTCTGGCCAAATTTTAGGAGCAAAAGGGGCATTTAAGCCAAAAGGGAGAGGGGTGCACGCCCTCAGAGATTGCTATCACCGGTTGTTACACCACCATAAAATATTTCGCTTTATCCCCCCTAAAAAACATGATAGTGGCCTCGAGCTCGAGATATGGACATGTAAAATAGACCTACGTACTAGGACATAACTCATGAAGAAAATGCTAGTTTGGATCTATTTTTATAACTATTCGCCCTATTTCCTCAACAGCTGATGAACTAGATCAACGTATAAATGGCATTCCAAACATCGGTTCAGTAAATGCGATCATGTTGGGCATCGTCCCTCAAATACTTCTAGCAGATGGGTATGTACAATTCGTCAATTAACTAAGAACTTAGGACAGGGTACTTATGGAATATACAAAAAAAGGTCTGTTATTTTAGTGAAACTTTAATAAAAGTAACTTTCGTCATCACATGTCCAAAAAAGATTATATTACCTCAATACACTCCTCATCCACGCATGCATTATATAATGTTGCTTAATAACTTAATATAAATTGTCACCAATGGACAACAGTTCAGGTAGATAAAGTCGTAATAGTTTATAAAGAATGGTTAGGATTTGCTGAACATTTATTTTTAATCTTATATGCAAAGCTCTCCAGCAAGAGATTTCCTCGCTCTCCGAGACTTCACTGCCTTCCAGTTTCAAAATGTTTGGAGCACTTATGCTCAGAACACTTTGGTTATTGTTTACCATGTGGCACGCAAAGAGGTAAGAACAGTACCCGTGGTAATAGTTATAATGATATTATTAGTAAAATGACAATCTAAGGAACCACATTTTTGTGGCACTGACATGCCTCCAAAGTGACCCTAGTTTCAATTATTGCAGGTCATTCGTAGAAATTATTGGTAGAGTGCCTAAATTTGCACTGTTAGAAATCTACCATAGAAAAAACGGTGATTCACTGGCAACAATGGATGCCAGACTTTCACTGTTGATTTTTACGGTCACCGTTTTTTCTTAGTCACTGTTTTATTAACAGAGCATTTGTTATTTTTTAAGGAAGTTTCACTATTAAATTGACAGAAATTCACTGTTGTCAGCCCTCCCCTTTCCTCCCTCTCCCTTCCCCCTCCTCTCTTGTCATCCCCTCCCTCTCCCTCCCTCCCCTTCCTGTCCCTCCTTCTCCCTCCCTCTCTGTCCCTGTCTTTCCCTTGCCCCATCATGTAGAACACTTTATTTAGAATCATCAATTACTTCCTTTTGTTCCATGTCTTGGATTGTTTTGCATCCCTTTTTCCTGGTCTCAAATTCTCTTCAGGCTGGAAAGACAGAACGAAACCCACAATGTTAAGGAATATGAACTATGAAAAGTATGAAAATTTTGCAAAGCAGGACACTGAAATAGTACCTCAGTATCAGTTACTCAAACAGTTACATGGTTAAGCAATGGTGGAATATCTTACCATATTAACTGGCACACTGTTGTAGATGTAAGGTCCTTGTGTGCTGGCCTCCTGGATGGGTACTGTGGAATGGACTTAGAGAAGTTTGCCTTTGTTCTATTCCTCCCACCATCCCCCCTACATGCTGCATATCAGATGTCAGAAAAATGGTTACCATGGAGACAATGATGCTGATTGGCTGATACTGGTGTCACTCAGCCTCCTTTAGGGATTAGAGTTGCTGTGTTTAGGCACAGGTGGGTAGGAGGGGTGGGGGGGGTGCTGGGATGGGTCACAGAGGGTGGCTAACACGTAACCTGATACTGACTGGGCAGTGAGGGGACAGAGGATTGTTTATGGGAGAAAATATGCATAGTTTAAAGAAATGGAGAGGGCCTACACTTAAAAACACAAGTGGACTTGGAGTAATATTATCAAGGAGTGAATTCCTTTAAAAAATCCAATGCACTTATATCACAATTTAAGATGGAATCACACTCCAATGCCTCATAGAAGTATGATAGAAATCATCACTTTCAGAATGGGCCTTAGTATATCTGTCACTCAAATATATGACTTTTTATATATGTATACAACAAAATGCACTAAGGGTAACATTTACAAGGTTTCACCATTATCCAAATTACAGTGTGTCACTGTATGTAATTACGGTACTTCACTGTAAAATAATCAATAGGTACCGGGAAACACCCTAATTGAAATAATGGTGAAACACTGTAAAATTTTACAGAGAATCTCTGTAAAACCAATGGAGATTTTTAAGAGTGTGGGTTTAATTATGTTTTGTCACTAGCAAATAAAGGTGGTAGTTACATGCAAATCAAGTTCATGTTCTTTTGAAACCTTCCTAGCAAGATACCAATACAGACAATAGATAAGAGGATCTAGACCTTTCGGGGAAATCTAGCCCATCCGTCTTCATTGCAATTTTGTAAATTGTGTAAATAACCTGTATGATAATCAGTAATGTCTTATTTTTTATGTCATCTAAGGTTTGGACACAGTCAAACGCCAATTTTGTTACAACATTATGTATATGTCAAACCGTATATGAAGCACAGCAGTATCTAGCGACAGGGGACCTGAGAACCGTACTTGATGTTTTTACAGAGAAATTCATGTAAGCTTATGTGTACAATTGAATATTATAAGGTTCCTCGTGAGAAATCATTCTATTTACAAGAGATGAAAGAAATATAGACATGGATTCATATGTCCAAGTGATAAAATAATCTGTGGTTGTGAATCATCTGTGTTTATTTCATGGTTAGGGAATTAATTGCAAATACTTATTATAGGCTTATATTTTCTGTGGGTAAAGTAGCTCTTACTGACTGCGGTCATCTGGTATTAGATTTATGTTCAATTAACAATTTTCCAATCATTGGTGTTTCAGTGGTGTGCTATCTGGGACGACTAGTTGTCCCTCTACAGCCAGCACCAATCTTCCATTCATGGTACATATAGACCAGATTTATTACTTTTGTTTGAAGGGCCTTTGTAAAAAAAGGAGATTTGAATGGTATCTGCAGATGCATCTTCTTTAATCATCTATATTTGGAATAGCAGTAGATAAATCAAGGTCTCATTTTCCTCACCCATAAGGTTGAATACCACATGGCGATTTAGGGCTGCAATATCTCTGTGGTTTTGTCCATTGGGCTCTATGGCTCATGCTGGGGCAATAGAACACAAATATTGTTCAACTCATCGTGAATCCCACAATGGGTTATAGTCCAGTTTGTGTTTCTGGACTCAGCAAGAGCCATACAGCAAAACAGACAAAATCGCAGAGACATTGGAGCCCTAAATCGCCAAGTGGGATTCAACCTTATGGGAGAGGAAAATGAAAATTAGTTGGGCTTACCGTAAATTTGTATCATGAGGAAGTCCAACCACTTTCATTATGTACTCATTCTGTACTAGAGTTATCTACTACTATTCCAAATATAAGGTCGAATCCCACGATGCAATTTTGGCTGTAAAGTTTCTGCAATTTAGTCACCTGTTGCAATTTGGGGCTCTGTCCTTATATTGCAAGACTATAACGGGTACGGGGGGCTTTAATGGCAAGGAATCCCTTGTAGATTTGTTCTGAAGTTAAGATCTTTATATTTAGATATTTTTCCTTGCTTAAGCAAAATGTTTCTGCAATTTACAGAATTCCCTTGCAATTTACAGAAATGTGGATAAAGTCACTGATGAATAGGGATGTGTGTTCACTTCAACTTGCAACCCAAGTCCCACTATGCAATCTAAACTTGCCCCATACCCTGCAATTCGTATGCAAAATGTCTGCATAAATTATACACAGACTTCACTTTTGGTCTCATTCTGTACTGTGCTTACCTACAACAGCTAGCAAATTCAATATCAAGGAGAATTGCATTGCAATTTGACACAGCTCTTAGATCTACATTGCAAGGGTGAGGGGTCAATTTAATTGCAACAGTCAGATTTGTAAAATGCAATGGCATGTTAGGAGCCTTGCAATTTACAGTAAAGGCAAGTACCCCTATCTGCAAGAGTTCCCAAATTGCAAGAACTTTCCAGGGTTAGATTGCATCGTGGGATTCGACCTTTACAATTATTTAGATATTTTCCCTTGCGTATGTGAGAAGTTTCTGCAATTTTGATTAATTTATGCATCTGAAAGTCAATGGGGGTCACTTCTAATAAATTGATGTGAATCCAAGTAGCATGGCCACATGGGAACGTAGAATATGGGTCTAGAAACCAGGAAAGGGGGCCTGTGGACTATAATTGATCAATCATATGAAGAAATTGTCTCATAATTCCACAATATAGACTCTCAACTCCATAAGATGTTTAGCATAGTCTCTATATCATCCTGTGGAGTAACTCCCCCAACTATGTATTCTGAATTACAACAACCTAGTCCAAATTGTAAAGCTGCATTGCCATTTCTATTGCAACAGTGGGACTTGCTATTCGCAATAAAGTCTTAGATCCCTTACAATATGGAGCACAGTCAACAGCCCTGATCTCTAAGAAATCCTAAATTGTGGGATCTTTGAATGGATACATTGCATCGTGTGATTCAACCTTTTCACTGAAGCAAGGGAAAAAAATCAAAATATAAAGATCTTTTAGGTCAAATCCGACAATGCAATCTAACCCTGGAAAGTTCTTGCAATTTGGGAACTCTTGCAGATAGGGGGACTTGCCTTTACTGCAAATGGCTAGGCTTCTAACATGCCATTGCATTTTACAAATCCGACTGTTGCAATTAAACTGACCCCTCACCCTTGCAATATAGACCTGTAAGCTGCATTGAATTGCAATGCCATTCTCCTTGATATTGAATTTGCAAGCTGTTGTAAGTAAGCACAGTGCAGAATAAGACCAAAAGCGAACTCTGTGTGTAATTTATACAGACATTTTGCATACAAATTGCAGGGTATGGGGCAAGTTTAGATTGCATAGTGGGACTTGTGTTACAAGTTGAAGTGAACACACATCCCTATTTGTCAATGACTTTATCCATATTTCTGTAAATTGCAAGCAAATTCTGTAAATTGCAGAAACTTTTCACTTAAGCAAGGGAAAATATCTAAATATAAAGATCTTAACTTCAGTGCAAATCTACAAGGTATTCCTTGACATTAAAGCCCCCTGTAGCCGTTATAGGTCTTGCAATATAAGGAGAGAGCCCCAAATTGCAACAGATGACTAAATTGCAGAAACTTTTCAGCCAAAATTGCATCGTGGGATTTGACCTTTAAGTTGTAATAAAAATGGCCTCTCAGCCATGCAATATAGACGCTATGCAACAAGTAAGCTTGTGGAAATTGCTATGCCATTCTATTTGATATTAAAATTGCAAGCTTATGTGGGCAATACCAATGTACAATTACATTATGATTGAACTATGTGTATAGTTTATACAGAAAAAATTGCAATGTAGGATAAAGGAATAGATTGCAAAGTGAAACTTGGGTTGCAAATTGAAGGGACAAGCATACCTTCATGTCCAAGATTTTACCCAAGTTTCTGTAATTTGCAACAGAATCTGGCAAATTGCAGAAACTTTTCATCTAAGCAAGGGAAAATATCTAAATAATTTATAAAGATCTTAATTGTGTCTGAATCTGCAAGAGTTTCCTTGCCATTAATGCCCCCTGTAGCCGTCATGGGCCTTGCAATATGAGGAGAGAGCCTCATATTGCAACAGATGTCTAAATTGCAGAAACGTTTTAGCCAAAATTGCATCGTGGAATTCGACCTTAAGTTGTGTGTGTATCTGCAAGGGTTTCCTTGCTATTAAAGCACTTTGTACCTGTTATAGGCCTTGCAATATACATTTATATTTATATTCATCTATGTTATTTGGCATTGCCAATGAACTTTCAATATTCTCACCTCGATTTCAGTTTGATTCAATGGGGCTTTGTACCTGGGATAGAGAGGTAGGCTCTGTTTTACATCATAAATACTTCCTATTATTGCAGGTCAATAAAACCACAAAGGACATAATTATATTTATTAAATGGATTTTAAACTTAACATAGAGGAAGTAGACTGTGTGTATGTCTCTCCCTCTGTCTTTCTCGATGCAGAAAGCTATACAAAATTTGTATGGTTTCAATTCCAATATACATATGATGCATTTTGACATTATCATTTTTCAAACAGATCATGATTTTTAGTTTGAGGCCCCATAATGGATTGCCAAGTGGTGGTACTGAGGTTGTTATTAGAGGACAGAACCTGGACCTTAGTAACGGCAATGTAATCATCGGGAATCTCAATTGTGCCCTAATTTCACGGTAATATATTTACTATATAAACTGGTTTCAGGTCGAATCCCACAATGCAATCTAACCCTGGAAAGTTCTTGTAATTTGGAAACTCTTGTAGATAGGGGGACTTGCCTTTACTGCAAATTGCAAGGCTTCTAACATGCCATTGCATTTTACAAATCCAACTGTTGCAATTGAACTGACCCCTAACCCTTGCAATGTAGATCTGTAAGCTGTATTAGATTGCAATGCCATTCTCTTTGATATTGAACTTGCAAGCTGTTGTAGACAAGCACAGTGCAGAATGAGACTGAAATTGAACTCTCTGTGTAATTTATACAGACATTTTGCATACAAATTGCAGGGTATGGGGCAAGTTTAGATTGCATAGTGGGACTTGGGTTGCAAGTTGAAGTGAACACACATCCCTATTTGTCAGTGACTTTATCCACATTTCTGTAAATTGCAAGGGAATTCTGTAAATTGCAGAAACCTTTTGCTTAAGCAAGGAAAAATATCTACATATAAAGATCTTAACTTCAGTGCAAATTTACAAGGGATTCCTTGCCATTAAAGCCCCACGTAGCCATTGTAGGTCTTGCAATATAAGGACAGGGCCCCAGATTGCAACAGATGACCAAATTGCAGATACCTTTCAGCCAAAATTGCATCGTGGGATTTGACCTTGTACAAATGTAATTAAGCAATTATATTAAATCAATTACCTTAAAGGTCGAATCCCACAATGCAATCTAACTCTGGAAAGTTCTTGCAATTTGGGAACTCTTGCAGATATGGGGACTTGCCTTTACTGTAAATTGCAATGCTCCTAACATGCCATTGCATTTTACAAATCTGACTGTTGCAATTAAATTGACCCCTCACCCTTGCAATGTAGATCTAAGAGCTGCGTCAAATTGCAATGCAATTCTCCTTGATATTGAATTTGCTAGCTGTTGTAGGTAAGCACAGTACAGAATGAGACCAAAAGTGAAGGCTGTGTATGATTTATGCAGACATTTTGCATACGAATTGCAGGGTATGGGGCAAGTTTAGATTGCATAGTGGGACTTGGGTTGCAAGTTGAAGTGAACACACATCCCTATTTGTCAATGACTTTATCCACATTTATGTAAATTGCAAGCAAATTCTGTAAATTGCAGAAACTTTTCACTTAAGCAAGGGAAAATATCTAAATATAAAGATCCAAACTCCAGTGCAAATCTACAAGGGATTCCTTGCCATTAAAGCTCCCTGTAGCCGATATAGGTCTTGCAATATAAGGAGAGAGCCTCAAATTGCAATGGATGACTAAATTGCAGAAACTTTTCAGCCATAATTGCATTGTGGGATTTGACCTTATACATCATTTGGATCAGAACTTGAATTGTGTAAATGGTGCAACAACCTCACGATGGCTTCTCCAGCGCTAGAGCATTTCGGGACACTGTTAATTACCCAGGTAGCAAGGATACATTGGGCCAATGTCAGCTTATATTGGGCCAATATCGGCTTATATTGGGCTAATCATGGACAAGCACGACCCAATGCTCCATTGCTGATTGGGTAGCATTGTGCTGATATGCCTTCAGATAAATTAGACCTTCCAGAGCCATGGTTAATTGCTTTTGATTCATATTTGATTTTATTGTTTGCTCTATGGTGCGCGGCACTGTTTAAATAGTGGCTGCGATTAGGATTGCCCTACAGTGTCAGCGATATGAACCAGGGGGTTATTTCTCAAAGACACTAATCAGCACTATTGGGAAATGCCCCCTAGGAGAAGAAGCGTTGGAGGCAATGTTTTGGCACCATAACTCCCGATGGACTTAACCTCTTAGACTAACCTCACAATCCTCCATGCCTGTACACACTTTGTTACTTTTTCAGAACTCCCAACACGGTAACATGTAGAACCCCAGCCCTACAGAACCTAGCGTGGTTGGACATCCCAATGCCCGTGTTTCTATTGCTGGCAGGTCAGGTCCAGTACAACACAGGGAAACGGTTTGTCTACACCAAACCAGCCCTCACAGATGTCCAACCACGTACAACCATTGTCAGGCAAGTACATGAACTATCTACAAGCTCATTAGAGGCAAATACCACAGAAACCCCTCGGATTAACTGGTTTGTCTCCCCTTTGCCTGTAATGGTATATGAAAAGGTATGTCATTATATGCATGGCTGTTTGCAGCAGCATTGTTGATTAGAGCTTTCCATCCTCATAGACCTATCATGGATCAACCAACGTGTGCACATCTTTTTGTACCATTCATACCATTTCTTGTTAGTGTCCCTTTTACTCTAGTTATCTAGTGTGCTTTTTTATGAAATGGCCAATCTCAGACGTTGTATGCCTATGAAATAATAATACACATTTTATACACTGCAAAACAGGTGTTTAGATTTTAAACATGTTTAGGTCTAAACATGTTCAAAACCTAAACATATAGGTCAGTTAGGTGTATCATCGACTACACATTTAGGAAATGAACACTTTTATTCTAACTACATAAACATTTTTGCTAAACATGTTTAGATGTTTAGAGTCTAAACAGTTGAATAATAGGTGTTTAGATTTAAACATCAATATTTTTAGATGCTTGAATGTTGAATCCACACCAGGTAGCAGCACTACCTTTGAATGGACTATCCTTACACAATTATAATCAATTTTTGTGACAAATGTACCCAAACCGCAGGTTTATTATAGTTTCTATTCATTAAATGTCATGAGAATAAAAAGGGCAATAGAAAGCTGAGTAGATTCACCTTACACCACCATCATTAGCATGAAATAATCAATAAACTCAATGACTAACACCTATTTCATGTTATTCTGGAATAGACAAAGCAATTTCCTACCTGCCAAGCTGTTGTACTTTCTCAAGTCTCTCATTCTGATGCAGTGTGTACATACATGCACATGTAAATATGTGTGGCTGACATCTTTGGAGACTTTGACATGTAAATACCCCCTCCCCCAGTAAATGAGAAAACAAACAAAAGACATCTTTTTTTTAAAGTATACATGTCCGCACACCCTAACTCTCCGTTAAAGCATTTAGACATCTAAACACAAAAGTTCATAAACATCTAAACACAAAAATTCATAGATATCTAAACACAAAGTTTAAACCTAAACACCTAGATTTCTAAACACTTGAACTAAGCACATTGTTTGGCTAAACATGTGTAGGAAATTAATGTGATTACAAAAATGTTGCAAGAATAAGTTTAGAATTGTGTTTAGTATCTAAACACCATTTTTGCAGTGCACATGTGTACATGCTCTCACAAACGTTAAAAGATAACAGCCAATGTGTTTCTGTGCCGTTTCCAGTGGTGGTCTTTATTTAACAGTCAGTGGTACAAACCTGAATCTTGCCAACACGGCCAATATGAGGACGCTTCTAAGAGGAACGAGGACGGGCAGGCAAACTCTGTACACAACAGTAAGTCTGGGCCTCATTTCACAATGTTTCCTACATAGCTTCAAATCGTACTGAGACTGTTTGTACATGTGCTAGGAATAATTTCACAATCAGAAATGATTTATGAATAAGCTTGAAATAGGTAGCACAATGTATATCTGAAAAATACTGAATACATCTTTGTAAGAGACTGGAATAGATTAAATCAATTGCAATCCAAATCTGCTATCTGTTCATTCCTAAGTTGGTTGGTTGATTTATCATTTTTTTTCAAAACATATTTCTGAACCAATCATACCTGTCGGAAATCCCCAAGTCAAATACATGCAATCAGCTGTCTCCTATTGATCATGAGTAAGGAGGTGCTGATCCATTGTGAATATAATTATGTACCACTAAATGTCCCAATGCTATAGCTCAATAGCTCCACCTGTCTCATGTTTGCAAATATCACTACAAATATGCCCTTTGCCTGCAAATTCGACAATACATATTGCTATCTACCCGGTCATAATGTTGATAATGAGTGGCTATCCTATGCTTTGATGGGGGTTCAATAAGGGTGGTCTATAATACACTGCAAAAATGGTGTTTAGATCTTAAACACAAATCTAAACATATTCTTGCAACGTTTTTGTAATCATATTAATTTCCTACACATGTTTAGCCAAACAATGTGCTTAGCTCAAGTGTTTAGAAAACTAGGTATTTAGGTTTAAACTTTGTGTTTAGATATCTATGAATTTTTGTGTTTAGATGTTTACAAATTTTTGTGTTTAGATGTCTTAATGCTTTGACGGAGAGTTAAGGTGTGCAGACATGTATATACATTAAAAAAAAGATGTCTTTTGTTTGTTTTCTCATTTACTGGGGTGGGGGGATATTTACATGTCAAAGTCTCCAAAGATTTCAGCCACACATATTTACATGTGCATGTATGTACACACTGCATTAGAATGAGAGACTTGAGAAAGTACAACAGCTTGGCAGGAAGAAATTCCTTTGTCTGTTCCAGAATAACGTGAAATAGGTGTCAGTCATTTAGCTTATTGATTATTTCATGCTAATGATGGTGGTGTAAGGTGAATCTAGTTAACTTTCTATTGCCCTTTCTATTCTCATGACACTTAATGAATAAAACTATAATAAACATGGGGTTTGGGTACATTTGTCGCAAAAATTGATTATAATTGTGTAAAGATAGTCAATTCTAAGGTAGTGCTGCTACCTGGTGTGGATTCAACGTCCAAGTATCTAAACATAATGATGTTTAAATCTAAACACCTATTATTCAACTGTTTAAACTCTAAACATCTAAACATGTTTAGCAAAAATGTTTATGTAGTTAGAATAAAAGTGTTCATTTCCTTAATGTGTAGTCGATGAGATACCTAACTGACCTATATGTTTAGGTTTTAAACGTGTTTAGACCTAGACATGTTTTAAACTAAACACCGTTTTTGCAGTGTAGTTAGCTAGTTGCACCTTGTTTCTACAGAGAAAACCGTACCAGGTCACAGAGAAATATAAGTGGTAGCAATCTTTTCACTATCTAAATAAGGCATTTTGAATTAGGGAAAGATTTTAACTTCGCACTATCATTAAGATAATATATTATAGACCCCTCCTGTACCATACACCCATCTGGGACAGTCTAGGACATGTATAAGGGTGAGTATTTCAGCATTGTGACACATATAGAGATGGGAATCGAGTGAACAGTTAGCCTTCCTACTTGAAAGATTATGCGATCTTTTAATAACGCTGGTTTGTTATCTGGGATAGTAGAACAATACTGATGGAAGCACTGAGTGGTCTACTCTCCTGCCATGCATCAGGTATGACTTTCACAATGAGTATGCCATGAGATGTACTGTACTGGTGCAATCAAGACTAGGTATGGCTGTGTATCAAGATGGATGAAATGCTGGAAGCATTTTGTATTTAGACACATTTGTAAGCTTGTTCAAACTTACAGAATCAGAAAAGTACTCATAAGATTCCTACTCCATGTATCAATTATATCTGCAATTGTCATTATTTTTGTTTAGGAATGTCAGGTCAAAGACGCTGTCTCGATACTTTGCCCAACTCCAAGATTAGACATAGCGGCAGTGACATCTCAAATTAGTAGAAGACATGTTGGGAGACATAGAGCTGCACGTGCAGTTGATGATGATGCCAGTGTTCCAGTAGAAGACATAGAAATGAGTGTGACGTTTAGTGTCAATGGTGAGAACTCTCCACTAGAGAATGGCCAGCCAGCCCCTGTGATGCCATATGCAGACCCAGTGCTATATCCATTTGAGGGTGATGAGCGAACACTGACTTTTATTTCTGTGTGGCCAAAGAGTGAGCGAATGGTTGATATGAAGGTAGGTTGGGTTCTGTATAAAGGTACTGTCTCAAAATTGCATGGAAACCTCATCAGACCTCTGTCATCTGAACACCCCCATCTATCCAGTCCACAAAATTAATATGAAAGATAAAATGCATGTGATTGATCATCCATTACAGCTGTCATAATGATGGTGATCTTTGTTTATAGAATGAGAGTGTTCTATTATATATCATATAGGCCTAAGTGTACTTAATTATCATTAGTTTGGGAGTAAAATTGCTTTCATGATGAAAAGTATAAGACTTTTGTTAACTTTGGATAAATGATGTATAACTTGTAGGGGACAGGGTTGTTGCCAGTATTGAAAGGCCACAAACTAAATGTGGAGGTTGGTGTGGCACTCTGTGATGTGAAGGAGATAGCGTCCAACCTGATTGTCTGTCACCCACCCATTAATGAGCCGGAGAAGAAGTTGTCAACAGGACCACATCCTGCCGTCATGGTGAGTTCCTATAAGCCAGTAGTGTTGGAATAGATCAAATTCGCGGATAAACTTTTTATTTCAATCACCATTTTGATGAGAATTTTCTTGGCAATCTCCTCATACAGAATGTTTGCACTAGTAATGGTTATGACTAGTTGACATGACTGCCAAATCCAATATCAACAATCCATTATCAATATGATTTTATGTCCAAGAGACTTCGCAAATATTCTCATTGTGTTATTTTTAAGCAGGAAATGCCATTGATGTTTTGTTTTTTATATTTTTATTTTTTTTTCTCAGGAAATAATGACCATAATGTGCATCTACACACAAGCCTAAATAAAGATCCATTTGTCAATCTACCACTTACTTCACATTTTGGTAACCCATTACATTTTTCTAGGCACATGTGGGTAATCTGCCTTTCGATATTGGGTACCTCCAATACTATGACACCTTGTGGAAGTACCCCCTTACCCGCTGGGTTATCATTGGTGCAGCAGGAGCAGCCCTCCTTCTACTCATTATCATCATTGTGTGCTGCTGTGCATCAAAGACATCAGACAGAAAGAAGAGGAAGAAAAGAAACAAGCAGAACAGAAGATCGTAGTCTTATGATCGTATCATTGAAATAAGAATGGGGTAATACTCATGGCTCAAACCAGGGAAATGACCAGCTGCTTCATTCCCTCCACACAACTGGCACACTCCATATAGCGAGGATTCGGGACGATACGTGTGCTTGGCCATGACAGTTCCCATCTCAGTACTTACCACGTTATTCTAATATGGGTACCATACATCAAAAGTGGATGACATGTCAGGACCCAGACTGGCATAAGATCAGAACCAGATATCACTAATATCATCATTCACATGGCAATGCGGGAACCAGCCCTGTTCTGATTGATTGCTACAGATCTGAATATAATATAAGGTAACTAGGGGTGACTACATATACCAGTTAACATTAACTACTACCAGTAGATTAATATACTTTAGCCAGTCCTATTGGGTAGTTTATATTAACATTATAATATATATTTCTCGGTTGCTATGGATACTACAAGATGTATATAAGCTGTGATAATAAATAATTGACAGAGACATGTGTTTGGTGGAATTGATCTGAATATACAAAATGGCTTTATTCAAAGCATCATCAGTCAATAAAAAGTGAATCCTAGGTTACAGTCAGCATCTAGACTAAATCTTAAAACTAACAATAATGGAAGAATCAAAAATAAAAATTTAAAACTTTTGTGCCAACCCCAAGCATAGGGGTGTTGTGCACTGTATGAGTTCTTGAGCCCGACTGGCGAGTAGTTTGAAAATGCGCCGTTATATAGTCTGGAGTAATATTAACATGGTTACCAATAGAGCATTGTGTTGTTGCATGCAACAAGTTGTCCCTGCAGGGCGTATCACTCGCCACTGTTAATTATATGTATATACACACATGTATATAGTCCCATAGTTATGTTATATAATAATATATAATTCATTTAATTTATATACATTGTAGTTGACAGAGTAGAGATTACCTCAGACAGCGGGTAAGGTGGCACTTCAATGGATTCACAGTTGTTCCCCTGCTGTGCGATGACACTGTGTTCACCCTAACACAAAACAACTAAACAGATATCTTTTAAGATCAACTATTTTTTTATTTAATCCTGCGTAACAATGTCATGTACAAAGACAATCATCCTATGATCTACCCCATTAATCATTCTTACGTATACAGCATCTAGCATCCAAACAATTGCCACCTTATTTAGTCACCTTTTTCTACACCTACATGGCAGACAAATGACTTAAACCAGGCCTGTCCGTCTGTCACTGTGCCTATGTAATGACAGATGTTAAAGAACCATTGCCTCGGTAAATGTGTAGGGGCGTGATTTCTACCTTCCCATAGATTTGGTCACCATCATCCCCCCCCCCCATTTGAGTAGGGCCCGGTTTTCTCACCATGGGACCTCTCACCCTTAATGTGTCCTCTGGATCGTGTTTCAATAGTTTCCACGACAGGTTCAGCCAGCTACGACTGGAGATGGGTCAAATCTTAGCAGGTGATCTTAGGATTTTGGCCTTGGTGACTAAATAGCTGGCTACATTACTGGGTGATCGTACTGCCTGCTGGCTAAATAGCCACCACAGCAGTGCTTTAATGAGGGACCCTGGTATGACAACCCTCTGTTTGAATAATTAG
This sequence comes from Acholoe squamosa, assembly GCA_949317995.1. Classification (NCBI taxonomy): domain Eukaryota; kingdom Metazoa; phylum Annelida; class Polychaeta; order Phyllodocida; family Polynoidae; genus Acholoe; species Acholoe squamosa. The sequence goes on along the minus strand of OX439049.1, from coordinate 30,921,208 downwards.
TGGGTAGCCTTAGCTCCGGCCCTCTGCACTCCTTTGCTCAAATGTATCCAATCTGGGTTCTTCACACTACTACCTATAACCCTGTGGCCAGCGCCTTTGACTCTGGGATGGCAGGTTTTTTCTAAAAAATAAAATATCATTTGGAAAAGTGTGGTGTTTCACCTAAGAATTGAGCATTACTTCCACACATGGGCCAACTATGTAGTTACTAGTATGCAGTGGTGTAGATAGAGCACTAGGCCTTACAAAGCTGTCATGCCTGTCATACCTAACCCTCACTCACTATGGCTTTCTAATAAAATTACAAAGGATTTCACACCTAGCTGACACCTCAGCCCTACTATTAAGAAAGAATAACAGCATACATTTTTTTAGGTACAATTAGGTCATTAGATATAGATCTATCAGATGTAATTTGAAAGGGAATTATGTAAAACAATTATACATCATCATGTCTTCCTAAAACCACCTAAAACTGGCCCCACCAGGCCCCTATTCAAGGCCTGGCCCCTATTTGACACCGATTTGACAGCCCTCCTACCCCGGCCCCTATTCAAGGGAGGCTGCTATTCAAGGCCCGGCTCCTATATGAGACATTATGGTAGTTACTGCAGCCCTATGCTATTTTGAACACAGGAGTGCATACTAGACCATGAAGGAGGTATGACTGGTCACTATGTGGTCAATAGTGGCCCCTACGACTGGGTGCTATGACTTCATAGTGGTGTGTATTGAGCCAGTAGTTGAATAAATAGCAGCTGCTATTTTGAGGCCTCTACTGGAGCTCACTATGAAGTCAATGGTATGGAGTCATTTCTTACACCTCCCACTACAATTTGAGGGTGTCCAGTCGTGGAAACTATTGAAACACGATCCTGGACCTTGTTTCAATAGATTCTATGACAGGTTCAGCCAGCTACGACTGGAGATGGGCCAAATCTTACCAGCTGATCTTGTGATTGTGGCCATAGTGACCAAATAGCTGACTACATTACTGGGTGATCATACTGCCTACTGGCTAAATAGCCACCAGAGCAGTGACTCAATAAGGGGTGCTTGTATAATAGCCCTCTGTGTGAATAATTAGTGGGTAGTCTTAGCTGCTGCCCTCTGCACTCCTTTGCTCAAATGTAGCCAATCTGTACTCTTTATATATAGACTAATGATCAAAAAGGTCTTGACCTCAATCCACTCACAGAGGTCGAGGAGCTTTCAAATATATAGCATCCCTGACCTCAATTATCCTCTGAGAGATTGTGGGATCATAACACCTATGCATTTTGATCTAGCCTAAGCATTGATTTTGCAAGGTTATTCCAATTAATTGTGTTGTACATTATATATATGGGCTCCTAGAAAAAATAAACAGTATGCAGAATCATGACCATTGACCTTATTTAAAACTATGATCCATTTTCATGAGAATTAATCATGTTTGTGACCATGTTTACAACCAGGTGGGTTCACCTTTATATAGTTAGGGACAAGTAATTTATTGCCAGGTGGGGGAGAGCTTGATGGATTTTGGTGGACGGGCAGATTGTTTTCCAACAAAAATGATTGTGACCCCCGAACTGATTTTGAAAAATTTCCCCCCAAAAAAATATTCAGATATATACATGGAATTATGCGTTGCGATGGGTATTTGAGTTGCCCATATTTAGTTTTGCCCCCCCAGTGTGAAGGTTTATTGGGTTTTGCCCCCCCCCACCAAGGGAGTCTTTTTCAAAATGACCCCCCTATACTTAACAAGCCCCCCCCCCCACCTGCAATAAATGACTCGACCCTTACTGCAGCCCAATGCTCATTTGAACACAGTAGTGCATAGCTGACCATGAAGGAGGTATGACTGGTCACTAAGTAGCCAATAGTGGCTCCTACGACTGGGTGCTATGACTTCATAGTGGAGGGTATTGAGTCAGTAGTTGAATAAATAACAGCTGCTATTTTGAGGCCTGTACTGTAGCTCACTATGTAGTCACTGGTATGGAGTCATTTCTTATACCTCCCACTACGATTTGAGGCCATCCTGTCGTGGAAACTATTGAAACACGATCCAGGGTACATAGGTGAGGTTTAAATACAAATCAATCAACCTTGTGATAAACCCAGAACAACTAGGCTGAGGGTTGTAAATGAAAATGAGGCGTTGAACTTGCTTCTCAAGTGGAGAGGCATTTCTTCTAAGGGTTGGACATAAACTCCAAAGAAAACTTCAGTGGTTTGGGGACATGCAAACTCCCAACTTGGCTTAGCAATATATATATATATATATATATATATATATATATATATATATATATATATATATATATATATACACACACATCTTGTATATGTGATGGCGACATATATAAGGACATGTCATACAGGGCTGCTGGCTAAAATTGTAAATAGCCAGATATTGAACTTTGCAAATAATGGTGCCATCTGCGAGTGCCATAGTATCTATTTGATCCCTTGGATTCGTCCATTTGACTTGTAATACCACACTTAGGTGCAAGTCAAAGGACGAGCATGGCTAATATATCGCATATACCTGTTTTGAGTTTATGCTCTCAGGATCGTGTTTCAATAGTTTCCACGACTGGACACCCTCAAATCGTAGTGGGAGGTGTAAGAAATGACTCCATACCATTGACTACATAGTGAGCTCCAGTAAAGGCCTCAAAATAGCAGCTGCTATTTATTCAACTACTGGCACAATACACACCACTATGAAGTCATAGCACCCAGTCGTAGGGGCCACTATTGGCCACATAGTGACCAGTCATACCTCCTTCATGGTCTAGTATGCACTGCTGTGTTCAAAATAGCATAGGGCTGCAGTAACTACCATAATGTCTCATATAGGAGCCGAGCCTTGAATAGCAGCCTCCCTTGAATAGGGGCCGGGGTAGGAGGGCTGTCAAATCGGTGTCAAATAGGGGCCGGGCCTTGACTAGGGGCCTGGTGGTTGCCAGTTTTAGGTGGTTTTAGGAAGATATGATGATGTATAATTGTTCTACGTAATTCCCTTTCAAATTACATCTGATAGATCTATATCTAATGACCTAATTGTATCTAAAGCAATGTATGCTTTTATTCTTTCTTAAATGTAGGGCTGAGGTGTCAGCTAGGTGTGAAATCCTTTGTAATTTTATTAGAAAGCCATGGTGGGTGAGGGTTAGGTATGACAGGCATGACAGCTTTGTAAGGCCTAGTGCTCTATCTACACCACTGCATACTAGTAACTACATAGTTGGCCCATGTGTGGAAGTAATGCTCAATTCTTAGGTGAAACACCACACTTTTCCAAATGATATTTTATTCTTTAGAAAAAAACCTGCCATCCCAGAGTCAAAGGCGCTGGCCACAGGGTTATAGGTAGTAGTGTGAAGAACCCAGATTGGATACATTTGAGCAAAGGAGTGCAGAGGGCAGCAGCTAAGGCTACCCACTAATTATTCACACAGAGGGTTGTCATACCAGGGTCCCTCATTGAAGCACTGCTGTGGTGGCTATTTAGCCAGCAGGCAGTACGATCACCCAGTAATGTAGCCAGCTATTTAGTCACCAAGGCCAAAATCCTAAGATCACCTGCTAAGATTTGACCCATCTCCAGTCGTAGCTGGCTGAACCTGTCGTGGAAACTATTGAAAAACGATCCAGAGCACATGCAACCTGCCCCCATTCCCCAGTTTGTGAATGGTAGCTAATGGTTTGTGTGGGTGTCAAATGTGGCATAAGTGAGATAGTAACCCTCATTGGACAGTGTAGCCAGTATGACAGCCCCTTGTCGGTATATTGAATACAGAGACCAACTCGCTGTATATCTACCACATATATAGACATAGACAAAAATATGGCTGCCTTCATAAACCAATGGGCGTTGGTGTCTAACCCTGGAGGTGTAGGGCACGGGCAGGAGCTGATGTCTGTATCAGGAAGAGACATACCCATACCCATCAGACCGTGAAAGCGGGCAGGAGCTGATCTCTGTATCAGGAGGAGACATACCCATACCCATCAGACCGTGAACGCAAAATACTAGTATAGTTTGGAGTATAAAAGCATACCAAGTTAAACCAATAATTATGTGAATTAGGATGACACACTAGGAAGTATGGGCTAAATTATCAGTATGACTAACCTTTCATAACTGTACAAGGGTTGCATGGATGGTGCCTCCATGGTTAGTAGGTTTAACACTGCATGCTTCAGCCCAAAAACACTTGATTTTTAACATAAAAAAAGTTCTTAGTATTTGGTAACGCAGCACTTTGCAGCTTCAAGGAGTGGTAATTTTGGAACAGCAGGGCGTCGGATGGTGGATTTTGACGTGGATGTGGATGTCCTTAGAGGGGTAAAAAACGCTTTCCCTCGACCCCATTGAGGGTTTGAAATGTCACAATTTTGAGCCCTTCACTTATCATAACGAGCGGGTCAATTTGAAAATATTTCAATTAGCCATCGCCAGACTCCATTTGTTAATATAAGCGACCCCTCCCTTCCATTTTTTATTCCGAAATTAATTGGAGCATGCCTGGCCCCACTCCCATCGATATTATAGGTGCCTGAAGCTGTGGACATACGACACTTTGTAAACACTATCCTCTTCCTCAAGGGAGCGACCATTCTCTTCCCAACAGAGATGGGAGGTGGTGTAATTTAAAGACACATGCTTAAAATGTTTTAATCGATGGTACAACATCCCTTTATATGTCCCGCCATCAAGAGATTTAACAGCAATTGTTATGCATGTGTCCTTCTATATTTAGTAATTCTTTATATGTGACAGGATCTGCGAAAAAGGCCCCTTAATGCAGGGTGCATTAAGGTCCCTATTCCCAGTTCATGTCACATATATTTACTCATTGGAGGACCTCTAGTGACTACCAGTGATGGGGGCACCACTCGAAACGCCCTCTCGAGGAAGACGCTCACACTATATCACGATCTACAAGCCCCTACAAAAGTAAATGTGGTTGTGTATAGAATCAAATGTAGGCCACCATTTAGACATGCCTATGTCCCTTAGTGATTCTGCACATAAACCATACATGGAAGTATAGAGTATGATGGCTTTTAGCTGTCAAGTGTAAAATTAGCCTGAGGGAACGAAGGAGGATAGACACCAAGGGTATCAGTGAGGTGAAGGGGGATAAGAGGCATTGGGGGAGTGGAGTAGCATGGAAATGAGAAAGTGAGGAATTAGCGAAATAAGGGAATAGGGGTGTAGAACTGCTAAGTGTTTCAACACTGCCTACTGTTATAATAACACTTAGCATTTTTTGTTACCGTTAGCAGTTGGATGGGTGACTGCTAAGTGTTATTGTAATAGTTAGCAGTTCTACACATTCCACTATCATGACAGATTTTGTTGCGTACACTGGTCTTTGTGGAATGGTTTTTAGGGATGATTAGGGACTTTACAGATGATTAAGGATTTTACAGTCTATAACACCCATTTAAGATTTTAGAACCTCCCATGGGTTTACACGGATATTGTTCAGATTATAGATATCAAACGTATTATTTGACAACTTGCAAGCACATCTCGGCCAGCAAGAGGCGATCATGACGTATGTTCTCAAAACCACATATATTATGGAGAAATTCGACATGTACATCTGGAGGACACTTGATTCTCGAATGCTAAGTCTGTAGGTGAGTTACAATCGTAACAGGACCACTATCTAGAATAAAACAACAGTATTCCATTAGTATCAGGGTCATTTGCATATATATTCTTAACGTAAAAACCCTGTCAAAAGCAGAAGAGGCCCTAAAGAACTCCCGGTACTTGTTATTCAACACTACCTGGTTCCGATTTAATGCCATTGAGTATGTGTATACTGCTGTGTATCTTTTAAGTATGCCATGAAGTTATTTTACTGGAGAGACGTCCGAGAGATTTGGATGAGTCATATCTACCTTCATCGTTACACAAGCTAATCAGGGGAATAGCACTAAAATCCTTCCATAGACCATTGGCTTCTCTCCAGAAACGGTGGGGTGACTGTCTTAGTTATGGGGTATAGGCCATAGATGGCTAACTTAGAACTGCCTATATGGCTGTAGGTCAATAGTAGAGAGAAGGCAGTAAGAAACCTTCACGACCGTCTGTAAGCACCGGAGGGAAATGGACAGAGATCAACGATGATTTGTCATTTCAGGGGTTCTTCACGCGTGGACGTCAGGCTGTCTCCCAAGAGGCCGTAGGCCGAGTGGGTGGCAGCCTGACGTCCAAAAGTGAAGAATTAGCCTGAAATGACAAATCATCGTTGAACTCTCTATTTGTTTCATGGTTTTACATTGTTGATTAGAAAAAATCACTTTTATTAATGTATGTCGGGCCAGGGCGTCGAGAATGGATGGGTGTTTCTCCACGCCCACCTCGGGAATGGCATTCTATTACTTTTCTATACTAAACTACGTTCATACCGTGAAATAGGCCTAACGGAGGGGGGGGGGGACTTCATTGTGCGACTCCCTCGAGATAATAATTATACAGAGTTATGATAGACCAAACAGCATCGAATCTAAACTGTGTTTTGGTTTTTCAAATTTCCATCTTGATATTCTCCCCTTGATATGATACTTTTACGACTTTAAGTTGAGTTAAGTTTGGTACTTTCGAAAATAAAATTTTTGGATATATCCCTCCTGGAACCTAAGAAACCAATATGGCTACCTCTGTGGCCTGTGTGACTGTGAAAGAGAGGTTGATCCCAAAGGGTCAGGAGGTGGGATACCTCCACTCACACAATGACCTTGAGGTACCAGGTGGGAGTGATACCTCCATTCACACAATGACCATGAGGTACCAGGTGGGAGTGATACCTCCACTCACACAATGACCTTGAGGTACCAGGTGGGAGTGATACCTCCACTCACACAGTGACCATGAGGTACCAGGTGGGAGTGATACCTCCACTCACACAGTGACCATGAGGTCCCAGGTGGGAGTGATACCTCCACTCACACAATGACCATGAGGTACCAGGTGGGGGTGATACCTCCACTCACACAGTGACCATGAGGTACCAGGTGGGGGTGATACCTCCACTCAAACAGTGACCATGAGGTCCCAGGTCGGGGTAATACCTCAACTCACACAGTGACCATGAGGTCCCAGGTGGGGGTGATACCTCCACTCACACAGTGACCATGAGGTCACAGCTGGGGGTGATACCTCCACTCACACAGTGACCATGAGGTCCCAGGTGGGAGTGATACCTCCACTCACACAGTGACCATGAGGTCCCAGGTGGGGGTGATACCTCCACTCACACAGTGACCATGAAGTCACAGCTGGGGGTGATACCTCCACTCACACAATGACCATGAGGTCCCAGGTGGGAGTGATACCTCCACTCACACAGTGACCATGAGGTCCCAGGTGGGAGTGATACCTCCACTCACACAGTGACCATGAGGTCCCAGGTGGGGGTGATACCTCCACTCACACAGTGACCATGAGGTCCCAGGTGGGAGTGATACCTCCACTCACACAGTGACCATGAGGTCCCAGGTGGGGGTGATACCTCCACTCACTCAGTGACCATGAGGTCACAGCTGGGGGTGATACCTCCACTCACACAGTGACCATAAGTCACCGGTGGGGGTGCATGTACTAGTACCTCTGTCATATATAATTATGATAAATGCACACATAGATTATAATACAAGACTAGGTCATTTAATTATGATTACGTGATTTACAGATTTTCGTGTTTATTTGTTGGTTGTTGTTGTTGTTTTCTTTGGGGGGGGGCTTTAAATATTCTCTCACCTCTGGCCGCTGGGTTTCAAGGGTAAAATATAAATAATAAAATCCTAAAAATGTCCATGGGAACCAACAAGTGTCAACCTTTTATCCCTTTATCCGACATATATCTGCTTAAAAATACCTTTTAATGGCTAAAAGGTACATTTCGGTACCTTAAATACCTTTTCTGGCCTTTTCCCCCTCTGACCGCTGAGATCTTTGGGCTCAATTTTGAAACTTTTATTTTTTTTTGTCTCTGGCCGCCCAAAATGCTGGCATAGAAAATCCACAATCCAAGTTATTATAATAACATGGCCTTACATAGAAGTAGGCTCTAATGGAAACAGATGTATTGAAAAAATGCTCTTGCTTTCATTTGAAATTATTTATTCCAAGAAAAAACAAACGCGATTTATTCCAGGAAACTATCAATCACACTTGTAAAACTGAAAACAAAAAGCAAACTGAAGCCTTTCTGATATGTCACCCTGTATATATATATATATATATATATATATATATATATATATATATATATATATATATATATATATATATATATATATATATTGTAGCGTTTTATCGGAGTCCACTATTGTAATGCGGAAGTATCACACCACTCGGTTTCTGGTTATTAATGACACTTTATTACCTGGCATTCTCTGCCACACCAGCTAAGGATCCTTGTGTAACTCTTAACCTATGGAGGGGAAGCCTGAGGACGTAGACACCAGCACCCGTGGATCCAGACTGCCTCCAGGTGTCGATCCCCTCCTATTTATACGCTTCCCGTTCCTCCAACGCTGGCGTCTCCGACAGAGATCCAGCGTCGGAGGAACCCTCCTCCGAACGCAGGTAAATGGAACGTTTTTGGGTGTGACTCCGAGGTCGGCGGCTCCTCCGCCCCCGCACCAGGACGGTTTCGGCATCGCCCCCGACCCCTCGGTCTACACCGACATACATATAGTAATACGAGAATATCTGACGTGACTCCGGGGTCGGTGGTTCCCCCGACCCCTCGGTCTACGCCACACTCTCCCCAACTAATTAATAGCGTACTGGGTGAAAGTGATATATGACCCTCCTGCAGATGGGTATCCAATTTTGAATAAACTATATACACCATGGCCCCTGGGTGTTTACGTGTTATCATTATTTACATACATACAAGTTATCATTGTTCATATAAACATACAATCGTCTAGTAAGCTTGACTCGCATGAACCTCCACCGTAGTGGCTTAGCATGACCTATAGTAGCGTGGTCCGTAGCGACCCTTCTTATAACAATGTCATCCTGGTCATCTTGTAGGATCGGTGGCCCCCTGGCGGTGGCGCCCCGGTCCTCCGACACCTCCGACACCTCCGTCTGTCGCCCTTCATCCGCGTACTGTAAACTCCACCTTCGTTTCCGTAATCCTATCCCCGGCCGTCGCCGGTACGTCTATATACATCCTTTTATCGTAATCCCAAGCCCTCTCGTATAAAGTCAAAACCGGCCATCTCGTAAATCACCAACAAGGCGTAAATATACACTTGGTACTCCTCTCGTATAAAGTCAAAACCGGCCATTTCGTAAATGACTAACCAGACGTGCATGTACCCTTCGGACTCCGTAGTGATGTCCTCCTCTGGCAGCCACCAGTCCTCATCCGGACCCCTCCACCGAGCGCCTCCGTCGTTCGCCCTCCGAGTTGGTCCCTCCGGTGCTCCTCCTTCGGCACCCTCCGTCCGGACTCCCCGATCCGTTACTGTAACAACAAGGTAAGTAGCCCTTCATTACTACCGTTCCCCTGTTCATGCTTTCGTCTGAGCTGCTTCCCCTCGTTCTTCTCAGTTCCTGGGCCTGTACTGGCCAGCGACCCGTGGACTCGGCCGTCGCTACCTTCATGCCCCCTCTAACCTTACGAGACAGCTCCCTCCGACCCGGCAGCATCTCCGACGTCTTCCGTTCCCCCCGCTTCCGTGGGAACGCCGCGCCCCTGTACTGGAGCCTTCCCGTCAGCCCTGCCCCCAGAGCTTGCCACGTAGTTTCACTTACCCTACTCACAAGAGGTGGACGCGTTGGCTCTTTCCGTCTGCATCTCGGCATCCTCCTCCGCCTCCGCCGTCGGGACCTCGGTAACGTCTGCTTCCGCCCCCTCTGTCGGCTCCGTCCCCATCTCGTCTGTCGCCTCTTCTGCTTTCGCTCCCTTAGGCCATCTCTGACCACACCGACTGCATAATCCTTTTCCCGTGCTATCCCCGTAACGCGTCCTCGTTACTTGTACCAGCTCGAACTCTCCGTTAGCGAGACTCTGTATGGAGGCGGAGGCCATTCCTCCTGGGATCACTCGCAGGTCCGGTCCCATGTAGGTTGGCTGCCGCAGCTGGTTCGCGTAAGCCCGGAGGGCCTCCGGTCCCGTGTAGTCCCTATGCCACGGCATCAGTCTGTCCTTAACCGAATCCCCCTCCTCCTCCGTATCCTTCCTTTCTACTGGTTCTGCCTCCTTGACTACCTCCTGTATGGAGACTATTCCCTCCGTCGAGGCCACACTTCCCCCTGCCGCCTCCTGTAGCTGGGCCCCCGTGACCAGGACTAACCTATCTGTCTTAGGTACGGGTAGAATTCTGTCGCTGTTGATGTCCTCCTGAATCGTCTCCGTCCCCTCGGGGACGAGGACCAGAGTATCGGCCTTACCTCCTTCCTCCCCTCCTTCTATCTGGAGAAGAAAATCGCCCCTAGGGGACTTCACTATTAGTCCGTCCAGTCCAATCGTTATGCACCTGGGGTTCCGGGTTATCTGATACGGTGTAACTCCTCCCCCAGTCCTCCCTGATCCCGTGCTTGTCCTTGGTGGCGGCGACGGCCTCCTCTCCCTCGACCCCTTTTTACCTTTGGTCGGGGTAGTCCTCTCTGCTCCTGACGTGCTCGCCTCCGGGTGACTTCCCCCCATATAGTCCCCCGTCCCCGGGGTTCCTACTGACCTCGCCCGTCTTTCTGGGGGAGTGTCGGACTTTTTCTCCGGTGTAGATCTTGACCGTAAGAGGTCCTCCGTGCTTCGTCTAGGCGTCCGGGGAACTCTTTCCACCTCTGTTCGGGGCGGGGTCCGGGAGAGACCGACGCCCTCCAACATTTCCTCCAGTCCCGTAGTCCTGGCACCTTTCTTCCCCCGGGGGCTCTTCTTCTGTTTAGGGGGGTTCTTCTCTTCTTTCGCGGCCTCTCTCTTCAGCTTATCCTTTCTCTCCTTGTCCCTCCTGGCCTCCTTGTCTACTAACGCCCGGAGTCGCTCTGCCTCTACTCTGTCTTCCTCCTCCTTCTTCCTGAGATTTTCTACTCTTTCCGCCTCTTTCCTATCCTCCTCCGCTTTCCTTTCCTTCTCTATTCTCTCCCTCTCTGCCTTCTCCTTCGCCTCCCTCTTTTCTTTCTCCGCCTTTAACTGTCTCTGCCTCTCCTTCCCGCGTCTGATAATTTTGAGGTACTCTCCGGCTAACTCCGGACATGCTGCCACCATGGGCGGTAGCACCACCTCCTCCTCTTCGTCAGGCTGGTCAGTTCTCTGGCCCTGGCCAGTCTCCCCCGCCTCCGGCTGCCGCGCGGTGCCCCCTTCTCCCGTATGGACGGCCCCCATCTCCTCCGTCCCTGTGTCTGCCTCGTCCTCCTTCCCCTCCGAGAGGATGGAAGCATCCCTGGTGGTGGAGGTGTCCTTTTCCTCTGACTGGAGGGAGGTACTCTGCATGGATTCTTCCTCCTCCTCCGATGACCCCGAGCCGTCGGCGCCCCGACACCCTGGTGATTTAGGGTCCTGCCTGTCTGGTCCCCTGTCTGTTGTCCTTTGAGGAGACTCGGGCGAATCTATCCTGACTCGTTTCTTGGCCACGCCTATGCCGGTGAAGAGGATGGGCTTAGGCTTCTCCCCGACTATGGCGTATTGGCTTACTTTCTCCGGGCTGGAGTCCAATCCCCCTGAGATGGTGTGTTTCCCCCCTCCCTTCTCCGGGCTCGATTCCTCCTCCTCACTCTCCCCCGACCCTGACACATCGTCATAAGTTCCACTTTTTAACAGAGTTCTTGTTAGGGACTGCCCTGCTTTGGTCGCCTCATAGTCTTGCTCTATTTTCCTCATATCCAGGGAGCCCGGGGGTAACTCCGTCTTCAGACGGACCAGCATCTGAGAAGGGGATTCTTTCTCCTTCCCGTATACTCCCGTGAGAACGTCCAACACATACCCGACCCGCTCCTGCTCCGCCTCCGACAAGAGCCGCGGGCTACCCTTTTCCTCTTCTCCACCGTCCCCCACCTCTCCTTCCTTTTTCTCCGGGGCCTCCGCCGGTTCCTCTGCCGGCTTCCGGGGGGACCGTCGTGCTTTCTTCCCCGGGAAGGCCTCCGCCTCCTCCAGCCCCTTCCTTTTCAGGCCCTTTCCCCCGGAGCCACTCCGGGTGACCACTCCCTCCAGGACTGCCTGGGGTGGGGTCCACAGACCTGCCAGTTCCTCCAGGAACTTGGAGGCCTCCAGGAGTCCCTCGTCCACCTCCTCCTCCCCTATCCCGATGCCCGGAGACACCAGGGACGACGTGGTGGAAGCCGGGGTGGTGGCTCCTCCGGCCGTCCACCTGCCGGGCTGCCGACAAGACGAAGTGCTGGGTTGCTTGTCAGGCTTGGCCGTTGAGCTGCTGGGCTGTGGCTGTTCCGCCTCCCTCCTCCCCGGCCCGGAGGGTGATGCCCTCGCCGCCTCCGCTGCTTTCTCCGTTCTTTTTCTATCCTCCTCTGCCAAGATCTTCTCCGCCTTGGCTTTCGGAAGCCCCAGGGGTAGGGACATGGTTTCCTCAGGCTGTACCCAGGGACCCCTCTCAGGGTGACGGCGCCCCACGTGGCGCTGCATGTCGTCGCCCCGGTCCTGCGCCACCATGTGCAAGCACCCGGCCTCCGGGCACCTGTAGCCGTCCTGATAGTTTTCATGCCTTTTCAGATGTCTCGTCATCCCATCTTTCCTGGCAAAGTACCAGACTCTTCCGTCCGCCTTCGCCCTGCACTGGTCACACCGGAACTTCGGAATCCATTCCCCGTCAACTAGCTCTGTCTTCACGGGCTTGCCCTCGATGGTGTGCTGTCTTCTCATGATGATCGTCTTCGGCCACTCTGCTGTGGGTTTTGTGAGATCAATAGAGTTAGCTCCATCCTTATATCCTCGGCCTCCGCTCGCCTCCGCCATCCTGGCCCCTCCCCTTCTCTCCTCCTGACCAATCAGCGACCGCGGTCCTCCTCCCTCCGCTTTGGTGGGGTTCCCCCATCTTTCTCGGAGTGGGTCCGCGCCTTTCCCACGCCTTCCCCAATATTTCCTGCCTCCGTAAGCGCGATCGTGGGACTTAGAATGTTCTCGCCTCCCGTTCCCACGGTCTCCGCCGTCCCACTGACTCTCCTGGGGTGACCTCTCCCTCCTGCTCCCCTCCGTCCGTGCGCTCCCCCGGGGGGCTTGGGAGCCGCTCAACGACCTGCTAGAGGAAGAGTGGGGAGGGGAGCGCCTCCCTCTTTCTTTTCGCCGGCCCTCTCTACTCCGCCGTCTCCCCTGGCCGTTTTCTTGTCTCCTCACCTCCACCACCGTGGAGCTCAGTCTTCCTCCTCCTCTTGAGTCCTCCTTTTCACCGTCAGAGAGAACCACCCGTCGTGTGTCGTCGCCCATCGTGCCGGTTATGACCGTTATGGTCCTTGCTCCCTTCCCGCCCCCGTCTTCCGCATCCACTCCGTTGCCTAGCAACGCCGCTTTAGGCGGGACTTTATCCCCGCTCGGGGGCACCACCTCCCTCGGTGTTTCCGTCTTCGGCGGGTCTTTCCACCCTTGCCCACTCGGCGGCGCCACCGTCACTTCCCGTGATGCTCCCTGATCCGCCATTTTTCCTGCCTCGGGAGCCCTTGGGCCCCTGAGGTCACGGCGTACTCTCCTCCGTGCCTCCCTTTCCTCATTGGTGGCATTCTCGTGCTCCGCTTCCTCCAGCATCTCGTATACCCGCCATCTCTCCGCATGCCGCCCCAGTATGGCCTTCCTCTCCGGATCCTCGCGTCTTCTCCTCCATTCTGCCCTTTTTACGTCGTTCCGGGCCCGGAGAGCAACTCTCTCTGCTTCGCACGTCCCTTCATCGGCCTCCTCCAGGGGAGAGATGTATTCCTCATCAAGTGGGGGCTCGTCCTCGGGGCATTCGCCCCTCCAGTGAGCCATAGCTCCCCATCTGGCTAACTTCCTCTCTCCCTCCAACCACTCCTCATACCACAAACTAGTATCCGTCGCCATCTTGCATGCTTTGGGAGTAGACGCCGCCTCCGCCTCCGCCCGGCTGTCCCCGGGAGCACCCCTCTTCAAGTCCCGGATGACCGCTCTTACCGCCCCCGCAGACTCCTCCTCCTCCGACTGGGCTGACTCCCTCTCCTCGTCCGGCCCCTGGCTCTCCTCCCCCGGTTCCTCTCCCTCCGATGAGTCCTGGCCCCCGTGGAGGAGCCCTGGGGGGACCTTCTTGAGGGCGTCGTAGTGCACCAACTTGGTGACCTTTCCTTTTTTTATTTTATATACCGCCTCACCGATTCTGGCCATTATCTCCCACGGTCCTGTCCAGTAGCTCTGTAGCTTAGGAGTCAACCCTTTCTTCCTCCGCGGGTGGTAGTAGAATACTCTTCCCCCGACGTCAAAAGTGCCCCCCTCAGCCCTCGCTTCATAGTTTCTCCGTTGCCTCTCCACCGCCCGGCCCAGATTGGCTCGCGCTGTCTTGTAGGCCCGGCTCATGCCTTCCTGTAATTCGGCCACATATCCCACGCCGGCCCTTGCACCGTTTCCCAATGGGTAGATCAGGTCCAGGGGTACGGCTGTCTCCCTCCCCAACATCATTGCATTGGGGGACACCCCCGTTGACGAGTGGACTGATGATCTATAGGCCGCCATTACGAACGGCAGCTGCCTATCCCAGTCCCTCTGCGTCTCCGCCACCACCGTCGCCAGGAGCATCTCAATCGTGCGATTCGCCCTCTCCACCATCCCGTCGCTTTGCGGTCGGAAAGCACATGTCCTGGTCTGTTTTACTCCCAGCAGGGCCACCACTTCCCGGAACAATCCCGATTGAAAGCTTTTCCCTTGGTCGGTGTGTATCTCCACCGGTGCCCCGATGCGACAGACCAACTCCTCCACAAACTTCCTGGCGATGGTGGGCGCCTCTTGGTTGGGGAGCGCGTAGGCCTCCGTCCACTTGGTGAAGTAGTCGGCCACCACCAGGATAAACTGATTCCCCGCTGATGTCATCGGAAGTGGTCCCATCACATCCATGGCCATCCTTTGTAGTGGGAGTCCTGCCCCTACATGTCCCATCCGTGCCCTGTGCGGGGGAGGGCCTGCCTTTCTCCTGATACAAGGTTCACACCTTTCGCACCATAGTGTCACGTCTCTCCGGAAGTCCGGCCAGTAGTACCCGCCCTGTAGACGCCTGATGGTTTTATTACGTCCCAGGTGGCCGGCCAGTGGTTCTCCGTGCACCTCTCGTAACACCGTCCTCCGCTCCTCTGTTGGCACGGCGATTTGGAAGTGTTTCTTTCCTGCCTCCGCCATCCACCACCGACCCAAAACCCCCTTCTCAACGGACATCCGTGTTGCCTGGGCGTGCCATGCCTTCCTTTCGTAGTCCCAGTCCCTCCTCTCTTCTTCCCCCGGGGTCTCCGTCCCTTCTACCCAGCGCCTTACCCTTCGGAGGAGCGGGTCCTCCGCCTGGAGTACCGCCCACTCTCGCCCTGGGGGTCTCACGGGTAGTGTGGTTGGGTTTTCGTTTCTTCCTGCGAGGCTTTGGCTCTGTGCCCGTGTGAAAACACGACAGTGGAGGGTCTGCTCCACCTCATCCTCCCTCCCACATTGTCTACACAGAGTTCTGGAGAGTCCATCTGCATTCCCGTGCAGCCGTCCTGGTCTATGCTGGATCTGGATGTCGTAGGTCCCTATTATTTGTAGCCACCGGGCCAGCTGGCCCTCCGGCTCCTTGAAATCCAGTAACCAACGGAGAGAGGCATGGTCGGTCCTCACCCTGACTGGACGGCCCACCAAGTAGTGCCTGAACTTCCTAAGCCCGAACACTATTGCAAGGAGCTCTCTTCGGGTAACGCAATAGTTCCTCTCCGCCTTTCCCAGGGTTCGGCTCCCGTAGGCCAGAACCCTCTCCTCTCCGTCTTGGTCCTGGGCTAGTACCACCCCCAGCCCTGTATCGCTGGCGTCGGTGTCCATTACCAGGGCCCCTTCCGCTCGGGGAAATGCCAGGATGGGCGCCTCCGTTAGCCTCTTTTTGAGCTCCTGGAATGCCGCTTCGCATTCCTCCGTCCACCTGAACGCTCTCCCCTTCTCCGCCAACGAGCTCAGCGGCTTGGCCACCGTAGAAAAATCCGATACGAACGTCCTATAGTACCCCGCCAAGCCTAAGAAGCTCCTCACCTCCGTGACGCTCCCCGGCGTAGGCCAGGACTGCACAGCCTCAATTTTGGACGGGTCCGTCTCCACCCCCTCCTGACTCACCTGGTGACCCAGGAACAAGACTCTCCGCCTCGCTAGCTGGCACTTTGACGGCTTCACCTTCAACCCCGCTGTCCTTAACCGGTCCAATACTTCCCCCAAGCGCACCAGGTGTTCCTCAAAGGTGGCGGAGAAAACTACAATGTCATCAAGATATACGAGACACGTTTTCCACTGTAGTCCTCTCATAGCCACCTCCATGACCCTCTCGAACGTCCCCGGTATGGAGGCGGAGGCCATTCCTCCTGGGATCACTCGCAGGTCCGGTCCCATGTAGGTTGGCTGCCGCAGCTGGTTCGCGTAAGCCCGGAGGGCCTCCGGTCCCGTGTAGTCCCTATGCCACGGCATCAGTCTGTCCTTAACCGAATCCCCCTCCTCCTCCGTATCCTTCCTTTCTACTGGTTCTGCCTCCTTGACTACCTCCTGTATGGAGACTATTCCCTCCGTCGAGGCCACACTTCCCCCCGCCGCCTCCTGTAGCTGGGCCCCCGTGACCAGGACTAACCTATCTGTCTTAGGTACGGGTAGAATTCTGTCGCTGTTGATGTCCTCCTGAATCGTCTCCGTCCCCTCGGGGACGAGGACCAGAGTATCGGCCTTACCTCCTTCCTCCCCTCCTTCTATCTGGAGAAGAAAATCGCCCCTAGGGGACTTCACTATTAGTCCGTCCAGTCCAATCGTTATGCACCTGGGGTTCCGGGTTATCTGATACGGTGTAACTCCTCCCCCAGTCCTCCCTGATCCCGTGCTTGTCCTTGGTGGCGGCGACGGCCTCCTCTCCCTCGACCCCTTTTTACCTTTGGTCGGGGTAGTCCTCTCTGCTCCTGACGTGCTCGCCTCCGGGTGACTTCCCCCCATATAGTGCCCCGTCCCCGGGGTTCCTACTGACCTCGCCCGTCTTTCTGGGGGAGTGTCGGACTTTTTCTCCGGTGTAGATCTTGACCGTAAGAGGTCCTCCGTGCTTCGTCTAGGCGTCCGGGGAACTCTTTCCACCTCTGTTCGGGGCGGGGTCCGGGAGAGACCGACGCCCTCCAACATTTCCTCCAGTCCCGTAGTCCTGGCACCTTTCTTCCCCCGGGGGCTCTTCTTCTGTTTAGGGGGGTTCTTCTCTTCTTTCGCGGCCTCTCTATTCAGCTTATCCTTTCTCTCCTTGTCCCTCCTGGCCTCCTTGTCTACTAACGCCCGGAGTCGCTCTGCCTCTACTCTGTCTTCCTCCTCCTTCTTCCTGAGATTTTCTACTCTTTCCGCCTCTTTCCTATCCTCCTCCGCTTTCCTTTCCTTCTCTATTCTCTCCCTCTCTGCCTTCTCCTTCGCCTCCCTCTTTTCTTTCTCCGCCGCTAACTGTCTCTGCCTCTCCTTCCCGCGTCTGATAATTTTGAGGTACTCTCCGGCTAACTCCGGACATGCTGCCACCTCGGGCAGTAGCACCACCTCCTCCTCTTCGTCAGGCTGGTCAGTTCTCTGGCCCTGGCCAGTCTCCCCCGCCTCCGGCTGCCGCGCGGTGCCCCCTTCTCCCGTATGGACGGCCCCCATCTCCTCCGTCCCTGTGTCTGCCTCGTCCTCCTTCCCCTCCGAGAGGATGGAAGCATCCCTGGTGGTGGAGGTGTCCTTTTCCTCTGACTGGAGGGAGGTACTCTGCATGGATTCTTCCTCCTCCTCCGATGACCCCGAGCCGTCGGCGCCCCGACACCCTGGTGATTTAGGGTCCTGCCTGTCTGGTCCCCTGTCTGTTGTCCTTTGAGGAGACTCGGGCGAATCTATCCTGACTCGTTTCTTGGCCACGCCTATGCCGGTGAAGAGGATGGGCTTAGGCTTCTCCCCGACTATGGCGTATTGGCTTACTTTCTCCGGGCTGGAGTCCAATCCCCCCGAGATGGTGTGTTTCCCCCCTCCCTTCTCCGGGCTCGATTCCTCCTCCTCACTCTCCCCCGACCCTGACACATCGTCATAAGTTCCACTTTTTAACAGAGTTCTTGTTAGGGACTGCCCTGCTTTGGTCGCCTCATAGTCTTGCTCTATTTTCCTCATATCCAGGGAGCCCGGGGGTAACTCCGTCTTCAGACGGACCAGCATCTGAGAAGGGGATTCTTTCTCCTTCCCGTATACTCCCGTGAGAACGTCCAACACATACCCGACCCGCTCCTGCTCCGCCTCCGACAAGAGCCGCGGGCTACCCTTTTCCTCTTCTCCACCGTCCCCCACCTCTCCTTCCTTTTTCTCCGGGGCCTCCGCCGGTTCCTCTGCCGGCTTCCGGGGGGACCGTCGTGCTTTCTTCCCCGGGAAGGCCTCCGCCTCCTCCAGCCCCTTCCTTTTCAGGCCCTTTCCCCCGGAGCCACTCCGGGTGACCACTCCCTCCGGGACTGCCTGGGGTGGGGTCCACAGACCTGCCAGTTCCTCCAGGAACTTGGAGGCCTCCAGGAGTCCCTCGTCCACCTCCTCCTCCCCTATCCCGATGCCCGGAGACACCAGGGACGACGTGGTGGAAGCCGGGGTGGTGGCTCCTCCGGCCGTCCACCTGCCGGGCTGCCGACAAGACGAAGTGCTGGGTTGCTGGTCAGGCTTGGCCGTTGAGCTGCTGGGCTGTGGCTGTTCCGCCTCCCTCCTCCCCGGCCCGGAGGGTGATGCCCTCGCCGCCTCCGCTGCTTTCTCCGTTCTTTTTCTATCCTCCTCTGCCAAGATCTTCTCCGCCTTGGCTTTCGGAAGCCCCAGGGGTAGGGACATGGTTTCCTCAGGCTGTACCCAGGGACCCCTCTCAGGGTGACGGCGCCCCACGTGGCGCTGCATGTCGTCGCCCCGGTCCTGCGCCACCATGTGCAAGCACCCGGCCTCCGGGCACCTGTAGCCGTCCTGATAGTTTTCATGCCTTTTCAGATGTCTCGTCATCCCATCTTTCCTGGCAAAGTACCAGACTCTTCCGTCCGCCTTCACCCTGCACTGGTCACACCGGAACTTCGGAATCCATTCCCCGTCAACTAGCTCTGTCTTCACGGGCTTGCCCTCGATGGTGTGCTGTCTTCTCATGATGATCGTCTTCGGCCACTCTGCTGTGGGTTTTGTGAGATCAATAGAGTTAGCTCCATCCTTATATCCTCGGCCTCCGCTCGCCTCCGCCATCCTGGCCCCTCCCCTTCTCTCCTCCTGACCAATCAGCGACCGCGGTCCTCCTCCCTCCGCTTTGGTGGGGTTCCCCCATCTTTCTCGGAGTGGGTCCGCGCCTTTCCCACGCCTTCCCCAATATTTCCTGCCTCCGTAAGCGCGATCGTGGGACTTAGAATGTTCTCGCCTCCCGTTCCCACGGTCTCCGCCGTCCCACTGACTCTCCTGGGGTGACCTCTCCCTCCTGCTCCCCTCCGTCCGTGCGCTCCCCCGGGGGGCTTGGGAGCCGCTCAACGACCTGCTAGAGGAAGAGTGGGGAGGGGAGCGCCTCCCTCTTTCTTTTCGCCGGCCCTCTCTACTCCGCCGTCTCCCCTGGCCGTTTTCTTGTCTCCTCACCTCCACCACCGTGGAGCTCAGTCTTCCTCCTCCTCTTGAGTCCTCCTTTTCACCGTCAGAGAGAACCACCCGTCGTGTGTCGTCGCCCATCGTGCCGGTTATGACCGTTATGGTCCTTGCTCCCTTCCCGCCCCCGTCTTCCGCATCCACTCCGTTGCCTAGCAACGCCGCTTTAGGCGGGACTTTATCCCCGCTCGGGGGCGCCACCTCCCTCGGTGTTTCCGTCTTCGGCGGGTCTTTCCACCCTTGCCCACTCGGCGGCGCCACCGTCACTTCCCGTGATGCTCCCTGATCCGCCATTTTTCCTGCCTCGGGAGCCCTTGGGCCCCTGAGGTCACGGCGTACTCTCCTCCGTGCCTCCCTTTCCTCATTGGTGGCATTCTCGTGCTCCGCTTCCTCCAGCATCTCGTATACCCGCCATCTCTCCGCATGCCGCCCCAGTATGGCCTTCCTCTCCGGATCCTCGCGTCTTCTCCTCCATTCTGCCCTTTTTACGTCGTTCCGGGCCCGGAGAGCAACTCTCTCTGCTTCGCACGTCCCTTCATCGGCCTCCTCCAGGGGAGAGATGTATTCCTCATCAAGTGGGGGCTCGTCCTCGGGGCATTCGCCCCTCCAGTGAGCCATAGCTCCCCATCTGGCTAACTTCCTCTCTCCCTCCAACCACTCCTCATACCACGAACTAGTATCCGTCGCCATCTTGCATGCTTTGGGAGTAGACGCCGCCTCCGCCTCCGCCTCCGCCCGGCTGTCCCCGGGAGCACCCCTCTTCAAGTCCCGGATGACCGCTCTTACCGCCCCCGCAGACTCCTCCTCCTCCGACTGGGCTGACTCCCTCTCCTCGTCCGGCCCCTGGCTCTCCTCCCCCGGTTCCTCTCCCTCCGATGAGTCCTGGCCCCCGTGGAGGAGCCCTGGGGGGACCTTCTTGAGGGCGTCGTAGTGCACCAACTTGGTGACCTTTCCTTTTTTTATTTTATATACCGCCTCACCGATTCTGGCCATTATCTCCCACGGTCCTGTCCAGTAGCTCTGTAGCTTAGGAGTCAACCCTTTCTTCCTCCGCGGGTGGTAGTAGAATACTCTTCCCCCGACGTCAAAAGTGCCCCCCTCAGCCCTCGCTTCATAGTTTCTCCGTTGCCTCTCCACCGCCCGGCCCAGATTGGCTCGCGCTGTCTTGTAGGCCCGGCTCATGCCTTCCTGTAATTCGGCCACATATCCCACGCCGGCCCTTGCACCGTTTCCCAATGGGTAGATCAGGTCCAGGGGTACGGCTGTCTCCCTCCCCAACATCATTGCATTGGGGGACACCCCCGTTGACGAGTGGACTGATGATCTATAGGCCGCCATTACGAACGGCAGCTGCCTATCCCAGTCCCTCTGCGTCTCCGCCACCACCGTCGCCAGGAGCATCTCAATCGTGCGATTCGCCCTCTCCACCATCCCGTCGCTTTGCGGTCGGAAAGCACATGTCCTGGTCTGTTTTACTCCCAGCAGGGCCACCACTTCCCGGAACAATCCCGATTGGAAGTTTTTCCCTTGGTCGGTGTGTATCTCCACCGGTGCCCCGATGCGACAGACCAACTCCTCCACAAACTTCCTGGCGATGGTGGGCGCCTCTTGGTTGGGGAGCGCGTAGGCCTCCGTCCACTTGGTGAAGTAGTCGGCCACCACCAGGATAAACTGATTCCCCGCTGATGTCATCGGAAGTGGTCCCATCACATCCATGGCCATCCTTTGTAGTGGGAGTCCTGCCCCTACATGTCCCATCCGTGCCCTGTGCGGGGGAGGGCCTGCCTTTCTCCTGATACAAGGTTCACACCTTTCGCACCATAGTGTCACGTCTCTCCGGAAGTCCGGCCAGTAGTACCCGCCCTGTAGACGCCTGATGGTTTTATTACGTCCCAGGTGGCCGGCCAGTGGTTCTCCGTGCACCTCTCGTAACACCGTCCTCCGCTCATCTGTTGGCACGGCGATTTGGAAGTGTTTCTTTCCTGCCTCCGCCATCCACCACCGACCCAAAACCCCCTTCTCAACGGACATCCGTGTTGCCTGGGCGTGCCATGCCTTCCTTTCGTAGTCCCAGTCCCTCCTCTCTTCTTCCCCCGGGGTCTCCGTCCCTTCTACCCAGCGCCTTACCCTTCGGAGGAGCGGGTCCTCCGCCTGGAGTACCGCCCACTCTCGCCCTGGGGGTCTCACGGGTAGTGTGGTTGGGTTTTCGTTTCTTCCTGCGAGGCTTTGGCTCTGTGCCCGTGTGAAAACACGACAGTGGAGGGTCTGCTCCACCTCATCCTCCCTCCCACATTGTCTACACGGAGTTCTGGAGAGTCCATCTGCATTCCCGTGCAGCCGTCCTGGTCTATGCTGGATCTGGATGTCGTAGGTCCCTATTATTTGTAGCCACCGGGCCAGCTGGCCCTCCGGCTCCTTGAAATCCAGTAACCAACGGAGAGAGGCATGGTCGGTCCTCACCCTGACTGGACGGCCCACCAAGTAGTGCCTGAACTTCCTAAGCCCGAACACTATTGCAAGGAGCTCTCTTCAGGTAACGCAATAGTTCCTCTCCGCCTTTCCCAGGGTTCGGCTCCCGTAGGCCAGAACCCTCTCCTCTCCGTCTTGGTCCTGGGCTAGTACCACCCCCAGCCCTGTATCGCTGGCGTCGGTGTCCATTACCAGGGCCCCTTCCGCTCGGGGAAATGCCAGGATGGGCGCCTCCGTTAGCCTCTTTTTGAGCTCCTGGAATGCCGCTTCGCATTCCTCCGTCCACCTGAACGCTCTCCCCTTCTCCGCCAACGAGCTCAGCGGCTTGGCCACCGTAGAAAAATCCGATACGAACGTCCTATAGTACCCCGCCAAGCCTAAGAAGCTCCTCACCTCCGTGACGCTCCCCAGCGTAGGCCAGGACTGCACAGCCTCAATTTTGGACGGGTCCGTCTCCACCCCCTCCTGACTCACCTGGTGACCCAGGAACAAGACTCTCCGCCTCGCTAGCTGGCACTTTGACGGCTTCACCTTCAACCCCGCTGTCCTTAACCGGTCCAATACTTCCCCCAAGCGCACCAGGTGTTCCTCAAAGGTGGCGGAGAAAACTACAATGTCATCAAGATATACGAGACACGTTTTCCACTGTAGTCCTCTCATAGCCACCTCCATGACCCTCTCGAACGTCCCCGGTGCGTTACACAGCCCAAAGGGCATTCGGATAAATTGATACAGGCCCTTATGCGTGGTAAACGCAGTCTTTTCCTTATCCTCCTCCGCTATATCGAGCTGCCAGTAGCCGCTCGCCAGATCCAACGACGAAAACCAAGCAGCCCCCGCCATGGTGTCTAAACAGTCCTCCACCCGAGGCAGGGGGTAGGCATCCTTAACGGTTGCCTTGTTGAGCCGGCGATAATCTACACAGAAACGTGTGGTTCCATCTTTTTTTTTTACTAGGACCACCGGCGATGCCCACGGGCTCACTGATGCCTCAATGACCCCCGCTTCCAGCATCTTATCTACTTCCTCCTCCACCGTCTCTCTTCTGTGGGGAGCTAGCCGCCGCGGGGGCTGTTTGATGGGGGGGTGGTTTCCCGTATCGTTTCGGTGTTGCGCGAGGCTTGTGTGCCCTTTGTCTTCCTTATGGCATTGGAAGGCATCGATGTATTCCTCCAACAATCGGCCCAACTCCTTCCGTCGGTCCTCCTCCGAGCCTGCCACCAGCTCCGTGATGAGTGCCTTATGGTCCACGCCCTCCGCTCTCCGGCACCAGCTGCCTCCGCCTGCCTCTGCCTCCACGGACCCCGTTCCAGCCTCCACCGGCTGTATCGCCCCCAGTGTCATATCCCGGTATATGATGACCGGTTCCCTTCCGGGGTTGAGAACCCTGACCCAGGCTTCTCTACCTTCCGGTCGTATCAGTCCTCTCCCCACCAAGAAGTCTGGTTCCCCTTTGTGCCCTGCCAGGCCCTCTATAATACCGTCCCCTCCGGTCTCCCAGGGGCCTGTGATTGCTCCTTCCACGAATGTCTCTTCCCCCGACCCCAGGACCGCCGAGCGCACGCTGACTATTCTACAGACTTCCTCCACCTCCGTCCATACTAACCGTCCCTTAGCCACGTCCACTATGAGGTTGTTTTCCCTCAAGAACGCCGCCCCAAGGATCCCTTCCGTGCTTGTGTCGCTAACTACGAATGTGGCTTCCACCGTCCGTCGACCCAAGTGTAGCTCCGCTCTCATTTCTCCCATCAAAGTCATCGGCCGGCCCTCCACGGAGAAAACCTTCTCCGTTGTTGCTGCCAGGGTCCTCCTGCCCCCATGCTGTTCCCACCACCGCTGTGAGAGTAAGTTCAGAGAGGCCCCTGTGTCGACTAATAGTTGCACTGGTGCCCCCGCCAGGGTCCCTGTCACTATTACTCCGCCTCCACCACGCTCCCTCCTTCCTTGTATCACGTTTCTAGGCCCATTCCCCCCGACCTGTACTTGGCCTCGCGTATAGGTCGGTTCTAGTTTCCCGCCGGCCGCGCTTCCTCTCCCGTAACTGCTCTCTCTCCGGTCTTTGTTCCTTTCACTACCGGGCAGTCCCTCCTAAAGTGGCCCTCCTGACCGCACCCGTAGCAGGCCGTGCTCCTCTTTTTTTTGTCTCCCCCTCCGGCGGCCGATCCCTCCGACCTCTTCATGAGGGCCGTTAGCATCTCCGCCACTTGGTTCATCTTCTCGTTGTTAGCCTGAAGGTGTTCATTTACGGAGGCGTCCGCAGATCGCACCCGTTGTCGCGCCTCCTGTTCCACCTTTAGATATGCCTCCGCCCCCACCGCGGTCATGACCGCTGCCTGCAGATCCTTGGGTTGGGACTGATACACCCACTGCCGCAACGGGTTCTCCAAGCACAATAAAAACCTATCTAGAGCCAGAGTGTCCGTCGTCCGGGCATCCGCCTCGGGGTACGCTAGGCGGGTGTATTTCATGAGGTCCTCCTGCAGCTCCTGGAGCCCCTCTCCCGTCTTCCGCACTCTCGTTCTCAGGAACGCCTTGTACGTCTCCTCCTGGTTTGTAGGTTCGAACCGCTCCACCAGAGCCCTCCTCAGGTCCCTGTACCCGTCGGCGGTGGCCGGTTTCCGGCCCGTGAGGAGTCGTCTTGCGGCCCCCGTCAGACTCAGGCCCAAAAACATCCCTGCATCTGCCTCCGACCACCTATTTACCTTGACGCACAGATCGAAATGATTCAAGTAGTCCTCCAGGTCCGTTGTTCCATCATACCTTGTGGGTTTAACCACGGGCTTTCTTTTGGAGCTACCCTCTCCGTCGGCTCCTCCCCGCCTTTCCAGCCCGGCCCCTAGGCCGCCGTCCTCCGTCTTAACCCTCCTGTACTCTCCCCCGGTTGCCTCTGGCATTTTTTCTCGTTTCACCGCCTCCTCCATCGCTCCCTCTCGAGCTAAACGCAGGATAGCCTCCGCCACCTCGTTTTTCTCCGGGGACGCTTGGCGCCTCCGTCTCTGGTCTTCGGATCGATCCCCTGCCGTCAGGCCCCAATCTCCGCCCGACCACCTCCGGAACGCTTGGTCCGTCTCTCCTTCCCTCTGCGTTCCCTGCCGTCCTCCCCGTCCTCCCGGGGTCCTCCACTTCTGTTTCTGGCGTCTGTCCTCGTCCCCTGGACCTGCACCTTCTTTCTCCCATGGCCACGGGAGATCTGCCGGATTGGGCCGCTCCTCCCTTCTCTCCCCGCTATCTTCTTCCACTCCCGGGTCCTCCTCCAACTGCTCCTGCTCCAACGGCTCTGCCTGCCGTTCGGGGGCCTCCCTTGCTGGTCTCTCCAGTCCCGGTCTCCGGATCGTGATATCCTCGTCCACCACTTCTAGTAGTGTTCCTCGCTCCTCGCGGCCATCTCCTGTCTCCGCCTCCCAGTCTGGAATCGGTGCTGCTTCTGCCATCCTATCCTTCCTCTTATTATTGTGGGTCCGTAGAAAAACACCGCTGTCACCAATGTAGCGTTTTATCGGAGTCCACTATTGTAATGCGGAAGTATCACACCACTCGGTTTCTGGTTATTAATGACACTTTATTACCTGGCATTCTCTGCCACACCAGCTAAGGATCCTTGTGTAACTCTTAACCTATGGAGGGGAAGCCTGAGGACGTAGACACCAGCACCCGTGGATCCAGACTGCCTCCAGGTGTCGATCCCCTCCTATTTATACGCTTCCCGTTCCTCCAACGCTGGCGTCTCCGACAGAGATCCAGCGTCAGAGGAACCCTCCTCCGAACGCAGGTAAATGGAACGTTTTTGGGTGTGACTCCGAGGTCGGCGGCTCCTCCGCCCCCGCACCAGGACGGTTTCGGCATCGCCCCCGACCCCTCGGTCTACACCGACATACATATAGTAATACGAGAATATCTGACGTGACTCCGGGGTCGGTGGTTCCCCCGACCCCTCGGTCTACGCCACAATATATATATATATATATATATATATATATATGCATATAGCAGCCACATACACGTTTAGCAACATTCATCATAGATGTGCTTAGGCCAAAAAAGAAATAAAGGTGTGTTTCCAGTAACATGACCTGAAAAGGGAGGGTCGGTAGGTCGGATCTTTTATTTTTATTTTTTTTTTTACATTTATATAGGAAATGTGAGGGAACATATCAAAGGATGTATCAAATTCTTTGATTTCTTTGTAAAATAATGACGGGAAAGTGACAACTGTGAGAGAAGGGAGGAACACAAAAAGGGTACAGGAAATGGCAAAAAAAATGTAAAGAAAAATTTCTCTACAATATGAAAATATGAGACAAAATTCTCCAAAGTCCAAAAAAAAAGAAGTTTTTTTTGGCCCTGTTTTGCTAGTTCTAAGACCAGGGGGTTAATTCATAGCTTTGAAAGACAGTTCGTTCTTTCATTGAAATGATTAGATCGACATGGCCGTTTTCTGCTGAGAATAATACTTTCATTGAAACGAAAATCAAACGTTGCATATTGCTGTACCAATAGGTATGAGTTGGACCAGCCCATACCTGGTGTTTGAGAAATGATTGCCGAGTGCCTATGGTCAGACACATAGACAGGTGAAAATCCAATGTTCCCCTACATTTATATATTCTAAAATTATATTTACACACCATAGAATTATGTTAAAACAGATTGGAAATTGTACATGTAGCTTCCTGGTAGTGTTCTTGTCTATATAGATGTTTACCTTTTATTCCACCTTTTATTCTGACTCTATATGCAGGCTAGCATTGTTCACTTTGACATTAGCCAGGGCTTTTCTACCTTCAGGTCCCATGTTAGTTCCCCTCATTACCAACCTCCTGAGTGTTGTATTGCACTGTGTAGGATTAGCCTCAGCTTCCTGTGTAACATTGGACTGTGTCAGGTCCAAATTAACATACTCTGTGGCACTGGATTGTATTTGGTCGACCATAGTGCCCGGCGGGGTACCATGCTGTGTCGGGTCTGCACCAATGCGCTCTGTTGTACTATACTGAGGCACATATATACCAGCACTACACAGAGATATTACCCATTCATACCAAGAGCCTCTGCTCACCCCAACATCACCCTGTGTTACAATTGGGATGTTGGTCATCTGAGCAACAGTACCATGGAAGGCACCAGCAATGGCAATCGCCCCAGCATCTTCTATGATGTTATCGGATAGGAATAACTCTCTTAGGGTGTTGTTTTGGGAAAGCATGTTTGCCAATGCAATTGCTCCGGCAACTTCTATACAATTATTCAGAACATCTAACACCTGCAGACTGGTGTTGTGGCAGAGCATTGTAGCTAGTGATGCTGTGCCTATGTCACCTATTCTATTGCTGGTTAGATACAGCTCTGTGAGAGTGTTATTTTTGCTTAGACCATCAGCAAGTGCCTGAGCTTCATTATTGCCAATTCCACAGCCACCCAAACACAACACTTTGAGACATGTGTTTTGCTGTAACATTTCAGTTATAGCCACTGCCCCTGTTCCTGAAGCATTGCTTTCATGTAACCTCAATTCTCTCAAGCTAGTGTTGTAGTTTAAACCAGTGGCCAGGGCCTTCACTCCCTCATGCCCTATTTCATTTCTACTAACATCCAACTCCTGTAGGTTGTCATTGTTTGCTAACATCCTGCCAAGAGTCTTTGCTCCTTCATCACCAATTCTGTTGAATGAAAGGTTCAAGGTGTTTAGCCTCCGTGTGTTGGTCATTGAGACAACGTCCTTCAACAAACTCTCTGCTATTGCAGTTGTTCCGGTGTCACCGATACAGTTGTGTCCAAGGTTTAATGTCTGCAGGGTTTTCCAGTGGTGTTCACACAGGGAGGAGAGCAGCACATTCACAAAGGTGTCATCTGCATGGACATACCTGAGAGTAATACTGCTTAAGGACCCCCCACACTGACAGACATAGTCAAGAGCAAGCAGATCTATCGCCGTCATTGCACTATACATGCCAAGTTTCCCATCAGGTGCAATGTGACTGAATACCTCCTTTGCCTTTTCCTCCCATCTTCCTTCATAAATTAACTGACATACCTTCAACTTCTGCTTCAATGTACCATCTATAAGTGCAGACAATTTTGATTGGATACCTTCAGTCCAAGATTGGGAGTTCACAGCTGTCAGTATTTTCCTGACCCAATTGTTATTTCTGTCAAAATGTAGTCCAAACATGAAATAAGGGACCAGATTGAACTGTCCATTCTGCAACAAGAGTTCTAATTTCCGGTCCAGTAATTGGGGATTTGACAGAAAATGTGCAACTGCCAGTAATTCCTGAGCAGACAAATGGAAGAATTCTCCTATCCATGAGTCATTTCTTCCTCTTACCTGTCTTGTGATTTGAAGTACACCAATCTTTTTCATGTTTTGTAGGTCTTGTGATGTTATGTTACATTTTAACATATCTTCCTCATTAAAAGCTAGCTTTGCTAAATTCTTGCTGCCGTCCAATTGAAATATTCCAGTGTGGGCCAACTGTGCTAGCTTAGAGAAATATGGAAACACTTCCATTTGGAAGGTGGAATCTGTTATTTTCCGGCGGCAGTGTTGGACAATAATGAATGACATTAGCCTTGTGTAGGTGTTGATATCGTCATCAGAAATTATTACCCCCTCACTCAACAACCTTGTTATCATCATACAATAAAATGTTATTGTACAAATTGATAACAAGATTTGATTTTGAGCCAGGAGTGAGATAATGTTTTTGGCATGTTGAGGATGCCTGTTCTCAACATACTCAGTCACCTTTGTTGAAGATAGTCCAAGAATCTCAGCTTTCACTTCCACATGGACCTGACTGAGTCCAGCAAAAGGTCTGGATGCTGATATCACAGTGCATCCTGGCAGTAGATCCCCTCTCAAGATATTGATGCACAGATCTACTGGATGGGCCTCTTGAAAGATATCCTGTATCTTTGGTGTATTCATCATCCTATCTACAAATCCAGGAATTTCATCCAAACCATCAATAAAGATGAGAATCCTAGACTTACAGTTCCTCAACCATGATGAGAAGCAAGTAGAGTCTGTGTGATCAGGGAATTCATACAACCCATAGAGCTGTAATAGCTGAACAGTGGATATAGCTATTACTTGGTTTGTGAGAAACCTTAGCTGCAGCAGGAAGAGCAGCACAAAATCTGTAGCCCACTTACCCAGGGACCACTGCTTTGCCATGAACTGTAGGGTAGTAGATTTACCAACCCCTGCCCTGCCAAATATTGATACCATCTTGTTAGCTTTATCTAGTACCTCACAAGCTGAAATGTTTCTATCCCTGCCATTGGACTCTTGAGGGGGCACTTCATTCTCATTTGGGGGGTTTTCTCCTTGACTCCACTCATCTCTGTCCAGGATTGATAGCTCGATGTAATCAGAATGAAAATCTATCTGTTCATCCAGTGCTGAGTCTGTGCAGTGTTTTGTGTTTTGTATAGTTGTTTTCATCACCTCTGATACCTCCCTCATACAGAAGTCAGATTCAATCACTGTAGGACTTCTTCCTGTGATAGATGTAAACAGGTCAGGCTGTGTTCCAGCCATTGCTAATAGGAAAGCATTAAATCCCCCATATTGACCTGCAGAGTCCAACAATTGAAGTTTATCGAGAAGTTTTTGAATTTTTTGCCCTCTTGTCTTGCCACCATAGATGTCATCTATCTGAGCATATATCAAGAATGGTTTAACACTTGACATCACATTTTCGAGTATCAATTCTTTGACAAGGAGTACACGATTTGTCTTTAGAATGCTAGTGTCACACAAAGGATCAGCAACACTCTGATCACCTGCCATGGCTTTACTTACTGTGCTCACCGCTTCACTGAGAGAAAGCTACCATTTACAAACTATGCATGGAGTTATTGATTATAATCACAAAACTACAGGTTGTGACTAGTCAGTGCCTGGTACTGACAGTCCTCCGCACGGCTGGGTGATGTGTAGGTAGGACCAGTTGGTTCCTGGAAATGACAGTCCTCCTCGCGGCTGGGTGGTGTACGTAGGACCAGTTGGTGCATGCACGGGGTGCATGGTAATAACAGTCCTCCTCATGGCTGGATGGCTGTAGGTAGGAACAGTTAGTGCCTGGTCCTCCTCATGGCTGGATGGCTGTAGGTAGGACCAGTTTGTGCATGGCAATAACAGTCCGTCTCATGGCTGGATGGCTGTAGGTAGAACCAGTTAGTGTCTGTTAGTGACCGTCCTCCTCACGGCTGGTGGCTGTATAAGACCAGTCGGTGCCTTAAGGCAGAGGGGGGGGGGGGCTCTCTATACAGCTGACAAAGGGTTGTTGTAGTTCTCCTCTCACAGTGATTCCTGTTGGTAGGAAATGAAAAGTATGATATCAAATTAATACAGTATGAAGGTATTAATATTTAGTATGAAGGTCACACAAATTTCCAGTAAACAGAAAACTTTGTCCAATGCAGCCAATTGGTAGATATCAAACTTAAAATGTTATGCCCTTGTTACATTGGGTGAACGTCTAGAAAAATAGGTTTAAGGTTGGCCGCTACTTGTTGAAAATGAACCAGCTGCGCAGGTCTCTGTGCATATAGGATATAGTGGTTAAAATTGCACTATTTTTGGTAGGCACATTCTTGTAAACACTAGTCCTTAATATTCACAGAAAATTCCAGATCATTTTGATAAAAATTGAGCATTTCATGACAATATGAAATTTGTGCACATTTGCATCTAGATTTAATTCAGATTTTTCCAACTTTCTTCTATGGCTTACATCTACAACAGTCAACTGTTCTAAACAAAATTGTGGAATTGATGATGATGTTCAGAATATCCAAAGGTATAGCTAGAAACCATTTTATAGTATAATTGTTGCCTTTTGCCCATAATGCAATGCTCCAAATAAGAGATTTTGTTAATTTTTAGAGTATTTTTTTATTTTATTCCCAAACCCTAAAGATATGCATGGAACCATTACGTCAAAGTTTTGCATATGAAAGGTATTTATGTAAGGTATTTTCTGAGAAAGTTTAGAAAAATTCTATGTACATTGAATACTGTTTTTAGGTAAAAATGTTATAAAATTATGCGATATCATTCCCACTCGTTCCTAAGACATTACTCTTTTACCCGGAATGCGATGCCAGAGGACAAAAAGAATATTTTTCTTATTATCATGCATAAAAATTCTTTCCACATGTGAGGTTTCATATTTCTGTGATAAAAGGTTGATATAAAGAAAAATTGAGAAGTTTTTCACATTTTTCCTCATTTCAAATCCTAGTGTCAGGAGTTTTGAAAATGGCTATTCTATTTTTTCCATTGTAAATTTATGTTTTATAAAGTAATTGGCTCAGATGTACCAAGAGGTTTTGTTGAAACTTCCTTGCACATGAAATCATATGAAATTGTTCTAAATATTGAAGAATGCATTCAGGACGTAATGTTTTCAGATGATTCTACATAGGACATTGACGTAGTGGATACCTAGAGACTGAGCTCCTTTAGGTCCATACACGTGTCTGTGTTCACTGGTTAGGGCTAAAACTGCCACATCATATGTGGGAGTGTTACATGATGTATTCTTGGCATAAAAACGTGTTTTTTATGTGTAGAAGAACACGTTTTTATTAGGTTCCTAATTTTCCAAACGTTTCTTCTACATAAAAGGTCTAAACATGTATTCAAAAAGACAGGGTTTATTTACGTTCTATCAAAACGCTTTTATTTTGGTTATAAAATGTAATTTTTACTCTATTCATGGTAACAACTGTGCCTCTTCAATGCCAAAGTGGCACATTTATTGCACACTGTAGGCCTGGGTCTATATCATAGATGCATATCACCATAGTTTCTGCCCTACATTTTGAGTGAATTGAAGTATTTTTATTGGGTAAACAACCCTTACTCAGTGTGCGCCTTATACATGATATTTTATGGTATTCATGCCTATATTATATATGTATTATGCACAAGGTTCGCCCTAAACAAAGTATATCCTGGTTAACTGTGTTTTCTTGATAGTGTCGGCCGAGCCCACATTTATAAAGGAATTTCCGAGTCCCTAGAGTTTCCTGGTTTCTGGTCTACTGCTTTGCCAAATCCTAAAAGTGAGTAAACTACGTCTGATCATTGAAGCTCCAAATCTTTGAATTAAACAGCTTGTTCATATAGATCATACTTCAATTGTTGGTAACACTATACTTTCACTCAGACCTATTGGATTTATACCCAATATCCTTATGGTATAATACATGAATGTGTGCCTATCCCTAGCGAGTAATTTGCCAGTGCTCTGTTGGTACAGTTGATCCTTGGGGTTGAAACATGTCCTAACGAGCCGACATGTTGAGTTCCTCACCAGTATAGTATATCAATTGTTGCTGCATGACAACAACGAGTTACCAAGAACTTTAAGGTGTTATTCAGCCTGTAAATAATCAATGTGATTTGGTCACTCACCGCCATATTGTTGGGTTGTCTTCTCCCAATGCTTGACTCTGTGTAGCTATCACTGTCTTCTCTCAAGCTACTTTAGATCTACCTGGGGTTTGTCCCACTGGAACTTCATGGATCGCTTGACATGAAGGCCAGGCTCAGCTATGTAGGCCTATCATTGGTTTTGAATGTATATGCTCTGATGAAAAAAAAAAAGACCTAGAAATGTTAGTCACTACGGACTTCACTTCTGTAGTCAATTGTTATAGTCACTGTTGTCCCTATACATGGGTAAAACGTGATGCATGTGATGGAGGGGTTTTAAAAAGTGACAGCAATTTCAAAATTTTACAGTACATTGGCATATACATAAAATATGATGGAGTGACACTCCATCCTCTCTAAAAGGTGATGGCATGACATCCTGAAAGTTTTGAGCAACCATGTAAAGGCACACTGATTACTAACTCTAAAGATAGCTATACAGTAAATTTTATAGTCAAGCACTAATTTGGCTGGATGCCTTCTGGAGTCAGTTGACCATGCACGTGGTGCTCTGGGTTCAGTCATGGCCATGCTGTTTCATTGAATTATAATTAAATGTCAAAGCTGATAGGCCTAGGTATCCAATTATATTTGGGTTATATATGTGTCCCATCCTAACA
This sequence comes from Acholoe squamosa, assembly GCA_949317995.1. NCBI lineage: Eukaryota > Metazoa > Annelida > Polychaeta > Phyllodocida > Polynoidae > Acholoe > Acholoe squamosa. The sequence goes on along the minus strand of OX439049.1, from coordinate 30,887,909 downwards.
AAGTGGTACTGAAGTCACATATTTAGAAGCCTATATATATATATATATATATATATATATATATATATATATATATATATATATATATAGAGAGAGAGAGAGAGAGAGAGAGAGAGAGAGAGAGAGATTATATAGGATTTATAACTTTGTTGAAATAAATGTACGTCATTCGGTTGATGGCATGTGCATTATTCTGTTATGAAAATTGTCAAATTCATCTGTAATTCAATGAAAATGTATGAGCGTAATTCTATCAAAATGTATTCAGCGTATTTCAGTGGAATTGCTGAATGACAGAAGACTATACTTAAACTCCTTAAAACACTTTTAATGGAATCAATGACCATGGGTTTGTTGCCAGAACCCACTCTCCATGAATAGAGGAAGAATAAAGTTAATCATTTTAAAGCTGCTAATGGAGGAGTGCGTCATGTACCAATGAGGTGCTTGCCGGTCTGCTTGCCTGAACTTTATTGGAGCATCATGCCGACCTTCTGGGAGTATATCAACCCTCTATTACATCTTAATCTAAATCTATTGAATGACCTCAATCAAAGGTCCGTCACAGCGTAGGCTATAGTGTTGATATTGAATATCTGACTATGTAGAAATTACACTCATAGTCTTTCTATGATTGAGAATTGCATAGGCCTACATGCCAGCTGCCATACATGGACACAGGATGTCTTCCATAAGGATGAATGGCCAAGGCTTATTGGGAGGAGGTTCAAAATCAAACATAGGGACTATTATCATCCCCTGCATGATATTATAAAGCTAGAAATTGGAGTAAAGATTATAATACTCTAGAATTACACATATACCTGTCATGAAATAATCACATATATGACTTGAGTACTAACTGAACTATGCGCATCCTTCAAAAACATCTTGGTCTTCCCATTTAAAGCCTTAGTATCTGGCACCTGAAATGACTGTACATGTACTACAGCTAGGTCTATATCTCTTTTATATGTGGATGCAATGTCAACCCCAACAATGCCTTCTAACTCTGACGTGGTAAAGTCAGAACTAATTACAAATTGGAGTTACGCTCTGACACCAGTGATTCTAGAAATATCAGTAGAGACGAAAGAGATATAAGATGTGAGTGTAAATATCTAAGTTAGCATGGTACTGAGGCGCATGTAAGACCACTCAATGATACCGAAAAAGTAATAGGAATGTCAACATGAAGGTTAGACAAGCTTATTCTGAACACTATTGTAAAAGTACCTTCCACAGAGGGAGCCATGATATGATATTTGACTGCAACTCAGTGTCTATATATTATGTACGTTTTGAGTACGTCCTTTGCCTAATAAAGAACCCTTTGTTGTTGTGTTCTTTGCTACGGGATGGGTTTGTGTAGTTTTGACATGATATAAAAGCTCCCAATTGGGAGATTCTAATGTTATTATTGCATAATGTTTAAATTAAATTGACCTCAAACTTTTCTACTGTGTGCAGCGATCACAAGTGTGAGGAAACCATCTTCATCCGCCGTAGCCTCCAACGTCACCAGTAGGGTATTTCAAAATAGTTGTGAAATTCGCGCTATTTGTCTCCTGCCAACCTGACAGGCAAGAGCCTGTGGTGGGTGGTGGAAGAGCATGTTTGGGTGTTGTTGCTTGCAGTATGTAGATTTAGATTTTAGTGCATCTTTGTTAGTGGTACGGTCTTTTCTAAGCCATTACCTCTATAAATGTGACTTGATCTGCAAAAATGGGGCTTAGAGCAGGGGGTCCTAGGACCCCTTTTCCCAGTACATGTCACATATTTCTACTGTAGTTCCTACACAGATATTAGACCACACACATCAGCATATAAACCCATCACACGTATATATGTAGGTAAGTTGCTGAAATACTCTAGTATATTTATCATCACACAAGATCTACTTTGGTGGCCCACATCATTGTTAGGTATTTGAATAAGCACCAGTCTCAAATAAACTCCGGGCGAACAGGGGTATTGAAAGTTCAAAGTGCACTAAGCACACTTTCATATAAGTCTTTAATAGGTGTCTTGATTAAGTGGGTTGGGTAATGACTAATTGAAAACAATGAGCACTGCATCGACCCAGGCGCACATAAAGACCAATATCCTACTATAGGCCGATGTTACCTTTCAAAAAGGCTGTGATGACCTGTGGTGAGTGGGCTGACAGCTTCTTGCTGGCAGTACAAGGTGAGCTGGAGATACCCAGGAGATAATTTATCTCATTTCCAAGGTCAGAGAGATGAAAATGCATGCAGAAAAATACATCATTATCTACATGTATACTGCACATGATAAGGTTGACAAAAACACTTTAATCACTGTTTGTGAGACAACTGTACTGCATTCACATGATAAGATTACACATAGATGTAGATTCTAAGAGATTTGTTGGAATGTCGAGGGCCGTATATCAAAAACAGATAGGAGAAAAAATAATAGAACCAGTTTGTATCTCGATTAATTCCATTATCAGTCAAGACATTGACATTGGGTATAATATATTATGTGATGTGTAATACTCTAAAACCATTGAGCCTACATGTGTATGGCTGTCTGTGCATCATGATATTAATGCGATTTACATTTACTTGACATTATTTGAATGTGAAGATGTAGGACTCTATTAATGTGGAGAAGGTGAAGATGTAGGACAATGTTGAGGTGAAGAAGATGAAGATGTATTACTATATTGATGCAAATGTAGGGGCACGGTTTAGTAGTAGTGTTTATGGCTTACGGGTTGCCTAGGTTCCGAGCGGAGCGGCCTTTCGGGTTGAGAGCCTGGTACGCCTGGCGGGCGGTGGCAGCACCGCCCTCCGGGCTGCGTGGGTTAAACATGAGAGGTCGCCACCCAGCCCCTGTGGCTATATAATAGTCGGGTCGGAACCTAGGACGAGGAGAATCCTACCGGATTCCCTAGGAATACCATCTGAACTTTACTGACTCCGAAGCCTTACCCGGTAGTCATAAATCCAAGCTTTCCAAACAGCCTCTTAACCATACGGAATCTATTTAGCTCCCTGTAACTTAGGATACTGAATAAAGACTTGTTGCCTTTCGACACCGGATATCCTTGTATTCGTGATCCTTTCTGAACCATCAACGGTCATACATTACACTGGTGCCGTGACCAGGATCCGGTTCTCGGAAGTGCGCAGCCCTGTCTGAACAAGACGAGAATCAGTGTCCGGAAGGTGAGTTCCCGGGAAGCCATGGCGCCCCGGGCCTAGCCTATCAGGAATATAGGGATCCATCTCGGAATGAGCCCGAGGCATTGGATTCCGGAAGTGAGGTTTCTACGGTAGGGTTGGACGCTACAACCGACGACCATCCGATCGCGCCGGCTAACCAAACCACGCCTAATATAAGATCATCGGATTTATTGAGAGATGGGGATTTTAGTAGTCCCATCATTTTGGCCCAAGTCCCTGGTACTGAGCCATGAGGACGGGGGAGAGATCCGATTCACCTTGTGCCCTTAGCTGGTCAAGGAGTTTTTTTGAACCACCTAAATTCGGCATCCCTGTCTGACTCCGTTTTTAATCCCGGTGGGTCCAGCCAACCGGCTCCTGTGAGTGGGGCACACGTGGATAGATACCGGGAAGAAAGGAATAAGTATGAATCAGAAAGGACAGCTCATGCGGAATGGAAGCGGATGAGCGATCAGGAAAAGTCTAGGGGTGAAAAGCTGCTGGAATATCAGAAGAAAGAGACTGAGCGGAAACAGAATAAGGTGAAAGAGTTAGAAAGGGAGATCGAAGACCTCCTAGACGAAATTGGGGGTTTGCATAAGAGTAAGGGACTGTTAGAACGTACCACGGAAACCTTGGAACGAGAGGTGGATGTCCACCGCACTCGACTCCGAGAGATCGAGGCTATGATTCAGGGTAAGAAAGCCGAATATGAAAGGTACGGGAAGAAAGTTGAAGAAGTCGAACTGCAGCTGAGTCTGGCAACCTGCGCCCTGGAAGCTAAGACTTCAGAGCAGGATGAGACTTTGGGACAATACCGAACGGGGCTAGATATCGCCAGTAAGCGCCTTACCGATTTGAAAAGCCAAATCGAGGCCCAACATGAAATTTATGAAAAAAATCAGAAAACCATGGAGGAACAACAGAAAGAACATGTGGCCCTTCGGGAGAAACATATTCAGGAAAACGATCGATTGATCACTGACATTCAGGATAACAATCGGGAGTTGTATCAGGAGAGAGATAATCTCATATATGAAATTACTAAGCTGCGGATGATGCAGGAGGGGTCCGAGGATTCCGGGGAGGAAGAACCGGATCTCGAGGAGTCAGATGAGAATGAGGGAGCATTGGAGGATCCCAATATCAGTTGTATCCCACGGGATGGCGGGGAGGAAGGTCCACCGATCACCTCTACCCCAAAACCCATTCTGAAGAAGGGATATGATCCCTTTGTGAATAATCAGGCCACCCGGAATGTCGTAGGGGACAAATATGTTCCCGGCAATGATAAGAACGTTCGGCTAAGTGTGGGTCAAAAGGACGCCACCTTCACCACTGACGGCGAATATCAGTACATTGACACCAGGGGCAAGCCCCGACCCCTAGTCACTTCAACCACACCCCTCCAGGGGGCGTTGGGGACCTAGGTGACATACCTGGCCAACTACAGGACAGCAGCCAGTCTATTCCGAACAATCAGACCTATAGGGTGGATAGTCAGGCGTGTAGTATAGATCAGAATAACAACGACACCCCGTGTGATAGTGGGACTTACCACACCGGTGCTCGGGCTCCTGGGGGTATCGGATCCCAACCCGGTATGAATACAGGGTATGGGTTTACCTTCTGGAATAGTCCGAATAACACCCACCCGGGATCCGGTGGTCCGGGACCCAATGGATCTGGTGGGGGTGGTAAGAAAACCAAGGATCAGAAGATGCTAGATTGGAGTCTGGAGCAATGTACTAGGTTGAAAAGTAGGGAGATCTCAGCTAAGAAGAATCAGATCGAGACTAAGTCTTTCGATGGATCAGAACCATGGAGAGATTGGTTTTCGGACTTCATGGACGACCGTGAGGTAGATGGATATGATGAAGATGAATCTTTACCTATACTGGTCAGATGCCTGAAAAAGGGGCCAGGTAGGATTGCAGTCGATCATTGGAGAGAACAATATAAGAATAGGGGAACGTACACTCAGTTAGTTGAGATTTGTAGTTCCTATCTCGGGAGTATAGTGTCGGAGGATCTGATGACTCAATATAGGAAGAGAATTCAGAAGCCGGGAGAGTCGGTTCAGGTTTATGGATTGGAACTTCAGATATTACTACGGAAGGCTAGACCTAACCTGGTAATGGATGATGATTATGTGAGCGATGAATTGATCTCACACTTCGTGCGAGGACTACGAGAAAAAGACCACCAGGACTGTGCTTACCGAGCATGGGGTCCAGGTGCGACTATGAAAACGTTATGTGATGCCATAGCCAATTTGAATAAGAAGAAAACTTTTCTTTCCGGATTTGTCCCTCGGGAAACCGCCAGTATGGTACTCCCTGATCTGAAACCAGTAATTCCTACCGCAGCAGCCGCTGTCTTGGAAACTGAGACTGAATACGAGGTAGTAGAATATGAGGAAGAAGATGGGACAATCTCAGCACTGAGGTTCCCTAAGAATGCCAAGAAGTTTATTCCCAGAAGGACCTTGACTACTCAGCCAAGGCGGGGAGTTCCCGAGAGTCGCGATAAGAGTGTTTCTGAACCTAAGGAAACTATAGTTAAGAAGGGTGAGAGTAGGCCATCTGGAAACCTAGATATGAAGAGTATGATGGAAAGTATGCTGAAGTCTTTCCGGGAGGACCTTGAAAGTCACCGGTATTGTAGGCCGCGGTATGATAAGTCCAGGATCAGATGTTATTGCTGTCAGAAAATGGGTCATGTGGCCTATGAATGCCGGGCGGCTGAGCCAGTTCCCCGGAATATGTCGGCAGTTGAGGAGATGGAACCTAATTCGGAAAATTAAGGAGGGTTGAGGATGCGGCGGATTGCTCAACCTGGAAACTTGTTGTATGCCAGAGTACTGTCCCCGATAAACTGTCTGATGAATCTGAAATGATTACACCCGGGGAGGAGGGATCCGAGATTGATCTCCTCGCCCCTCCTATGGCCGGGGACTCCAACAGAAGTGAGGACGCCAAGTTAGTGATAAAGGAAAGTATGCGCGTTGGAGAAGAGGAAGGGTGGATAGAGGTATTCACACGTGTATGTGCGGCACACCTTCCCCCGAACCACCCATGTCTGGAGCATCTGAAAGACCATGGATTGGATCTCGGCATTTCAGAAGATTTTGATAGGTTTACCGGAAACCCTTCCCCCCTGGGAGGTAGGAGATGGTATGTGTCTGTTACGACCCAGGGTAGGACTGGGGAATTTTTGGTTGATACGGGGACTAGCCACTCGATGATCTCCAATAAATTCTACAGCCTCTTGCCGGACAAGAGTGAGAACCTCATAAAGGGGGTAAACGCTTGTACGGCCGATGGGACCCGTATGCAGGTTCTTGGTAGAACATTTATGAAGGCATCGATTGGTGGGAAGGAGTTTGTTCTCTCTCCCACTATAGCCAATATGAATGATGATGGGATACTTGGGTTGGACTTCGCGAGCCTATTTGAAGCTGTGCTGAACCCGTGTACGGGGAAATTGAGGATTCGGAAACCCTATGATATCCAAGTGAAGTGTGTACTAAGACAGATAAGTGCAGTAGCTAGCGTGGTGGACACAGTAAAGATACCCCCGGGTGTTTCCTGTGATGTTCTTTGTACTTCAGATAGAGAACTGAAAGATCAGGAAGGTGTATTTGAGCCAGATGTGGTTCACTTAGCCAGCATTTGGCTTGAATCAGTAGATACTCTGGTAGGAAATCCGTTCTGGAGTGTACTACCAGTAATGAATCGAGGAGATAAAACCATTTACCTACAGAAGGGATCCAAGCTTGGGTCCACGACGTTAGTAAATGAGGTACGAGATGACATTCGGGAACCCGAATGTAAACTGGTAGGGAAAGAAAAAATGAATATGAAATTGGATAATCTTATAGAGGAATCCTCTCTGGAAAATAGCTATCAGAAGATGGAAGTTCGGAATCTGGTACGGAAATATGAGGACGCCTTTGGCTACTCCGGTGGTCCCTGGGGCCGGAATGATAAGGTATTGCACCATATCGATACTGGAGAGGCGGAGCCCTTCAAGATTCCGTACCGCCGATTGCCACTTAAGAAGAAAATCATTTGTGAGAATGAAATAATAGATCAATTGGAAAAGGGAGTGATTGTGCCTAGCACCAGCCCCTGGTCTAGTCCAGTAGTCATGACCACTAAGAAAGATGGAAGCATTCGCTTCTGTGTGGATTATAGGAAACTAAATGGGCTAACTAAGAAAAACTCGTATCCTTTACCCAGGGTTGATGAAACATTAGATGCCCTGGGAGGGAACAATTGGTTCTGCACCCTGGATCTCCAATCCGGGTATTGGCAGATCGGAATGGAACCCAAGGACATGGAGAAAACAGCATTTTCCAGTCACTTAGGCTTGTTTGAATATACGGTTATGCCCTTCGGGTTATGTAATGCACCTGCTACCTTCGAAGCCATGATGGAAACTCTCCTGAGTGATCTATTATGGAAGAAATGTCTAGTATACCTGGACGATGTAATTGTCTTTGGAAAGACATTCCGTAAATGTTTGGATAATCTAGAAGAAGTGATCAAGAGGATAGAGGATTACGTCTGAAACCTAAGAAATGTAGATTATTTCAGAAATCAATCACTTACCTAGGTAGGATTATATCCACCGATGGGATTAAAGCTGATACGGAAAAAGTAGAGAGTGTTCGGGACTGGGAAAGACCAAGAACCACTAAGCAGGTACGATCTTTTCTGGGGTTCTGTAGTTACTACAGAGACTTCATTCCGGGATACTCTCGAGTAAGTTTTCCTATGCATAGTATCGCCCATTGGACGCCTGGGAGAGTTCGGGAACCATTCCCATGGGGGAACAAACAGGAGGAATCTTTTAGGAAATTAAAAGCCCTATTTACGGATACACCGGTATTAAAATACCCAACCCCTTCAGATCACTTCATACTGGATACGGATGCTAGTAATGATAGCATTGGAGCCGCACTGTCCCAGGTCCAGGATGGTGTGGAAGTCCCGATCGCGTTTGCTAGCAATACTCTGAATAAGGCCCAACGGAATTATTGCACCACTAAGAGGGAACTTCTGGCTGTGGTGGTGTATACTAAGAAATTTAAACACTTTTTATGGGGATCTGATTTTACACTAAGAACTGACCATTCATCTCTCCGATGGCTCCTTAACTTCAAGGATGCCGAGGGGATGATAGACAGATGGTTGGCGCACCTTCCGGAATTCGGGTTGGAGCACAGCCAGATCCAACATAGGTCAGGGAAGAAGCACACCAATGCGGACGCCCTATCTAGGAAGCCAATCCGGAAATGTGGTCGAGAGAGTTGTGGCGATTGCGGACAGCATAACGCAGTGATTGCTGCCACGCATATGCCACTCCGGGACTATCCGGGAACTTTAATAGAATGGTCACCAGAGATCACTCGCGAGTTCCAGGGTAAGGACCCCATTACCAAGAAACTCCTGGAAACAGTTCCGTTTGCAATCAAACCTGTCCGTCCTACTAAAAGTATGGAGAACAGGGAAATGAGAAGACTCCTAGCCCAATGGGCCGAGCTAGAGGTCAGAGATGGAATCTTATGTAGATGGAAAATTAGTCCAACTAAAAAGATTCTCCAGATTGTTATTCCGAGCGCTATGCGTCGGGATATTATGTATTACTGCCATGGCCACGTGACAAGTGGCCATTTCGGAAAGAGTAGATCTCTGGAAAGACTTACCCGGAGGTACTACTGGCCGGGAATGAGTGGAGATTTGCTAAGGTGGATCGCCACTTGTCCTGAATGCTGTAAGAATAAAACCAGGGAGGGGTTAGGAAAGAACCCATTGGTTCAGGAATTATTCGGTGTACGCTTCGCCAGGATTGCAATTGACATCATTAGCGGGTTTAACACAACCCCTAGGGATAACACTTGCATGATGGTGGTTTGCGATTACTATACGAAATATACGAAGGTATTCCCTCTAAAAGATCACAAAGCCATCACTTGTGCGGAAGCATTCGTGAGAGGTTGGGTGTTGCAATACGGGGTCCCCCTGATGCTCCACAGTGATCAAGGAAGGGAATTTGAATCAGAATTGTTTCAGGAAATGTGCAAGTACTTAGCTATCTGCAAGACACGCACTAATCCGTACCGGCCCCAGTCGGACGGCTTAGTAGAACGGTTCAACAGAACCCTACTACAGGTTCTGAAACCATTAGTGAATAAACATCAGGATGATTGGGATATCCAATACGATTTCGTGGTGCATGCATACAACAGCACAGTGCATGCCTCTACTAATTGTACTCCAAACATGTTGGTTTATGGTGAAGACATCATAATGCCAGCAGATTTAGTATTTGGGGTAATCGGAATAAGTCCTGAAACCCCGTGTTCGATTATGTTTGTAGAATCCTTACGGGATAACTTTAAGAAAGCTTATGAACTAGTTCGGAATCAGTTAGAGAAATCAGCAAAATGGCAGAAAGTGGGCTATGACACTGGACTGAAACCTAGATTTTTCAGGGTAGGGGATAGGGTCCTTAGATTCTATAAACCCCTTGATAGATTGAAAGTAGTGTCTAGCTGGGATGGCCCACACGTCATAACTCAGATAATTTCGGAAACCACCTGCTTTATAAGAGATCTGTACGGGAACGTATGACGGTGTCATGTCGAAGTATTAAGGCCGTACAGAGGTAGGGAGTTAGCTGAAGAAATGTACGGGATAGGCCCGAACGTTATGGAATTACCAGAGGTTATTGACTTACCTGAACTAAGCGAATCTCCTGGTGTAGAGGATCGGAATGAAGATACGGAAAAACCTGTAAAGGAAGTAAAAAGAAACCAAAGAGGATGCTGATGCTCGGCACCTGAAAGCACAGAAAACGTAAGAAGAATGTAACTGAATCGAATGAGAATGATGCTAAGAATAAAAAAGTCTCGGCAGGAGTAGGGAAGGCAAAGCAGACCGGGAACCCAAAGGCTAGATTGGATCTCGGGAATGGAGCGGAGTCCCCCAATGCTAAAAATAGAACTATTAAGGAGGGCGTTCGCCGTAGTGCTAGGATTGCTCAAAGAAGCGGTGTTACCTAAATAAGCCAGACAATAGATTCTAATAAGTATTGAATCCTGAAACACAACGATGTATAGTCCTGTTTTTGTGTATGTGTGCACCTTTAAATGTTTGTGTTGTTACTCGTTATGACAGAGAGTGGTGTCAACTATGTTGACAGCACCTTCGGGATGCTCGTCAGTTTATAATGAAACCGCTCTAACCTGCTCTGTTGTCAGCTCCTCGAGGTTCCAGTGGGTAGTGGACGGATTAATCCGACGTATCAGCATAATGCTATACGTATTCTCCATGTGTACTCCAGATGATATCGAGCCGGGAAGACAATATGAACTCTGACAGACCGTTTTGTTTACGGATGCGTGGAAAGCACGTGGCACCGCGTGACCTAATTACCCGGAACGAGGGTACGACCCTTGACCCCGGGTTTGGGGTTTCTCGCGCGAGTTGACGCCATCTTGTTTAATCAAGCGACTACGCCGAGGAGACTCGACGTGCTTGATTTTGCTCGGTAGCTTTTCCCCTGCTGTAAGCGCAATATTCTGATAAATACGAACACTAACTAAGATTATAAAGTCGAGAAGTACGTTGAAGTACTGCTGGGCCCAGTTAAGAATCTGAATTCCGTCTAAATGGCGGAAAAGATGCTGTCCGAATCGAGTATGGAGGTGGATATGGAGGACCGTTGGGGAATGAGCCCAATTCATCCCGAAGAAGAAGCCGCTCTGGAGGATAGGGAAGCAGCAAACACGCTGGTATGTCTGGATCTGAACACTAGTGGAGTGGGAACGTCGGAGATGCCTCCACCCCCCTCCCCAGCAAAATCCGTACATTCAGAATCAACGGAACCCATGATGGACCCCCCGGAAAATCATGGTAAGATTGACTATTCGTTGGGAAGCATCGCGTGGCCGAATGGCGATACGATCTTCCTCGAGAAGGACTACATCTGGAATCCGAAAACATCAAAACCGGAAAAGATTCCTGAGATGTGGAGGAACTTGATTAAGAAAGCAATCCCTGAAGATCTATCGATTCCGGACATATGGTTACTAAACTATATGGATTTTGCTACCGGTATGAGTGTGAACCAAGAGTTCTTCCGTACGGTGGCATATGTTAAGGACAAGTGGGACCGGGAACACCCGGAAGCCACTGTTGAGGAGCATGCGTCCCTGATCTGGTACGGGATGCAGCCATCACGGAACCCACCGAGCCCTGTTAAGATTGATTCAGGATCGGACCATATGGATGTTGATGATGGAGGTGAAGCTGTGGAAGGGGCTACCGCTAAGCCTACCCGCAGGAGATCCTCCGTCTCATCTGACACACTTTCTGAAACAGAGCTGCGAGCTGAAGACAGCCGGATTGAGAAAGAAGTCGTAAGAATGCAATCAGAAGCCGAGGAGAAATTAGTATAACAGGAAGAAGTGTTAAGAAAACAAAGAGAACAATTGGCTGAAATAAGTTCTGGGCTGAGTGCGTCAGTAGAAGACACCAAAGCCCGGATGCAGGCCCGAGTTACCACTAAGGGTACTGTTAAGGAAAAAGAAGGTTGGAAACAGAGTTTAAGTAAGAAGGCGAAAGCCCTAATTAAGAAAAAGGAGAAGGAGGAGAGGGAGAAGCTTAAGAAGAAAGAGAAAATGGATAAGAAGGCGGAGGAGGAAGAAGCCGGAAACGAGGCAACTCGGGTTGCGGCAGCCACGAGCCCGAAGCCAACTGGCGCTATTCCGAAGACCACTGTCGTTCCGAAACCTATGGCTTCCGGCTCACAGGAGACCCCAGAGTCAGAGACATGGGATTGGTCTACGGACATAGACCATCCCGAGTTGTATGACGACAAGGAAGCACCCACCCTCGATGAGAAAAAGATCTGGAACAATGTCAGGAGTGGGTTCATGCACATGATTCCCAAATGTCTGGAGGAGTGTAAGCGAAACACTCGTTATTATAGCTGCCCTCCGTTCATTAATATGGATGGGGAGCAGGATGATGAAGAGTGGATGAGGTACACTCGTCAGGACCGGAATCCGAACTATTTTTATGTGCACTGGGTCGAACAGACTATCGACAACCGGAATAAGGAGTATTACGATTTCGATGCCTACTGTAAGATCAAGTGGGCCATCGATAGTTGGGATAAGGATACCAACACCACCTGTCCGTTTATTATCTGTGCTAGGGGAAGCGATGAACCCGAAAAGTTCAGCTCCCATATGAGATTCATCCGTCACATTGTTGAGGAGCATATGCACCATCACCCGGTGTATATGTGTTATATGAATAAAGGAAGGAACAGCGCCATCTGTTCGGGACTAACCACGTTCTGAGAGAGCGAGCTGGTCCGACATCTGAAGGATGAACACCAGGTCGGTGTGAAATCAGCTCTGAAGGCAGCCTTAGATCTGCACAAACTTCTGATTGATAAGTGGGACTCCTGGAAGAAAACCAACTTCCGGAGTCTGAATTCCAAAGTCAGTAGGTTGTGCGAAGTTGAAACGCACGTCAACTCCAAACTGGAGGCGGCGTTTCAGCTGAATTATACTCTGGGAAGGTTAAGGATTACCAACGAACAGTTCGGAGAAATGAGGGAGTACCGGGCGACAGCGTCTATCGGGACTCCAGTAAGGCCACATCCGCGAAACGTATGAAGCCACAGCCGGGTAAGATCTCATTCCGTGGGATCCAACGCCCGGCACCTGACCGTAGGGATCGTAGTCTGGAAGCATCGTCTCCTCTGTCTGCATTGAGAGGCGCTGCCCCACCTGTGTTTGATGTGAATAAGGACAGAGATAAGGACTTTCCGGAAATGGGACCATCCGGACCTGAGAGCCAGACCCTTAACCAACGGGGTAGGGAACGGTCCACTGGTATCGGAAGGGGAACACCCAAGTCTGCATCATCTGGAAACTGAACTGTCGGAAACTGGGCTAAGCTGACCCCACCACCCGTCGGAAATGGCAGGGGTGTCACAATCTCCACTCCCCAGGGAGATGTGACGACCTCCTCTGTAGCATCCGGAAGCCTGTCTGAGAACCCCAGACGTCGGAAACACTCTGGATCCTCAGACCATTCCGAACGCGAACCACTGCCTGCCCGGGGTTCGTATATTCAGGACCCAATTAACTACAACATTGTAAACATCTCTCCGGAAAGCTTTCAGATTCAAAAGAGCTGCATGATCGACTGGCAGAAACGCCATCATGCAATGTCCGTAGAATACCTGCAAAACGTTGTAGGTTCGGTAATGCATCTGACTGAATCAATCCAATCTATGGAAATAAGTCGGATCGAATCAGAACGAGATGTGGAGCATAGGGAGAAAATGAAACTATTGGAAGCCCAGGAGGCACGTCAGAAGAAAGCAGCCAAATTCTGGACTGTTGAGGTAGCTAAGGCCAGGAGTGAAGTGGACTTCCTGAATCAGAAATTTTTTGAAGCCTTCGGAAAAAGATTGTCTGATTGGGATGGCACTCGCCGTGAGGCCAAAGCTATGATTGATGAACAGATTGCTACGTATGGATTGGAACCAGAACAACCCAAAGATTCCGGAAGCAAATAAGTTAGATAAGATTAATCTGTAAATTGCTTTAATATGTTTAACATGAATCTGAATGGTATGATGAGTGCTGACGAGGGTACGAGGACTGGCAGCAGATGATCACGATACGTGGACTCCACTATGAAACAGCTCAATACGACCGGAATGGACATTCCAGACCCTAGGAGATGGACGATCCTGTACTCAGACTCTGAAAGGTCCCGAGAGGCCCTGAGCTAGTACCGCTACACAACTATATCGAGATGATGGGACGGCCATGCATATACGGAAAACTCCAAGGGTGATATGAAAACTACGTTATTACTTAATTCTATATGTTTGTACAGTTTCCTGCTACACTGGTAGGTTACTATTTAATTAAACTACATATATCTGGCAATTGTTAAGACCAGATCGTTATCACCACTACGTGTTCAAGGTATCATATGTTTTTACCGGTGCTATAAAAGTATAAAACTATTTAAAACGTTATTAATATTATTCACATATCATACTTACCAAGGTATCCTAGGTTAATCGTAGAATATATATATCCTAACTAGAGTCTGTATTGTAAATATAACTATCAGGTTCATAGTAGAAATTTTTTTCTTTCCATTCCGAACCTAAAGGTTATATATGTTATTTATACCATCCCGTATGGGTTCAACCTTAAATATGGTATCTACTTAATAATCTAGTTCGGATAGTCAAATAATACTCCCGGGGGGGGGACACTCACATTTATTCTGACACAGGTGTGCGGCTGGAGCTACAACAACCCTTACCCTTGTTAGGGGTATTTTACCTCAAAAACTGTACCCTTCTTAGGGCACTTTAAGAAATATTTCTCATAAACCATTAGAATTCCCTAGATATGAAAACATCTCCTGAAAACTCGGGAATTGTGGTCAAAATGTGGGTATTTTTATGGGATATTTCACACCTAAGTCAAAAGTGAACCCTTGTTAGGGGGTTTTCGTTCAAAGTTGACCCTTGTTAGGGGGATTTTGGCCTAGAAATCGGACCCTTGTTAGGGGGATTTTGTTGAAAAAGTGCCCTTGCCAGCCGCACACAAGTGTCAGCAAAATATATGAAGTGTCCCCCCGGGATAATACTCCAGGTTAACATGGTATATATGGAAGCAGTTGTATTAAGTCTTCCATTTCTTACTGTATAAACTATGATGATTAACACCTTAAACTCTATAAATAATAACACTGAAACAAACATCTGATTAGATGTATTTATTACACTTATAACGTACATACCATGGTGTAAATCTGTTTATATAACCATATCAATACTCATCATATTTCCATGTTTATACTTTAATGTAGAGTCAGACAACCTGTAAGCCAGCCGTGCGCCCTTTATAATATATTGTTGTTGTAAATACTATAACTTAGTTTCTACCCGTTGTGTAACACCTTGTTATAGTCTTGGTGGGGGTAGTGTAGGGGCACGGTTTAGTAGTAGTGTTTATGGTCTACGGGTTGCCTAGGTTCCGAGCGGAGCAGCCTTTCGGGTTGAGAGCCTGGTACGCCTGGCAGGCGGTGGCAGCACCGCCCTCCGGGCTGCGTGGGTTAAACACAAGAGGTCGCCACCCAACCCCTGTGGCTATATAATAGTTGGGTCGGAACCTAGGACAAGGAGAATCCTACCGGATTCCCTAGGAATACCATCTGAACTTTACTGACTCCGAAGCCTTACCTGGTAGTCGTAAATCCGAGCTTTCCGAACAGCCTCTTAACCATACGGAATCTATTTAGCTCCCTGTAACTTAGGATACTGAATAAAGACTTGTTGCCTTTCGACACCGGATATCCTTGTATTCGTGATCCTTTCCGAACCATCAACGGTCATACATTACACAAAGAACACTTTATTACGGTATCAGTAAGAAACTGTCATCAATGTCTACCAAAATACTAAGATAAGAGTACAGGAGCTCCGCTGCAAGACAAACCTAAACCAGCAGGTCTATCTTTAAATCCAAATGCAGCAGCAGGCCTGCCCCTCTTTAAGAATCTATAGAGGGACTTATATTGGTTTTCCAGGGCAGTCTATTTTCATTTTTGTTGTTTCCGTGTATTTACAATTTGGGTTTCTAGCCGAATTTACATTGCACGAGATTATATACGTGACATTATTTGCATATGCAGGCAGGGTAGGGTGAAGATGTAGGACTATATCAATGTGAAGAAGGTGAAGATGCAGGACTATATTAACGTGGAGAAGGTGAAGATGTAGGACTATATTGATGTGAAGAAGGTGAAGATGTAGGACTATATTAACGTGGAGAAGGTGAAGATGTAGGACTATGTTGATGTGAAGAAGGTGAAGATGTAGGGCTATATTAACGTGGAGAAGGTGAAGATGTAGGACTATATTGATGTGAAGAAGGTGAAGATGTAGGACTATATTAATGTGGAGAAGGTGAAGATGTAGGACTATATTGATGTGAAGAAGGTGAAGATGTAGGACTATATTAACGTGGAGAAGGTGAAGATGTAGGGCTATATTGAGGTGTAGGGTAAAGGAATAAGGGAGTTTTACGTGTATATACAAATGTAACTGACGATATTGTCTATAAACCTTTCTCAACTTCAGAATATAGCCACTCAGTTTACAGTTTAATTTCCATTACTGCCATAGTCACTTTATTGCAAAATGTATTTAGGCACTTGAGAAAATGAGATTGTCACCATAGCACATTCAGGAATCCATCAAACCTATACTATGAGCTAAAATAGGCATGCAAGACTGGCGCACCATTTCAGTGCCATATCACGCATGCTTGCAATTGTTTTGGGGTCTAAATGATTAAAGCACAAAGAGGCATCAGAAAATGAGACCTTGTATTACTGTGACGTAGTACTCTACTTTTACACCCACAGTATGAAGATTAATTTCGATGATTATGTAACAGTCAACTGTATTAATTACTAAAAACTGTATTAATTTTTCCATACAGGCACCAGATAATACATCCAAGATGGCATCTGTAAGAGAATTGAATGCCATTTTAATAATGGTGGGAGCTGGCATGACCGAATCTGCCAAAACCCTTGCGATCCCTATTTACAACTACAGTCATGTCAATCTGATAGCAGCAGTAGCAGCATCACACCTTCAGTCAAGTGGACACAATGTAACACTCATGGTCAGCAACACCTTCTCATCAGTTCCTGCTAAATTCAAACTCAATCCCCTCATCTATGAAGTAACCAAAGATGCAGTCTTGAAGGATGTTGCATCTCAGGCTATTAGTGATGAAACAGTAAATTTCAGCAATTCTACCAAAGTAGAACCCAAGGGTTACCTCTCTATGGAAAGGTATGTGAGCAGGTTCTAGGAAACAATAAGTTAATGGATTATATTGAAACGGAGAGGTTTGATTTGGTATTGATGGATGGTGCAGCACCTTTACATTGTATATGTAAGTGATCCCTTACAAGTTTGACATTCCATATATAAGTATAATTGAGTTGTTGGATCCATGGTCACTTGGGGTGCCTGTTTCTGCTGCTATTGCACCAATGCAGGCAATGCAGGTTGGTAATCAGTTGTGCTTCATTCAGCGTGTTCAAGTGGCAGCTGTCTATGCTCTCCTTGCATTTATCTCCCGTAGAACTCTAAGCACAAGTTACTATGTTGAGAAATATGCACCCACGAAAACAACGGTTACAGCACATGAACGCTATGCTAAATAAGAGCTGTTCCTTGTCAACCATGAAATCACTTGCCTTGACTACTGAACAAGTAATTAAAGGATAATTCATGACCAGTGTGTGATATCAAAGGATATCAAATGAGGGTGCAGCCCGAGTTTGATATCCTTTGATATCCTAGTGGTTGAAAATAAGAATTCTAATTGTTTTTGTTGTAAAATAAAAGCAAATTTACCTGCCTCTTTACAGAAATATGAGTAATTTACCCAGAATGCCATGTAATAGAGGTACAAACAAAAATTCCTAGTAAATAAGGATATTACATCGTGTGAGGTAAGATATCTCTCTGTTTCACAGTTATGACGGAAAAATATTCTCAAATCTGAGTGTTTTTTTCTCATTTTTAGGTGAAAATAAAAATACTTTTATTTTTCAAAATTCAATATAAAAAAAGTAGCGCGGGACCCCCTACTTTTCTTTTCATATTCTTATTATATATGATTTTAGGTACCTGTGAGAGAAAAATTACAAAAATCTAGGAACTCTGATTCAATGGCCTCGACCCACCTTAAATAAACGGCCAAATGATGCAGATTAAACGTGTGGGATAAGGGCCTGAGGGAAATGCACAAGAGGGGTAGGTGAGCTGAATGATAGGCAGACGGAGGATAGGTAGATTTGGGGTAAGAACGTGTAGAGAAAATTAGGTTAGGTAGTGGGTGTAAGCTTCAAGCCTTTAAGTCTATTGAGGGATAGCCTAATCAAACTCTAGATGTTTTAAGAGAGATGGTATGAGTGATAGGTAGACTAGGGGATAGGCAGTATGTGTGATAGGCAGAGTAATGCATAGGCATAACACTTGTCAGAGTGAGAGATAGGCATGCCTTGTAAAGTGAGCACATGCAAAAAAATAGAAAGAAAGAAAACATGGGTGTTACGGACAGATGTACAAGTCGCACATATGAAGGATGTGCAAAGTAGGGGGATAGGCACATTGAGGGATAGGTAGGCTTTATGATAGGCATTATCAAGGATAGGTAGAATCTAAATGCTTTGGGCATAAATCTAACATTTATATATAAGAGAAGGCAGAGGGAATATCATTGACTAAAGTGTATAGTAAAGGAATTTTGTACTCTATGAACATCCTGACATAATTCAATGAGTCCAAATCATCAGATAAACTAATTTTAACTAATTCTGCATGGGTTTTCCAGTGTAATTGAATTTTACAAGGGTTGTAGGGAAATTGATGTACTCTTCCTTCCATTCAAACATGAGTTTTGTTGTCGAGTTAACCTCTCTATTGCTTGCGTAATGCATCCCTTGTTCCTGGCGGTGCACAGTCACTGCCCTTCCCAAATTGGGATGTGACAGAACTGGATATACCACATGGTCCACATAGTATCCTGTCATTTCTGACTTTGTAAAAGTTTGTACCACATTGTGTTAAGCTTTGCCTCTGGGGTATAGGGAAGGTAGCTTGCATTTCTGCGCCTGGTTTCATGGAACCAATCTTGGAATTTCCTCCATTTACTTCCAAAGGGAGACATTCCCCATGCATGAAGAGACTACTGGATATAAAAAGACAAGATCCTTATCAGTTTTTATCAATTCTAAAGTCATTCGGTCCCCATCAACAGCTACCGGAACATCACTGAGGGCTATATAACCAATGTCTGGTCTTGATTTCAGCCATTTTTAAACATATGGGGATACATATATGTCATCTTCCAGGAACACTGCGGCCTCACTGCTGCCCTCAGCCGGTCTCCAAGTGTCAATCCACTGACCATATATTCCAGCATGGCTGGGCCACACATGTACTTTGACAGGGCCATGCTTCCACTTTAAGCTTTCAGCCACCTTTAATGTGCTATTATTAACTTCCCCAACCTTACTGCGGCCCACTCAGATGTCAACAGCTGATGTGACTCCTGGATCTAGAATTATCTCCTTAAGGTGATCCAAACATGTCTGAAGTGACTTCACTCGGTTATATGTCATAACTATGAAACGTATGTTGACCTCATTTGGATACATATAGGGAACACCAGGTATAGGTTCAGGGTATTGTAATCCCATTTTGTAAAAATCTGGGGCATTTAATTTGGACCAATTCCATGAAGCAAGTAGTCCTAATGTAAAGATCAAGACTAAAATTGCTTTAACCCTGAGAACCATGTTTACAGGTTTTTAGTTATTTTCTTTCATAAAACGTATCCCTTGAAATGGCATCCTGCAAAATAAAATAGAGGTTAAAGTTAAATGGCTGTTATATTCAAATAATTCACATATATGTACAAATGTTTATTGTCCAGGCAATGTATACTATAGTATTTCAAAGCATATTAATAGCAATGGAAATTAGGCATTTTGATATGCATCTCTTTGATCTGATGTCCTTAATTAGAAATGCATAAAGATAAAATATAATTGCCTATAGAGAAGGCACTAAAGGACATATGCATAGAAACAACACATCAATCACCTGAACAGGTGCATGAGGATCTTCAGAATGGCATTCTATTAACAAAAATAAGGAAATATATATGGTTATCAAAGAATTGTACTATAATCCGTCTAAATGTCATTATTTTTGTTCTTAGCTATATTGTTTGGACTAACGGGCATGGTTGAAATATTTAGTTGAATTGCAGTCGTTCAAGTTGGCTCAACAGGAAGGCATTTCTCAATAATGTTAATGAATACTATTGAGAAAACACTGTAATCGTGACAGCTTGAGATTAAATCTGCTGCTGGTTATGCCGTTATTTGCTTATTTTAATGCTTTTGACTTAAAAAATATCCAAAACAAAGTTCTTTTGAGTGGTGATGAGAAACAAGGTATCACATAAAGGCAGTTTTGTTATCCTTATCCTAATGTGTTCTGCAGTGACCCTCGATAGCTCCCTTACTGTGTATTTCAAGCAGAGGAATACTATTGTGACCCTAAAGTTAGCAGAATTGTTAAATCCAAAGCATAGAAAATATGTTATAGAATAGACCACATAGAAAAAGGGGAATGGTTTTAGTGGAAATGGGGTTTTGGTCTAAAAAGGCGAAGAAATTCATAAGCCTTAAACAGTACATTTATATAGGCTATGTCTACTAGGTTAAATGTACTATTTTGCCTTAGATTATACACGTACCAGAAAGAATAATCTTTACCTCTATCACTTCTTTCCTTTTTTCTGTACCGCTGGTTAATGGTGTGTCTGTCGGTTTGATGTAACGAGACGACTAGCTCAGTTAGAAATCTGAATATTTTTGCACGAGTGAGCTGCACTGTAAAAAATAACTGTTGAATTTACAAGGGATCCTTGTAAAACTTAACAGTGAACCACCGTCACTAGATAACAGGGGGCCAGTATAGTTTTTACAAGAAACTCCAGGTGGCAGTGCGTTGGTACAAGAAATCTCTGTGAAAATAACGAAGGATCTCTGGCAGCTTTGGGACGAAGATTATTCGTTACTTCAACGACATTTTTTACAGTGTACCTGTCATAATCTCCTCACTTTTGTGAACGAACAGGTGTTTTGAGCTCATCTATACTTGTTTGTCAAGTAAGCCAGATGGTCCATAACAATGATATTATATATTTTTGCATCACTTCTAAACCACTGCTGTATTGGCACTGCGCCAGTTGTTACAATTCAACTATAGACTTAAATGTAGGCCTTATTGGATTAATTATATTCAAATAAATTTGAACGATATTTCTGCATTGCCTTTCACTTATTTGAAAGACTGGTCATTGACAGAAGTGAAGGTCGTCAATGCAAATGACTTAAGGTTCCTCAATTCACAATGCCAAAATCTTAAGTCGTTATTGGATGATCAAATATGACAACTTTTGGACGTCACAGACGAAGTTGTCATTTTGTCCAGCCTACATTCACTTTATAGGTTTATTTGTGGTGCAGCCAGTGCGGAATTTCATTTTCCCATTTCTGCAATACTGAAACAATTTCTGAACAACATGCTTCCATCCTTCTAAGGGAGTGGTCATTATTTATCAACAGGGGGGGGGGTGGTGGGTTTTCGCGCGGACGCGCAAACATTTTTTACGCCCCCCCTCGACGGCAGTCAAAATTTTCTGCGCCCCCCCCGCGCCGGAGGTGCGGAGAGTTTTCGCGCCCCTCTTTGATCTATAGTAGTGTGCGGGCTTTTTTGCTAAAAAGAGGGTAAATTTTTTTAGCCCCCCCTCAAGAGGGGTCAAAATTTTTTTAGCCCCCCCCTCGGGAGGGGTCTGAAAATTTTACGCCCCCCCCTCAAACCCACCACCCCCCCCCCTGTTGATAAATAATGACCACTCCCTAAAGCCGTTATTGTTGTATACCAAACCACTGTGTGTTTAGATTTCACATAATTTTAGGTGGGTATTTTTTTTTGTGTAGAGTATATTTGGCCTAGCTTTTGTTCTGAAATGGTCATTTCAATTGATATGTCGTTATATCACAGCCCCTGATGAGGTGTCTTAACTGAAAAAAAAAGAATCATTAGAATGATAATGGGGACATCTTATGGATTTATGCAGTGAGAAAATTTGTAGGCATAGCTACCTAGGTCTTGTTGCAACTTGCAAGACACTGCAACAAAATTATCCCAGTTGAAGTCCTAAGGGACGAGTCATTTATTGCTAGGCAGGGGGGGGGTGGGGCTAGATGGATTTTGACAGATTGGCAGATTTTTTTGCGACCCCCTCCCCACCAGTATGACAAAAATGATTGCGACCCCCCCCCCACTAGCTGATTTTGCAAAATGACCCCCCCCCCCAAAAAAAAAAAATCAGATACGCACATGGAATGATGCGTCGCGATGGGTATTTGAATCGCCCATATTTAGTTTTTAACCCCCCAGTGTGAAGGTTTATTGGGTTTGGCCCCCCACTAAGGAGCTCTTTTTCAAAATGATCCCCCTTATATCTAAAAAGCCCCCCCCCCCACCTAGCAATGAATGAGTCATCCCTAAATTTAGCGGATGAAATTCTTCATTTCATGAGCATTTATAGGCCGAGAAACCCTGCCTCTCTTACCCCCGCAGAGGAACGGAGATGAGAGTTCAGGAACTGAGCTAGAGCATTCAGAATTTTCGTGGAGGGGGGGGGTGTGGTGGGGGCATGCAGTCCTCCCTTTTAGATTTTTTTTGTTGTGCTCCATTTGCAATCGCCTAAAATGTCCACTTTTGAAGCAGGATCTTCCCCACATGGGAACGGCTGGGCATGGGGTCTGAGACCAGGGACCTTTTTTCTCTTTTTTCAACGACATTGTGAAGCAAGAAGTGTTTCCATTTGGGTTTAACGATTTTCTGACGATCATTTATAACATTTTCCATATAATTGTCATTGGCCTGGACGTTCCTGTGAACATTCTATTTCTATAATTGTTTTCAAGAAAATATTCAGCAAAAAAAAATAACCGTAAGACCCATTTTGTGTATTGCTGATTGAGACTTTATCTTGAGGTCCAAAGGTCAAAGTAAGTTCAAGAAGTGCCATTTATTCATACTTGAAATAGGCCTAATGTAAATTGTTTTAAAATGTATAGGCATAGGCCTACATCATGAATGAGCACATGAATACCAAGTTTTCATATTCCAAGACCTTTAAAAAAGTGATTATTTTAGAATTGTTTGAAAAAAAAATCATGTGTATGTCTAATCACCATAGGAATTATCGTAAGAAAATACAGAAATACTAACACTAATGAACGAAGATTCTTTTGGAAATACATTCAGCATACCCTGGTAACACAGGGAAAATTTTCTCACAATAATCGTTTGAAAAAATTCTATGTCATTTCATTTCACAAACAAAATAGAAAGAGTTGCCTTAAGGTACTCGTTGGAACCCTTATAGAAATGGTCTAAGATAATCGTTGAGAAAAGAGAAAAAGGTCCCTGATCAGACAGGCGCGGGTTTCTGTGGCGCGAAAAGTGGCGCGTTCCTGTGCTTGTGTGCTGCCATCTCGTTGCTAATCTCAGAGGCGTACTTCCGGTTTTCATGACGAGTCCGTGTGGTTATTTGTCGTCTGCAGAGCCCATCCAGTCCACGCACGATAAAAAGGTGCCTATCATAATCGACAGATTCGCTATTTTAACATAAATGATGTTCAGACGGTAAATATCTACCCCAATTTGTTTAAGAGCTGTTGTCTTATAGTCTGGCTAAGGCCTAAGGAGGGTGTCAGCTGAAACTTAGGCCAATAGGGTATGCGTAACGGTATGGACATGGTCCCGGGCATCTTGTCAATCTTGGGCCGTTGTCTCCGCCTACCCAGCCAAAGAATGATATATAAAATTTATAGGGTAGGGCATCTAGATGATTTGGGCAGGGTCATTTATTACCAGGTGGCTGTGTATAGGAGGGGGTGGGCTAGTTATTAAATATGGGGGGGGGGGGAGCGCATTTTGAAAAAGACCTCCAGAAATTTATAGATCTAGACATATGCGCCAAGATTCTCCCTGTCGGATGGTGAGGGCCGTGAGCTACGCCTGGAGCCCTGCCTTTATTATACCCCCCATACGATACTGTATAGCAAATGTACAGGATCGCCGTACGCCTACCATGGGGGCGTACGGGCGAAATATGCAGAGCAGGGGGCATACGGATAGAGGAGGGGGCATACGGAAAAGACCATGGGGCATACGGAAAAGTAGTGCCAAAACACAACCCTACTCCTGATATAAGCTAGCACTACAAAATATAGTTCCCCTCATTATTTAGGTCTCACATAGGGAAATCCCGGGTTCACTCAGTGCATCCTTACTGCAGAAGATCTCCGCGCTGAATACTACATGAGTTCTGGGTGGATAAAGTAGTTAGCTGTGCCCCGGAGGTATTGAGCAAAAAATCCCACGTATATCTTTAGGGGCAACCTCAATTTACGACATATAAAAAAAAACCTGCGCATCGACCACGAAAATCTGGAATGCTGGCCATAAATGTACAGACACCTGCATAAAACCTGCGCATCGATCACGAAAATCTGGAATGCTGGCCTTAAAGAATACTACATGAGTTCTAGGTGGATAAAATAGTTAGCAGTAAAAATTCATAACTGGTCCTGAGTAGATCTAGGTATTATAAATTCATATGATATAAAATAAAACATGATTATTGCAGTGATGTCCATTCATTTTTGGGCTTGTTTGGATTGGGTCTGAACTGAATTTATTCACTGCAAAAAATGCCAATTATGCAGGTGTCTGTACATTTATGGCCAGCATTCCAAATTTTCGTGATCGATGCGCAGGTTTTTTTTTATATGTCTTAAATCGAGGTTGCCCCTAAAGATATACGTGGGATTTTTTGCTCAATACCTCCGGGGCACAGCTAACTAATTTATCCACCCAGAACTCATGTAGTATTCAGTGCGGAGATCTTCTGCAGTAAGGATGCACTGAGTGACCCCGGGATTTCCCTATGTGAGACCTAAATAATGAGGGGAACTATATTTTCTACCATCCATGAATCCATGAGATAAGGTCCGAGATTTGCAACCGGAGAACAGTCTATGCAGACAAATTGCAGCTAGAAAATCGTCATTTTTATTTTTTTGTGGGGGGGGGTATAATAAAGCACAAACATAACTTTTGATTTGTCTGGTTCCGTTGTATGCTTCACTCGCGTATGAATATTGGGCAGCGTAGGCACGCGTGCTACGCACTTGTGCCTACGCTGCCCAATATTCATACGCTCGTGAAGCATACGGCGGCCCAGACGCATCAAACGTTATGTTTGTGTTTAGTACTCAGCGGTCTCAGTCTGTGAAAAAAAGACGGGAAAACGAATTTCTTTTTGGCAAAGAAGGGTCAAATCAGACATTTTTTTTTCTAATCTTGCTAATAGAACAATTTCAAGACTCACTTGTGGGAAAGACCACACTGGAACTGAAATCTGGTGAGTTTGGGCATAGAGATGGAGCCCCTGGCCCTGGTAGGTACATCACATGAAAATTAAGATAATGAGTTAGAGCTAAACCCCTGTGTCTTAGTTGTGCAGGAGAGTGCAAGGATTTCAAATCTTTTGGAATCATGTTGATATCTCAATTCGTTCTCACAGAATCGCAGAATAAGTATCTAGAAATTTGACATTTTTGTCCTAAGTATTCAGGCAATTTGTTGTGACCTTCTGGATCCCAATAATGGGCCAATTAGCCATAATAAATGAAGAAATGAAAGGGAGGTAAGTAAGTTTCAACTTAATTTAGATGACCTTTTCAGTCATCCACTTCAGAAATCTACAAAAATGTCTTGAAATGCACCAATTTCCCCGAAAAATTTTCATATAGGTAAAATAAGCCATGAAATACCAAAATAACTTCTTATATGTGTTCATTTATTCTTTGTTCTGTAAGAATATGCCAATTTCAGTGCAGTTTAATTTCCAGTGCAGCAATTTGTTGGGTCACAAAAAATGCATCACAAATGATGGACACTCCCAGAGGAGTGGTGCAGGCATTGATTGATGTACCTTTAAAATATAGAGTTGATTTGGCAAACTAAATTGTGGTGGGTCCCCCTAAAGTCACTACATGTTTAAGTATAGGGGTAGACCCCGGGGGTGTAGCCTGTGGACCACTAAATTCGACATGGTGTCATAG
This sequence comes from Acholoe squamosa, assembly GCA_949317995.1. NCBI lineage: Eukaryota > Metazoa > Annelida > Polychaeta > Phyllodocida > Polynoidae > Acholoe > Acholoe squamosa. The sequence continues at coordinate 30,861,844 of OX439049.1, read as the reverse complement.
CCATTTCTTAAAATCGACATGCGACATGAGCCTTAGTGACATAAGGCAAAAGCTGGTTTCTTAAATTTAACATGGGACACGACGGGTTCTCAGAGGTGACTGACATGGGACATGGGGCTTTAAGTGACATGGCCATTTCTTAAAATCGACATGTAAAATGGGGGACCCCCCATCCACACCCCTATAAGTCTATACTGACTTTCCAAAGCCTAAAATGTGTGAGAAACAGGCTCCTGTGCGTGACGGCGTGAGATGGCACCAAATGTGTGAGACCTTTGCCAAATGTGTCAGAGTTCAGAGATGCCACTTTTCCTTGTTTACCAGGAATTCCTGGTTTTGATTTCAAGATGTCTGTATTAGATTATGTTAAATTCCTGAGAAAATATGTCAAAAGTCCAGTTTTCCTGGTTTTTGTCGGCCAGAGAGTTGCATGAGAGCTGTATGCTGAACAAAATTAAAAGGACTCAGTCTAGTTGAAGCAAGTGGCACTCATACAAGATATATACTTTGGAATATGATAAGGGATGTGTTCGCACCAATGCAGATTCCAAACACCAGGTGGTAGCACTATAGAGAGTTTTCCAGATGGTGATCATCTTCCTCATAAGATTAGTATGAGTGCAGTAGAGACCATTTTCTTCTTTTTTTTTCAAATTATGATAGCACTTAAGTTTCTCCAATGGCTACCTTTTTTATCGTTTAGTCTTGTTCCCAAAGATATGCTCTAAATTTTTCATTTCAAAGGTTCATTTCATTATTGCTGTTGGTTCTGTTCCAGATGGATTTAGGCAGGAAGACGCTGAAAACTGACATACTCACAAGGACCAAAAAAAGAGAGGGTAGGTCATCTGTCAGGGTCATTTGCCTCTGGACAAGTACCATGACACCTTGTAAAACGTATCCTGGGGCGTATGGTACACCTTGCTTATACAGATCAGACAAAGGTCCTACCGTAATCTCCCGCGTATAAGGCGGGTCTTATACGGGGGGTTTTAGTTCTCATTGGATCCACAAGGGGGACACCAAGACCTTTCTTTTGATATCTTACATGTCCCCTTGGTCATAATAGGACGTAAGGGGGCCCAGGAGGGTCCGGGGTGGCCCAAGCTACGCATAGGTTTTTGAATTTTGAAAATTCATTCAGTAGAACCAAAGTTATGAATTTTTCATTTTTTTGGGAATTTTCCTAAACTCTAAGTGCGCCTTATACGCGGGCTGTGCCTTATAACCGGGAGATTACGGTATCCTAAGTTTATGTCACATCCATAAGCCTTTAGATGTACCTGGCCGTTGGGCCCACATTCTGTTCATAAGCTTTACCGGTATCATACCTGGGAGTCTATGGTGCGATATCTCTGTTGCCTTGATTTTTAGAGAGTGCAGTTTGAAAATGTTGATTTATTTTTCTGCATGAAAATGAGCACATCTTTACTTTATCATACCACCTTTGGACAGTGCTAACAGGTGAGGCAAACCAGGTGAAGCCGATATACCAAGCACAGCTAGAGACCATGAAGGAGGCTGAGGAACAGGAGCAGGAACGCAAAGATGAGTTGTTTGAACGCTGGCTACACTCACCTGAACGGACCAAGAAGTGGCGTACAAAACTGGCCAAGATGGAACGGGCTGAAGCTGCTAAAGAAGAGGTCTGACTCCCCACCCCCAACTCCCACTTCCCACCCCACACACCCCCTGTATAGACTACTTAGTTTAATACTGGTTTAATATTAAAATGGAAGTAGGTTGAGCATTAAAAAAGAAATAAAAGATACATAATAACTTTTAAAAGTCTGATTTAAAGTAGTATGAATCGAGAATGGATTGACCCTCTTTTCATGTGATACCTGGAATAAGAACAATGGCTGAAAAATGGTAGAAATATTTACAGTAAATACGATAATCCATTCTGATCTATAGACCCCATTTTGAAGCGGAATAATTTGCATTAAATCTTTATTTGTTTATTTTATGTTTTATTTTTTTTTCTTCAGGGACCCCTAACTGATATGTGGGTGCAGTGCGAAAACCCAAACTGTCTCAAGTGGCGCCGCCTCACAGCACAGCAAGGTACTAAGGTGGATGGGGGCGCCCCCTGGTTCTGTAGTATGAACCCTAACGCCAGCTATAGGGCATGCAGTGATCCCCAGGAAGACTTCATTCAGGTTAGGAGTGTGATCTGTCAATTCTACCTGCATTTATTTAAGAAAAGATGTGCTTTCAGACCAGCAAAATCTGCCCAAAAAGGTATAGGACTGAGAATGAATGAATGATTTTCTTTTTCATTTTGCTTCTTCTTTTTCAATATTTCTGTTTGGGAGAAAGTTGTAATTGTCAACACAGGTTCCATTTTTAGGGTGAAGCATTTGATGTGATAAATCCATATGCTGTGCTAAATCGTTGTAGAGATTCTTATTTGTATTCCTGTCTATATCAAATCACATTCATCTAGGTGGAGAGGATGGCCAAACGGCTCGGTATTAAATACATCGCAACTAGCCTCCTAGAGGGAACTGTGGTGTGGACCAAGATGCCAGGATTCTGTAGGTATGTCTCTTTGCAAAATTTACTCTGACATTCAAAAGCTTACAAAATCACTCCCTGTGCTCTCACTCACATGGCTGTTGCCAAAGCATGCAATTCTTTTTTTGCTTTATCGTGAACAAGTTCATCGATTCACGCGGTATTGTAGGATGGACTTGTACAGTAGTTAACTACCAGCTACTATAAAACCCGCGTATAAAACCCTGCATATAAGTTTCATACACTTGTTGCCTTATAATTATGATCAATTAAAAATATGGGTTAACCTCATACTCAAATTTTTTATTTGCAGGTGGCCAGGTTTGGTAACCACAGATTATAACTTTGGTGTGCATGTCTATGTGGATGCTGATGACGAGCCACTGTCTTACCATGTTGAGTGGCTGGGGGAAGTGCACACACACGGGTGGATGGCGGCTTCCCAGATAACCTTGTATGGCAGTGTCGACGAAGAAAAACAACTAGAAGAGGCTATGGCTCCAGATCCAACTCGAAAAGTAAATTGAACATTTTACTTTAAACCTTTATCAGTGAATGTGAATAATAACCTTTCTGGATACTTGCTGTAAGCATATATGTAAGTACAGGGATAAATATGAGTTTTGAGAATTTTAAGTTACTAGTTTCAGAATTTTCCTAGATCAACATGCTGGTAGATTTACACTACGTTCCTCTCTTGGATTAAAGTTTTGTAGCATTTTTCATTAGAGTTCTCTATGCATATATTCAGAATGTTTCATGCACCCTGCCATTTACCCTTGTTAAATTATATCTCTTATGAATACTGTAGAAGAGGAGGTATCACGAGAAGAAGCCTAATGACAAAGGTTGGCGTACGTCATTCCGTAAGCAGGGTGTGAAGTGTACTATAAAGACGGCTATTCAGGAGGCAGATGATTTGATGGAACTTTCCATACCTGACAGACTGGGCAAGGTTGTCTTTGGACGTGCAAGTTTTCAGCCCACAGTTGCTACAACAGATAACAGTAAGTTTTACTATTGTATTCTTATGTTACGTGTAGGCCAGACACTTGTTAATGTGGCTATAGTTTTGCAAACTGTAAGAGACATTTACGTCAGTATCCTGGTGTGAGTTATATTTATATGAGGTAGGATCTTGGAAATTTAGAAAAAAATAAAAATAAAAAAAAATTTCTTTATTTTTGTCCTCATGAAGCACGGCCAAGCGGTTCGCCAATACTATGTGACTAATAAACGTGTAAACCCAAAGTTTCAATTCCATCCTTCCTTTGTTCAACCCTTTGCCAATGATGCAATTTCAGATGTAGCAGAGAAGAAAAAGTTGGCTGTACCTAAACAAGCAAAACCTTCGACGGAACACATAAAGAAACAGGCCCCTAAATCAAAATCTAAGGTCACCCCTTCATCTTCCAAAGGTGAGTAAAAGCGAAAATACCGTCAAAATACTGTGAGTAATTATGCCTCAAGCAAAATCAAAAGTGGATTTGAAGTAACTTAATGTGATACTCTCAATAAGTTACGTCATCAATCTATGGTTGTACAGTAGATGAATAATTCAATCAGGTTTTGATGTGGTATTTAGACTTGATGAAGTACATGAAGCATAGAAATTTCAATATAGATACATACTGATATATGTGTATATATATATATATATATATATATATATATATATATATATATATATATATATAACCTCTATTTGCATATATATATATATATATATATATATATATATATATATATATATATAACCTCTATTTGCATATATATATATATATATATATATATAACCTCTATTTGCATATATATATATATATATATATATATATATATATATATATATATATATATATATATATATATATATGCAAATAGAGGTTTGGCACTGGTTTGTTGATTCACGTAAGTAGTATATGGACATGGAGGTTTCACACTGGTCTGTTGGTTCAGATAAGTAGTATATGGACATGGAGGTTTCACACTGGTCTGTTGGTTCAGATAAGTAGTATATGGACATGGAGGTTTCACACTGGTCTGTTGGTTCAGACAAGTAGCATATGGAGATGGCAGTTTCACACTGGTCTGTTGGTTCAGATAAGTAGCATATGGAGATGGCAGTTTCACACTGGTCTGTTGGTTCAGACAAGTAGCATATGGAGATGGCAGTTTCACACTGGTCTGTTGGTCCAGATAAGCAGTATATGGACATGGAGGTTTCACACTAGTCTGTTGGTTCAGACAAGTAGTATATGGAGATGGAGGTTTCACACTGGTCTGTTGGTTCAGATAAGTAGCATATGGAGATGGCAGTTTCACACTGGTCTGTTGGTTCAGATAAGTAGTATATGGACATGGAGGTTTCACACTGGTCTGTTGGTTCAGACAAGTAGCATATGGAGATGGCAGTTTCACACTGGTCTGTTGGTTCAGACAAGTAGTATATGGAGATGGCAGTTTCACACTGGTCTGTTGGTTCAGATAAGTAGTATATGGAGATGGAGGTTTCACACTGGTCTGTTGGTTCAGACAAGTAGCATATGGAGATGGCAGTTTCACACTGGTCTGTTGGTTCAGACAAGTAGTATATGGAGATGGCAGTTTCACACTGATCTTTTGATGCATATAAGTACCACAAAATATTGTACTGAAAAGCAAGGCAGGTATGCAGTGAACTACAATAAAAAGAAATATGGAGATGAAGGATTCACACTGGTCTGTTGATTCAGACAAGTAGTATATGGAGATGGAGGTTTCACACTGGTCTGTTGATTCACATAAGTAGTATATGGCGATAGAGGTTTCACACTGGTCTCCCCCCTGTGGAGTGGGGACCTTCATATGAGTGCATGAAGGAGCAGAATAACTTCATCGGGAGTCCATGAAGGAGTAGTCCCCTTCCATACTGACCGTGGACATACCGAATTCGTAAAAGGCTCGGGGTTCCTTGTGAGATGAGGTGAACATCTAAGCAGCTGGTGTCCATATGCGTGGGCCCGGCATACATGCTTGTCTTTTTTCATGGGTTCCCCCCTCAGTGAACCATGTCTGAGTGACCAAACAAATAAAAGAACATTTTCTATCCTTTGAAAAGAGTAGGGGAATGAAACCCCAGTAGTGGTTTTCCCCCTTAGTCCTCATAGATTTGATAATTCATCTCATAGATTCAGTAATCCATGCGGTCACCGCTGTGATGGTCAAGCAGCTTTTAAATAGCTTTCCAGACTGAGAAAGAAAGGACTTCATGTCCGTAAACCAATGAGGCAGTCCCATGAGTTGTAAGAGCCTTAGGATTAAACAAATCAATCAAGCTGTCACACTGGTCTGTTTATTGAGATAAGTAGTATATGGAGGTTTCACACTGGTCTGTTGATTGAGATCAGTAGTATATGGAGATGGAGGTTTCACACTGGCCTGGTTGGTTGATTAAGTTAATTAGTATATGGAAATAGAGGTTTCACACTGGTCTTTTGGTAATATTGTATCTGCCAATAGAGGTTTGCAATGGCCTCAATTTGCTTCTTCTGGTAAGTAGTATATGGGAATAGAGGTTTCACACTGGCCCCTATCAAACTTAACTGTTTCACCTAATAGTTTCTACTGAGGCACCCAAAGTAGCACCACCGAGTCCGCAACCGTCAGTGACTGGTGGGGAGGCCGTCAGGAGGCAGCTCAATGGGGAGACAGCCATGATCAACTGCAGCAACAAGGAGGAAAAGTTCACTATTGATGTTCAGGTCAGTGTGGTGGAAGAAACAGTTGTCCCATATCAGATTTTAAAGTGACGCTGCTGACAAAACATTACCATTCTTCAAGCATCCATAGAAACCATCAAAATCATTTGTGGAGCAAAAATAAAGTATTTTATTATCATTCACAATTCAGTAGAAAACAGGTGAGAAAATTGTTTTTTTTTTACAGGAAATTCTACTAGAATAGTACCTTGTGTATCAGAAACAAGCCGCGCACAAGACACACCCTGCCTTGCTGCCAGACCTGTAAGGCACAAGTGGCGGTTGATGTTGACCAGTTTAGTGCTGATGTACTTGTGCCCTCTTGTTTTAAAAGGTTGTATATGGTTGTCTACGATACAGTAAACTGTGCCTTATACATGAGGTCCTAGAAGTAGTAGCATTTAACTTCGCCTTTGTCATTTCCCTATGATCATCTTGAATATTGATTTGCAGATGTACAAGAAAAATGAGAAGGCCTTTGAACATGATGTACGTCGGTTCATGATCCGTAACAAGCGACCCATCCGGGAAGAACTACCAGTATGGAAGGGTGTTCCTGTCAACCTCTTCCAACTCTTCCTGGCTGTCTATGACCGAGGAGGTTATTCAGAGGTACGTCATTGTCCTCAATAAGAATGCTTTCCTTGCTCCATATGTAATCAACTCTTTAAGATAAAAAAATAGAGTGTTACATTGAGTCATCCTTATGGTAGTTCTTCTTCACAATAGAACATGTAATTTAAACATAGCACAGAGATGCCACTTTTCCTAATTTTTTAGGAATTCCGAATTTTGGAATTCATTTCCTGTAGGCATTTCCTACTGGGAGTTCCGAAAATTAGGATGATTTCCGAATTTTCATTGACCAGTGAGTGGCATCCCTGATAGCAATACGAAGCCTGTAAAGGGTTCCGTGGTATAATTTATTTGCATATATGCCTGTCTCTTAAGGTGATTGACAACCGACAGTTCCAGCAGATATTTAGAGAAGTGACTGGCACGAGCCTTACTACAGGGAGCACCACCGTAAAGCTTTTCTATGAAAGGTAAACTTAAATGTTTAGGTGGTGAAAGTGTTATTTTTAAACATGTTTTTTCTGCGCCCAGAAAAAAAAAACTTTTTTAACCTAGATAAAAACGTTTTTCTAGAACATCAAAATAACGTGTGTGTTTTTAAAAGTTATATTTTGACATGTTTTTACATAAAAAAAACAACGTTTGTCACACTTTGGAACGTAATCAAACGTTTTTTTTTTTCCAACTGGGATGCTTTATGTTCATATACCTGGAGATAAAGCATTTACATGAGTAGACTGTACCTCAAACTTCATTTGTTGTTTGTATTGGTTCAATTGCACCAGTACAGCCCCATCGACTAACTAACCGGTGCTGCATTATTGCATCATGCCACCGATTTGGGTCTGCATAATGCATGAATACATGACACCTGTTTCATGCACCGTGACTATCAAAGGTTGATGTAGCACTTCCTCAAAACATGTCAGTGTCCCAAAATTTTCAATGATATAATGCAGGTCCTTTTTCATGTATATTTGCTAATCAATCTCCATGTCTATGTCACCCGGAGGGTCATGTAGTTATTAAATTAGAACGTGTGTTGTTTCAGAAACCTCTACCCTTATGAACTCTATATCAACAACAAGGACTACAGTCACTGCTTTGAAACACAAAACCAAGAACCATCAGCTGCCCAAGGTAAAAGTGAGGACAAATTAGCAGCCAATGGAAAGAAGAGACGCAAACGAAGACAAATACCAACTGACAGCATCAGTGTATTTGAAGAACAGGCAATGCCAAAAGGGGACAAAAGTCAGGCGGTACCCATCATATCAACTAGCTCTACACATAGCGACAATTATCTTAGTGGTAAATAACAAAATGTCCTCATGTGCCATTGTCTAAAGATCTAGGGTTAGTGACAACTTATGGTATCCTGAATTGACTCAGAAATTGCTCCAAAATATGTGTAGAAAAATGTAATTTGAGTTATAATTCCTAGGCCCTATTCTGTTTTTCCAATGCAATTCCTGTAATTTCCTATAAGTAAATGAAATGCCTCTCTGGTCTGGGGAATATTGAAAGATGATCTTGTATCCAATCACATACTTCTTTTTCGACAAACCCTTTTTCACCTTTTGATGTAGAGGGTCACATGTCGCAGCATCTCCAACCCCCATGTACCCCGCCCAATGGCGTGGAACCTGAGCTACTCTGTGCACCGCCAAGGGTAAGACAAGATGAGGAGAGACATTCAGCTCCTGTCATGTATCATGGAGTTAGTGCTATGTCCCCCATGCACAGCTCACAGGAGGTACCAACCGTCTCCGGCGATGAGGATGGTTTTCACAATGAAGGTAATTGTGTTTCGATAAGTTGCTCTTTAGATTACTCTCTGCTATGTAATGTTTGGCTATGAAACATGTCTCATCTCACGACTGGATTTATCTATACGCTGGATATTCCAGCCTAGCTGAAGTTTAGATATTGATAATTCAATTGCCAAATGGCTATTGCTCTAGGTGTTTGAATTCGAAGAGTTTTTTTTTGTGATATTGAGTGGTCTTTGTGTACCTAGTTGTAGAAATCTTCTACTTCCACCTCCATTGCCCCCCTGATGTATGGTTTATGGGGACAGTTTCCAGGGTTGGAGTGACAAAATACATTGTAAGGAAAAACTCAATAATTTGAGGAACATAAGTAAAACATTTTTTTCCCCATAACGATGTACATTCAGGCATGGCTGACTATGAGCTGAAGGAGATCGACAATATGCTCAGCCAACTTGACTCATTCAGCACAGGCTTCTACAGCACCAACGACTGCTGCTCCTACTTTGGAGGTGAATATCTTCCTACATCTCAAGGATTTCCTACAATTCTCAGCTCAAAAGTTGGTTCTTACGATTTTGCCAGGTCATTTTCCGCTTTTTTCTTCTCTCTCTTACTTTTTTTTTTTGTCGGGTGGGATGGAATTTCTTTCTCTTGAAGTAGCATCAAACAGATATCAAAGGAGTTTCTTGCTTTTAGACTTAAATTTAGGTGCGTGCCCCACCCCCCCCCCCCGCTACTTTTTTTTTTCCTGAGAAGGTGGTAAATAATGCCGGCTATTGGTTCCAACATTGGGACTCCACTTACGTGAATGTTTGTGGTTGTCTGGAAAGTCCCAGGATCATGCCTGTTTCACCAACCATTAAGATATGTGCTGTTTAAATCACGATATACCAACTGTGCGCTGTTGTAGGTGAGAAGGTGGAACACCCGCTGTCTGACGGCAGTGTCCAGGCCTGGTCTCATCATTTCCGTGAGGCTGACTCAGCATCTGCAATTGGACAGCCTGCCATGCCCTGTAAGATTATCTTACGTTCTTAAAACTTCTTAGTTACAATTTGTCTGTTTGATATAAATAGCAGAATAAGCATCCTATGTAGATGTTCTTGCAATTCTATATATTTGATCCATCATGACATTTCAACTATTTCAACAGTAGCATAGTATAACAGTTCCAAGCGACAAAGAAAGAGATGTAGCATTTTAGAACATTGTTAGTTTTTGTAAGACTCAAGTATTGTCTTGTGTTATCCCAGCTAGCACTACTCGTGTATTTTACGTCATTCTTACGTGATGTCTTTTTACGTAAAAAAAGACATCATTTGCATGAGTTGTGCTAGCAGGGATAGCACTTAACCCTTACTTTCAATGATTTTAATGTTGTAGGACATCCAAACATTGTTCCTATTGGATTATAACACTACAGTGCCTTTTTGTGTGTGTTTCTATACAGTAGAAGGGGCGCAGGTCGTTCCCGAGGTGGAAGAGGAACTGTACTACATTGAACTCTAAATCATGCACTGGAGGAAAAGAGAGTAGTCCAAAAGACTTGTTTAAGATTTAACTTATTACAATTTATGAACATATTTCTCTTTTATTCAACGACTTTTTTGTCCTCACAAAGTGGGATATTTTGTGGTTATTAAGCCATCAAGTGTGGTACACCTACAGATTGTTCCTTTGTTGTCATGATGCACCAAAGTAGTGCTGGTGCGACACCACATCGGTGCATCCGACTAACCCTTCAGAGGTGTATTAACCCACCCTTGTTAGCATGATGTATGAATTCGGACCTGGCAGGTAGACGTGTTGGGGTTGCATTTATACATCATGACAACCAAATCAGGCACTATGCAGTCTTAAAGATAATTGTAATAAAACCATTTCAGGGATTTTGATAGGAATTTTTCCAGTGGGCCAATGGCGCATCTAATAGCCAAAAAAATGCGCAATTTTGCAGATCAATGGGCCATTATGTACTTTATAGCCAGGATCCAAAATATATAGGTACCTTCAAAGAGTTTATAAGCAGTACTTTTTTGTAGTTATGTAGAGATGCCAAGTGTTTTTGACTCCATTACATCCATTAGTTATGATTTTAAATTATGCCTTTTAGGGACTTTTGATTTGTGAATGTATCTTTTTTAGAACAGATTTAACTATTGATCTAAAGACATATTAGACAAATCAGAGTAGCAGAATGATACTATATCAACGTGCCAATGCACCAGTAAATTATATATCAAGTTTGACGATATTTACTAGTACAAACATACAAAAGTTGCAGCAGTATGCATACAGTAAGTTATATAAACTATACCTGGATCAAATAAATTTATGGTAGGGGTCATATCTAAAGATATTTTTATAACTCTGTAAATTATCAAGATCCATTGTTTGGGGCCAGTGGGTCTCCAAGACTTCCATAAACATACCGGTAAGTCTACTATATAACCTTCTGACAAAATGTATATTTCTGATGGGTTCTTATTCTTAAGATTTTCAGTAAATATAACTGACAATCATAACTCTGGTTCTACCCTGGTAGTAGGAATATCTGAGAAATTTGTTCACTTGTGGAAATGTCTGAATATCAGAAATGTACTAGGCATTCATCACAGCAGTAGAACGTATTAATATGTCCATGAGTGTCACGTCAATCAGCCAATCAGCAAATACTATGTTCTATTTTACTTACTGTGTTCCTAAGAAATAAATTCTGGAACTCTTAGAGCTATATAGATCAAGATGAGAAGTACATGGCTGTGTCCGTCATGATCTTAGCTTTAGAACGGTATATAACACTACCATTTATTCTATACCTGTCAGCCAAGTCATTTTGTAAAATAATTAGAAATCTTGTCAATGATGTAAATGCGCCAATGGCGCATTTTATTGAGTATTTTATGCGCCATTTAAGTTTTAAATGCGCAACATGCGCGATGCGCGGCCCTTTCAAAATCCCTGGCCATTTAACATACTTATATACATGTATGGGTATTCAGTTGGCCAGAAAAATAAGAAAATTTAAGAGTGGAATGGAAAACCTATATAATATGATAAATGTGTCAGATATGAACTATAGAATAGATCAAAAGTAACCCACTTGGCGAAAAACGTATTTTTAACGTATGCAAAATTTCTTACTTTTTAAGTTTGGGCAAAACCAAATTAAAACATTTGTTTTTTCAACCAAAAAAAAACGTTTGTAAATTACATTTTTAAAACGTTAAAACGTTTTTTTAACTTAAAAAACGTTTTATTTAATGTTAAAAAAAGTTTTTTTCAGTACATGTTTTTGGCCGTTTAAAAAAAACGTTTGGCAAACTTATAAACCAAATAAAAACATTATCTTAATGTTAAAAAACGTTTTATGCCAAGTGGGAAGTTAAGTCATTTAAGAACATTAGTACTGTTCTGAATTAAAATTCATATATTTACCATTGTGACCTGGTTGCACTTCCCGCATTCCATAAAGATGGGATTTATCTCCCTTTAAAAATAAGAGACATGATACTGTGTGCAAATACAGTGCTGTCAAGATGGAGGTCTATGGAAAATTGAAGTGATTGCTATACTTTACTAGATAACGATGAATTCTAGAGCTCAGTATCATTAAATGATTTAATAGAACAAGTTGTGAGATGAAAAAAAAATTGAGTTAAATCAAAAGTTATCAATTTTGAATTTACATGTATGATAATAAACGTTTTCTGTCCTGCAATGCTCTTGTGTCTTTATACCTCTTTCATCCCTTTGGGCCACACTTTCTTTTTTGGGGTTCCTTGCCTGTACAGAAGAAAACTACAAAATCTGTGTAATGATAAAAAAAAAAGAAGATTAATGACAAAACATGATACATATTGGATCCCGTTTAGGTCTGAAAAATATCATATAAGAAAAATATCCAGATTCTTTTTTTTTTACATTAAAGTTTTCCATCATAAATAGCATTTTTTAACCTAGAAGTAAAAAGATTGTCCGATAAAAAGTGTTTTTTTTTGTGTACTTTTTTTTCGCCAAGTGCATCAACTCTCCCACTGATCTAATATCAGGTGAAAGGTAAAAACCATCATTTGGCATCTGTACTCCTTGTGTAAATAGTTACATAGTTTGCCACAAGATGACAGGATAGTATAGGTATGAGAAACTACGTAGGGCCGAAAGGCAATATGTATTGGAGTGACCCATCTGAGGAGAGCTCCCCGGGCCAGCTCTAAGAGAAAAATCCTATCTAATCAATTATGACAAAGTCCTTGGTCAATCAAAATCTCATAGTGAGACACACTGAATGTCTTTTATCCAGGGATGAAAGAGTTCAAGGTTTTCCTTGTTTTCAAGGTTTTTTTTCACTCACCTAAGAAAAATAAGTTTTCTTGAAAATCCTCTGAAAACAGGATAAAGGAGTCACAAATTACCTCCAGAGGTTGCATACATGCACACAGTCAGGTCCCACAACACTGCATACAGTGGCAGCATGCCAGTTTTTAGTTCAAGGTTTTCAAGGATTCTCAAGTTTTTCCTTGAAAACTTTCCCCTCTTTATTGGTGTTTGTTCCACTCTTCAGTGTAGTCTTAACAGCAAGCTATAGTTCCTATGCTAGAAGAGTGTCGGATAGTATACCCCTTTTCTGCACGTTATGATTTCACCATGTAACTATATTGGTCATTTATTCCCTGCACCCTTTGACCTATCTCTATACATAACATTGTAATTGGTCCCTAGGTCATGTTGCGCAAAGGCACCACTACCAGTAGATCAGGTGGTGCATATTTTGGGTATGCTATCCAAACAAGACCTTGGAAAACAGCTATATGACATTCTGAAGGGATCCTAGGACATACTCTGCAAAAAGGCCATAATGTGCACATTTTGGGTATAGTATCCGAACAACATCTTGAAAAACAGCGTTTCCTGTTATTTGAGCACAGACTACACCCTTATAAAACACCTACTGCCTCCTCCCCCCAAACCACACAAACCCTGTAACACACTTATCGATGGGACTGGAGGGCATATACAGTGCATTTAAAGTTGTTTCCTTTTTCAAGGTTTTTTGTCATTGTTGACTTTCATCCCTGTTTATCTCATAATGGCATATTGTAAAAAGTGTAAGCCTATTGGTAGTCAGGATGCATGAATGCAGGATGGTCTAGGGATCATGGGACCCCATATCCGGGGGGGGGGGGATATTGCAACACCAGTCTACAACTTATCAATGGAGCAACCAGTGGGTGACATAAATGCCTGTGGGTGGGACAAATTTCAAGACTTTTGACGAGAGGGTCAATTCTTTCAATGGTCAGGAACATTCGGAAAAGGTTGGGGTATAAAACATTTGCAAACAATACGTTTTTCTTATGTTGAAAAACGTTTTTAATGTATTTCCGAATGTTTCTTAAATCTGAAAATTATTTTTTTATTTAATATTTTTAACTATGTTCAAAAAACGTTTTAAACGTACTTTCAATGTGACAAAAATATTTAGTTTTACTGGCTGTGAGATATGGGGCCTGACGAAGGGAAATAAGGTGGGGAAACTAGAATCAATACACCTAAGGTACTTAAAATCTATGTTGAATGTTAGAAAACGGACAACAGCTGCAGTATATGCAGATACTGGGAGGGTACCTCTAAAAGTGCAATGGGAAATTTGAGCACTCAGGTACTGGGAAAGAATTGTAAACCTCCAGGAGTCACACGTTTTACATAAATGTTATAAGAAACTAACTTTGCTTGAAATTGCTGGTCAGAAATTAATTGGTGTAGTAATGTTAAAGAACTGTTGAACTCAATGGGTGAGCGATATACTCAGCTCTGGGTTAAACAGGCAACTTGTGATGACCCTAAAGCTATAACTGCTGTAACTGGACTGATAAATAGGAAGTATATAGAAAAAACAATGAATGAAATAACATCAGCTGGTGAAGGGAAAAAGACTAAGAACATACAAAATATTCAAAACTGAGTTCAGGCTTGAAAGTTACCTATTCTGTATTCCTAACCAAGCCCACCGAACAGCACTAGCTCGGTTCAGACTCAGCTCTCATAACCATGGTATATAAACAGGAAGGCATTGTAGGCCTAAAAAAAAACCTGTGTCTGATTGAATTTGTCTATATTGTTCTTGTGGCCATGTAGATGATGAAGCACATTTTCTCATCCAGTGTGACTTCCATAGTGTATCAAGATGATTGTTTGACAATGTTATGAATGAAAAAAATCAAAACTATCGAGAATTGGATGATGTAAAGAAATTCGTTTCTGCTATGAACACTACTGATGCTGATGTCAGCAAAGCTCTTGCTAAGTTTATATACAATGCATTTAGACAGAGACAGCAACCCTAGTTGCTGTAAGAGCTGTGTCTTCTAAGAATGTACGCTAGCTGTGTATATTTATGTAGGCATTACTGTAACAAAGAGTGGGTATGTGTGCCAGTTGTGTATAGAGATGGAGAGTGAGAGAAAGAGAGAGTGAGTGTGCATGTGTGTGTGTGTGGTGTGTGTGAGGGAGACTTATAGTCATAGAGTACAGTAGTGGACATATATTCATGCTATGTTATGTAGAGAAACATTTATGTATGACACATAGGTCAGTAATTGCCTCTTTTTTGCTGTCAATAAAATATTATTATTATTATTATTATTATTATTATTATTATTATTATTATTATTATTATTATTATTATTATTATTATTATTATTTATTCAACTTTTTTTTTTCCCAAGCTAATAAAAACGTTTTTTAGTTACATTAGTTCTACGTCAAAATTGCGTTTTAAACAAAAACTTTTTTCAAAGAACGTAAATAAAGTTGTTTGTGTGTGTGTGTGTGGGTGTGGGTGTGGGTGTGGGTGTGTGTGTGTGTGTGGGTGTGTGTGTGCGTGTGTTTCTGCCAAGAACTGGGGACTCAGACACGGAAAAGTACCCATGAACTGGGGACCTGAAAATTAACTGGGGACTTGACCAAGTCCCCAATTAATTGAAGCCTGATTTTGACTAGAAATACCTTAGTCATACCTAAAAATTCGTTTTTGGAAAAGACCTCAATTCTTGGCAAAAATACAGAGGTTTCTGCACTCACACACTCTACATATGTTGGAACCTACACACACATTAGTTCTGCGCATGTGCAGGTCTTCTCATCAATATTCATGATGTCTGGAATTTAACCTGTAACTGAGGACTCACACACACCACCACTACGTGCATCCTGACAAACGTCATACACTCTCCAACAGTTGTTGGTTCAGGCTATTGTAGTCTGACAGCCATGAGTTGTGGTTGAGAGTGCAGATTTGGAGGGAGCTCACATGACAACCGGCGGGTATCCCCCGGGTCCCCAGTTACAATGTTATCTAACCTTTTAGAGGTGTGTGTCATGTTAGTCCCCACTTGTGGGTTTATGTGTGTAGACCCTCAGGTCCCTAGTTACAATGCTATCTAACCCTTTAGAGATGTGTCGGGTTAGTCCCCACTTGTGAGTGGATGTGTGTAAACTCCAAGCTTCCCAGTTACAATGTTAACTTACTCTTTTGACATGTGTGTCACTTCAGTCCCTACTTGTGGGTATATGCATGTAGACCCCCAGGTCCCCAGTTACAATGCTATCTAATCCTTTAGAGATGTGTGTCGGGTTAGTCCCCACTTGTAGGTTTATGTTAGTCATCCCGCGTTACAATGCTATCTAACCCTTTAGAGATGTGTGTCCATCAGTCCCCATTTGTGGGTGAATGTGTGTAGACCCCCAGGTCCCCAGTTACAATGTTATCTGACCCTTTAGAGATGTGTGTTGTGTTAGTTCCCACTTGTGGCTGTATCCCCCAGGTCCCCAGTTACAATGTTATCAAACCTTTTAGAGATGTGTGTCATGTTAGTCACCACTTGTGGGTGGGTGTTGGGCATCCCCCAGGTCCCCAGTTACAATTTACGGATGTGTGTTGTGTTCGTCCCCACTTGTGGGTTTATGTGTGTAGACCCCCAGGTCCCCAGTTACAATGCTGTCTAACCCTTTAGAGATGTGTCGGGTTAGTCCCCACTTGTGGGTGGATGTGTGTAGACCCCCAGGTCCCCAGTTACAATGTTATCTAACCTTTTAGAAATGTGTGTCGTATTAGTCCCCACTTGTGGGTGGGTGTTGGTCAACCCTCAGGTCCCCAGTTACAATGTTATCTAACCATTTACGGATGTGTGTTGCGTTAGTCCCCACTTGTGGGTTTATGTGTGTAGACCCCAAGCTTGCCAGGTACAAAGTTATCTAACTCTTTTGACATGTGTGTCACTTCAGTCCCCACTTGTGGGTATATGCATGTAGACCCCAGGTCCCCAGTTACAATGCTATCTAACCCTTTAGAGATGTGTGTCGGGTTAGTCCCCACTTGTAGGTGTATGTTAGTCGTCCCGCGTTACAATGCTATCTAACCCTTTAGAGATGTGTGTCCATCAGTCCCCATTTGTGGGTGAATGTGTGTAGACCCCCAGGTCCCCAATTACAATGTTATCTAACCCTTTAGAGATGTGTGTTGTGTTAGTCCCCACTTGTGGCTGTATCCCCCAGGTCCCCAGTTACAATGTTATCAAACCTTTTAGAGATGTGTGTCATGTTAGTCACCACTTGTGGGTGGGTGTTGGGCATCCCCCAGGTCCCCAGTTACAATTTACGGATGTGTGTTGTGTTCGTCCCCACTTGTGGGTTTATGTGTGTAGACCCCCAGGTCCCCAGTTACAATGTTATCTAACCATTTACGGATGTGTGTTGCGTTAGTCCCCACTTGTGGGTTTATGTGTGTAGACCCCAAGCTTGCCAGGTACAAAGTTATCTAACTCTCTTGACATGTGTGTCACTTCAGTCCCCACTTGTGGGTATATGCATGTAGACCCCCAGGTCCCCAGTTACAATGCTATCTAACCCTTTAGAGATGTGTGTCGGGTTAGTCCCCACTTGTAGGTGTATGTTAGTCATCCCGCGTTACAATGCTATCTAACCCTTTAGAGATGTGTGTCCATCAGTCCCCATTTGTGGGTGAATGTGTGTAGACCCCCAGGTCCCCAGTTACAATGTTGTCTAACCCTTTAGAGATGTGTGTTGTGTTAGTCCCCACTTGTGGCTGTATCCCCCAGGTCCCCAGTTACAATGTTATCAAACCTTTTAGAGATGTGTGTCATGTTAGTCACCACTTGTGGGTGGGTGTTGGGCATCCCCCAGGTCCCCAGTTACAATTTATGGATGTGTGTTGTGTTCGTCCCCACTTGTGGGTTTATGTGTGTAGACCCCCAGGTCCCCAGTTACAATGCTATCTAACCCTTTAGAGATGTGTCGGGTTAGTCCCCACTTGTGGGTGGATGTGTGTAGACCCCCAGGTCCCCAGTTACAATGTAATCTAACCTTTTAGAAATGTGTGTCATATTAGTCCCCACTTGTGGGTGGGTGTTGGTCAGCCCCCAGGTCCCCAGTTACGATGTTATCTAACCATTTACGGATGTGTGTTGCGTTAGTCCCCACTTGTGGGTTTATGTGTGTAGACCCCAAGCTTGCCAGGTACAATGTTATCTAACTCTTTTGACATGTGTGTCACTTCAGTCCCCACTTGTGAGTATATGCATGTAGACCCCCAAGTCCCCAGTTACAATGCTATCTAACCCTTTAGAGATGTTTGTCGGGTTAGTCCCCACTTGTAGGTGTATGTTAGTCGTCCCGCGTTACAATGTTTTCCAACCCTTTAGAGATGTGTGTCCATCAGTCCCCATTTGTGGGTGTATGATTGTTGTCCCTCAGGTCCCCAGTTACAATGCTATCTAACCCTTTAGAGATGTGTGTTGTGTTAGTCCCCATTTGTGGGTGTATGATTGTAGTAAGTGAGAACCTCAGAGAGATGTCAGAATAATGTAGGTGGTAATTTGATGTAGTAAGTAGGGACCTCAGCAGTTTAACATACACACACTTTAATGGGGACTAATGGTCATGCACATATCTTGATGGTTATGACAAAACTTTTTTATAGGTCACTGACAAATATCTACAACACAAGAGGCTTATGGAAGGTACAGTACATTTTTGCAAAATCATTTTTACAATTAAGAAGGTTTAGACTGTGATATGAGTACTATTTGTAATGGCTCAGGTAATTTTGTGGGTACCCCTGATAAATAAGCATAAAGTTGTTGATATTACAGTAAAACTTGGTTACAACGAACTAGTTGTTACAGGCTCAAAAAATTCGTTATAACCAAATTTCGTTGTAAGTAAGTTCAGCCCTTTGGAAAGGTTTAAGGACATCTACCCCCCCCCCATCACCTGTACCAGTGGCTGAGATCTAAGAGGTGTTTAGGCCTGTTTAAGGACATCTACCCCCCCCCATCACCTGTACCAGTGGCTGAGATCTAAGAGGTGTTTAGGCCTGTTTAAGGACATCTACCCCCCCCATCACCTGTACCAGTGGCTGAGATCTAAGAGGTGTTTAGGCCTGTTTAAGGACATCTACCCCCCCCCCCATCACCTGTAGCAGTGGCCGAGATCTAAGAGGTGTTAAGGCCTGTTTAAGGACATCTACCCCCCCCCACTTCACCCTGTCACCTGTACCAGTGGCCGAGATCTAAGAGGTGTTAAGGCCTGTTTAAGGACATCTACCCCCCTTCACCCTGTCACCTGTACCAGTGGCTAAGATCTAAGAGGTGTTAGAGCCTGTTTAAGGACATCTACCCCCCCCCCCATCACCTGTAGCAGTGGCTGAGATCTAAGAGGTGTTAAAGCCTGTTTAAGGACATCTACCCAAACCCCCATCACCTGTAGCAGTGGCCGAGATCTAAAAGGTGTTAAGGCCTGTTTAAGGACATCTATACCTAATCTGGGGACATGAACACAAGTTATATTGATATAAATAAATCATTTAGTGCATATTTTCCCAATTTGGGGGTCAAAATTAATTCGTTATAAACAGGTTTATGGCTAAAGTACTTTGTTATAACCAAGTTTTTCTACTATAGAAATGTATAAGAGAGGTTTGTGACTAAGCATTTTTGTTTGTTATATCCAAATTTCGTTATAAGGGAGTTTGTTATAACCAAGTTTCACTGTAATATTAAATTTTTCAGGTTAAAAAATTATTTTGCCAAAATGCCTGTCATTGGATAATAATTCGATAGTGCACCTGCTCTACTGATTTGAATTTTATCCCATGATTCAGCCTAAAATATACAAAGGACCTAGCTATGAAACAGATGATGATGACAATGAAATAGATAACTCAGATGATGACAATGGAACAGATAACTCAGATGATGACAAAGACTATATCCCCCCAAAAACATCTGACAAATCCTGTGTGTCAGACTCAGACAATGAGTGAAATTCTAGGGACCTGGCCCCAGTTCATAAAGATTTCACAAGCTAGTTCTTTTCAAGCTAATTATAAATAGCTTCGCCAAGCCACTTCTCAAAATAAGGTTCACAAAGAAAATCCCCCTAGTTACGGAAGTAGCTTGGCCAAGCTCATTTTTAAATGGTTTAAGCTAGTTATTTGCCTATAAATCGACTTTCCAAGCTAGATCTGAGAATTAGCTTGGACCTGGTTGATATTGAGTAAAATTTCAGCATATTCGTTTTCATAAATTTCTTTGACATTTTATTGTCCACTGAACATAATTCTACCCAGAAATAGACGAGGAGCCCACATCTGAACATTATTTTTACATAGAGAGAAGATAAACATGCGAAGCTAATTCTCAAACCACCTCATGGAGGTGGCTTGGAAAAACTGGCTTAGAAATTAGCTTAGATTGAATTAGCTTGTCTTGTGAACTCAAAATTGCGAAACTAGCTTGAAATCTAAGCCAATTCCAGTTCAAGCTATTTAAAACTAGCTTGGGATTTCCTTATGAACCAGGGCCTGGCCTTCTTCAAGGGAATTAGTGACACAAGATGAAATGGAAGTTGAAAATGTAGATGACAAAGTCCCGGTATCAAAAGTTCAGACAGAGACAGTATCAGACGCTGAGTCAGAAGTATTTGTGAGAAAGAGAGCACTCACTGACATAGCGATGTATGATGAAATGGAAGTTGAAAATCCAGATGACAAAGTCCCAGGATCAAAAGTTCAGACAGAGGCAGTATCAGACACTGAGTCAGAAGTAGTTGCCGAAAAGAGAGCACTCACTATTCAACAAACCCAGACCAAAGATAATAAACAGCGATGGGATAAATGGCATGCATGTGCATACTGCAGTATTCAGTATACAAAGATAGCTCGACACCTGGAGCAAAAGCACAGTGACGAAAAAGAAGTAAACAACGCATTGAGACTCCCTAAGAGATCAAAGGAACGTCAACAAGCATGGGCTAGAATTTGTAACAGGGGGGACTACGAACATAACTTCAAAGTTTTGAAGAACAATGACGGTGGGATAATACCAAAATACAGAGTTAGTATACGTGAGGAGGGACCTAAAAGGAACACTAACAAAAAGTCCACAGACTATGTGCCCTGTCCTCAGTGCAAGGGTTTATACAATGGTAGAGAGCTGTGGCAGCACAAAAAACGTTGTTCTGAGAAACAGGAAAATGATGACTCTGAATCTTCCTTGGGCCAGGGGAGAACTCTTCTCCCACTGCCTGAAGGCATTTCACAGGAGTTCTTCAAGACAGTTCTCTCTAGAACGAGCCTTGATAAGGTAGGGCAAAGGGTGAAAAATGACCACCTAATCCTTACACTTGGCATGCGAAAGTTTAATGCAAAACAAAGGCAAATTCAGACTCCAACTTACATAAGGTGCGTCATGAGAGAACTTGGCAAGCTTGTCATGAAAGCTGAGGAGATATCCCATGGAGAAGTTGACACAATTGAAAAGTGCATACATCCAAGCAACTTCAAAGTTACTACTGAGGCAACACATGAGGTATCCAAATATTCTGACAAGGAGCAGGACTTTGGAATACCGTCGTTAGCATTGAAGATCGGGTATTCTCTGATAGCTTGCTGCAGAATCCAAAAGAGCGAAGCTGTTCATGAGAGAAATGAGGAAAAGAAAAAACTAGCAAAAGACTTCAAAACTTTGTACCAGTCAGACTGGGCAGTTATGGTGTCCGGAGCTGCATTGCGCACACTCAAAGTGAATCAGTATAACATGCCAAAACTACTACCATTATGTTCAGACGTAGAGGTGGTGTACAATCACTTGAAATCCCATAGCACAGAACTATGTGCTGCTGTTAAGGTTGACCCCAACCGGTATCCCGATCTTGCAAAGCACACTCGATGCGAGATTAACCTTTTCAATCTCAAAAGAGGAGGTGAGGTGGAAAGGACCCAGATATCATCATACAAAAAAGCGATGGAAAACAACAAAGAGCCTGACATTGAGATCATGAAGACATTGTCAGATTTTGAGAAGACTCTAGCTTCATCCCTGCAGAGAGTAGAAGTCATGGGGAAAAATGAAAACATGGTACCAATCCTCCTGACATCGAACATGCGTGAGAACATTGACTGTCTTCTAGAAATTCAGGATCAAAACAATATCGAAACTAACGACTTCATATTTGCAAGGTGGACCCCATCAGAAAGCCCCTACAGGGGCTCAGACTGCCTCTGTGATGTGATCAAAAGTTGTGACTTGCCACTCAAACAGGGAGATTGTTTTACATGGACCAATCTCCGAAAGCATGTTGCAACAATGACACAAGTCATAGAAGTAGCTGATACACAGCAAGACCAATTAGCAAGGTTCCTGGGTCACGATATCCGGGTACACAGAGACTTTTACCGACTACCGCTTGACATAATACAAAAGGCAAAAGAAGCAAAGATTCTCCTTAAGGTCAATGGGGTGACATCTATTGAAGATGTGTCTGTTACTGAGGATGGTGAGGGACAAAAAGTATTACTAAATCAGAAACAGTTCAAGGTTATTAGATGTTTTTTAAGTATTCTAAGTTACTTATTTGTAGAATAGTTGTTAGAATACTAACAATTCTATTCAAAGTTGAAAATGTTCTCTTAGACATGGGGCATAATTCTATTGATGGATATGGGGTATTCAGTAAATTCCTGTGTATAAGCCACTAATGTCCCTGCCACTTGTAACAGTAGCTAAAGGAGGAATGTGGCTTATTTGCAGGTGTGATTTATATGCAAGAAGTTAACTACTACTGTTAGGGTCTGTTCAACGTTTACACGTTTGAATATAGATTATAGCTTCTCAACTCAAATACAAATGAAATGTTTCTTATTGATACTACTACCAAGACATTGCAATACATTGGAATACTTAATATGATCTTTGTTACGATTATAGAAGAAAACAGTAATTCAACCAGAAAAGTCAATTATTAAAAGTAACTAATTCAGCCAGAAAAAGTCAATCATTAAAGGTAACAGTAATTCAACCGGAAAAGTCAATTTAATTTCTGTAGTAATTGCCTGCATGTGAAGTCTCCATGTTACATCTTTTCATAGGAGATCCAAATAGAGGACATCACCACAGAAACAGGTAAGCATTATTTCCTGACATCAGATGTATCTTACTTCACATAGTAGCACAACCAAACATTGAACCTTTTCTATTTCTTTAATCTGAAATTTATAACCAAACAATACAAACTAAGGACCTTGACATATATTTGCAATTACTTGTTGTCATTCCAATGTGGTTGACTGATTTATTTTCAGTGGAAACTGCAGCAAAGATAGAAGATGCCAGTGCTGAGCATGCAGATGCCAGTGATAATAAAGACTCTGTAGGAGAAGACGATGCAAATGCGACTCCCCCTGGTAGGTTTCTTCTTCCTTATATCATATATTACAGGAATCATGCATTACAGTAAAGTTGAAAACACATCTCTCAAGCTTTTACAATACAGGTACCTATCTTGAATATAGAAATTGTATCAGACTCATTAAGGGTGATGGGATCAATTATGTCAACTATTAGGCTTCCATTACACTTGTAATGGTTCGGTCTTTCTAACCAGAGGGGTTCGGGTCTTGTAATTCGAAAGGAAAGAGAAAGACAGTATTCGGAGTGTATGCCAACAGTTTTATTATGCTTTACACCTTCCGGTTACCCTTGCGAGTACATGATCAGGATAACATGATATCTACATGTATTATGCACGGAGGCCTACATGGCCTCTGACGTGGCAGGTGAGCGCAGAGCCTTTTATAGGGATGCTCCCGGTTCATCGCCAGGTGTCCCACGGACCCGGATAGGTGCTGCCACCTACCCGGAACCTCAGGAACACCAGGCGACAAGTCTCACCCGCCACACCAGACGGCACCAGTTAGTATTAAACCTCTACACACTTATGATAGATATTTTTCTTGTCAGCCTAATGTCTTGATTATACTTATGTTACTTAAGACCAATGGTTAATTCCAGTTACGAAATCGAAGAAGAAAAAGAGGAAGTCTGATGGGAAAGACAATCAAGAGGCAGGATCATCAGGTTGGTGGTTACCTAAATGTCTTCTAACATGTAAGAAAGGTAAAAACGTCTAGTTTTATGAAATCCAAAGCTGTGATAAATCCTGTGTCCTGTGTCTTGTATAGTGACTCTGAATTGTTTATAGGAACCTTTCTCCATACAATCATTTTCACTCAAAATCATGAGCTAAGCTCTAAATAATATTATGTTTTATGTAAATTATTTTTTCAAATCACTGTTCTCATTTTTCATAACCTCAAGGAGAACCCAGACAAAAGAAATCAAAATCATGGACACAAGAAGAGAGGACTGCAGCATGGGACTCCCTTGGAGTGTTTGTGCAATTGAAGAAGTATCCAAAAAAGAAAGACATTGAAGAGGCAATGATGAACAAGACTCTTCAAAACAGACATTGGAGAAACATAAAAGACTTCATCTCTCACAGAATCAGGAAGGCAAAGCAATCATAGATGATTACTTACTTGCTGGGACACAGCCTTTATTAGTGCATGTCAAGTATTTGTATTACTCCATGTCTTTTTTTATATATGACTGTCAAGATTTTGCTCCTGATATGCTAGCAGCTATGCTTGGTTTTGTATAATGGGACACAAGTTAGTGTTCAATTCATTGATGATATTGTCTTAGAGATGCATTTCAAGTATTTGTGTCATTCTTCTTTTTTTGAATTGATGATCAACCATTTTAAACTCATGAAGTGTCTGCTGGGACACAGACTTTGTTCTTGCTTAATAGTATACTGGTTGATTTCAACAAGTTTTATGGTTTCTTAAGTACTGTTTGAACATTATCATAACAACAGTTAGATGGATTTCAAGTATATATGTATAACTGCATATATTTTTTTATGTATGACTGTCAAGATTATGCTCATGATATGCGAGCAGTTATGCCCATTTTTGCTTGATTGGACACAAGTTAGTGTTCAACAAATAACTGATTTTGTCTTAGAGACTTAACTTACGTTAGTTAACTAAAGAGTGATGTGTTTTAGAATTTGTGTTACCTCATTCAAGATTCAAGCTCATGATATTCTGGCAGGTATACCGGCATCAGTGAATGTAGTCTGATGTTGAGAGCTAGATCTAAACTTTAAGGTGAAAATAAAGTTCTCTGCGTTGGTAAAAAATTCTGTTCATTCAATCATTGTTTGTATGTTGATTGAATACCAAAGATGGATGGAGCACATTGTAGGGGAACTTTGCTTTAAACATCTGTAGACAAATACATAACATTGTAACTGAGGACCTGGGGATCTACAAACCTACACCTACAAGTGGGGACTGATGGACACATATCTCTAAATGGTTAGATAACAGTGTAACTGGGCACCTGGGGGATACACATGTACACCCGCAAGTGGGGACTAACACCACACACATCTCTAAAGGGTTAAATAACATTGTAACTGGGGACCTGGGGGATACACCCACAAGTGGGGACTAACACAGGTACATTGTGACTGGTGACCTGGGGGATGACCAACACACACCCACAAGTGGGGACTAACACAACACACATCTCTAAAGGGATAGATTACATTGTAACTGGGGACCTGGGAGATGACCAACACACACACACAAATGGGGACTAACTTAACACACATCTCTAAAGGGATAGATGACATTGTTACTGGGGACCTGGGGGATATACCCACAAGTGGGGACTAACACCACTCACATCTCTAAAGGGTTAGATAACAGTGTAACTGGGAACCTGGGGGATGCACCTGCAAGTGGGGACTAACACAACACACATCTGTAAAGGGTTAAATAGCAGTGTAACTGGGGACCAGGGGGATACACCCACAAGTGGGGACTAACACAACACATGTCTCTAAAGGGTACATTGTGACTGGGGACCTGGGGGATGACGAACACACACCAACAAATGGAGACTGGGTGACACACATCTCTAAAGGTTCAGTAAATATTGTAACTGGGGACCTTGTATTTCACACATGAACCCACCATAGGGGACTTTGTTACACACTTCTCTAAAGCATCTTATACTTAATTAGTTGATCCTGGTTGATCTGTATGCTTAACTAGTTTTAAATATGGCCCACTATATATTTCATATATCGTGACTCAACAGACCCCATTTCATTGTGATTTGCCATTTTACTATGTTACTACAAGTTCCCATTTCATTGCAAAATATTAAAAGGGCCCTGGCATGGTAATGCATGCCCGCATTAAAAAGTCACGTGATCACCCCTTGACCAATCAGGGTGTCGCGATTTTTCCGCTGGTTGCCGCGATTTTATGATCGCTGTTTGAATCGGTACCCATGTTGTTAATTTTCCATGCCAGCCCCCCTTTAACACCCTGGATCCACGTGGTTTCCACCATGTGGCATTGTTTACAAAACAGTCCCCATTTACCTGTTGAAATCCTTGTCATAGAAATGTACAGAAATATATCACCTCTGATCTATACTAAGTGATCAATCCAATGTTTATATTGAGGCAATCTTTATAATTACTGTTTGATGGCTCTAGGCCTAATGGAAACCATTGGCCTGGACGAAAACCTCTTATCTGTTTATAGAGGGCGCCACCATGCACCCACGGCAGACATACTTAGGAGGTGAATAACAAAGCAGTGCTCACCACTGTCAGTCTATGTGGTGTATCATGGGGGTGCAAGAAATATAATTTTTCTCTCAAACTATTTCATCAAATTAGTTGAAACCTTTAGCGAGTCATCTACAGGTATAAATGGATATTTCAAGCGAATATAAAGTAATTCCCATGAGTAGAAGTTGATAGAATGAATTTTGAAAACATTACTCCATTGCACCGTTTACCTGCCAATCCCACACAATTCACTCCCTGAATTTACTGAATAAATAATGGCAGTTCTCCTCATAATACCTTCACTAAACTTTCAGCGAGTGATTATCAAATGGTAAACTAATGGTGTGTGAAGTTTGAAAGCATTCTGATTATAGGAAGTATCAAAATAATCAATTTGAGTCAATCCTTATTGCCAGCCTTGCAGCTCCTCTATGGGGTCCCTGCGCGAGGATTCACCTCCATTAAATGGAGGTGCTACCAGTTGCAACAAGGTGCAGACAACTTTCCCCTCATTTAGCTTGGTTTTCGTCCGTACGAATGGTCCCCATTTATAGGCATAAATCCTGGGTCCCCATTTCTCACCATAAACACCTCAATGAGACCTCAATGACATGTTTTGATATTTTTTTTTTAACATTCAAAACTTTTTTGTCAAATGTGCCCCCTCAGATGGATCCGAATTTTTTTTTTCAGTCAAAATTCAGTGAATTCTTTTAGCCCCCCTCAAGAGGGGTCAAAATTCTTTTAGCCCCCCCCCCTCGGGAGGGGTCTGAAAATTTTACGCCCCCTCCCCTCACCCCCCCCCCCCCCCCCCGTTGATAAATAATGACCACTCCCTAAGAGGGGTCTGAATTTCCTTTAAAATCTCTAGAACGTTGAAAACATTTTTTTTTTTTTTTTTAGCAAAATGCATGATTTTTCATTTTAAGGCGGGATTTTTTTTTTCGCCACCCTCAGAGGGGTCTGCAAGTTTTTTATAGCCCCGTCCCCCACGCACTGTCCTGAAGAATGTCTTCTATTTCGAGCTCTGCTCTGCATACACCCGTTTCGCGCATCAGACGCCAGTTCGCTGCTGGCCGCTCGGCCGTGAGGGATGCTGCAGAATCCCGGGTGCAGAGTCCATCACCTGCATTTTGGTCAACCGTACATCAATAACACTTATATTCCTGGCAGTCAGTGTTCAACAACTATAAGGTGAGTCATAGAGTAGGATTATCCTTCTGGTTTTGCCTGTTTCATTGTATGCAGACGTAATAATGCAATTTCTTCTCGGACGTTCTTTCGATCGACCTTCACCTTGGCCTGGGCCATTGAATGACTGAATGCAGGGCAGCATCTTTTGGTTGTCAAGTAGAAAGATGCTGAAGCAAACCCTCGTTTATTGAGAATTACCAACAATCTTTCATTTGCTTGATGTTGGTTTTCACTTCTTCGTTTCTGCTTGGTTTTCATGTAAGCAGGTGCTCAGTCCCTACAAAATTTGGTGCTGCAACGCGTCCAGTCAGTAGGCCGAAATTATTATTAAATACCTGCCTGCTCACAGCAGGATCCAAGATGTATACAAGTCTATAGTGGCACAAACACATGGCTAGTCTGAACTAAGTACTCACTTTCAGTTCCTGGAAATTGTCCCTCCTATTCACAAACATGTAGTTTTCATGTACATCAGCTTATAATGACTGAAGCATGAGATATATCCAATAAATCTGACATGTTTATCTTGAGCTTAGCTGGGTTAATGCTAAGGCCTCATTTCTATTAGCCAATTTGGCGAATTTGGAATAATTTTGATTAGCCAAATTCAATACCAAGTAGCCAAAACCCAGCTTAGACTTTGCGAATGTGTAAGGCAGTGGATATGTCTCAAAATGATGCGGGCTTGTTTCATTCATGAGTGAGTACCTCCCTTCAGCCACCTCTTAGGGCCATTTTCCACCACCCGATATGGACCCTCTAACGGCCGCTAGACCCATAGTAGATGATATTTTCGGCCGACAGAGACCATGCCTCACCATTGAACCCTATGGCAGCCCTGTTGGCCGAGGTGGTTGTGTGGGGCAGCTATGGCCCGATAGAGCACTCATATCGGGTGGTGGAAAATGGCCCTTAGGGTCTCAAAAGTTCATCAAACCCCTACAATGATGTTTTACTAACCCCCCCCCCCATCCTTTCCATGTTTTCTAATTGAAGTAGGAGACCCAACTTACCCCCCCCCCTTCAAGAGAGGTGCAAAACTTCCTATGCTAGGATGCACACACATTTATTATACCTAATGTTTCCCAGCAATCTAGTAAATCAATGTAACTCTAAAAACATCTGCATTTTATATGCACATAAAATTCATTGAAAGTAGAACAGAGAGATTTCAGTTTGTGTGAACAGTATAACTGTATACTATAGCCATTACTTACCGGTTGCAGAGGGGGTCTGGTACATTGTGCTATTGCAATTTAGGCCAGACTAATTTGGAACACCAATTCCCAGAAATAGAATTTGAAAAAAGAAAACTTGTCTATGGGGATTATGCATGTCAAAACTTATGTAAGAGACATTTATATCATGTGGTGCTTGCTCCCGAATCTGGGCTTTTCAAAACTGAAAGAATTTTGTAAATATACCAACTAGAAATGAAATTATAATTGAAAAGGTCCTATATTTAGACAGGAGACATCAGTT
This sequence comes from Acholoe squamosa, assembly GCA_949317995.1. Taxonomy (NCBI): domain Eukaryota; kingdom Metazoa; phylum Annelida; class Polychaeta; order Phyllodocida; family Polynoidae; genus Acholoe; species Acholoe squamosa. The sequence goes on along the minus strand of OX439049.1, from coordinate 30,832,542 downwards.
AGCCAATTTGGCGATTTTTCTGGTGATAGTATTAGCCAAACTAAGCTTATTTGGCGAATGGCTAGCATTATCCCTGCTTAGATATCACTACCTCAATGGCCTCCATTGTCAACATGCTGGGGATGCCACCTGGTGTTAGCCTCCTTTTGAAACATAGGGCTAACCAACCAAGAATAGTGTAGTCTTTTTGGCACTAGGTGGCTTCACCTGCCCTTCAAGATGGCCGACAATGATTTGGAGTTAGGGAGGGAGATTTGAAAATCACCTGGATTATTAATTATTACAAGTATTTCAAGTGATTTGTATATTGTGAATCTTTGGATATACATTGAGGGAAGTGTTGGTGGAAGCATTGGACCTGAACAGTAAGTACTTCTGTGAGAAATGGCCACTCTGCCAGATTGGCTGACCAAACAGACTACAACAAACACACTTGGTCTCTGAGGTTCCCTCAGAGTGTCTATGGAGTAAAAATTTGTAGTTCATAGCTTTTTGAATGGAATAGATACCCCTATTAGAAGCATTTATATGCCACTTTATCTCTTGGAAATATGAAAATATTTCTGTCATTTCTCCACCCCACTTCTTTGCCAAAATATACTGATAAGACCGACCATTAAATATGCACTGCGCATGACTGCCATGAGGTATTTGGACATCACCTACACAATTACTCATAGATTCTGATTGGAAAGGGCAATCTACTAACCAAAGACACCACCTTAAAGCTGAGAAATGGGAGATTAACATATCTAGATGGCTATTAATTACTAGCTGTAAAAGTATTTCTAATTTTGAGTTGAAATATGAACTTTCAATAATTTTTCATGAATTTTCTGGTATTACACATGCAGGAGATTTAAAATCGCAGCCTTGTAGGTGTATAAATTGATGATATTCTGGTGAACAACATGTTGTAGAATAGCCCTATGGGTTCTGTTAGCTTCTGTAACAAATATTAATTTAGGAAAATTGGTCTAAAGTTGTGCAAGTTTGTGAGACAGCCCTGCTCTTAATAATCAGTAAATAGATATCAAAATCCCCTTAAAATGAGGGTCTACATGTTGGCTAATTGAATATCATATTGTATTATTTCTATCTATAATGAAATATAGCATTATCAATAGACTTATGCAAGAAGGACCAAGGCTGTTCCAGCTACTTGTTCAGGGAAGGCTGACAGAATCTAAATGTAGCCCAAACATCCAAAGCCATAAATATGATGAAATGAAAGAATTACATAGTTATTTAGCCACCATTGTGTAGATCAGGCCTTCCCCTTTTAAACCATACCACCCATGTAAAATTCTGATCATTAGGAGCTAAGAAATCCTCATTTCAAAAGTATCTGTGTATGATAGTGACAGGTACAATTCACGCAACCTGTGGTTTGGCTGACTTCGCTACCTCAGGCTCAGGGAGGCACAGGTCAGGCTCAGACTCTTCAGTCCTCACTGAATCATGTGAATCATAGAATGTGATTGTGAATGAAGAATGGGGTTGAAGTCATATCACCCCGGCATATCACTCAAGTCTGATTCAGAATCACCCATTCACAAGCTTGTAATAAACTTTAGGATCAAGCTATTTCTTATGGTATTACCGAAGACGTATACCCCTCACGGGATAGCCGACTCCGCCCGTGGTTTGACTGCTACCCAGTACTTAGCTTAGTGCAGCACGCCAGTGTAGTTTTTCTGGTGTGCTGCCCGATCTCTGCGCCCCCACCGGAAGGGAGAGAAGTGGTCGAAGCGTGAGGCAATCTGTTTCTATCCCGGCTGGTGGGGGCGCAGTGGTGTGCGTCACATATTTCCCTCTGATGGGGGGGGGGGGGGTCAAAATAATTTCACGTGTTTTCAGCAGTAAAACCCACGTGTTATTGCCCTTACAAGTATAGGTGAAAAGGGCACGTTTGATTGAGAGCAATTTTCCTCCTTTGTTATCGCATGTCCATGTGCAAACCCCCCCCCCCCCCGCCCCCCGCGTTGTTTAAAAAATGATCACTCCCTTATGGTATGGGAGGGGCACTGACAACAGCAAAATGCAACAATGTGTCATTATGTGGTCAATATATCGAAATGCGCCCAGTCCAAACAGCTGGTCAAATATCAATAATCTCCAAGTAGATCATGAAATCAAATTCTGAAATTAGATGTGGGGAAGCTAACCCCAGAGGGCAGAACCCATTCTTATTATCACAATAGAAACAGGGTAGGTCTACATGTATTAATTTATAGTGTAAGAGAGCTGCGCAATGAGTTACTGCCACTACCGTAAATCCTTGCATATAGGACGCTCGTTGTGTATAGAACGTACCCTGAGTTAGGATGAACCCTATAGGACACAAAGGGTGTACTTTCGTTCCTGGCGTTTGGTCTATAAACCACGTCCCATACGCGAGGATTTACAGTACTACTCACTCAGTCACTCCCTGTCAACCCCCCCCCCCCACCACCATCACAAAAATGGCTGCTAGGCCTAAAGATTTTCACAGATCCATTCGCAAAGATGTTTGTCTGATCTGAGAGTTATGGTGACTATGGACTCAAGGATTGACCAAAAGCCAAAAACATTTCTGTCATGAATATGGTAAGGAAGGCGCAGCATGAATCCAGTTTAAAAAACAGCTGGCAGTGCTCTGCTGCACGATAGAAGTGACCTTGAGTGCATCAGAGGAGTGTAGTGCACACCTGAGCAAGGTCACCATAGCTGTAAACAAGTCAAGGGCCATTAATTGGTCTAGACATACCTTAATTGGAATGAAATGTACAATGTTTTATAAAGACAATAGACAACTCCTTCTTCACATCTCGACTGCCTGCAGTGTTGTCCTTTATAACACAGCTGTGCAAAGTCATAGTGCATTATCCGTAATGCTGCGTTCTGATTGGCTGATTGACCGTGCATTATCCAGATGGATAATACACTGCCAGCAAAGGAGGTTAACTCCATGTCAGCTTTAGACTTCACATTTGATATTTATGTGTTGTCAGGTGGCTGATGGGTGATTTTTCTGTGTTATAACGGGAATAATGCCTATAAGGCCCCGAGATGTCTCAATACAGTCTAGAGCACTCCCACGGCCATGCCCTGTGCATTATCCCCTTAATAATGCACTCAGATGCATTTGTGCATTATAGGACAAAAGACAGTCTTGATGTGAAGACGACCGTTGTCTATTCTCTAAATAATGCAGAAACTCGCCGCCTGTTTTGTCTATGGGGTCAGATTCCTATCTAAAAAGCCATAAATCCTATAGAAGCCTATCACATACCAGCCTAACCAAAAGCTCACCGGGAGCAGTTTTTGGTAGTTGTTTGGTTAGACTGAATCTGCCATCACCTTCGAAAGTTGAGAGGTTGGAAACTTAGAATTTTAGAACTCAAAATTCCACCCTTAAAAAAAACCCAAAAACTTGTAAAATATCTAATTGGGCATTAAATCATTTAATCTTAAAAGTTCCTCGGCTTATGTGACAGAGTTTTTATGGTTGTATGGTATAGATGTAGTTCTCAATTAAGGGGTTGGAGAGTTGATATGATATTTGGGAAGACATGCTTTAAAAAAAAAGTAACCTAAATTAGATAACCATACCGGACTACAGCTATCTTTCTACCTCTGACACACGTAGAGTACCGGTAGTAGTAGCCAATGACATAATTGATAAAATTTAAAGTGACTGCAAAGGACAGGGACATCCGCCTTTGATATTCATAGATAAAAGAAACTACGCACTTGCTCGAGGCCTACAGATCAGAGCGCTCTGGCTTTTGGTTATCAGTTTATCAGTTGGGAAAAGTCAGGTGATACAAATACACGGATGATATTAGAGTACGTCACAGGCACATCCAATTGGGTTCCCGTTATCTCTCAGTGGATTCCATTCTTATCTCTAATGGTATATACAATGAAATAAGATACAGGTGCACATGTCCCTAACCTCAACACTTTGTATCCAGAAACAGGGCTCGACAAATCCCTGTGCTCTGTGTCAGAAAGAATCCCCTTGTATAGCTTGCAGAAAAAACAAATGCACTCAACAGAGGGTAGAAAACATTTCCGAGTCTTGTCTACAAAGCTCAGCACTCCCTGAAACCCTCTTTTTGCTATTCCATCTCTTTTGAAGTTTAACCATAGATAAATGCCATTGTTTATAATAGGATTGAACCTACTTCATCTTTGCATTAATTTTCCCAGTCACATGATAAAACTACACGTGATTGCTACACTCTGGTTGCTCCATTAGTCGGTGTCCTAGTGACGTCATAATAGTACCTGTACATTCATCTTAATTCATGGATGGCTGGTTTATCCATGGTAGGACGTAGTAGGCTGTATGGCGCATTATGTTAGAGAAACAGTGAGCATGATTATGGTAGTTTGTGTAATGTAATGATTCGTTTAGAACAGAGACTGTTGAATGAGCTCTGCGCTTGAATAAGTGCTACAGTCCCAGAGATATTGGAATGGTATTACTGTATTCAACTTGGCGCAAGCACTAAAAACAACATTTTAAAAACCGGTGAGCGCCTTGATTCCACTGCGGGTCAATGGTCCTATGGGATAGGTATCATAAGGGCACACACCCATGAAATAAACTAGTCTGCAATAAGTTAAATTTGACCCCTTTTTTTCTTATGGAATTCTTGAAATAAAATGTAGACGACCTCAGTATACCACTTCACATCGAGCATGTGCATTGAGGTAAAGCATGACGCTGTCGTATATAACCATAGTGGGTAGAAGCCTATTATTGAAGTCATGTGAACTGGATGTTTGACAGGGTTCACAAACTGTTAAGTACAAAAAGCTAATGTCCTGTAGCTTGGTGTAATCTGACTCCTATATAGAGGCACTAGGCATCTGGCCAACACTTATACGCCTGAGCTCTGAGTTTATAACCTATTCTGTACGAGTTTATAACCTATTCTGTACCAGATCCCTTAAGTGAATAACTTCATGTCGTATCAACGGGTTCAACTTCATAGACATATAGTGCTTTAATACACGTCTGTGCTATGTTAATTTTACGGTTGTTGATATATTTAACTCGAAAAGCGAGTTATAAGAGACAAGGATCGGTCCCTCATTTGCAGTCATTTTGGTGGTGCGAGTAAGTTTCAGAAAAGATAGAAATTTTATGTATAAGGGGCAGAATTAGTTCAGGAATTTGTAGTCTTATTGAAGGAGGCGGTGTAGGGGTCTTGCAGGAAAAGCTATTCACTACCAAATTTTCTAAATTTTGAGAAATTTTCAATGTTGTATACATTCACTTGCTCAGCAGCCATAAGACACTTTTCAGTACCATATAGAGAATGTACTGGAATGGATCAGCTTTCCTGCCATTTTTGCAAGTGTGGTGCGAATATGGTAGTTTTGGCGGGAGTTTTGCGAATAGTGAAAGTACCATAGACTTTGTGGTGGCCACCTGGTGTATAAAACATGTACTACACAGGGAGAGGTGTGGTTGGTGGTGCGAATAATGAGCTGGTGAGTTCATTCCACAGGAATAAGGAGTGGTTATGTTGATCTTTCATTTGCTTTTGATTGCTTTTCGAGTTACAAGCAATTTACATTGCTGCTTTATATTCGCTAATGGTGGGCGTGAAAAGCAAAACTAAGGCAAATTTCTTGTTTGCTCTGTATTGGTGCATCACGACAGGTCTAGAGTAAAGGTGTATTGAAATAAAGTGTAAACACAAGAAACTAAAAAAAAAATGGTGGTTCTTAAAGAATGGCCATAAGCACTGCGTCTTGCGGAAAGAGTGACTGAAATCTTAACACCGTAAATTCTCTCATATAAGCCGTGGCTAGTACCAGAACCTAAATTAAAATGAGGCTTAAAGGATTGGCCTAAAGTCGAGGTGCGGCTTATATGAGGGTATTTATTACTATGGAACAGTACTAAACCTACAATTTTCGGCCCAATTTTCAGGCCTCAGGTGCAGCATATAGCATTCTCCTAAAGTCAGGATGCGGCTGATAGGAGGGTGCGACTTATACAAGGAAATTTACGGTAAAGCGGTGTGACTGTGATGTGCCACTATACTAGATGAGAGGGGCAGTGATTTTGAGAAACTGAACGGTATGGTGTCTTTACCTTTCCTCCCCATACTAAAGCAAGTACAATCCAGTTCTAATCCCCCTCCTCCCCCCCACACACACACTCAGGCCCCATCCTCCTCTCCCCCCCCCCCGGGCCTACAATTGGTGACATTATACAACATGTGACGTCAGAGGAGGTGTGTCTGTGTGAAGCAGGATGTGAACCCTGGACATTCTACGTCACGACCTCAGCCAATGTACCGCGGCAAACCCACCCATTTACACAAAAAATAATGGGGGAAATCTCCATCTGCAATGATCTGATTTTAAATATAGCTGACAAAACTCTTGGTGTTTTAATCTTCTGGTTCTCATGGATGTCACACCCGAAGAAAACCAGAGACCTTGGCATACTGTTACCCTCTGTTGCCTTCCCAGATGGTTAAGCCAAAGTTCATGGACATTGAAGATACATGAGGTTCTGTAGGAAATTAAAACTATATTTCACCTTCAATGGCACATATGTCACGGAGGAACTGCCCCTGGACAATGTGTTTCTAATAAAGCACCTCTCACGTTACAGGAAAGGGGGCAAGACTGTGACTGTTACGTATAAATTTAACCTTTAAGTCTTTTTGCATAGAAAGATGTTGGTATAAGTTTTGAGTATCAAAATTGAAATGAAAAGTGTCATGTGAATATTCAGTGACCTAGGCCTGTAGTGAGTGTAGATTGTTCGGTTCTTTGACTTGTGGCATGAAAATACTTTTACTGAGATGTATTCTGATATACATGTACTGAGATGCGACTCGAGCAGGATGCACACATGTTTTTTTTTTTTTTTTTTTTTTTTTTTTGGGGGGGGGGGGTAATATTTACCAACACATTTAACCCCATTCACTGACACACAAGTTGTGACCTCCACCACTCAGCCGCTCCACAATGTAGGACCATAGCCAACCCTTTACGTCACGACTGTGTTGAACCAGTCTAAGCTGGTCTCCCTGGACCAAGCCTTGTGTGAATAATTCAACTCTATAGCATGCAAGACGTATATATAAAATAGGGTGATTTAAAAAAAAAATTTTGCATCTCAGTTTACTAAAGCCTTATGCTGATTTCTCATCAAGATGCATAAATGCAGCACTGGGGTTTGATTGATTGATTTGTTTAACGTCATGGGACTGAAAAAAAAATAGCAAGGTATTGGGAGGGATCTCAAACATTGCATTTACTATTAAAGGGTCCTTCTGGAGGATATCAAATGCGTAATGCCTTTGGTGGATGGGGAGAAGGAAAAGTGAGGTCCATGAAATACACTCATTCCTCCTGGGAATTGGAAATATTCATGATTGACTATTGCCACTATTATGGAGGCACAGTGTATATGATAAAGCACATATACAAATATACCTCCATGTCTGTATTTTGCTATGGGGGATCATAGCAGGTAGGCAGTGTAATATCTTGAGCCATCTTTGCATTTCAGTCTTCTTTGAATTAGACTCCACGAGAGCCTTCAGAAAGGATACAAGTCCCCTCCTTCAATTACATTTATTAGAGTTGAAGCGCTCACATTCATATAGACCCCACTCTAAAGAAAAGAAAAAGCAACAGAAAAAAAAAATAAAGATAACTTAGAGATGGTCCTTCTGTAGATAATGATTAAGTATTGTGACCCATATTGGTTTAGTGTAAGTCGGTCCACCCGACACACCCACTGTAAGCTGCATTATGATTGGCTGAAAGAGTTGGCCAGGTGCCAGTACTTTGTATGTCAGTCATGGTGTGATCTCCACAACACAAGGGTATACACATACAGAGAATCAATACCCACAGACGTACATTGAACTAGATCTGTACTTTATGGTACTTTGATAATATTAAACATGACAACTACCGTAATCCCCTGCGTATAAGACACGTCTTATACGCCAAACAAAATGCTGCAGGGTCTTATATGCGGGAGGTAAATTGCCTTGAGTTCGGGGTGCGTCTTATACGCGGGGTATATTTCCTATAGAACAGTATTGAAATTACAAATATCACCCCAAAGAGGTGCGTCTTATACGCGAACCAGCCTTTGGTGAGTTGGGGGTGCGTCTTCTGCGCGCACCGCGTCTTCTACGCGAGAGATTACGATACTCACTAAAAGAATACTGTAGTACTTCAAGTGTGAGCCTCGACTTATGCACAACGGTAGATGCAGCTGCTCCTCATAAAACCTTCCCAGAGTTAAAGAATGCCTCTACTTAGTAATAGTTTCATTAAATCATATGTAGGACCGGTAGTAAATTGGTCATAATGATCCCAATATTATACATGTTAAATAGGTACACAGTCGTGGGGTCTTCGTGGTTGGGTCAGTCGCCTGGAATACATTCTTGCATCATGTCGACCAATGGGTATGATGTATTGATATTCTGCCCATAAAGGGTTATTAGCTAGCAGAATACATGTAGATTGTGCGTGATATGAGAACACGTGTCTAAATGTATAAACTATTAAACTATCTGATCATACACCAGTGGTAGGTCTTGGTATAGATCTGGTTAATGATCTGTTAAACACACTGTGTCTATGATAAACGTGTACCAATGGATGGGTCGTGTTGGGTTTAACCCACTAAGGGCCGATAATACAGTAGCATGTTATACTCACTGGCCGTCTTGCATCAATGCAGGAAAACATATTCTCCGCCTATGTCTATGGTTGGGGTAGGGCCATGCTCCCCTCCTCTGTCCCAACACCCCAGGACCTTTAGCGACCCTAGGTGTGACATGATGTATCGACCGAGATGCATCAGTGCAGTTCTGGTGACTAGACTCGTCAGGTCTATGTTCATGTATCGTGAAGGCGAGTGGTGGTCATGTATAAATGCACTGACGGCATTTGAACTCCCCATGATTCACCCTTGTCATATTTGCGAATATAGCATATTATATAGAGTATAAATTCATCAAAGATATGTTCAGTCTAAACCACGCATCACATTGAATAGCAGGCGCCAAATTGCAGTCATAGTACACACTGAGCTAGATTAACCAACTCTTTCATCATTAAATAGAATTTCCTGTGGGGGACTTTATTTCAGTGGTGCCATGCCATATACTATAAAGCTGCCAGGAAGGCAGAGCGCCAGGTGTCTTAGGACTAACTCAGACCTCCTTATAAATGTGATTGTTGTATGTGTCCATGTCACCCACTTAACTCCATCCCCAGACTGTTGGTGATACTTTAATACATTGTACTCGTTTGTGATACTATAGTTGACATGGCCAGATAAACCCCATTAGTTGATCACACACATTAAATGTGGTTTACAGAAGAGCTCAAGCTTCATGTTAGTTTATCTCCACGATGGACCTGTGCAGTGGTAGCAAGTAACCTACCGTAATCTCCCGCGTAGAAGACGCGCTGCGCGTATAAGACGCACCCCAAACTCAGCACATGCATTTTTCGCGTATAAGACGCACATTTTGATACTGAAATTTGTAAGATTAGTACATTTCTATAGTAAAATTACCCCTCGTATAAGACGCTCCCCCCAACTTCAGAAAATCCTATAAGACGCCCCAGCATTTTGTTTGGCCTAGAGGACGCGTCTTATACGCGGGAGATTACGGTAGTGCCTCGCCAGGGCTCGACAAATCAATTTCGAACCACTGTGTCCACTGGACACAAGAGCAAACCAAAGCTGCGTCCAGCAGGAAAACATCATGTGTCCGACCAATTTACTCAATGTGTAAGCCTAGCTTGGCAGCTGTGTCCACTGGACACAACTTCAAAAATAAGTTGTGTCCAGAGAAATTATTCTGTGTCCCGGGTACTGGACAGAGGGATTTGTCGAGCCCTGCTCGTGTATACGCTGTTTACTATACGCGAATCCGATGCCTTTTGCGCCTTATAGAATCAGTCGAAAGTTAGGGTGCGTCTTGAAGGCAGGGTACATATATTTGAGAACAGTACCTTTAGCTTGTAATCATAATCAATGTTATCATAAATCGTATATACATCCCTGGCAGCTTACTCACCATTGCTGCTATCAATCATTTTTTAGATTAACGGGCATAAAGCCTTGGTCAGTTGCTGGGGACTGAACTTTATATAGAGTGTAGTCTCTATAGAGGTGTTTTGGTATGTGACTGTGTACAGGCACTGTGCCAGTTGTTGGGTGTGTAGGTTATGTCCTCTTGATGATGCAAGGTGTGAGGTATAGAGGTGTGTCAGTATAGAGGTGTGCCACCAGAGCAATGTCCCCATGTATAAGTACAAGTATTACAGAGTGGGCGTGGGGAGACAAGATGTACTGTATCGTAAATCGTCTCATGAAGAAAGCCGCGCAGGGGTATATGCCACACCCCAAACACCACCAATTTGTAATTTAGCTAACCTTACTATATTGAGGGGGGGGGGGGAGGCTCATTCACGTATAAGCCACTCTCAGCGTTCAGACTGTCAGCGTATATAAGCCGCACTTTGGTCTGACTGACATATAAGTCACAGCCTTTTTGTGGGGTATTAGAGTTATACATGTATATAGATCTCTCTGACTTCATGTCTTCAAGTTCAATTTTTCAGTTTTTTTAAGAATTCTTTGTTTACTCTCAACGGTACAATCACATGATGTGTCATTCCCCCCGGGGTCATTCCCTGGTATCTATTTGCCAATACACTTTGACATTGTACATCATCCTTTATGTGAACTAAATAAAAGGGCTGCAGCTTGACGTATATAATTCTTTTCCTTTCACTTTGAATTTCTTTTCATAATGATGCACCTGGTATAAGTATTTTGAAGTTGTCAGATTAGATACAGAATTGAAGGTTATGCCTGCATTGCATGATAGTGTTTCCCAACAGACCAACATGTGCAACAACCATTGCGACCACAGACTTACCATATTGTCCAAACTTATGATACAGTCAAAATAGCATGGGTCAGTGATCTCAAGACTCAACACTGGACCTTTTCCAATGGGCTATGTCTGATTATTTATTTCTGAGAAGCACGTGGCTCACAGCGTGCCCCCAGCAGTGTAAGGTGCGGTAGGTGGTACTATGTGCGTATTTCGCACTCCCTGCAGCTGTATATTTAGTGTAGTACGAGGATAGGATGAGAGGTATTTCCTCCCTGCAGCTGTCACTCATAGACTAGTGGCACAACCTCCCTGTGCCAGTTTACAACCCACCACAAATATTAGCTCAGGTCTAGACAGCGCTGCCTGCATTTTGAGGGAATTCCCTTCAGAAGGCTATCGGCAGTTTTTGGTTGATCTTAATGAGTGGCAAAAAACATTAACCAATCGATGACATCGTCATTATACGACTCCACTGTATGGAGAAATAAGAAAATTAATGAGGCACTGATAGTCTTTATTCCAGACTTTGTCAAACCCGTGAAAATCTTGAAATTGTCTGTTACCCAGAATATTTAGCTATAGGAGCTGGTTTCTGGATCTAAAGATCCACAATGTCTTAACTAAATACATGTAGTTGGTGTACTGTCAGTTTTAGGACCCTGACCTAGTCACGCACGATCCTGGTAGGACCACTTCCACTTTGAGAAGGGCCACACATTATACTATATAGATAACGTTGTGGGGGTGGACATGTTTGGCATGGGTCCAACGCTGATACATGCAATGGTGGTATAACACACATATATACCAGCACAGTACCACATACTGAACTGGTCTACATAGAGTGGCACATACTGAGCTAATGCACATATAGTGGTACAGAGTGAACTGCCACTGGTCTACATAGAGTAGCACACAGTGAGCTGGTCTACATAGAGTAGCACACACTGAGCCACTCTATGTAGAGAAGCATGCACTGAGCCGCTCTACATAGAGAAGCACACAGTGAGCCATTCTACATAGAGTAGCATGCACTGAGCCGCTCTACGTAGAGTAGCACACACTGAGCTGCTCTACATAAAGTACCGTAGATTCTCTCGTATAAGCTGTGGCTTATACCAGAATCCAAATTAGGCTTATAGCATTGGTCCAAAGAAGGGGTGCAGCTTATAGGAGAGTATTTGGCACATTAGAACAGTGCTAAAACTACTTTTTTCAAGGGCCCGATGCACCTCATAGCCCCCCTCAAATAGGGGGTGCGGCTTATACGAGGGGTGCGGCTTATACGAGAGAATTTACGGTAGCACGCACTGAGCCCCTCTACATAGAGTAGCACACACTGAGCCATTCTACATAGAGTAGTACACAGTGAGCTGGCCTACATAGAGTAGCACACAGTGAGCTGGTCTACATAGAGTAGCACACGGTGAGCTGGTCTACATAGAGTAGCACACAGTGAGCTGGTCTACATAGAGTAGCACACAGTGAGCTGGTCTACATAGAGTAGCACACAGTGAGCTGGTCTACATAGAGAAGCACACAGTGAGCTGGTCTACATAGAGAAGCATACTGGTCCACAAGTGTGTGGGGTTTTGTTAACATTAGATTTAAAAGAAAACGATTCCCAAATTCGGCCTCGATCTTCCAACTGTTCATCCACACGATTGAATGTTAAATTTGATTTATTCAGCCCCTTTTGTCAGAAAAATGACAGAGAGGCAGTTGTTGAATCAATAAGACCTCGCATCTTTGGCAAACTTCTGCATGTGAGAGACATGTCCTATGACTAGGCCGTGCATCAGGGACCAGATATTGGTTCTGGGGAGCTAAGTAAATGTATATAAGGGTAGGGTTGAAGGTGAAGTGTCATAACCTTGGGCTGTTTACATGTGGGATCAGGTATGTAACTCTGGAGCAAAAGTAAACATACAAGGGCAAGGAAGGGGGGGGGCAGGGTATAGACCCTTAGCAGGTTGTCCCTTGGGCGCCGCCATTGCTGGAGCTTATTACCAGCGAGTTCTACTGATAACACCTATCAGATGGGTACCAGTTGGCCCCCGACAGGGCCGCAGTGAATAGTTGGGATTATCTCATTGGCTAATACTTAAACCTGCTAAGTCCGTATAGCAATCCCTACATGAAGAAGAACACTCTACGCAGTTCTTTATTTACTGTAAAGATGTGTTATTATTTGGACTGGGATTGGACGGGTTAGTTGGCATCAAAAGGTTTTATATACTATAAATAATTGATGGAGTATATGTAGGCCATTTACCTGTCAGGCAGAAAGGGGGGAGAAAAGAAGCTGGATACTACAAAAAAAAAGAAATTATTTTAATGGGTCTATTCTAAGAAACAAGTGGTCGATCAGTGCAAGCAAGATCAGTGGTAAAGTATATTTGAAATATTAAAATGAGGCTGTCTGTTTTTTCTTGTTTCTGTGGTTAGTCAAATCACTACGTCATGGACTCACAGCCATGGTGTCTTTGGGAAGCCTCTCATCCATGGCTAAAGCTGTAGAAGCCGAACCGTGTAGACTTGAATATATAGGATCCCCAAAAAGGGGCAACATTTTTTCTAGGCTCCCACCTTCAGGAGTGGTCCTCCAGCCCTCCCGATAATGAACGATTACTCACTCATTCCGTAGTTCTTGTGTAGGGCCTACAACTATTCAATACCAAAAGAACAAAACAATGAGAATGTATTAATGGCGCAGGGTGGGGGGGGGGGGGTGGTAAAGTGTTTCATCATGGCGACAACATAATGCGTTCTTCTATCACCAGCAAGTTAGTCCCCGACCCCAGTGTCATGACAGCAGGGATGTGTATTCATGATGACAATCATGGAACTTTTCAGGGTATATTAAAACTTTCAGATAATGGTATGGAGAATGGATCATTTTTGCGATTTGTACACACCCAATTAATGCTCATAAATCAAGGGGGAGGGATCCGAGTCTCAAATACCACCTGAAGGAAGAATTAAGGACATTTCTTCTAAAAGCAGTTGCATACATTCATATATCTTGACCACCAAATGATAGAGGACACTTTACAGCAGTGTTACTGTTTTAAGTACTTAGGCATGGTGATGCCCATAAAGGGTTAGGAGATCAGACCTCTCTCCAGCAGAGTTCCATATACCTGCCCCGCTGCACCTTAGTACCTAAGTCTTCTACCTTTAGGCAGCCACAACGTAGCAACAGGCTGTAGTTATGTCATATTACCTGGAACCGACGAGCCACATTTGTACAAGGTAAACCTGGATTACTCCACAGACCTTGACATTGGTGGACATTAACATTGGGTGCTTGTGTAACTCAGACTTATGGCACTGGTACCTATTCCGAGGTACATGGAGCCAACACTAAAACAAATATACAAAATACTTTTGGGAGTACAACTAATTGCATTTGATCTGCCTCTGGGAAAAATGTATCAAACTTATCATGTGGTATGTTGCCCAAAGGTTACATTTGACAGGTATTGTACACTCCCCGTTCAGCTACTTATTTTAGCTAAGATTTACATTGGTGGGGCTTTTCATGGAAACATCTGCTGTATTGTAGATCTAAATCCACAAAAATGACTGACCTCAACCTATATGAATATACGAATATTCTACAAATATTCTACATTTTAACTCCTTCTCTCTGGTCTCTAGTACTTCAGATAACAAAGTATCACATAATCGTTACAGTGCTTGTGTACCGATATATACACGTATACATGTACTGATACCTGTACAGTGGCTTAACCCTTTAATGCACTATGCCTTTGTATAACCGTGCTAAATAAATTGAGGGGGACTCACTAGTGATACTTTCATATACCTGACTAAATAATGTGCATCATGCATTAGTGCAGGGCTCGCTACTTATTTCATTAGTGCATCATGGTGAATGGTGATGAGAGATCACGCCCCTGGTTATCATCATCATGATGCATTTTCTACTCACCATGGCATTCATGCATCATGCCAACCCTTTGGGAGCATACAAAGGGGAATTTAATGCATGAATTTAGACCTGCAAATAGGCATTACCAGGGCTATGTCTATGCATCTTGACAACAGAAGGACATCATTTCTGTATTCTTTATGTGTCACTTAAGTGGTTAAATTATAGCTTTGGTGTACAGAGAAAGCTGAAGGAAGTATTATGTAAGATACATAATACACTGACTTGTATAACTGTACACATAGAAACCCACCCACCACCTTCAGCCAATCAGAATCACGTTTTTAATACAGTGTAGGCACGCCCCTAGATGCAGGGATAAGGGAAGGGGATCTGTTAGTGTACCGAGGGTCCCCATGTTGCAAGAAGGATGTGAAAATTGTCAATTTAGATATGCAGGAAAAACAAGGTTCTCACATATCAGTTAAAGTTAGGGAGTAAATAATAGCAAGGAACGGTCAGGGGCCCTATCAGGGGATTCAAAGTGTCAGGGGATGCGCAGCTCCGCATATATTATTGTAAAATAAGGTTCACTTCAATTTAAGGGAAACCGACAAGATACACCTGGTGGTACTTTTGTACTGATCAATACAAATATAAGCCTGTCTTAACCTCTGTCTATCATCTTTACAGACGGGCTTCCCTAGCCCACTTAAAAGGGTCTATATCTCCTCTTTCCTATCCCCTCAGGATGTGTGTGGTGCACATATGCAGAGATGACAGACTTTCAGATTTTCTCTGATTTCAGAGTTTCAAAGGTGATATTTTACTACAGAAATAATAAGAAAAAAAATTTAAAATGAATATTTTATCATTCTGATAATCCTTAAAGATACACCCAACCCTAAGTGATTAATTTTGAAGGTATTTGTCACTCTGATTAGGGTATAACCCCACTTTTGAAGTGCCCAAAAATAATTTTCAGAGTTTCGCCAAATATCGAACTGACATCTCTGCATATGTGCGGGCACTGACACATTCCTCTGTTAAATTATCAACCTGTGAAGCACGGGATAGCCACTTAGTGCCGCTAAAGTGCTGTAAAACACAAATCAATCAATCAATCATCTTCACAGAAACGTCAGTGGATTGGGAGGTGGACATCAGCGACAGTTATTACGTCCCTCCAGCCCTCTCTTACCGTATTGGTTCGTTAACGCACTGCGATCTCAAATAAGCATTGGCCTGGACTAAGGGGGTATTGTCACTTAAACGGGTCGCTACGGTATTTATACACAAAAAGGTTAAGACATCCTTAGTGATATTAGATGATACCACTCTCTTATTCCAGAGAAATACTCAATGATAATGGGTTCCCAAGTTATCTGAGATCAATATTTACATGGTCCGAACTAAGTTTTCATAATGTTATCTGGAGAGATAGCCAGTAAACTTTCTGTGCTGTTAGGAACTGCAGGTATTAAAGTTCTTTAAATGTGGCGAATCTTATCTTTTGATAACCACGTATCTATTGATGGAATGTATTAAGAGTGTAATGAATGGGCTATCGGGCACCGAATTCAGTGTATCGTAGGATATCCTATGATACACTGAATGAGGTGCCTGATAGCCCATTCAATACTGTTTTTATTACACGATTAATCAATAAAAAAATCAATAAATAATCAATAGAATTTCAATAAAAACAAGTTGAAAACAAAAATCCTTCCCCGGGACTCGCAGCCTGCCATAGTGTGTGTACACGATCGGTACACACAGCTCGGCACCCGGCAGCGGTTATGGCAGCGGACAGCCCGCAGTCGTCGCCTCCCTGGGCTTTGTATCATATCACACACGGTGAAAAAAGAGATACGCCCGGACCAGGACTCGTCCCGCCTACCTCGAACGGCTGAGCGCAATGCACTATCCACTAGACCACCGCGTCTCACCCTTCGGCGCCTGTCTCGGCTTGGCTTGGTTTGAACGCGTCCTGCGGTTATGGCATCTGACAAATGGCGAAAAAAAGATGCCCCCGGCCCGGGACTCGTACCGCCTACCTCTAACTGCTGAGCGCAATGCGCTAACCATTAGACCACCGCGTCTCACCCCTCAGCGCCCGTCTCGGCTTGGATTGATTTGAATGCGTCCTGGGGTTATGGCAGCGGACAGTCCGCAGTCGTTGCCTCCCCGGGCTTTGTATCATATCAAAATCTGGTTCTAGCCAACCATTTCTCGTCAGTTCCTGTGGTGCAATGCATAGGGAGTTGAATTAGGGATCTGAGACTGCAGGTTTGACCCCCTACCCTGGCCATGAAAATTTTGTGGGTTTTAACATGTAAAATGTGACATGTTAGGACATGTGACGTGGACAAGGAGTGCTGATATGCATGGATATCAGCACTCTTATCAGCACTCCCAGGACATGCAATATCGACAGGTATCAGAATGGGAATATCCAGAAAAAGCACCCAAAATCACAGAGGTTGTGTAATAGCGCTATCTAAAACTCATTGAAGCTCTATAAGCAAGCAAGCTTGAGAGGGACTAACTTATTAACAGTTACCGAAAACTGTTGTGTAGGGAAATAGGACACGAATGGGTTGGCACAAAAGGGGTAGGGAGTTAAAATGAAATCAGGGTTCCCACACATCATGGAAATGCATAGAATGTCATGGAATAAAAATTTGTCATAGAATTTCAGAAAATTTCATCGTGAGTCATGGAAAGTCATTGCAAAATCCATTGGAATTGAGTAGTATCGGGGTAAAAACCACTTCATTAACTCTACAAATTTTGAGGGCTTGCCTAGTC
Source organism: Acholoe squamosa (assembly GCA_949317995.1). Lineage (NCBI taxonomy): Eukaryota > Metazoa > Annelida > Polychaeta > Phyllodocida > Polynoidae > Acholoe > Acholoe squamosa. The sequence goes on along the minus strand of OX439049.1, from coordinate 30,814,926 downwards.
CACTTAAAAGAGTCTATATCTGCTCTTTCCTATCCCCTCGGATGTGTGTGGTGCACATATGCATGTAGATGGGCACTGACAAATGTATCTGTGAAATTGTGTAATGTAGTTCTTGTCATGAATATGACCTTAGCTGTCGAAATGGCGTTAACCATCTATTACTCACACACTCACAAATTTTGAAAGTCGTCACAATTCTTGCAGATGTAGCAGATATTTGGCCACCACATGCATGCAGCAGGGATGCCACTTTTCCTAACTTTTTAGGAATTCCGAATTTTGGACTTTCATTCCTACAGGTATTTCCTATTGGAAATTGAAAAAAATAGGGGAATTTCCGACTTTTTGGTGATCAGTGAGTGGCATCCCTGATGCAGTTGTGGTGTGAGCAGAGACAGATGCCATGATCTGGATGACCATTGTGTTTGTAGCATGTTGTGTAATGTGGTATATAAATATATACCACCAGCATAGGTTACGGCACATCCAGAGCACCACTATAGATAAAAAGCCTGTTGTACTGTATCAACAATTTGCTGCTTACTTCAACTGTTCAACTTAGAGAAGCTTCAAATGTTGGGGTTCTGAGTAATAGGCTGTGAAAAAACACTGTAACATTAATTAATTTTTTTATTTTTTACTAACTTTCATGAATTGCCACCCAAATGGACTCCTATCTTTGGGGACGAATGTGGAACCTGGAGCAGCCAAAGTTAGGGTTCACCCTAAAGGCCACTATTTCAAAGTACCCGGTATCGAATAATAATACTTTAGTGCCAAAAATCCCCCCCCCCCCAAAAAAAAAAAAAAATCACCGTGCAAGATGCGCGTGTTCCTGAACTCAGGGTGCGTCTTATAAGAGTGGGATACATATTTACATTGACATCTACATGAATTACACTGCTTTACATCGATGCACCATAATAACCGTAATCTCCCGCATAGAAGACGCATTGCGCGTATAGGACGCACCCCAAACTCAGCACATGCATTTTCGCGTATAAGATGCACATTTTAATGCTGATATTTGTAAATTCAATACATTTCTATAGTAAAATTACCCCTCGTATAAGACGCACCCCCAATTTCAATACATCCTATAAGACTCCCCAACATTTTGTTTGGCGTAGAGGACGCGTCTTATACGCGGGAGATTACGGAAGTTAACTTAAAGGTACTATACTTTGCTTTTCTAGGCGTTCTCCCACGTGTAATGTACCTGGTACATCAAGCTTGGTGAGTTAACATACTTTCTTTTTATGATAGTTCTACCACTGTAAATGTATATCAAGTCCAAGACTTTATGCTTTTTGTAAGATTTTTAACGTGGCGGAGCCGCGTTTCTGGTATCGCCCAAAAAGCCATGACACCATATATTGGATCTGGATGTATTGCTTACAGAATCCGCCTTAAAAATAAGAACTTTCAACCATCCACAGTTCTAATTATGTGGAAATGAAGGGGAACATGTTAGCACACAATTTAAACCTTTTATTTCTTTGTGAAACAGTGTATTATTATAGAAAAAAAGGTAATAAACTAACAATTTTTCCTCATAAGACGCTAGGATTAAAACCGGTTCAAGTATCGCAATATCTTGTGCATATTGCGAGAATTGACAGGAGTTGGTGCAAGCTGCAGGTAGAGGGAGTTTGGGGGAGGGGGTACACACAACTTTAGTCTCCAATTTGGGGAAGGTGGAATACACACACCTCCAGTCTCCACCAATCAGAGTGAAGCTTCTAACAGGGCATCGCTTGGCACAGAGCTGGGGGGGGGGGATGTTCGGGTCAGAAACCAGGAGTGGGAAAATCTTACAATCAGGCACAGTTGGGTGCACAAGGTGAATAGAGGAACTGAAATTGTAGGGAGACGGGTGCAGGGGTTAGCGTCGGTAGTAATAACCTGAGGGTGCAGGGTCTCAATAAAACCTCTTAGATGCTCTTTTTTCCCTTTTTGCCCATTTCATTTTCAATCCTAGATTGAGAATACGCTGCCAATGTGAGTGTCTACAAATTTATCGTGCCTTGATATTTAAGTGAGATGGTATTAATGATGATACCTCGTGTACCTCTGGGTAACTCTTTGCTGTACTATATAGAACCAACTTGAAGTCAGGATGTGGTTTATATGCGAAGATTTCATTCCATTGAACAGTACTATAATGCTCAAAACCTAGCCCTAGCTGCACCTGAGATGCGGTCTATCTGAGAGCTTTTACTGTGAAATATCTAAGTGCAGTCAGTCCTGCTTTGTGTCTTGAATTACCCAGTTCCCAATATGACTGCTTTTTCACATGTAGAACAATTTCCGAGGAAATACCGTCAAATTGGGATATTACCTTCCTCTGGTCCCCGTACAATATTGCCATGTTTAAGTGCTGTGCTCCCAAATGAAGTGACAGTCTCATTTTCTTATAATGAGGGTACAGGGAATGGAAATAACCATTAGCTTCAGCTTTATATTGTATCTCAATCAACAACGTTCCTGCAGAAGAACCAGGATTTAAGTACATGTACTATCGATATCCACTGCATAAGTGCAGGTGCGTTAAAGCGGGCTACTACGGTATATGTATATATACAGCTCGAATTCCCATATGTGTGGAGCTTAATATTGAATAATACCCACATATCGCATTTAGGGAGTGATCATTTTTTAACAACAGGGGGGGGCGGTGGGTTTGAGGGGGGGGTCAGAATTTTTTCAATACCTCTGATGGGGGGTCAAAATAATTTCACCTGTTTTTAGTGGAAAACCCCGCGCGTTACTATAGGCTAAAAGGGGACGTTCGCATGCGATTTTTGTCCCTTATGGGGGGGGGGGTCGAAAAGATTTTACCCCCTCGAGAGGGGGGGGGGGTTGAATTTTTTTTCGCGCGTCCACGCGCAAACCCACCAGCCCCCCCCCCTGTTGTTAAAAAATGATCACTCCCTTAGAGTCAGTGTATACCAAGATCACACCACAAACCACGTGATCCCTGACCACCGCTGGTTCCTGAAACCTCACTCATTAAACCCCACGAGGCCTGAGGGACGCGGTACACTCTCCATTCATACCCCCAGACACCAAAACCTGTGTAAGGAGACTCAGTGTGTGTAGTCAGTCTGGTTGCTGGGGGCGGCGTCCCTGTCGGCCAGTCAGAGGCCAGCTCTCTGGTCTCACATCAAGCGAGGCGGGTCATGTGACCTGGTGTGTATGTTTGGGTGTGGGATCGTGTGTAAGGGTAGGGATACATGTATACTCTGAGGTATACCTCACAGTGACACAAGTATTACTGCTACCTCAATCTACCTCACTTCTACCTCACAACTCACAGTAGGGATCCAAACTCATACACACAGAGGAGCTTACATACAGGGGTCCATTCAGTGTAATAAACCAGGCCTGGAGAATACAGGATCCAGTTAGACCCTCCTTATATGGGCAGACACAAGTGGAGCATACAGTACTGTGGACAGTCAACACACCAACCCCACCCCCCCCCCCATATCGTGCTTGTAGTAGCCTCTATTAACTGTACCAGGAACTACCCATACAGACTTAAAGTTTGCTGTGCACAGTTTCCATAAGGAAGGAATTCAGGTTTTTAACATTGCTGAGTGTCCTGCACCATCTGACACAGAACAAGGAACTAGGGTGAGTGGCTTTATCATTTCTCAAATCTTAAAGCATCTGCAGACTGGGGGTGTCCGTCTGGCATTTTTGGGATTAAGGCCCGAGGATCAAGATAATGCGTGGATGAGGTTTGAAGTTTCAGCACCAAAATCAGCGGTGCCATGGTCTTCCTACCGCAATATACACCAGAACTAAAACTATATGTGTCACTCATCTAGATACAGAATGTGTGTATGTGTTGTTGAGAAATGCCCCCGGGAAATGCCTCCAAAGTTTGATGCTATGAGAATCTATCCGAGGGGTGGGGGTCCCCCTTAGGTTTAGCCTTGGGGCAGGCACCCAGCAAGCTTGGCTTTGTGTACATACAGAGATACAGGACATAGAGCAAAGCGCGGGAACAGGATCCCAATTTAGCCCAAGCAGTCCCTTATTAGATCTAGGTTGGAGGATAAAGGGGAGGGGGTATTCCCTGGGGCAGGAGTGAAGCTGTATGGACATAGTATGGGCAGCTGAGTATGCGGAGCTGGAGAATACAACAAAGACACCAGAACACGTGGGTGCAGCTCTGTGGGAGCAAACATTATTAGATTAATGTAAGTAAAATATAAAATTCTCACATACCAAACCTATCAAACAACAAACAATAGCATAAATGTACACAAAAATATGTACGGTATAGGTAGATCGATTTCCCTCCATGTTAAAATGCATCCAAAAAAAATATGAAATTGTCACATAAGGTGATCAAGGATAAAAGTATGAAAGAGGAAAGGGGAGGGTCACAACAAAATCATAACAGCCAGGGCTCTTTCAGTAGATTGAATGCAATTCAAGTGACATATTCAGGATGTAGTAGAAATAGGGGCTTGTTTCTATGGTTGTTCTTTTTTTCACTTTTCACTCAAATATCTTTAACTGTTACAGTTAGTGACACGGCTTGTACACTTAAGTTCAAGACAGATTCTCCAGGGAAGGGGCGTGCCTAGAAGTCCTTGAAGCTTTCACTTCATAGTTGCCGTCCAAAACCTGACTTGTATAACTAGATTATATGATATGCGGGTACTACTGATACACTATTATGTATAATACCTGTGGTAAACCTTAATTTGTGTTGACTTCAGGAAATGTAGCTACTGAAATGGAGTATTTATACTGTAGTCTACATGTTATAAGCTGCTCCTAGTGCCAGGACTGTGGCGCCAAAACAGTACACTGTTATGTAGTTTGAGTCAGAGTTGAAACTTTGCCAATATCACGCCATATAAGGAATGATAAAAGTAAATGAATTTGTTGGATGGAATAATTCTGAACTGAATATACCTACTGAGTGACATCAGTTTGGGGAAGTTAAGATTGGGAAGATATCAATAGATGAGTCATCTCGACTCTACAGACAGTCGACAATTTAAAGTTTAATAATAAGAGTTGGAAAATGACAGGAGAAAAAAGACTCACCTGCAACCACAAAGTAAAAAAGGACAAGCTTGTGTTGTAACTTGTTAATGACATTAGTGAGTGAGTGAACAAGTTCAACAGCTGGCCTAGATCAGCCGGATATGATGTATTGCTGCTGTTAAATAAAAAAAGGGGAAATGGAAAGAAGAAAAAGAAATCGGATTAAAAAGTAAAAGGAGAGAAAAATTAGACAAAAAGAGGTTATATAACCTGACGTTAGATGTATACTTAGCATGCCACTGTGAATGGCAATTCCGACTGATAAAAAGTAGGAGGGAGCCAGAAGAAAAGGCCCCTGGTGTTTTTTTTTGCGCCCCAACCAGGACTTTAGAATAGAGGACAAAGACCATGGAGTATACCTTACCAGCTTGTGGAGCGAAAATGAGTTCTCAAAGTAAGAGATTCCAAGGACATTTGACAATAAATAAACATATGAATAAATAGTGACACTGCCAAGGTACTACAGAAACTGTGATTAATAATTAGACAGCCTTTAAATAAAGCATGTATAGGTGAGCCAAAAGTTTCTTGGTGTTATTTTTAATACCCCGGTACTGATTGCTGGTTTCAATGTATTCAATGTACCGACATTGTTGTAAAGTATTGATGAGTAGGTTATGTCATTGTGTCATATCATGTGTCCTCCTGGTCTGTTATCTAACCGTATCTCACTGCTAATCTCACTGCCGACCATCCTCACTCATGGACCATCCATGTTATCTTTCTGTGCATCCGCACTACATACCTGTCCTAGATTAGGCTGTTATCTGTGGCTATGTGAGTCCAGTTAGGTAATACAGGTACATACATAACCGATACAGTGATAGAAGGAGGACCATAGTTCGACAAATTGTCTGCAAATTGTGCCAAGAAGTGCAATACGCCCAGTCTCAAACTGCAGATATATAAGGTGCGCCCTATGTTCTCGTCTTTTGGGGACAATATGGCTGCCTCCATAATATGAATAGTTACAGGCCTATATCAGAGATCAATACAAAAAGATCAATAGAAGGTAACATTGGGGTGGGCGGTACTGGCCTTGGTCCGCTCTCCCTACCAACCAATACCAGGTGTTCCTATTGAAACCATGCCCCCCCCCCAAACACACCTCAACAAAACAATTTAACATGGTCAGCGGTACTGTATCCAAGGTACCGTAATCTCCCGCGTATAAGGCGCGTCTTATACGGGGGGGGGGTTTAGTTCTCATTGCAACCACAAGGGGGACTCCAAGACCTTTCTTTTGATATGTTACATGCCCCCTTAGCCATAATAGGATATATGGGGGTCCAGGGGGGTCTATGGGGCCCAAGTTACACATAGGTCTTTGCATTTTGAAAATTTATTCAGTAGAACCAAAGTTATGAATTTTTCATTTTTTTGAGAATTTTCCAAAACTCTAGGTGCACCTTAACGCGGGCTGCGCCTTATACGCGGGAGATTACAGTATTTCACTTATTTATCGATTTGAAAAGATTCAGTTTTCGATTGAATTCACTATGCCATTGGCCTTTAGAAATCCATTTCCACTGACAAAGAGAACTATCATTGTTGATTATCTGGGAGTTCCAAGTACAGGAACAGTACTTACAGAAAAAATTGTTCCTTATTGTTATTAACTTATTATTGTCCCACCCATTGAATGCCAATATCACTAAAATATAAGTATGACAAGCATGTCCTTTGGGTACACACCACAACCAAACATTAGCCTGAAGTAATGTAAAACGCTGCGTATAAGCTGTGCCTTGTAGACAAACCCTCGGAGCCCTACAAATACAATGGCTTATCGAGCCTTCCTGAAGTCAGGGTGCGACTTTTATGCGGGGTATACATTTATAGACTATAGTAAGGAATCACAACAGTTTCAGGCCCCAGGTGTGGTTTGTAGCATTTTCATAAAGTCAGCGTACGGCTTATACGCGAGTACAGCTTATAATATGCATGGTTTTACGATAAGTATTTTACCTACCGTAATCTCCCGCATAGAAGGCACGTCTTATACGCGAATCAGATCGTTCATGGGTCTTATACGCGGGAGGTAAATTGCCTTGAGTTTGGGGTGCGCCTTATACGCGGGTTTTTCCAACATCTCATTTGGGAAAATGCGCCGATGACAGCTTGAACTCATAGCGCCAGCACCACGGCAGACCGGGAGGTGTCGACGCTTGCCGGGGATAAGGCCCACCATGCGCCGATGACAGCTTGAACTCATATAGCCAGCAATTCGGCAGCCCGGTCGCTGTAGATTTGCTCGGCGGGTTTGACGCCGACTGTCACACCGTGTGCCGATGACAGCTTGAACTCATATAGCCAGCACCGCGGCAGACCGGGAGGTGTCGACGGGCGCTCGGCGGGTTTGACGCCGACCGTGTGCCGATGACAGCTTGAACTCATATAGCCAGCACCGCGGCAGACCGGTCGCTGTTGATTTGCTCTCCGTTTTTTTAACGCCGACCGTGTGCCGATGACAGCTTGAACTCATATAGGGGGGTGGGGAGGGGGGGGGGCGCCTTCTACGCGAAACAGCCCCGCTGTGAGTTGGGGGGGGCGCCTTATACGCGGGTTTTTCCGGAAATCGATCCAGAAGAGGTACGTGCGCCTTCTACGTGAAAAGGCCTTCTCTGAGTTGGGGGGCGCCTTCTACGCGAGCTGCGCCTTCTACGCGGGAGATTACGGTAGGTGACTCAGGATGTACCGACCACACACTACATCCTTTGTGTATGTGTACAGTGGTCTGGTATCCCTATCAATCCGATGTGTGGGTTTAACGTTAGTAAACAAAGCATTTTTTTACTATCAACAATAGTTCTTTGTTCTCATGTAGTCATATGTAAAAAGTCATGATGATATTGTATTGAGTTGTAACAGGTCACCCCATGTAGGCGGCCATGTTTTATACCGGGGGACATCGCAACAGTAGTATATTCTCATAAGTTTGGCTAATATTTTATTCAAAACTCTTCACCAACTTTTTTTTTTTTTCCAAAAAAATGGATCATTCTGTTTGATAAAAAAAGGAGATAACTAGAGCCTCCAGCTGTGTCCTGATGTAAATGATGCGCACTTTATTCAGACAAAGGGATAAAGGTATATTCCAGACTTTTTTCTATGAAGATGTGGCAAAAAAAATCTTGTGGGTACTTCTGAAGCCATAAAACACAGTGTATTGTATACTTTGTGTGTTTGTGACTATCAGTATATTGACACAGATCACCCAGTTCATTTTGTACCATCGTTCATTGTTTGCCATCGTCCATATCTGGTGTTAGCATTTTGAGTATCTGCTGCATTTTGTGTGAAAGCGTTATGCCCATTTGTCGCCTTGTGGGTGACTCGTCGGTGCAAAATTAATGCACCATAGCGATCCTACCAGGCTCCTTAAGCATCGGCATGATGCCTTAATGTACTGAATGAGTGATGCCGAGTGATGCATTTTGTACATCATAAAGACAAATAAACATAGTGCCATTGCATGGCACTTGAAGCCTGAAGGGGTTTCAACAAAGAAGTGGTGTTGTATGGATATTGGGAGATGACATCATTGAATTAATCCCACCTCAGTCAGTATATAGAACATGCCGCATATATCATTGTAGACATGGTGACATAGAGTGGACCTATGCATTCATTGTACATGTATTGTCTGTCATGGATGGAAGCCAAACCACGCCTGGGCAGAGCAGCCAGGCCAGGGGTGAGCACCCCACATATCTCACTGCATGTCGAGTACATTATATATTGATTTTCACATTCCATATGAGGTCGTAAAGATTGTATTCAAACGCGAGGTATGGCTGGGGATATTGCAAAAACAATTATGAGAGACCAGTTGCATTGTGGAATATATATTCGAGAATGAAATAAAAATAGATTGTTATTGGCCTAAAAGGCTTTATATTACCCCGGGATAAACGTGAAGAATAACCCATGGGTGCAGAACACTTCCACACAAACTATAGACAATGACAGCAATAGCTGCAATCCAGGCCTGACCTTACAGTTCCACGATCATTAAACCCACCAGTACTTTCACCAAGGGTACGTTCTCCCAGCTGAGGCTTGCCATTTTAGTATACCATTCACCCTGTGTACCTTATGCATGGAGAGTGTAGAGGGGTGCGTATTCGGGTGGAGGAGGTCTAGATGTGACCATAGTGTGATGGTTGTAAGGACATTATGGTGTGGTATAGTTTGTAAATCATGTACTGGTGACTGCCATTTAAGTAGAAGTCTCACAGGACCTAGATACAAAGAATTCTGGTCACATGCTACCCCTATTTGGAAGCCAGTGTGTCATGTTCCGTCCATGATATTATGCACAGAAGCATTTATGATGCATGATTACAGCATTATCAATTTACTCACCAGCGCGTCATGTGCGCATAATGCCAACAAATTGGTATAAATACTACACCTTAAGGCTGATCTTTGATCTGTCAGGCATAGACCCTGGTATATGGGTATAGGTTCCCAGTGACTGGTGCATGAAGCATTAGGCATATCCCAGAGTGGTGGCAGTACATGCTATAGTTCGTCTCAATCAGAGCACAGCAGACAGGTCAGGTAAATTAGGTAGGTGACTTCGTTCTCTGTACAGTCTTTGCTGTTGTCAGACTAAGGTGATTGAACCCAGTAAATGAGGCTTAACCCTCGATTGTAGACCTACCCAGTACCAACTATACCCTTGTCACGGCCCTGGTAAGAAGCTTGACACTGCTACATTCATGTCAACCTTTTACAGGGTTGATGCATTCCCGATAGGTCAGCATGATGCACTGATGAGGTGTCAGAAAGCTGAAGTCTTTGTGCATTATGACAACAAGTAAACATGAAGCTTTGAGGCATTATGTTTTAAAATGAAGCTTCGGGGCAATATGATGTGCTAGCGCAGTGCTGCCGCCTAACTTGCCATCACTGCATTCATGCATCGTGATTATCAATGAGCATTAGGAATTAATACCCTTTTCCACACAAAACATTTATTAAGGGTATCAAGTTTGAAAGACGGAAAATCATGAATGTAAAATAGCACCAAATAGTAAATTATGCACGGCAGCGCAGAGGCTGTCGGTCTGGATCCTCCCGAGGGGACAATTTGTTGATACAGACCGTGGGGCCCAATTGCCCTTACTCGTGCCTGGGCGGGTGTTGCAGTCTTTCAAGCAGGCCCTGTAGGATCATATATGGCCTGTTGCTATGAATGATTGATTTGGCGCATATGGATGATAGCTGGGCATGGATGTTAATGTACTGCTTGGTACACGGGATGGATATGTGCGGCTCTCAGACGGACTGCACCATATAACGCATGTAAGCTGCATATCGCATATAAGCCGCAACACTGCAATACCTCAAATATAAACTGCACCCTCGGGTTAGAAATACCCCATTAAAGTACAACAAACCTGTGGTTGACATTCATGATGTGGCTTATCATCAGGATTTGACAGAACTACATAGGTCTAGCCAGTTGGCTGAGATTTGACAAGGTGGGAGCAAGGCACTCCCCCCCCCCCTTTTTTTTTTAACGTCCAAGTGAGGTGAGCAGTGATTGGGGGGGGGGGGGCAGAGCGAGGACACATTGTTAGTCACGTAGTCCCTACCATCGTTCTGTTATTGATCTGTGACACTAATTCATGAAAACAGGAGCTTTAGATTATAAACCTATTTTTATTTTACATTTAGATAACGCTGTGTTCCTTGACATTTGACCACTATGATAGACACAGGGAAGTAGCGTGTGTGTACAGACAAGCAAATATCAAAATATCAAAGTGTAAACAAGGTTTGTGTCTCATCAGTCAGAACCCAGCTGCGCAGTTAGAAAGAACCAGCTCTCACCTTCAAACCCAAATTATATACCACTCCTATGGGTCACTACATGTAGGCCGCCAACTTGTCCCCCAGACATTGTTGGTTCCAGGGACTTTTATGAGGAACAGGCATAGTCCCCTATTACACTTCATTATATGGCCTTTTAAAAGTGCTGATACCCGCGTGGGTCTGATCCTACAGTATAAGTACCAGAAAAGAAGAGAGAGAAAAAGAGAAAGAAAAAGAAATTTGACCTGCTCTTGGCTTTTACATGAGTAGCTCAGTGGCTGACATATATATGAGTTGTATACCTGACATTCCGCACACCTCCCACCTGTAGGGGACCAGGCTGCTGTAGGTTGACCTGGACCCGCGCCCACTGGGACTAACACTCTATGGTGGGGCCCAGCTCAGCCTTACAAGGTGTAAAAGAACCACCTCAGCGCATTGCGGAAAACAGGGGAAATTGTACCCTGAAAAGAATACTCTGAAAATCTGACCATCAGGATTGCAGTGAGGAATGAAAACCACAAAAATACAAAGCAGGGTTAAACAGAAAATTGTAAGTACTGTACAATATAGTCCATTTTCTCCAGTTTGAGCATTAAAAAATGGGCTTATTCTGCTGTTAGAATTCATTGCATATAAAGTTACAAACTTGCCATTTCTTTGAGGAAGAGACTTCTAGATTCAGTGCAAGGTTGGGGGAATAGCAGTGAGTGACTGGGAGTAAAGTACAGCCAGCGACAAGTCTGATAGGACTTCTGTTTATTGAATTATTTTCATATATGAAAATAATTCATTCACATGTAACACCACGCGCTAGAATTTTGTCCACGTCCTTCTCCTAGCCAGTCATAGACTTGCCATGGCCTTTCAGTTATTCTTTTTTTTTCCTGTCCCTGCATAGGTATAGTATTTTAGACATCGCCTCAGACTAAATGGCCAATAAGAAAACGGATTTATATAAGACCTATGCAAGTCTATGTTTGTCACAGGTCGTTCTGGGCCACCTGGTCGTCTTGGGGCCGCCTGATAGCTTTTCTTGTTGATTTCATGAAGCCGAGAAAGCCTTCCATTAACCCACTAAAGGCCACCTACATATATGTATATATATACATGTACACATAAGTATGAGGCCCTTATTATATTAGGAGTTCTAAGTGGCGTGGCATTGGTTTATTTGGAGTCTTGAGACCGTAAACATGCGTGCCATTCCCATATTAGGAGCCCCAATAGCGTGGCATTATTATATTTGGAGAATATGTTGCGTCCAATAAACTAAATCACTCTGTGGCCCTTGAAGACGTTCTGGGGGCATCCAAGTCAACATACACCAATCCAACCCGCCCTCCCCACTCAGAACTCGCCTAGAGCTACGTAATGATAGCCTGTACACTGTCCATTCAACATGCATCAATTCAACCCGCCCTCCCCACTCAGAACTCGCCTAGAGCTGAGTAATGATAGCCTGTACACTGCCCAGTCAACATGCACCAATCCAACCCGCCCTCTTCACTCAGAACTCGCCTAGAGCTACGTGATGATAGCCTGTACACTGTCCATTCAACATGCACCAATCCAGCCCGCTCTCCCTACTCAGAACTCGCCTAGAACTACGTAATGATAGCCTGTACACTGTCCATTCAACATGCATCAATCCAGCCCGCTCTCCCCACTCAGAAGTCGCCTAGAACTATGTAATGATAGCCTGTACACTGTCCATTCAACATGCATCAATCCAGCCCTCTCTCCCCACTCAGAACTCGCCTAGAGCTACGTAATGATAGCCTGTACCCTGTCCTTTCAACATGCATCAATTCAACCCGCCCTCCCCACTCAGAATTCGCCTATAGCTGCAATAGCCGTTCTACTGAGCCCTAACCACCCCACACAGTTTAGTACCTGTACAACGCCAATAGACCCCTCTGAAGCCGTTCTACTGAACCCTAACCACCCCAAACCGTTTAGTACCTAAAATAGACTAAAAATATCGATAACTTTGTTCCCATTGTGCAGATTTGAAAATAAAGACCGCCATGACGTTCGCCAGCTCGAGCTACCCCTTTATCTATAGGTCACACTATGGGAAACTCCTATTATTAAAGAAGATACGATTTATTTTGTAAAACTGCCAGTTCTTGGACCTCTCTGCCAGTGCCTGGACTGGTGTCTGCCCCCGCGTCCCAAAAAAGCCTATATTTCGATCCATTCCTTCCTCAAACCTGCCCTTTTTCGCCGGTGACACTTAAAACAGATAGGTTTTGGCTGGAGGTAGGGCGCAGGTGGACCAGCTCAGGCCGAAAAGGCCGCAAGTCAAAAAAATTATTTCGCTTATTCTTTTCTGAAACAAATTTTTTAGGGGGGCATGTCCTTTAGGGGGACATAACACCCCAGATTGATACCAAACATTCCATATCCGCGCATATTATTTGCATAATTAGCATAATTATGCAGTATCTTGGTACTGTTCAATATAATATAGATATGTTCCATTGGTCCCTTATAGAATTCATATGCTTGCAAGTATAAACTACTGACTGCACCTAGTGACTAAGTGGAATCTGAACAGTAGAAAAGAAAGACCCCTCCTCTACCTTTGTATAGCATCAAACAAGTTGTCCAATGGAGGCAGCCATTGCTTGATCACATGCTTAAACCTTTTAGATCCAAATGCTAGTTACCAGTGCATTATCACTGTTGATAAGCTTTACACATCAATACCTGCAGCCACCCAGGGCACATGCCCTGTTTGCACTGAATGGATGTCTTTCCATTTCTCCATTCTCTGGTGTTTAATTAAAAATGTTTACGTGATTCTGTGTTTTAATTTGTGTTTTAATCTGTGTTTTTATGGTACATATATTGAGTTTAAGGCTATAACAGGTTAGTGTTAGTGCTAAGGTATGATAGTAATTACTCACTATTTGTCAGTGGTTAATCAATATATGTTAGTAATTACTCACTATTTGTTAGCAATTAGTCAATACATGTCAGTATTTACTCACAATCTGTCAGCAATTAGTCAATATACATCAGTACTTAGTCACTCAATATCAGCAATTATCAATACATGTCAGTATTTACTCACAATCTGTTAGCAAATAGTCAATATATAACAGAGAAATATCTATGGACTATTTGTCAGCAATTAGTTAATATATGCTAGTAATTATTCACTATTTGTCAGCAATTAGTCAATACATGATAGTAGTTACTTACATTTTACGGGCTTCCCTAGCCCACTTAAAAGGGTCTATATCTCCTCTTTCCTATCCCCTCGGATGTGTGTGGTGCACATATGCGTGGGCACCGACACATTCCTTTGTGAAATTGTGTAATGTTGTTCTCGCCATGAATATGACCTTAGCTGTCGAAATGGCGTTAAACATCTATTACTCACTCACTCACTTACATTTTATCAGCATTTAGTCAATATATGTTATTAATTGCTCACTATTGACTAATATCTGACAAATTGTGAGTAATTACTGACATGTGGACTAAGTGTCAGTAATTACTCACTATTTATCAGCAATTAGTCAATACTTGTCAGTATTTACTCAGAATTCACAAGCAATTATTCAATATATATTAGTAATTACTCACTATTTGTCAGCAATTAGTCAATATATATCAGTATTTACTCACAATTTGTCAGCAATTAGTCAATATATGTCAGTATTTACTCACACTTTGTCAGCAGTTAGTCAATATACGTCAGTACTTAGTCACTCTATATCAGCAATTATCAATACATGTTATTATTTACTCACAATCTGTCAGCCAATAGTCAATGTATAACAGAGAAATATCCATTGATTCAATTGTGCATCCTGCCTTGACTGGTATTTGTCAAGATATGTCAGTATCTATGGACTATTTGTCAGCAATTAGTTAATATATGTTAGTAATTATTCACTATTTTTCAGCAATTAGTCAATACATGGTAGTAGTTACTTACATTTTATCAGCATTTAGTCAATATATGTTAGTAATTGCTCACTATTTATGAGCAATTAGTCTATATGTTAGTAATTGCTCACTATCTATTAGCAATTAGTCTATATGTTAGTAATTGCTCACTATTTGTCAGCAATCATTCAATATATATTAGTAATTACTCACAATTTGTCAGCAATTAGTCATTATATATATAAGTATTTACTCACACTTTGTCAGCAATTAGTCAATATATGTCAGTACTTAGTCACTCTATATCAGCAATTATCAATGCATGTCAGTATCTACTCACAATCTGTCAGCAAATAGTCAATATATAACAGAAATAGCCATTAATTCCTCCTCCTGTGCATCCTGCCTTGACTGGTATTTGTCAAAATATGTCAGTATCTATGGACTATTTGTCAGCAATAAGTTAATATATGCTAGTAACTATTCACTATTTTTCAGCAATTAGTCAATACATGGTAGTAGTTATTTACATTTTATCAGCATTTAGTCAATATATGTTAGTAATTGCTCACTATTGACTAATATCTGACAAATTGTGAGTAATTACTGACATATATTGACTAAGTATTGTTTTTTATAATGACTAAGTTCTGGCATATATTTACTGATTGCTGACAAATAGTGAGTAATTACTGACACATATTGACTAATTTCTGATAAATAGTGAGTAATTACTTACATATATTGACTAATTGCTGACAAAGTGAGTAATTACTGACGTATATTGACTAATTGCTGTTATATAGTGACTAAGTACTAACATATATTGACTAATTGCTGACAAATAGTGGGCAATTACTAATCCGATCATAAGTACATAAATCTAGATGATACGACCGAGCAGCTATTACAGCAATGCTGTATTTCTATATCGAAATACAATATCCGATCATAAGTACATAAATCTAGATGATACGACCGAGCAGCTATTACAGCAATGCTGTATTTCTATATCGATATATATTAAATGATCATAAATACATAAATCTAGATTAAAGAGTCATGATAATGATCCTTGAGTCATTATAATGAGTATAGAGTCATGGGCATCCTCGTTCATTTGTGCATCATGCCCAGATTGGCATGATGCACTCACATTTTGTCAGTAATTAGTCAAAATATGTCAGCAATAATGCATGATTTGTCAGCAATTAGTCAATATATGTTAGTAATTACTAACTATTTGTCAGCAATTAGTCAATATACACCAGTACTTAGTCACTGAATATCAGCAATTATCAATGCATGTCATTATTTACTCACAATCTGTCAGCATTTTGGTCAATATATAACAGAGAAATAGCCACTGATTCAATCGTGCATCTTGCCTTGACTAGTATTTGTCAAAATATGTCAATATCTATGGACTATTTGTAAGAAATTAGTTATTATATGTTAGTAATTATTCACTATTTGTCAGCAATAAGTCAATACATGGTAGTAACTACTTACATTTTATCAGCATTTAGTCAATATATATTAGTAATTGCTCACTATTTGTCAGCAATTAGTCAATATATGTTAGTTATTACTCACAATTTGTCAGCAATTAGTCAATATATATATAAGTATTTACTCACTATTTGTCAGCAATTAGTCAATATATGACAGTATTTACTCACTATTTGTCAGCAATTAGTCAATATATGACAGTATTTACTCACATTTTGTCACCATTAAGTCAATATATGTCGGTGCTTTGTCACTATTTGTCAGCAAATAGTTGATATATATATCAGTACTTAGTCACTATATATATATATATATATATATATATATCAGCAATTAGTCAATATATGTCAGTATTTACTCATTATTTGTCAGCAACCAGCCAAATCAGTCAGGACTTGGTCATTATATAACAGCAATTAGTCCATATTTGTCAGTACTTAGTCACTAGATATCAGAAATTAGTCAACACATGTCAGTATTTACATACAATTTGTCAGCGATTAGTCAATTTTTGTCAGTATTTACTCATTTTTTGTCAGCAATCAGTCAATATATGCCAGTACTTAGTCATTATATAACAACAATCAGTCCATTTAAGTCAGTAATTACTCACAATTTGTCAGATATTACCGTAAATCCCCGGTCATAAGCCGGCCCCGGTCATAAGCCGGGGGGTGAGTTCAGGGAAATCCTATAAGCCGGTTTTGGTGTCAAATTTTTCCCATTTTCTCTTTATTCTATAGTAAAAAAAAACCGGTCATAAGCCGGGGGGGACTTTGGGAAAAATTTAGAAGCCGGTTTGGGCCCAAAATAGAAAAAAAAAATCCGGCTTATGACCGGGGATTTACGGTAGTCAGCAATTAGTTGATATGTCAGTAATTGCTCACAATTTGTCAGAAATTAGTCAATATAAGTCAGTAATTACTCACTCTTTGTCAGCAATTAGTCAATATAAATATGTGAGTAATTATTCACTATTTATCAGAAATTAGGAAATATATGTCAGTAATTACTCACTATTTGTCAGCAATTAGTCCATATATGTCAGTAATTACTCACTATATATCAGCAATTAGTCTACACATGTCATTTTTTATATATAATTTCCCAGCAATTAGTCAATATATGTCAGTATCTACTCACATTTTGTCAGCAATAAGTAAATATATGTCAGCACTTTGTCACTATTTGTCAGCAATTAGTCTGAATATATCAATAACTATGCACTATTTGTCAGAGATAAATTAGTCAACATATGTCATTATAAATTATGTTAGCATAGTACATAGTATGATTCACTTGTGCATTATGCCTTGACTGATATGATGCAGTCTATCTCAGGGACCATCAGGAATATGGCTCTGTAAGTTAGAAAAAATAGAATAGGCATAGATTCATAGCCATTGATTTATTGGTACATTGTGCCTTGACTGGTATAGTCAAAATATGTCAGAACCTATGCACTATTTGTCAGCAATTAGTCAAAATGTGTTGGTAATTATGAACTATTTGTCAGCAATTAGTCAAAACAAGTCAGCACTTACTATTTTTCTGCAATTAGTCATTATATGTCAGTAATCATGCACTATTTGTCAGCAATTAGTCAAAATATGGCAGTAACTATGAATGAATGAATTACTGAAAGGACTTCATCAAGGCCTAAGCAGGCTAGGTCATGGTCTATTGATTTCAATAGATGAGCTATTGGTCTAAATTTTAGCGAGAGGGAACCTATTCAAATATTCTGGTCATCAACCTTGGCAAAATAATTCATCACAGCTATGCTGTGCTTTCCTCAAGGTTTTCCTCAAGTCATCAAAAGCACGCTTCCTCGTAACTATAGACAAATTGTGAATCAGATTACACTTGTACAGGCATACGTCAGCAGGTTTTGTTTGTGTCCACCATTCCTCTCAGGTTTCCTTCCTGAGGCTGGAGTTATGACAAGGTGTACAGACTCCAGGCACCACAACGATCCATAAAGGTCAAACTAAGTGTAGCTCTGGTGAGTAACTCGCCAGAGCTGCATTCAGACATCATGCTGGCTATTGAACATACTGATGTACATATACTGCAGTATGTGTAGCATAAAGGGTTAACACTGTTTCTACAAGTGCTACATTTAGTGGTACCCAGGGGAATCAGGGGTTTAATAATAGCCTTAAAGTGGTTGAGTATTTGAAGTGGTTCTTGAACTGGTTGTTTGAGGGTGGGTAGATTGGGGAACCCGGGGTGCTGTGTAAATGAGTGGTAGAGTATATGTGAGGTAAGAAGCACTAAAGATAAAGGAAGCATGGAAATCATGGGGCGATACGTACCCCAGAGTGAAGGGTTGAGGCTGAACTGTGGAAGTAGGGTTGAGTTATGAGCATGGCTACCATACACATTCCTTTGATCTACGGAGGAAGAGGATTCTGCTCAAACCTCATGGAGGTACTGTGATTATTTTTACTAAGACAGAGGCGCTCGGTTCCCACTATTCTCACAGCCTGAAAGACCAAGGTGCAGTGTAGAGCAAATTACCCTCGATATACCACAGTTGGAACTATGTTCTTATAAATAATAAATACTACTTTTTCTGTTTGAACAAAGACCATTTCTCCAAAGACTAACGAAAATTAGGTTAGCATTTGTCTATTGCGAATGTAGTCTAGGTGATCAATTTTATCTCATAGGGTCGGGCTGTCGGGATGATTCATGGATGGAGTAGTCTGGTCATGGCATACGTCATGTCTAACAAACATCATTGTCCATCAAAGCAGCATGTGGCCCACTAATGGTTAAATGGTAAACCATGGTGTTTGAAACAGAGGTCAGCTGAGATAACTAATGGATGCTAGAATACTAGAGGAGACCTGAAAAGTGCGCTCTGACAGGTGGGGTCCGGTTTTCAGAGTTCTTCCTAACACACCCTTAATATAACTCTATGTGGGGTCAATACCCTAACTGATCCGAGAGCAGCCCACACAGTCTGCTCCCACCTGGAACAACTTGGTGCTGAGCAGCTCACACAAAGAATCTGTGTTGAGATTGTAAAACTGTGAGTGGAGAGTTTAAGGTTTTTTGGAGTGGTGGCGCCCCCTGGACATCCCCTAGGGTGCTAGTTGTGTCACGTGGTGCGGCAAGGTAACGCGAGCCTCAGGTGAGGTATGCTATAACTTTAACTGGTCTTTGTCTGCAGGCGGCCATCTTGTCCCCTCAGGTGGGTCTGTTAAGATACCTGCAGTGAAGATTTTCTAGTCTATATAAACCACTACACTGTAAATAATGTATGTTGCGGGAACACACAAGATTGTAACACACATGGATATTCAACCCACTTTGAGCAGTTTACTCACTTTGAGGTCATCAACACACTTTTTCTAACACACTTACACACTTTTTTCTCAAAAGTGTTTAGGTACTGAAAAGTGTGTTAAATCAACACACATTTTATTAATCCTTCAGTCTTATCAGTGGTATTATGTAACCCATTAATTGCCCCTCACCTGACCAAAGGTCAGTTATAACAGTTACACACAGTCAGTTTGAATCTGCACCTGCTGGAGAGAGGAGTGTCTTCACTTCTCTGCTTATTTCTGGTAAGTAATCTTATATATCATCCTCAGCACTAGTGCTATACAAGCTGTAATAGAGTGTAGTAAGTTGGTTTATCATAGATTTACACTCACAGAAAGAAATTCTCTAAAAGCTGTATCAATATGCTGCCTAACATACTATCTAGTGTAGCATACAGTGTTCATTCACCAATTCTTTTGTTTCAGAAAACTACAATCTGCTTGCTCCAGTCACTGACAAGTACTCATGCTGATTTGTGATTTACAAAATGCCAGGAATAGGTAAGTGGGACTATTCTGCATTTTGAATATAATTCTTTATCATTTTAATGTACCTACATAACATTTTTACATATGGGAGCCTAGACTCTGTCACCATTCTAAATTCTAGACAGAGAAATCAGAAGATATGTTATTGATGTATTAGCATATTTTAATATAGAAGTATAAGTACAGAAGTATTAGAACAATTTATGCACTAAATCAACATCATAGTTATGGTCTTACAACAATATATTGTTATTCCTTTCCAGATTAAGTATGTGTGCCTCATGGGTACCTTCCTCACGTCATCTCAGGACGATAACAAGTACACCAAAATGAAAATATGAAGAAATAAAGGCTAAATGCCCCCCACCCACCCCCTTCATTGTAGAAATATTAACTCACTTTTATATCTAAACACTTTATGAAGCAACACACTTTCTATGAACACACTATATGCATGAACACACTTTTTGCAACACACTTTTGTTGTAACACCCTTTTGACATGAACACACTTCTTAACACACTTTTGGCAAAAGTGTGTTGTGTGTTAAAAAAAAAGTGAGTAAAAATATGCTGCAAAGAAGTGTGTTACAAAGCGTGTAAATGCAACACACATTTCTTACAGTGTAAGGACCATATAATGTATTGTTGATACCCGGGTTGATACACACCCAAAGAATCACCATGATGCACCAATTCACTGCTCGTGAGCAGTTCTTAAACACATCAGGTGCATGAGTATGAGTATTACCATGAACCTGGAGACATCATGAAACCTTTAAAATGTTAGAACAGATAAGACCACAAAACTGAGGTCTGATTTGCTCAGCTGCCACCACCATTTCACTGTACTTGGCACATTATACATGTAATACTAACTGTTAAGATATACAAGACATGTCTCTCAATAAGTACATACATGGAGATGATCATGGAGGACGACATCAGTTCTGACGCCTACACATACTGAATACCCAAAGAACATGGAGAAATCTGAGTACCACTGGAGCAGTCCACTCAAACAGGTTGTATAGCACAGTTTTTGTGTACCAGTAGGCTGCAAGGGCAGAGGCAAACGGTAACATGTCATGGTAATCAACTGGGTAGGTGAATAACCCTGAAGCCATTGATAGAACATGAAAAATGATTGATGTGCTTTGGAAGGATGAATGTCTTTACAAAGGTAAAAAAAAAAGAGAGAGAGAGAGAGAGAGAGAGAAGAGAGAGAGAGAGAGAGAGAGAGAGAGAGAGAGAGAGAGAAGAGAGAGAGAGAGAGAGAGAGAGAGAGAGAGAGAGAGAGAGAGAGAGAGAGAGAAGAGAGAGAGGGTCAAGCTTTTCCTCGATTTCATAGGCTGTAATTAATTCTATTGTGTAGCAGTTCTTTTTTTCTTTTTTTTTTGAGGAAAGGAAGAAAATACAAGTTTTATTTAATACATTAAAGAACGGTCTCCTGTGTAAGAGGGAGAGACTGATAGGGAATATTTAGGACGAGTTTTGAGAAATAGAAAGCACATGTTCAGTTTGGAAATCAGTAGGAATAAAAAGTTTCCACGCACCCATGTGCCATGCATAGGGGAAAAAACATTTTTGAAACCAGACTTTGAAACGAGGTTAAAAGCGTCCCTGTCGAATCTCTATGTACATCGTTTAGATAAGCACTTCTACTTATACCCCTTTTAATGTTACGCAGCGCGTTAATGCAATATAGTCTTTGCCCATGTGATACATGCACATGGATTTAAGCTGAATGAGTTATTCGCCAGGGGTCTGTCCATTCAGGCATCACACTGCATTATGTAGGGTTGATACGCTTCTCAAGGTTCGGCATGATGCACCGATGAAAGATATGTGCCGGCATATGAGTACCGCATTGGTGCATCATGATGACAAATGGACACGAATCGTTAAAGCTTGTGAGGCTCTTTAAAGGTCTTTACTGATAGTGGAGAATGTCTGCCGACATCATACATGTTGTTATCAGTACTAGAGTTGTTCAAAGAATTATCAATATAAAGCAGTTTAGGGAGTTTCACAATTAACAGATGGGTATTATAGTAGACTGTCTATTTAACTTTATCGTTGTCTGTACACGTAGTTTGTAAACATTGATTGACAATGGTAAACTGTAAGTAATATACTGTAATCTCCCGCGTATAAGACACACCTCACGTATAAGACGCACCCTGAGATAAGAAAAACCTGTAAGGCTCATCTAAGGGCAATCTTTTGAAGGTTCAGTATTGTTCTATAGTAAAAATACCTCGCCTATAAGACGCACCCAGACTTTGAGATGGCTGTACAAGGTGCTAGGAGCTTCTGATTCACGTATAAGACGCGGGAGATTATGGAGATTACGGTAGATGTATGTCACTGTGATGCTGGACTTATACGCGACTTTTCAAAGTTTAGTCTAGTGAGGGGCAAATGTTGGGAATATTCAGCTTTATACAATTACAATCCCGCCCCCTCCCCATCCCCAACATCTGGTACTTGCAAGAAAACTGCTTCAAAATGGCATTGCATTAAAGAAAAAATGTAAGCCAACACTTTCTCCTGTATCAGATTGTGGGGGAAAAACAAGTGTAAGTAAAAACTTTAACTGGGAGACGTAGATGGCTGCCAGAACACGACAAATGAATTATTTGCTCAGACAATCTCACTGTGGGTCATATTTCTTTTTCCCGAGGAAAGAATGCACAAGAATAATAATTATGGGAAGGAAATGTAAGATAGATAGGCAGTGGGAGGGGAGAATAGGGGAAAAACTAGGGGAGCAGTTGACACTCTCCAGGCAGAGGTCCTGTAGAAATGACGTTGTGCTTGGAGACTTGGGAGGCAGGCTAAGAGGAGATTTACTCTCTCTGTATAAACTTCTGGTTACTATACTCTCTAAAACTTGACTTGACAGGGAAAAGACCAACATAGCCATTTTAATTAGCAGATGGAGCCATGGAGATTAAAAGTGGGGGCAAAAGTACCTGCATTTTGACAATATGAATGGACAACCATTTCATAGGTTTGATATAGTGAATATATAGTTAGTGATTTGGGGGCAGAATAGAGGAAGTGCCTAGGTCAGTTGTACTCAGTTTGTGTAGGTGTTAAACGGGGAGCCCCCTTCTCTCATATACATTGAGGTATTTTGCTAAACTTAGGGAGCAGGCTTCTACTACAAAGTTTCATTCTTAGAAGCATTATTACATTGAGTATGGTACGGGCTTCCCTAGCCCACTTTAAAGGGTCTATTTCTCCTCTTTCCTATCCCCTCGGGATATGTGTTGTGCACATATGTGCGGGCACTGACACATTCCCCTGTAAAATTGTGTAATGTAATTCTCGCCATGAATATGACCATAGCCTACATGTACACGTGTATACATAGTGATGTAATACTGATGTGGCACATAGAGGTAGGTGAGTCATTCCTCGGCTGATCTGACACTCACCTCACCACCCCATATTATATTCCGACCTAGCGGGATAGGGGTGGCGCCATAGTGTCTAGCTGAAGCTGGTCAGCAGCATGTGCTTCACACTGGTTGTAGGGTACAGTTATGTAATACCTTGTGAGAATCCACTCTGCCCCACCATACACCCAGAAGTTCTATTAAGACTAATTAATTAGCACATAGTGGCTTAATAATATAAATACAAGTTTAAAGGTATGGATAAGGTGGACTACCACTCATCACACCTACAGGTGTGGAGTTTTCACACCTACAGGTGTTAAGAGTCAACCATGTATAGAGTGGCTTTGACCCCTGAAAGCGCCAAATCTCGCGAGAATGCATGTTAATTAGGCCTGAGCTGGTAGCTGCAGTGCAGACACAACTGATTGGGTTGTCTGTATGGTACTAGCATCCACTGGTAAACATGCAACGTCGGTGACTACCCTCCTCACCCCACCTGAGCTCACCCCACCCAACCAGATCCCACCTCATCCCATGCTCCTAGAAAGTACTGAAGCATACGTGATGGTAGGTCAAGGATAGTCAGCTAAGGTATGAGTGGTTGGGGGTACATTAGTTGTGGGCGTATTAGCCATATTAACATATAATACCCCATGTTGCGGCCTGACAAGCCATTGTACAGTGACTGACATATTGAAATTTGAATACATGTAGTTTGATGAAGACTCATTTGGTGGTGGCTGGTATTCATGATTCTCATGGTAGGTTTACATAGATTGATTTAATTAAAAAAAGAAGAAATAAAGCTAGAGGCAAAAAATGTATTCATGATGAAAAGGGAAACTTAAGGTAGATATCTAAGCATAATCTACATACCGGTATTTCCTCTCCCTACTAAAAACACATTGTAATGACAGTATCACAAGTGGGGCGGGGGGGGGGGGGTGGACAAGATGGCGGCCTGCTGAGCCACTAGTCACTATATCCTATAGGACACCTTAAGTGACAGCATGAATCACCATGGTGCCATACACAGACTGGGCAGTGAGGTATACAGTGGTGCAATACCAGAACATGATAGACACTGGTGCTGATAACACACACGGATATCTACGTCTATCCTATCTACACTCTATATAACACAAGGATTTCTACATCCAGCACATATTAACTGCATCTACTGTCACCATTGTGAATGTGTGTGTCCACTTCTGAGTTCTGTTACCAGTAACAGACTAGTATGGGATAACTAGTTCACTGTTACTGTCTACATGAAGTGTCCATGCCAAATGGGAGCAACGTAAACTGTATTGATATATACCGGAGATTGACACTACAAGTAGTCTTAGAGCAGAATTAAGAAGAAACTGTTTAGTTGAACCATCGTCTGCCTACATGTGAGTATGGAATCTGACAGGTATATTTGAGTGCTATATGACATGGACCTAGGGTGGACAGTACTGGCACTGTGTCACTGTGACAGATGCATGAACAGATGCAATATAACATTCAGTGCCATGGTTTGGGAGTGACTGCCTAGCAAATAACACTTATCTCGTTATGAGTTATTTTGCCAGTCAAGTGGTTAAATTCAGACTTGCCAGTCAAGGTAGATTGATGAATTATCTTCATATATCATGTGTGAATTGTGCCAGAGTCAGTTAGCCTTACCGGTAAGTTTTGTTGTACCAGGGGTACCTGGATCTCTTGTTGGCAATGTGTAAGTAGGACGTTTTTTACGTTCCACTATCATTTGATACGGTTATGTTACTTTTTAGAGAGTGTGGCTCCCGAAATAACACACTTATCTGAATATTCATCATAATGCAATATTATGGTCAACACATAAGTGGACTACCGTACATACGCTGAAAGTTTCCATGAATAATGTGAAATCACTGTGGCCAGGGAAGTTGAGGAAATGCCGGTACGCTAAGTGGTTATTTTGATGTGGCCCTATATAGTAAGTGCATGAGGATATAGTTAGTCAAGGCTCTCATTGAGGTAAATAAACACACAGGGTCTCTAATACTTGTGTGGTGTGGACCGAGTTATAGAGGATTAACGGGAAGTGCTTGTGGATTTGGATCCTATTAACCCACGTGAGAGCAATTAGCAGTTCCAGAGTATTAGGCCACTAAAAAAAAAAGTGGTTTCTCATCACCACCCCCTGAAAAATATGACGAGGCCGATTTTTTTTTTTTTCTTTTTTACTCTGGGCATAAACGGGTTTGGATCGTTTCCCGTCTCCCGAATATTTGGGACCAAAAGTTTCAGAGTTTACTGATTATAAAAAATTGTGAAAATGCACTCAATCTCTTGCCCACTGCATTGCTGACATCGTTAGCTTTAATTTGATACCAAATATGCCCATACTTTTCAATTTTTACCATGTTTCTGACTAAAAAATTGTTAAAAAAAAAAAAATCTTCAAATTAAACCCAATTTTTATATGCGCGCGGTGATGAGAAGCCAGTTTTTTTTTGTTATTTTTTGAGTGGCCTTAGGCTTAGGGATGGGATTAACAGTTTCTGTATTCTGGTGCCTGCGTGTGTGTGTGTTGGTGGGTTGGGAGGGGGGGTATAACATGGTACCATCACTTCAAGGCTGCTAGAAGATGCTCATGACTGACTGCTGTGCGAAGAAAAAAAATTTAAGAAACTCACTTTGGACCAGGGAACGTAAGGTATACGTTTAGGCTTACCTAAACTATTTTCCTTAGCCTCTGAGACATACCACGTTATTGGGATGAAGGTTGAGTGTCATTTCTAACCTTAAAAAATTCAAGAGCGGAGGGGAGGAGGTTACCGTTCCATATATATTGTATCATGTCCGGAGATGAATGTGTAACATGTTAGTATTATTTAAAAAATATATAATTAGTATTACCTGCTGGAAGTCTGGCTTTTCTCTAATGGTATCAGTTTTATCACTGCTAACACACTCCCCCCGTCACTGAGTGTCCAGTCACCAGTGTAGCACCTGCTGCTCTACAATGGACATGTGCCATGGAAAATACACCACATGCGTGTCTAGCAGCTGGACACAGTATCCACTATTGTACAAGCAAGGCTCAGGATCAACTACACAAGTGGAAGTACACGTACCGTGATACCTTGCGTATAAGGCGCCCTAAATAATTGAAGTGGCTGTATCTAAAAGGGTAAAACTAAAGCACAGAGTCGCCAGGTAGTGCCTTTATAATTCGTGATAATAGCACAATGAAAATAATAATAAAAAAAAAAAAGGAAAATAAGAAAAAAAAGTCACAAGGAAAGAAAGTAGCACCGGTAGTTTCAAATAAGAGTTGATATATAAGGAAGATCAGAAGGCAGAACGTATTACACCTTAACCTGTTCAACCAGTAGAACTACATTGGTATCAGGCAGAAAAAGTTGGAAGTACAAGGAGAGATTCGAGTGGGATGTTCGGAAACTACCAGTTGAAATCAGATGAGGGATGCCCCAAGGTGTGATGACACTAAATGAAGCAGCACAGAACAGAAAAAGCTGCTTAATTCAACACGTGTAGCAGGATCTAAGATGTTGGTGTGTTTTGTGTGACACACAGGAGGATTTCATGAGGTTTCCATGGTAACCAGTCACTGTCAGCCTCAAGCCACCGCCTCCACAATACAGTCTTTTATATTACTTAACACTCGCACTGGGGGTAACTGGTTTCAACTGTAATTTGTTGGAGACTTGGAGAAAACTTGTAGGTCTCTGCCACTCGAAATTTTGTCAGTGTTCTATCTACCGTGGTAGTATGAGATGGTACGTAGAAATGATAATAATAGTAATAATAATAATGAAGGGGAAGGAGGACAGATAGCAGACACCCTGCACACCGAATGCAGAGCCTGACGGCAGCTTTGTGTTCCTATGCGTCTGGGCAGCCACTAAGTAAATTGACATTACGTGCTAAAGAGTGGGGATGGGGGGAGGTGTCTATGATAGACTATAGAATCAGGTCGACCACGATGTGACTGGGGTATTACTACTGGATGAGGGAAATGACAAAAAAAAAGAGGATCTTGGGTAGAAAATGTGTTTTAGGAGGGTGGATGGGCTAAGGGAGGGGGGCTGCATCACCAAAAGTAATGAGATATGTAGGCTTTGGTGCAAATTTTTCTTATAATGGATGTGTGGTAGCTAACGGGTTTATTCACATGTGGGTCCCCTTAACGTTAGTTTTGTGGTCTAAGTCTAAGTTGAAATAACAAACCTACAAAGGGTAGTCACTACTGACATTACATAACCCGAAAATTAGACACCTTTATTAAAGAAGTTGAAACAATTGTATAATTGGAGAGTCATGTGTTTATTGGGAAATCAAACAGGAAGAAAAATGTGACAACTTGAGTTTTAAAAGTGAAACTCAATAAGCATGAGTGATGTAAAATTATTGGGTGAGGGCAGAGGAAATAAGTTTTTGCAGGAGGTTTCTGAATCCTAAACAAATAGGGTCATGCCTTTAGCCATAAAGCCTAACTATGTGTGAAAGTCCTGTCTAGCATACCATCTATTGTTAGACCAAGGTGCAAATTGACACAACTATATTAGTGACAGGGATGCTGATCATTCATCCATTAATACAATTAGTGCTATTGTTCTCTGCACATTGTTTATAATTTCCTGCTGTGCTGGGAGATTAAGGACCCAGCGTGTCAATCACACCTATACTCACCAACCAGGTGTTTAGTGTGTGATGAAACAATGGAGAGTACCCATAGCATAGGTATAGGATGGGAGGGAGGGGGGGGGTCTTTGTCAATGGTTTGGGATGCACATTTGGTACAGGTGTATAGGGTAAATGGAGAAGGTCATAATGGGAGTTTAGATTGAGGGCAGTATGGATTTGGTAAATAGAATTTGAAGCCTACTTCATTCAACACCTCAACACTTCATTGTGTGACACCTCAAAGCAAAGAAAAAAAGTGAGTGTCATATTGTAAGTGTATTGCATATCCATTCCTGGATCAATATTTCAATAACTAAATTTGGAGGTCTTTAATACTATTCATTTTACATCTGTGGAGCAACTATGGTGTGTATGATTAGTAATTGATAAGGTTATTTAGAACCAGGGAAAGTGCCGGTTGATAAAATCAGATTGAGCTGGGAGAGACAGCCAATAAAATAGTAGGAAGATGTGTGTATTGAAAGATGTGTTAAAACTATGTAGATTTATGTAAATGAGGCATATGTGTGACCACGTGACTGTACCATGTGACTGGTGTAAACATACACACCACGTGCTCAGTATGAACAGCTGTTCCTCCTCCAGTAGGTTACTCTAGCACATATAAACAGTAGACGTGCTACCCGCCACCAGTATACTTGCTACTCATACTCGTGCTATTTTACATAATCTCATTGGTGGTAAATGGTGATTTCTTTCAATGAGTTGGTCAGGAGGCCTTATCTATAGGCGTGCTGTGGACTAGATTCAGATGTCAGATTAACTCAGATCCTGCTATATTGATGTGCACAGCATGGATCTGGTACTACTCTCTTGACCTAAGCTCAGACCTGAGATGCCCTATGAAAATGATCATACAAAACCTACTTAATAGCCATGAAAGATGTTTTACCCCCCCCCCCCCAGCCCCAACATGGCCCCATTTACATGTAACTACAGGAGAAGCCTGACCCTATATAACCCACATTGTGGCTTGTATACATGACATACAAAGATTACCTGGTGACAGGCCCGGGGTGACATGTAGGCACTACTAAAATACCATAGTGTAAGTTAATACCACGTCTTAACACTGCTGTCTCCACACAGAGCACAGGCAGTGAACCCACGTGTGTAGGAACCCACTCCATAACCAGCCTACACTACCACTCTCCTACCTCCTATCATAGCTACCAGCCACATCAAATTATAGTCCCCCCCCCCCCACACACACACACACCCATCCAGTCAGTTCCTTTGTTGTCATGCATCATTGGTGAGTAGTTCGTCTGTGCTGCATTAGTGCATCATGCCAATACTTTAAAGGTGTACCAATACTATTGTGTCAGCATGACGCGTTAAGCCAGTCAGGAGTTACTTGCCAAGAGTGCATCTATGCACTTTAACCACAAAGGGCTTACTTCGCTAAATCTCTTTGAACAGGAGGGGAAATGCAGAAATATTGTTATTTTTTCCCTGCAGTATTTTCACAAGGATTCTTAGTTTGTTCGTTGAAATGACAAATGATTGTTACAGTCAAAATTGCAGAAGTTCACAAAAGTTACCGTATGATTTGTACTGCGTTTTTGCCCAAAAGTGATGAGACATCCCTGCCAATTTATATAAGACCACCTCTCATACCCCCAACTATTCAATCCCTTCACACACACCCCAACCCCCACATCCACCCACCCCACATACAGTAATACTGTATACTCGTGTTTCGTCTTGGATACAACTCATGGACTTCAGATTGTAAGGGAGGGGGTAGAGGGGGGGCGGGGGGGTGCAGCATAAAGGGGTGAAGGAGATGAGAAGGGGGTTTGTTTTTGTTGTGGGTGATGGCTGGGGTGGGGTGGGTGGGGGTGTCTAGTATAGCAGTGCTCACCTGTGCAGCTTACCTTATATAGAGACAGGTGTTCACCTTGTACCTTATTTAGTACAGGTAGGAGCTAGGCACAGCTACAGCAGACATCCTGCTGATACACCCACACACACTCACACACAAGTCTAGTGGGTAGAGTGTGGTGTCTGTGCATTAGGACAGATCATGCATTGTATGGATGATATTGGACGTTAGATCACAGAAGTCCAGGCCAGGGTATGACTAGAGGATCAATAGGATATATAATTCAGTCTGGAGGGACTGCATGCCGACTTGATCAGACAGAGCCAGAACACTGTGATCGGTTTAAAGGTAGGGTGATGATCTTATTAAGCACAGAGGGGGGAAAAAACACACAAAAAAAAACATTGCTATTTCACTGTACACTGTGATGCATGCTTATGATATGGGGTCGAGGGGGAGGCGGGGGGTCCAATGTACATAAAGGATCCACAACTAAACCACCAGTGGTGTTGTATACGTAATACACTGAACACCCGAGTCAAAGAAGTCTGTAAGGTTTCTATTACGGTACATGAGTAAGGTGTATTGGTATTGGCACAGAAGTCAATGTTTAGTCCATATATAGTGTAATCAGTGCCAATGGAGTACATGTTAGTTCAGAAGTGAGCTTAAGATTTCACTGTTGCCAAGAAACTCCCCTTCCCCCTCCCCCAGCCCCACTTCAAACCCAACCACACCAAACAGTGGTTCCCACTTACCAAGAGGTGACCCAGGAATTTCAACTTTTACCATTCAGTCTGTAGCCAGCCAATTTTCACATACCATAGTGCCCCGTTTATATGCGGTGTTCACAAATAAGTGCCGGGGATAGGAGTATTGAAATCAATCTTTAGTACTGGAAACAGTGTTCAAATAAGTGCTTGTCTCGAGTAAGAGCCGGAGGAACAGATGTATGGAAATTAATAAGTGCCCAGGTGCTTAATTGGGCCACCACGGTACTGCCTTTCAACGTAATTAGCGCACATCGCCGAATAAGCTCATACACTGTCTTTTCAGTCACATTTAGACTTGAAATCACTGAAACCATCCCGATTTTGAGGTCCAATTAAGGTATGGGGGGGGGGACGTGTATAAGCCGGTAGATTGTACCTGCATAAGGTGTCTGGTCAGTTCGTCCAGTAACCGGCTTTATCCAGTGTTGTTCAGATATATCGGGATGGTGCCAAGTAGCCACTTCATGACATTCCACCCCGACACCAGATTGATGGGAATGTGCCTGATTCCTGACCACATGACCTGGCAGCGTCACCGAATGTCACAAAGAATATACACGCGTGCTGTATTATTGGATTTCATTCTGGTATCGAATGTCTCGATGAACAAATAAAATCTAGGATTTTACTACACATAGTTTTATATCCGAAGTGTCTCAGTTATCCATCAAATATCAGTACCAGTATTATCCATTCATAATGCATATGTATTTTCACCTTATCTTTCTTCAACTCAAGGATGAAACACTTTTCCTGACTGTGATATTGATAGAAAAGAAAAGGTTTCTTGAATATGATATTGAAAACAAAAAGGCAAAGAAAGATGCTCACATAGTTTAACATTTTGTTTAACTCAAAGAAAAAGTAAGTTTCTCTATTAAAAGTTTAACATGGTTTATCATTTTATATCTTCCAGTTGTGGTAGACATGACATGTTAGCTGCTCGTTAAGTCCGGGGTAACTCCCATCGTCCACCAACCACCATGAATTACGTGGGCCGACTACTCTCCAACTTCAAGGGCTTCTACAACGAGATCAACTCTGCCACGCTCACCGGTGCCATAGATGTGATCATCGTCAAACAGGAAGATGGCACCTACATCTCATCACCCTTCCACGTCCGCTTTGGCAAAATGGGCGTCCTCCAACCACGAGAAAAAGTGGTAAGTACATGTTGTGAACTGAAATCTGCAATGCCTATCCATGCCTAATAAGAAATGATGTAGAAGGAAACAGTTGAAAAAAAAAAAAAAAGAAAAAAGCTCCCAAAGAGTGCTGTATTCATTTAGTTAAACATAGGTCACATAAATGGCCCCTGCTACCCTAGTCACGTGGGCTGGTGGGCGTCCATGTGAACTCTGCTGACCCCGGCTGGCCCTAGTCGTGTGGCAACCTTTGTTTTGGTGATGAATCTATGTACTGTGTACATGTATATAAGGTCGCTAGTGATGGATAGAAGGTCATGGGTCAGTCATAAATAGGGCACTCAATCGATGAAGATTAAGTTGATTAAAATATGGCCCATGTTCTCTCCCAATGGGGAAAAAAGAGACATGTAGATCTATCCAAACAAAGAGGTGAACGACAATATATAGGGTTCTAGAAAACCTGGGATGCACCCAATTGAGAAGGCCGTTTTGCTATTCCTGGCCCTTCCCTATTCACTGCGCAGGAAGAAAACGTCTCTCGATATTCTAATCTCAATCTTTGTGTATGGCCTGTGATGACCCTGGCCATTTGTTGTTGAGTCCCACCTGTCTGTGCGTACTGCACACTGGTATATATGTGTCACCAGGTGATGAGGTAGATTATTAAAGATCTTTCGATTGTCAACAGCAAAGAAATAGAGGTTCCAACAATAGTCATATTGTAGTACATTGATGTTTTTACATTTACCCGGTACGTCAAAATCCATAAACCCAACGATTCTTAAGGACGGTGTTTTGTATGATGGTGAAATAATTATACATGTATAGAGTAAACTCATTAACTCGGCAACTACAAAGAAAGGCATTCCCTTCATCGCCTAACCATTATCTATCCTCACAGGTGGATATGGAGATTAACGGAGAACCAGTTGATCTACACATGAAACTTGGGGAGGCCGGCGAGGCCTTCTTTGTACAAGAAGAAGAAAGCCATGATGTAAGTCACCTCAGATCTATATAATTATTTGAATGAGAAATAGAATATCAAATCCAATTAAAAGTAAAATGTTAACAATATCTCAGTTAGATAATAAAAAGTTAACACAGACCGAAATTCATTAATACTAGGTAGATATTATTCTCTTGAATTTGAAATGTTAAGTTTGATTTTGTTCTCCCATAGGTGCCGGCACACTTGGCGACATCACCAATCCCGTCAGTGCTGGAGTTGATGGAGGCGGGACTACATGACTTACACCGAGAGTCAATGTTACAGGAACAGCTGGAGCTGCAGCAACACATGAGTCTACAGCGGGAGTTAACGTGGTCCACGACTGACACCACGCAGGTTGACTCTATAGCCATAGCACCCACGTTATGTTCCTCCCTACCTATTGTAGTCACCTCCACTGCTCTAACTGTGGAAGTCTCTGAAAAGGAAAAACTTGCCGTCACCCCACCACGGTCCCGGAGCATTACACCGACACCATCAATAGAAACTGGGGTTGGAACTCAAACCGGCACCCCACCCATGTCACCACATATCCCCAAAGACTCATCTGATAACAGTATAAGCGGATCTACAGAGCTCCCAAAGAAGGACTCACAGACGAGTCTCTACCACTCAGTCCACACTAGCTTTGACCATGCATCAGATGATGAATCAAGAAGGAAGTCAAGTGATGATGATGTGAATTGCTCCCCTTCGCGGAAAAAGCGTAGCTCAGGTTCAGATAATGAGCGGAAATCAGACATGGCCACACAGACAGATGTCACTGGGGATGAGGTTGCTACTATTGCTAAGACCGCACCGTTAACTGCACACCCTACGTCCTCTGATGAGAGTGTCATCTCATCCCCTCACTCTGTTGCTTCCTTACCCTCAGTCAAAGTCAACCCTGCCTCAGACTCCTCCTCTTCCCCCATAACCACAACTTTAGTGGAGTCATCCACAAAACTCTCCTCCTCTCCAAGCCATTCACGGACTAAAATCGCTTCACAAAAGAAGAAGCGCCGTAAAAAGATTGAGCGTAAGCGGCGAGAGCTGCAGCTTAAAGACAGTGTATTTGTGAATGTAGATGAGGCTAACGAGGGAGACAATAGTTCAGTTGATGGCCAGCGAAGTGGAGAGAATGGAGTGTTTGATATGGATCTGTCAGCAGAGGATTCTCTTGATGATTTGACCATGTCCCGAACCGTCAGCATGCCGATTATCGATGATAGCAGTCGCCGGAGTCTTGTAGATGAATGGGCGAGTTCCCACCACGCCTCAGCCTTCCACCCCTTCAGTGATGGCGATATTACACCCATTATGAGGTAAAATTGAAGCATTATTCAAGGACATCTTCTTTATAGTAGAACTATTTTCCAAAGAGTAATACACGTAGGGAAAGTGTTTGTGTAAAAAATCCACGATTTTCTGGGTACTACACTACAATGATAATAAATCTAAAATATGTTAAACCAACCCCTAGGTGCACTTTAGAAATTGTCCTGAACTTTGCTACTTAATACATAAGTGGTGTTCTTGACTTAGTATAATACAAAACTGAACTAGCAATTTTCATGCACCGGGTGTGTCTTAAATGATTCCCTCTAGCCAAATTCTCAATGTTGTGATATCTTACTAACAATGAATCTAGCACATACAAATATTAAATTTTCAAACTGATTATTGAAAACTTTTGCATTCCAGTCCTATAGGAACGCGGCCGCCCAGCCCCAAGTCTGACACAGAGTTCGAGACTAACCAGCAGTTTGATGCTGTATCACAAACCTGCCTCACTGGAGATGACTTTGAGACCATCGATGAAGTCAAGTGGAAGTGGGGCGAGCTGCCGGAAAGCACTCCTCGTACGCCAAAACCTGAGGACAAGGAACAAGGTTAGTGAGATGCAGATAAGCTTCACCTTTTTTATGGGCTGCATGATGCATCTAGCTTTATGTTTCTTTGTCGTCATGATGTACAATTTATGAAGTGCTGGCAAGTCTACTCTGAAACTATGTAATGAGACTCATCAGACCTAGCTAAGTGTATATACCACCCTAGCTTATAACGCGATAAATCTCAATTTAACTTGTGTGTTACAGATGTGAAGGCAGCTGGAGGTTTGTTTAACTTCATGCGTAAAACAAAGAAGGTGCGGCATAACCCAGAGCAGGAGGGCATCTACCTGGACGACTTGAACCTAGAGGAGATGGACCCGGAAGTAGCGGCACTCTACATCTACAACCCTAAAGGGTGAGTTAATCATATACAGACAGTGGACTTCAAAGGCAACCTTCATTTGATAAAAACTACTCATCAAAATACCTATGTCTAGAATATCAAAACTGGGTTTTGTAAAAGTGCTTGTCTTGAAGAAACCGGAAAATTAAACTTTAAGGAGCACCTAAATGTGACTACCAAAGATGGTCTGGAAGGCTGAATACTTATAAGACAGTTATTCACCTTTCTTAATATCAGCATTTAAAGAAGGATATCACGGTTTGAATATAATCCTGATAATGTTTGAAACTTGAAGTGGCTATTTCTAAAAATCATCCCCTTGCTCCATCCTGTACAGACCCACCGGTAACCAGATGCTGACGATAAAGGATGAGGACAATGAGTCCGGACGTGGTGGCTCCCTCCCCCAGTCCCCGCTCTCCCATGAGCATCACCGCCACGAGACTGGACCAGGTGGATATGGAGTCATTGGGGCGCACCTTGGGAACATAACCATGTCTCTGTGTGGTGGTTTGAAGGAGACAGAGTCAGATATTCCACCCGAGAAGTTTGCTCAGTTCCAAGTAACGTTTGACTCGTTTAATGAGAATCCTGCCATCTTGAACAACCCTAATCTCGTCATCTGTTTTGGCGACAAGTGAGTGTATTTTATAGATGTGGAAAGTTTTCCATAAGAAGTTCTACACTTTGCCATACATCAATAATTTGGGGTAAAAATGCCTTATTTGACATTTCTATATCACTCGCTACCGACCATTGCCAACAAGTGACATATTGAAAGATCTACACAGCTCAAAAAAGAAGAGATAGAAAAGGTACAGCTCAAGAGGCCTCAACTTAAACAACTGGTTTTATATGAAATAAGGGATATTTAAGTCTAGTGAAATAACCTTGATTACTTGTCTGTGTACATATAGGTACTACAACTGGCAGATTGCTGGTCCCATCATCATGTCGACCCTCGTCTTCCAACGTCCACTAACACAGGTTAGTACAACTTACAAGAACTGATGTTCTACAATGTAGGGCTTTCTATGGGATGCATTTGTGCAGGGTTCCCACTGGTCGGTTAAAAGTCAGTTAAGAAAATATTTTTGGAAAAGTCAGTTAAAATTGGTATTTGGACTAATTTAAGGGGTGATTGTCAAGATGTCACACAAATTACGAGGAGGGGCGATGAAGTCAAGTCTTTTAGCTGCCTTGCTTCTGTGCTAGAATCTGCCACTCCGAGTTTTATAGCCAGGTCCCCCAATGTACAGTGTCTGATTTTTTTACTTTCTACATTGAAATATGAAGGACCACTGTTATCACTGTGTGGCCTATGCGACTTTGAATATGTGTGTGAAGTTTTGGGCATAAATATTGTTTATTTTAGGATTTATTGATACATTTAATTTTTCACAGTAAAAAGTGGTCACAGTCCATGTTTGGGATTCATGAAGAACTTTTTCTGTGCCCATTGACATATACAAGTACATGCATGAGAGTCTTACAAAGTATACTACTTATTAGAAAACAGTCTTTGGGTCACGTTAGCGTGTCTTTTAGCTCTGTATTTATGGCTTGTAGCCTTGAGTCACAGATTATTTCTAGCTGTGTTTTACTTGGGCCATACACACCATCTAGGGATGTGGTATCAGGATGGCATCTGCTTTAGAAATATGGGTCAGGGGTTGACTGCGGGAGGGGGAGGTCAGAGTTTGGGGTTGGGCCTGTCCCCCTACTATCAACACCTCTAGGATCAAAGGTCAAGCACCAGACCCTGGAGATGTTGGATTCAAATCACATGACCAAAACATAGAGCTGTCATCTCTTTTTGGATACATTGCTAAGGGACATGGCATGTAGTTCATATATTCCAGGGAAGGGGGGGGGGTCAGAGGGGGGGGTGGCAAGTCAGCATTTTGGTCAGTGTCCTGATATCTTTCCATGTAAGGTGGCTTTAGGGATAAAACCATGTTCTGTCTATGTCATTTCATTATTCTGCACAACTTATCACAATTTTCATTGCAATAAGCTAAAAAAAAAAAGAAAAAAAAGACATATATTGCCACAGCTCAACCTCAACAGTATGCCCTTTAGAGCCCATCCTCGTTATGTGTCATTAAGACTCACCATTTGCTCTGTAGTTCTATCACTTTGCTTCCTTGTTTGCAAAATTTCTTTAACATCCTTGCTTGAGAGTAGATCAATTCTTTTGTGATACCCTTAAGTTATCCAACATTTGGTCAGGTAAAAGCCGATAAATGTCAGGCAAAAGTCAGTTAAAACCATGACCCATTAATGGTGGGAACCCTGTTTGTGTGTTGTCAAAGAACAGCAAGTCACTATGATACATTAACATAGTGCTGCAAATGAAAGGGAGTGCTCAGTTATAAAATAAAAGAAAGAAAAGTATCAATCAACATAATACACAACATTCTGAACCTTGTTAAATGAGGGAAGGGCCTTTGACACCACCTTTCTGCCTCCTATCTACTAGCCCTGAGCCGAGTTTCTTATGATTACCAAGTTTCAATTGCTTATGATTACCAAGTTTCAATTGCTATTTTGGCCTCTATCAGATTACATGCATCACCAAAAAACTATTCCATTGCAAAACATATGCCCTATCACATCCTTCAAAGACCCCATGAGTCATATTTCTATTACATTAAATTTTTTTGATAAATGATGAAAAAAAAAAACAACATTTCATGGGGTATGCTTTGCTTATATTGAGATTGCAAGGTTTCGCATAGACCATCAAAACCTGTCATTTAGCCCTATTTCCATTACAACTGAACTCCCAAAAGTTAGTCATATAGTGAGACAAAAAGAAGGACAAAGCTATCCATATAATATAATATACATTTAAGGTGTACTTTGATGGCTGTGACATGGTAAATACTGTTGTTTTTTTCCTATGGAGAAATGCATGGGATTTAGGGCTCTTTTTACCCTAAATAAAAGGTTAATCCCACTTATAGACAGATTTCAGATATATAAGAAGAGGAGGGTATAGAGTAAATATGGGGGCAGTGTGTGGTGTGGTTATCTGGGCAAATATGTTTTTATATAGTTGATTTTGAAGGCCTTCCAATTTTGTTTATTGATAGGTTTAATTCCAAGATTCTCTCATAGACAAAGCATTAGGCCCCATACAGCGACTTACTCTAGCAGGGTCACACATCAACCAAAAGTATCAGCAGTCCCTTGAAGAGAAATAGCACCGTGGGAAAGCTCAAAGTCCTTCTGATCTTTCCCATAAACACCTGGCAGGTGGAAGGATGTGAAGGGTGTGACCAGGAAGTCTGACATGGGGTGGGAGGTAGACATGGATGGATGGGAGATGGGAAGCACACGGGAACAATGGTGTGTGACACTGTGATCAGCAAGGGACCAATAGGGGGGGACATAGGACTACGCCCGTTGTATACATGAGGGGGAAAACTATAGCCTAGGCTCTATACCCTTCCCTCATTTTCTTTCTGTCTCTCCAAGACATACTCTCAGCTCTAATGTTTTAATCTTTGAACGCTTTCTTGTTATCTGTTGTCCTCATCCCGCAATGGAATTGACCTTTAAAAACTCCATTTCTTGCATACCATAATATTGTAATTCCCTGTAAAATCACAACCATTACCTCCCATTATTTTACAATGACTGCCATTTTTTTTTTATCCCTACAGACTACCCTGAACTCTCTTATCAAGCAACACATGCCCAAAAAGGACCGGCGTCGTGGATGGATCTGGTGGCGGACAACAGATGAAACAACTGCCCCGTTAGACCGCAGCAAATCTGATGGCAACGAGGGAGATCCGTGTTCAGCGCCACCAAGTGTCATAGCAAGCCCACATCCTGAAGAGTGAGTCTCTTTTTTTTTAACTTTTTTTTTTAAAACATTTCAACCTTCATACACCCTGCTTAAATGAGGGGCATTCAGGTCTCCCTGTGGTCTGTTACTCCTCTGTATTGTACAGCTTATGCATGTGGGGGGGGGGGGCAGAGTCCATGTTCCATAAGGTCAGACACCAAAGGGGACACCAAAACCTTTCATTTGATATGTTATACCCAAACCCAGCATGAGGGGGTGGGGTCCATACCATTTATTGAGATTTAACAGAAGTCAACATGCCATTCAGTTAATTTAGGATAAATCCACATCTCTCTGAGATGACTAATGTGGCTGAACTCATTTTCACAGACAAAAAGAGAAGTCTGAAGTGCTATCAGACTCAGAGGAGTGGATGCAGCAGGGGCCTATGTCGGACAGCGAGCAGACAGACTCACTCGTAGACCCCGTGCTAATGGAGGACAGCAATATCATGTCTGAGGTTATCGACGAGAAAGTACACATCTACAGGAAGTCGCTTAAACTCACCTCAGAACAAGTCGTAAGTTAGACTTTCCCTGATACATGAATTGCACTGGTTTTTATTTGACATGAAGAAGGTTGGAGTTGAAAGTGACAGCAATAAGATCTTATTAAGGCGCTCACAAAAGGCAACATTCAAATAACGCTTGTTCTGGTCAGTGGGTAGGTATATTATTTGCACAGTATCAGCTCACTCTTGGTGATATTTCAACTAACTGCTATAATTAGCAAGCAGAAATAACAAAATATTACTTTATTTCATGGTATAGGAATGAATGGTGTAAATGTGTGGAGTGTTGTACTACATTTTTTGTCCTACACTTGTTACAGTTGAAGCTGAACCTGCAAGACGGGGTAAATGATGTCTCGTTCTCGGTGACAACTCAGTACCAGGGCACGTCGCGCTGCTTCGCTTCCATCTACCTGTGGAACTGGGATGACAAGATCATCATCTCAGACATAGACGGCACAATTACTAAGTATGTATTGAAAAAAAAGAGTGTTGGCTGTTGTAAAAGCAAGAAAATAAGATATGCTTCCAGCTTTTGAATAGATGTACCGGTATGAGCTTAATGTAAATAGTTTACATGTTACAAGTAGAAGTTGGATGTCTTGAAAATAATGACTAGGTAAAGAACAATATGGGTCCATTAATGATATTAACCTGTATATGTGTGTGTCTGTTCGTTCATTCCTCAGGTCAGATGTGCTTGGTCAGATCCTGCCCATGGTAGGGAAGGACTGGTCCCAAGCTGGGATTGCCAATCTCTACAATGAGATTCACCGTAATGGTTACAAGTTCCTCTACCTGTCTGCACGCGCCATCGGGCAGTCTAAGATAACACGGGACTATTTACGTAGTATACAGCAGGGCAAGGTGAGCCTGCCAGACGGACCACTGCTCCTCTCGCCGAGCTCACTCATCAGTGCATTCCATAGGTAAGGAACTTCTAAAAGTATGAATTGAGAGATGAATAGCCTAATTCACTAAAATTAGAGCATGTGCACTTGCAAATTTGAGCTACCTTTAATCTCCCGCATTGAAACAGAATCTCTCGGGTCTCTATAAAAAGGACTTTTGTATCAAGGGTCTTGCATTCATTTTAGCCCTTTTAGCTTATAACTGGTTTTTAGTCTTACCATACTTGGGGCTGAGGTCACTCTGATCGTAATGCCAATCTGTACGAAGAAGTTCAAGAATTGACCGAAATGAATGTGACACCCTTGAGTTGGGTCTCAGATTTTCTCATGTTTTCTTTTGTAAACTTCAGAGAAGTAATAGAGCGTAAACCAGAGGAGTTTAAGATCAGCTGTCTCCGTGACATATCAGCGTTATTTCCACAGTCGAAAAACCCCTTCTACGCTGGCTTTGGCAACAAAATCAATGTAAGTACAAATATGTTACTGGTATATATATTGACTAACTTATATTCCTTGTTCTCAGCATTAATGTTGCTAAAACCTACAAAAAAACAACAACAATTAGAATACAAGATGTATGGAAAGAAAAATAATGACATTCTTAGCCTTTATGAGTTCTCCCTATCCTTATACCACATGTTACTAAATGAATGCCTATCATCATAACAGGATGTGTGGGCGTACCGTGCTATGGGAATTCCAATGACAAGAATCTTCACCGTCAACCACAAGGGCGAGCTCAAAATGGAACTGACACATGCTTTCCAGTCATCGTAAGTTGTCGACTTTTGCTATGGATAGTCATATGCAATTGCGTATTGCAATTGTGAACGTCTGCCCCATATGATGTGAATCGCCCTTCTTAGGGATGAAAGTCTTCAGGGTTTGCCCTGATTTCAGAAATTCCAAAGACCCCTAAATTCTTAAACAAAACCTATATCCAAAGGGCGCTAATTGAGCATTTCAGAATGTTTTGTGCCCAGTCACTTTCATCCCTGCATATGATGTAAATCATGACTTATTCACAAAATTGCAGAATCATAGAAAACTGTTTAATTCCTTTACCAGGTACACAAAGCTGAGCGACATTGCCGACCACTTCTTCCCACCCCTCGTCCACAAGGACGACACAGATGGTGCTGCGGTAGGCAAAGAACATGCGGGAAAATTCCCGGCCTCAGAGGAGTTCAGTTCTTTCACTTACTGGAGGGAACCGATTGTCGACATTGACATTGATCTTGAAGCCTTCAAGGACAGGACCAAGGACCAGCAGAGTTGACGAGGTAGTCGTGTACGTGATACTCCTGTGGTGGTGCCACACGCTCACCGCCCAGGGCTAACCGTAGGCATCCTGTCCGGAATCATGATGACCATCTAATATCACCCAGCAACATTCATTGTTATCGTGCTATCATTATGTATACAGGCCTGGAAGTTGTTAGAAATGAGGTCAGGGCGCTCAACACTGGATAGGTGCTTTCAGAGAGAATTTGGTCCTATTAGAACATTGTATGTTCTGTGTGGGCCAGATATATTTTATATTTTTGGTTGGTGAAGTGTAATTTGAGAGTCATAGTGATGATTGTATGAATTCATGGGCATTGAGTAGGAGATTTGGTTTGTCGCTTCCCGATACCAATTTACCGCTGTTGAGGA
Source organism: Acholoe squamosa (assembly GCA_949317995.1). Taxonomy (NCBI): domain Eukaryota; kingdom Metazoa; phylum Annelida; class Polychaeta; order Phyllodocida; family Polynoidae; genus Acholoe; species Acholoe squamosa. Next base: position 30,772,757 of record OX439049.1, on the reverse strand, counting down.
CCCGACTTTGATTCTAATTTTCTTCATGGCCTGATTAAATATCATTATTTTCCGAGTGTTTGCGAGTATGAATGTACACTTAAGAGCTTGGACAGTAAATTTATTTTGGGAAACCCCAACATTTAACAGTCAACTCATATCGGTGCTTCCGTTAGCACCAACGATTAGTAATATTGCAAATTGTTGACTTGTTCTTCCAAGAGTTAATGATTAACATGAAAATAGATTTCACAAGATAAACTCAACTGAGTTGTCAAGAAAAACAAATCCTCTTTTAAAGGTTAGAAGTAAGAATAGCTTAAGTGGGGTTTTCATTTGGTGACAACCCAAATTCATTCCAGTTTATATTTTTTATCACAGTAATTGCTGTATTTGTCAGCAATGTGTGTACATACACATGTGTATATGAAAGTGTTGTTTGTGTTGAGTTAAGAAAAGTTTCTCTTTTATACACATGATCCTCTGTTGTATAAACACAAATTGGTTCAAAATCTTTTCTGTTCCTTTATGGTGTAATTCCTGAATCAATGGTTATTTCTTGTATTAGGTTACAAAAGTATATATCAGTGTATTATAAAAATTCAGCCATTTTACAACGCAATGTAGCATACTAAAGAATTTAACCCTAATCTCCCCGCCCAAGATCTATATCCATGTGCTCACGCTTTAGTTTGCTTGTAGTTTGTGTCTTCTTTATTTCATTCCTTCCCCATTATTAGGCATGTCTTATGTTTATGACTTGACTTGAGGTAAACCTTGATTGGACTTTTTGTCAATGATGCTGCAAAAAGCGAGCCTGTTGCGAGGTCATTTTGGTAAAGGTTAAATTGAGGTCAAGATCAGGTTCCCTAGTGTTACTGACCTTAAAAAGTTCACCATTGGGTCAAGGTCATTGAACGAGCAGGGGCAAAAAGATGTTGTAATGCAAGTATCGAATAGAAGTGACATTACTTGATGATCCCTCTAATGAAGCTGTCTTGCGTTCAGCATCAGAGGATATTTGGTAACTTAGGCGAGGGGAGTGTGTGAGAAAAAAATTTCCTCCACCTCCGCTAGTCCGAAATATGCTTGTCTCGATTTCTACCTACAATGACTGAACCTAGTCATGACCTCTTTTTGACAGACGTGGTGTAAGGTGCATACTGCCAGCGCAGAAATTTTGATGAAATCAAAATTCAATCTATTTTAGTTATAGTTAATAGTATAGAAGTAGAAAAATTATAGATTTGTAGAGTGATTGTATTCAATTAAGCGCACAGAGCATATTAGCTGCTAGTTTGGTTTGCATATACAATCGTCCCTGCTGTGTTTTGAATACGGAAAAAAAAATATAAATGCGAAAGGCAAAATGTACAGGAGTGTATCAACAGGTATTTATACGATGGGTTTGATTTGTAATCGCAAGACGAAAGATATTGAATATATGATGTATACTCATGTAACTGTAGAAGGATTTGCGTGAAACTCCCTAACATCAGAGTGAGTGTAGAGGAAGTATTCTATATCACTAGATGAGTATATGTAAGTTATATGACTGCATAGATATATAATACCATGTGCTATTGAATGTGACCTGGGCTTATACTTATACCGACCCAGAGGGCATTGATACTGGCCTAGTTGACATTGGTATGGCATGGAAAATCAAAGATTACTCACCTGTTATAGAGACTACATTGTGACACAGATATCTGTTGAATGGTGTTTTGAGTATTAGGAGTACTTAAGGCTATATAATGTAAAGCCTTTATAGGACATGGTTGGAGTTGATTGCATGGCTATGTGACACAAAAGTTGACATCGCTAATGCCGCTGTTATACTAGACCAGCGCCTAGACAAACTGCTAACAATGCCTTTGTGTCGACTGGCGCTTTGTGCTACAAACAACGGGTTACGCTTCAGTCCCTTATTATTTCACCCCAGTATCCAATTACAAAATAAAATGCTCACGTCAATTGTATCCATAGGACTGGCGTCTCGAGTATTTAGAGTCATGCACGGCTCAACTTGTGTCCACATATAGCGTCATCATACACTGTTTAAGTTATCTGCGCCATGCCATCATATTGTCAGGGATTTGGTGAAAAATGTAAGTTTTATATGCTTTCACCGATGCCATCATCAATGTGAAGTGTGTTTTCTTGCTATCTGTCCAGCAATAATCGGTTATATACATGTATAGTATTGTCATGCCCTGTAATATTAGAAAACATGAATAGAAATGGTATATGGCCATGTAGTCATAGGGTACATACATATAGGTGGGGTACAAGTTTGATACACTGAGTTCAGTTTGTGTCATGAAACCCTTAAAGACTGCTTAATGCCTCGAAGTCCATGTTTCTTTAAGGATGTGAGTTTTAATCATATTGACCCATGGTTGTATCAATCCTATGGAGCATCGAGATGTATGAATACAGCACTGTTGAGTAGATTCGCTAGCGCTTCATTCATACAGCATAAAGAGGAAAAGGTAACATCACATTGTGGCATTAAGCAATTATTGAAAGGGTAATATACTCTGTAGTCAGACACCAGTATTGTAGGCCTCACCAACCCACAGGGAGGCCAATGACTGTATCAACATATTCTCCAGCATTTTCTCCTTTTTAGGGGATATGAGAAGAAAGCAATGCAGTAAGTGTATATTAGAACACAATGTGTTAACTATATCGTTATGTGCTGGATAGCACGGGATGCCAATTTGTCATGCCACTACTAATACGACGATAGTGATGTATGTCATTTTGAGCGTTTAAATGTGTTAAGCCTCTAGGAGTGATCGACTGATTTACTGATGCCATAAACCGCATTGGTTTCATATAACGTGATGAACACTGCTCGCTCAGACAGTATAGAATTTACAGAGAAAGAAGATGTATAAAACTGATTAGATTTACTTATGACAAGCCATACAGAGGCTTGTCCTGTGAGGGAGAACAGCAGGGGGAGTGATTAAAAACTGTGCTTTCATAGAGCGGTGTTCAGGACAGGTCCATGGGTTTTGTGATCTTAGTTTATTATGTTACATCTGCATTGTATGTAGAGACATTTTAGTAGCTAGCTGCTTGAAGCTTGTTAAGTTGTTATAATGAAACCTACTGTGTTAAGATGCCCACAACAGTACGGGCAGTGTGATCCGCCGCTAGAAACATTTTCATTTTAACGCTGAGGGATCAAAGCTTATCCTCGGTTGATGTAAAGTTGTGTGATAACCTTGTGTGAGTGCCACAAGAAGTAGCTTAAACAACAAGTGATGGTAGATGTAGAATCAACTAGCCATATACCCAGTGTGCTGTAGGCGGGACATGCAGTGAAGGACATACCCAATAAACCCTTTCAAGTGTGCATCAATAAGGTTTGTCCCTTGGTCATTCTGATGCATGTAATGCCAGGGCTGCATTCATGCATCATGCCAACCTAAGGATTGCTACATTCCCACAGGATCAGCATGAGTTCTGGGGAGTACCAGCACTGTCGTTTTGCATCAATTTGACAATTCCATAGTACACACCAGGGAAAAAAGATTGTGTGTGCCCAAACCTATTGAAATACAGGATTCACTTGCTCATGTCCCTTGCCTATTTGCACATTGGTTAAATGTGATGATGACCGAGATCAGCCGAGTCACCATCTGTGATGTGAGCTCCCTCAGTATTACCTGTTATTATGTTATACATGTATAGCTGGGGCCTGGAGTCCTGGTAAGGCATTAGCGAGCACCCGCGGGGTACAGCATTAGCCGCTCGCGTGTTGCACCCTCGGACCTGCCTGAACACAGTTTAACAGTATTGATGAAGGTTTTACAACAAGGACGTGATGAAGTGTCTTTTATTATAAGACATTGTAAAGTGATAATACAGAGATGTCAGAATGATTCACAGCACTGTCTCTGAAAAGTAAGGAGAGTGCGGTTAGGAATTTTAATAATGCCACATCTTTACACCGAAGCGAAATATTACTTCTGGTTGGACTCTTATGGTACAGGTACCGCATTGTTCACAGCACTGGGTATAAATTCTGTGTAATGGTTCTTGTGATGAACCAAGTTGATATAGCTTGTTACAACCTAGTCAGATGAAGTGGGCACAAGAGTGTATCGACTGGTGCTTTTTGCGAACTAGCAGGCATCGGTCTATAAGAATCTGTTTAATTGAATTGATTAGATCACAAAGTAGTCAGAAGATCAAAGACATCATTTATTATGTCATTGACTAGTCAATGACATATATAAGAGTATGGTAACTGGACCCCGATTCTGCTGCAATAGAACATAGAGAAAAATTACACACTTGCATTTGCACGAATATTTTGTGTACCCCACAAACTGTAGAGAGAGAAAATGTGCACATAAATCGTGTAATGCACCCATAACTCGTGCAGATATAGCTGGGGAAGCTTTCATGTGATACATGGGGCAGCAGACATTATTAGCTGTCATTATACAAACAAAGAAAGGTGCGAGGAGGATTAGTTCCAGTCACTAACCATTAACCCATTAAGGATCACCTTAACCCTTTAAGGGCCAAAGTGCATAAATATCCATTCATTGACTGTGTATAACTCATGCAGCAATGACATAGGACATAGACAATGACATAGACCATCTATGTCAATGACAACATAGGCCAATGGCGTAAACTTAACCTTAATAATGAGTGTGTACATTTTTTTTTTTTATTCTGTCAACATCACGTATGGCATAGTCTCATCACTTGTTGATCTCAAGTGTAAATGAATCAAGAAATAATCCGTAAATGGATTCCTAATGTATGATTTCTCACAGAAGGGAAAAAATATGAAGAAACATGGCCCCAGAGTCATTTATAAATTGCTATTAGGTATTAACAGGCCACTTGTATATTTTCATGATACCTTCCTGGCCAATTTGTTGTATTTTTGGAAATGTTATCAAACGTTTCAAATCATTCCCCAATTCTCCTATATTTATCAAAAAATATTGTAAATTGAGATATGTATTTATCCCGTTTACTATCCCCCTCGCATGTCTATTGTGCACAAACAAGTATGTTTGGTGGAAGTTTTATTTTTATCACTTTTTCCCCATATTAGTGCCTCCGTATGAGCGTTTGAATGTTAACATAAAAGTGTATCATATATCTACAATCAATGGATGTTCTTGGTCTACGTATGAGAAAACGTAATGTTATCAAGAAAAGTCTGTGTGGGTCGACTATATTTATGAATAAATACTGCTTTCGTGTGAGCATAATCTGTAGATGTACCGGGGTAGTCACATTTAATGTCTAGATATCGACATCCAAAGTTACGCGCCATGACTTGAGTAGGTTTGTCAGCAGAAACTGAATTGAAGATTTCAGTCATGGAATCCATCATTTGTTTAAATCAAAGGCATTGCAGAAGTTTTGGTAGATGTTTCTGCATAGCCGTTCTTAATACGATGACTGATTTGACGGTATATGTATGAAGTAGTTTACGTGTAGTTATGTATACACATGTATGGATATCGTTAGTGAAGAATGATTTCAGTGTTCATTTATAATTAGCGTATTCCTCAGGCAGTTCTATGGTTAAGGCTTTCATATTGTATAATTAAGGTTCTACCGATTGATCTAGTTTGCAGCAACGTTCGCACATTCAGCGAATATTATTTACGATATGATTATAGTATATTTTAAATTAATACCTTCCATGTGGGCATACCAAATACTATGTATGCCTATTCTTTTCTGTACCTCTCCTTTGAAGTGGCAAATCACGTTGATCTCTCGTGTTTTCACGAGATACTGTTCAATGATCACGTGATCCCCGATACCGGTGCAATTTGCAGACTTAGGTCCCACGATCCTGATTTAGATTTTCAAAACGAGTATGTTATTATAATATTGTGTGTTATATGTGAGAATTACCCTATTAATTTGGAGGCTGATTCACTCATGTGAAATTCTACTTTTACAGAGATAGAAATATAAGGTTGAAAATGTGAAAGAAAAAGATTATATATAGAGAATCAAGTGTATGTTATGTACAATTTATAGAATAAATAATGAAAACAAATATTCAAGTGATGTGTGAACTGTTGTTTCCTCTGAATATCATGTATACATAATAGAACATTTTACATATTTATACTACCGGTACTTTAGAACCCTGCATATGACCATAACGGCAAACTTGCGTGTATATGCCGTGGCTTGTACATGAATCAGAGCCCTCCTCTGGCTTATAGAATGTCCCTGGACTCGATGTATGGCATAAACGAGGACATTTAATCTGAACTGGAAATTTTCTCTTCTCTGAATTTCAAAGTATGACTTGTGTGAGGTTGGCTTATTTACATATCTGATATACTGTAATACAAAGTTGCGGCTAATATGTGAGGACTTTGCACCCTATAGGATCAGCTGAATTTGGGGGTGTTTCGGAATCAAGAGGGTTACAATCTAACTCAGCTACCGTAATCTCCCGCCTATAAGGCGCAGCTCGCCTATAAGGCGCACCCCCAACTCAGGGAGATCTGTTTCATGTATAAGGCGCACCTCTGAGGGGAGATTTTGGCTAGTTTAGTACTGTTCTATAGTAAAAAATACCCCCCCCCCTATAAGGCGCACCCCAAACTCAAGGCAATTTACCTCCCACGTATAAGACCCAGCAGCATTTTGTTTGGCCTATAAGACGCGCCTTATACGCGGGAGATTATGGTAGCTAATGAAACGATCTCTGTCTTCTGTCGTAGTGGATACATTGTGAATATGCCTACCGTAATCTCCCGCGTATAAGGTGCGTCTTATACGGGGGGTTTTAGTTCTCATTGGAACCCCAAGGGGGACACCAAGACCTTTCTTTTGATATCTTACATGCCCCCTTGATCAAAATAGGACAAAATGGGGCCCAAGGTGGCCCAAGGTGGCCCAAGCTACCCATTGGTTTTTGAATTTTAAAAATTCATTCAGTAGAACCAAAGTTATGAATTTTCCATTTTTTTGAGAATTTTCCAAAACTCTAGGTGTGCCTTATACGCGGGCTGCGCCTTATACGTGGGAGATTACGGTAGTTAGAATCTTACTTGCCAATTGACATGGAAAGTAGGATGGTCCCCCAGATTACAATGTTGAAGAATCCAAATGGCGTACTTTGGTGCTTTTGAGGATGGCTGATACATCCAGATCAAAATTTACCCCCCTCCCCCCCCCCCAATAGATAAAATTCTAGTAGAAACACATGGTTGACCGTTGCATATATTAGAACAAGAACAAGTGAAACTGTCATTTGTGGACAAAATATGGGAGATAAGTCATCATTGTTTTTTGTCCAAATATGTGATGGAATAATTCAAGAGGCTTCCAGGCACCCAACCTTCCTCAACAAATCAGTGCTGAGGCCACCTTAAAAATATGTTCGTTTCCTGTCCAGAGGCATGGTGGATTTTTTTTTTTTTTTTTTTTTTGGTGAGAATGGGAAACTTTTTTTCCTGAGTTCTGAAAAGATTATTTTTTTGTCCAACAGCATAAGAATCTAGGTTTCCAATCACTAAATCATGATGGCAAATTCATACGGTCCCCGCTTACAATATTCATGACAAATAAATTTATTTTCTTAAAAAAAAAAACTTTCTCTCGTATCTGAAAAATCCCACCCTCTGGCCTGATCTCAGATTTTTTTCTTAGAACTTTTATTTTCATACTTAAAGCAGCTTTATGTGAAGCAACCAAAATTTCATTGGTTGAACCCCTACAGAAATTTATGGGATTTATTGTGGGAAAAAAATAAGGAACATTTTGCCTCCTTGAGCGGCGCCACCTGTGGGAACTGAACAGAACAAAACTGGAAGTAGCTTAGGGAGTGGTCATTTATTATCAACAGGGGGGGGGTGGTGGGTTTGAGGGGGGGGGCGTAAAAAATTCTGACCCCTCTCGAGGGGGGGGGCTAAAAAAAATTTGACCCCTCTTGAGGGGGGGGCTAAAAAAATTTACCCTCTTTTTAGCAAAAAAGCCCGCGCGCTACTATAGATCAAAGAGGGGGCGCGAAAACTCTCCACGCCTCCGGCGCGGGGGGGGCGCAAAATTTTTTTACTGCCGTCGAGGGGGGGGCGTAAAAAATTTTCGCGCGTCCGCGCGAAAACCCACCACCCCCCCCCCTGTTGATAAATAATGACCACTCCCTTATTTCGGCGCTATAGTGGGCAACTCCATTCGAAATCCGGCCGAAGGTCGCCCTATAGCATTCCCTTCAACTCAGGTAGTGCCTTGTATGTGAGGTGCGCCTTATGCACAAGGTATTTTGGTCCAAATGTAGAGCAGATAAAGAATACTTTTCAAGGACAGCAAATTATGTCATAATAAAGGCTAATGGGATGTCAATGGTGGGATGAAATACCGAGTCAAATTCGCACTATAGCTCGATGCAGCAAGTTGGGAACCTGAGTGTTTTCCAGTTTTGGAGGCAGCTCTGCATGTAAAATGCCTTCATTCAACGGACATTTTTGTATATGCAGCAGAAGACAAGTCTTGTGTATGATTCTCTCTCATAAATCATAACAAAATATAAAAATAGAATCATTTGCTATGCATTATTCCCTCATAATACATGTCAGACTAGACAAAATGCCCTCCATAGGTCCCATGTGGGCTGGAAAAGCACCATGCTCATAAATGCCTTTATCATTTTCAAGATAAGAATATCTGAAGACCTAAACAATGTGAACAGGTCCATGGTGCAAAACCCTTTTGTTTCTATTAAATTCCATCATCAATTGTTGTTTTGACCTGATGACCCATTGAAAACCATATTGAAATGCTATTAGAACCCCATATTAGGCATGTTAGGCCTATTATAATGCACTATTGAGCTATTTAGCTGCAAATAGCAACAAAAGCGTTGTCAGCACCAAAGACTAGAATCATAAGATGGGGCTAATTCTTCTCACACTTATTGTATCACTTAGATATTTCCCATGCCGTTAAAGATGATCAAGTAGACCATAAAAATGGATAATTCTGGTATCAGTGGGTGATCATGCATCCATATATGCATGGTGATTTATGTGGTCCCACATCAAAAACCAATCAGAAATTTTGCTGAAAATCACAGTTTTTGCAAACCAACAAAAATCACATGTCTCCCATAGTGTAATAAGCCACCCTAGAGGTAGGGAAAAAAAGCATACTCATTTATAAACTTGTTTTATGCACTATCTTTCAAAAACTGATGATTAGAATATTTTTTCACAAAATATATAGGGCCAAACTTTGAAAAACAGCAATTTTTTCAAACTAATGATTTTTAAATTTATAATTTGTACTTCAGTGGTAAACTGTGCACTTTATTATTGTAATACCATCTACCCTGGCCTGAAAGCAATGAGTTTCATCTTTCATTTGCTGCAAATATTGTGTAAATCGGATAATTTTTGGCTAAACCACAGCATTTCTTAGCGAAAATTCAGGAAAAACTAAGTTTTAGGTTCCCAACTTGCTGCATCGAGCTATACCTTTATCAAGTTTATGGCGTGAAGGAAACCACATCCCTTGCCCGGTTTCTATTCATCTCTTGCTATGGTCAATACTACAGTGTCAATCTTCTAAGGCCCACCTCATAAACAAACAGATTTCTTTTTATAATTCACTAGTGCGTTTTTATTTAGGGAGCCTAGCGGAAGAAGAGTAACGTGCACATGCTAGGAGTAAATGCCCTTACTTTCAATTGTGTCTTGTACCCAACTTTAAGGTGCTTTAAAAATGCAGTAAGTTGCATTGCACACTTTCCATCATATGACCAAAAACACAAACAAATATGCTTTGTAAAGATTGCTTTTATTCTTAAAAGTAAACAAATCACAACTAAGACACAAGAGACTAGACATCCACGGCTATTAATTTAACACTGATTATTACGAAACATCCGCAAGACGCATGAAACATTTTCATTTATGAGGTGAAAAAAAGAGATGTTTTCCACACCGCCTTGATGTCGAGTAACACAGTATCAACCTCGGCAGTATTTGGAGTAGAATATTGTAACAAATTATAAATTACTAGCACTACATTAATAATAATCATATGAACACTTTGAATGAGTGCATATGACTGCCTCAGGCTTTGTACCCATTCATTTAAGTCATCATAATATGGTATACATAATCATGGTTGCCACCTGTCAGGGAAATCGAAAGTTCCTTCCAGGTCAGGGAAATGTCAGGGAATTTAAGATTTTTTGTCAGGGAATCCCAGGTTTTGTGAAAATATTTTGATGTCAGGGAAATGTTGTTCTATGGTCAAGGAAATTCGGAAAGCTTAAGAGGGATACATAAGAAAAGTGAGGCAATATGCTTTAATTAAGACAGCAAGGCTTATCTAATACACAAATCTGCAGGAACCAGTGAAAAAATTTTGACACCATGATAGGCCAAGGGATGGTCACATGACTTGCTAAGGTGGGTAGGTCTTAGCATGTAAGATGCCCTATAAGGCAACCTCAACAATAAGTCACACCTTAAGTTGACTGTAATGCCATAAGACATAAGTTGTACCTGGAGGTGCTTTAAGGTAGAGTAGGGCATAGTTTAATGCCTAAACCATGCTTATATATCTAATACTACAGTAAATCTAATTGATGTTGTCAGGGAAATCGATCACTATGTCAGGGAATTTGAAAGTACCATGTTGGTGGCAACCATGATAATACGGTGCACGCTGACCATTTGGCAGTGCATCAACCCTGGGACCTGCTACAATACAAGAATGCAGCCCGGACGCCCGGATTCCATTCACGCACCATAAAGACAGTAGGGCACAACATATCAAATCAGCTCGCTGACCTGATGATAAACCTTACAGATGCAACTTTTTATATGGCAGTAATACGTATATACCGTAGTAGTTTATTTAAGCGTACGAGTGCTTTCATACATTAACTCCTGATACTTTTACAAGAGACATACGTATTCCAGATAGAGTTTCAGTGTTAGAGATTATTTCAATACCCTTTTATATATACGATATAACATGAAACTCTAACCATGAACTACATACTGTATTTTATCTGCACCTTAACATGATTGAAATATCATCTTAAACATGCTATACTAAAAAAAAAATCAACAAAAAACATACAAGTATGAAAAAAGGGGAAAAAAGTCATAAATGTTCATAGCAACACATGTTTTAAGTATATTATCTTATCTTATACTGTAGGCATATATAGATATCTCCAATGATATAAATTAGAACATGAGATAATTCCACAACAATATTGCACAAACCCTATATGAGTGTAACAGACAGATGTCGACTACGTATGATACTTACAATGACTCAAGGCGTAGCGTGACACCCTTAAAGTGGCAAGTATAGTAAACTGTACAAATTAACTACAGCAACTTGGAAACACTCCAAGTTCTTAACTAAATGCTGTGTTCATGTCAACTTTGCTCCATTAAATATTCCCTCATGAGTTTCATTTCCTTTCCTGCTTGATATACTTTTAACAGAGTGGCCATTAACTTGTATATACAATAAATGTGGATCAAAATCGGGAAATAAGGTATAGGTGGTCTAATACAAGGCCCGAGCTAGGATTGTCACAAATGGTTATAAATATGTAGAACATCTGAGAATGTGGTCATGTGAACTATTGTTATCTGTGAAAGTTGAATGAGAGTGGCGATTCACCAGCCAGTGATAGCGTACATAGGTCAAGGTCCTATAATTATATCAATATGACAGCCCATTGAAATTGTTAGCTTTCGCCAGTTTACAGTATCCGTTTGTTCTTCTCATACAATATAGCCTTGCTACATAAACCATACACATACCACACACAGCAACTTTATGCAGCCTAAAACTACACATGCCAAACCTTCCTCAATTCTGTAAATTTTGATATCTTTCTTAACTGACATACTCACGTTGAAAATAAATAAATATAGATATCAAACAAGCATCTTTGCTTGGCCCACATTTCAGCCTTGCTCGATACATCCTTTGTATGCTCTCAAACTCACTACATATTTGTAAGAACATTATCTTTGACATCAGATTTATAAGGCCAGGTTCAGCAAGAAAAAAAATACAGTTCATGTTTCAATATTAAACTCAAAATTAACCTTATGTCCAAAAGACTTGCCAAGTGTAGCCCTATTCATGTCAAATATAATAAGCTGAACACTGTACAGTAAAATGCATACAAGTCGATTATACATTAAGTGACCGAACAATAGTTTCTCGCAGCCACTATCACAAGGCTTGCGATTCAGTCAACGGAACAGATCCACATCCGCAAAAATGGAGACAAAGTCACTGTGCATGCATACAGAAATATGTAGTCATACATTTTATGCGTAATAAATATTTTATATATATATATATATATATATATATATATATATATATATATATATATATATATAGACACAAGACATTATACGAACTGAGCATAGAAAATGTGACTGAACTGATAATTTTAGGTTCTATTTTTCAGTAATGATGCGCTAATGCACTACTAGTGGGTATACCCACCAGAACTGCATTATGCATCATACTGACCCTTCTGGAATGCGCCAATGGCATAGCACTGGCATGAAGCATGAATCCAGCACTATCCAGTTACACGCCACGGCCGAGTTCATGCGTCATGTATCATAAATATTCTTGAAGAATCAGTCTGCAAATCCAAAAGGGCTAACATAGACTCTGATTAATAGTTGGCATATCATACATATTCAACTTTAAATCGTAGGACCTAAATTTACATATTTAATAGCCGACCCTCACTACTTCTGTGTTCTCAAAACTTACCAAATTGAAATGAACAATAAGTATTCTCCTCTAGAGAATTGTTAACACGTGTTTTCTTTATATAAATAACCAGATCTCTGATTGCATTGAAATTCCATATTTTCATGATGAGAAGTGGTGGGGGTCAGATTGTCCAGTCACAGTCTTTACACCCTATGTGAGCCTACCCTAGCACCGCATAGTGCTGAGCGAGCTATTGTTTGTTAGACTCAGTGTCGGTGGTAGTGGTGGCATGAGTTCGTGCCATGTGGGTCTGCATGTTACCTTTCTTTATAAAAGTCTTCTCACACACCAAGCAGGAGTAGGGCCGTTCTCCGGTATGGGTCCGCATGTGCTCTTTCAAGTTACGCCCTGCCGCAAAACTCTTATCGCACAAGTCGCACGAGTAAGGCCTCTCTCCAGTATGGGTCCGCATGTGTTCTTTGAGGTTTCGAGCAACAGCAAAACTTTTCTCACAAACTGAGCACACATGTGGCCGGTCCCCCAGGTGGATGTTCATATGAGTCTGCATGTTGCCCTTCTTAGAGAATCGCTTCCCGCAGACCGTGCACGAGTATGGACGCTCTCCTGTGTGGGTCCTAATGTGTTCCTTCAGGTTACGTGCTGCGGCGAAGCTCCGATCACACTCCAGGCAGGCAAAGGGTTTTTCCCCTGTGTGAATGCGGAGGTGTTCCTTGAGGTTACGTGCCGCAGAGAAGGCTTTCTGACAAACTTCACACTGGTATGGACGGTCTCCCTTGTCAGTGTCTGTCTCTATCTGGGTGTGCTCCACCTCAGTCACTACTCCGACCTCCTCAGCTGCCGCCTCCTGTACAGGGAATACAGTGAACTGTATATCGGTGATATGCATTGTTTCAGAACCCTTTAAACAAATAAAAAAGGCGGTGTAGTAATTAATAGAAATAGTTAGTGATCAATCGAGAAATAGTTGAAAACTTGTTTCCTAAATCAAGAATATATTACTCTACCCAATAGTATTCATTCAGAGGCGACATTATTGAGAAATTGGAATTCGTTTTAAGATTTTTTTCTGAAAAGGAAATTTTTCACACTCAATGAATAAATTGATTATGCAAAGAATTAAACGTATAATGATGTCACAAATCATATGATTTATTGTTCCAAAGTTGTCAGAAAATATCTGATTTACTTACAGCTATCAATTCATCAATAATAGATAGTAGATCTATGTACACTACCAAAATATGAAAATGTCTCCTACCTGGCACTCTAGCAGTTGGTCGTCTGGCGGACAATTAGCAGCATTTGCTTCATCCATATCGAGGAATGTGGATTCGGAGAGAACGACAGTGTCTATCGTGGAGAAGTGAACCGTTGGTCCCTCCAACGTTGTAAAGGCATCATCAGGATGAGCGTACGAAGACATTAAAGGCAGCTAAGCCTTACTATGCTATATAAACAATAATATGTGGCACGGCTTCCTTTGACTGGGTGCAGATGAGTTTTTGTGCCCTGGAAATAGCAGGCAAGCATTCACAAATAAGAGATGAATGTAACTTTATATAGATAGTGAAAGCAGACAGTAGAAAGTGAAACATTCTTATAAATACCATTGGAGAAATTGGAACAAATCTAGCAACGATGCAGTTCAGAATGGATGCATGAGTTTTGGTTAGTCATTTATTATTAATAAAGCAGTCAGGTTCGTGCCAGGTCTAGGTAATTACATTCACACGTGAAGTAAACTAAATGGGCTGCAAGAATGATAACTACAGGTATCAAAATGCACTTTCAATGAAAGTGCCCAGTACACAATTCCTTGAAATGCTCAATCAGAACCCCTGAAATATGGGATTTGTATAAGAATTTTAGGTCACTGGAACTTGAAAATAAGGGAAGACCTTGAAGACTTCCGTCATCGATTTGGATTTTGGGGTTAAACAATTATCATTAATACAATTACATTAGTGTCTCAATAAAACGATGCCTCTTAAGTAGGGAATGGGTGTAATCAAGGAACGTATTAATCATTAGACCTAAAAAAATTGTTGTGTTCAGGTAACGCAACATACCGTAATCTCCCGCGTAGAAGGCGCGTCTTATACGCGAATCAGATCGTTCATGGGTCTTATACGCGGGAGGTAAATTGCCTTGAGTTTGGGGTGCGCCTTATACGCGGGTTTTTCCAACATCTCATTTGGGAAAATGTGCCGATGACAGCTTGAACTCATAGCGCCAGCACCGCGGCAGACCGGGAGGTGTCGACGCGCTCGCCGGGGATAAGGCCCACCATGCGCCGATGACAGCTTGAACTCATATAGCCAGCAATTCGGCAGCCCGGTCGGTGTCGACGGGCGCTCGGCGGGTTTGACGCCGACCGTCACACCGTGTGCCGATGACAGCTTGAACTCATAACACGAGCGGCGCGGCAGACCGGGAGGTGTCGACGGGCACTCGGCGGGTTTGACGCCAACCGTCACACCGTGTGCCGATGATAGCTTGAACTCATATAGCCAGCACCGCGGCAGACCGGTCACTGTAGATTTGCTCGCTGTTTTTTCAACGCCGACCGTGTGCCGATGACAGCTTGAACTCATAACACGAGCGGCGCGGCAGACCGGGAGGTGTCGACGGGCGCTCGGCGGGTTTGACGCCGACCGTCACACCGTGTGCCGATGACAGCTTGAACTCATATAGCCAGCACCGCGGCAGACCGGTCGCTGTAGATTTGCTCGCCGTTTTTTTACGCCGACCGTGTGCCGATGACAGCTTCAACTCATATAGGGGGGTGGGGAGGGGGGGGCGCCTTCTACGCAAAACAGCCCCCCTGTGAGTTGGGGGGGCGCCTTATATGCGGGTTTTTCCAGAAATCGATCCAGAGGAGGTACGTGCGCCTTCTACGTGAAAAGGCCTTCTCTGAGTTGGGGGGGCGCCTTCTACGCGAGCTGCGCCTTCTACGCGGGAGATTACGGTAACCTAAGTTTTTGGCCCTACCCTAACTTTCTTTTGGGCCTTTCGGGGGAAAATCTGATATTTTGGCACTTATCGAGACATTAAAGTTTTTCTCACAATCTCGCACATCAAATTCGCTGCCGGCCTAAAAAAAATTCTCAAAAAAAAAAAAAAAAAAATCCCTACCCTAATTTTTTTCTACCCCGTTACCTGCACACAACATTATTTTTTAGGCCTTATACTTAACTTGCCTTTGGCTTTATATAAACCATACTGTTAATTCAAATGCAATCAAATTAATGACTGTTAATCATACAGTTATTAAATAAGTGGTCTAGAGATACTATCAGGCTATACTACTCAACAGTGAAACATCTAAGATGCATAGATTCTGAAGACTGTGTTTTCATTTTATCAGGCCTTAAAAAAATTGTTGTGTTCAGGTAACGCTACATACCCTAATTTTTTGGCCATACCCTAACTTTTTATGGGCATTTTGGGGGAAAATCTGATATTTTGGCATTTATCGAGACATGGAAGTTTTTCTTTTTTGATTTTGCACGTCAAATTCGCGCCACGTAGGTGCGGAAATTTACAGCCAGCCAAAAAAAATCTCCCTACCTACCTACCCCAGGGCTCGACAAATCCCTGTGCCCAATGCCCGTGACTCAAAAAAAATTCACTGGGCACAAAATATTTTTCAAGTTGTGCCCAATGGGCACAGCTGTCCAAAAGCTACTTAAGACATCAGCACAAGGCAATGCTGCTGAGATTATCTGGGTGTACTGGACTCTGAAACTTAAATGTTGTTTCACTCAAGATGTGGTGAGACAAAATTGTTTTATTTATATTAAAACTATGTGTGTTCTAAATATGTAATTTTGAGTGTAGAAACCAAAGGTCCTGGGCACAGAGCTGGCCTGCTGGGCACAACTTTTTTGGCCCTTGTGCCCAGCGGGCACACAGTCTCTGAACTGATTTGTCGAGCCCTGCCTACCCTTTTTTTTCGACCCTGTTACCTGAACACAACAATTTTTTTATGCCTTACCGCTACCCTGTTTGGAATAGGGTGGGTATAGCTGACCGCAGAGGGGCACGACTTGGAGGATCGGGGACATCTGCGCTGAGGTACGACCGAGTCTAACAATATCAAACATGTTTGATGACCACGATTGGATTAGTGCCACTCTCCCAAACTACCGATCGAGTCGTGCCCCTCTGCTGTCCCTTTATACTTTATAGGACTGCAGGTGTCTAGTACCTCCCTTTTCCTCAGTGAACATGATCTGGCTGAGCCTGAGGTGCGTTTTACGACAGAGACTCACTTAGTAAAACTGACTGAACCGGACAAAATATGTTTCGCAAATCTGCGGGAGCCAGCAAAAGATTTGCAACTCTGATTGGTCAAGGGGTGGTCACGTGACTTGTTATCCGTGCTAGCCGCCCTTTAAGTAATTAGCTGGAATACACAAAATAGATCTTCCAGTGTGAAGGCCATTTCAGTGAGTACTTCTGGTACTCGCTACAAACCATGGACCAGGTTATGGTGGGTATTAAAGGATCCTCCTAAGTCATTCTTTGGCCTTTGGCAGAACATCTGCAATATACCTGAGCCTAGCTGAGATGCTAGCTGAGGGATAAAATGTCCCCCCCCCCAACTCCATAAGTTCCTAAGCCTATTCATAAAATAGACAATAACAATATTATATACCGTATCTTCCCTGTGGGGGTGGAATTCATTTCTTGATTCGACCTATCATCACCAAAGCCATGGGCAAGGCCAAGTAGTACCATTGGACTGAGTAGATTTTCCCCCGGGAGTCGACTGCAGTCAAGAACAATGACTAGGCCTATCGTACGTATGTGATTTATTTCTGTCAAACTATTGTCAATGTGACTGTCTCAATCAATCACTGAATCAGTCCACTGACACTGTCAAGTGTCATCAATATTTGTGTCTAATCTGCATTTAATATGAAATCCTAGTTTATTACTTGCCCAATACAATGAACCTGTTAT
Source organism: Acholoe squamosa (assembly GCA_949317995.1). Lineage (NCBI taxonomy): Eukaryota > Metazoa > Annelida > Polychaeta > Phyllodocida > Polynoidae > Acholoe > Acholoe squamosa. The sequence goes on along the minus strand of OX439049.1, from coordinate 30,755,048 downwards.
TCTGAGTGTAAAATGACTGTGTGTGTTCCCTCACCTCTGTTAACACTCTTGTATTGTCGCTTCTTGTGTTTTGTTGTGCTCCTACACAGGCTACAGCAGACAACAGACAGTGAGTGAGTGAATGCGGATGACAGAAGGATGCAGCTATTTTCCTGTTTTATCGTTCAAGGTCACTCGATAATTCGAGGATTTTCAATCGCATTCAGCTTATGCCTTCTTAGTGTGGTGCAGGTACTTTAGGAAGCCTCAGTTCTAATGCTACGTACCACTGGACATGCAATAAACGCAGAAATTACCGCATATCCACAAGAAGACGTTTTCGATACTAAGAGAGTACCCAAGCCAAGCCGTGGGACTTCATGCGTGACGTCATAAACAGCCAGGACGCCACCTGACGATTTAAAGTGGAACTAGCCGATTTTCATTTTCATCCGAAACAGGCCAAGACGCGAAATTGTTCGTCGCTTCCCGCGCCAAGCCGAAGGAGGACCTCAATTTCACACGGTTGCGTTTCCCGGCAGGGGGGGGGGGGGTACTTACCAATGTTACCAATGAGAACCAGGGGAATTTTCAAACTTGACATTTAACACAGGCGCGCGAACCCCTCCCCCCCTCCCGAGAGTGGACAATATTTTTGTACCCCTCCCCCTTGTGGGGTTGCACACAGGGGAGGGCAGGCTCGCCCTCTCCAGCCCGTCACACTACGGGCTGGCTTCAGACCTTATCCTGAGTGGTTCGTCGCCGCAGTGACGAAGCTCCACTCTCCAAGCAGATGCAGCATTTGTGCAGTCACCCAACCTCAGGTTGGAGAGTGAATACACATCCCACACCAATCAGATTCTTATCTAGATCAAAGGGGGCAATAAAACAATAAACTGGAATACACATCCAGTTGAACATAGACATGCTCCCAGGCTATTGAACTGAGTATCAATAGACGCTGGCCGAGGCTGAGGGGAGGGCAGCTGTCGCAATGTCGCAAAATATGTGCGACAGAGAGCTTGGGAAATGAAACAGTGACATTGAGGATGATATGGGCTTTCTAAATCTGAAAGAATTTTGTAAATATTCCAACTAGAACCACAGTTATGAGCCTTTCAATATATGCCCAACATCCCCTAAAATGTATAGAACACCAACCAAAACAATTCAAATGTAGACTTTCTATACTTCCTCATCGCCATTCTAAAGAGAGAGGTTTTGTATATATGCTGAAAAATACTTCAATACAATTAAGGATGGAATTCATACTTTTCCATGGGACAGAGTATCGGACATCATTTTAAAACACAAATTCCCAAAACTTTAAAGGCATAATTTTAAAGATTTCTTGCAGCAGTTTGCCACCTAAATCCCTGAAACACACGATACTTTGAGGTAGAAACCAACAGATTTGTTTGAGTAGATTTGAGGATATTTGACTCTAAATTAGTTTGAACATGCTAATCTTGATTTGCATGAACCTATTGACTATTTTTTCTTGGATCAATTTGCCCCAAAAGTGCTGCAAACTGGTTCATTTCAAAGGTATAATTTGAAAATTTTCTGACAACGATTCACCAACCTGTTTCTCTAAAACACTGATGCTTTAAGATAAAATCTGGTCTATATTCCCCCAAAACATAACCTATCTAGAGGTATAACCTGAAATGATTTGATGGCATGCCTCATCTCAATCCCCTACAACAGCTCATGTTAGAACAGAGAATCTGAAAATTTCCTGGAGCAATTTGGCCCTAAAGCTCTCATCAAACACCTTTTTCAAAGGTTAAATTTGAAAATTTCCTTGCAACAATTTGCCACCTGAATCCCCAATACCACACTACAAAGGTTTTGAGGCTGAATCTGAAAATTTCAAATTTCCTCAAAATAATTTGCCCCTTAAATTCTCTAGAAGACCCCTTTACAGATAAACATGGATGCTGGGGATTATGCCCCCCCCCCCAACCAGCAAAATACACCAATTTTGACAAGTAGAAGCTGAGAATTTTCTCAGAGCAATTGCAAATGCATTACTACAACAATTTGTATGTTTGCTCCAGCATTTTGCAATATGCCCATCCCTGGTTGCACAGCTTTTCATGCCCTTCTTTAAACATAGCAAGAACTTTTTTTTTCGTTTCTTTATTTTTTTTTAAAACTTTTGCTAAAAATAGGCAAACTTTTTTTTACACACCCTTACACATTTTCATGAAACCCAATCTCCCATATTCGAAGAACCTACATCAATCCGTAACAACCCAGACAGCAATACCAAAATCCTGACCAACTCGCTCTTTACTTTAGCGATAACATAGACGTCCTTAGAGAAAAATCTAACATTTTACAGAACATTGAAGAAATAATAAACAAATGGGGAAAAGCCTAGCCCACCAAGTGTGAGGCGGCCTGGCAAACCAGGACACATGCACAAAGTAAAGTAAAGTAAGCAAGGATAAGGATTGTGCAACCCAAGCCAAACGCCAATGTGAATGAAAATCTGAGTGCCCCCGGGGGTCGGTTGAGTCATTTCTGGCAACCTTGGGAGGGGGGGGGAAGGTCAGTGTATACTGCTTTGCAACCCCCCTACCCCTGCCAAAAAAAGGAGAAAAAGTAGGCCTAGCACGCTGACTCGAGCAGTAGACTGCAACAAGCATGAAAAATATATAAATTCTAACATATCTACATAGTTATTACTACTGGAATATCAGTTCTTCAATTTCTATCGTTATCAAAATTTCAAAATGAAATATCTTTTATCGAGACTTTATTGGCACGTCTGCTTATCAATGCATGTATAGACCTGCATGTTATCAGATCTTCCAATTTCATTTTCTACCTTTCAAAGCAAGGGGGGTTATATAGGATTATAAAGTCTTCAGGGGTTTTTTGTCATTAGAAATTTTTAATCAAGATGTTTTTTTGCCATTTTCTCTTTTTTGAATTGACTGAGTTCCTCATTATCAGATAATACTGTTTATAACTTTCAATTTACACATATAATCATTGTAGACATCAAGTAATAGACCGGCTACAATAGTCCTTGTCCATTACATTAATGTCTAGTAGAGACCGCTAGCACCAGTTTTGAATCTTCAAAAAGTCTTTTAAAGAAAACCTCAGGTCATCTTTTGGAAAAGACGGACGGAATTCATCTAAACTGATTACTTTCATGCACGACTAGGTTTTCAGTGTAGAAGCAAGGGGTTGTGAGCAAGTCTAATATCATTTTTCTGTTACCCCCGGTAGTTACCTTCAGTAGTATATAGTGTATCGGAACGGGACTATAGCTAACTACAGGATATTACTCACCCGAGATGCAGCCAATCAGAGGCCTCCATTTGGTCACATGACCCGTTGCCATGGCAACGTGATCTAATTAGGGGATTAGCGACCACCTCTCAGCCAATCAGAGGCCGGCATTCTGGTCACCATGATAACGTGACCTAATAAGGGGATTAGTGTGGTCACGTGATCACGTGGGCGGGGTTAATTATGTAAATAAGATATATTCAAACACATTTCAATTTTTTATATTTTTATTTGATCAAATATATTTACAAGTATACACATTCATTTTTAATCATAATCCAGACTGTACATAGTGTAATCTTTTTATATGGTTTTCATGCAAGTGTTCTTTTGAAATGCAGGAATGGTGTAAGTCATACTTACTGTCCACAACTCATCTAAATTACAATAGAAATCCGCTGAAGTATAATACCAAGTATGCCATTCAGTTTGTGCGGACATGACGCTTCTCAATAGAGCGTTCAAAATGAAACTCTCTACAGAGCACACGGTCTAAACACTCTTGACAGAAGGTGTTGAATATTCTCTCAGAATCATGACAACACATGTACCATAAAAGGTTTGAGTTTTTTTCGAGAAAAAATATTAAAGCGTTGGTAGATTCTAACGTATACCGTCTTTTGATGAGAGGACAGGTTTTCTGATTGTGAAATTGATATACTCCTATCGATCTGTCTGCGAAGACATCAGTCCCTCTCCAGAAAACATCGTTGAAGCACTCTTTCAATGAGTCGAATGACTGATTAGAAATTAGTCCTTTATGAACATTTAGTTCCAACAACAGTGCTTTAAAGAACAGCACATCTGTTGCATTGGTTATTTCGCATGTGTAAAACGGTTCACAAGTACACATATTCTCCTTTAACAATATATGAGTAGGTAAGGTAGTACCTTAATGTTAGAGGCTCCAGCCAGAAGAGCTATATCCATAATGGGGGTGGTGGTGGTAATAACATGCAATCTTGTACAGCACTAGTAGCAGCAGCAGCAGCAGCAGTAACCAAGATATCCACCTCCATATCCGTTGAGGTCACCCACTTCAGCGTCTTTAGCCAGAGCTGCGATGTCTATGGGTTTAGGTGTGACAAGTGGTGGGTATTCGTCAGCAGCAGCACCACCAGCAGCAGCAGTAGCACCAGCAGCAGCAGTAGCACCAGCAGCAGTACCAGCAGCATCCAACCATCCGTACAGGTCGATATAAAATTCGGCGTCAGCGTCACCTGTGAATAGATCAGCAAGGATGTCGATCTCCATGGGGGAATATGGTGATGCTGTAGCAGTTTTTGGGTTCTCAGAGTTGATAGTCTGTAGAGCGGTCAGTGTTTCCACGATGAAGGTGGCAGAGGAAGTGTGAGGGAACAAAATTTTACTCTTCCTTATATACCCGTCCGAGATAAACCTCCTAACTGTGGTTTTAAATCGATCAAAGACTTAAAAAAGTTTTAATCCCATTTTCACATAGACCTTCGCTCCGTATCTGTCTGTTTTGATGTTCACCTGCCGTTTGCTGTAGGCATGGATCCCTTAGATCATTAAGTGTGGTTGGTCCCAGAGGGAAAAGATAAAAGACTTAAAGGATCTGATCCCATAGTCACAGAGATTCTCCCTGGGTAGGGTATCTGTTTGTTTGATTTTCACCCGCCGTCCACTGCAGGAGGATTTAAAAGAAAAGATCTTGGATCATCAAAGTGTTGTCTCAATGGGAAAAGAGCGTAATTCCCCCCCCCCCCCATCCACAGACATAGAAGGTAACCCACACCCCAGGTTGGCAACAAGAGGAGGAGCAGAAAGGGGGATTAGCTTGTTGATTTGTTAGACTTAATCTGCTTACCACACGTGCGCGTTTGTAGTCACAGACAGAGAGGCAGACATACTCTCTGGGGTATTTTTCCTGGAAGTGAAAATGATGATAGATATTTTCCTGTGAAATCCCTGTGCACTAAAATATATTTTCCTATAATTAAGATCAATAAAAAAAATAAATACGTTTTAGTGTACAAATGAAGTCGATAGGTAGGTAGGTAGGTATGTAGGCGAGGATGTGGGTACGTGTCCACCATTTTTCTGGCGCCAAGCGTGCTGCTGCTGCGCACCCCACACCTTTGGTAGTGAGTAATCCAATCAAAACACTTTGACTTCTCTCTTACAAGATTATATTTCCCCCTGAACCATAAGCCTCTTATACATGTAAGATGTATTAAGGTAATTATCACAGTTGTTACACCTGTTATCCCACCTGATACACTTATCCCAAAAGCATTTTCCCCTTTTTCATGTTGATTGATCCGGGGTGGAAGGATCCAGGTGAAAACAGGATTAGATCATTCTCTCAATTAGATAAAGAGCCCTGATTTTTCTTGGAAGGGTACATCACCTCCACTGTCTCCTTTGACACCACCACTCCTACTGCTACTGCTGCTGCTGCTGCTACCACCACCACCACGACTATTGTTGCTTCCATTACCACCGTCGCTGTAGTTCACCTTTCTTTGACGCCTCGCCACCTGTTTACCACCTACACTCCAGGAGGAAATTAGAACTGAGTCCATCACTCTCTTTATTATATTCTTTTTGAGCTTTTATTTTATTTTACTCTTTTTTGAAATATTCCACTCAAGATGGAGCGAGATTTTAAAAGAACGATTAGGGAAACCTCATCTATTTTTTTATCTGATCGTAGAGAACATCACATATTTCAGAATTACGCCTCTTTTAAGGCGATGAATAATCTCATGAAAAGCAAAGGTGAGGAATTTAGTAGTAGCAGCAGCATCACCAGTAGCAAAAGTAATCGTAGTGATAGAAAAAGCAGTAGGAGCAGTCGAAGAAGTAGAAGAAGAAGAAGAAGAAGACGAAGAAAAAGAAGAAGTAGCACCACCAGGGAAAGTAGTAGTAGTAGTAGAAGAAGTAGTAGAAGTAGTAGATCTTCAGCAGCAGCAGCAGTAGCAACTGCAGTAGAAGCAGTATAAGCAGCAGCAGTTGTAGCAGCAAAAGCAGTAGAAACAGTAGAAGAAGCAGTAAAAAAAGAAAAAGTAGGGGTATGACCGAAAGCTGTCTTTAAAGAAAAGAAATTACTCCATTACTGTTTGATAACCACCCTCAGTACACCCACTCGTTTGCCCCCCCTTAATTTTTTTATATTTTTTTTTAATAGATAATTTTATCAGACTTGGATAAAATTGAGTGAAAATAAAATATATTGCAAAAAGAAAAAAATATGAGAGACGGAGATGTGAATGTTATTGGGTGTCGTGAAACGTAACAAGACAGAATAAAACTCGCTACCACTCTTTCCTGACAACCACTCGTCACCGCGCTTTCGACTGAGAAATACCACGATACCATCACCATGACCGTTACCACTACTACGACCCCATAACGAGCGCTGAAAAATGTCGAGTGGTAAAAGTCCCCGACTACAAGGACCCTTTAGTTGTATCATCAGCGGTCTGTCCGGTTGTGGAAAATCATGCTTGGTGAATCGATTTCTGAGTGATGTTAACAATTTGGTCACACCGCCGGTGGAAAAGATCTTTTACCATTACGGCGAGTGGCAGCCCCTCTTTGAAAAAATGCAAAAAGACTATGGGGTGGAATTCAGAGAAGGTCTTCCAGCAAAGAAGACATAGCGGGAGACGAAGAAGCATCTACCCTTCGACCACACACTCTACTGATATTGGACGATCTGATGAGCAGTTCCAATCAGCAAGTGGTAGCCGACATCTTCACCAAATATTCCCATCACTGGAACTTGAGCGTCATATATATCACTCAGAACCTATTCCAGAAATCACCCGAATTTTGAACTATGAGTCTGAATGCTCACTACATGATCATTTTTAAGAACCCTCGTGACATGGGACAAATAGGTGCTCTGTCTCGTCAGGTGTTTCCCTCCAAGGCGTCGGCTCTCTCCAGTATATTTACCCATGAACTCAAGCGACCTCACTCATACCTGCTTCTGGACTTCAAGCAGACAACACCGGATGACCTGAGAATATGTTCCTCCCTCACGTCCATAGACGATCAGATCGTGTTCCTTCCGCTAGACAAAAAGAGAAGGTCGAAAATCATAGAAAGTTGGCAGATGGGGCCTCCTGTGGAGTTTGGGGGCCTGAGATTAAACCCTGGAGTATCTGAAAGATATTTTTTGTGGATAATGTATAGGTGTTGGGGTATCTACCCACGAAATATTTTCAGTTAAATATGAAATCCGTTGCCATGGCAACACCCTGAACATCTATACTCTGGAAGACCCTGGAAAGGTGTCTTGCCGAATGACATTAGGGGGATATTTTCCCTTAAGCCTGCAAAATTAATTCTTTTATGTATTTGGTCAATATTAATGTTAACTTTTGTTGAGTACTGGGTCTAAGGGTAGGATTCAGAGAGCTGCAGCTAAAGGACTTGGACTTTTGTCCTACACTTGAATCCTTTTTCTTCAGGCCTGAAATGGCATTTTCACTGAATTCCTTGAAATTCCTGGTTCAGGAAATTTCAAAACTTGCTGGTATACATAAAAGTGACACAGTCTTAGGTAGTTACTTTTAATCATGTGGAAGACAATGCCCACCATGTGTACTTTCAGGTGGTATATAGGTTGAATGGGCCAAAAATATGTGAACACCTCACAATCGAGGTCCTCAACATGGCATGTAACTCAAATGTCATTCGGGAAGACAGATTCCCAGAATTGTGATAAAAGTTTATCACAAAAAACGTTCATTCTAGGATAGGAAGATCACATCTGACATAAATATTGATACAATTTCCATAATCTACCGGTCAAAATTGTCCAGACCAGAGATTTCCATGGAAGTATGATGATAATTTCTCTAGGAAACCAAGCCCTCACCATGGCTGTACCTCAAATGTCATTCGAAAAGACAGTTTTACAGAATCGCGATAAAGGTTTATCACAAGAACGTTCATTCTATGATAAGAAGAACGCATTCTATGATAAGAAGAACGCATCTGACATAAATGCTAATACAATTTTTATAATCTACAGGGCAGAATGGTCCAGACTAGAGATTTCCATGGAGGTATGATGATAATATCTTTAGGAAACGAACCACTCAACATAGCATGTAACTAAAATGTCATTCGGCAAGACATGTCATTCGGCAAGACATTTTTTAGACTTTTCCCCCTGCTATTCCAAACCATGAGGGATAATTTATCTGTTTTGCACTATGGCACTTAGATATATGTGGGGGGTAAATAAGTGACATAGTTAATATAGTTAAATATGTAAAACCCAGCCAGAATGAGAATGAATGTCCTATTTCGGGAAGACACCCAAAAAAGGGCTGTCTGGCTGAAAAAATACTGATGGCCTGCTCACAGCCAAGATAATGGAGCAATTCTAATTATTTTTCCAGATTACTTTAGCATGGGACTAACTCTAAATGTTAGCACAGAAAATTAACCCATATACATCATAGATATTTTAGGAGGGGGTCATATGCCCTAAAATTTTCGCCCAGACAAACTACTTTACAAAAAGTTAATTTCTCAAAAAATATAGACCAATTGCCCCTAGGAAGGCAATCTTAGGTCCAAAATTTCGGTTTCCCTTCAGATTTCAGTGGTCATAAATGGAAGGACACATTTCTATTGTCAAATTTTAAAAAAATTATGAAAAGTGTCGGATTTATTGATTTTTCCCTACAAAATTGGTCATTTTGGGCCTATTTTAACCCCCTGGTGCCCAAAATATTCATATTGGACCATCAAAACCCATATGTAACATGAAGATCTCAATGAGCCCTACATTTTCAGCCAAAAGAATTAGGGGGGACACTAAAATCCTAAGTGTAGGAGCTGGAATACATCCAAATTTGTCATATGCAAACCTTCTATGATTTGTGACCAGAAAGAGAAAGTAATGGCTACTCATGGACTTAAAAGACATTACGGCACCCTTAAACACTTTGCAAAGTGTTCACCGGAGGATTGTGAGCATTTAATAGGCTCTGGAAGTGACGATTTGATCACGTCGTTGAGCGAAATCTGTCAGAATTTACTGGAGGGAAACATTCCACTCACCGAGAACCAACTGAAAAGTCTTTGAAAATCTGCTGACGTGTTGAGGACAGTGAGCAAAAAAACTACTGCCATCAAAAGAAAGAGAAACGTCTTGGTTCAAAGGGGCAGTTTCCTCATTCCGGCTCTAATAGGCATGGCCTTACCCCTTATAAAAAGCATTCTCCGTATATAGAGCTCGTCATTCGACACCTCATCACCACCACCGCCTAGATGACGGACCCGGAGGAGCAACACTACAAGCGCTTGGCTCTCGAAATCACGAGGACCACCTGATGTCCCCGCACCTGCTGCTGCTGGGCTGCTGCTGGGACACCTACTTTTACTACTTTTACTACTCTCCTGCTGCTGATGAGCGTGAGAAAAACCCTCCTCTGCCGCCACCGTCGTATCCCCACCCTCCAATATGCCTTATTACTACAGACAGGCAGAACAAAGTCTTCATCCAAACGCCGCATTACACCAGGTGCTACAGTTTATCTGCAGGGACTTGGACCTAGTGTTGAACGACCCTACTTTGAAATCGCGCGGAAAAATGCTGAAATACAAGAGGTTGTTGAATAGGTTACAATTTTTCCTCGCAAATCCCAACAACCACACCATTCCTGCATCTGCTCCTGAACCACCAACCGCCCAACCTTTAGACGCTCCCCCTCTCCTTGAGGTGTTGCTTGACCAAGTTCCACAGAAGAAACGCAATGCCATAACCAAGCTGTTTAAGAGACTGCAAAAATCCGACTTGGTCAAGTGGAACGACGATGGTTCGATGAGCGAAATGATGGGTCGAAAAAACCGATCCTGCCAGTCGAATTAGCATAGTGGACGTACTGAACGACGCCAGCAGGTTTAGGAAGACAGCGTCGAGACCCGAGGGGTACACGCCGTTCAAGCATGTGCTGAGCATGAAGATCCCACCGGTTCCTTGATCGGAAACCAAGTCTATAAAGTGGGGGGTCCTAACAAACCTTTGGACAGAATACCTGCCGGCAGAGGGAGTAAAGGAGCGAGTTCCAACTAGGAGGAAGAAGAAGGAGAAGGAGATGTCTACGACGACGACGACTACTACTATGAGGACGCCACTCCCCTTGTTGACGGCGCCACCTCCACCGACTACTCTCCCCGCTTTACCCGCCGTAAGGACGACGACTACAATGACGACATTTACAAAACTCTGACTACCAGCAGAAGATCCCCTGCTACACCTCGTACAAGTAACCAAAGTAAGAAAAATAAAGGACGCAGTCGCCAAGTGTACTCCAACCCACCAAAATGGCAAAGTCTAAGAAACTGACCAAGAAGGAGAAAGAAAAGAGACGAGTGGTGGCTAAATATACCGACGTCAAAGCACCCTCCAGTTTCACCAACGTCACCAAACTCCAGAAACATCAGTTCCACGACCGAAACCACGCTTTCATCCGAGACGCCTTGGGATCTCTGGACGCCTACACTTAACATAAACCTATTCAGAGAAAATTCGTGAGGAACAAGACGATAACCGGGGGAATCGATGAACAGTGGCAGTTAGATCTGATGGACATGCAAGCTTTGGCGTCTCACAACAACGGGTTCTGGTACGTGGTCACGGCCATCAACGTTTTCTCAAGGTACCCAGGGGCTGCTCCCATCAAATCCAAAGGTGGTGCAGCTGTCACCGAGGCGTTGAGGCAATGACTACCGAGAGACAACCGCGCTCCGTTCAGACGGAAAAGGGAAAAGAATTTCTGAACAAAACCTTCCAAGATCACCTTAAGAGCAAAGACATAGAGTTTTTTACCAGCGAAAACGACGACATCAAAGCTCTTCAAGGATGTCCAAGTCTCCATCGGAGGCTTTAAAGTGTCTGGTAACACCGACACCTACCCCTACAGAGCTTAACTGGAAGGTTTACTCAACTACGACAAAGGAGTAAAGGACAACATCATGAACATCCAAGGATGGCACCAAGACGCGGCTGGTAAATTCGACACCTTAACCAATGATAACCCAGGATTCAAGGCACACAAAAAACTAATCTCCAACATTCTCTTTTAGCTGATGACGAGACTCCACTTTGACCTGGCTCATCAACCAAAGTTCATAGTTGGAGAGACGGAAAGCAATCTGACTCTGAAACAAGCTTCCCCGAGTTTCTATCTGATGAACGACGGCACCACAGCATACAAACTCAAGATCCACAAAGCTAAGCTCTACGTGCATCGAGCAGTCATAGCTGATTCTGTGGTGGAAACCCACGAAAAGGCTGTGATAGAACAGGGTCCCTTCGACTACCCAGTCAACAGAGTGGAGGTGATGACCTACGCCATCCCTGCAGGCAACAGAGATCACACCTACACATACTCCAACACAGGTCAACTGCCCAAGTCCATGATGATTTGTTTCCTGGACCACGACGTCTTCAACGGAAATTACGCCAAGAACCCGTTCAAACTGAAACACTGCAACGTCAACTCCCTTCAAGTGATAGTAAACGACCAGAAGGTGCCAAATGACGCCTACGTCCCCGACTATGCCAAAAGGGAAGCGGTTAGGGAGTACCTAGCACTACACATGGAAACAGGGATGTACAAGGGTTCACGCTCCTGCATCATTTCCTACGACGCTTTTCCTAAACGGTAACATGCTGTTCCCCCTGGATTTAACTCCGGACAGATCGCACGACGGATGTAGAGTGAACCTTATAAAAGCGGGTCAACTAAGGGTAGAGCTCAGTTTTGGCGCGGCGCTGGCAGAGACCACAACGGTAGTGCTCTACTTGGTGTACGACAACGCCGTCGAGCTGACCAGAGATCGACATCCCATCACAGACTACCACATGAACTGAAGACAAGAAAGTGTATGAATTCACTTGTAATAGACAAAGTGTTGTAAAGGAAAACATTCACACAAAACACCATTTCCTAGGTGTTTTCTCTTGTGACACTATCCCCAAGCACCCTATCAAGGACACTTGTTTCGTGTGTAACACAGATCCTCAACATTTACCAGGTCAACATTGGGTGGGGTTTTACGTGTCAAGGACAGGAGAGGTGTACTACTTTGATTCATTTGGTTTACCTCCGCTGCGCCCAGAGTTCTTATCTTTCCTGAAACGTTCTGCTCAGTTCAAGTGGCAAAGAAACCATATTCAACTCCAAGACACTACTGCTGACAACTGTGGACCTCATTGTGTACATTTCCTGATTGAAGCATGTCAAACAAGAAATCCCAAGAAATGCGTCATGCGAATGAGCAAAAACCTGAAACTGAGCGACCGGTCGGTGAGTCAGAGGCTCGCGATGATGATGATGTGAAGAATTCAAAAACAGAAGAAACGGGGTGTGGCAAGCGTCACATTTCATGCAGACAAAAGTTCTATGTCTGACTGAAATGGTGTTGGATTTATCCAAACTAGTGCAATGTATTTTGGAGAGAGTCAATGAATGTGACACTGACAAAGTGTGACTTTGCGGGCTGTTCGGACGTCAATCGAAAAAGAAAAATCGTAACCTTGTGAAAAATGCTTGATTAAGATGATAATTCATGAAAATAAAAAAAATGAAAATGACTTATTTGCTGTGTTTTATTTCATACATATCTTATTTAATCTAATCAACTCATCATCATCGCACACAAAGAATTCAGGAGTAAAAAATTTACCCAAAAAAAATTTATGTCTCGTTCGCATAATTAACCCCACCCCTTTGTTTACACTAAGGGGTCACATGGCTACACCACGTGTTGACACCACATGTTGTTTACAAACAAGAGGTCACATGACTGCACGCTAATCCTCTAATTAGGTCATGTTACCATGGTAACCAGAATGCAGTCCTCTGATTGGTTGAGAGGTGGTCGCTAATCCCCTAATTAAGTCATGTTACCATGGTTACCAGAATGCTGGCCTCTGAGATGCCTCCTGCTTCGTGTTCACTATGTCCCATTGCATGTATAATGCATGAATGCGGTAGTTATAACTTAGCCTCTATGGATATAATAAAATATATTATTATTATTATTATTATTATTATTATTATTATTATTATTATTATTATTATTATTATTATAATTATTATTATAATTATTATTATTATTATTACTATTATTATTATTATTATTATTATTATTATTATTATTATTATTATTATTATTATTATTATTATTATTATTATTATTATTATTATTATTATTATTATTATTATTATTATGAGAATTATTATTATGAGAATTATTATTATGAGAATTAGGAGACCTGATAACCGATTCATCTATTACAGATATACATGTATTATTAGAACTAGGCACGAGTATGAAATCCAGCAACACATGTGCCCACTCAGCCAGGAAACCTTTTAAAGCTTTTGGGAACGATTGGAAAAGGTTTAGGTAAAAAAAACGTTTGTAAAAGAGTTTCCTTTACCTCAAAATATTTTCCAACTTCTTTTTTAAATGATTGCAAAAACATTTACCTACGTTCTTCTAAGTGAAAATTTCCAAATGTCCTTTTTCACCCAGCCATTAAAACGCTTTATAACACGTTAAATACGTTTTAGGCCCTAATAATTATTAACTGTTAAATCGGTATCTGTGCAACAAGAGGGTCTAATTAGATACAACTAAACCTATGCTTATCCAAACTTTATTTTCAGTACAAAAATATGTTAGATAACTTTTTTTTGGTGAACATTGCAATGTCTAATATAACTACATCATTTACAAAGGTGTATTACAAAGTTGTATGGATACAGGGGTTTAAATGTAATATCACTTTCTCTTGCTTATAAACATTGCTGACGATAGCATTCACATCTGAATGCTGAATTGCTGTCAGTCAGTGTAATTAACATCTACCATGTAACAACACTTTGTAAGTAACAGGGTTCTCAGTAGCACAACATTGATATCGACAACTGCTTGTGCTAACAATGATAGTGGCAGATATTGAGCTGGAATTAAAATACATGTATTGTAAAAACATCTAAGTTAAACGGCATATTGAGGCCCAGACAGGCTCCTTTAGGAATAACAGAGCATTAAATATTTAAAAAAGAATTTGAAGTCTCTTATTCAAAAAAACAACAACAAAAACAACAACAAAAACAGGACAGTTATCTCAAACCCCCTGATGGATTGCCACATTCTCATTGTTACCACTGTTATAATGAACTTCATCTCTTGGTCCTGAATTCCTCAGTCCGCAGCATGTTTTTCCAATGTACACAAGCTTATCTCTGGTGTCTTTTGTAGTGATGAGCCAAACCACTCCCTGTATAACACCAAACAAACTGAGAATGGTGGTCTTCATTGGTATGATATTGTGGCTTATGATACTGCTGATCATGAAGACAACTCCCAGAAAATTGAGAAGCGACACTGCGATGACTGAGTTGCGGACTGCGCTTCGTACATCATCACCGAGCGAGTAGTAGATGGTGCCAGCTGTAGCACGCTCTGTATAACAGCACCAGATTGTGAGAGAAGTAATACCCAAGGTCAAGTTACAGATTACTGGTAAAAACAGGAGCAAATTGGCTACAAAGTGAAACTGATAGTAGTTCATAGCCATGTTGCACATGTCCAGAGTTTGATTCATGTTCTCCTGTGTGCCTCTGTTTTCTGACACAGTTGGCAAAATTGTTGTGTTCACCTCTGTGCTGGTATTTGCCAAGATGGTGAACTTGAACCTTTGACCTGGAGTCCATTCTCTCATCCCCTCTTCAGAATCAACCAATAGTATTATAGAGAAAAGGACTGATAGTATCCATGGTAGAACCATCACCATGACCAATGGTAACTTCTTACTGAATCTAGACTCATGAAGCACAGGATTCTGTATGTAGACAAACCGATCTATGGAGTAAGCAATCATGGAGTAGCCAACAAAGCACATGTAGACCCATATTAGGAAATTCCACAGCCAGCAGTAGCCAGATATCAAGGGCTCATTGAGCAAGTCCAGGCGGATACTTCCAGGGTGAATCAAGAGACCTGCTAGGAGATGGCCGGCCATGATGTTGGCTGTAACAAGGTGTAGAGAAGACCTTGATCCCATGAGGAGCATCACCAAGGTGAAGAGGCAGAACAGCAGGAAAAGCACCAGTAGAATGATGACCAGGTGCCTCATGTAATAATAGTCTACTGCCATGTTTGTTTCCTGGAAGAATAAAATGACAATATATTAGGCGATCATGAAGTTATTACGATTTTGTCGCATATCTATTTAAAGTGCTCAATAATATAATGTCTCCCATAGCCTAAAAAATAGGTTACAATTTGCACCCAAACATTTTGGGATTTTGAAAGGCATGATACAGATATCTGTGTTGAGGATTTTGTACTTTACAATTGAAATACTGAAATAGAAAATAATATAAGAGTTTAGATATTTAGCATCAAAATAAGGATATTGGAGTTTCTGAAACTATAATTTTAGTATCAAAGCTACATAACATAGGTAAATCAAATGTTTATTCTTTAGTATCGAAATTCAGAAAACTTATATTTACAAAACGTTTGACATTGCTGTTTCGATTTTGACATCCAAGTTTCAACTCTGGGGCTGTGTACAAATGACGTCATGCAGGAGGGGGGGAGGGGGGGTCCCACTTCCCATGACCAAGCATGACAAGGGGGGGAGGGGGGGTCATGGGCTGCATGACATCATGTCATCAAGAAATCAAAATTTGCTTTGGCTCTGGCAAGAAAAGAAAAATTGTAAAGGTAGGGAGATATAATACCTATAGTAGGCACTTACCTACCCCCAGTGCATGCTTCTGTTGCAGTGGAGGTGTGAAACTGATAAAGCTGAAACTGGGGAGTGCTAAACTCTCCTTTCTTTGCAAGCTCATTGTGTAGCTATTTATTGGAGGATCTTAACAAAGATGGGCTCATTTTAAAGGGATTGATTAGGGGTTTAATATGAATCTATTTGAGAAATAACTGATTCAGATAAACATCCCATTCTCCCCATAACTTTGAAAGCATTTTTTGGTATAAAGGCAAAATCTCACATAAAAGAGAATAGTTCCCACACTTTCTACAGAAAAAAATGGTTTAGAAACTGTCTAGGGTTTCTCATTTCATAGGGGAACAGGATGTTTGCCAGACCCCACAAAAATTTTAGCGTGCCATTTGCTATCACCCTTCCACCAGCTTCTCCATGTTAGGTCCTTGTCTGTTTGCTAGAATCCAATCCTATGTATATCATTTATATAACAATGGATAGAGCCGATAAAAATAAGTGGATTTCCTTTTTAATTAAATGAAGTGTTTACATCAATTTAAAGGGAAATTCTGACCGTTTAAAGATCTCATATCAACTCCATAATTTTGCATCAATTCTGTGAGATCGCTAAATCACAGATGATATTAGGTCAAGATAAAATCCCTTTAAATTGTTAAATTTTGATATGATACATTGATTTTCAACCTTTTATGGGGAACTCATACACGAAAAAAAAATAGTCCAAAATAATGATTTAAGAGATGTAGCTACACCTGTATCAGATATGCTTGATCACAAATCTGGGCCCTATTTAAACTCCTAACAGTGACAGAATTTTGGCTTTGATTTGGGGTCTTTGATCATTCATAACTTCCCTTATACTTGACATAAATACTTCATTTAAAGAGCAAATCCATTTCTTCTGAAGAGATCTATCCATTGCTTTAAAAAAATGCATGGGACAAAGTCTTGAAAACTAGGTAAGTGCCTACCTATAGGCCCTACATGCATGCCTTCCTCAGACATCTCACTCAATGAGTGTCACTGCCATCAATGTCAGTGTAAAGTCAAGTTGATGTCCAGGCCAGGGTGCACTACTCTTACCCCTAATCTAGGCCCCATACTGATTTTACCCTTTTTGAAAAGGACCCCACTGAATCTCCGCTGCTGCCTCAGGGCAGCATCGATAGTTATCCACAGGTTTTTTTTTTGCTGAAAAGGCATGAATCTTTTTACCCCTCCCCCTCCCACTCCTTGAGGTATCAAAATTATTTTTCCTCCTCCCCCAATCCACACCCTCTCTTTGTTGAACTTGGAGGGGGGGGGGGTATCTCTCTGCATGACATCATGCTGAGGGGGGGGTCAAGTGTTGTATGACGAAACATGACAAGGGGGGGAGGGGGGGTCGAAAATGGTCCAAAAATGCATGACGTCATTTGTACACAGCCCCTCTATGTCACTGTTTCAATAACTATATATAATATTGGGTGAACACCTTATGATTAGTCGTACGTATTTCAGTAACTCTGAATATTGATTCTAAAACTTTGATATAAACTTTCTTATTTCTGGGATGGGCATAGGCATATGGCTTGCCACATATTTGATAAATGCCTTATAGTTTAACTTTTTTTATATACATAATTATATCGACACTTCAATTGATATCATGGTTATTTCCATATTAGATATTGAATCTTTGATATTTTTATTATATTTAATGTCCTTTTCATTCAATCGAATATCAAACCTTAAGGTCTCATCATAGGTTGGTTCAGTGGAAAATATTTTGGTGTATATTTTGAAAATATCCATTCAACATATAGGGCCCTACATCTAATATTAATTGACCATAATGAATGCCTCTTCCAAATTTATTTCGTTTTATCAGCCATAATTGATATTGATCATGGTTATTCCAATAAATTCAGGATACAAGAAGGCTTTATTGACTAATGTAAGGATACACTTAATTTTGTCAGCACCAGATTAACAATATTGATGTTTTTTGCAACCAACTTTGATATGGCCCATGCAGGCCTAGATATTGAAAACTTTAAAGTTTTTATATTTGATATTAATTTCCTAATATGTAGGATGATAATTGGGCTACATATTCAATGCGCAGCATCATTTTGACATTTAGAAATCAAATATCAAAACTTCATTTCAGCTTTTCAGCTTTCGATGTCAAAGTTTTCACATCATTTTCATATTCATAGTCTGATATTGGATTTTGTCTGTTAGCTATTGAAGCCTCCTTTGCAATATTATTGGTGTTTGTAACTGATGTTGAAATTACTCCTGATGGACAACTTGTACAAGGACGTCTATATTCGTGACCCCCTATTACAACTGTCAATGGTGTATTCTGTAGGATTCAACCATGGCAGATTCAATGTGTGGCTGTAGAGCTGAGTGACCTAGTTCCACCCTCACCCCCATCTCTGTGTATGTGTACATGTGGCACTGTTTATACTGCGACTCATCAAGTCAGTTAATGCTACTTTTGCTAGTAGTATTGAGCTAGCAGTCCTATACAGATAGTGATGGAAAAATATGTCTAGTCCCATGCTTAAGTATTGGAAGAAGAAATAGATATCAAAATTGCAATGGTGTAAGAGGGGAGGGGGTCTAGCTTGTAGGTGCATATGGGACTCACACCCAATTCCTCTCCCATATATATCTGCAATTACAATCCAATATTGAATATACACACGTACTGAAGCATGATAGACCTGGGATGCTGGAACAATGCAGTGCATCTTAGAGTCGACATTGTGTTTTGATACATGTAATGAGAGAAAACAAGAGAGATTGTGAGAGAAGTG
This sequence comes from Acholoe squamosa, assembly GCA_949317995.1. Classification (NCBI taxonomy): domain Eukaryota; kingdom Metazoa; phylum Annelida; class Polychaeta; order Phyllodocida; family Polynoidae; genus Acholoe; species Acholoe squamosa. Next base: position 30,736,178 of record OX439049.1, on the reverse strand, counting down.
TACTTACTCAGACGATGCTGTGGGTAGTCTCATGTAGATTCCTGCCTGTGGCCTCTAGGATGTTAGAACTCCCACTGCTCCTACTCAAGACCGCCCTCCACTCTGGTACTGAGTGAAAGGGAGTGGCTCATAGCCGAGAGCGGCTCGTTGTGTAAAGCGGAGGTTTATGTCCCGGGGTTTATGTGGGTGGTTTTAAGTATAATGTTCTGTTTTATTTCCAAGTGTATGGCAAGCGATATGTTCACCCCCTGATATCACAGTTTTTGTCACTGATATCACAGTTTTATGATTTGAGTTATTCTAGGAAAATCCCTGTATCAAGCTGATAATGTATAGTTTAACCAGAAATGGGGGTTGATTGACTGATATTTCTGTTAATCAGAGCAATCTATTCATTATTCTTCATGTTATGTATCGGGGTGAAACAGCAGTTTCTCAAAAGCCTTGATATCACAGTTTTTAACTCTGGTATCAATGTTTCTAGCTCTTTGTATCTGTCTGTCTCTGTATCTGTATATTTTTTGCCACCTAGATTCTGTAAATGTTCTGTCACACATATGAACACACTGTCAGATTAGCTGTCTCTACCGCTGTATATTATGCATGGGAATGAAAAATACGAATATGGCATAGATGTTCAACAATCTCATTCAATCATCAGGTGAAAAGTTACTAAAGCTTTAATGTTGGTGCAGTTAGAAAATGCGTCAAGGTCAGATATCATAACCAATGCATATTAAAGTGGTGAAAATAAGATACTTTTTCTAGCAGGGCAACACAAGTATATACTGCTGACTGGAAACATCTCTCCTTATATATATATATATATATATATATATATATATATATATATATATATATATATATATATATATATATATATATATATATATATATATATCAATCTCACCTCGCAAAAAAAACGTATTCTTAACGTTTACAAACGTTTTATTAGGCTTGGATAAAAACGTTTGTTATTTTCAACATTTTAAATGTAAAAACATTTTGAAATTACGTCATCTTGTTATAAAGTGGTTGGCATACTTATATGAACACAATGAACTTTTTTTTTAATGTTACATTTTTATGCCATGTAGGATGCCAAATCTATCATGGAGACTTCACCAATAAGTGTCTATCTCTTTGCCTGGAAAAAGGCCTTGGGTTGGGGTTTCCCTCTGAGGTGGAAATCAGGTATGTAGGATGGCTTAGTTTTTCTTATGATGATGGGGTTTGTTGATGGCTGTACATCGTATGGTGGAGACACACCCCTATGGAAAAAAAGACAGTTATTCATTAGAAATTCAGAATGACAACCCTGTGGTGTAGGCAATAATAAGGGGTACAATAAACTCTAAAAAATCACTGTTGAATCTACCACTACCAGGTTTCCTCACAAAACTGAACAGTGAACCACCGTAATCATATTGCAGTATAACAGTGAAGTTTCTACAATAAAGCCCCAGATGGCAGTACAATCAAGCACAGTAGCACAAGGAATTTCTGTGAAAATGAGGATGAATCTCTGGCAATTTTGGCATAAGGAGTTCACCGTTATTTTGACAACATTAATTTTTACAATGTGTAGTTGGCTTGATGTGTGTAATCGATCACTATGGTGACATTGGGCTTGAGCCCAAACTCATATTAGAATAGAATTATCAGTTTACAACATCTCAATGTCTCCTCTTTCCTTCAGTTCATCATTTCATTATAAGAGAATTGAGCCTACACTGTGAAAAAATGTTGCATTTGTATAAAAAAAAACAATGGTTATCTGGCCACTTTGGGACAAGGTCTTACTGTTATGTTCATTGATTTACTTACTGCCATTTAGAGTTTCATCGTAGTTTCATCGTAGATAATACACTGCTTAAATGCAATACAATTAAAGAAAAAAACTGGGATGCCTGGTGGATTAAACATTTCTTTCTCAGAATGTAGGCTTTTTGAAGTCCAGGCTTCATCATTTTGTAACTCACCATGCATGAACAGGCTCTCCTGTTCTATGTAGGAACTGGGACTTCTTTTGTTGATGCATCATGATACGCCTTAGTGATCTTCTAGAAGAAAAACCAGAAGTTAGAGGCTGTTTGAATTTACCGGCTTATCCTCAATCTTATAATGACAGTTATGACTTTCACTATCTGATACATAGGTGCATTAAAGTGTGAAACTTCTGATACACCTTCTATACCATAGGGCATTTTAAAATGATGTATTTCAAGTCTTCAGAATATGCATATGAACTAACCAATGCCTCTTTTAATTGTTGTGGATGAGCATAGTAAATGGCAATACATGTATCAATATACAAATACCTCTAGAGGGTCCTATTTCCTTTCCCTGTTTTGTTTATTTTTTAATTACAAATGTTTGATTACATATTCTAATGTAAGTATGATACTAACCTCCACATAAACATCATAGTGAATACAACCACAACCAGTAGGACCATAGCAGCAATTGCACTGCCCCAAATTGCCCATTGTCTATTACCTCTCCCGGTCCCAGCTGTTGGAGGGAAAGGTGGAATGACACCTCCATCAGTCTTAGTCCTTTTTGTACTCATTGTAGTTTCTGTTATAGGGGTAATTATGGTTGTTGATGTTGGTGTGTCTGTTGTTGTTGGTGGGTCAGGATCATACAGAATTAACTCAGATGTATTAGCAGTGACAATGCCAACAAGAGCCACACCACAACATGAGGTCACGGCTTCATTAAGAGACTCCATCTCATCATTCAGGATCTGTACTATTAGAGTTGTTGGCAGTATGGTCACATCTTAACGTGAAAGAAAACAATATAATCAGTTAACATCCAGATCTTTGATTGAATCAGCAAAATATTGGAACAATTAAAGTAGAGGGACATTACATCACTAGATTATCAGATAGTGGGGTACTTTAATGTCGACGGTATTGTTAATGGCTTAGTATCATTTTGCGCCATTAAATACAGTGATTCACACATTAAAATGCCTCTCAACACTGCTCAAGAATGGCATAAAGTGCTTTTACAGGTAATCACTGAATCTTGACCTCATAATCCAATGGGTACTGAGATTTGATCAATATTTATCAATACCCTATCTAATTGACCTTGAAGTGAACTATGACTATTCGCTATAGTATGTACATACCTTGTGAGTAAGGTGAGCAGAGTTCATTGTTTGGTTGAGGCAATATGACTATCTGTATATGGATGTTATTGCTATCCATGCTTTCAAGTTGGCTAAGAAGCACATCGCCAGCTGTGATGAAGCCTACGACACCAACTGGGCTATAAGAAATATCCAAAATCATTGACACTGACATGACTATAGCTCTTTGAGGGTTGCATCTTTCTGTTCATTTGACAGCATATTACCTGAGAACTAGCAAGGTGTATGGTGTCTACTGGATACTGGGTAGGCACTATGCGGCCTCCTTAAAAATGGGAAAGAAGCTTAAATTTCACCTAGATGGAAAGTAAGTTTTAGCTTAATTTCAAAACACTGTCATCCTTGCACTGCCTGTCATTTCCTAAAAAAACAACACATGGGCCCTCACCAAACATACTGCAAACTGAGAGAAACTTTATGGGCCCTCCAATCAATATAGGCTATATAGTCTTTTTGAGAAATGACTCCTAGATATTGTATTCTGAACACTTACTTTGGTTTTGATTCCTGACAACAGACAGAAGCATCAGCCTGGCAGTAGGCACTAACAAGTATTGAAATCTCTCCTGACAGATTTAGAAGCAGGGCCTCCTGGTAATAGGGTCCAACAAAACAGAACATTACATCTTTTCTTTAATTGTTCATTGTATCTTGCATAAGGAATACTACAATACAATATAATGTGATGATATAGATTAGAGCACAACTATATACAGAATGTAAATGATGAATGTCTTTGCAACACAGCGAAACATATGCACATCATATATCACAGAGAAAGGTGAAAAGCTAGGTTGCTCATTCACAGTACAGAAATTTTACCAATTCAATGCAAAGCTAGATGGCGGCCATCATGACCTGATATGCTAGTGCCGAATATGTATACTTACAGCAGCTGCCTGCTGGGCTGCAGGTTCTGCTTGTCTAATGGCTGCCATCTGCAACAGAAACATGGCTCTGAAGAGATATACCTGGTATGTTCCATCCCCTATTGACACTACAATAGTTTACTTATGGGCGGGGGTTAGTTCCTTTGGTAGAGTACTGTTAAAGCTTGGAAGGTTGAGGTTTCAGGTCTCTATACATGGCCCGGTGCTTGGCTGAATTTCTATCTACCCAGTCTGTGGCTGACAGCCGGCGTAGAAAGGCCTGTCTATCTAGCACTATATAGATCTATGTATGATACTGGGTTAAAAAAACCCACTGCCTAATTAAATGTGTAGGGGTGTGCTTTCTATCTTCATTCACGTCATAGATGCAATCACCATCCCCTTGAAAACACCTCAGCTGATAATAATGTAGGGCACAAAACAACCTTATGTGTAATATGGGTCTATACTCACAAAGTTATTTGCTGCTGCGAATGTTGTGAAGGAGACAGCGGCACTATCACTGCTATCTACAACTGTATATGGAACAAAGTCATATTCAATAACTTTACTCAGCAAATAAATGATAGAATCTGAGTTTTCTGTAGACTACAAAGGGTACTTTTAATGCCATATCTTCTAATCATATTTTCTCCAAATTGTTTAAAATATATGTTATACCTATCTCACAACTATATCAATTAAATGCCTCCCAGTAATGGCCTTGGTGACAATGTTTCATTATTTAGAGAATATAAAGGACCAAAAAAGGGCTGGGAGATTGGAATGCTCATCTATGATAATTGGAAATAATGGAATAGTATTGAGCTATCAAGTTCAGAGAGGAAAAGTGGACCCTGGTAAATGACACCCAGCCCAAATTGCAAACAGTGGGATTGAACACTACATTTGAATTCTTTCGATAAACCTGTTCAATACGAAAGGAAGAAAAAAAAACCCTCAAAATATTCTCGAATGGAACCAATTTGAAGAGGTATCAAATAATATCATATGCTTAACATTGATGTGCAATATCCTTAATTTCAACATACTATAGTGTCAAATAATGCATGAAATTTTGTTCTGTGTAATTGCTTTGAACACCTCCCTTAAAAACCTAAATTATCAACCAACCTGCACATATATCTCCAGTGTAGCTGGCACTAGAACATGCACACCCAGGTAGCAAACATGGTGTGGCCCAAGTCTGGGCCATAGCGGGCTCCTGATGTGGGCCACACTGGGTTAACACAGTGGGCGCCCAATGGGTTTTGTCCTCAGCAAATGGTCTGGGCCACACTGGGCTAACCGATTTGGGCACAGATCTGTTTGAAAGTGGGCTCACCGATTTGGGCTCAAAGTGAGTTTAACATGCGTTTTTGGTGTGGCCCAAAGTGGGCTGCACAATTTGATGAAAAATTAGTGGTGACATGGTAAAAGTTCTTTTTGAAAAATTTATCCAATATTTATTCTTTTTTCCAAAAGTCAATGAACAACAAATCCTTGAGCTAATCTCACCCCCCCCCCCAATCACCAAAGCAGTAAATGCAATATCTACCTGAGTCGAAAGCCAGAGCAAAACCATCCATTTGAATCAAACTCATTCAGCCAACACAAGGCACTTTGATTCATTAAAGTGACATTCTGGCCTCAATCTTCCCCCACTACTTCCCTATGTAGGAGTAGAGAAGAGAGCCTTCAAGTTCATAATGACTGTACCTCTGCATATCTGCTCTTGTTCCAAGTTCAGTGCAATAGAAATGGTGTTGCCATTCCACTACTACTCAGATGACCTTGATTTGCACTTTTGACTAGAGACATCTCAGTATTTCCAAACTATGAGAAAGTCTGCACATTATTACTTCATATCTGATATAGTAGTCTATTCCAGTTGTCCTATGTCTAAAAGAAATAAGTTTTGTATGGGTAGTAGAATTCTGCCTGGAGTGCTGTGAAACCACTTTGTAGTGAGTCTGCCATGGACTGGCCTACAGGGGCAGGGGATATTTTTGGTTTCTCAATTGCCTCTATATATAGTCCTCTTATACCCGGCCAGGTGTGGGACCTGTTTGCCCCCACACCACAAATACACCTTGCAAGCCTACTAGTATAAAGAAAGACATGAAGCTGTTATTTCCAAGACTAGTCAGTGTTGCATTTTACATGAAATATCTGGATCCCTACTATGAACCTACCTGTATATTAATGATATAGGGAAAGGGGGACTACCTATCTCCTACAGCAGTGGTGGAGGGAGGGGAGGGGGGGCAGGGCAGGGTAGGGTGAGAGGAGGCCAGGGCAGGGTAGGATGAGGGCAGGGCAGTGTGAGGGCAGGGCAGGGTGAGGGCAGGGCAGGACAGGACAGGGTGGGGTGAGAGCAGGACAGGGCAGGTGAGGACAGGGGATGGCAGGGGATGGCAGGGCAGGGTGAGAGGAGGGCAGGGCAGGGCAGGGTGAGAGGAGGGCATGGGATGGCAGGGGATGGCAGGGCAGGGTGAGAGGAGGGCAAGGGAGGGCAGGGCAGGGTGAGAGGAGGGCACAGGATGGCAGGGCAGGGCAGGGTGAGAGGAGGGCAAGGGAGGACAGGTCAGGGTGAGAGGAGGGCAGGGGAGGGCAGGGCAGGGTAAGGGAGGGCAGGGGAGGAGAGGACAGGGCAGGGGAGAGCAGGGCGAGAGAAGGTGAGGGGGAAAGGGTAGGGCAGGTTGAGGGGAATGAGGAGGAGATGGAAGGGGTAGGGGATGCGTGGGGAGGGCAAAGAAAAGAGGGAGAGGTAGGGGGAACACTCATCACAGAGTTCAGAACAGTCCAGAATATGAGGCTGCCCTGTTCAAACCCACTCTCACCCCAGACTGAGAAGACTTCATGCAGCTAAGCACCCATCTTGGGATGCCCATTTTGAAAGCATCCTGGGCCCAATGTGGTTGCCCATTTTAAAGCTGACCAGTGCCCAAACTGGGCAGCCCAATGTGGCCCAGACCATATGCTGAGGACAAAACCCGTTGGGAGCCCAACGGGCTCAAGTCGGTTTGCCCGATTTGGGCTGCCCTGTGTGGCCCTGACTGGAAACCCAGCATCTGCCGAACCTAAAACCCATGTACCGATGCTGCCCACTTTGAACCACCTTATCCCTGGTTAAACCAATTTGGCCCCGAGTGGGCTTGCTACATGGGCAGTGACAATTAGCACAGTTTGGGTTTAATGTTACACCATCACATGTGCGCTCCACACCACCATTCACACACGTACATCCATCGTTGAACACTGTTGGAGGTGAAATTCTCAAATTGATAACCACATTAGAAGCAATTAAGCCTGATGGTCACATAATTATAAACACGTTGACTTTTTTTTCATGATAATAGTACCAAAATCTTGAATCTGTAAGACTTATTTTCCACCACTAGTAATGTATGCTCTATCAGCCAATATGCCCAGCACAATGCCACTGTCAGCTGATGGGGCTGACGACCGTTGTCATAGGCTTCAGTGTTGGGCATGGTGCTCTATCGGCTGACAGAGTTTTTTACAGTGAACCTATTGGCCAATAGTATTACCATATCCATTGGTGGAAAGTGGCCCTAAAACGTCCACATAGCATCCTGAATTATTGCTATGTGGCAGAGAGATCCAGCTTCTCATACCATTGTTGATGGGAGGGGAGGGGATTTGGATTGCCAATAAACATAATAAAAATGACTCTAAATAGTAAAAGAAAAAAAGGACAAGCATATGGAAATCAGATGTTTTTAGATGTGAATCATCATCTTTTGATAGGATTTACTTGAGGTAAAACTCAACCTAAAGGCCCTTCTTACTTTAAAACCCTGTATCGATGATAACAGTATAAGGTCAATTCTCATGAAAATGGAGCACATGGCCGAGGAGGAGAAAAAATCTGAACTGCTTAGATGTTTTGTATTTCTTGTGGGCTGAAACGCTGCATATAATGTTAATTACTCACAAAATTGGGAACACTAACTATGAAAATTAAAGATTTTATGACAGTTTTAGGAATAAAACTGGTGGACCTACGTAAGGTGATGAATCTTGCATATGAACAAATTACATGGGTTGCTATAAAATAGAATTATTTGCAAGAAAACTGATATATTTTGTTCATACAGTCATAACAACATGTTGACTAGGGGTCTTTATCATTTATATCTATGATTAGAATAGATTATGCTGCAATTAATTATACCCACTTATGGAGCTGGACCTACGTATGGTGATGTACCTACGTACGGTGATGTCTATGCATTGCAGTCATTATCTTCACAAATTTATTGATTTCTGGTATTGTAACTGGTCCATAGTATTCATCCTTAGTCAATTGAAGTATATCAACAGGTTTATAGATAGCATTAGCTATTTCTCTCATTCTATGGCATAGGTTTCAATCATGGACCTATGCATGGTGATGTACCTATGTACGGTGATATTTCCATGATTTTCCCCAATAGGTTGCAACGTATTCATCCAGTTATGACAATATTTTGCATGGATATTCCCTGGACCACATATATTAGCATGTTATGAAATAATTTACTTAATATTAAATACTCTCCTTTAATCAATGATTCAATGTACCTACGTACGGTGATGCTAAGGGGTACACCACATGCTTGTCAGTCCTATAGGTCATTGACATGTGCATGTTAGAAATATTTTATATTAATATTATATTGCCCCCATTGAGCCATAAAAACTGAGACATCTATATATCCCAAGAGGATTTTCTCCTTGACATTATACTCATTCTAGTGTACCTACGTATGGTGATGCAAATGTTACACAACTACATTTTTCCTTATAAATAACAAGAAAATAATTGAAAATGAGCTCTGATGGTGTCAAAATATTCGTTTTTCAATTCTACAATAGTCCATATGAAAAGTGTTATCATGGACCTTATTGTATTGTAAATCACCTAATGTGTTTTACTTATATTTTTTTTTTTTAGTTAAAAACCTTTGAAATATCCCCATTTTACACTGTTATTGGCATAGATTAGGTCACTTCATGGGCAAAAGTGGGTACCCATGGTATGATAATGTTAGCAGCAATGTGAATGTATAAACAATATAGCAGTTAGACCCCCTGTTAAGTGTACATGGATGGGGAAAGGTATAGTGAGCCTGTGCTCCATTTTCATGAGAATTGACCATTATAAGCTCATTAAAAACTTGCCTGTTGTTGTAGCGGTTGTTTTTGTTGAAGTTGTAGTTGAAGTTGTTGGTAAAGTTGGTCCAGCAGTTGTTGTGGGTCCAGTTGTTGTCGTTGGTATAGTAGTTGTTGGTAGAGTGGTTGTTGTGGGAACAGTGGTTGTGGTCGTAGGAACAATAGTTGTTGTTGTTGTTGTTGTAGGAACAGTGGTGGTTGTTGTTGTAGGGGCAGTGGTGGTTGTTGTAGGGGCAGTGGTGGCTGATGTAGGAACAGTGGTGGTTGTTGTAGGGGCAGTGGTGGTTGTTGTAGGAAAGGTAGTGGTGGTTGTTGTAGGCGCAGTGGTGGTTGTAGGGGCAGTGGTGGTTGTTGTAGGAAAAGTAGTGGTGGTTGTTGTAGGGGCAGTGGTGGTTGTAGGGACAGTGGTAGTTGTTGTTGAAACAGTAGTGGTTGTTGTTGTGGGAACAGTGGTTGTTGTTGTTGGAACTGTGGTTGTTGTTGTTGGAACTGTGGTTGTTGTTGTTAGGACAGTTGTTGTTGTTGGGACAGTGGTGGTTGTTGTTGGAACAGTGGTGCTGGTTGTTGCAGGGACAGTGGTTGTTGTTGTTGGGACAGTGGTGGATGTTGTTGGAACAGTGGTAGTTGTCGTTGAAACAGTAGTGGTAGTTG